>JANFOE010000122.1:0-2400000 GCA_025667525.1 Glebionis coronaria | reverse complement strand
ATGACTTTGGTATATTCGATTCAACGCTTTATTCTATTTGAATGGAGAGATATTTATTAAATCTATTATTTAGTTAAACCTCCTTAACGGTATGATTGGATTTTAGTTTGTTGATCTTTGCTCTTGAATTCACATTAAACTCGCTTTTCCTTCTTTATTTGTGTATGTATGTAAAGTTACTTACAATCTATTGTGCTTCGACTTCACATAATAAACATACATATATACAACATACCTATACTCAAACATGCAATAGAGATTTAGTTTTACTAATTCCATTCTGTAAAGAAATAGAGTGCCAAACATAATCGCTAACACACAAAAACAGATTTAGATTGAAATTATCATAAAACATGGGCTACGATAAAAATACCATAACATGTGCTACACGACTCCGTTTCAAGACCACCGCTAAGCAAACGAAATCTTGAAACAAGGAGTACGTTTTATGTTAGAAACACTTGGTCAGAAGCGACTTAACCGGTCGAAAATGATCAAAATCGGTGAAAACGACCAAAAATGTCGAAACCGGCAAAAATCATCCAAACCTATGAAAGAACCGGAGAATAGATTTCCAGTCCATATAGACCACATAGAATCCGTGGGAAATTTATTTACACGGGTTCTAGGTGGATAAAGCACACCAAGAGATTTTTCTTTCTTAGTTTTAGTCGTGTTTTGCCTGGTGTAAAAGTTGATCAGCTAGTATTTGAAGTAGTTATGTATGCACCGGACAAACAACATCTCGACGGCACACCATAATATAACGGTTGTGATATGAGTTTGCTCTAACAACACGTCGCTCTCTTCGATCAAAATAACAATGATATTGTTTATCCTTGGGAAGCCTAAAAAGGTGAATAATATACAAAACTAGACAACAAGTATTTGATATTTCATGTAAGAAACTCATGCTTAAGTATTATATGACTTTGCTATATTCGATTCAACGCTTTATTCTATTTGAATGGAGAGATATTTATTAAATATATTATTTAGTTAAACCTCCTTAACGGTATGATTGGATTTTAGTTTTTCTGATCTTTGCTCTTGAATTCACATTAAGCTCGCTTTTCCTTCTTTATTTGTGTATGTATGTAGAGTTACTTACAATCTATTGTGCTTCGACTTAACATAATAAACATACATATATACAACATACCTATACTAAAACATACAATAGAGATTTAGTTTTACTAATTCCATACTGTAAAGAAATAGAGTGTTAAACATAATCGCTAACACACAAAAACATATTTAGATTGATATTATCATAAAACATGGGCTATGATAAAAAGAGCATAACATGTGCTACACAACTCCGTTTCAAGACCACCACTAAGCAAACGAAAGCTTCAAAACAAGGAGTACGTTTTATGTTAGAAACACTTGTTCAGAAGCGACTTAACCGGTCGCAAAAATGATCAAAATCGGTGAAAATGACCAAAAACGTCGAAACCGGAAAAAATCATCCAAACCTATGAAAAACCGGAGAATAGATTTCTAGTCCATATAGACCACATAGAATCCGTGGGAAATTTTTTTTCACGGGTTCTAGGTGGATAAAGCAAACCAAGAGATTTTTGTTTCTTAGTTTTAGTCGTGTTTTGCCTGGTGTAAAAGTTGGTCAATGATAGGTGTGAAAACACCCATCTTTTCTACCACTTAATTACATTAAAACAGGACCTAAACGTATACTTTATGTCATAAATGGCGGAATTATGCGTGGTTTGTGTTTTATTGTGTTTCAGGATCAAAATGTGAAAAAGGGAAGAAAACACGGTCTTTCACGGGCATTTATTGAAGAAAAAGACAAAAGACGAAGTCAAAAGATCAAGAATGCAAAAAGAACGGAAGTCCAAGGCTTATTCTGAAGATTTATCGAAGAAAATGTCCAAAGACGAAAGTTTAATGAAGCCGAAGAACTCAAGTCTAAATTATTGAAGAATTATAAGACGAGTTCAAATTAATCCCGAGACAAAGTCGAAAAAGTCGAAGAACTTAAAAGACGAGAAGACGTGAAGAAAGAAAGAGAAGAAAAGAGGAAGCCTCCCACCACCCTCCTTTCCTATATATACCCTTCATATCACCACATGAAGGGAGTTAGTCATTTTTTTAGTTTTTAGTTTAGGAGTAGGAGTAGTTTAGTTTAGAGAGAGAAAGTGACAGTTTCTCTCTCTAGTATTTCAATCTTTCATCTTTTATCTTTCTTGTTTTGAATCAAGCTTTACTTTTTAAGCTTAATCTTGTCTTAATCTTTATGTTATTAACCTTTCTTGTTAATCTTCATCTTGTTCTCTTTCATCTTTTTCATCTAGTTCTTATTTAAAGTTTTGATCTTTAAAGTTCATCTTTTTATATTTTGATTCTAAAAGTTTGTTGATTTTAAGTTCGAGCTTATTTAGTCATTTTTCATTAATGATTCGTATTAGTTTTGGTTTGGGCTTATTACAATAGCTTAATACCATTTCCTTTATTTTCGGATCAAAGAACCCATCGGAAAGGGGTTTTACAACCTTTTTCCGACCATAGATTCCGACCAAGTCACCCCACTTTCCGATTGAGTCCAATCGGAAAGGGGTTTCCATTTTCCGATTGGCTTTTGGGCATATTCCGATTGGTATGAGTTCACACATTCCGATTGTTCATTTTTTTTACTTATTCCGATGGTGCTAGCTTTGATTATTCCGATTGGTAGTACTTGTTCTCCTTTTTCCGATTGGCTCCATATTGGTATTCCGATCAGCCTCGTATTGTGAAATTCCGATTGGAGATGTGATGTTTTCATTCCGATCAGTCGATCGGAATCTATTCCGATCGGGTGCTTTGTTTTGTTTAACGATTTTGCTTTAGTTTAAATGTCAATTTTCCTCATTTTATTGTTAAGCTATTTTAATTTCGTTCCACATTTTTATTGTCAACTTACTTTTCGTGAAGCCTTTGATTTTACGTTATTTAATTTCGCGTCATTTATATTTAAAGTTTTAAATATTGCACCGATTTACGTTTTAACTAGTTTTAGTTTTAATTACTCGTCCTTTATGTTTAAGTCTTGCCATTTATTTTTCCAAAACCAAAAATATTGTTTCACCAAGAACAATTAATCTCTTACAATTAACCGGAAATCAATTCGAAGAGATACCGAGAAAACGAACTTTTCAACTAGCAAAATCTCAGTTATTAAATGGCGCCGCTGCCGGCTCTTTTCGTGAGGATCGAAAGTTTTTTGTGAGAGATGCGTTGGCTTTTGGGATCCGTTCACTTGTGAACGTTATTTTTTTTCGTTTCAAAAATCTTCAAAAAAATCCAAAAACATTTGAAAAATCATAAAAAGCATTTCTTTTTCTAAGTTTTGCACCAAAAATATTCTTCTTGCTTATCTATCTTTCTTTATGGATTTTTATGTCCATTGCGTCCGGTGTGGGAAGCAATTATCTGGGAACAACTCTTGCCAATGGTGTACATGTGAGCGGTGCGGAAACGATATCGACTACACACAATCCGGATTTTGTCCTTTGTGCAACTCGACTAATTCGTACTTTTTGAACCTACCTCCTGTTCCCCCGTGCATCTATTGTGGAAGCGATTCTCATTGGCATGTTTCGTGCCCGGTTCAATACCCGTATAGACACGGGCAAGAACCGGGGTACAATTATGATAATGATAATAGCTATCAACAAGAGGCACCCAGTTTCTCTCCATACCCATGGTGCTATATTTGTGGGGGCCCTCACGATGCTTCTTCTTGTGATCCGTCGCAAATCTTTGAGAAAGTACCGTGCTATCATCCTAGTGTCTATAACCGTGAGCCCCCACATCACACCCTCAATCATCAATCCAATGAGCAAACTAGTCTTGATCAACAGCTCACTTCTTTAAATGGCATTCTAGAAAGTCTAGCTCAACTCCGAGCTGACTTGCATCAGGAAAGGCAACCGTTGCTTGATGTGGACGAAACCTTGAAAACCACCGACACCTTTTTGAGCCAATTTAGTCGTTTTCCCTTCTTTTCTACACCAAAATGTTTAATTACAGCGTGGGATAGAATTGGTGAAATTGAACATACTCGGGGCGATGACCAACAAAAGTTGCTGCATGAGCTTCTTAAAGATGTGGAGGTTATCAAGGAAGAGTTAGCCGACTACGTCACTCCTAACTGGACTCGTCCCATCTATTATGATGATGATGACGACGATTATGTCTACACTTTCAACCAATCTTCTGAAGTTGCTGCTCCTACTGTCGATGTTCCTACTGCATCTAAGGATCTAGATTCGTTGAATGAGCTTAGTGATGTTGATCTCGACAAAGTATTGGATGATGAGGGTTGTGACTTACCTGCTATGGAGCCTGAGGACGACGTTGCTCTTACGAAAGAGGTCGATCTTAGTGATGACGATTTTTCTCCAAGCTATGAGAATTTCACCTTTGAAATTTCTCAATCTCCACCGGGAGATGCGGGTGATGACGATTTATTTTCTCCGGTTTACGAGAAGTTCACCGATCATCATGATCTTGTGGATGAGGTGGAAGACGTGCTTCTTCGCGATAGATTACGGAAAGTGCACCTTCTTATTGCTCAAATCGAAGAGTTGACTTCTCCTATTTCCAAGCCTTTACCTCCATCTCCTCCTACCGTTGAAGATAATGACCCATTGCTGGAAGAAATTGACATCCACTCCATCCCTCCAGGTATTGATGATTATGACACGGAGGGGGACATTATTTTTGATAATTTGCTACTTGAAGGTATTGTCCCAAGTCCCCCTCCCGAGCACCTTTCATCCTTCCCTTTAGATACTATCTCGGAGGATGAGTGCTTTGATCCGGGAGGTGACATTGATTATGCTATGATTGATAACATTACGGCTTTGCCGTTTGCTCAGCATCCATTGTCTTTGGGGGAGGACAATGTGCTTACTTTACCCACCCCACCTCCCGTGGATCTTGAATTCACATACTTCTCGTATGTTGAAAGGGTTTTTCTCCCATTCAAGACTTATCCCCTCGCCTCTCCTTTGTTGATGTCAACCGGGAACGAGGACAAGGTCTTTGATCCCGGTATTACATTCGAGGCTTCCCCATGGACCATTTAATTCGGGGACGAGTCAGGCTCGTGACTCGGTTAACAAAAACAAGCGCTTTTTGGGAGGCAACCCAATTATCTATCTTTACCATAAGTGTAGGGGGGAGCCCCGTGGTGTTTCTTGCTTTCTTTCTTATCATTGCAGGGATTCGAGCTTCAAAGACACACTCTTGATGACTTTTGATGAACCGTGATTCCGTGTTCCCTTCTTCCCGGTTCTATCCTAAACCCTTTTCGATTCACTATTTTATATTTCTCAATATTAAAATAGGAATCTCTTTAGTTGTCTCTTCCTTAGCGAGATTTAAAGTGCACAATGTCCTAAGTGTAGGGGAGTTTACTCCCACATGCTTAAACATTGAGGACAATGTTTATCTCAAGTGTAGGGGGGACTTCTATTGAAGTTAAGTGGTCTTTTCCTTGTATTTGTCCTCATTTTAACCGGAAAATTTGATTTTTCGACATTTTTCAAAATTTTTAAGCTATTTTGGCCTAGTTGTATAGTTGTATTTGCCTTTGTTATGTTTCCTTTGCTAAAATAAATTTTTAATAAAGTGGTTTTAGATTTTTCTTAGTCGTGAACATTTTGACTCAACCCGAGTTTACTTGCCTAAGTTTACTCTAGCTAGTATCCTTAACGTGTTTAAGTCAAGTTTTGCTAGGCTTTTATATAGGGAGCTATAAAACGCGAAAGTCTTAACTCTCACGGGTTAAGAACAAGAACTTTTCGCAAGTTCCTATAATTGATCCTAGAGAGTCGTTTATCAAGGGAACTTTAAAACGCGATTTCTAAACTTGAAAAAGTCTAAGAATTTGCAAGATCCTATAGGCGACTCGAAAACCCAAAACTTTGATTTAATAGGCTAAGCATCCACGAGTCTCATTCCTTGAGATTTTAAACTGTGGAGAACGAGAGATGATAGAGTCAATTATAAGTTCGGTATTCTTTCGTGAATTTATGTGAGTTAATTATGAGCCTATTCTCCCTCCGCTTGCTAAATAAATTATCTGCTAATAAATAAGGTTGTACGATTTAAAAGGTTACTTAGCTTCTAGCCCCAGATCGTTTAAAAGTTGCTCGGTAATGACGAGAGTTCATAGCCAAGGCATAACTTATGAAGCGGGGCGCGAAGATTGGCGAGTCCGAAAAGGCCCTAACAAGGCATGAGGACTACATTTTGTTGCTAAAGATCCAAAAGTGATGTGAAGAATCATTTATCGAAAATCAATATGAAGGATCGAGACACACGACGAAAAGCAAAAACTCCCCAAAAGTCATGGAGAAGTCTATCCGAAAAGACCCTAACAAGGTATGAGGATAAATAGATCCAAGTCCTAAAAGGAGGCGGATCGTTGTATATCAAAATCCAAAATAAAGATTGGAGAAAAATGAAGAAGTCGTGGTCCAAAGATGAAGAATCTCTCAAAAACTTCAAGTGAAGAAATTCCTATTATGAAGAGAAGACCATAATTTCAAGAAACGTCTCTCGAAGATTCGAAGTATGAAGTCGCTGCCAAATATCGGCCCGAGAAAGGTCTCAAATCGCGAACCAAGTTATGCCAAGATATGAACTTTCTGATATCCCGAGAAGCAGTTTTAAAAGATTCAGTCCTTTAGCTAACTATTGATTAAATCGTTCACCTTATTTTCGGACTAAAATAACTATCGAAATAAGTCAAACAATGCATCCTCGTGATCATTCAAGACAAAAATAAAATATAAGAGATACACCTAGGAATAAGGGAGTCTAAGTGAATAATTGGCCCACATGAGTTCGTGTTAGTTTGCTAACTTATAATAACAATGATCTCGTTTTTAAGCTTGGTTTGGAGAAAGTGAAAACTTGAGGATGATGATCATTCACGACATTTTCAAAACCCAAGGTATGTTTTTGATTTCTTTATTTTGTATGTTTATAATTTTCTATTTCTTTAATAAAGGCCAATGTGGATTGATTATGATGAAAAAGGTAATCTTGCTTTGTAACTAATGCATTGCATGAGGACATTGCAATGGTTAAGTGTAGGGGATTTGATAGGTGTGAAAACACCCATCTTTTCTACCACTTAATTACATTAAAACAGGACCTAAACGTATACTTTATGTCATAAATGGCGGAATTATGCGTGGTTTGTGTTTTATTGTGTTTCAGGATCAAAATGTGAAAAAGGGAAGAAAACACGGTCTTTCACGGGCATTTATTGAAGAAAAAGACAAAAGACGAAGTCAAAAGATCAAGAATGCAAAAAGAACGGAAGTCCAAGGCTTATTCTGAAGATTTATCGAAGAAAATGTCCAAAGACGAAAGTTTAATGAAGCCGAAGAACTCAAGTCTAAATTATTGAAGAATTATAAGACGAGTTCAAATTAATCCCGAGACAAAGTCGAAAAAGTCGAAGAACTTAAAAGACGAGAAGACGTGAAGAAAGAAAGAGAAGAAAAGAGGAAGCCTCCCACCACCCTCCTTTCCTATATATACCCTTCATATCACCACATGAAGGGAGTTAGTCATTTTTTTAGTTTTTAGTTTAGGAGTAGGAGTAGTTTAGTTTAGAGAGAGAAAGTGACAGTTTCTCTCTCTAGTATTTCAATCTTTCATCTTTTATCTTTCTTGTTTTGAATCAAGCTTTACTTTTTAAGCTTAATCTTGTCTTAATCTTTATGTTATTAACCTTTCTTGTTAATCTTCATCTTATTCTCTTTCATCTTTTTCATCTAGTTCTTATTTAAAGTTTTGATCTTTAAAGTTCATCTTTTTATATTTTGATTCTAAAAGTTTGTTGATTTTAAGTTCGAGCTTATTTAGTCATTTTTCATTAATGATTCGTATTAGTTTTGGTTTGAGCTTATTACAATAGCTTAATACCATTTCCTTTATTTTCGGATCAAAGAACCCATCGGAAAGGGGTTTTACAACCTTTTTCCGACCATAGATTCTGACCAAGTCACCCCACTTTCCGATTGAGTCCAATCGGAAAGGGGTTTCCATTTTCCGATTGGCTTTTGGGCATATTCCGATTGGTATGAGTTCACACATTCCGATTGTTCATTTTTTTTACTTATTCCGATGGTGCTAGCTTTGATTATTCCGATTGGTAGTACTTGTTCTCCTTTTTCCGATTGGCTCCATATTGGTATTCCGATCAGCCTCGTATTGTGAAATTCCGATTGGAGATGTGATGTTTTCATTCCGATCAGTCGATCGGAATCTATTCCGATCGGGTGCTTTGTTTTGTTTAACGATTTTGCTTTAGTTTAAATGTCAATTTTCCTCATTTTATTGTTAAGCTATTTTAATTTCGTTCCACATTTTTATTGTCAACTTACTTTTCGTGAAGCCTTTGATTTTACGTTATTTAATTTCGCGTCATTTATATTTAAAGTTTTAAATATTGCACCGATTTACGTTTTAACTAGTTTTAGTTTTAATTACTCGTCCTTTATGTTTAAGTCTTGCCATTTATTTTTCCAAAACCAAAAATATTGTTTCACCAAGAACAATTAATCTCTTACAATTAACCGGAAATCAATTCGAAGAGATACCGAGAAAACGAACTTTTCAACTAGCAAAATCTCAGTTATTAGTCAACTAGTATTTGAAGTAGTTATGCATGCACCGGACAAACAACATCTCGATGGCACACCATAATATAACGGTTGTGATATGAGTTTGCTCTAACAACACGTCGCTCTCTTCGATCAAAATAACAATGATATTGTTTATCCTTGGGAAGCTAAAAAGGTAAATATTATACAAAACTAGACAACAAGTATTTGATATTTCATGTAAGAAACTCATGCTTATGTATTATATGACTTTGGTATATTCGATTCAACGCTTTATTCTATTTGAATGGAGAGATATTTATTAAATCTATTATTTAGTTAAACCTCCTTAACGGTATGATTGGATTTTAGTTTGTTGATCTTTGCTCTTGAATTCACATTAAACTCGCTTTTCCTTCTTTATTTGTGTATGTATGTAAAGTTACTTACAATCTATTGTGCTTCGACTTCACATAATAAACATACATATATACAACATACCTATACTCAAACATGCAATAGAGATTTAGTTTTACTAATTCCATTCTGTAAAGAAATAGAGTGCCAAACATAATCGCTAACACACAAAAACAGATTTAGATTGAAATTATCATAAAACATGGGCTACGATAAAAATACCATAACATGTGCTACACGACTCCGTTTCAAGACCACCGCTAAGCAAACGAAATCTTGAAACAAGGAGTACGTTTTATGTTAGAAACACTTGGTCAGAAGCGACTTAACCGGTCGAAAATGATCAAAATCGGTGAAAACGACCAAAAATGTCGAAACCGGCAAAAATCATCCAAACCTATGAAAGAACCGGAGAATAGATTTCCAGTCCATATAGACCACATAGAATCCGTGGGAAATTTATTTACACGGGTTCTAGGTGGATAAAGCACACCAAGAGATTTTTGTTTCTTAGTTTTAGTCGTGTTTTGCCTGGTGTAAAAGTTGATCAGCTAGTATTTGAAGTAGTTATGTATGCACCGGACAAACAACATCTCGACGGCACACCATAATATAACGGTTGTGATATGAGTTTTCTCTAACAACACGTCGCTCTCTTCGATCAAAATAACAATGATATTGTTTATCCTTGGGAAGCCTAAAAAGGTGAATAATATACAAAACTAGACAACAAGTATTTGATATTTCATGTAAGAAACTCATGCTTAAGTATTATATGACTTTGCTATATTCGATTCAACGCTTTATTCTATTTGAATGGAGAGATATTGATTAAATCTATTATTTAGTTAAACCTCCTTAACGGTATGATTGGATTTTAGTTTTTCTGATCTTTGCTCTTGAATTCACATTAAGCTCGCTTTTCCTTCTTTATTTGTGTATGTATGTAGAGTTACTTACAATCTATTGTGCTTCGACTTAACATAATAAACATACATATATACAACATACCTATACTAAAACATACAATAGAGATTTAGTTTTGCTAATTCCATACTGTAAAGAAATAGAGTGTTAAACATAATCGCTAACACACAAAAACATATTTAGATTGATATTATCATAAAACATGGGCTACGATAAAAAGAGCATAACATGTGCTACACAACTCCGTTTCAAGACCACCACTAAGCAAACGAAAGCTTCAAAACAAGGAGTACGTTTTATGTTAGAAACACTTGTTCAGAAGCGACTTAACCGGTCGCAAAAATGATCAAAATCGGTGAAAATGACCAAAAACGTCGAAACCGGAAAAAATCATCCAAACCTATGAAAAACCGGAGAATAGATTTCTGGTCCATATAGACCACATAGAATCCGTGGGAAATTTATTTTCACGGGTTCTAGGTGGATAAAGCAAACCAAGAGATTTTTGTTTCTTAGTTTTAGTCGTGTTTTGCCTGGTGTAAAAGTTGGTCAACTAGTATTTGAAGTAGTTATGCATGCACCGGACAAACAACATCTCGATGGCACACCATAATATAACGGTTGTGATATGAGTTTGCTCTAACAACACGTCGCTCTCTTCGATCAAAATAACAATGATATTGTTTATCCTTGGGAAGCTAAAAAGGTGAATAATATACAAAACTTGACAACAAGTATTTGATATTTCATGTAAGAAACTCATGCTTAAGTATTATATGACTTTGGTATATTCGATTCAACGCTTTATTCTATTTGAATGGAGAGATATTTATTAAATCTATTATTTAGTTAAACTTCTTTAACGGTATGATTGGATTTTAGTTTGTTGATCTTTGCTCTTGAATTCACATTAAACTCGCTTTTCCTTCTTTATTTGTGTATGTATGTAAAGTTACTTACAATCTATTGTGCTTCGACTTCACATAATAAACATACATATATACAACATACCTATACTCAAACATGCAATAGAGATTTAGTTTTACTAATTCCATTCTGTAAAGAAATAGAGTGCAAACATAATCACTAACACACAAAAACAGATTTAGATTGAAATTATCATAAAACATGGGCTACGATAAAAATACCATAACATGTGCTACACGACTCCGTTTCAAGACCACCGCTAAGCAAACGAAATCTTGAAACAAGGAGTACGTTTTATGTTAGAAACACTTGGTCAGAAGCGACTTAACCGGTCGAAAATGATCAAAATCGGTGAAAACGACCAAAAATGTCGAAACCGGCAAAAATCATCCAAACCTATGAAAGAACCGGAGAATAGATTTCCAGTCCATATAGACCACATAGAATCCGTGGGAAATTTATTTACACGGGTTCTAGGTGGATAAAGCACACCAAGAGATTTTTGTTTCTTAGTTTTAGTCGTGTTTTGCCTGGTGTAAAAGTTGATCAGCTAGTATTTGAAGTAGTTATGTATGCACCGGACAAACAACATCTCGACGGCACACCATAATATAACGGTTGTGATATGAGTTTGCTCTAACAACACGTCGCTCTCTTCGATCAAAATAACAATGATATTGTTTATCCTTGGGAAGCCTAAAAAGGTGAATAATATACAAAACTAGACAACAAGTATTTGATATTTCATGTAAGAAACTCATGCTTAAGTATTATATGACTTTGCTATATTCGATTCAACGCTTTATTCTATTTGAATGGAGAGATATTTATTAAATCTATTATTTAGTTAAACCTCCTTAACGGTATGATTGGATTTTAGTTTTTCTGATCTTTGCTCTTGAATTCACATTAAGCTCGCTTTTCCTTCTTTATTTGTGTATGTATGTAGAGTTACTTACAATCTATTGTGCTTCGACTTAACATAATAAACATACATATATACAACATACCTATACTAAAACATACAATAGAGATTTAGTTTTACTAATTCCATACTGTAAAGAAATAGAGTGTCAAACATAATCGCTAACACACAAAAACATATTTAGATTGATATTATCATAAAACATGGGCTACGATAAAAAGAGCATAACATGTGCTACACAACTCCGTTTCAAGACCACCACTAAGCAAACGAAAGCTTCAAAACAAGGAGTACGTTTTATGTTAGAAACACTTGTTCAGAAGCGACTTAACCGGTCGCAAAAATGATCAAAATCGGTGAAAATGACCAAAAACGTCGAAACCGGAAAAAATCATCCAAACCTATGAAAAACCGGAGAATAGATTTCTGGTCCATATAGACCACATAGAATCCGTGGGAAATTTATTTTCACGGGTTCTAGGTGGATAAAGCAAACCAAGAGATTTTTGTTTCTTAGTTTTAGTCGTGTTTTGCCTGGTGTAAAAGTTGGTCAACTAGTATTTGAAGTAGTTATGCATTCACCGGACAAACAACATCTCGATGGCACACCATAATATAACGGTTGTGATATGAGTTTGCTCTAACAACACGTCGCTCTCTTCGATCAAAATAACAATGATATTGTTTATCCTTGGGAAGCTAAAAAGGTGAATAATATACAAAACTTGACAACAAGTATTTGATATTTCATGTAAGAAACTCATGCTTAAGTATTATATGACTTTGGTATATTCGATTCAACGCTTTATTCTATTTGAATGGAGAGATATTTATTAAATCTATTATTTAGTTAAACTTCCTTAACGGTATGATTGGATTTTAGTTTGTTGATCTTTGCTCTTGAATTCACATTAAACTCGCTTTTCCTTCTTTATTTGTGTATGTATGTAAAGTTACTTACAATCTATTGTGCTTCGACTTCACATAATAAACATACATATATACAACATACCTATACTCAAACATGCAATAGAGATTTAGTTTTACTAATTCCATTCTGTAAAGAAATAGAGTGCAAACATAATCACTAACACACAAAAACAGATTTAGATTGAAATTATCATAAAACATGGGCTACGATAAAAATACCATAACATGTGCTACACGACTCCGTTTCAAGACCACCGCTAAGCAAACGAAATCTTGAAACAAGGAGTACGTTTTATGTTAGAAACACTTGGTCAGAAGCGACTTAACCGGTCGAAAATGATCAAAATCGGTGAAAACGACCAAAAATATCGAAACCGGCAAAAATCATCCAAACCTATGAAAGAACCGGAGAATAGATTTCCAGTCCATATAGACCACATAGAATCCGTGGGAAATTTATTTACACGGGTTCTAGGTGGATAAAGCACACCAAGAGATTTTTGTTTCTTAGTTTTAGTCGTGTTTTGCCTGGTGTAAAAGTTGATCAGCTAGTATTTGAAGTAGTTATGTATGCACCGGACAAACAACATCTCGACGGCACACCATAATATAACGGTTGTGATATGAGTTTGCTCTAACAACACGTCGCTCTCTTCGATCAAAATAACAATGATATTGTTTATCCTTGGGAAGCCTAAAAAGGTGAATAATATACAAAACTAGACAACAAGTATTTGATATTTCATGTAAGAAACTCATGCTTAAGTATTATATGACTTTGCTATATTCGATTCAACGCTTTATTCTATTTGAATGGAGAGATATTTATTAAATCTATTATTTAGTTAAACCTCCTTAACGGTATGATTGGATTTTAGTTTTTCTGATCTTTGCTCTTGAATTCACATTAAGCTCGCTTTTCCTTCTTTATTTGTGTATGTATGTAGAGTTACTTACAATCTATTGTGCTTCGACTTAACATAATAAACATACATATATACAACATACCTATACTAAAACATACAATAGAGATTTAGTTTTACTAATTCCATACTGTAAAGAAATAGAGTGTCAAACATAATCGCTAACACACAAAAACATATTTAGATTGATATTATCATAAAACATGGGCTACGATAAAAAGAGCATAACATGTGCTACACAACTCCGTTTCAAGACCACCACTAAGCAAACGAAAGCTTCAAAACAAGGAGTACGTTTTATGTTAGAAACACTTGTTCAGAAGCGACTTAACCGGTCGCAAAAATGATCAAAATCGGTGAAAATGACCAAAAACGTCGAAACCGGAAAAAATCATCCAAACCTATGAAAAACCGGAGAATAGATTTCTAGTCCATATAGACCACATAGAATCCGTGGGAAATTTATTTTCACGGGTTCTAGGTGGATAAAGCAAACCAAGAGATTTTTGTTTCTTAGTTTTAGTCGTGTTTTGCCTGGTGTAAAAGTTGGTCAACTAGTATTTGAAGTAGTTATGCATGCACCGGACAAACAACATCTCGATGGCACACCATAATATAACGGTTGTGATATGAGTTTGCTCTAACAACACGTCGCTCTCTTCGATCAAAATAACAATGATATTGTTTATCCTTGGGAAGCTAAAAACGTGAATAATATACAAAACTAGACAACAAGTATTTGATATTTCATGTAAGAAACTCATGCTTAAGTATTATATGACTTTGGTATATTCGATTCAACGCTTTATTCTATTTGAATGGAGAGATATTTATTAAATCTATTATTTAGTTAAACCTCCTTAACGGTATGATTGGATTTTAGTTTGTTGATCTTTGCTCTTGAATTCACATTAAACTCGCTTTTCCTTCTTTATTTGTGTATGTATGTAAAGTTACTTACAATCTATTGTGCTTCGACTTCACATAATAAACATACATATATACAACATACCTATACTCAAACATGCAATAGAGATGTAGTTTAACTAATTCCATTCTGTAAAGAAATAGAGTGCCAAACATAATCGCTAACACACAAAAAAAGATTTAGATTGGAATTATCATAAAACATGGGCTACGATAAAAATACCATAACATGTGCTACACGACTCCGTTTCAAGACCACCGCTAAGCAAACGAAATCTTGAAACAAGGAGTACGTTTTATGTTAGAAAAACTTGGTCAGAAGCGACTTAACCGGTCGAAAATGATCAAAATCGGTGAAAACGACCAAAAATGTCGAAACCGGCAAAAATCATCCAAACCTATGAAAGAACCGGAGAATAGATTTCCAGTCCATATAGACCACATAGAATCCGTGGGAAATTTATTTACACGGGTTCTAGGTGGATAAAGCACACCAAGAGATTTTTGTTTCTTAGTTTTAGTCGTGTTTTGCCTGGTGTAAAAGTTGATCAGCTAGTATTTGAAGTAGTTATGTATGCACCGGACAAACAACATATCGACGGCACACCATAATATAACGGTTGTGATATGAGTTTGCTCTAACAACACGTCGCTCTCTTCGGTCAAAATAACAATGATATTGTTTATCCTTGGGAAGCCTAAAAAGGTGAATAATATACAAAACTAGACAACAAGTATTTGATATTTCATGTAAGAAACTCATGCTTAAGTATTATATGACTTTGCTATATTCGATTCAACGCTTTATTCTACTTGAATGGAGAGTTATTTATTAAATCTATTATTTAGTTAAACCTCCTTAACGGTATGATTGGATTTTAGTTTTTCTGATCTTTGCTCTTGAATTCACATTAAGCTCGCTTTTCCTTCTTTATTTGTGTATGTATGTAGAGTTACTTACAATCTATTGTGCTTCGACTTAACATAATAAACATACATATATACAACATACCTATACTAAAACATACAATAGAGATTTAGTTTTACTAATTCCATACTGTAAATAAATAGAGTGTCAAACATAATCGCTAACACACAAAAACATATTTAGATTGATATTATCATAAAACATGGGCTACGATAAAAAGAGCATAACATGTGCTACACAACTCCGTTTCAAGACCACCACTAAGCAAACGAAAGCTTCAAAACAAGGAGTACGTTTTATGTTAGAAACACTTGTTCAGAAGCGACTTAACCGGTCGCAAAAATGATCAAAATCGGTGAAAATGACCAAAAACGTCGAAACCGGAAAAAATCATCCAAACCTATGAAAAACCGGAGAATATATTTCTAGTCCATATAGACCACATAGAATCCGTGGGAAATTTATTTTCACGGGTTCTAGGTGGATAAAGCAAACCAAGAGATTTTTGTTTCTTAGTTTTATTCGTGTTTTGCCTGGTGTAAAAGTTGGTCAACTAGTATTTGAAGTAGTTATGCATGCACCGGACAAACAACATCTCGATGGCACACCATAATATAACGGTTGTGATATGAGTTTGCTCTAACAACACGTCGCTCTCTTCGATCAAAATAACAATGATATTGTTTATCCTTGGTAAGCCTAAAAAGGTGAATAATATACAAAACTAGACAACAAGTATTTGATATTTCATGTAAGAAACTCATGCTTAAGTATTATATGACTTTGGTATATTCGATTCAACGCTTTATTCTATTTGAATGGAGAGATATTTATTAAATCTATTATTTAGTTAAACCTCCTTAACGGTATGATTGGATTTTAGTTTGTTGATCTTTGCTCTTGAATTCACATTAAACTCGCTTTTCCTTCTTTATTTGTGTATGTATGTAAAGTTACTTACAATCTATTGTGCTTCGACTTCACATAATAAACATACATATATACAACATACCTATACTCAAACATGCAATAGAGATTTAGTTTTACTAATTCCATTCTGTAAAGAAATAGAGTGCCAAACATAATCGCTAACACACAAAAACAGATTTAGATTGAAATTATCATAAAACATGGGCTACGATAAAAATACCATAACATGTGCTACACGACTCCGTTTCAAGACCACCACTAAGCAAACGAAATCTTGAAACAAGGAGTACGTTTTATGTTAGAAACACTTGGTAAGAAGCGACTTAACCGGTCGAAAATGATCAAAATCAGTGAAAACGACCAAAAATGTCGAAACCGGCAAAAATCATCCAAACCTATGAAAGAACCGGAGAATAGATTTCCAGTCCATATAGACCACATAGAATCCGTGGGAAATTTATTTACACGGGTTCTAGGTGGATAAAGCACACCAAGAGATTTTTGTTTCTTAGTTTTAGTCGTGTTTTGCCTGGTGTAAAAGTTGATCAGCTAGTATTTGAAGTAGTTATGTATGCACCGGACAAACAACATCTCGACGGCACACCATAATATAACGGTTGTGATATGAGTTTGCTCTAACAACACGTCGCTCTCTTCGATCAAAATAACAATGATATTGTTTATCCTTGGGAAGCCTAAAAAGGTGAATAATATACAAAACTAGACAACAAGTATTTGATATTTCATGTAAGAAACTCATGCTTAAGTATTATATGACTTTGGTATATTCGGTTCAACGCTTTATTATATTTGAATGGAGAGATATTTATTAAATCTATTATTTAGTTAAACCTCCTTAACGGTATGATTGGATTTTAGTTTGTTGATCTTTGCTCTTGAATTATCATTAAACTCGCTTTTCCTTCTTTATTTATGTATGTATGTAAAGTTACTTACAATCTATTGTGCTTCGACTTCACATAATAAACATACATATATACAACATACCTATACTCAAACATGCAATAGAGATTTAGTTTTACTTATTCCATTCTGTAAAGAAATAGAGTGCCAAACATAATCGCTAACACACAAAAACAGATTTAGATTGAAATTATCATAAAACATGGGCTACGATAAAAATACCATAACATGTGCTACACGACTTCCGTTTCAAGACCACCGCTAAGCAAACGAAAGCTTGAAACAAGGAGTACGTTTTAAGTTAGAAACACTTGGTCAGAAGCGACTTAACCGGTCGAAAATGATCAAAATCGGTGAAAACGACCAAAAATGTCGAAACCGGAATAAATCATCCAAACCTATGAAAAAACGGAGAATTGATTTCCAGTCCATATAGACCACATAGAATCTGTGGGAAATTTTTTTGCACGAGTTCTAGGTGGATAAAGCAAACCAAGAGATTTTTGTTTCTTAGTTTAAGTCGTGTTTTGCATGGTGTAAAAGTTGGTCAGCTAGTATTTGAAGTAGTTATGCATGCATCGGACAAACAACATCTCGACGGCACACCATAATATAACGGTTGTGATATGAGTTTGCTCTAACAACACGTCGCCCTCTTTGATCAAAATAACAATGATATTGTTTATCCTTGGGAAGCCTAAAAAGGTGAATAATATACAAAACTAGACAACAAGTATTTGATATTTCATGTAAGAAACTCATGCTTAAGTATTATATGACTTTGGTATATTCAATTCAACGTTTTATTCTATTTGAATGGAGAGATATTTATCAAAACTATTATTTAGTTAAACCTCCTTAACGGTATGATTGGATTTTAGTTTGTTGATCTTTGCTCTTGAATTCACATTAAACACGCTTTTCCTTCTTTTTTGTGTATGTATGTAGAGTTACTTAAAATCTATTGTGCTTCGACTTCACATAATAAACATACATATATACAACATACCTATACTAAAACATACAATAGATATTTAGTTTTACTAATTCCATACTGTAAAGAAATAGAGTGCCAAACATAATCGCTAACACACAAAAACATATTTAGATTGAAATTATCATAAAACATAGGCTAAGATAAAAAGACTATAACATGTGCTACACGACTCCGTTTCGAGACCACCACTAAGCAAACGAAAGCTTGAAACAAGGAGTACGTTTTATGTTAGAAACACTTGTTCAGAAGCGACTTAACCGGTCGAAAATGATCAAAATCGGTGAAAATGACAAAAAACGTCGAAACCGGAAAAAATCATCCAAACCTATGAAAAAACCGAAGAATAGATATCCAGTCCATATGGACCACATAAAATCCGTGGAAAATTTATTTGCGCGGGTTCTAGGTGGATAAAGCAAACCAAGAGATTTTTGTTTCTTAGTTTTAGTCGTGTTTTGCTTGGTGTAAAAGTTGGTCAGCTAGGATTTGAAGTAGTTATACATGCACCGGACAAACAACATCTCGACGGCACACCATAATATAATGGTTGTGATATGAGTTTGCTCTAACAACACGTCACTCTCTTTGATCAAAATAACAATGATATTGTTTATCCTTGGGAAGCCTAAAAAGGTGAATAATATACAAAACTAGACAACAAGTATTTGATATTTCATGTAAGAAACTCATGCTTAAGTATTATATGACTTTGGTATATTCGATTCAACGTTTTATTCTATTTGAATGGAGAGATATTTATTAAATCTATTATTTAGTTAAACCTCCTTAACGATGTGATTGGATTTTAGTTTGTTGATCTTTGCTCTTGAATTCACATTAAACTCGCTTTTCCTTCTTTTTTTTGTGTATGTATGTAGAGTTACTTACAATCTATTGTGCTTCGACTTCACATAATAAACATACATATATACAACATACATATACTAAAACATACAATAGAGATTTAGTTTTACTAATTCCATACTGTAAAGAAATAGAATGCCAAACATAATCGCTAAAACACAAAAACAGATTTAGATTGAAATTATCATAAAACATAGGCTAAGATAAAAAGACTATAACATGTGCTACACGACTCCGTTTCGAGACCACAACTAAGCAAACGAAAGCTTGAAACAAGGAGTACGTTTTATGTTAGAAACACTTGTTCAGAAGCGACTTAACCGATCGAAAATGATCAAAATCGGTGAAAATGACCAAAAACGTCGAAACCGGAAAAAATCATCCAAACCTATGAAAAAACCGGAGAATAGATATCCATTCCATATGGACCACATAAAATCCGTGAGAAATTTGTTTGCGCGGGTTCTAGGTGGATAAAGCAAACCAAGAGATTTTTGTTTCTTAGTTTTAGTCGTGTTTTGCCTGGTGTAAAAGTTGGTCAGCTAGGATTTGAAGTAGTTATACATGCACCGGACAAACAACATCTCGATGGCACACCATAATATAACGGTTGTGATATGAGTTT
The DNA here is from genome assembly GCA_025667525.1 of Glebionis coronaria. Lineage (NCBI taxonomy): Eukaryota > Viridiplantae > Streptophyta > Magnoliopsida > Asterales > Asteraceae > Glebionis > Glebionis coronaria. Next base: position 2,380,123 of record JANFOE010000122.1, on the reverse strand, counting down.
GCTCTAACAACACGTCGCTCTCTTCGATCAAAATAACAATGATATTGTTTATCCTTGGGAAGCCTAAAAAGGTGAATAATATACAAAACTAGACAACAAGTATTTGATATTTCATGTAAGAAACTCATGCTTAAGTATTATATGACTTTGGTATATTCGATTCAACGCTTTATTCTATTTGAATGGAGAGATATTTATTAAATCTATTATTTAGTTAAACCTCCTTAACGGTATGATTGGATTTTAGTTTGTTGATCTTTGCTCTTGAATTCACATTAAACTCGCTTTTCCTTCTTTATTTGTGTATGTATGTAAAGTTACTTACAATCTATTGTGCTTCGACTTCACATAATAAACATACATATATACAACATACCTATACTCAAACATGCAATAGAGATTTAGTTTTACTAATTCCATTCTGTAAAGAAATAGAGTGCCAAACATAATCGCTAACACACACAAACAGATTTAGATTGAAATTATCATAAAACATGGGCTACGATAAAAATACCCAACATGTGCTACACGACTCCGTTTCAAGACCACCGCTAAGCAAACGAAATCTTGAAACAAGGAGTACGTTTTATGTTAGAAACACTTGGTCAGAAGCGACTTAACCGGTCGAAAATGATCAAAATCGGTGAAAACGACCAAAAATGTCGAAACCGGCAAAAATCATCCAAACCTATGAAAGAACCGGAGAATAGATTTCCAGTCCATATAGACCACATAGAATCCGTGGGAAATTTATTTACACGGGTTCTAGGTGGATAAAGCACACCAAGAGATTATTGTTTCTTAGTTTTAGTCGTGTTTTGCCTGGTGTAAAAGTTGATCAGCTAGTATTTGAAGTAGTTATGTATGCACCGGACAAACAACATCTCGACGGCACACCATAATATAACGGTTGTGATATGAGTTTGCTCTAACAACACGTCACTCTCTTCGATCAAAATAACAATGATATTGTTTATCCTTGGGAAGCCTAAAAAGGTGAATAATATACAAAACTAGACAACAAGTATTTGATATTTCATGTAAGAAACTCATGCTTAAGTATTATATGACTTTGCTATATTCGATTCAAAGCTTTATTCTATTTGAATGGAGAGATATTTATTAAATCTATTATTTAGTTAAACCTCCTTAACGGTATGATTGGATTTTAGTTTTTCTGATCTTTGCTCTTGAATTCACATTAAGCTCGCTTTTCCTTCTTTATTTGTGTATGTATGTAGAGTTACTTACAATCTATTGTGCTTCGACTTAACATAATAAACATACATATATACAACATACCTATACTAAAACATACAATAGAGATTTAGTTTTACTAATTCCATACTGTAAAGAAATAGAGTGTCAAACATAATCGCTAACACACAAAAACATATTTAGATTTCATAAAACATGGGCTACGATAAAAAGAGCATAACATGTGCTACACGACTCCGTTTCAAGACCACCACTAAGCAAACGAAAGCTTCAAAACAAGGACTACGTTTTATGTTAGAAACACTTGTTCAGAAGCGACTTAACCGGTCGCAAAAATGATCAAAATCGGTGAAAATGACAAAAAACGTCGAAACCGGAAAAAATCATCCAAACCTATGAAAAACCGGAGAATAGATTTCCAGTCCATATAGACCACATAGAATCTGTGGGAAATTTATTTTCACGGGTTCTAGGTGGAGAAAGCAAACCAAGAGATTTTTGTTTCTTAGTTTTAGTCGTGTTTTGCCTGGTGTAAAAGTTGGTCAGCTAGGATTTGAAGTAGTTATACATGCACCGGACAAACAACATCTCGACGGCACACCATAATATAACGGTTGTGATATGAGTTTGCTCTAACAACACGTCGCTCTCTTTGATCAAAATAAAAATGATATTTTTTATCCTTGGGAAGCCTAAAAAGGTTAATAATATACAAAACTAGACAACAAGTATTTGATATTTCATGTAAGAAACTCATGCTTAAGTATTATATGACTTTGGTATATTCGATTCAACGTTTTATTCTATTTGAATGGAGAGATATTTATTAAATCTATTATTTAGTTAAACCTCCTTAACGGTGTGATTGGATTTTAGTTTGTTGATCTTTGCTCTTGAATTCACATTAAACTCGCTTTTCCTTTTTTTTTTGTGTATGTATGTAGACTTACTTACAATCTATTGTGCTTCGACTTCACATAATAAACATACATATATACAACATACATATACTAAAACATACAATAGAGATTTAGTTTTACTAATTCCATACTGTAAAGAAATAGAATGCCAAACATAATCGCTAAAACACAAAAACAGATTTAGATTGAAATTATCATAAAACATGGGCTACGATAAAAAGACCATAACATGTGCTACACGACTCCGTTTCGAGACCACCGCTAAGCAAACGAAAGCTTGAAACAAGGAGTACGTTTTAAGTTAGAAACACTTGGTCAGAAGCGACTTAACCGGTCGTAAATGATCAAAATCGGTGAAAACGACCAAAAATGTCGAAACCGGCAAAAATCATCCAAACCTATGAAAAAACCGGAGAATAGATTTCCAGTCCATATAGATCACATAGAATCCGTGGGAAATTTATTTTCACGGGTTCTAAGTGGATAAAGCACACCAAGAGATTTTTGTTTCTTAGTTTTAGTCGTGTTTTGCCTGGTGTAAAAGTTGGTCAGCTAGGATTTGAAGTAGTTATACATGCACCGGACAAACAACATCTCGATGGCACACCATAATATAACGGTTGTGATATGAGTTTGCTCTAACAACACGTCGCTCTCTTCGATCAAAATAACAATGATATTGTTTATCCTTGGGAAGCCTAAAAAGGTGAATAATATACAAAACTAGACAACAAGTATTTGATATTTCATGTAAGAAACTCATGCTTAAGTATTATATGACTTTGGTATATTCGATTCAACGCTTTATTCTATTTGAATGGAGAGATATTTATTAAATCTATTATTTAGTTAAACCTCCTTAACGGTATGATTGGATTTTAGTTTGTTGATCTTTGCTCTTGAATTCACATTAAACTCGCTTTTCCTTCTTTATTTGTGTATGTATGTAAAGTTACTTACAATCTATTGTGCTTCGACTTCACATAATAAACATACATATATACAACATACCTATACTCAAACATGCAATAGAGATTTAGTTTTACTAATTCCATTCTGTAAAGAAATAGAGTGCCAAACATAATCGCTAACACACACAAACAGATTTAGATTGAAATTATCATAAAACATGGGCTACGATAAAAATACCCAACATGTGCTACACGACTCCGTTTCAAGACCACCGCTAAGCAAACGAAATCTTGAAACAAGGAGTACGTTTTATGTTAGAAACACTTGGTCAGAAGCGACTTAACCGGTCGAAAATGATCAAAATCGGTGAAAACGACCAAAAATGTCGAAACCGGCAAAAATCATCCAAACCTATGAAAAAACCGGAGAATAGATTTCCAGTCCATATAGATCACATAGAATCCGTGGGAAATTTATTTTCACGGGTTCTAAGTGGATAAAGCACACCAAGAGATTTTTGTTTCTTAGTTTTAGTCGTGTTTTGTCTGGTGTAAAAGTTGGTTAGCAAGTATTTGAAGTAGTTATGTATGCACCGGACAAACAACATCTCGACGGCACACCATAATATAACGGTTGTGATATGAGTTTGCTCTAACAACACGTCGCTCTCTTAGATCAAAATAACAATGATATTGTTTATCCTTGGGAAGCCTAAAAAGGTGAATAATATACAAAACTAGACAACAAGTATTTGATATTTCATGTAAGAAACTCATGCTTAAGTATTATATGACTTTGGTATATTCGATTCAACGTTTTATTCTATTTTAATGGAGAGATATTTATTAAATCTATTATTTAGTTAAACCTCCTTAACGGTATGATTGGATTTTAGTTTGTTGATCTTTGCTCTTGAATTCACATTAAACTCGCTTTTCCTTCTTTATTTGTGTATGTATGTAGAGTTACTTACAATCTATTGTGATTCGACTTCATATAATAAACACACATATATACAACATACCTATACTAAAACATACAATAGAGTTTTAGTTTTACTAATTCCATTCTGTAAAGAAATAGAGTGCCAAACATAATCGCTAACACAGAAAAACAGATTTAGATTGAAATTATCATAAAACATGGGCTACGATAAAAATACCATAACATGTGCTACACGACTCCGTTTCAAGACCACCGCTAAGCAAACGAAAGCTTGAAACAAGGAGTACGTTTTAAGTTAGAAACACTTGGTCAGAAGCGACTTAACCGGTCGAAAATGATCAAAATCGGTGAAAATGACCAAAAACGTCGAAACCGGAAAAAATCATCCAAACCTATGAAAAACCGGAGAATAGATTTCTAGTCCATATAGACCACATAGAATCCGTGGGAAATTTATTTTCACGGGTTCTAGGTGGATAAAGCAAACCAAGAGATTTTTGTTTCTTAGTTTTAGTCGTGTTTTGCCTGGTGTAAAAGTTGGTCAACTAGTATTTGAAGTAGTTATGCATGCACCGGACAAACAACATCTCGATGGCACACCATAATATAATGGTTGTGATATGAGTTTGCTCTAACAACACGTCGCTCTCTTTGATCAAAATAACAATGATATTTTTTATCCTTGGGAAGCCTAAAAAGGTGAATAATATACAAAACTAGACAACAAGTATTTGATATTTCATGTAAGAAACTCATGCTTAAGTATTATATGACTTTGGTATATTCGATTCAACGTTTTATTCTATTTGAATGGAGAGATATTTATTAAATCTATTATTTAGTTAAACCTCCTTAACGGTGTGATTGGATTTTAGTTTGTTGATCTTTGCTCTTGAATTCACATTAAACTCGCTTTTCCTTCCTTTTTTGTGTATGTATGTAGAGTTACTTACAATCTATTGTGCTTCGACTTCACATAATAAACATACATATATACAACATACATATACTAAAACATACAATAGAGATTTAGTTTTACTAATTCCATACTGTAAAGAAATAGAATGCCAAACATAATCGCTAAAACACAAAAACAGATTTAGATTGAAATTATCATAAAACATGGGCTACGATAAAAAGACCATAACATGTGCTACACGACTCCGTTTCGAGACCACCGCTAAGCAAACGAAAGCTTGAAACAAGGAGTACGTTTTAAGTTAGAAACACTTGGTCAGAAGCGACTTAACCGGTCGTAAATGATCAAAATCGGTGAAAACGACCAAAAATGTCGAAACCGGCAAAAATCATCCAAACCTATGAAAAAACCGGAGAATAGATTTCCAGTCCATATAGATCACATAGAATCCGTGGGAAATTTATTTTCACGGGTTCTAAGTGGATAAAGCACACCAAGAGATTTTTGTTTCTTAGTTTTAGTCGTGTTTTGTCTGGTGTAAAAGTTGGTTAGCAAGTATTTGAAGTAGTTATGTATGCACCGGACAAACAACATCTCGACGGCACACCATAATATAACGGTTGTGATATGAGTTTGCTCTAACAACACGTCGCTCTCTTAGATCAAAATAACAATGATATTGTTTATCCTTGGGAAGCCTAAAAAGGTGAATAATATACAAAACTAGACAACAAGTATTTGATATTTCATGTAAGAAACTCATGCTTAAGTATTATATGACTTTGGTATATTCGATTCAACGTTTTATTCTATTTTAATGGAGAGATATTTATTAAATCTATTATTTAGTTAAACCTCCTTAACGGTATGATTGGATTTTAGTTTGTTGATCTTTGCTCTTGAATTCACATTAAACTCGCTTTTCCTTCTTTATTTGTGTATGTATGTAGAGTTACTTACAATCTATTGTGCTTCGACTTCATATAATAAACACACATATATACAACATACCTATACTAAAACATACAATAGAGTTTTAGTTTTACTAATTCCATTCTGTAAAGAAATAGAGTGCCAAACATAATCGCTAACACAGAAAAACAGATTTAGATTGAAATTATCATAAAACATGGGCTACGATAAAAATACCATAACATGTGCTACACGACTCCGTTTCAAGACCACCGCTAAGCAAACGAAAGCTTGAAACAAGGAGTACGTTTTAAGTTAGAAACACTTGGTCAGAAGCGACTTAACCGGTCGAAAATGATCAAAATCGGTGAAAATGACCAAAAACGTCGAAACCGGAAAAAATCATCCAAACCTATGAAAAACCGGAGAATAGATTTCTAGTCCATATAGACCACATAGAATCCGTGGGAAATTTATTTTCACGGGTTCTAGGTGGATAAAGCAAACCAAGAGATTTTTGTTTCTTAGTTTTAGTCGTGTTTTGCCTGGTGTAAAAGTTGGTCAACTAGTATTTGAAGTAGTTATGCATGCACCAGACAAACAACATCTCGATGGCACACCATAATATAATGGTTGTGATATGAGTTTGCTCTAACAACACGTCGCTCTCTTTGATCAAAATAACAATGATATTTTTTATCCTTGGGAAGCCTAAAAAGGTGAATAATATACAAAACTAGACAACAAGTATTTGATATTTCATGTAAGAAACTCATGCTTAAGTATTATATGACTTTGGTATATTCGATTCAACGTTTTATTCTATTTGAATGGAGAGATATTTATTAAATCTATTATTTAGTTAAACCTCCTTAACGGTGTGATTGGATTTTAGTTTGTTGATCTTTGCTCTTGAATTCACATTAAACTCGCTTTTCCTTCCTTTTTTGTGTATGTATGTAGAGTTACTTACAATCTATTGTGCTTCGACTTCACATAATAAACATACATATATACAACATACATATACTAAAACATACAATAGAGATTTAGTTTTACTAATTCCATACTGTAAAGAAATAGAATGCCAAACATAATCGCTAAAACACAAAAATAGATTTAGATTGAAATTATCATAAAACATGGGCTACGATAAAAAGACCATAACATGTGCTACACGACTCCGTTTCAAGACCACCGCTAAGCAAACGAAAGCTTGAAACAAGGAGTACGTTTTAAGTTAGAAACACTTGGTCAGAAGCGACTTAACCGGTCGAAAATGATCAAAATCGGTGAAAACGACCAAAAATGTCGAAACCAGCAAAAATCATCCAAACCTATGAAAAAACCGGAGAATAGATTTCCAGTCCATATAGACCACATAGAATCCGTGGGAAATTTATTTTCACGGGTTCTAGGTGGATAAAGCACACCAAGAGATTTTTGTTTCTTAGTTTTAGTCGTGTTTTGCCTGGTGTAAAAGTTGGTCAGCTAGTATTTGAAGTAGTTATGTATGCACCGGACAAACAACATCTCGACGGCACACCATAATATAACGGTTTTGATATGAGTTTGCTCTAACAACACGTCGCTCTCATAGATCAAAATAACAATGATATTGTTTATCCTTGGGAAGCCTAAAAAGATGAATAATATACAAAACTAGACAACAAGTATTTGATATTTCATGTAAGAAACTCATGCTTAAGTATTATATGACTTTGGTATATTCGATTCAACGTTTTATTCTATTTTAATGGAGAGATATTTATTAAATCTATTATTTAGTTAAACCTCCTTAACGGTATGATTGGATTTTAGTTTGTTGATCTTTGCTCTTGAATTCACATTAAACTCGCGTTTCCTTCTTTATTTGTGTATGTATGTAGAGTTACTTACAATCTATTGTGCTTCGACTTCATATAATAAACATACATATATACAACATACCTATACTAAAACATACAATAGAGTTTTAGTTTTACTAATTCCATTCTGTAAAGAAATAGAGCGCCAAACATAATCGCTAACACAGAAAAACAGATTTAGATTGAAATTATCATAAAACATGGGTTACGATAAAAATACCATAACATGTGCTACACGACTCTGTTTCAAGACCACCGCTAAGCAAACGAAAGCTTGAAACAAGGAGTACGTTTTAAGTTAGAAACACTTGGTCAGAAGCGACTTAACCGGTCGAAAATGATCAAAATCGGTGAAAACGACCAAAAATGTCGAAACCGGCAAAAATCATCCAAACCTATGAAAAAACCGGAGAATAGATTTCCAGTCCATATAGACCACATAGAATCCGTGGGAAATTTATTTTCACGGGTTCTAGGTGGATAAAGCATACCAAGAGATTTTTGTTTCTTAGTTTTAGTTGTGTTTTGCCTGGTGTAAAAGTTGATCAGCTAGTATTTGAAGTAGTTATGTATGCACCGGACAAACAACATCTCGACGGCACACCATAATATAACGGTTGTGATATGAGTTTGCTCTAACAACACGTCGCTCTCTTTGATCAAAATAACAATGATATTGTTTATCCTTGGGAAGCCTAAAAAGGTGAATAATATACAAAACTAGACAACAAGTATTTGATATTTCATGTAAGAAACTCATGCTTAATTATTATATGACTTTGGTATATTCGATTCAATGCTTTATTCTATTTGAATGGAGAGATATTTATTAAATCTATTATATATTTAAACCTCCTTAACGGTGTGATTGGATTTTAGTTTGTTGATCTTTGCTCTTGAATTCACATTAAACTGGCTTTTCCTTCTTTTTTTTTTGTGTATGTATGTAGAGTTAGTTACAATCTATTGTGCTTCGACTTCACATAATAAACATACATATATACAACATACATATACTAAAACATACATATATAGAACATACATATACTAAAACATACAATAGAGATTTAGTTTTACTAATTCTATACTGTAAAGAAATAGAATGCCAAACATAATCGCTAAAACACAAAAACAGATTTAGATTGAAATTATCATAAAACATGGGCTACGATAAAAAGACCATAACATGTGCTACACGACTCCGTTTCAAGACCACCGCTAAGCAAACGAAAGTTTGAAACAAGGAGTACGTTTTAAGTTAGAAACACTTGGTCAGAAGCGACTTAACCGGTCTAAAATGATCAAAATCGGTGAAAACGACCAAAAATGTCGAAACCGACAAAAATCAAAATCATCCAAACCTATGAAAAAACCAGAGAATAGATTTCCAGTCCATATAGACCACATAGAATCCGTGGGAAATTTATTTTCACGGGTTCTAGGTGGATAAAGCACACCAAGAGATTTTTGTTTCTTAGTTTTAGTCGTGTTTTGCCTGGTGTAAAAGTTGGTCAGCTAGTATTTGAAGTAGTTATGTATGCACCGAACAAACAACATCTCGACGGCACACCATAATATAACGGTTGTGATATGAGTTTGCTCTAACAACACGTCGCTCTCTTAGATCAAAATAACAATGATATTGTTTATCCTTGGGAAGCCTAAAAAGGTGAATAATATACAAAACTAGACAACAAGTATTTGATATTTCATGTAAGAAACTCATGCTTAAGTATTATATGACTTTGGTATATTCGATTCAACGTTTTATTCTATTTTAATGGAGAGATATTTATTAAATCTATTATTTAGTTATACCTCCTTAACGGTATGATTGGATTTTAGTTTGTTGATCTTTGCTCTTGAATTCACATTAAACTCGTTTTTCCTTCTTTATTTGTGTATGTATGTAGAGTTACTTACAATCTATTGTGCTTCGACTTCACATAATAAACATACATATATACAACATACCTATACTAAAACATACAATAGAGATTTAGTTTTACTAATTCCATTCTGTAAAGAAATAGAGTGCCAAACATAATCGCTAACACACAAAAATAGATTTAGATTGAAATTATCATAAAACATGGGCTACGATAAAAATACCATAACATGTGCTACACGACTCTGTTTCAAGACCACCGCTAGGCAAACGATATCTTGAAACAAGGAGTACGTTTTATGTTAGAAACACTTGGTCAGAAGCGACTTAACCGGTCGAAAATGATCAAAATTGGTGAAAACGACCAAATATGTCGAAACCGGCAAAAATCATCCAAACCTATGAAAAAACCGGAGAATAGATTTCCAGTCCATATAGACCACATAGAATCCGTGGGAAATTCATTTACACGGGTTCTAGGTGGATAAAGCACACCAAGAGATTTTTGTTTCTTAGTTTTAGTCGTGTTTTGCCTGGTGTAAAAGTTGATCAGCTAGTATTTGAAGTAGTTATGTATGCTCCGGACAAACAACATCTCGACGGCACACCATAGTATAACGGTTGTGATATGAGTTTTCTCTAAAAACACGTCGCTCTCTTTGATCAAAATAACAATGATATTGTTTATCCTTGGGAAGCCTAAAAAGGTGAATAATATACAAACTAGACAACAAGTATTTGATATTTCATGTAAGAAACTCATGCTTAAGTATTATATGACTTTGGTATATTTGATTCAACGTTTTATTCTATTTGAATGGAGAGATATTTATTAAATCTATTATTTAGTTAAACCTCCTTAACGGTGTGATTGGATTTTAGTTTGTTGATCTTTGCTCTTGAATTCACATTAAACTCGCTTTTCCTTCTTTTTTTTTGTGTATGTATGTAGAGTTAGTTACAATGTATTGTGCTTCGACTTCACATAATAAACATACATATATACAACATACATATACTAAAACATATAATAGAGATTTAGTTTTACTAATTCCATACTGTAAAGAAATAGAATGTCAAACATAATCGCTAAAACACAAAAACAGATTTAGATTGAAATTATCATAAAACATGGGCTACGATAAAAAGACCATAACATGTGCTACACGACTCCGTTTCAATACCACCAATAAGCAAACGAAACCTTGAAACAAGGAGTACGTTTTAAGTTAGAAACACTTGGTCAGAAGCGACTTAACCGGTCGAAAATGATCAAAATCGGTGAAAACGATCAAAAATGTCGAAACCGGCAAAAATCATCCAAACCTATGAAAAAACCGGAGAATAGATTTCCAGTCCATATAGACCACATAGAATCCGTGGGAAATTTATTTACACGGTTTCTAGGTGGATAAAGCACACCAAGAGATTTTTGTTTCTTAGTTTTAGTCGTGTTTTGCCTGGTGTAAAAGTTGATCAACTAGTATTTGAAGTAGTTATGTATGCACCAGACAAACAACATCTCGACGGCACACCATAATATAACGGTTGTGATATGAGTTTTCTCTAAAAACACGTCGCTCTCTTTGATCAAAATAACAATGATATTGTTTATCCTTGGGAAGCCTAAAAAGGTGAATAATATAGAAAACTAGACAACAAGTATTTGATATTTCATGTAAGAAACTCATGCTTAAGTATTATATGACTTTGGTATATTCGATTCAACGCTTTATTCTATTTGAATGGAGGGATATTTATTAAATATATTATTTAGTTAAACCTCCTTAACGGTATGATTGGATTTTAGTTTGTTGATCTTTGCTCTTGAATTCACATTAAACTCGCTTTTCCTTCTTTATTTGTGTATGTATGTAGAGTTACTTACAATCTATTGTGCTTCGACTTAAAATAATAAACATACATATATACAACATACCTATACTAAAACATACAATAGAGATTCAGTTTTACTAATACCATACTGTAAAGAAATAGAGTGTCAAACATATCGCTAACACACAAAAACATATTTAGATTGAAATTATCATAAAACATGGGCTACGATAGAAAGAGCATAACATGTGCTACACGACTCCGTTTCAAGACCACCACTAAGCAAACGAAAGCTTCAAAACAAGGAGTACGTTTTATGTTAGAAACACTTGTTCAGAAGCGACTTAACCGGTCGCAAAAATGATCAAAATCGGTGAAAACGACCAAAAATGTCGAAACCGGAAAAAATCATCCAAACCTATGAAAAAACCGGAGAATAGATTTCCAGTCCATATAGACCACATAGAATCCGTGGGAAATTTATTTTCACGGGTTCTAAGTGGATAAAGCAAACAAAGAGATTTTTGTTTCTTAGTTTTAGTCGTGTTTTGCCTGGTGTAAAAGTTGGTCAACTAGTATTTGAAGTAGTTATGCATGCACCGGACAAACAACATCTCGACGACACACCATAATATAATGGTTGTGATATGAGTTTGCTCTAACAACACGTCGCTCTCTTTGATCAAAATAACAATGATATTGTTTAGCGTTGGGAAGCCTAAAAAGGTGAATAATATACAAAACTAGACAACAAGTATTTGATATTTCATGTAAGAAACTCATGCTTAAGTATTATATGACTTTGGTATATTCGATTCAACGTTTTTATCTATTTGAATGGAGAGATATTATTAAATCTATTATTTAGTTAAACCTCCTTAACGGTGTGATTGGATTTTAGTTTGTTGATCTTTGCTCTTGAATTCACATTAAACTCGCTTTTCCTTCTTTTTTTTGTGTATGTATGTAGAGTTACTTACAATCTATTGTACTTCGACTTCACATAATAAACATACATATATACAACATACATATACTAAAACATACAATAGAGATTTAGTTTTACTAATTCCATACTGTAAAGAAATAGAATGCCAAACATAATCGCTAAAACACAAAAACAGATTTAGATTGAAATTATCATAAAACATGGGCTACGATAAAAAGACCATAACATGTGCTACACGACTCCGTTTCAAGACCACCGCTAAGCAAACGAAAGCTTGAAACAAGGAGTACGTTTTAAGTTAGAAACACTTGGTCAGAAGCGATTTACCGGTCGAAAATGATCAAAATCGGTGAAAACGACCAAAAATGTCGAAACCGGCAAAAATCATCCAAACCTATGAAAGAACCGGAGAACATATTTCCAGTCCATATAGACCACATAGAATCCGTGGGAAATTTATTTTCACGGGTTCTAGGTGGATAAAGCACACCAAGAGATTTTTGTTTCTTAGTTTTAGTCGTGTTTTGCCTGGTGTAAAAGTTGATCAGCTAGTATTTGAAGTAGTTATGTATGCACCGGACAAACAACATCTCGACGGCACACCATAATATAATGGTTGTGATATGAGTTTGCTCTAACAACACGTCGCTCTCTTAGATCAAAATAACAATGATATTGTTTATCCTTGGGAAGCCTAAAAAGGTGAATAATATACAAAACTAGACAACAAGTATTTGATATTTCATGTAAGAAACTCATGCTTAAGTATTATATGACTTTGGTATATTCGATTCAACGCTTTATTCTATTTGAATGGAAAGATATTTATTAAATCTTATATTTAGTTAAACCTCCTTAACGGTATGATTGGATTTTAGTTTGTTGATCTTTGCTCTTGAATTCACATTAAACTCGCTTTTCCTTCTTTATTTGTGTATGTATGTAGAGTTACTTACAATCTATTGTGCTTCGACTTAAAATAATAAACATACATATATACAACATACCTATACTAAAACATACAATAGAGATTTAGTTTTACTAATTCCATACTGTAAAGAAATAGAGTGTCAAACATAATCGCTAACACACAAAAACATATTTAGATTGAAATTATTATAAAACATGGGCTACGATAAAAAGAGCATAACATGTGCTACACGACTCCGTTTCAAGACCACCACTAAGCAAACGAAAGCTTCAAAATAAGGAGTACGTTTTATGTTAGAAACACTTGTTTAGAAGCGACTTAACCGGTCGCAAAAATGATCAAAATCGGTGAAAACGACCAAAAATGTCGAAACCGGCAAAAATCATCCAAACCTATGAAAAAACCGGAGAATAGATTTCCAGTCCATATAGACCACATAGAATCCGTGGGAAATTTATTTTCACGGGTTCTAGGTGGATAAAGCACACCAAGATATTTTTGTTTCTTAGTTTTAGTCGTGTTTTGCCTGGTGTAAAAGTTGGTCAGCTAGTATTTGAAGTAGTTATGTATGCACCGGACAAACAACATCTCGACGGAACACCATAATATAACGGTTGTTATATGAGTTTGCTCTAAAAACACGTCGCTCTCTTAGATCAAAATAACAATGATATTATTTATCCGAGGGAAGCCTAAAAAGGTGAATAATATACAAAACTTGACAACAAGTATTTGATATTTCATGTAAGAAACTCATGCTTAAGTATTATATGACTTTGGTATATTCGATTCAACGTTTTATTCTATTTGAATGGAGAGATATTTATTAAATCTATTATTTAGTTAAACCTCCTTAACGGTGTGATTGGATTTTAGTTTGTTGATCTTTGTTCTTGAATTCACATTAAACTCGCTTTTCCTTCTTTTTTTTATGTATGTATGTAGAGTTACTTACAATTTATTGTGCTTCGACTTCACATAATAAACATACATATATACAACATACATATACTAAAACATACAATAGAGATTTAGTTTTACTAATTTCATACTGTAAAGAAATAGAATGCCAAACATAATCGCTAAAACACAAAAACAGATTTAGATTGAAATTATCATAAAACATGGGCTACGATAAAAAGACCATAACAGGTGCTACACGACTCCGTTTCAAGACCACCGCTAAGCAAACCAAAGCTTGAAACAAGGAGTACGTTTTAAGTTAGAAACACTTGGTCAGAAGCGATTTACCGGTCGAAAATGATCAAAATCGGTGAAAACGACCAAAAATGTCGAAACCGGCAAAAATCATCCAAACCTATGAAAAAACCGGAGAATAGATTTCCAGTCCATATAGACCACATAGAATCCATGGGAAATTTATTTTCACGGGTTCTAGGTGGATAAAGCACACCAAGATATTTTTGTTTCTTAGTTTTAGTCGTGTTTTGCCTGGTGTAAAAGTTGGTCAGCTAGTATTTGAAGTAGTTATGTATGCACCGGACAAACAACATCTCGACGGCACACCATAATATAACGGTCGTGATATGAGTTTGCTCTAACAACACGTCGCTCTCTTTGATCAAAATAACAATGATATTGTTTATCCTTGGGAAGCCTAAAAAGGTGAATAATATACAAAACTAGACAACAAGTATTTGATATTTCATGTAAGAAATTCATGCTTAAGTATTATATGACTTTGGTATATTCGATTCAACGCTTTATTCTATTTGAATGGAAAGATATTTATTAAATCTATTATTTAGTTAAACCTCCTTAACGGTATGATTGGATTTTAGTTTGTTGATCTTTGCTCTTGAATTCACATTAAACTCGCTTTTCCTTCTTTATTTGTGTATGTATGTAGAGTTACTTACAATCTATTGTGCTTCGACTTAAAATAATAAACATACATATATACAACATACCTATACTAAAACATACAATAGAGATTTAGTTTTACTAATTCCATACTGTAAAGAAATAGAGTGTCAAACATAATCGCTAACACACAAAAACATATTTAGATTGAAATTATTATAAAACATGGGCTACGATAAAAAGAGCATAACATGTGCTACACGACTCCGTTTCAAGACCACCACTAAGCAAACGAAAGCTTCAAAACAAGGAGTACGTTTTATGTTAGAAACACTTGTTCAGAAGCGACTTAACCGGTCGCAAAAATGATCAAAATCGGTGAAAACGACCAAAAATGTCGAAACCGGCAAAAATCATCCAAACCTATGAAAAAACCGGAGAAAAGATTTCCAGTCCATATAGACCACATAGAATCCGTGGGAAATTTATTTTCACGGGTTCTAGGTGGATAAAGCACACCAAGATATTTTTGTTTCTTAGTTTTAGTCGTGTTTTGCCTGGTGTAAAAGTTGGTCAGCTAGTATTTGAAGTAGTTATGTATGCACCGGACAAACAACATCTCGACGGCACACCATAATATAACGGTTGTGATATGAGTTTGCTCTAACAACACGTCGCTCTCTTAGATCAAAATAACAATGATATTGTTTATCCTTGGGAAGCCTAAAAAGGTGAATAATATACAAAACTTGACAACAAGTATTTGATATTTCATGTAAGAAACTCATGCTTAAGTATTATATGACTTTGGTATATTCGATTCAACGTTTTATTCTATTTGAATGGAGAGATATTTATTAAATCTATTATTTAGTTAAACCTCCTTAACGGTGTGATTGGATTTTAGTTTGTTGATCTTTGCTCTTGAATTCACATTAAACTCGCTTTTCCTTCTTTTTTTTATGTATGTATGTAGAGTTACTTACAATCTATTGTGCTTCGACTTCACATAATAAACATACATATATACAACATACATATACTAAAACATACAATAGAGATTTAGTTTTACTAATTTCATACTGTAAAGAAATAGAATGCCAAACATAATCGCTAAAACACAAAAACAGATTTAGATTGAAATTATCATAAAACATGGGCTACGATAAAAAGACCATAACAGGTGCTACACGACTCCGTTTCAAGACCACCGCTAAGCAAACGAAAGCTTGAAACAAGGAGTATGTTTTAAGTTAGAAACACTTGGTCAGAAGCGATTTACCGGTCGAAAATGATCAAAATCGGTGAAAACGACCAAAAATGTCGAAACCGGCAAAAATCATCCAAACCTATGAAAAAACCGGAGAATAGATTTCCAGTCCATATATACCACATAGAATCCGTGGGAAATTTATTTTCACGGGTTCTAGGTGGATAAAGCACACCAAGAGATTTTTGTTTCTTAGTTTTAGTCGTGTTTTGCCTGGTGTAAAAGTTGGTCAGCTAGTATTTGAAGTAGTTATGTATGCACCGGACAAACAACATCTCGACGGCACACCATAATATAACGGTTGTGATATGAGTTTGCTCTAACAACACGTCGCTCTCTTAGATCAAAATAACAATGATATTGTTTATCCTTGGGAAGCCTAAAAAGGTGAATAACATACAAAACTAGACAACAAGTATTTGATATTTCATGTAAGAAACTCATGCTTAAGTATTATATGACTTTGGTATATTCGATTCAACGTTTTATTCTATTTGAATGGAGAGATATTTATTAAATCTATTATTTAGTTAAACCTCCTTAACATTGTGATTGGATTTTAGTTTGTTGATCTTTGCTCTTGAATTCACATTAAACTCGCTTTTCCTTATTTTTTTTGTGTATGTCTGTAGAGTTACTTACAATCTATTGTGCTTCGACTTCATATAATAAACATACATATATACAACATACATATACTAAAACATACAATAGAGATTTAGTTTTACTACTTCCATACTGTAAAGAAATAGAATGCCAAACATAATCGCTAAAACACAAAAACAGATTTAGATTGAAATTATCATAAAACATGGGCTACGATAAAAAGACCATAACATGTGCTACACGACTCCGTTTCAAGACCACCGCTAAGCAAACGAAAGCTTGAAACAAGGAGTACGTTTTAAGTTAGAAACACTTGGTCAGAAGCGACTTAACCGGTCGAAAATGATCAAAATCGGTGAAAACGAACAAAAATGTCGAAACCGGCAAAAATCATCCAAACCTATGAAAAAACCGGAGAATAGATTTCCAGTCCATATAGACCACATAGAATCCGTGGGAAATTTATTTACACGGTTTCTAGGTGGATAAAGCACACCAAGAGATTTTTGTTTCTTAGTTTTAGTCGTGTTTTGCCTGGTGTAAAAGTTGATCAACTAGTATTTGAAGTAGTTATGTATGCACCAGACAAACAACATCTCGACGACACACCATAATATAACGGTTGTGATATGAGTTTGCTCTAACAACACGTCGCTCTCTTTGATCAAAATAACAATGATATTGTTTATCCTTGGGAAGCCTAAAAAGGTGAATAATATACAAAACTAGACAACAAGTATTTGATATTTCATGTAAGAAACTCATGCTTAAGTATTATATGACTTTGGTATATTCGATTCAACGCTTTATTCTATTTGAATGGAGGGATATTTATTAAATATATTATTTAGTTAAACCTCTTTAACGGTATGATTGGATTTTAGTTTGTTGATCTTTGCTCTTGAATTCACATTAAACTCGCTTTTCCTTCTTTATTTGTGTATGTATGTAGAGTTACTTACAATCTATTGTGCTTCGACTTAAAATAATAAACATACATATATACAACATACCTATACTAAAACATACAATAGAGATTCAGTTTTACTAATACCATACTGTAAAGAAATAGAGTGTCAAACATAATCTCTAACACACAAAAACGTATTTAGATTGAAATTATCATAAAACATGGGCTACGATAAAAAGAGCATAACATGTGCTACACGACTCCGTTTCAAGACCACCACTAAGCAAACGAAAGCTTCAAAACAAGGAGTACGTTTTATGTTAGAAACACTTGTTCAGAAGCGACTTAACCGGTCGCAAAAATGATCAAAATCGGTGAAAACGACCAAAAATGTCGAAACCGGAAAAAATCATCCAAACCTATGAAAAAACCGGAGAATAGATTTCCAGTCCATATAGACCACATAGAATCCGTGGGAAATTTTTATTTCACGGGTTCTAAGTGGATAAAGCAAACAAAGAGATTTTTGTTTCTTAGTTTTAGTCGTGTTTTGCCTGGTGTAAAAGTTGGTCAACTAGTATTTGAAGTAGTTATGCATGCACCGGACAAACAACATCTCGACGACACACCATAATATAATGGTTGTGATATGAGTTTGCTCTAACAACACGTCGCTCTCTTTGATCAAAATAACAATGATATTGTTTAGCGTTGGGAAGCCTAAAAAGGTGAATAATATACAAAACTAGACAACAAGTATTTGATATTTCATGTAAGAAACTCATGCTTAAGTATTATATGACTTTGGTATATTCGATTCAACGTTTTTATCTATTTGAATGGAGAGATATTTATTAAATCTATTATTTAGTTAAACCTCCTTAACGGTGTGATTGGATTTTAGTTTGTTGATCTTTGCTCTTGAATTCACATTAAACTCGCTTTTCCTTCTTTTTTTGTGTATGTATGTAGAGTTACTTACAATCTATTGTGCTTCGACTTCACATAATAAACATACATATATACAACATACATATACTAAAACATACAATAGAGATTTAGTTTTACTAATTCCATACTGTAAAGAAATAGAATGCCAAACATAATCGCTAAAACACAAAAACAGATTTAGATTGAAATTATCATAAAACATGGGCTACGATAAAAAGACCATAACATGTGCTACACGACTCCGTTTCAAGACCACCGCTAAGCAAACGAAAGCTTGAAACAAGGAGTACGTTTTAAGTTAGAAACACTTGGTCAGAAGCGATTTACCGGTCGAAAATGATCAAAATCGGTGAAAACGACCAAAAATGTCGAAACCGGCAAAAATCATCCAAACCTATGAAAGAACCGGAGAACATATTTCCAGTCCATATAGACCACATAGAATCCGTGGGAAATTTATTTACACGTGTTCTAGGTGGATAAAGCACACCAAGAGATTTTTGTTTCTTAGTTTTAGTCGTGTTTTGCCTGGTGTAAAAGTTGATCAGCTAGTATTTGAAGTAGTTATGTATGCACCGGACAAACAACATCTCGACGGCACACCATAATATAACGGTTGTGATATGAGTTTGCTCTAACAACACGTCGCTCTCTTTGATCAAAATAACAATGATATTGTTTATCCTTGGGAAGCCTAAAAAGGTGAATAATATACAAAACTAGACAACAAGTATTTGATATTTCATGTAAGAAACTCATGCTTAAGTATTATATGACTTTGGTATATTCGATTCAACGCTTTATTCTATTTGAATGGAAAGATATTTATTAAATATATTATTTAGTTAAACCTCCTTAACGGTATGATTGGATTTTAGTTTGTTGATCTTTGCTCTTGAATTCACATTAAACTCGCTTTTCCTTCTTTATTTGTGTATGTATGTAGAGTTACTTACAATCTATTGTGCTTCGACTTAAAATAATAAACATACATATATACAACATACCTATACTAAAACATACAATAGAGATTCAGTTTTACTAATACCATACTGTAAAGAAATAGAGTGTCAAACATAATCGCTAACACACAAAAACATATTTAGATTGAAATTATCATAAAACATGGGCTACGATAAAAAGAGCATAACATGTGCTACACGACTCCGTTTCAAGACCACCACTAAGCAAACGAAAGCTTCAAAACAAGGAGTACGTTTTATGTTAGAAACACTTGTTCAGAAGCGACTTAACCGGTCGCAAAAATGATCAAAATCGGTGAAAACGACCAAAAATGTCGAAACCGGAAAAAATCATCCAAACCTATGAAAAAACCGGAGAATAGATTTCCAGTCCATATAGACCACATAGAATCCGTGGGAAATTTATTTTCACGGGTTCTAAGTGGATAAAGCAAACAAAGAGATTTTTGTTTCTTAGTTTTAGTCGTGTTTTACCTGGTGTAAAAGTTGGTCAACTAGTATTTGAAGTAGTTATGCATGCACCGGACAAACAACATCTCGACGACACACCATAATATAATGGTTGTGATATGAGTTTGCTCTAACAACACGTCGCTCTCTTTGATCAAAATAACAATGATATTGTTTAGCGTTGGGAAGCCTAAAAAGGTGAATAATATACAAAACTAGACAACAAGTATTTGATATTTCATGTAAGAAACTCATGCTTAAGTATTATATGACTTTGGTATATTCGATTCAACGTTTTTATCTATTTGAATGGAGAGATATTTATTAAATCTATTATTTAGTTAAACCTCCTTAACGGTGTGATTGGATTTTAGTTTGTTGATCTTTGCTCTTGAATTCACATTAAACTCGCTTTTCCTTCTTTTTTTTGTGTATGTATGTAGAGTTACTTACAATCTATTGTGCTTCGACTTCACATAATAAACATACATATATACAACATACATATACTAAAACATACAATAGAGATTTAGTTTTACTAATTCCATACTGTAAAGAAATAGAATGCCAAACATAATCGCTAAAACACAAAAACAGATTTAGATTGAAATTATCATAAAACATGGGCTACGATAAAAAGACCATAACATGTGCTACACGACTCCGTTTCAAGACCACCGCTAAGCAAACGAAAGCTTGAAACAAGGAGTACGTTTTAAGTTAGAAACACTTGGTCAGAAGCGATTTACCGGTCGAAAATGATCAAAATCGGTGAAAACGACCAAAAATGTCGAAACCGGCAAAAATCATCCAAACCTATGAAAGAACCGGAGAACATATTTCCAGTCCATATAGACCACATAGAATCCGTGGGAAATTTATTTACACGGGTTCTAGGTGGATAAAGCACACCAAGAGATTTTTGTTTCTTAATTTTAGTCGTGTTTTGCCTAGTGTAAAAGTTGATCAGCTAGTATTTGAAGTAGTTATGTATGCACCGGACAAACAACATCTCGACGGCACACCATAATATAACGGTTGTGATATGAGTTTGCTCTAACAACACGTCGCTCTCTTTGATCAAAATAACAATGATATTGTTTATCCTTGGGAAGCCTAAAAAGGTGAATAATATACAAAACTAGACAACAAGTATTTGATATTTCATGTAAGAAACTCATGCTTAAGTATTATATGACTTTGGTATATTCGATTCAACGCTTTATTCTATTTGAATGGAAAGATATTTATTAAATATATTATTTAGTTAAACCTCCTTAACGGTATGATTGGATTTTAGTTTGTTGATCTTTGCTCTTGAATTCACATTAAACTCGCTTTTCCTTCTTTATTTGTGTATGTATGTAGAGTTACTTACAATCTATTGTGCTTCGACTTAAAATAATAAACATACATATATACAACATACCTATACTAAACATACAATAGAGATTTAGTTTTACTAATTCCATACTGTAAAGAAATAGAGTGTCAAACATAATCGCTAACACACAAAAACATATTTAGATTGAAATTATTATAAAACATGGGCTACGATAAAAAGAGCATAACATGTGCTACACGGTTTATTCGATTCAACGCTTTATTCGATTCAACGCTTTGGTATATTCGATTCAACGCTTTATTCTATTAAAAATGTCGAAACTGGCTAAAATCATCCAAACCTATGAAAAAACCGGAGAATAGATTTCCAGTCCATATAGACCACATAGAATCCGTGGGAAATTTATTTTCACAGGTTCTAGGTGGATAAAGCACACCAAGATATTTTTGTTTCTTAGTTTTAGTCGTGTTTTACCTGGTGTAAAAGTTGGTCAGCTAGTATTTGAAGTAGTTATGTATGCACCGGACAAACAACATCTCGACGGCACACCATAATATAACGGTTGTGATATGAGTTTGCTCTAACAACACGTCGCTCTCTTTGATCAAAATAACAATGATATTGTTTATCCTTGGGAAGCCTAAAAAGATGAATAATATACAAAACTAGACAACAAGTATTTGATATTTCATGTAAGAAACTCATGCTTAAGTATTATATGACTTTGGTATATTCGATTCAACGCTTTATTCTATTTGAATGGAGGGATATTTATTAAATATATTATTTAGTTAAACCTCCTTAACGGTATGATTGGATTTTAGTTTGTTGATCTTTGCTCTTGAATTCACATTAAACTCGCTTTTCCTTCTTTATTTGTGTATGTATGTAGAGTTACTTACAATCTATTGTGCTTCGACTTAAAATAATAAACATACATATATACAACATACCTATACTAAAACATACAATAGAGATTCAGTTTTACTAATACCATACTGTAAAGAAATAGAGTGTCAAACATAATCGCTAACACACAAAAACGTATTTAGATTGAAATTATCATAAAACATGGGCTACGATAAAAAGAGCATAACATGTGCTACACGACTCCGTTTCAAGACCACCACTAAGCAAACGAAAGCTTCAAAACAAGGAGTACGTTTTATGTTAGAAACACTTGTTCAGAAGCGACTTAACCGGTCGCAAAAATGATCAAAATCGGTGAAAACGACCAAAAATGTCGAAACCGGAAAAAATCATCCAAACCTATGAAAAAACCGGAGAATAGATTTCCAGTCCATATAGACCACATAGAATCCGTGGAAAATTTATTTTCACGGGTTCTAAGTGGATAAAGCAAACAAAGAGATTTTTGTTTCTTAGTTTTAGTCGTGTTTTGCCTGGTGTAAAAGTTGGTCAACTAGTATTTGAAGTAGTTATGCATGCACCGGACAAACAACATCTCGACGACACACCATAATATAATGGTTGTGATATGAGTTTGCTCTAACAACACGTCTCTCTCTTTGATCAAAATAACAATGATATTGTTTAGCGTTGGGAAGCCTAAAAAGGTGAATAATATACAAAACTAGACAACAAGTATTTGATATTTCATGTAAGAAACTCATGCTTAAGTATTATATGACTTTGGTATATTCGATTCAACGTTTTTATCTATTTGAATGGAGAGATATTTATTAAATCTATTATTTAGTTAAACCTCCTTAACGGTGTGATTGGATTTTAGTTTGTTGATCTTTGCTCTTGAATTCACATTAAACTCGCTTTTCCTTCTTTTTTGTGTATGTATGTAGAGTTACTTACAATCTATTGTGCTTCGACTTCACATAATAAACATACATATATACAACATACATATACTAAACATACAATAGAGATTTAGTTTTACTAATTCCATACTGTAAAGAAATAGAATGCCAAACATAATCGCTAAAACACAAAAACAGATTTAGATTGAAATTATCATAAAACATGGGCTACGATAAAAAGACCATAACATGTGCTACACGACTCCGTTTCAAGACCACCGCTAAGCAAACGAAAGCTTGAAACAAGGAGTACGTTTTAAGTTAGAAACACTTGGTCAGAAGCGACTTAACCGGTCGAAAATGATCAAAATCGGTGAAAACGATCAAAAATATCGAAACCGGCAAAAATCATCCAAACCTATGAAAAAACCGGAGAATAGATTTCCAGTACATATAGACCACATACAATCCGTGGGAAATTTATTACACGGTTTCTAGGTGGATAAAGCACACCAAGAGATTTTTGTTTCTTAGTTTTAGTCGTGTTTTGCCTGGTGTAAAAGTTGATCAACTAGTATTTGAAGTAGTTATGTATGCACCAGACAAACAACATCTCGACGGCACACCATAATATAACGGTTGTGATATGAGTTTGCTCTAACAACACGTCGCTCTCTTTGATCAAAATAACAATGATATTGTTTATCCTTGGGAAGCCTAAAAAGGTGAATAATATACAAAACTAGACAACAAGTATTTGATATTTCATGTAAGAAACTCATGCTTAAGTATTATATGACTTTGGTATATTCGATTCCACGCTTTATTCTATTTGAATGGAGGGATATTTATTAAATATATTATTTAGTTAAACCTCCTTAACGGTATGATTGGATTTTAGTTTGTTGATCTTTGCTCTTGAATTCACATTAAACTCGCTTTTCCTTCTTTATTTGTGTATGTATGTAGAGTTACTTACAATCTATTGTGCTTCGACTTAAAATAATAAACATACATATATACAAAATACCTATACTAAAACATACAATAGAGATTCAGTTTTACTAATACCATACTGTAAAGAAATAGAGTGTCAAACATAATCGCTAACACACAAAAACGTATTTAGATTGAAATTATCATAAAACATGGGCTACGATAAAAAGAGCATAACATGTGCTACACGACTCCGTTTCAAGACCACCACTAAGCAAACGAAAGCTTCAAAACAAGGAGTACGTTTTATGTTAGAAACACTTGTTTAGAAGTGACTTAACCGGTCGCAAAAATGATCAAAATCGGTGAAAACGACCAAAAATGTCGAAACCGGAAAAAATCATCCAAACCTATGAAAAAACCGGAGAATAGATTTCCAGTCCATATAGACAACATAGAATCCGTGGGAAATTTATTTTCACGGGTTCTAAGTGGATAAAGCAAACAAAGAGATTTTTGTTTCTTAGTTTTAGTCGTGTTTTGCCTGGTGTAAAAGTTGGTCAACTAGTATTTGAAGTAGTTATGCATGCACCGGACAAACAACATCTCGACGACACACCATAATATAATGGTTGTGATATGAGTTTGCTCTAACAACACGTCGCTATCTTTGATCAAAATAACAATGATATTGTTTAGCGTTGGGAAGCCTAAAAAGGTGAATAATATACAAAACTAGACAACAAGTATTTGATATTTCATGTAAGAAACTCATGCTTAAGTATTATATGACTTTGGTATATTCGATTCAACGTTTTTATCTATTTGAATGGAGAGATATTTATTAAATCTATTATTTAGTTAAACCTCCTTAACGGTGTGATTGGATTTTAGTTTGTTGATCTTTGCTCTTGAATTCACATTAAACTCGCTTTTCCTTCTTTTTTTTGTGTATGTATGTAGAGTTACTTACAATCTATTGTGCTTCGACTTCACATAATAAACATACATATATACAACATACATATACTAAAACATACAATAGAGATTTAGTTTTACTAATTCCATACTGTAAAGAAATAGAATGCCAAACATAATCGCTAAAACACAAAAACAGATTTAGATTGAAATTATCATAAAACATGGGCTACGATAAAAAGACCATAACATGTGCTACACGACTCCGTTTCAAGACCACCGCTAAGCAAACGAAAGCTTGAAACAAGGAGTACGTTTTAAGTTAGAAACACTTGGTCAGAAGCGACTTAACCGGTCGAAAATGATCAAAATCGGTGAAAACGATCAAAAATGTCGAAACCGGCAAAAATCATCCAAACCTATGAAAAAACCGGAGAATAGATTTCCAGTCCATATAGACCACATAGAATCCGTGGGAAATTTATTTACACGGTTTCTAGGTGGATAAAGCACACCAAGAGATTTTTGTTTCTTAGTTTTAGTCGTGTTTTGCCTGGTGTAAAAGTTGATCAACTAGTATTTGAAGTAGTTATGTATGCACCAGACAAACAACATCTCGACGGCACACCATAATATAACGGTTGTGATATGAGTTTGCTCTAACAACACGTCGCTCTCTTTGATCAAAATAACAATGATATTGTTTATCCTTGGGAAGCCTAAAAAGGTGAATAATATACAAAACTAGACAACAAGTATTTGATATTTCATGTAAGAAACTCATGCTTAAGTATTATATGACTTTGGAATATTCGATTCCACGCTTTATTCTATTTGAATGGAGGGATATTTATTAAATATATTATTTAGTTAAACCTCCTTAACGGTATGATTGGATTTTAGTTTGTTGATCTTTGCTCTTGAATTCACATTAAACTCGCTTTTCCTTCTTTATTTGTGTATGTATGTAGAGTTACTTACAATCTATTGTGCTTCGACTTAAAATAATAAACATACATATATACAACATACCTATACTAAAACATACAATAGAGATTCAGTTTTACTAATACCATACTGTAAAGAAATAGAGTGTCAAACATAATCGCTAACACACAAAAACGTATTTAGATTGAAATTATCATAAAACATGGGCTACGATAAAAAGAGCATAACATGTGCTACACGACTCCGTTTCAAGACCACCACTAAGCAAACGAAAGCTTCAAAACAAGGAGTACGTTTTATGTTAGAAACACTTGTTTAGAAGCGACTTAACCGGTCGCAAAAATGATCAAAATCGGTGAAAACGACCAAAAATGTCGAAACCGGAAAAAATCATCCAAACCTATGAAAAAACCGGAGAATAGATTTCCAGTCTATATAGACAACATAGAATCCGTGGGAAATTTATTTTCACGGGTTCTAAGTGGATAAAGCAAACAAAGAGATTTTTGTTTCTTAGTTTTAGTCGTGTTTTGCCTGGTGTAAAAGTTGGTCAACTAGTATTTGAAGTAGTTATGCATGCACCGGACAAATAACATCTCGACGACACACCATAATATAATGGTTGTGATATGAGTTTGCTCTAACAATACGTCGCTTTCTTTGATCAAAATAACAATGATATTGTTTAGCGTTGGGAAGCCTAAAAAGGTGAATAATATACAAAACTAGACAACAAGTATTTGATATTTCATGTAAGAAACTCATGCTTAAGTATTATATGACTTTGGTATATTCGATTCAACGTTTTTATCTATTTGAATGGAGAGATATTTATTAAATCTATTATTTAGTTAAACCTCCTTAACGGTGTGATTGGATTTTAGTTTGTTGATCTTTGCTCTTGAATTCACATTAAACTCGCTTTTCCTTCTTTTTTTTGTGTATGTATGTAGAGTTACTTACAATCTATTGTGCTTCGACTTCACATAATAAACATACATATATACAACATACATATACTAAAACATACAATAGAGATTTAGTTTTACTAATTCCATACTGTAAAGAAATAGAATACCAAACATAATCGCTAAAACACAAAAACAGATTTAGATTGAAATTATCATAAAACATGGGCTACGATAAAAAGACCATAACATGTGCTACACGACTCCGTTTCAAGACCACCGCTAAGCAAACGAAAGCTTGAAACAAGGAGTACGTTTTAAGTTAGAAACACTTGGTCAGAAGCGACTTAACCGGTCGAAAATGATCAAAATCGGTGAAAACGATCAAAAATGTCGAAACCGGCAAAAATCATCCAAACCTATGAAAAAACCGGAGAATAGATTTCCAGTCCATATAGACCACATAGAATCCGTGGGAAATTTATTTACACGGTTTCTAGGTGGATAAAGCACACCAAGAGATTTTTGTTTCTTAGTTTTAGTCGTGTTTTGCCTGGTGTAAAAGTTGATCAACTAGTATTTGAAGTAGTTATGTATGCACCAGACAAACAACATCTCGACGGCACACCATAATATAACGGTTGTGATATGAGTTTGCTCTAACAACACGTCGCTCTCTTTGATCAAAATAACAATGATATTGTTTATCCTTGGGAAGCCTAAAAAGGTGAATAATATACAAAACTAGACAACAAGTATTTGATATTTCATGTAAGAAACTCATGCTTAAGTATTATATGACTTTGGTATATTCTATTCAACGCTTTATTCTATTTGAATGGAGGGATATTTATTAAATATATTATTTAGTTAAACCTCCTTAACGGTATGATTGGATTTTAGTTTGTTGATCTTTGCTCTTGAATTCACATTAAACTCGTTTTTCCTTCTTTATTTGTGTATGTATGTAGAGTTACTTACAATCTATTGTGCTTCGACTTAAAATAATAAACATACATATATACAACATACCTATACTAAAACATACAATAGAGAGTCAGTTTTACTAATACCATACTGTAAAGAAATAGAGTGTCAAACATAATCGCTAACACACAAAAACGTATTTAGATTGAAATTATCATAAAACATGGGCTACGATAAAAAGAGCATAACATGTGCTACACGACTCCGTTTCAAGACCACCACTAAGCAAACGAAAGCTTCAAAACAAGGAGTACGTTTTATGTTAGAAACACTTGTCCAGAAGCGACTTAACCGGTCGCAAAAATGATCAAAATCGGTGAAAACGACCAAAAATGTCGAAACCGGAAAAAATCATCCAAACCTATGAAAAAACCGGAGAATAGATTTCCAGTCCATATAGACCACATAGAATCCGTGGGAAATTTATTTTCACGGGTTCTAAGTGGATAAAGCAAACAAAGAGATTTTTGTTTCTTATTTTTAGTCGTGTTTTGCCTGGTGTAAAAGTTGGTCAACTAGTATTTGAAGTAGTTATGCATGCACCGGACAAACAACATCTCGACGACACACCATAATATAATGGTTGTGATATGAGTTTGCTCTAACAACACGTTGCTCTCTTTGATCAAAATAACAATGATATTGTTTAGCGTTGGGAAGCCTAAAAAGGTGAATAATATACAAAACTAGACAACAAGTATTTGATATTTCATGTAAGAAACTCATGCTTAAGTATTATATGACTTTGGTATATTCGATTCAATGTTTTTATCTATTTGAATGGAGAGATATTTATTAAATCTATTATTTAGTTAAACCTCCTTAACGGTGTGATTGGATTTTAGTTTGTTGATCTTTGCTCTTGAATTCACATTAAACTCGCTTTTCCTTCTTTTTTTGTGTATGTATGTAGAGTTACTTACAATCTATTGTGCTTCGACTTCACATAATAAACATACATATATACAACATACATATACTAAAACATACAATAGAGATTTAGTTTTACTAATTCCATACTGTAAAGAAATAGAATGCCAAACATAATCGCTAAAACACAAAAACAGATTTAGATTGAAATTATCATAAAACATGGGCTACGATAAAAAGACCATAACATGTGCTACACGACTCCGTTTCAAGACCACCGCTAAGCAAACGAAAGCTTGAAACAAGGAGTACGTTTTAAGTTAGAAACACTTGGTCAGAAGCGATTTACCGGTCGAAAATGATCAAAATCGGTGAAAACGACCAAAAATGTCGAAACCGGCAAAAATCATCCAAACCTATGAAAGAACCGGAGAACATATTTCCAGTCCATATAGACCACATAGAATCCGTGGGAAATTTATTTACAAGGGTTCTAGGTGGATAAAGCACACCAAGAGATTTTTGTTTCTTAGTTTTAGTCGTGTTTTGCCTGGTGTAAAAGTTGATCAGCTAGTATTTGAAGTAGTTATGTATGCACCGGACAAACAACATCTCGACGGCACACCATAATATAACGGTTGTGATATGAGTTTGCTCTAACAACACGTCGCTCTCTTTGATCAAAATAAAAATGATATTGTTTATCCTTGGGAAGCCTAAAAAGGTGAATAATATACAAAACTAGACAACAAGTATTTGATATTTCATGTAAGAAACTCATGCTTAAGTATTATATGACTTTGGTATATTCGATTCAACGCTTTATTCTATTTGAATGGAAAGATATTTATTAAATCTATTATTTAGTTAAACCTCCTTAACGGTATGATTGGATTTTAGTTTGTTGATCTTTGCTCTTGAATTCACATTAAACTCGCTTTTCCTTCTTTATTTGTGTATGTATGTAGAGTTACTTACAATCTATTGTGCTTCGACTTAAAATAATAAACATACATATATACAACATACCTATACTAAAACATACAATAGAGATTTAGTTTTACTAATTCAATACTGTAAAGAAATAGAGTGTCAAACATAATCGCTAACACACAAAAACATATTTAGATTGAAATTATTATAAAACATGGGCTACGATAAAAAGAGCATAACATGTGCTACACGACTCCGTTTCAAGACCACCACTAAGCAAACGAAAGCTTCAAAACAAGGAGTACGTTTTATGTTAGAAACACTTGTTCAGAAGCGACTTAACCGGTCGCAAAAATGATCAAAATCGGTGAAAACGACCAAAAATGTCGAAACCGGAAAAAATCATCCAAACCTATGAAAAAACCGGAGAATAGATTTCTAGTCCATATAGACCACATAGAATCCGTGGGAAATTTATTTTCACGGGTTCTAGGTGGATAAAGCACACCAAGATATTTTTGTTTCTTAGTTTTAGTCGTGTTTTGCCTGGTGTAAAAGTTGGTCAGCTAGTATTTGAAGTAGTTATGTATGCACCGGACAAACAACATCTCGACGGCACACCATAATATAACGGTTGTGATATGAGTTTGCTCTAACAACACGTCGCTCTCTTAGATCAAAATAACAATGATATTGTTTATCCTTGGGAAGCCTAAAAAGGTGAATAATATACAAAACTTGACAACAAGTATTTGATATTTCATGTAAGAAACTCATGCTTAAGTATTATATGACTTTGGTATATTCGATTCAACGTTTTATTCTATTTGAATGGAGAGATATTTATTAAATCTATTATTTAGTTAAACCTCCTTAACGGTGTGATTGGATTTTAGTTTGTTGATCTTTGCTCTTGAATTCACATTAAACTCGCTTTTCCTTCTTTTTTTTTATGTATATATGTAGAGTTACTTACAATCTATTGTGCATCGACTTCACATAATAAACATACATATATACAACATACATATACTAAAACATACAATAGAGATTTAGTTTTACTAATTTCATACTGTAAAGAAATAGAATGCCAAACATAATCGCTAAAACACAAAAACAGATTTAGATTGAAATTATCATAAAACATGGGCTACGATAAAAAGACCATAACAGGTGCTACACGACTCCGTTTCAAGACCACCGCTAAGCAAACAAAAGCTTGAAACAAGGAGTACGTTTTAAGTTAGAAACACTTGGTCAGAAGCGATTTACCGGTCGAAAATGATCAAAATCGGTGAAAACGACCAAAAATGTCGAAACTGGCAAAAATCATCCAAACCTATGAAAAAACCGGAGAATAGATTTCCAGTCCATATAGACCACATAGAATCTGTGGGAAATTTATTTTCACGGGTTCTAGGTGGATAAAGCACACCAAGATATTTTTGTTTCTTAGTTTTAGTCGTGTTTTGCCTGGTGTAAAAGTTGGTCAGCTAGTATTTGAAGTAGTTATGTATGCACCAGACAAACAACATCTCGACGGCACACCATAATATAACGGTTGTGATATGAGTTTGCTCTAACAACACGTCGCTCTCTTTGATCAAAATAACAATGATATTGTTTATCCTTGGGAAGCCTAAAAAGGTGAATAATATACAAAACTAGACAACAAGTATTTGATATTTCATGTAAGAAACTCATGCTTAAGTATTACATGACTTTGGTATATTCGATTCAACGCTTTATTCTATTTGAATGGAAAGATATTTATTAAATCTATTATTTAGTTAAACCTTCTTAACGGTATGATTGGATTTTAGTTTGTTGATCTTTGCTCTTGAATTCACATTAAACTCGCTTTTCCTTCTTTATTTGTGTATGTATGTAGAGTTACTTACAATCTATTGTGCTTCGACTTAAAATAATAAACATACATATATACAACATACCTATACTAAAACATACAATAGAGATTTAGTTTTACTAATTCCATACTGTAAAGAAATATAGTGTCAAACATAATCGCTAACACACAAAAACATATTTAGATTGAAATTATTATAAAACATGGGCTACGATAAAAAGAGCATAACATGTGCTACACGACTCCGTTTCAAGACCACCACTAAGCAAACGAAAGCTTCAAAATAAGGAGTACGCTTTATGTTAGAAACACTTGTTCAGAAGCGACTTAACCGGTCGCAAAAATGATCAAAATCGGTGAAAACGACCAAAAATGTCGAAACCGGCAAAAATCATCCAAACCTATGAAAAAACAGGAGAATAGATTTCCAGTCCATATAGACCACATAGAATCCGTGGGAAATTTATTTTCACGGGTTCTAGGTGGATAAAGCACACCAAGATATTTTTGTTTCTTAGTTTTAGTCGTGTTTTGCCTGGTGTAAAAGTTGGTCAGCTAGTATTTGAAGTAGTTATGTATGCACCGGACAAACAACATCTCGACGGCACACCATAATATAACGGTTGTGATATGAGTTTGCTCTAACAACACGTCGCTCTCTTAGATCAAAATAACAATGATATTGTTTATCCTTGGGAAGCCTAAAAAGGTGAATAATATACAAAACTTGACAACAAGTATTTGATATTTCATGTAAGAAACTCATGCTTAAGTATTATATGACTTTGGTATATTCGATTCAACGTTTTATTCTATTTGAATGGAGAGATATTTATTAAATCTATTATTTAGTTAAACCTCCTTAACGGTGTGATTGGATTTTAGTTTGTTGATCTTTGCTCTTGAATTCACATTAAACTCGCTTTTCCTTCTTTTTTTTATGTATGTATGTAGAGTTACTTACAATCTATTGTGCTTCGACTTCAAATAATAAACATACATATATACAACATACATATACTAAAACATACAATAGAGATTTAGTTTTACTAATTGCATACTGTAAAGAAATAGAATGCCAAACATAATCGCTAAAACACAAAAACAGATTTAGATTGAAATTATCATAAAACATGGGCTACGATAAAAAGACCATAACAGGTGCTACACGACTCCGTTTCAAGACCACCGCTAAGTAAACGAAAGCTTGAAACAAGGAGTACGTTTTAAGTTAGAAACACTTGGTCAGAAGCGATTTACCGGTCGAAAATGATCAAAATCGGTGAAAACGACCAAAAATGTCGAAACCGGCAAAAATCATCCAAACCTATGAAAAAACCGGAGAATAGATTTCCAGTCCATATAGACCACATAGAATCCGTGGGAAATTTATTTTCACGGGTTCTAGGTGGATAAAGCACACCAAGATATTTTTGTTTCTTAGTTTTAGTCGTGTTTTGCCTGGTGTAAAAGTTGGTCAGCTAGTATTTGAAGTAGTTATGTATGCACCGGACAAACAACATCTCGACGGCACACCATAATATAATGGTTGTGATATGAGTTTGCTCTAACAACACGTCGCTCTCTTAGATCAAAATAACAATGATATTGTTTATCCTTGGGAAGCCTAAAAAGGTGAATAATATACAAAACTTGACAACAAGTATTTGATATTTCATGTAAGAAACTCATGCTTAAGTATTATATGACTTTGGTATATTCGATTCAACGTTTTATTCTATTTGAATGGAGAGATATTTATTAAATCTATTATTTAGTTAAACCTCCTTAACGGTGTGATTGGATTTTAGTTTGTTGATCTTTGCTCTTGAATTCACATTAAACTCGCTTTTCCTTCTTTTTTTTATGTATGTGTAGAGTTACTTACAATCTATTGTGCTTCGACTTCAAATAATAAACATACATATATACAACATACATATACTAAAACATACAATAGAGATTTAGTTTTACTAATTGCATACTGTAAAGAAATAGAATGCCAAACATAATCGCTAAAACACAAAAACAGATTTAGATTGAAATTATCATAAAACATGGGCTACGATAAAAAGACCATAACAGGTGCTACACGACTCCGTTTCAAGACCACCGCTAAGCAAACGAAAGCTTGAAACAAGGAGTACGTTTTAAGTTAGAAACACTTGGTCAGAAGCGATTTACCGGTCGAAAATGATCAAAATCGGTGAAAACGACCAAAAATGTCGAAACCGGCAAAAATCATCCAAACCTATGAAAGAACCGGAGAATAGATTTCCAGTCCATATAGACCACATAGAATCCGTGGGAAATTTATTTACACGGGTTCTAGGTGGATAAAGCACACCAAGAGATTTTTGTTTCTTAGTTTTAGTCGTGTTTTGCCTGGTGTAAAAGTTGGTCAGCTAGTATTTGAAGTAGTTATGTATGCACCGGACAAACAACATCTCGACGGCACACCATAATATAACGGTTGTGATATGAGTTTGCTCTAACAACACGTCGCTCTCTTAGATCAAAATAACAATGATATTGTTTATCCTTGGGAAGCCTAAAAAGGTGAATAATATACAAAACTAGACAACAAGTATTTGATATTTCATGTAAGAAACTCATGCTTAAGTATTATATGACTTTGGTATATTCGATTCAACGTTTTATTCTATTTGAATGGAGAGATATTTATTAAATCTATTATTTAGTTAAACCACCTTAACGGTGTGATTGGATTTTAGTTTGTTGATCTTTGCTTTTGAATTCACATTAAACTCGCTTTTCCTTCTTTTTTTTGTGTATGTATGTAGAGTTACTTACAATCTATTGTGCTTCGACTTCATATAATAAACATACATATATACAACATACATATACTAAAACATACAATAGAGATTTAGTTTTACTAATTCCATACTGTAAAGAAATAGAATGCCAAACATAATCGCTAAAACACAAAAACAGATTTAGATTGAAATTATCATAAAACATGGGCTACGATAAAAAGACCATAACATGTGCTACACGACTCCGTTTCAAGACCACCACTAAGCAAACGAAAGCTTGAAACAAGGAGTACGTTTTAAGTTAGAAACACTTGGTCAGAAGCGACTTAACCGGTCGAAAATGATCAAAATCGGTGAAAACGACCAAAAATGTCAAAACCGGCAAAAATCATCCAAACCTATGAAAAACCGGAGAATAGATTTCCAGTCCATATAGACCACATAGAATCCGTGGGAAATTTATTTTCACGGGTTCTAGGTGGATAAAGCACACCAAGAGATTTTTGTTTCATAGTTTTAGTCGTGTTTTGCCTGGTGTAAAAGTTGGTCAGCTAGTATTTGAAGTAGTTATGTATGCACCGGACAGACAACATCTCGACGACACACCATAATATAACGATTGTGATATGAGTTTGCTCTAACAACACCTCGCTCTCTTAGATCAAAATAACAATGATATTGTTTATCCTTGGGAAGCCTAAAAAGGTGAATAATATACAAAACTAGACAACAAGTATTTGATATTTCATGTAAGAAACTCATGCTTAAGTATTAGATGACTTTGGTATATTCGATTCAACGTTTTATTCTATTTGAATGGAGAGATATTTATTAAATCTATTATTTAGTTAAACCTCCTTAACGGTGTGATTGGATTTTAGTTTGTTGATCTTTGCTCTTGAATTCTCATTAAACTCGCTTTTCCTTCTTTTTTTATGTATGTATGTAGAGTTACTTACAATCTATTGTGCTTCGACTTCATATAATAAACATACATATATACAACATACATATACTAAAACATACAATAGAGATTTAGTTTTACTAATTCCATACTGTAAAGAAATAGAATGCCAAACATAATCGCTAAAACACAAAAACAGATTTAGATTGAAATTATCATAAAACATGGGCTACGATAAAAAGACCATAACATGTGCTACACGACTCCGTTTCAAGACCACCGCTAAGAAAACGAAAGCTTGAAACAAGGAGTATGTTTTAAGTTAGAAACACTTGGTCAGAAGTGACTTAACCGGTCGAAAATGATCAAAATCGGTGAAAACGACCAAAAATGTCGAAACCGTCAAAAATCATCCAAACCTACGAAAAAACCGGAGAATAGATTTCCAGTCCATATAGACCACATAGAATCCGTGGGAAATTTATTTTCACGGGTTCTAGGTGGATAAAGTACACCAAGAGATTTTTGTTTCTTAGTTTTAGTCGTGTTTTGCCTGGTGTAAAAGTTGGTCAGCTAGTATTTGAAGTAGTTATGTATGCACCGGACAAACAACATCTCGGCGGCACACCATAATATAACGGTTGTGATATGAGTTTGCTCTAACAACACGTCGCTCTCTTAGATCAAAATAACAATGATATTGTTTATCCTTGGGAAGCCTAAAAAGGTGAATAATATACAAAACTAGAGAACAAGTATTTGATATTTCATGTAAGAAACTCATGCTTAAGTATTATATGACTTTGGTATATTCGATTTAACGTTTTATTTTATTTTAATGGAGAGATATTTATTAAATCTATTATTTAGTTAAACCTCCTTAACGGTGTGATTGGATTTTAGTTTGTTGATCTTTACTCTTGAATTCACATTAAACTCGTTTTTCCTTCTTTTTTTGTGTATGTATGTAGAGTTACTTACAATCTATTCTGCTTCGACTTCACATAATAAACATACATATATACAACATACATATACTAAAACATACAATAGAGATTTAGTTTTACTAATTCCATACTGTAAAGAAATAGAATTCCAAACATAATCGCTAAAACACAAAAACCGATTTAGATTGAAATTATCATAAAACATGGGCTACGATAAAAAGACCATAACATGTGCTACACGACTCCGTTTTAAGACCACCGCTAAGCAAACAAAACCTTGAAACAAAGAGTACGTTTTAAGTTAGAAACACTTGGTCAGAAGCGACTTAACCGGTCGAAAATGATCAAAATCGGTGAAAACGACCAAAAATGTCGAAACTGGCAAAAATCATCCAAACCTATGAAAAAACCGGAGAATAGATTTTCAGTCCATATAGAACACCTAGAATCCATGGGAAATTTATTTTAACGGGTTCTAGGTGGATAAAGCACACCAAGATATTTTTGTTTCTTAGTTTTAGTCGTGTTTTGCCTGGTGTAAAAGTTGGTCATCTAGTATTTGAAGTAGTTATGTATGCACCGGACAAACAACATCTCGACGGCACACCATAATATAACGGTTGTGATATGAGTTTGCTCTAACAACACGTCGCTCTCTTAGATCAAAATAACAATGATATTGTTTATCCATGGGAAGCCTAAAAAGGTGAATAATATACAAAACTAGACAACAAGTATTTGATATTTCATGTAAGAAACTCA
Source organism: Glebionis coronaria (assembly GCA_025667525.1). Classification (NCBI taxonomy): domain Eukaryota; kingdom Viridiplantae; phylum Streptophyta; class Magnoliopsida; order Asterales; family Asteraceae; genus Glebionis; species Glebionis coronaria. The sequence continues at coordinate 2,342,951 of JANFOE010000122.1, read as the reverse complement.
TGCTTAAGTATTATATGACTTTGGTATATTCGATTCAACGTTTTATTCTATTTGAATGGAGAGATATTTATTAAATCTATTATATAGTTAAACCTCCTTAACGGTGTGATTGGATTTTAGTTTGTTGATCTTTGCTCTTGAATTCACATTAAACTCGCTTTTCCTTCTTTTTTTATGTATGTATGTAGAGTTACTTACAATCTATTGTGCTTCGACTTCACAAAATAAACATACATATACTAAAACATACAATAGAGATTTAGTTTTACTAATTTCATACTGTAAAGAAATAGAATGCCAAACATAATCGCTAAAACACAAAAACAGATTTAGATTGAAATTATCATAAAACATGGGCTACGATAAAAAGACCATAACAGGTGCTACACGACTCCGTTTCAAGACCACCGCTAAGCAAACGAAAGCTTGAAACAAGGAGTACGTTTTAAGTTAGAAACACTTGGTCAGAAGCGATTTACCGGTCGAAAATGATCAAAATCGATGAAAACGACCAAAAATGTCGAAACCGGCAAAAATCATCCAAACCTATGAAAAAACCGGAGAATAGATTTCCAGCCATATAGACCACATAGAATCCGTGGGAAATTTATTTTCACGCGTTCTAGGTGGATAAAGCACACCAAGATATTTTTGTTTCTTAGTTTTAGTCGTGTTTTGCCTGGTGTAAAAGTTGGTCAGCTAGTATTTGAAGTAGTTATGTATGCACCGGACAAACACATCTCGACGGCACACCATAATATAACGGTTGTGATATGAGTTTGCTCTAACAACACGTCGCTCTCTTTGATCAAAATAACAATGATATTGTTTATCCTTGGGAAGCCTAAAAAGGTGAATAATATACAAAACTAGACAACAAGTATTTGATATTTCATGTAAGAAACTCATGCTTAAGTATTATATGACTTTGGTATATTCGATTCAACGCTTTATTCTATTTGAATGGAAAGATATTTATTAAATCTATTATTTAGTTAAACCTCCTTAACGGTATGATTGGATTTTAGTTTGTTGATCTTTGCTCTTGAATTCACATTAAACTCGCTTTTCCTTCTTTATTTGTGTATGTATGTAAAGTTACTTACAATCTATTGTGCTTCGACTTAAAATAATAAACATACATATATACAACATACCTATACTAAAACATACAATAGAGATTTAGTTTTACTAATTCCATACTGTAAAGAAATAGAGTGTCAAACATAATCGCTAACACACAAAAACATATTTAGATTGAAATTATTATAAAACATGGGCTACGATAAAAAGAGCATAACATGTGCTACACGACTTCGTTTCAAGACCACCGCTAAGCAAACGAAAGCTTCAAAACAAGGAGTACGTTTTATGTTAGAAACACTTGTTCAGAAGCGACTTAACCGGTCGCAAAAATGATCAAAATCGGTGAAAACGACCAAAAATGTCGAAACCGGCAAAAATCATCCAAACCTATGAAAAAACCGGGGAATAGATTTCCAGTCCATATAGACCACATAGAATCCGTGGGAAATATATTTTCACGGGTTCTAGGTGGATAAAGCACACCAAGATATTTTTGTTTCTTAGTTTTAGTCGTGTTTTGCCTGGTGTAAAAGTTGGTCAGCTAGTATTTGAAGTAGTTATGTATGCACCGGACAAACAACATCTCGACGGCACACCATAATATAACGGTTGTGATATGAGTTTTCTCTAACAACACGTCGCTCTCTTAGATCAAAATAACAATGATATTGTTTATCCTTGGGAAGCCTAAAAAGGTGAATAATATACAAAACTTGACAACAAGTATTTGATATTTCATGTAAGAAACTCATGCTTAAGTATTATATGACTTTGGTATATTTGATTCAACGTTTTATTCTATTTTAATGGAGAGATATTTATTAAATATATTATTTAGTTAAACCTCCTTAACGGTATGATTGGATTTTAGTTTGTTGATCTTTGCTCTGAATTCACATTAAACTCGCTTTTCCTTCTTTATTTGTGTATGTATGTAGAGTTACTTACAATCTATTGTGCTTCGACTTCACATAATAAACATACATATATACAACATACCTATACTAAAACATACAATAGAGATTTAGTTTTACTAATTCCATTCTGTAAAGAAATAGAGTGCCAAACATAATCGCTAACACAAAAAAACAAATTTTGATTGAAATTATCATAAAACATGGGCTACGATAAAAATACCATAACATGTGCTACACGACTCCGTTTCAAGACCACCGCTAAGCAAACGATATCTTGAAACAAGGAGTACGTTTTATGTTAGAAACACTTGGTCAGAAGCGACTTAACCGGTCGAAAATGATCAAAATCGGTGAAAACGACCAAAAATGTCGAAACTGGCAAAAATCATCCAAACCTATGAAAAAACCGGAGAATAGATTTTCAGTCCATATAGAACACCTAGAATCCGTGGGAAATTTATTTTAACGGGTTCTAGGTGGATAAAGCACACCAAGATATTTTTGTTTCTTAGTTTTAGTCGTGTTTTGCCTGGTGTAAAAGTTGGTCAGCTAGTATTTGAAGTAGTTATGTATGCACAGGACAAACAACATCTCGACGGCACACCATAATATAACGGTTGTGATATGAGTTTGCTCTAACAACACGTCGCTCTCTTAGATCAAAATAACAATGATATTGTTTATCCATGGGAAGCCTAAAAAGGTGAATAATATACAAAACTAGACAACAAGTATTTGATATTTCATGTAAGAAACTCATGCTTAAGTATTATATGACTTTGGTATATTCGATTCAACGTTTTATTCTATTTGAATGGAGAGATATTTATTAAATCTATTATATAGTTAAACCTCCTTAACGGTGTGATTGGATTTTAGTTTGTTGATCTTTGCTCTTGAATTCACATTAAACTCGCTTTTCCTTCTTTTTTTATGTATGTATGTAGAGTTACTTACAATCTATTGTGCTTCGACTTCACAAAATAAACATACATATACTAAAACATACAATAGAGATTTAGTTTTACTAATTTCATACTGTAAAGAAATAGAATGCCAAACATAATCGCTAAAACACAAAAACAGATTTAGATTGAAATTATCATAAAACATGGGCTACGATAAAAAGACCATAACAGGTGCTACACGACTCCGTTTCAAGACCACCGCTAAGCAAACGAAAGCTTGAAACAAGGAGTACGTTTTAAGTTAGAAACACTTGGTCAGAAGCGATTTACCGGTCGAAAATGATCAAAATCGATGAAAACGACCAAAAATGTCGAAACCGGCAAAAATCATCCAAACCTATGAAAAAACCGGAGAATAGATTTCCAGTCCATATAGACCACATAGAATCCGTGGGAAATTTATTTTCACGCGTTCTAGGTGGATAAAGCACACCAAGATATTTTTGTTTCTTAGTTTTAGTCGTGTTTTGCCTGGTGTAAAAGTTGGTCAGCTAGTATTTGAAGTAGTTATGTATGCACCGGACAAACAACATCTCGACGGCACACCATAATATAACGGTTGTGATATGAGTTTGCTCTAACAACACGTCGCTCTCTTTGATCAAAATAACAATGATATTGTTTATTCTTGGGAAGCCTAAAAAGGTGAATAATATACAAAACTAGACAACAAGTATTTGATATTTCATGTAAGAAACTCATGCTTAAGTATTATATGACTTTGGTATATTCGATTCAACGCTTTATTCTATTTGAATGGAAAGATATTTATTAAATCTATTATTTAGTTAAACCTCCTTAACGGTATGATTGGATTTTAGTTTGTTGATCTTTGCTCTTGAATTCACATTAAACTCGCTTTTCCTTCTTTATTTGTGTATGTATGTAAAGTTACTTACAATCTATTGTGCTTCGACTTAAAATAATAAACATACATATATACAACATACCTATACTAAAACATACAATAGAGATTTAGTTTTACTAATTCCATACTGTAAAGAAATAGAGTGTCAAACATAATCGCTAACACACAAAAACATATTTAGATTGAAATTATTATAAAACATGGGCTACGATAAAAAGAGCATAACATGTGCTACACGACTTCGTTTCAAGACCACCGCTAAGCAAACGAAAGCTTCAAAACAAGGAGTACGTTTTATGTTAGAAACACTTGTTCAGAAGCGACTTAACCGGTCGCAAAAATGATCAAAGTCGGTGAAAACGACCAAAAATGTCGAAACCGGCAAAAATCATCCAAACCTATGAAAAAACCGGAGAATAGATTTCCAGTCCATATAGACCACATAGAATCCGTGGGAAATATATTTTCACGGGTTCTAGGTGGATAAAGCACACCAAGATATTTTTGTTTCTTAGTTTTAGTCGTGTTTTGCCTGGTGTAAAAGTTGGTCAGCTAGTATTTGAAGTAGTTATGTATGCACCGGACAAACAACATCTCGACGGCACACCATAATATAACGGTTGTGATATGAGTTTTCTCTAACAACACGTCGCTCTCTTAGATCAAAATAACAATGATATTGTTTATCCTTGGGAAGCCTAAAAAGGTGAATAATATACAAAACTTGACAACAAGTATTTGATATTTCATGTAAGAAACTCATGCTTAAGTATTATATGACTTTGGTATATTTGATTCAACGTTTTATTCTATTTTAATGGAGAGATATTTATTAAATATATTATTTAGTTAAACCTCCTTAACGGTATGATTGGATTTTAGTTTGTTGATCTTTGCTCTGAATTCACATTAAACTCGCTTTTCCTTCTTTATTTGTGTATGTATGTAGAGTTACTTACAATCTATTGTGCTTCGACTTCACATAATAAACATACATATATACAACATACCTATACTAAAACATACAATAGAGATTTAGTTTTACTAATTCCATTCTGTAAAGAAATAGAGTGCCAAACATAATCGCTAACACAAAAAAACAGATTTTGATTGAAATTATCATAAAACATGGGCTACGATAAAAATACCATAACATGTGCTACACGACTCCGTTTCAAGACCACCGCTAAGCAAACGATATCTTGAAACAAGGAGTACGTTTTATGTTAGAAACACTTGGTCAGAAGCGACTTAACTGGTCGAAAATGATCAAAATCGGTGAAAACGACCAAAAATGTCGAAACCGGCAAAAATCATCCAAACCTATGAAAAAACCGGAGAATAGATTTCCAGTCCATATAGACCACATAGAATCCGTGGGAAATTTATTTTCACGGGTTCTAGGTGGATAAAGCACACCAAGAGATTTTTGTTTCTTAGTTTTAGTCGTGTTTTGCCTGGTGTAAAAGTTGGTCAGCTAGTATTTGAAGTAGTTATGTATGCACCGGACAAACAACATCTCGACGGCACACCATAATATAACGGTTGTGATATGAGTTTGCTCTAACAACACGTCGCTCTCTTTGATCAAAATAACAATGATATTGTTTATCCTTGGGAAGCCTAAAAAGGTGAATAATATACAAAACTAGACAACAAGTATTTGATATTTCATGTAAGAAACTCATGCTTAAGTATTATATGACTTTGGTATATTCGATTCAACGTTTTATTCTATTTGAATGGAGAGATATTTATTAAATCTATTATTTAGTTAAACCTCCTTAACGGTGTGATTGGATTTTAGTTTGTTGATCTTTGCTCTTGAATTCACATTAAACTCGCTTTTCCTTCTTTTTTTTGTGTATGTCTGTAGAGTTACTTACAATCTATTGTGCTTCGACTTCATATAATAATCATACATATATACAACATACATATACTAAAACATACAATAGAGATTTAGTTTTACTAATTCCATACTGTAAAGAAATAGAATGCCAAACATAATCGCTAAAACACAAAAACAGATTTTGATTGAAATTATCATAAAACATGGGCTACGATAAAAAGACCATAACATGTGCTACACGACTCAGTTTCAAGACCACCGCTAAGCAAACGAAAGCTTGAAACAAGGAGTACGTTTTAAGTTAGAAACACTTGGTCAGAAGCGATTTACCGGTCGAAAATGATCAAAATCGATGAAAACGACCAAAAATGTCGAAACCGTAAAAAATCATCCAAACCTATGAAAAAACCGGAGAATAGATTTCCAGTCCATATAGACCACATAGAATCCGTGGGAAATTAATTTTCACGGGTTCTAGGTGGATAAAGCAAACCAAGAGATTTTTGTTTCTTATTGTTAGTCGTGTTTTGGCTGGTGTAAAAGTTGGTCAACTAGTATTTGAAGTAGTTATGCATGCACCGGACAAACAACATCTCGACGGCACACCATAATATAATGGTTGTGATATGAGTTTGCTCTAACAACACGTCGCTCTCTTTGATCAAAATAACAATGATATTGTTTATCCTTGGGAAGCCTAAAAAGGTGAATAATATACAAAACTAGACAACAAGTATTTGATATTTCATGTAAGAAACTCATGCTTAAGTATTATATGACTTTGGTATATTCGATTCAACGTTTTATTCTATTTGAATGGAGAGATATTTATTAAATCTATTATTTAATTAAACCTCCTTAACGGTGTGATTGGATTTTAGTTTGTTGATCTTTACTCTTGAATTCACATTAAACTCGCTTTTCCTTCTTTTTTTTTGTGTATGTATGTAGAGTTACTTACAATCTATTGTGCTTCGACTTCATATAATAAACATACATATATACAACATACATATACTAAAACATACAATAGAGATTTAGTTTTACTAATTCCATACTGTAAAGAAATAGAATGCCAAACATAATCGCTAAAACACAAAAACAGATTTAGATTGAAATTATCATAAAACATGGGCTACGATAAAAAGACCATAACATGTGCTACACGACTCCGTTTCAAGACCACCGCTAAGCAAACGAAAGCTTGAAACAAGGAGTACGTTTTAAGTTAGAAACACTTGGTCAGAAGCGATTTACCGGTCGAAAATGATCAAAATCGGTGAAAACGACCAAAAATGTCGAAACCGGAAAAAATCATCCAAACCTATGAAAAAACCGGAGAATAGATTTCCAGTCCATATAGACCACATAGAATCCGTGGGAAATTAATTTTCACGGGTTCTAGGTGGATAAAGCAAACCAAGAGATTTTTGTTTCTTAGTGTTAGTCGTGTTTTGGCTGGTGTAAAAGTTGGTCAACTAGTATTTGAAGTAGTTATGCATGCACCGGACAAACAACATCTCGACGGCACACCATAATATAATGGTTGTGATATGAGTTTGCTCTAACAACACGTCGCTCTCTTTGATCAAAATAACAATGATATTGTTTATCCTTTGGAAGCCTAAAAAGGTGAATAATATACAAAACTAGACAACAAGTATTTGATATTTCATGTAAGAAACTCATGCTTAAGTATTATATGACTTTGGTATATTCGATTCAACGTTTTATTCTATTTGAATGGAGAGATATTTATTAAATCTATTATTTAGTTAAACCTCCTTAACGGTGTGATTGGATTTTAGTTTGTTGATCTTTGCTCTTGAATTCACATTAAACTCGCTTTTCCTTTTTTTTTTGTATGTATGTAGAGTTACTTACAATCTATTGTGCTTCGACTTCATATAATAAACATACATATATACAACATACATATACTAAAACATACAATAGAGATTTAGTTTTACTAATTCCATACTGTAAAGAAATAGAATGCCAAACATAATCGCTAAAACACAAAAACAGATTTAGATTGAAATTATCATAAAACATGGGCTACGATAAAAAGACCATAACATGTGCAACACGACTCCGTTTCAAGACCACCGCTAAGCAAACGAAATCGTGAAACAAGGAGTACGTTTTAAGTTAGAAACACTTGGTCAGAAGCGACTTAACCGGTCGAAAATGATCAAAATCGGTGAAAACGACCAAAAATGTCGAAACCGGCAAAAATCATCCAAACCCATGAAAAAACCGGAGAATAGATTTCTAGTCCATATAGACCACATAGAATCCGTGGGAAATTTATTTTCACGGGTTCTAGGTGGATAAAGAAAACCAAGAGATTTTTGTTTCTTAGTTTTAGTCGTGTTTTGCCTGGTGTAAAAGTTGATCAGCTAGTATTTGAAGTAGTTATGTATGCACCGGACAAACAACATCTCGACGGCACACCATAATATAATGGTTGTGATATGAGTTTGCTTTAACAACACGTCGCTCTCTTAGATCAAAATAACAATGATATTGTTTATCCTTGGGAAGCCTAAAAAGGTGAATAATATACAAAACTAGACAACAATTATTTGATATTTCATGTAAGAAACTCATGCTTAAGTATTATATGACTTTGGTATATTCGATTCAACGTTTTATTTTATTTTAATGGAGAGATATTTATTAAATCTGTTATTTAGTTAAACCTCCTTAACGGTATGATTGGATTTTAGTTTGTTGATCTTTGCTCTTGAATTCACATTAAACTCGCTTTTCCTTCTTTATTTGTGTATGTATGTAGAGTTACTTACAATCTATTGTGCTTCGACTTCACATAATAAACATACATATATACAACATACCTATACTAAAACATACAATAGAGATTTAGTTTTACTAATTCCATTCTGTAAAGAAATAGAGTGCCAAACATAATCGCTAACACACAAAAACAGATTTAGATTGAAATTATCATAAAACATGGGCTACGATAAAAAGACCATAACATGTGCTACACGACTCCGTTTCAAGACCACCGCTAAGCAAACGATATCTTGAAACAAGGAGTACGTTTTATGTTAGAAACACTTGGTCAGAAGCGACTTAACCGGTCGAAAATGATCAAAATCGGTGGAAACGACCAAAAATGTCGAAACCGGCAAAAATCATCCAAACCTATGAAAAAACCGGAGAATAGATTTCCGGTCCATATAGACCACATAGAATCCGTGGGAAATTTATTTACACGAGTTCTAGGTGGATAAAGCACACCAAGAGATTTTTGTTTCTTAGTTTTAGTCGTGTTTTGCCTGGTGTAAAAGTTGATCAGCTAGTATTTGAAGTAGTTATGTGTGCACCGGACAAACAACATCTCGATGGCACACCATAATATAACGGTTGTGATATGAGTTTGCTCTAACAACACGTCGCTCTCTTTGATCAAAATAACAATGATATTGTTTATCCTTGGGAAGCCTAAAAAGGTGAATAATATACAAAACTAGACAACAAGTATTTGATATTTCATGTAAGAAACTCATGCTTAAGTATTATATGACTTTGGTATATTCGATTCAACGCTTTATTCTATTTGAATGGAGAGATATTTATTAAATCTATTATTTAGTTAAACCTCCTTAACGGTATGATTGGATTTTAGTTTGTTGATCTTTGCTCTTGGATTCACATTAAACTCGCTTTTCCTTCTTTATTTGTGTATGTATGTAGAGTTACTTACAATCTATTGTGCTTCGACTTCACATAATAAACATACATATATACAACATACCTATACTAAAACATACAATAGAGATTTAGTTTTACTAATTCCATTCTGTAAAGAAATAGAGTGCCAAACATAATCGCTAACACACAAAAACAAATTTAGATTGAAATTATCATAAAACATGGGCTACGAAAAAAATACCATAACATGTGCTACACGACTCCGTTTCAAGACCACCGCTAAGCAAACGAAATCTTGAAACAAGGAGTACGTTTTATGTTAGAAACACTTGGTCAGAAGCGACTTAACCAGTCGAAAATGATCAAAATCGGTGAAAACGACCAAAAATGTCGAAACCGGCAAAAATCATCCAAACCTATGAAAAAACCGGAGAATAGATTTCTAGTCCATATAGACCACATAGAATCCGTGGGAAATTTATTTTCACGGGTTCTAGGTGGATAAAGAAAACCAAGAGATTTTTGTTTCTTAGTTTTAGTCGTGTTTTGCCTGGTGTAAAAGTTGATCAGCTAGTATTTGAAGTAGTTATGTATGCACCGGACAAACAACATCTCGACGGCACACCATAATATAACGGTTGTGATATGAGTTTGCTCTAACAACACGTCGCTCTCTTAGATCAAAATAACAATGATATTGTTTATCCTTGGGAAGCCTAAAAAGGTGAATAATATACAAAACTAGACAACAAGTATTTGATATTTCATGTAAGAAACTCATGCTTAAGTATTATATGACTTTGGTATATTCGATTCAACGTTTTATTTTATTTTAATGGAGAGATATTTATTAAATCTATTATTTAGTTAAACCTCCTTAACGGTATGATTGGATTTTAGTTTGTTGATCTTTGCTCTTGAATTCACATTAAACTCGCTTTTCCTTCTTTATTTGTGTATGTATGTAGAGTTACTTACAATCTATTGTGCTTCGACTTCACATAATAAACATACATATATACAACATACCTATACTAAAACATACAATAGAGATTTAGTTTTACTAATTCCATTCTGTAAAGAAATAGAGTGCAAAACATAATCGCTAACACACAAAAACAGATTTAGATTGAAATTATCATAAAACATGGGCTACGATAAAAAGACCATAACATGTGCTACACGACTCCGTTTCAAGACCACCGCTAAGCAAACGATATCTTGAAACAAGGAGTACGTTTTATGTTAGAAACACTTGGTCAGAAGCGACTTAACCGGTCGAAAATGATCAAAATCGGTGGAAACGACCAAAAATGTCGAAACCGGCAAAAATCATCCAAACCTATGAAAAAACCGGAGAATAGATTTCCAGTCCATATAGACCACATAGAATCCGTGGGAAATTTATTTACACGAGTTCTAGGTGGATAAAGCACACCAAGAGATTTTTGTTTCTTAGTTTTAGTCGTGTTTTGCCTGGTGTAAAAGTTGATCAGCTAGTATTTGAAGTAGTTATGTGTGCACCGGACAAACAACATCTCGACGGCACACCATAATATAACGGTTGTGATATGAGTTTGCTCTAACAACACGTCGCTCTCTTTGATCAAAATAACAATGATATTGTTTATCCTTGGGAAGCCTAAAAAGGTGAATAATATACAAAACTAGACAACAAGTATTTGAGATTTCATGTAAGAAACTCATGCTTAAGTATTATATGACTTTGGTATATTCGATTCAACGCTTTATTCTATTTGAATGGAGAGATATTTATTAAATCTATTATTTAGTTAAACCTCCTTAACGGTATGATTGGATTTTAGTTTGTTGATCTTTGCTCTTGAATTCACATTAAACTCGTTTTTCCTTCTTTATTTGTGTATGTATGTAGAGTTACTTACAATCTATTGTGCTTCGACTTCACATAATAAAATACATATATAAAACATACCTATACTAAAACATACAATAGAGATTTAATTTTACTAATTCCATTCTGTAAAGAAATAGAGTGCCAAACATAATCGCTAACACACAAAAACAAATTTAGATTGAAATTATCATAAAACATGGGCTACGAAAAAAATACCATAACATGTGCTACACGACTCCGTTTCAAGACCACCGCTAAGAAAACGAAATCTTGAAACAAGGAGTACGTTTTATGTTAGAAACACTTGGTCAGAAGCGACTTAACTGGTCGAAAATGATCAAAATCGGTGAAAACGACCAAAAATGTCGAAACCGGCAAAAATCATCCAAACCTATGAAAAAACCGGAGAATAGATTTCTAGTCCATATAGACCACATATAATCCGTGGGAAATTTATTTTCACGGGTTCTAGGTGGATAAAGAAAACCAAGAGATTTTTGTTTCTTAGTTTTAGTCGTGTTTTGCTTGGTGTAAAAGTTGATCAGCTAGTATTTGAAGTAGTTATGTATGCACCGGACAAACAACATCTCGACGGCACACCATAATATAACGGTTGTGATATGAGTTTGCTCTAACAACACGTCGCTCTCTTAGATCAAAATAACAATGATATTGTTTATCCTTGGGAAGCCTAAAAAGGTGAATAATATACAAAACTAGACAACAAGTATTTGATATTTCATGTAAGAAACTCATGCTTAAGTATTATATGACTTTGGTATATTCGATTCAACGTTTTATTTTATTTTAATGGAGAGATATTTATTAAATCTATTATTTAGTTAAACCTCCTTAACGGTATGATTGGATTTTAGTTTGTTGATCTTTGCTCTTGAATTCACATTAAACTCGCTTTTCCTTCTTTATTTGTGTATGTATGTAGAGTTACTTACAATCTATTGTGCTTCGACTTCACATAATAAACATACATATATACAACATACCTATACTAAAACATACAATAGAGATTTAGTTTTACTAATTCCATTCTGTAAAGAAATAGAGTGCCAAACATAATCGCTAACACACAAAAACAGATTTAGATTGAAATTATCATAAAACATGGGCTACGATAAAAAGACCATAACATGTGCTACACGACTCTGTTTCAAGACCACCGCTAAGCAAACGATATCTTGAAACAAGGAGTACGTTTTATGTTAGAAACACTTGGTCAGAAGCGACTTAACCGGTCGAAAATGATCAAAATCGGTGAAAACGACCAAAAATGTCGAAACCGGCAAAAATCATCCAAACCTATGAAAAAACCGGAGAATAGATTTCCAGTCCATATAGACCACATAGAATCCGTGGAAAATTTATTTACACGAGTTCTAGGTGGATAAAGCACACCAAGCGATTTTTGTTTCTTAGTTTTAGTCGTGTTTTGCCTGGTGTAAAAGTTGATCAGCTAGTATTTGAAGTAGTTATGTGTGCACCGGACAAACAACATCTCGACGGCACACCATAATATAACGGTTGTGATATGAGTTTGCTCTAACAACACGTCGCTCTCTTTGATCAAAATAACAATGATATTGTTTATCCTTGGGAAGCCTAAAAAGGTGAATAATATACAAAACTAGACAACAAGTATTTGATATTTCATGTAAGAAACTCATGCTTAAGTATTATATGACTTTGGTATATTCGATTCAACGCTTTATTCTATTTGAATGGAGAGATATTTATTAAATCTATTATTTAGCTAAACCTCCTTAACGGTATGATTGGATTTTAGTTTGTTGATCTTTGCTCTTGAATTCACATTAAACTCGCTTTTCCTTCTTTATTTGTGTATGTATGTAGAGTTACTTACAATCTATTGTGCTTCGACTTCACATAATAAACATACATATATACAACATACCTATACTAAAACATACAATAGAGATTTAGTTTTACTAATTCCATTCTGTAAAGAAATAGAGTGCCAAACATAATCGCTAACACACAAAAACAAATTTAGATTGAAATTATCATAAAACATGGGCTACGAAAAAAATACCATAACATGTGCTACACGACTCCGTTTCAAGACCACCGCTAAGCAAACGAAATCTTGAAACAAGGAGTACGTTTTATGTTAGAAACACTTGGTCAGAAGCGACTTAACCGGTCGAAAATGATCAAAATCGGTGTAAACGACCAAAAATGTCGAAACCGGCAAAAATCATCCAAACCTATGAAAAAACCGGAGAATAGATTTCTAGTCCATATAGACCACATATAATCCATGGGAAATTTATTTTCACGGGTTCTAGGTGGATAAAGAAAACCAAGAGATTTTTGTTTCTTAGTTTTAGTCGTGTTTTGCCTGGTGTAAAAGTTGATCAGCTAGTATTTGAAGTAGTTATGTATGCACCGGACAAACAACATCTCGACGGCACACCATAATATAACGGTTGTGATATGAGTTTGCTCTAACAACACGTCGCTCTCTTAGATCAAAATAACAATGATATTGTTTATCCTTGGGAAGACTAAAAAGGTGAATAATATACAAAACTAGACAACAAGTATTTGATATTTCATGTAAGAAACTCATGCTTAAGTATTATATGACTTTGGTATATTCGATTCAACGTTTTATTTTATTTTAATGGAGAGATATTTATTAAATCTATTATTTAGTTAAACCTCCTTAACGGTATGATTGGATTTTAGTTTGTTGATCTTTGCTCTTGAATTCACATTAAACTCGCTTTTCCTTCTTTATTTGTGTATGTATGTAGAGTTACTTACAATCTATTGTGCTTCGACTTCACATAATAAACATACATATATACAACATACCTATACTAAAACATACAATAGAGATTTAGGTTTACTAATTCCATTCTGTAAAGAAATAGAGTGCCAAACATAATCGCTAACACACAAAAACAGATTAAGATTGAAATTATCATAAAACATGGGCTACGATAAAAAGACCATAACATGTGCTACACGACTCCGTTTCAAGACCACCGCTAAGCAAACGATATCTTGAAACAAGGAGTACGTTTTATGTTAGAAACACTTGGTCAGAAGCGACTTAACCGGTCGAAAATGATCAAAATCGGTGAAAACGACCAAAAATGTCAAAACCGGCAAAAATCATCCAAACCTATGAAAAAACCGGAGAATAGATTTCCAGTCCATATAGACCACATAGAATCCGTGGGAAATTTATTTACACGAGTTCTAGGTGGATAAAGCACACCAAGCGATTTTTGTTTCTTAGTTTTAGTCGTGTTTTGCCTGGTGTAAAAGTTGATCAGCTAGTATTTGAAGTAGTTATGTGTGCACCGGACAAACAACATCTCGACGGCACACCATAATATAACGGTTGTGATATGAGTTTTCTCTAACAACACGTCGCTCTCTTTGATCAAAATAACAATGATATTGTTTATCCTTGGGAAGCCTAAAAAGGTGAATAATATACAAAACTAGACAACAAGTATTTGATATTTCATGTAAGAAACTCATGCTTAAGTATTATATGACTTTGGTATATTCGATTCAACGCTTTATTCTATTTGAATGGAGAGATATTTATTAAATCTATTATTTAGTTAAACCTCCTTAACGGTATGATTGGATTTTAGTTTGTTGATCTTTGCTCTTGAATTCACATTAAACTCGCTTTTCCTTCTTTATTTGTGTATGTATGTAGAGTTACTTACAATCTATTATGCTTCGACTTCACATAATAAACATACATATATACAACATACCTATACTAAAACATACAATAGAGATTTAGTTTTACTAATTCCATTCTGTAAAGAAATAGAGTGCCAAACATAATCGCTAACACACAAAAACAGATTTAGATTGAAATTATCATAAAACATGGGCTACGATAAAAAGACCATAACATGTGCTACACGACTCCGTTTCAAGACCACCGCTAAGCAAACGATATCTTGAAACAAGGAGTACGTTTTATGTTAGAAACACTTGGTCAGAAGCGACTTAACCGGTCGAAAATGATCAAAATCGGTGAAAACGACCAAAAATGTCGAAACCGGCAAAAATCATCCAAACCTATGAAAAAACCGGAGAATAGATTTCCAGTCCATATAGACCACATAGAATCCGTGGGAAATTTATTTACAGGAGTTCTAGGTGGATAAAGCACACCAAGCGATTTTTGTTTCTTAGTTTTAGTCGTGTTTTGCGTGGTGTAAAAGTTGATCAGCTAGTATTTGAAGTAGTTATGTGTGCACCGGACAAACAACATCTTGACGGCACACCATAATATAACGGTTGTGATATGAGTTTGCTCTAACAACACGTCGCTCTCTTTGATCAAAATAACAATGATATTGTTTATCCTTGGGAATCCTAAAAAGGTGAATAATATACAAAACTAGACAACAAGTATTTGATATTTCATGTAAGAAACTCATGCTTAAGTATTATATGACTTTGGTATATTCGATTCAACGCTTTATTCTATTTGAATGGAGAGATATTTATTAAATCTATTATTTAGTTAAACCTCCTTAACGGTATGATTGGATTTTAGTTTGTTGATCTTTGCTCTTGAATTCACATTAAACTCGCTTTTCCTTCTTTATTTGTGTATGTATGTAGAGTTACTTACAATCTATTGTGCTTCGACTTCACATAATAAACATACATATATACAAGATACCTATACTAAAACATACAATAGAGATTTAGGTTTACTAATTCCATTCTGTAAAGAAATAGAGTGCCAAACATAATCGCTAACACACAAAAACAGATTTAGATTGAAATTATCATAAAACATGGGCTACGATAAAAAGACCATAACATGTGCTACACGACTCCGTTTCAAGACCACCGCTAAGCAAACGATATCTTGAAACAAGGAGTACGTTTTATGTTAGAAACACTTGGTCAGAAGCGACTTAACCGGTCGAAAATGATCAAAATCGGTGAAAACGACCAAAAATGTCAAAACCGGCAAAAATCATCCAAACCTATGAAAAAACCGGAGAATAGATTTCCAGTCCATATAGACCACATAGAATCCGTGGGAAATTTATTTACACGAGTTCTAGGTGGATAAAGCACACCAAGCGATTTTTGTTTCTTAGTTTTAGTCGTGTTTTGCCTGGTGTAAAAGTTGATCAGCTAGTATTTGAAGTAGTTATGTGTGCACCGGACAAACAACATCTCGACGGCACACCATAATATAACGGTTGTGATATGAGTTTGCTCTAACAACACGTCGCTCTCTTTGATCAAAATAACAATGATATTGTTTATCCTTGGGAAGCCTAAAAAGGTGAATAATATACAAAACTAGACAACAAGTATTTGATATTTCATGTAAGAAACTCATGCTTAAGTATTATATGACTTTGGTATATTCGATTCAACGCTTTATTCTATTTGAATGGAGAGATATTTATTAAATCTATTATTTAGTTAAACCTCCTTAACGGTATGATTGGATTTTAGTTTGTTGATCTTTGCTCTTGAATTCACATTAAACTCTCTTTTCCTTCTTTATTTGTGTATGTATGTAGAGTTACTTACAATCTATTATGCTTCGACTTCACATAATAAACATACATATATACAACATACCTATACTAAAACATACAATAGAGATTTAGTTTTACTAATTCCATTCTGTAAAGAAATAGAGTGCCAAACATAATCGCTAACACACAAAAACAGATTTAGATTGAAATTATCATAAAACATGGGCTACGATAAAAAGACCATAACATGTGCTACACGACTCCGTTTCAAGACCACCGCTAAGCAAACGATATCTTGAAACAAGGAGTACGTTTTATGTTAGAAACACTTGGTCAGAAGCGACTTAACCGGTCGAAAATGATCAAAATCGGTGAAAACGACCAAAAATGTCGAAACCGGCAAAAATCATCCAAACCTATGAAAAAACCGGAGAATAGATTTCCAGTCCGTATAGACCACATAGAATCCGTGGGAAATTTATTTACACGAGTTCTAGGTGGATAAAGCACACCAAGCGATTTTTGTTTCTTAGTTTTAGTCGTGTTTTGCGTGGTGTAAAAGTTGATCAGCTAGTATTTGAAGTAGTTATGTGTGCACCGGACAAACAACATCTCGACGGCACACCATAATATAACGGTTGTGATATGAGTTTGCTCTAACAACACGTCGCTCTCTTTGATCAAAATAACAATGATATTGTTTATCCTTGGGAATCCTAAAAAGGTGAATAATATACAAAACTAGACAACAAGTATTTGATATTTCATGTAAGAAACTCATGCTTAAGTATTATATGACTTTGGTATATTCGATTCAACGCTTTATTCTATTTGAATGGAGAGATATTTATTAAATCTATTATTTAGTTAAACCTCCTTAACGGTATGATTGGATTTTAGTTTGTTGATCTTTGCTCTTGAATTCACATTAAACTCGCTTTTCCTTCTTTATTTGTGTATGTATGTAGAGTTACTTACAATCTATTGTGCTTCGACTTCACATAATAAACATACATATATACAACATACCTATACTAAAGCATACAATAGAGATTTAGTTTTACTAATTCCATTATGTAAAGAAATAGAGTGCCAAACATAATCGCTAACACACAAAAACAAATTTAGATTGAAATTATCATAAAACATGGGCTACGAAAAAAATACCATAACATGTGCTACACGACTCCGTTTCAAGACCACCGCTAAGCAAACGAAATCTTGAAACAAGGAGTACGTTTTATGTTAGAAACACTTGGTCAGAAGCGACTTAACCGGTCGAAAATGATCAAAATCGGTGAAAACGACCAAAAATGTCGAAACCGGCAAAAATCATCCAAACCTATGAAAGAACCGGAGAATAGATTTCCAGTCCATATAGACCACATAGAATCCATGGGAAATTTATTTACACGGGTTCTAGGTGGATAAAGCACACCAAGCGATTTTTGTTTCTTAGTTTTAGTAGTGTTTTGCCTGGTGTAAAAGTTGATCAGCTAGTATTTGAAGTAGTTATGTATGCACCGGACAAACAACATCTCGACGGCACACCATAATATAACGGTTGTGATATGAGTTTTCTCTAACAACATGTCGCTCTCTTTGATCAAAATAACAATGATATTGTTTATCCTTGGGAAGCCTAAAAAGGTGAATAATATACAAAACTAGACAACAAGTATTTGATATTTCATGTAAGAAACTCATGCTTAAGTATTATATGACTTTGGTATATTCGATTCAACGTTTTATTCTATTTGAATGGAGAGATATTTATTAAATCTATTATTTAGTTAAACCTCCTTAACGGTGTGATTGGATTTTAGTTTGTTGATCTTTGCTCTTGAATTCACATTAAACTCGCTTTTCCTTCTTTATTTGTGTATGTATGTAGAGTTACTTACAATCTATTGTGCTTCGACTTCACATAATAAACATACATATATACAACATACCTATACTAAAACATACAATAGAGATTTAGTTTTACTAATTCCATTCTGTAAAGAAATAGAGTGCCAAACATAATCGCTAACACACAAAAACAGATTTAGATTGAAATTATCCTAAAAATGGGCTACGAAAAAAATACCATAACATGTGCTACACGACTCCGTTTCAAGACCACCGCTAAGCAAACGAAATCTTGAAACAAAGAGTACGTTTTATGTTAGAAACACTTGGTCAGAAGCGACTTAACCAGTCGAAAATGATCAAAATCGATGAAAACGACCAAAAATGTCGAAACCGGCAAAAATCATCCAAACCTATGAAAGAACCGGAGAATAGATTTCCAGTCCATATAGACCACATAGAATCCATGGGAAATTTATTTACACGGGGTCTAGGTGGATAAAGCATACCAATAGATTTTTGTTTCTTAGTTTTAGTAGTGTTTTGCCTGGTGTAGAAGTTGATCAGCTAGTATTTGAAGTAGTTATGTATGCACCAGACAAACAACATCTCGACGGCACACCATAATATAACGGTTGTGATATGAGTTTTCTCTAACAACACGTCGCTCTCTTTGATCAAAATAACAATTATATTGTTTATCCTTGGGAAGCCTAAAAAGGTGAATAATATACGAAACTAGACAACAAGTATTTGATATTTCATGTAAGAAACTCATGCTTAAGTATTATATGACTTTGGTATATTCGATTCAACGCTTTATTCTATTTGAATGGAGAGATATTTATTAAATCTATTATTTAGTTAAACATCCTTAACGGTATGATTGGATTTTAGTTTGTTGATCTTTGCTCTTGAATTCACATTAAACTCGTTTTTCCTTCTTTATTTGTGTATGTATGTAGAGTTACTTACAATCTATTGTGCTTCAACTTAAAATAATAAACATACATATATACAACATACCTATACGAAAACATACAATAGAGATTTAGTTTTACTAATTCCATACTGTAAAGAAATAGAGTGTCAAACATAATCGCTAACACACAAAAACATATTTGGATTGAAATTATCATAAAACATGGGCTACGATAAAAAGAGCATAACATGTGCTACACGACTCCGTTTCAAGACCACCACTAAGCAAACGAAAGCTTCAAAACAAGGAGTACGTTTTATGTTAGAAAAACTTGTTCAGAAGCGACTTAACAGGTCGCAAAAATGATCAAGATCGGCGAAAACGACCAAAAATGTCGAAACCGGAAAAAATCATCCAAACCTATGAAAAAACCGTAGAATAGATTTCTAGTCCATATAGACCACATAGAATCCGTGGGAAATTTATTTTCACGGGTTCTAGGTGGATAAAGCAAACCAATAGATTTTTGTTTCTTAGTTTTAGTCGTGTTTTGCCTGGTGTAAAAGTTGGTCAACTAGTATTTGAAGTAGTTATGCATGCACCAGACAAACAACATCTCGACGGCACACCATAATATAACGGTTGTGATATGAGTTTGCTCTAACAACACGTCGCTCTCTTTGATCAAAATAACAATGATATTGTTTATCTTTGGGAAGCCTAAAAAGGTGAATAATATACAAAACTAGACAACAAGTATATTTCATGTAAGAAACTCATACTTAAGTATTATATGACTTTGGTATATTCGATTCAACGATTTATTCTATTTGAATGGAGAGATATTTATTAAATCTATTATTTAGTTAAACCTCCTTAACGGTGTGATTGGATTTTAGTTTGTTGATCTTTGCTCTTGAATTCACATTAAACTCGCTTTTCCTTCTTTTTTTGTGTATGTATGTAGAGTTACTTACAATCTATTGTGCTTCGACTTCACATAATAAACATACATATATACAACATACATATACTAAAACATACAATAGAGATTAAGTTTTACTAATTCCATACGGTAAAGAAATAGAATGCCAAATATAATCGCTAAAACACAAAAACAGATTTAGATTGAAATTATCATAAAACATGGGCTACGAAAAAAATACCATAACATGTGCTACACGACTCCGTTTCAAGACCACCGCTAAGCAAACGAAATCTTGAAACAATGAGTACGTTTTATGTTAGAAACACTTGGTCAGAAGCGACTTAACCGGTCAAAAATGATCAAAATCGGTGAAAACGACCAAAAATGTCGAAACCGGCAAAAATCATCCAAACCTATGAAAGAACCGGAGAATAGATTTCCAGTCTATATAGACCACATAGAATCCATGGGAAGTTTTTTTACATGGGGTCTAGGTGGATAAAGCATACCAAGAGATTTTTGTTTCTTAGTTTTAGTAGTGTTTTGCCTGGTGTAAAAGTTGATCAGCTAGTATTTGAAGTAGTTATGTATGCACCGGACAAACAACATCTCGACGGCACACCATAATATAACGGTTGTGATATGAGTTTTCTCTAACAACACGTCGCTCTCTTTGATCAAAATAACAATTATATTGTTTATCCTTGGGAAGCCTAAAAAGGTGAATAATATACAAAACTAGACAACAAGTATTTGATATTTCATGTAAGAAACTCATGCTTAAGTATTATATGACTTTGGAATATTCGATTCAACGCTTTATTCTATTTGAATGGAGAGATATTTATTAAATCTATTATTTAGTTAAACCTCCTTAACGGTATGATTGGATTTTAGTTTGTTGATCTTTGCTCTTGAATTCACATTAAACTCGTTTTTCCTTCTTTATTTGTGTATGTATGTAGAGTTACTTACAATCTATTGTGCTTCAACTTAAAATAATAAACATATATATATACAACATACCTATACTAAAACATACAATAGAGATTTAGTTTTACTAATTCCATACTGTAAAGAAATAGAGTGTCAAACATAATCGCTAACACACAAAAACATATTTGGATTGAAATTATCATAAAACATGGGCTACGATAAAAAGAACATAACATGTGCTACACGACTCCGTTTCAAGACCACCACTAAGCAAACGAAAGCTTCAAAACAAGGAGTACGTTTTATGTTAGAAAAACTTGTTCAGAAGCGACTTAACCGGTCGCAAAAATGATCAAAATCGGTGAAAACGACCAAAAATGTCGAAACCAGAAAAAATCATCCAAACCTATGAAAAAACCGTAGAATAGATTTCTAGTCCATATAGACCACATAGAATCCGTGGAAAATTTATTTTCACGGGTGCTAGGTGGATAAAGCAAACCAAGAGATTTTTGTTTCTTAGTTTTAGTCGTGTTTTGCCTGGTGTAAAAGTTGGTCAACTAGTATTTGAAGTAGTTATGCATGCACCGGACAAACAACATCTCGACGGCACACCATAATATAACGGTTGTGATATGAGTTTGCTCTAACAACACGTCGCTCTCTTTGATCAAAATAACAATGATATTGTTTATCTTTGGGAAGCCTAAAATGGTGAATAATATACAAAACTAGACAACAAGTATTTGATATTTCATGTAAGAAACTCATACTTAAGTATTATATGACTTTGGTATATTCGATTCAACGATTTATTCTATTTGAATGGAGAGATATTTATTAAATTTATTATTTAGTTAAACCTCCTTAACGGTGTGATTGGATTTTGGTTTGTTGATCTTTGCTCTTGAATTCACATTAAACTCGCTATTCCTTCTTTTTTTGTGTATGTATGTAGAGTTACTTACAATCTATTGTGCTTCGACTTCACATAATAAACATACATATATACAACATACATATACTAAAACATACAATAGAGATTTAGTTTTACTAATTCCATACTGTAAAGAAATAGAATGCCAAACATAATCGCTAAAACACAAAAACAGATTTAGATTGAAATTATCATAAAACATGGGCTACGAAAAAAATACCATAACATGTGCTACACGACTCCGTTTCAAGACCACCGCTAAGCAAACGAAATCTTGAAACAAGGAGTACGTTTTATGTTAGAAACACTTGGTCAGAAGCGACTTAACCGGTCGAAAATGATCAAAATCGGTGAAAACGACCAAAAATGTCGAAACCGGCAAAAATCATCCAAACCTATGAAAGAACCGGAGAATAGATTTCCAGTCCATATAGACCACATAGAATCCATGGGAAATTTATTTACACAGGGTCTAGGTGGATAAAGCATACCAAGAGATTTTTGTTTCTTAGTTTTAGTAGTGTTTTGCCTGGTGTAAAAGTTGATCAGCTAGTATTTGAAGTAGTTATGTATGCACCGGACAAACAACATCTCGACGGCACACCATAATATAACGGTTGTGGTATGAGTTTTCTCTAACAACACGTCGCTCTCTTTGATCAAAATAACAATTATCTTGTTTATCCTTGGGAAGCCTAAAAAAGTGAATAATATACAAAACTAGACAACAAGTATTTGATATTTCATGTAAGAAACTCATGCTTAAGTATTATATGAATTTGGTATATTCGATTCAACGCTTTATTCTATTTGAATGGAGAGATATTTATTAAATCTATTATTTAGTTAAACCTCCTTAACGGTATGATTGGATTTTAGTTTGTTGATCTTTGTTCTTGAATTCACATTAAACTCGTTTTTCCTTCTTTATTTGTGTATGTATGTAGAGTTACTTACAATCTATTGTGCTTCGACTTAAAATAATAAACATACATATATACAACATACCTATACTGAAACATACAATAGAGATTTAGTTTTACTAATTCCATACTGTAAAGAAATAGAGTGTCAAACATAATCGCTAACACACAAAAACATATTTGGATTGAAATTATCATAAAACATGGGCTACGATAAAAAGAGCATAACATGTGCTACACGACTCCGTTTCAAGACCACCACTAAGCAAACGAAAGCTTCAAAACAAGGAGTATGTTTTATGTTAGAAAAACTTGTTCAGAAGCGACTTAACCGGTCGCAAAAATGATCAAAATCGATGAAAACGACCAAAAATGTCGAAACCGGAAAAAATCATCCAAACCTATGAAAAAACCGTAGAATAGATTTCTAGTCCATATAGACCACATAGAATCCGTGGGAAATTTATTTTCACGGGTTCTAGGTGGATAAAGCAAACCAAGAGATTTTTGTTTCTTAGTTTTAGTCGTGTTTTGCCTGGTGTAAAAGTTGGTCAACTAGTATTTGAAGTAGTTATGCATGCACCGGACAAACAACATCTCGACGGCACACCATAATATAACGGTTGTGATATGAGTTTGCTCTAACAACACGTCGCTCTCTTTGATCAAAATAACAATGATATTGTATATCTTTGGGAAGCCTAAAAAGGTGAATAATATACAAAACTAGACAACAAGTATTTGATATTTCATGTAAGAAACTCATACTTAAGTATTATATGACTTTGGTATATTCGATTCAACGATTTATTCTATTTGAATGGAGAGATATTTATTAAATTTATTATTTAGTTAAACCTCCTTAACGGTGTGATTGGATTTTAGTTTGTTGATCTTTGCTCTTGAATTCACATTAAACTCGCTTTTCCTTCTTTTTTTGTGTATGTATGTAGAGTTACTTACAATCTATTGTGCTTCGACTTCACATAATAAACATACATATATACAACATACATATACTAAAACATACAATAGAGATTTAGTTTTACTAATTCCATACTGTAAAGAAATAGAATGCCAAACATAATCGCTAAAACACAAAAACAGATTTAGATTGAAATTATCATAAAACATGGGCTACGAAAAAAATACCATAACATGTGCTACATGACTCCGTTTCAAGACCACCGCTAAGCAAACGAAATCTTGAAACAAGGAGTACGTTTTATGTTAGAAACACTTGGTCAGAAGCGACTTAACCGGTCGAAAATGATCAAAATCGGTGAAAACGACCAAAAATGTCGAAACCGGCAAAAATCATCCAAACCTATGAAAGAACCGGAGAATAGATTTCCAGTCCATATAGACCACATAGAATCCATGGGAAATTTATTTACACGGGGTCTAGGTGGATAAAGCATACCAAGAGATTTTTGTTTCTTAGTTTTAGTAGTGTTTTGCCTGGTGTAAAAGTTGATCAGCTAGTATTTGAAGTAGTTATGTATGCACCGGACAAACAACATCTCGACGGCACACCATAATATAACGGTTGTGATATGAGTTTTCTCTAACAACACGTCGCTCTCTTTGATCAAAATAACAATTATCTTGTTTATCCTTGGGAAGCCTAAAAAGGTGAATAATATACAAAACTAGACAACAAGTATTTGATATTTCATGTAAGAAACTCATGCTTAAGTATTATATGAATTTGGTATATTCGATTCAACGCTTTATTCTATTTGAATGGAGAGATATTTATTAAATCTATTATTTAGTTAAACCTCCTTAACGGTATGATTGGATTTTAGTTTGTTGATCTTTGCTCTTGAATTCACATTAAACTCGTTTTTCCTTCTTTATTTGTGTATGTATGTAGAGTTACTTACAATCTATTGTGCTTCGACTTAAAATAATAAACATACATATATACAACATACCTATACTGAAACATACAATAGAGATTTAGTTTTACTAATTCCATACTGTAAAGAAATAGAGTGTCAAACATAATCGCTAACACACAAAAACATATTTGGATTGAAATTATCATAAAACATGGGCTACGATAAAAAGAGCATAACATGTGCTACACGACTCCGTTTCAAGACCACCACTAAGCAAACGAAAGCTTCAAAACAAGGAGTACGTTTTATGTTAGAAAAACTTGTTAAGAAGCGACTTAACCGGTCGCAAAAATGATCAAAATCGGTGAAAACGACCAAAAATGTCGAAATCGGAAAAAATCATCCAAACCTATGAAAAAACCGTAGAATAGATTTCTAGTCCATATAGACCACATAGAATCCGTGGGAAATTTATTTTCACGGGTTCTAGGTGGATAAAGCAAACCAAGAGATTTTTGTTTCTTAGTTTTAGTCATGTTTTGCCTGGTGTAAAAGTTGGTCAACTAGTATTTGAAGTAGTTATGCGTGCACCAGACAAACAACATCTCGACGGCACACCATAATATAATGGTTGTGATATGAGTTTGCTCTAACAACACGTCGCTCTCTTTGATCAAAATAACAATGATATTGTTTATCCTTGGGAAGCCTAAAAAGGTGAATAATACACAAAACTAGACAACAAGTATTTGATATTTCATGTAAGAAACTAATGCTTAAGTATTATATGACTTTGGTATATTAGATTCAACGATTTATTCTATTTGAATGGAGAGATATTTATTAAATCTATTATTTAGTTAAACCTCCTTAACGGTGTGATTGGATTTTAGTTTGTTGATCTTTGCTCTTGAATTCACATTAAACTCGCTTTTCCTTCTTTTTTTGTGTATGTATGTAGAGTTACTTACAATCTATTGTGCTTCGACTTCACATAATAAACATACATATATACAACATACATATACTAAAACATACAATAGAGATTTAGTTTTACTAATTCCATACTGTAAAGAAATAGAATGCCAAACATAATCGCTAAAACACAAAAACAGATTTAGATTGAAATTATCATAAAACATGGGCTACGATAAAAAGACCATAACTTGTGCTACACGACTCCGTTTCAAGACCACCGCTAAGCAAACGAAAGCTTGAAACAAGGAGTACGTTGTAAGTTAGAAACACTTGGTCAGATTTCCAGTCTATGAAAAAATCATCCAAACCTATGAAAAAACCGGAGAATAGATTTCCAGTCCATATAGACCACATAGAATCCGTGGGAAATTTATTTTCACAGGTTCTAGGTGGATAAAGCACACCAAGAGATTTTTGTTTCTTAGTTTTAGTCGTGTTTTGCCTTGTGTAAAAGTTGGTCAGCTAGTATTTGAAGTAGTTATGTATGCACCGGACAAACAACATCTCGACGGCACACCATAATATAACGGTTGTGATATGAGTTTGCTCTAACAACACGTCGCTCTCTTAGATCAAAATAACAATGATATTGTTTATCCTTGGGAAGCCTAAAAAGGTGAATAATATACAAAACTAGACAACAAGTATTTGATATTTCATGTAAGAAACTCATGCTTAAGTATTATATGACTTTGGTATATTCGATTCAACGTTTTATTCTATTTTAATGGAGAGATATTTATTAAATCTATTATTTAGTCAAACCTCCTTAACGGTATGATTGGATTTTAGTTTGTTGATCTTTGCTCTTGAATTCACATTAAACTCGCTTTTCGTTCTTTATTTGTGTATGTATGTAGAGTTACTTACAATCTATGGTGCTTCGACTTCACATAATAAACATACATATATACAACATACCTATACTAAAACATACAATAGAGATTTAGTTTTACAAATTCCATACCGTAAAGAAATAGAGTGCCAAACATAATCGCTAACACATAAAAACAGATTTAGATTGAAATTATCATAAAACATGGGCTACGATAAAAAGACCATAACATGTGCTACACGACTCCGTTTCAAGACCAGCACTACGCAAACGAAAGCTTGAAACAGGAGTATGTTTTATGTTAGAAACACTTGGTCAGAAGCGACTTAACCGGTCAAAAATGATCAAAATCGGTGAAAACGACCAAAAATGTCGAAACCAGCAAAAATCATCCAAACCTATGCAAAAACAGGAGAATAGATTTCCAGTCCATATAGACCACATACAATCCGTGGGAAAATTGTTTGCACGGGTTCTAGGTGGATAAAGCACACCAAGAGATTTTTGTTTCTTAGTTTTAGTCGTGTTTTGCCTGGTGTAAAAGTTGGTCAGCTAGTATTTGAAGTAGTTATGTATGCACCGGACAAACAACATCTCGACGTCACGCGATAATATAACGGTTGTGATATGAGTTTGCTCTAACAACACGTCGCTCTCTTTGATCAAAATAACAATGATATTGTTTATCCTTGGGAAGCCTAAAAAGGTGAATAATATACAAAACTAGACAACAAGTATTTGATATTTCATGTAAGAAACTCATGCTTAAGTATTATATGACTTTGGTATATTCGATTCAACGCTTTATTCTATTTGAATGGAGAGATATTTATTAAATCTATTATTTAGTTAAACCTCATTAACGTGATGATTGGATTTTTGTTTGTTGATCTTTGCTCTTGAATTCACATTAAACTCGCTTTTCCTTCTTTATTTGTGTATGTATGTAGAGTTACTTACAATCTATTGTGCTTCGACTTCACATAATAAACATACATATATACAACATACATATACTAAAACATACAATAGAGATTTAGTTTTACTAATTCCATACTGTAAAGAAATAGAATGCCAAACATAATCGCTAAAACACAAAAACAGATTTAGATTGAAATTATCATAAAACATGGGCTACGATAAAAAGACCATAACATGTGCTACACGACTCCGTTTCAAGACCACCGCTATGCAAAGGAAAGCTTAAAACAAGGAGTACGTTTTAAGTTAGAAACACTTGGTCAGAAGCGACTTAACCGGTCGAAAATGATCAAAATCGGTGAAAACGACCAAAAATGTCGAAACCGGCAAAAATCATCCAAACCTATGAAAAAACCGGAGAATAGATTTCCAGTTCATATAGACCACATTGAATCCGTGGGAAATTTACTTTCACAGGTTCTAGGTGGATAAAGCACACCAAGAGATTTTTGTTTCTTAGTTTTAGTCGTGTTTTGCCTGGTGTAAAAGTTGGTCAGCTAGTATTTGAAGTAGTTATGTATGCACCGGACAAACAACATCTCGACGGCACACCATAATATAACGGTTGTGATATGAGTTTTCTCTAACAACACGTCGCTCTCTTAGATCAAAATAACAATGATATTGTTTATCCTTGGGAAGCCTAAAAAGGTGAATAATATACAAAACTAGACAACAAGTATTTGATATTTCATATAAGAAACTCATGCTTAAGTATTATATGACTTTGGTATATTCGATTCAACGTTTTATTCTATTTTAATGGAGAGATATTTATTAAATCTATTATTTAGTCAAACCTCCTTAACGGTATGATTGGATTTTAGTTTGTTGATCTTTGCTCTTGAATTCACATTAAACTCGCTTTTCGTTCTTTATTTGTGTATGTATGTAGAGTTACTTACAATCTATGGTGCTTCGACTTCACATAATAAACATACATATATACAACATACCTATACTAAAACATACAATAGAGATTTAGTTTTACAAATTCCATACCGTAAAGAAATAGAGTGCCAAACATAATCGCTAACACATAAAAACAGATTTAGATTGAAATTATCATAAAACATGGGCTACGATAAAAAGACCATAACATGTGCTACACGACTCCGTTTCAAGACCAGCACTACGCAAACGAAAGCTTGAAACAGGAGTATGTTTTATGTTAGAAACACTTGGTCAGAAGCGACTTAACCGGTCAAAAATGATCAAAATCGGTGAAAACGACCAAAAATGTCGAAACCAGCAAAAATCATCCAAACCTATGCAAAAACAGGAGAATAGATTTCCAGTCCATATAGACCACATACAATCCGTGGGAAAATTGTTTGCACGGGTTCTAGGTGGATAAAGCACACCAAGAGATTTTTGTTTCTTAGTTTTAGTCGTGTTTTGCCTGGTGTAAAAGTTGGTCAGCTAGTATTTGAAGTAGTTATGTATGCACCGGACAAACAACATCTCGACGTCACGCGATAATATAACGGTTGTGATATGAGTTTGCTCTAACAACACGTCGCTCTCTTTGATCAAAATAACAATGATATTGTTTATCCTTGGGAAGCCTAAAAAGGTGAATAATATACAAAACTAGACAACAAGTATTTGATATTTCATGTAAGAAACTCATGCTTAAGTATTATATGACTTTGGTATATTCGATTCAACGCTTTATTCTATTTGAATGGAGAGATATTTATTAAATCTATTATTTAGTTAAACCTCATTAACGTGATGATTGGATTTTTGTTTGTTGATCTTTGCTCTTGAATTCACATTAAACTCGCTTTTCCTTCTTTATTTGTGTATGTATGTAGAGTTACTTACAATCTATTGTGCTTCGACTTCACATAATAAACATACATATATACAACATACATATACTAAAACATACAATAGAGATTTAGTTTTACTAATTCCATACTGTAAAGAAATAGAATGCCAAACATAATCGCTAAAACACAAAAACAGATTTAGATTGAAATTATCATAAAACATGGGCTACGATAAAAAGACCATAACATGTGCTACACGACTCCGTTTCAAGACCACCGCTATGCAAAGGAAAGCTTAAAACAAGGAGTACGTTTTAAGTTAGAAACACTTGGTCAGAAGCGACTTAACCGGTCGAAAATGATCAAAATCGGTGAAAACGACCAAAAATGTCGAAACCGGCAAAAATCATCCAAACCTATGAAAAAACCGGAGAATAGATTTCCAGTTCATATAGACCACATTGAATCCGTGGGAAATTTACTTTCACAGGTTCTAGGTGGATAAAGCACACCAAGAGATTTTTGTTTCTTAGTTTTAGTCGTGTTTTGCCTGGTGTAAAAGTTGGTCAGCTAGTATTTGAAGTAGTTATGTATGCACCGGACAAACAACATCTCGACGGCACACCATAATATAACGGTTGTGATATGAGTTTTCTCTAACAACACGTCGCTCTCTTAGATCAAAATAACAATGATATTGTTTATCCTTGGGAAGCCTAAAAAGGTGAATAATATACAAAACTAGACAACAAGTATTTGATATTTCATATAAGAAACTCATGCTTAAGTATTATATGACTTTGGTATATTCGATTCAACGTTTTATTCTATTTTAATGGAGAGATATTTATTAAATCTATTATTTAGTTAAACCTCCTTAACGGTATGATTGGATTTTAGTTTGTTGATCTTTGCTCTTGAATTCACATTAAACTCACTTTTCCTTCTTTATTTGTGTATGTATGTAGAGTTACTTACAATCTATTGTGCTTCGACTTCACATAATAAACATACATATATACAACATACCTATACTAAAACATACAATAGAGATTTAGTTTTACAACTTCCATACCGTAAAGAAATAGAGTGCCAAACATAATCGCTAACACATAAAAACAGATTTAGATTGAAATTATCATAAAACATGGGCTACGATAAAAAGACCATAACATGTGCTACACGACTCCGTTTCAAGATCAGCACTAAGCAAACGAAAGCTTGAAACAAGGAGTATGTTTTATGTTAGAAACACTTGGTCATAAGCGACTTAACCGGTCAAAAATGATCAAAATCGGTGAAAACGACCAAAAATGTCGAAACCAGCAAAAATCATCCAAACCTATGAAAAAAAAAGAGAATAGATTTCCAGTCCATATAGACCACATAAAATCCGTGGGAAAATTGGTTGCACGGGTTCTAGGTGGATAAAGCACACCAAGAGATTTTTGTTTTAGTCGTGTTTTGTCTGGTGTAAAGTTGGTCAACTAGTATTTGAAGTAGTTATGTATGCACCGGACAAACAACATCTCGACGTCACACCATAATATAACGGTTGTGATATGAGTTTGCTCTAACAACACGTCACTCTCTTTGATCAAAATAACAACGATATTGTTTATCGTTGGGAAGCCTAAAAAGGTGAATAATATACAAAACTAGACAACAAGTATTTGATATTTCATGTAAGAAACTCATGCTTAAGTATTATATGACTTTGGTATATTCGATTCAACGCTTTATTCTATTTGAATGGAGAGATATTTATTAAATTTATAATTTAGTTAAACCTCCTTAACGTTATGATTGGATTTTTGTTTGTTGATCTTTGCTCTTGAATTCACATTAAACTCGCTTTTCCTTCTTTATTTGTGTATGTATGTAGAGTTACTTACGATCTATTGTGCTTCGACTTCACATAATAAACATACATATATACAACATACCTATACTAAAACATACAATAGAGATTTAGTTTTACTAATTCCATACTGTAAAGAAATAGAGTGCCAAACATAATCGCTAACACACAAAAACAGATTTAGATTGAAATTATCATAAAACATGGGCTACGATAAAAAGACCATAACATGTGCTACACGACTCCGTTTCAAGACCACCGCTAAGAAAACGAAATCTTGAAACAAGGAGTACGTTTTATGTTAGAAACACTTGGTCAGAAGCGACTTAACCGGTCAAACAACATCTCGACGACACACCATAATATAATGGTTGTGATATGAGTTTGCTCTAACAACACGTCGCTCTCTTTGATCAAAATAACAATGATATTGTTTATTCTTGGGAAGCCTAAAAAGGTGAATAATATACAAAAATAGACTACAAGTATTTGATATTTCATGTAAGAAACTCATGCTTAAGTATTATATGACTTTGGTATATTCGATTCAACGTTTTATTCTATTTGAATGGAGAGATATTTATTAAATCTATTATTTAGTTAAACCTCCTTAACGGTATGATTGGATCTTAGTTTGTTGATCTTTGCTCTTGAATTCACATTAAACTTGCTTTTCCTTCTTTATTTGTGTATGTATGTAGAGTTACTTACAATCTATTGTGCTTCGACTTCACATAATAAACATACATAAAACATACAATAGAGATTTAGTTTTACTAATTCCATACTGTAAAGAAATAGAGTGCCAAACAAAATCGCTAAAACACAAAAACAGATTTAGATTGAAATTATCATAAAACATGGGCTACGATAAAAAGACCATAACATGTGCTACACGACTCCGTTTCAAGACCACCAAGAAAACGAAAGCTTGAAACAAGGAGTACGTTTTATGTTAGAAACACTTGGTCAAAAGCGATTTAACCGGTCGAAAATGACCAAAATCGGTGAAAACGACCAAAAATGTCGAAACCGGCAAAAATCATCCAAACTTATGAAAAAACCGGAGAATAGATTTCCTGTCCATATAGACCACATAGAATCCGTGGGAAATTTATATTCACGGGTTCTAGGTGGATAAAGCACACCAAGAGATTTTTGTTTCTTAGTTTTAGTCGTGTTTTGCCTGGTGTAAAAGTTGGTCAGCTAGTATTTGAAGTAGTTATATATGCACCGGACAAACAACATCTCGACGGTACACCATAATATAACGGTTGTGATATGAGTTTGCTCTAACAACACGTCGCTCTCTTTGATCAAAATAACAATGATATTGTTTATCCTTGGGAAGCCTAAAAAGGTGAATAATATACAAAACTAGACAACAAGTATTTGATATTTCATGTAAGAAACTCATGCTTAAGTATTATTTGACTTTGGTATATTTGATTCAACGCTTTATTCTATTTGAATGGAGAGATATTTATTAAATCTATTATTTAGTTAAACCTCCTTAACGGTATGATTGGATTTTAGTTTATTGATCTTTGCTCTTGAATTCACATTAAACTCGTTTTTCCTTCTTTATTTGTGTATGTATGTAGAGTTACTTACAATCTATTGTGCTTCAACTTCACATAATAAACATACATATATACAACATACCTATACTAAAACATACAATAGAGATTTAGTTTTACTAATTCCATACCGTAAAGAAATAGAGTGCCAAACATAATCGCTAACACACAAAAATAGATTTAGATTGAAATTATCATAAAACATGGGCTACGATAAAAAGACCATAACATGTGCTTCACGACTCCGTTTCAAGACAAGCACTAAGCAAATGAAAGCTTGAAACAAGGAGTAATTTTTATGTTAGAAACACTTGGTCAGAAGCGACTTAAGCGGTCCAACATGATCAAAATCGGTGAAAAAGACCAAAAATGTCGAAATCGGCAAAAATCATCCAAACCTATGAAAAAACAGGAGAATAGATTTCCAGTCCATATAGACCACATAAAATCCGTGGGAAATTTGGACGGGTTCTAGGTGGATAAAGCACACTAATAGATTTTTGTTTCTTAGTTTTAGTCGTGTTTTGCCTGGTGTAAAAGTTGGTCAGCTAGTATTTGAAGTAGTTATGTATGCACCGGACAAACAACATCTCGACGTCACACCATAATATAACGGTTGTGATATGAGTTTTCTCTAACAACACGTCGCTCTCTTTGATCAAAATAACAATGACGTTGTTTATCCTTGGGAAGCCTAAAAAGGTGAATAATATACAAAACTAGACAACAAGTATTTGATATTTCATGTAAGAAACTCATGTTTAAGTATTATATGACTTTGGTATATTCGATTCAACGTTTTATTCTATTTGAATGGAGAGATATTTATTAAATCTATTATTTAGTTAAACCTCCTTAACGGTATGATTTGATTTTAGTTTGTTGATCTTTGCTCTTGAATTCACATTAAACTCGCTTTTCCTTCTTTATTTTTGTATGTATGTAGAGTTACTTACAATCTATTGTGCTTCGACTTCACATTATAAACATACATATAGACAACATACCTATACTAAAACATACAATAGAGATTTAGTTTTACTAATTCCATACTGTAAAGAAATAGGGTGCCAAACATAATCGCTAACACACAAAAACATATTTAGATTGAAATTATCATAAAACATGGGCTACGATAAATAGACCATTACATGTGCTACACGACTCCGTTTCAAGACCACCACTAAGAAAACGAAAGCTTGAAACAAGGAGTACGTTTTATGTTAGAAACACTTGGTCAAAAGCGACTTAACCGGTCGAAAATGATCAAAATCGGTGAAAACGACCAAAAATGTCGAAACCGGCAAAAATCATCAAAACCTATGAAAAAACCGGAGAATAAATTTCCAGTCCACATAGACCACATAGAATCCGTGTGAAATTTGTTTTCAGGGATTCTAGGTGGATAAAGCACACCAAGAGATTTTTGTTTCTTAGTTTTTAGTTGTGTTTTGTCTCGTGTAAAAGTTGGTCAGCTAGTATTTGAAGTAGTTATGTATGCACCGGACAAACAACATCTCGACGGCACACCATAATATAACGGTTGTGATATGAGTTTGCTCTAACAACACGTCGCTCTCTTTGATCAAAATAACAATAATATTGTTTATCCTTGGGAAGCCTAAAAAGATGAATAATACACAAAACTAGACAACAAGTATTTGATATTTCATGCAAGAAACTCATGCTTAAGTATTATATGACTTTGGTATATTCGATTCAACGCTTAATTCTATTTGAATCTAGAGATATTTATTAAATCTATTATTTAGTTAAACCTCCTTAACGGTATGATTGGATTTTTGTTTGTTGATCTTTGCTCTTGAACTCACATTAAACTCGCTTTTCCTTCTTTATTTGTGTATGTATGTAGAGTTACTTACAATCTATTGTGCTTCGACTTCACATAATAAACATACATATATACAACATACCTATACTAAAACATACAATAGAGATTTAGTTTTACTAATTCCATACTGTAAAGAAATAGAGTAACAAACATAATCGCTAACACACAAAAACAGATTTAGATTGAAATTATCATAAAACATGGGCTACGATAAAAAGACCATAACATGTGCTACACGACTCAGTTTCAAGACCACCACTAAGCAAACGAAAGCTTGAAACAAGGAGTACGTTTTATGTTAGAAACACTTTTTCAGAAGCGACTTAACCGGTCGAAAATGATCAAAATCGGTGAAAACGACCAAAAATGTCGAAACCAGAAAAAATCATCCAAACCTATGAAAAAACCGGAGAATAGATTTCCATTCCATATAGACCACATAGAATCTGTGGGAAATTGTTTTGCACGGGTTCTAGGTGGATAAAGCACACCAAGAGATTTTTGTTTCTTAGTTTTAGTCGTGTTTTGCCTGGTGTAAAAGTTGGTCAGCTAGTATTTGAAGTAGTTATGCATGCACCGGACAAACAACATCTCGACAGCACACCATAATATAACGATTGTGATATGAGTTTGCTCTAACAACACGTCGCTCTCTTTGATCAAAATAACAATGATATTGTTTATCTTTAGGAAGCCTAAAAAGGTGAATAATATACAAAACTAGACAACAAGTATTTGATATTTCATGTAAGAAACTCATGCTTAAGTATTAGATGGCTTTGGTATATTCGATTCAACGTTTTATTCTATTTGAATGGAGAGATATTTATCAAAACTATTATTTAGTTAAACCTCCTTAACGGTATGATTGGATTTTAGTTTGTTGATCTTTGCTCTTGAATTCACATTAAACTCGCTTTTCCTTCTTTTTTTGTGTATGTATGTAGAGTTACTTACAATCTATTGTGCTTCGACTTCACATAATAAACATACATATATACAACATACCTATACTAAAACATACAATAGAGATTTAGTTTTACTAATTCCATACTGTAAAGAAATAGAGTGCCAAAGATAATCGCTAACACACAAAAACATATTTAGATTGAAATTATCATAAAACATAGGCTAAGATAAAAAGACCATAACATGTGCTACACGACTCCGTTTCAAGACCACCACTAAGCAAACGAAAGCTTGAAACAAGGAGTACGTTTTATGTTAGAAACACTTGTTCAGAAGCGACTTAACCGGTCGAAAATGATCAAAATCGGTGAAAAAGAAAAAAAACGTCGAAACCGGAAAAAATCATCCAAACCTATGAAAAAACTGGAGAATAAATTTCCAGTCCTTATAGAACACATAAAATCCGTGGGAAATATGTTTGCACGGGTTCTAGGTGGATAAAGCAAACCAAGAGATTTTTGTTTCTTAGTTTTAGTCGTGTTTTTCCTGGTGTAAAAGTTCGTCAGCTAGTATTTGAAGTAGTTATACATGCACCGGACAAACAACATCTCGACGGCACACCATAATATAACGGTTTTGATATGAGTTTGCTCTAACAACACGTCGCTCTCTTTGATCAAAATAACAATGATATTGTTTATCCTTGGAAGCCTAAAAAGGTGAATAATATACAAAACTAGACAACAAGTACTTGATATTTCATGTAAGAAACTCATGCTTAAGTATTATATGACTTTGGTATATTCGATTCAACGTTTTATTCTATTTGAATGGAGAGATATTTATTAAATCTATTATTTAGTTAAACCTCCTTAACGGTATGATTGGATTTTAGTTTGTTGATCTTTGCTCTTGAATTCACATTAAACTCGCTTTTCCTTCTTTATTTGTGTATGTATGTAGAGTTACTTACAATCTATTGTGCTTCGACTTCACATAATAAACATACATATATACAACATACCTATACTAAAACATACAATAGAGATTTAGTTTTACTAATTCCATACTGTAAAGAAATAGAGTGCCAAACATAATCGCTAACACACAAAAAAAGATTTAGATTGAAATTATCATAAAACATGGGCTACGATAAAAAGACCATAACATGTGCTACACGACTCCGTGTTGTTCCCAAACTTAGATCGATTAAGCTTTGTGTATACGAGATTAGATCAAGTTATACACGTAGAGAAACCTTTGTATATGTATATGACAATCTAAGTGTTACGCGGAATTAACACTTAAACTAGAACTCACAAGATGTAAACAAACTTTCACTTGATTAATGATAACAAACTTGCTTACAATGAAAGTGTTTAACGTATGGAAACTTATATTGAACAATAAAGGTCTTCTTTTATAGACATAAGAAGCCTTGTACAATAATCTACGTATCAACTATTCTAGGTAAAGATAAACATAGAAAATACATTATTGTTCCTATCTTTACTAGAAGTAATCTAGAAAATAATAAACGCGTAGACTAAATCTTTCCATCAGTGCTTGTCTTCAATGAATCAACACTTGACTTCTTCTTGTCAACGCTTGATCTGTCAGCGTTTGTTTTCTTCCTAACAACGCTTGTTTTACTCTTGTCAGCGCTCAATTAGACTGGCTATATTTTATTCCCAACAATCCTCCCCTAAACTTGATATCTACTCTAGTAATCAAGTTTCTGAATAAACATTAAGAACTAGGAGGAATTCTTACAACACTTATCATATTGGTAATAAATATGTCTGATCAAATCTTTGGCCACATCACTTGAATAATCAGTTTCCAGCTGTGTAGTCTTCATCTTCTCCAAGACTGCCTTGGACATGGAATATTGAGCATCTACAAGAAGATACTCACCAAACTTTGTAGAACTCAAGTAATATACACCAGCAGCTGAATACAAACGCCATTGAAGACCACTCAGGTCATCTTCAAGATCCTTCCAAATAGCAGGATCTTCATCTATTGGTCCACACATTCTCTTGAATGTTGACCATAGTTTTATTGCATTGACTGAAGTAGGATCTTCAGTCTCATACTTGGCCTCTAACAACCTCCATAGGTCTACCAAGTCTTCTCTATCAAAACTTGCAAACAAAGATATAAGAGTGGTAAAAGTGTGAACCTCTTTCCCATACCTGCCAATCTTCCAAAACCCACATTCATCTTCCTCATAGCTTATAATTGGGTTTCTGGAATCAAGAGGTAACACTTGTACCATGTCAGAAGCTTCCAATGCTGAGAGCTTGATCCTCCTTCTTATAACAGCTTCACTAGGATACAATGGATCCATATCTTTGGGAAACTCAAGAGGGACTCCCTTCTTCACAGGTCTGGGAACAATCATTTCCTTCTTAAGCTCCATTTCTTCTGCAAGTTCTTCTTTTCTTTCATCAGAAAGAAGTCTTAGAGTGTTTTCTTCCTGCACTCTTACCCAAATGGGATAAGCCTTAAACTCCAACTCTTCGAATGTCAAACCAGTCAATTTCTTATGAGTCCATCCTGTTCCATGACATCTGAGTAGCATGTAGTACAGCTCCCTCCTATCCCTTTTCAACAATGAGAGAATATTGCTAGCTCTATGTTTCAGAATTACCTTGCAGTCTTTTTGTACTCTTAGAAGAATCTCCAAGCCCCATATCTGGTCTGAAATAGTAAAATGTGGATTCTCTATACACTTATCTTCCCAAGCATGGTACATCTGAACAACTTCTGGCATATCAAAATCAACTTGCAATTTCAATTTATTCAACTTCTCTCTTGCCAATTCATCCCCATACTCAAGTCTTTCTGGTTGTTCTATTATCATTACACTTGAGTCTGAACTAGCTTCATCACTTCCTTCTTGTTCTTCTGAAGTGACAACAAAAGGTGATTCACCTTCCTTCTTTCTTTCTTGTTCCACAATTTGTGCAGCCAACCTTCTATCAAACTCAATCTGTGCTGCATTCTTTGGAACATCTACTTCTACCATAATACCCTTACCCTTATCTAATGGAGCAGCGATGGGTAAGGAAGATGGTAATACCTGTGAAGAAACTTCTTTGATGATGGATGATGACTGGAATACATCAACCTCATTAGCAGGTCTGTCAACGCTCAATTTTGCTTTGTCAGCGCCCAAGTTACTCATGTCAGCGTTCAAATCTTGCTTGTCAACACCCAAATTACCTGTCTCAGGGCCTCTTGTAATTTCCTTCAACATAGCTGTAAAAGACACATTTAAGTTTGTAGGAGTGACTAGAGACGTATCAAAACATGTCTGTTTCTTCAAACTAGTTAGGGCTTCAGCAACACCCAAAGATTCACCATCATGTGAGCCCTTATCACTCACATTTATCTGTTCATCCTCCCCTTTGGAAGATTCCTCCATCCCACGCCTTGTGCTAGCACTCTCCAAGATAACAATCCTCTCCCTCAATTGCTTGAGTTCAAGGCCTTGTGTACTGACAATTTGTACCAAGTCTGCATTTTGCTTTTGCAAGCTTATGCAGACAGTCGTCAATTCCATTAATGTCATTGGTTCCAATCTGCCCTCCTCTAAAATGGGTATTTGACCTCCCAAGTTAGATTCATTGGGCATGGATGAGGTCTTAAAGATGTTAGGACTGTCTTGGCCAGCTTCTAAGCCAGAACCAATAGTCCCAGCCTCATCCATTGCACCAACCACACTTGTGGTGGTGGTTCTCTCTACTACATGGCTAGGACCACTAGAGGAGAACACTCTAGTAGTCCTTTGGCGTTTTTGCAACCTATATTGTGTTGGGGGAGAAGATGATGTGGATTGGGTGGATGTGGGTTGGTTAAGGGGTGTTTGGGTCTGTGAAGGGTTGGTGTCCACGTTTGGAATAGGCATGTTAACACCAACATTTAAAGTGTCAGCGTCGAAGGGTTCTTGGTCAATTTGCATGTGTTGTGGGGAAGGTAATGGTTCAGGTATTGGGTCAAGTTAGGGTTGTGGGTCTGGTTGGGGTTGTGTTGCTTCAATGACAGCAACCATAGCTGGGGTGAGGGGTAAGTCACGATGTGGGGGTGAGTTCATCTTTGTAAAAATTGCTTTCTTTTGCACATGGATCTCATAAAAATCATCATGATCCTTTGTGCAGTAACTTTGGACATCAAAAACCATTTGTAAAAATCTGGGATAAGCTAAAGTCATTTTGTTCCCTTTATATATACACATGCCCTCAAAAATCATTTTGGAATAATTAAACTTTTGCCTAGTTGCAATGCACACAATAGCACTAGCAATAGATCTATTGATCTCATTGTGTGCAGTACACTTGGGACTCAAACATTGCAAGAGGACATGTATTAGGTAGTTCCAGGCTGGGGGAAACTCCTGTTTATGATATTTGTTTAAAGTTCCCTCATCAGGGAAAGGATAACCCAAAGCCCTTAGTCCTTATTCTATTTCATGAATAGGGAGGGTGGTTATACCATCTGCATCATCAAGATGCAAAGCTTGGCGAACCAAAGCTTCAGTAACCACCCATGTGCGCCCATGAACAATAGATGATAATGTAGTCACTCTATTAACTGTTGAGGAACTAACATTGTTCCAAAACTGCTTAATATGTGTGACATGAATGAGTGGAGCATGAGAAAGAGCATACCTAATTGGGGATGCATTCAAATACGCCACTATTTGTGTATATTGGAGAAACAGAGTGTCATCAGCGTCCAGATATGCTATCATGTTGTGTTGACTCCTGAATCCCAATTCCAAATCAGTTGGTTTAAATTTTGGTGCCATTGTTGAAAGCTGTTTGAATGATTGATAAAGATGAAGTATTGGAGAAAATATTGTTAGACAAGAATGATAGGTACCCTGTTTAAAATAGGAGCCAAATATATAGGACAAAATATGCATGTGATTGGTCAAAATTTCAGCAACTATTTTCAAAAATACAGTCATGAAAATATTGAAAAGAAATAAGTTTATCTCATGCATTAAATGAAAGTTATCTGCTCCAAAAATTACGGCCCAAAAATTCGTCAAAAAGTAACAACTGGGTAGGTCCCATTGAGTGTCAACGGTAAAAAATAACCCATCAACGCCCAAGGGCTATATTCTTCTCAACGTTTGCCAAAGCCATGTCAGCGTCTAACTTGGTCACAACAACGCTTGGAAAAATACTTGTCAGCGTCCAAAAATAAAAATGAAAAATGACCTTAACAAAGTAATTTATCCTAGATAAGATTACCTATAAGTTGATAATTATTATAGGGCGGCAAGCATTGTCCAGTTATGCACACTTGCTTATGCAAGATATACATAACAGTCCTCTAGTGTCCCTTGCTAACCAAAACTCTTAACAACTAAGTTATCTCATAAATTTCCTTGTTACTCCCAGGTAAAACCCATGACAAAATCATTCTCAAGTCTCCCAACAGACCACAACCAATTCTAGGCCAAAAATGTCTTGGCAGCATGCATAGTATATCAACTTTGCATGCTACAGTGCCTCATGATTTAGTAAAACTAACTCATACTCACATGTGGACACAATCTAGAATTGTGATAAGATTATCATAAGGATACCCAAAAATCCTAGAGGTTCCTAAAACCTCCCCTTAAACTGTGATACATATGTTGCTAAAAATATACATGAACATAAAAAATTTATGTCAAGATAGGAATAGAAAAATCAACCATCATCCATAAATAAAAACATGCTCAAATGATTCTCCAATAATCCATAAGCAACTCTGTATCCAAAGGTATAATGCTAACACCACCTTCACATTTAGATGAAAACCACAAAACTAACATTGTTGCTGACAACGCCCCGATAACACTTGTCAGCGTTAAGGAAATATTTATCAGCGTTAGATAAATATATTGCTGACAACCTCACAATAACACTTATCAGTGTTAGAAAAATATAGTGGAAAATCTAAATCCTCAAAAAGACCAATAACAATGCATTATCCTGTACATACTTTTACAAAAAGACCCCAAAACACATATTATGTGAGATTGATCATTCCAATACTTGTTACCAAGTATTGAAATCTTCCAGCATCAAAAGGTTTAGTTAGTAAATCAGACACATTTTCTTCTGTGTCAACCCTATCTGGTTGTATTAAACCCTTTTCAAAACAATCCCTTATAAAATGGTGTCCAATTTCTATGTGTTTAGTTTTATAATGATGTACAAGATTCTTAATAATGCATAAAGTGCTGTTATTGTCAAAAAATATCTTGGTATGCATGAAATTATACCCATAATCCAACAGTTGGTTCTGAATCCATAAAACTTGTCCACAACAAGCAGCTGCAGCAACGTACTCTGCTTCAGTTTTAGAATTAGCCACCACTGTTTGTTTCTTGCATTGCCAAGATATCAACCTGCTCCCAAGAAACTGACATCCACCAGTTGTGGATTTTCTATCAAACTTATCACCTCCATAGTCACTGTCTGAATATGCAATAAGCTCCAAAGGTGAATCTTTTGGGTACCACAAGCCAAGACTGAGATAACATCTTAGGTACCTAAAGATTCTCTTGACAGCATAAAGGTAACATTCTTTGGGAGTCACTTGATCGCGTGCACATGCACACACAGCAAACATGATGTCAGGTCTGGAGGCTGTAAGGTACATCAATGAACCAATCATTGATCTATAGTGCCTGACATCCACATCTTTTCGATCTCCAATCTTTCCCCAAGGGTGTTCTTTATCCATAGGAGTAGTAGCCCTCTTTTCATGTGGAGAAAAGCCAAACTTCTTCAAGATCTCGGCTACATACTTATCCTGGGAGATGAAGATAC
Source organism: Glebionis coronaria (assembly GCA_025667525.1). Lineage (NCBI taxonomy): Eukaryota > Viridiplantae > Streptophyta > Magnoliopsida > Asterales > Asteraceae > Glebionis > Glebionis coronaria. The sequence goes on along the minus strand of JANFOE010000122.1, from coordinate 2,300,209 downwards.
CATCTTCTTTCAAGTTCATCTCCCCCATTGCACTCATCTTGAATTTGTCTGTCATAAGCTTGGAGAAATCCTCACTCATCTTTGGATTAGTTGATCTAAAAATGATATCATCAACATAAACCTGAACAAGAAAAACATCCTTACCAGCCTTCTTGGTAAATAATGTCTGGTCTATGGTGCCCCTCTTGAATCCATTGTCCACCAAATAAGTGGATAATGTGCCATACCATGCTCTTGGGGCTTGATGAAGTCCATACATAGCCTTATTGACTCTATAAACCTTGTCTAGATTCTCTGGATCTTCAAAACCAGGAGGCTGCATCACATACACCTCCTCAACAATTGTTCCATAGAGGAAGGCACTCTTCAAATCCATTTGATAGACAGTGAAACCTATGCAGGAAGCATAGGCTAGAAATATTCTTATAGCTTCAATCCTTGGAACTGGTGCAAAGACCTCCTCATAGTCTATCCCTTCCTCTTGTGTATATCCTCGAGCCACTAAACGTGCCTTGTTTCTGACCACAATGCCTCTTTCATCTTTCTTGTTTCTTAGAACCCATCTTGTCCCAATAGGTCTGACATATCTGGGATAATCAACCAGCTCCCAAACATCTTGAATTGCAAATTGGTGAAGCTCATCCTGCATTGCTTCCACCCAACTTGGTTCTTTGAGAGCATCAAATATCTTCTTGGGTTCCTGTTGTGACAGAAAACATGCAAACAAACATGCTTGCACAAGAGGGGTATCAACCTTGTGAATATTGGCAATAAATCCACCAATACTTTGATGAGATCTTCTAGTCTGAACAGGAGTCATAATATCACCAATGATTTGTGAAGTGGGGTGATTCTTCATAGTGGAAGTAAGAACTCCTCCTTCAAACAGTCTGGTGTCTTCAATCTCATTATCCATGTTGCCAATATCTTCGTCAGACTCTCTTTTATCAATATGAACCTCTTCATGTAGATTGGAAGGTTCACCTTGTTCAAAATTAGAAGAGAAAAGATGCTCAAAAGTGTTGTCAACGCCTGAACCTTGGTTGTCAGCGTTTGGGCTAACAACGCTTGAAATGTTGTTGTCAACGTTTGAGCCATCAACGTCTAAATTTGCCCTGTCAGCGCTAGATTTGCCTTTGTCAGCGCCTGAAGGACCATGCATGTTGTTAACTGGTGGTACTTGGGAACCACCATTATCCTTTCCAGCAGCAGCAGCAGCAAAAGCATCTGTCCATATGGGAATTGTGACATACTCTTGTATAGGAGAAGACTTTTCTGCTTGTGATCCAACCTCTTCATTAATCTGTGTACCTGAAACATCAACAACTTGTTCTTCCACAACATTTGAAGTTACCTTCACAATGTCTGGATCAGTAACAGGCATATAATTTAAAGTTCTAGATAGAGGTTCTAAGTCAAACAACCAATTTGGACCACTTTCAAGATCACTAGGTTTACTCTCTAAAAACCTAACATGTACTCTTTCAAGTATACGTTTTTCCTTTTTAAGATAAACCCTATATCCCTTTCTCTGCACTGAATACCCCATGAAATATCCTTCATCACCTTTTGCACTAAATTTACCTAAGGCATCACTAGTATCAAGAACAACTACATGACAGCCAAAAGGTTTAAGAAAACCAATATTAGGTTTCCTTCCCCAAAGTAATTCATAAGGTGTTTTGTTCTGTATCTTGTTAACCAATGCTCTATTTTGAACATAGCATGCTGTATTCACAGCCTCAGCCCAAAAAGCTATGGGGAAATGAGCATCAGCCAACATAGTTCTGGCTGCTTCAATTAGGGTTCTATTCTTTCTCTCAGCAACCCCATTTTGCTGTGGGGTTCTGGCAACACTAAACTGCCTAGTAATCCCTTTCCTGGCACAAAAATCATCTAAAAGTTTATTCCTAAACTCACCACCATTGTCACTTCTAAGCATTTTAACTTCATTACCAGTTTTCTTCTTAATCTGAGTAATAAAATCAATTAAAGTGTCAGTAGTATCACTCTTCATAGCTAAAAAGAAAGTCCAAGTAAACCTAGAAAAGTCATCTGTGATGACAAAGCAGTATGATTTACCATTCAAACTCTCTATATTAGTTGGACCAAATAGGTCCATATGCAACAAGTGAAGTGGTCTAGTACTAGAGTGCACCTGTTTAGACTTGAATGAGACCTTGTGATGCTTGCCTTTAAGACATGCAACACAAGAGTGGTCATTGTGGAAAGCCTTTTCAGGCAAGCCATCAACCAAGACAAGTCTCACAAGCCTGTTTATATTCTTAATTATGTGTCCTAGTCTCTTGTGCCATAGATTACTCTCATCTACTGAAGCTTTAGCATAAAACATGACATATTATTATTCATCCTAATACCATTAAGATTCACATTATAGATGTCTTTATGTCTAGGTGTTATATAGTCAATATATTTCTCATCTGGGATCTTATAATCCTTGCTTAACACCAAGCATTCAGTATCAGTAAACAGAACTTTATTTTTGTTATCACAAACTTGTGATACACTAAAAAGATTGTAATCAAGTTCCTTTACCAGAAATATGTTCTCAAAACGCAAGTTCTTGGTGAGAAGTGTTCCTTTGCCTGTGATAGTTCCATATCCACCTCCAAAGTAAACCTTATCACCATCCTTAATGGGAGTGAAGTTAGTTAAGTAATCTTTCGTCCCATTCATGTGCCTGGAGCATCCACTGTCCCAATATCCATAATCATTGACATGTTTATGAATGCCCTACACATAAAGAAAACAAGTTAGTTTTCTTTGGGAACCCAAGCCTTAGCAGACTTGGATTCATCTGGTTGTTCAACAAGAACAGACTTAGTTCTCATAACAACCCCTTGTTCATCCCTCTTTGGATGAAATACCCAGTTAACCCCAATAGGTTTTGTATTGACCTTTGAAATATAATTAAATCTGTTGCAGGTCATAGAAATCCCATTATCATTAGGGTTTTGATCTTTCTTTGTTCTCCATGTCAAGCTTGAGGAAGCTTTAGACCCCTTACCCTGTGGTTGCAAATATTTAGGTCTGGTCACGTTTCTGTCAGCGTTGGATTTGGTCTTGTCAACGCTGAAATTACCCTTGTCAACGTTGAACCTAGGTTTTGCTACAGAAACCCATTGCCTATTAGACCAAGTATTTTTCTTTTGAAATGGTCTTTGTCCATGAGTGTTAGACCCTCTAGTGAAGAAAGGGGCTGGTCTAACAACTTGTAGACTTTGCTCCACACAAGTGTTGGGTCTGACAACATTTAACTTTTTAACAGCGTTGACCTTGGAAGCGTTGACACACTTATATGCTAAATGTGAAAAGCTACCACAAGTGTAACAGGCTTTTCTAGACACAGCCCTAGGTCTAGAAGAGAAGAAGCATGTTCCATTATTACTAACTTGGCTTTTAGGTGACCTAGTATTCCTATACATTTCTGCATACTTGATGCTAGGTTTTCTAATAGTGTTGGAGCCAAGGTCAACAGCCTTACCAGTGGTTGGGTTTGTTACCTTAATAAGGGTTGACTCATTTGGAGTTTCACATAACAAGCCACCCTTAACAAATAAGGTAGGGTTGGCTTTCTTCCATTCATTCAAGTCAGTCAACTTCTGTTGATACTCTTCAACTGGGGTAACGACTCTTGGTGGAGGAATAAATTCCTCCTCTTGGAGTTCTGGTAGACCAGTCCAAGATAGGTCCTTTCTTTGGACACCATAGAAGTCCCCAGCTAGTGGTGGAACAAGAGTATAGTCTTTCATCCCAATCCCAGTCATGTCCTTAGGATCCCTTTGTTTATTAACACATTCTCCTAGGGTTTGTGTGGCCTTATCAAATCTCTGAATTTTAAGGCCAACATTATCCTTATTCTTAATGGCCTCATCTAACTTAGCCTATAACTCACCATTAACCCTTTCCATGATGTTCCTAACATCATTACTAGCATTTAACTCATGTTTTAAGATATTTATTTTATCTTTTAAGTCAAATTCCATTTTCTTGTACTCAGAAAATGTCTTCTTAGTTTGAGTGAGAGCAATTTGATAATTAGACAGTTTGCATCTTTCAGTACTCACATCATCTAATAATCTTACCACCTCTTTGTTAAGTTTCTCAGTATTTAACCTACAACCCTTACTACAAAAAGAATCATCATATAACTCATTATCTGATGAAGATGAGGAGTGTGCCATGAGAGCATATTGAACATGCTCTTCTTCTTCTGTTTCAGCAACCAAAGCTTTATCCTCTTCCCCATACTTAGCCAAATAGCTCCAATCCCATCTCATACCATCAACTTCTTGCACTGCAACCATGGCCTTAGGATCCTGGGCCTTAACAATTTGACTTGAGGGTTTACCAGCATCAGATCTTCTTGGAGATCTGCATTCCCTCATGAAGTGCTCCATACGATGACAGCTGTAGCACTCAACTTTAGATTTATCAAATCCAGCAGTGTCCTTTGCATTAAAGGTCATCTTCTTCTTAAACCTTCTATTCCACCTGTTTGCTCTTATACTAGCAAGAGCCATGTTCCACTTAATATCCATCTCCTCCAAGTGCTCATCACTTATTTGCTCAAGGTCCTCATAGGTAATCACTGAACCATTGGGTAAAGAAGCAATGTAAGCACATACAGTATCCAGATCCAAACCAGCAGGTTTAACTCTTGGTGAGTCACTTTTGTATGTGTCAGCGTCTGAATATGAGGCGTTGAAAGGACATGTTCCAGCATTGACACATGTTGATCCAGTAACTGGATGCATGTAAGAGTCCTTGTGGTTGAATTGACCTTCATTGTGTGAGAAGAAGGCCATGTTACTATTGGTAGACTTGCTTCCATGCTCCAAAAGAGTTTCATTCTCCAACAGCCTCAGTTTGTTGTAGATGTCATCAAAAGTAGAACTTTTGTGAGTGTTATTGGCAAGTATAGATCTTGCCTCAAATTTCCATGCTTCACCAAGGCTTTTAAGAAAAGTGGCAATGGTGTCAACGTCACCAACTTGTGTTCCCATGAAGGACAACTTGCTCGTAATATCAAGGAGTCTGCTTCTAACACTGCTAAGCTTCTCATTAGATTGAGCCTTGAAAACAGCATACTCATGCATGAGTTGCTTCTTCTTCTCTTACTTAGTATCATCATTGCCACCATATGCAACTTCAAGAGCTGCCCAAAGGTCTTTTGCAGATTCATAACCTCTGTATTTATGCTGGTTCTCTTGTCCCAAAGAGAGTTGCAGAATGTTTAGGGTTTTCATATCAACCCTTTTCTTTGCTATGTCTTCAGCAGACACAGCTCTACCATCATCAGGTTTTTCTTTCTTATCTGCTTCTGAACATCCAGCAACAGCTGATCTTGTAGCAATGGCATCAGCAATTTTTTGAGCTTTATTGAATGTGTTTCCATATTCAATAATCTCCCAGAGTGTGTAGTCATAGATCCCTAGATATTGCTCAAAGTTGAATTTCCACAATTCAAAGTTGGCTGCATCAAGCATGGGAATCTTGATGTTTGGTAAAGGTGAAGAGGAGGAGGTTACTTCTGGGTTTGACATGATGTTTTTAGGGTTTTGAAAATTAGGGTTTTGGTGATTTTAGGGTTCTTGTGTTCTTTAAGATCAAAATTTCCTCAACAAGCTCTGATACCACTTGTTGTTCCCAAACATAGATCGATTAAGCTTTGTGTATACGAGATTAGATCAAGTTATACACGTAGAGAAACCTTTGTATATGTATATGACAATCTAAGTGTTATGCGGAATTAACACTTAAACTAGAACACACAAGATGTAAACAAACTTTCACTTGATTAATGATAACAAACTTGCTTACAATGAAAGTGTTTAACGTATGGAAACTTATATTGAACAATAACCTAAAGGTCTTCTTTTATAGACATAAGAAGCCTTGTACAATAATCTACGTATCAACTATTCTAGGTAAAGATAAACATAAAAAATACATTGTTGTTCCTATCTTTACTAGAAGTAATCTAGAACATACTAAACGCGTAGACTAAATCATTCCATCAGTGCTTGTCTTCAATGTATCAACGCTTGACTTCTTCTTGTCAACGCTTGATCTGTCAGCGTTTGTTTTCTTCCTATCAAGGCTTGTTTTACTCTTGTCAGCGGTCAAGTAGACTGGCTATATTTTATTCCCAACACTCCGTTTCAAGACCACCGCTAAGCAAACGAAAGCTTGAAACAAGGAGTACGTTTTATGTTAGAAACACTTGGTCAGAAGCGACTTAACCGGTCGAAAATGATCAATATCGGTGAAAAAGACCAAAAATGTCGAAACCGGCAAAAATCATCCAAACCTATGAAAAAACCGGAGAATAGATTTCCAGTCCATATAGACCACGTAGAATTCCTGGGAAATTTATTTTCACGGGTTCTAGGTGGATAAAGCACACCAAGAGATTTTGTTTCTTAGTTTTAGTCGTGTTTTGCCTGGTGTAAAAGTTGGTCATCTAGTATTTGAAGTAGTTATGTATGCACCGGACAAACAACATCTCGACGGCACACCATAATATAACGGTTTTGATATGAGTTTCCTCTAACAACACGTCGCTCTCTTTGATCAAAATAACAATGATATTGTTTATCCTTGGGAAGCCTAAAAGGTGAATAATATACAAAACTAGACAACAAGTATTTGATATTTCATGTAAGAAACTCATGCTTAAGTATTATATGACTTCGGTATATTCGATTCAACGCTTTATTCTATTTCAATGGAGAGATATTTATTAAATATATTATTTAGTTAAACCTCCTTAACGGTATGATTGGATTTTAGTTTGTTGATCTTTGCTCTTGAATTCACATTAAACTCGCTTTTCCTTCTTTATTTGTGTATGTATGTAGAGTTACTTACAATATATTGTGCTTCGACTTAACATAATAAACATACATATATACAACATACCTATACTAAAACATACAATAGAGATTTAGTTTTACTAATTCCATACTGTAAAGAATAGAGGGCCAAACATAATCGCTAACACACAAAAACATATTTAGATTGAAATTATCATAAAACATGGGCTACGATAAAAAGACCATAACATGTGCTACACGACTCCGTTTCAAGACCACCACTAAGAAAATGAAAGCTTGAAACAAGCAGTACGTTTTATGTTAGAAACACTTGTTCAGAAGCGACTTAACCGGTCGAAAATGATCAAAATCGGTGAAAACGACCAAAAATGTCGAAACCGGAAAAAATCATCCAAACCTATGAAAAAACCGGAGAATAGATTTCCAGTCCACATACAATCCGTGCGAAATTTGTTTGCACGGGTTCTAGGTGGATAAAGCAAACCAAGAGATTTTTGTTTCTTAGTTTTAGTCGTGTTTTGCCTGGTGTAAAAGTTGGTCAGCTAGTATTTGAAGTAGTTATGCATGCACCGGACAAACAACATCTCGACGGCACACCATAATATAATGGTTGTGATATGAGTTTGCTCTAACAACACGTCGCTCTTTTTGATCAAAATAACAATGATATTGTTTATCCTTGGGAAGCCTAAAAAGGTGAATAATATACAAAACTAGACAACAAGTATTTGATATTTCATGTAAGAAACTCATGCTTAAGTATTATATGACTTTGGTATATTCGATTCAGCGTTTTATTCTATTTTAATGGAGAGATATTTATTAAATCTATTATTTAGTTAAACCTCCTTAACGGTCAGATTGGATTTTAGTTTGTTGATCTTTGCTCTTGAATTCACATTAAACTCGCTTTTCCTTCTTTATTTGTGTATGTATGTAGAGTTACTTACAATCTATTGTGCTTCGACTTCACATAATAAACATACATATATACAACGTACCTATACTAAAACATACAATAGAGATATAGTTTTACTAATTCCATACTGTAAAGAAATAGAGTGCCAAACATAATCGCTAAAACACAAAAACATATTTAGATTGAAATTATCATAAAACATGGGCTACGATAAAAAGACCATAACATGTGCTACACGACTCCGTTTCAAGACCACCGCTAAGCAAACGAAAGCTTGAAACAAGGAGTACGTTTTATCTTAGAAACACTTGGTCAGGAGCGACTTAACCGTTCGAAAATGATCAAAATCGGTGAAAACGACCAAAAATGTCGAAACCGAAAAAAATCATCCAAACCTATGCGAAAACCGGAGAATAGATTTCCAGTCCATATAGACCACATAGAATCCGTGGTAAATTTGTTTGCACAGGTTCTAGGTGGATAAAGCAAACCAAGAGATTTTTGTTTCTTAGTTTTAGTCGTGTTTTGCCTGGTGTAAAAGTTGGTCAGCTAGTATTTGAAGTAGTTATGCATGCACCGGACAAAAAACATCTCGACGGCACACCATAATATAATGGTTGTGATATGAGTTTGCTCTAACAACACGTCGCTCTCTTTGATCAAAATAACAATGATATTGTTTATCCTTGGGAAGCCTAAAAAGGTGAATAATATACAAAACTAGACAACAAGTATTTGATATTTCATATAAGAAACTCATGCTTAAGTATTATATGACTTTGGTATATTCGATTCAACGTTTTATTCTATTTGAATGGAGAGATATTTATTAAATCTATTATTTAGTTAAACCTCCTTAACGGTCAGATTGGATTTTAGTTTGTTGATCTTTGCTCTTGAATTCACATTAAACTCGCTTTTCCTTCTTTATTTGTGTATGTATGTAGAGTTACTTACAATCTATTGTGCTTCGACTTCACATAATAAACATACATATATACAACATACCTATACTAAAACATACAATAGAGATTTAGTTTTACTAATTCCATACTGTAAAGAAATAGAGTGCCAAATATAATCGCTAAAACACAAAAACAGATTTAGATTGAAATTATCATAAAACATGGGCTACGATAAAAAGACCATAACATGTGCTACACGACTCCGTTTCAAGACCACCGCTAAGCAAACGAAAGCTTGAAACAAGGAGTACGTTTTATGTTAGAAACACTTGGTCAGAAGCGACTTAACCGTTCGAAAATGATCAAAATCGGTGAAAACGACCAAAAATGTCGAAACCGAAAAAAATCATCCAAACCTATGCGAAAACCGGAGAATAGATTTCCAGTCCATATAGACCACATAGAATCCGTGGTAAATTTGTTTGCACAGGTTCTAGGTGGATAAAGCAAACCAAGAGATTTTTGTTTCTTAGTTTTAGTCGTGTTTTGCCTGGTGTAAAAGTTGGTCAGCTAGTATTTGAAGTAGTTATGCATGCACCGGACAAAAAACATCTCGACGGCACACCATAATATAATGGTTGTGATATGAGTTTGCTCTAACAACACGTCGCTCTCTTTGATCAAAATAACAATGATATTGTATATCCTTGGGAAGCCTAAAAAGGTGAATAATATACAAAACTAGACAACAAGTATTTGATATTTCATGTAAGATTCTCATGCTTAAGTATTATATGACTTTGGTATATTCGATTCAAAGTTTTATTCTATTTGAATAGAGAGATATTTATTAAATCTATTATTTAGTTAAACCTCCTTAACGGTATGATTGGATTTTAGTTTTTTTATCTTTGCTCTTGAATTCATATTAAACTCGCTTTTCCTTCTTTATTTGTGTATGTATGTGAAGTTACTTACAATCTATTGTGCTTCGACTTCACATAATAAACATACATATATACATCATACCTATACTAAAACATACAATAGAGATTTAGTTTTACTAATTCCATACTTTAAAGAAATAGAGTGCCAAACATAATCGCCAACACACAAAAACAGATTTAGATTGAAATTATCATAAAAAATGGGCTACGATAAAAAGACCATAACATGTGCTACACGACTCCGTTTCAAGACCACCGCTAAGCAAACGAAAGCTTGAAACAAGGAGTACGTTTTATGTTAGAAACACTTGGTCAGAAGCGACTTAACCGTTCGAAAATGATCAAAATCGGTGAAAACGACCAATAATGTCGAAACCGAAAAAAATCATCCAAACCTATGCGAAAACCGGAGAATAGATTTCCAGTCCATATAGAACACATAGAATCTGTGGTAAATTTGTTTGCACGGGTTCTAGGTGGATAAACCAAACCAAGAGATTTTTGTTTCTTAGTTTTAGTCGTGTTTTGCCTGGTGTAAAAGTTGGTCAGCTAGTATTTGAAGTAGTTATGCATGCACCGGACAAACAACATCTCGACGGCACACCATAATATAATGGTTGTGATATGATTTTGCTCTAACAACACGTCGCTCTCTTTGATCAAAAGAACAATGATATTGTTTATCATTGGGAAGCCTAAAAAGGTGAATAATATACAAAACTAGACAACAAGTATTTGATATTGCATGTAAGAAACTCATGCTTAAGTATTATATGACTTTGGTATATTCGATTCAACGTTTTATTCTATTTGAATGGAGAGATATTTATTAAATCTATTATTTAGTTAAACCTCCTTAACGGTCAGATTGGATTTTAGTTTGTTGATCTTTGCTCTTGAATTCACATTAAACTCGATTTTCCTTCTTTATTTGTGTATGTATGTAGAGTTACTTACAATCTATTGTGCTTCGACTTCACATAATAAACATACATATATACAACATACCTATACTAAAACATACAATAGAGATTTAGTTTTACTAATTCCATACTGTAAAGAAATAGAGTGCCAAACATAATCGCTAAAACACAAAAACAGATTTAGATTGAAATTATCATAAAACATGGGCTACGATAAAAAGACCATAACATGTGCTACACGACTCCGTTTCAAGACCACCGCTAAGCAAACGAAAGCTTGAAACAAGGAGTACGTTTTATGTTAGAAACACTTGGTCAGAAGCGACTTAACCGTTCGAAAATGATCAAAATCGGTGAAAACGACCAAAAATGTCGAAACCGAAACAAATCATCCAAACCTATGCGAAAACCGGAGAATAGATTTCCAGTCCATATAGACCACATAGAATCCGTGGTAAATTTGTTTGCACGGGTTCTAGGTGGATAATGCAAACCAAGAGATTTTTGTTTCTTAGTTTTAGTCGTGTTTTGCCTGGTGTAAAAGTTGGTCAGCTAGTATTTGAAGTAGTTATGCATGCACCGGACAACCAACATCTCGACGGCACACCATAATATAATGGTTGTGATATGAGTTTGCTCTAACAACACGTCGCTCTCTTTGATCAAAATAACAATGATATTGTTTATCATTGGGAAGCCTAAAAAGGTGAATAATATACAAAACTAGACAACAAGTATTTGATATTTCATGTAAGAAACTCATGCTTAAGTATTATATGACTTTGGTATATTCGATTCAACGTTTTATTCTATTTGAATGGAGAGATATTTATTAAATCTATTATTTAGTTAAACCTCCTTAATGGTCAGATTGGATTTTAGTTTGTTGATCTTTGCTCTTGAATTCACATTAAACTCGCTTTTCCTTCTTTATTTGTGTATGTATGTAGAGTTACTTACAATCTATTGTGCTTCGACTTCACATAATAAACATACATTTATACAACATACCTATACTAAAACATACAATAGAGATTTAGTTTTACTAATTCCATACTGTAAAGAAATAGAGTGCCAAACATAATCGCCAAAACACAAAAACAGATTTAGATTGAAATTATCATAAAACATGGGCTACGATAAAAAGACCATAACATGTGCTACACGACTCCGTTTCAAGACCACCGCTAAGCAAACGAAAGCTTGAAATAAGGAGTACGTTTTATGTTAGAAACACTTGGTCAGAAGCGACTTAACCGTTCGAAAATGATCAAAATCGGTGAAAACGACCAAAAATGTCGAAACCGAATAAATCATCCAAACCTATGCGAAAACCGGAGAATAGATTTCCAGTCCATATAGACCACATAGAATCCGTGGTAAATTTGTTTGCACGGGTTCTAGGTGGATAAAGCAAACCAAGAGATTTTTGTTTCTTAGTTTTAGTCGTGTTTTGCCTGGTGTAAAAGTTGGTCAGCTAGTATTTGAAGTAGTTATGCATGCACCGGACAAACAACATCTCGACGGCACACCATAATATAATTGTTGTGATATGAGTTTGCTCTAACAACACGTCGCTCTCTTTGATCAAAATAACAATGATATTGTTTATCATTGGGAAGCCTAAAAAGGTGAATAATATACAAAACTAGACAACAAGTATTTGATATTTCATGTAAGAAACTCATGCTTAAGTATTATATGACTTTGGTATATTCGATTCAACGTTTTATTCTATTTGAATGGAGAGATATTTATTAAATCTATTATTTAGTTAAACCTCCTTAACGGTCAGATTGGATTTTAGTTTGTTGATCTTTGCTCTTGAATTCACATTAAACTCGCTTTTCCTTCTTTATTTGTGTATGTATGTAGAGTTACTTACAATCTATTGTGCTTCGACTTCACATAATAAACATACATATATACAACATACCTATACTAAAACATACAATAGAGATTTAGTTTTACTAATTCCATACTGTAAAGAAATAGAGTGCCAAACATAATCGCTAAAACACAAAAACAGATTTAGATTGAAATTATCATAAAACATGGGCTACGATAAAAAGACCATAACATGTGCTACACGACTCCGTTTCAAGACCACCGCTAAGCAAACGAAAGCTTGAAATAAGGAGTACGTTTTATGTTAGAAACACTTGGTCAGAAGCGACTTAACCGTTCGAAAATGATCAAAATCGGTGAAAACGACCAAAAATGTCGAAACCGAAAAAAATCATCCAAACCTATGCGAAAACCGGAGAATAGATTTCCAGTCCATATAGACCACATAGAATCCGTGGTAAATTTGTTTGCACGGGTTCTAGGTGGATAATGCAAACCAAGAGATTTTTGTTTCTTAGTTTTAGTCGTGTTTTGCCTGGTGTAAAAGTTGGTCACCTAGTATTTGAAGTAGTTATGCATGCACCGGACAAACAACATCTCGACGGCACACCATAATATAATTGTTGTGATATGAGTTTGCTCTAACAACACGTCGCTCTCTTTGATCAAAATAACAATGATATTGTTTATCATTGGGAAGCCTAAAAAGGTGAATAATATACAAAACTAGACAACAAGTATTTGATATTTCATGTAAGAAACTCATGCTTAAGTATTATATGACTTTGGTATATTCGATTCAACGTTTTATTCTATTTGAATGGAGAGATATTTATTAAATCTATTATTTAGTTAAACCTCCTTAACGGTCAGATTGGATTTTAGTTTGTTGATCTTTGCTCTTGAATTCACATTAAACTCGCTTTTCCTTCTTTATTTGTGTATGTATGTAGAGTTACTTACAATCTATTGTGCTTCGACTTCACATAATAAACATACATATATACAACATACCTATACTAAAACATACAATAGAGATTTAGTTTTACTAATTCCATACTGTAAAGAAATAGAGTGCCAAACATAATCGCTAAAACACAAAAACAGATTTAGATTGAAATTATCATAAAACATGGGCTACGATAAAAAGACCATAACATGTGCTACACGACTCCGTTTCAAGACCACCGCTAAGCAAACGAAAGCTTGAAATAAGGAGTACGTTTTATGTTAGAAACACTTGGTCAGAAGCGACTTAACCGTTCGAAAATGATCAAAATCGGTGAAAACGACCAAAAATGTCGAAACCGAAAAAAATCATCCAAACCTATGCGAAAACCGGAGAATAGATTTCCAGTCCATATAGACCACATAGAATCCGTGGTAAATTTGTTTGCACGGGTTCTAGGTGGATAATGCAAACCAAGAGATTTTTGTTTCTTAGTTTTAGTCGTGTTTTGCCTGGTGTAAAAGTTGGTCACCTAGTATTTGAAGTAGTTATGCATGCACCGGACAAACAACATCTCGACGGCACACCATAATATAATGGTTATGATATGAGTTTGCTCTAACAACACGTCGCTCTCTTTGATCAAAATAACAATGATATTGTTTATCATTGGGAAGCCTAAAAAGGTGAATAATATACAAAACTAGACAACAAGTATTTGATATTTCATGTAAGAAACTCATGCTTAAGTATTATATGACTTTGGTATATTCGATTCAACGTTTTATTCTATTTGAATGGAGAGATATTTATTAAATCTATTATTTAGTTAAACCTCCTTAATGGTCAGATTGGATTTTAGTTTGTTGATCTTTGCTCTTGAATTCACATTAAACTCGCTTTTCCTTCTTTATTTGTGTATGTATGTAGAGTTACTTACAATCTATTGTGCTTCGACTTCACATAATAAACATACATATATACAACATACCTATACTAAAACATACAATAGAGATTTAGTTTTACTAATTCCATACTGTAAAGAAATAGAGTGCCAAACATAATCGCTAAAACACAAAAACAGATTTAGATTGAAATTATCATAAAACATGGGCTACGATAAAAAGACCATAACATGTGCTACACGACTCCGTTTCAAGACCACCGCTAAGCAAACGAAAGCTTGAAACAAGGAGTACGTTTTATGTTAGAAACACTTGGTCAGAAGCGACTTAACCGTTCGAAAATGATCAAAATCGGTGAAAACGACCAAAAATGTCGAAACCGAAAAAAATCATCCAAACCTATGCGAAAACCGGAGAATAGATTTCCAGTTCATATAGACCACATAGAATCCGTGGTAAATTTGTTTGCACGGGTTCTAGGTGGATAAAGCAAACCAAGAGATTTTTGTTTCTTAGTTTTAGTCGTGTTTTGCCTGGTGTAAAAGTTGGTCAGCTAGTATTTGAAGTAGTTATGCATGCACCGGACAAACAACATCTCGACGGCACACCATAATATAATGGTTGTGATATGAGTTTGCTCTAACAACACGTCGCTCTCTTTGATCAAAATAACAATGATATTGTTTATCATTGGGAAGCCTAAAAAGGTGAATAATATACAAAACTAGACAACAAGTATTTGATATTTCATGTAAGAAACTCATGCTTAAGTATTATATGACTTTGGTATATTCGATTCAACGTTTTATTCTATTTGAATGGAGAGATATTTATTAAATCTATTATTTAGTTAAACCTCCTTAACGGTCAGATTGGATTTTAGTTTGTTGATCTTTGCTCTTGAATTCACATTAAACTCGCTTTTCCTTCTTTATTTGTGTATGTATGTAGAGTTACTTACAATCTATTGTGCTTCGACTTCACATAATAAACATACATATATACAACATACCTATACTAAAACATACAATAGAGATTTAGTTTTACTAATTCCATACTGTAAAGAAATAGAGTGCCAAACATAATCGCCAAAACACAAAAACAGACTTAGATTGAAATTATCATAAAACATGGGCTACGATAAAAAGACCATAACATGTGCTACACGACTCCGTTTCAAGACCACCGCTAAGCAAACGAAAGCTTGAAACAAGGAGTACGTTTTATGTTAGAAACACTTGGTCAGAAGCGACTTAACCGTTCGAAAATGATCAAAATCGGTGAAAACGACCAAAAATGTCGAAACCGAAAAAAATCATCCAAACCTATGCGAAAACCGGAGAATAGATTTCCAGTCCATATAGACCACATAGAATCCGTGGTAAATTTGTTTGCACGGGTTCTAGGTGGATAATGCAAACCAAGAGATTTTTGTTTCTTAGTTTTAGTCGTGTTTTGCCTTGTGTAAAAGTTGGTCAGCTAGTATTTGAAGTAGTTATGCATGCACCGGACAAACAACATCTCGACGGCACACCATAATATAATGGTTGTGATATGAGTTTGCTCTAACAACACGTCGCTCTCTTTGATCAAAATAACAATGATATTGTTTATCATTGGGAAGCCTAAAAAGGTGAATAATATACAAAACTAGACAACAAGTATTTGATATTTCATGTAAGAAACTCATGCTTAAGTATTATATGACTTTGGTATATTCGATTCAACGTTTTATTCTATTTGAATGGAGAGATATTTATTAAATCTATTATTTAGTTAAACCTCCTTAATGGTCAGATTGGATTTTAGCTTGTTGATCTTTGCTCTTGAATTCACATTAAACTCGCTTTTCCTTCTTTATTTGTGTATGTATGTAGAGTTACTTACAATCTATTGTGCTTCGACTTCACATAATAAACATACATATATACAACATACCTATACTAAAACATACAATAGAGATTTAGTTTTACTAATTCCATACTGTAAAGAAATAGAGTGCCAAACATAATCGCTAAAACACAAAAACAGATTTAGATTGAAATTATCATAAAACATGGGCTACGATAAAAAGACCATAACATGTGCCACACGACTCCGTTTCAAGACCACCGCTAAGCAAACGAAAGCTTGAAACAAGGAGTACGTTTTATGTTAGAAACACTTGGTCAGAAGCGACTTAACCGTTCGAAAATGATCAAAATCGGTGAAAACGACCAAAAATGTCGAAACCGAAAAAAATCATCCAAACCTATGCGAAAACCGGAGAATAGATTTCCAGTTCATATAGACCACATAGAATCCGTGGTAAATTTGTTTGCACGGGTTCTAGGTGGATAAAGCAAACCAAGAGATTTTTGTTTCTTAGTTTTAGTCGTGTTTTGCCTGGTGTAAAAGTTGGTCAGCTAGTATTTGAAGTAGTTATGCATGCACCGGACAAACAACATCTCGACGACACACCATAATATAATGGTTGTGATATGAGTTTGCTCTAACAACACGTCGCTCTCTTTGATCAAAATAACAATGATATTGTTTATCATTGGGAAGCCTAAAAAGGTGAATAATATACAAAACTAGACAACAAGTATTTGATATTTCATGTAAGAAACTCATGCTTAAGTATTATATGACTTTGGTATATTCGATTCAACGTTTTATTCTATTTGAATGGAGAGATATTTATTAAATCTATTATTTAGTTAAACCTCCTTAACGGTCAGATTGGATTTTAGTTTGTTGATCTTTGCTCTTGAATTCACATTAAACTCGCTTTTCCTTCTTTATTTGTGTATGTATGTAGAGTTACTTACAATCTATTGTGCTTCGACTTCACATAATAAACATACATATATACAACATACCTATACTAAAACATACAATAGAGATTTAGTTTTACTAATTCCATACTGTAAAGAAATAGAGTGCCAAACATAATCGCCAAAACACAAAAACAGATTTAGATTGAAATTATCATAAAACATGGGCTACGATAAAAAGACCATAACATGTGCTACACGACTCCGTTTCAAGACCACCGCTAAGCAAACGAAAGCTTGAAACAAGAAGTACGTTTTATGTTAGAAACACTTGGTCAAAAGCGACTTAACCGTTCGAAAATGATCAAAATCGGTGAAAACGACCAAAAATGTCGAAACCGAAAAAAATCATCCAAACCTATGCGAAAACCGGAGAATAGATTTTCAGTCCATATAGACCACATAGAAACCGTGGTAAATTTGTTTGCACGGGTTCTAGGTGGATAATGCAAACCAAGAGATTTTTGTTTCTTAGTTTTAGTCGTGTTTTGCCTGGTGTAAAAGTTGGTCAGCTAGTATTTGAAGTAGTTATGCATGCACCGGACAAACAACATCTCGACGACACACCATAATATAATGGTTGTGATATGAGTTTGCTCTAACAACACGTCGCTCTCTTTGATCAAAATAACAATGATATTGTTTATCATTGGGAAGCCTAAAAAGGTGAATAATATACAAAACTAGACAACAAGTATTTGATATTTCATGTAAGAAACTCATGCTTAAGTATTATATGACTTTGGTATATTCGATTCAACGTTTTATTCTATTTGAATGGAGAGATATTTATTAAATCTATTATTTAGTTAAACCTCCTTAATGGTCAGATTGGATTTTAGTTTGTTGATCTTTGCTCTTGAATTCACATTAAACTCGCTTTTCCTTCTTTATTTGTGTATGTATGTAGAGTTACTTACAATCTATTGTGCTTCGACTTCACATAATAAACATACATATATACAACATACCTATACTAAAACATACAATAGAGATTTAGTTTTACTAATTCCATACTGTAAAGAAATAGAGTGCCAAACATAATCGCTAAAACACAAAAACAGATTTAGATTGAAATTATCATAAAACATGGGCTACGATAAAAAGACCATAACATGTGCCACACGACTCCGTTTCAAGACCACCGCTAAGCAAACGAAAGCTTGAAACAAGGAGTACGTTTTATGTTAGAAACACTTGGTCAGAAGCGACTTAACCGTTCGAAAATGATCAAAATCGGTGAAAACGACCAAAAATGTCAAAACCGAAAAAAATCATCCAAACCTATGCGAAAACCGGAGAATAGATTTCCAGTTCATATAGACCACATAGAATCCGTGGTAAATTTGTTTGCACGGGTTCAAGGTGGATAAAGCAAACCAAGAGATTTTTGTTTCTTAGTTTTAGTCGTGTTTTGCCTGGTGTAAAAGTTGGTCAGCTAGTATTTGAAGTAGTTATGCATGCACCGGACAAACAACATCTCGACGGCACACCATAATATAATGGTTGTGATATGAGTTTGCTCTAACAACACGTCGCTCTCTTTGATCAAAATAACAATGATATTATTTATCATTGGGAAGCCTAAAAAGGTGAATAATATACAAAACTAGACAACAAGTATTTGATATTTCATGTAAGAAACTCATGCTTAAGTATTATATGACTTTGGAATATTCGATTCAACGTTTTATTCTATTTGAATGGAGAGATATTTATTAAATCTATTATTTAGTTAAACCTCCTTAACGGTCAGATTGGATTTTAGTTTGTTGATCTTTGCTCTTGAATTCACATTAAACTGGCTTTTCCTTCTTTATTTGTGTATGTATGTAGAGTTACTTACAATCTATTGTGCTTCGACTTCACATAATAAACATACATATATACAACATACCTATACTAAAACATACAATAGAGATTTAGTTTTACTAATTCCATACTGTAAAGAAATAGAGTGCCAAACATAATCGCCAAAACACAAAAACAGATTTAGATTGAAATTATCATAAAACATGGGCTACGATAAAAAGACCATAACATGTGCTACACGACTCCGTTTCAAGACCACCGCTAAGCAAACGAAAGCTTGAAACAAGGAGTACGTTTTATGTTAGAAACACTTGGTCAGAAGCGACTTAACCGTTCGAAAATGATCAAAATCGGTGAAAACGACCAAAAATGTCGAAACCGAAAAAAATCATCCAAACCTATGCGAAAACCGGAGAATAAATTTCCAGTCCATATAGACCACATAGAATCCGTGGTAAATTTGTTTGCACGGGTTCTAGGTGGATAAAGCAAACCAAGAGATTTTTGTTTCTTAGTTTTAGTCGTGTTTTGCCTGGTGTAAAAGTTGGTCAGCTAGTATTTGAAGTAGTTATGCATGCACCGGACAAACAACATCTCGACGGCACACCATAATATAATGGTTGTGATATGAGTTTGCTCTAACAACACGTCGCTCTCTTTGATCAAAATAACAATGATATTGTTTATCATAGGGAAGCCTAAAAAGGTGAATAATATACAAAACTAGACAACAAGTATTTGATATTTCATGTAAGAAACTCATGCTTAAGTATTATATGACTTTGGTATATTCGATTCAACGTTTTATTCTATTTGAATGGAGAGATATTTATTAAATCTATTATTTAGTTAAACCTCCTTAACGGTCAGATTGGATTTTAGTTTGTTGATCTTTGCTCTTGAATTCACATTAAACTCGATTTTCCTTCTTTATTTGTGTATGTATGTAGAGTTACTTACAATCTATTGTGCTTCGACTTCACATAATAAACATACATATATACAACATACCTATACTAAAACATACAATAGAGATTTAGTTTTACTAATTCCATACTGTAAAGAAATAGAGTGCCAAACATAATCGCTAAAACACAAAAACAGATTTAGATTGAAATTATCATAAAACATGGGCTACGATAAAAAGACCATAACATGTGCTACACGACTCCGTTTCAAGACCACCGCTAAGCAAACGAAAGCTTGAAACAAGGAGTACGTTTTATGTTAGAAACACTTGGTCAGAAGCGACTTAACCGTTCGAAAATGATCAAAATCGGTGAAAACGACCAAAAATGTCGAAACCGAAACAAATCATCCAAACCTATGCGAAAACCGGAGAATAGATTTCCAGTCCATATAGACCATATAGAATCCGTGGTAAATTTGTTTGCACGGGTTCTAGGTGGATAAAGCAAACCAAGAGATTTTTGTTTCTTAGTTTTAGTCGTGTTTTGCCTGGTGTAAAAGTTGGTCAGCTAGTATTTGAAGTAGTTATGCATGCACCGGACAAACAACATCTCGACGGCACACCATAATATAATGGTTGTGATATGAGTTTGCTCTAACAACACGTCGCTCTCTTTGATCAAAATAACAATGATATTGTTTATCATTGGGAAGCCTAAAAAGGTGAATAATATACAAAACTAGACAACAAGTATTTGATATTTCATGTAAGAAACTCATGCTTAAGTATTATATGACTTTGGTATATTCGATTCAACGTTTTATTCTATTTGAATGGAGAGATATTTATTAAATCTATTATTTAGTTAAACCTCCTTAACGGTCAGATTGGATTTTAGTTTGTTGATCTTTGCTCTTGAATTCACATTAAACTCGCTTTTCCTTCTTTATTTGTGTATGTATGTAGAGTTACTTACAATCTATTGTGCTTCGACTTCACATAATAAACATACATATATACAACATACCTATACTAAAACATACAATAGAGATTTAGTTTTACTAATTCCATACTGTAAAGAAATAGAGTGCCAAACATAATCGCCAAAACACAAAAACAGACTTAGATTGAAATTATCATAAAACATGGGCTACGATAAAAAGACCATAACATGTGCTACACGACTCCGTTTCAAGACCACCGCTAAGCAAACGAAAGCTTGAAACAAGGAGTACGTTTTATGTTAGAAACACTTGGTCAGAAGCGACTTAACCGTTCGAAAATGATCAAAATCGGTGAAAACGACCAAAAATGTCGAAACCGAAAAAAATCATCCAAACCTATGCGAAAACCGGAGAATAGATTTCCAGTCCATATAGACCACATAGAATCCGTGGTAAATTTGTTTGCACGGGTTCTAGGTGGATAATGCAAACCAAGAGATTTTTGTTTCTTAGTTTTAGTCGTGTTTTGCCTTGTGTAAAAGTTGGTCAACTAGTATTTGAAGTAGTTATGCATGCACCGGACAAACAACATCTCGACGGCACACCATAATATAATGGTTGTGATATGAGTTTGCTCTAACAACACGTCGCTCTCTTTGATCAAAATAACAATGATATTGTTTATCATTGGGAAGCCTAAAAAGGTGAATAATATACAAAACTAGACAACAAGTATTTGATATTTCATGTAAGAAACTCATGCTTAAGTATTATATGACTTTGGTATATTCGATTCAACGTTTTATTCTATTTGAATGGAGAGATATTTATTAAATCTATTATTTAGTTAAACCTCCTTAATGGTCAGATTGGATTTTAGCTTGTTGATCTTTGCTCTTGAATTCACATTAAACTCGCTTTTCCTTCTTTATTTGTGTATGTATGTAGAGTTACTTACAATCTATTGTGCTTCGACTTCACATAATAAACATACATATATACAACATACCTATACTAAAACATACAATAGAGATTTAGTTTTACTAATTCCATATTGTAAAGAAATAGAGTGCCAAACATAATCGCTAAAACACAAAAACAGATTTAGATTGAAATTATCATAAAACATGGGCTACGATAAAAAGACCATAACATGTGCCACACGACTCCGTTTCAAGACCACCGCTAAGCAAACGAAAGCTTGAAACAAGGAGTACGTTTTATGTTAGAAACACTTGGTCAGAAGCGACTTAACCGTTCGAAAATGATCAAAATTGGTGAAAACGACCAAAAATGTCGAAACCGAAAAAAATCATCCAAACCTATGCGAAAACCGGAGAATAGATTTCCAGTTCATATAGACCACATAGAATCCGTGGTAAATTTGTTTGCACGGGTTCTAGGTGGATAAAGCAAACCAAGAGATTTTTGTTTCTTAGTTTTAGTCGTGTTTTGCCTGGTGTAAAAGTTGGTCAGCTAGTATTTGAAGTAGTTATGCATGCACCGGACAAACAACATCTCGACGACACACCATAATATAATGGTTGTGATATGAGTTTGCTCTAACAACACGTCGCTCTCTTTGATCAAAATAACAATGATATTGTTTATCATTGGGAAGCCTAAAAAGGTGAATAATATACAAAACTAGACAACAAGTATTTGATATTTCATGTAAGAAACTCATGCTTAAGTATTATATGACTTCGGTATATTCGATTCAACGTTTTATTCTATTTGAATGGAGAGATATTTATTAAATCTATTATTTAGTTAAACCTCCTTAACGGTCAGATTGGATTTTAGTTTGTTGATCTTTGCTCTTGAATTCACATTAAACTCGCTTTTCCTTCTTTATTTGTGTATGTATGTAGAGTTACTTACAATCTATTGTGCTTCGACTTCACATAATAAACATACATATATACAACATACCTATACTAAAACATACAATAGAGATTTAGTTTTACTAATTCCATACTGTAAAGAAATAGAGTGCCAAACATAATCGCCAAAACACAAAAACAGATTTAGATTGAAATTATCATAAAACATGGGCTACGATAAAAAGACCATAACATGTGCTACACGACTCCGTTTCAAGACCACCGCTAAGCAAACGAAAGCTTGAAACAAGAAGTACGTTTTATGTTAGAAACACTTGGTCAGAAGCGACTTAACCGTTCGAAAATGATCAAAATCGGTGAAAACGACCAAAAATGTCGAAACCGAAAAAAATCATCCAAACCTATGCGAAAACCGGAGAATAGATTTTCAGTCCATATAGACCACATAGAATCCGTGGTAAATTTGTTTGCACGGGTTCTAGGTGGATAATGCAAACCAAGAGATTTTTGTTTCTTAGTTTTAGTCGTGTTTTGCCTGGTGTAAAAGTTGGTCAGCTAGTATTTGAAGTAGTTATGCATGCACCGGACAAACAACATCTCGACGACACACCATAATATAATGGTTGTGATATGAGTTTGCTCTAACAACACGTCGCTCTCTTTGATCAAAATAACAATGATATTGTTTATCATTGGGAAGCCTAAAAAGGTGAATAATATACAAAACTAGACAACAAGTATTTGATATTTCATGTAAGAAACTCATGCTTAAGTATTATATGACTTTGGTATATTCGATTCAACGTTTTATTCTATTTGAATGGAGAGATATTTATTAAATCTATTATTTAGTTAAACCTCCTTAACGGTCAGATTGGATTTTAGTTTGTTGATCTTTGCTCTTGAATTCACATTAAACTCGCTTTTCCTTCTTTATTTGTGTATGTATGTAGAGTTACTTACAATCTATTGTGCTTCGACTTCACATAATAAACATACATATATACAACATACCTATACTAAAACATACAATAGAGATTTAGTTTTACTAATTCCATACTATAAAGAAATAGAGTGCCAAACATAATCGCCAAAACACAAAAACAGATTTAGATTGAAATTATCATAAAACATGGGCTACGATAAAAAGACCATAACATGTGCTACACGACTCCGTTTCAAGACCACCGCTAAGCAAACGAAAGCTTGAAACAAGAAGTACGTTTTATGTTAGAAACACTTGGTCAGAAGCGACTTAACCGTTCGAAAATGATCAAAATCGGTGAAAACGACCAAAAATGTCGAAACCGAAAAAAATCATCCAAACCTATGCGAAAACCGGAGAATAGATTTTCAGTCCATATAGACCACATAGAATCCGTGGTAAATTTGTTTGCACGGGTTCTAGGTGGATAATGCAAACCAAGAGATTTTTGTTTCTTAGTTTTAGTCGTGTTTTGCCTGGTGTAAAAGTTGGTCAGCTAGTATTTGAAGTAGTTATGCATGCACCGGACAAACAACATCTCGACGACACACCATAATATAATGGTTGTGATATGAGTTTGCTCTAACAACACGTCGCTCTCTTTGATCAAAATAACAATGATACTGTTTATCATTGGGAAGCCTAAAAAGGTGAATAATATACAAAACTAGACAACAAGTATTTGATATTTCATGTAAGAAACTCATGCTTAAGTATTATATGACTTTGGTATATTCGATTCAACGTTTTATTCTATTTGAATGGAGAGATATTTATTAAATCTATTATTTAGTTAAACCTCCTTAATGGTCAGATTGGATTTTAGTTTGTTGATCTTTGCTCTTGAATTCACATTAAACTCGCTTTTCCTTCTTTATTTGTGTATGTATGTAGAGTTACTTACAATCTATTGTGCTTCGACTTCACATAATAAACATACATATATACAACATACCTATACTAAAACATACAATAGAGATTTAGTTTTACTAATTCCATACTGTAAAGAAATAGAGTGCCAAACATAATCGCTAAAACACAAAAACAGATTTAGATTGAAATTATCATAAAACATGGGCTACGATAAAAAGACCATAACATGTGCCACACGACTCCGTTTCAAGACCACCGCTAAGCAAACGAAAGCTTGAAACAAGGAGTACGTTTTATGTTAGAAACACTTGGTCAGAAGCGACTTAACCGTTCGAAAATGATCAAAATCGGTGAAAACGACCAAAAATGTCGAAACCGAAAAAAATCATCCAAACCTATGCGAAAACCGGAGAATAGATTTCCAGTTCATATAGACCACATAGAATCCGTGGTAAATTTGTTTGCACGGGTTTTAGGTGGATAAAGCAAACCAAGAGATTTTTGTTTCTTAGTTTTAGTCGTGTTTTGCCTGGTGTAAAAGTTGGTCAGCTAGTATTTGAAGTAGTTATGCATGCACCGGACAAACAACATCTCGACGGCACACCATAATATAATGGTTGTGATATGAGTTTGCTCTAACAACACGTCGCTCTCTTTGATCAAAATAACAATGATATTATTTATCATTGGGAAGCCTAAAAAGGTGAATAATATACAAAACTAGACAACAAGTATTTGATATTTCATGTAAGAAACTCATGCTTAAGTATTATATGACTTTGGTATATTCGATTCAACGTTTTATTCTATTTGAATGGAGAGATATTTATTAAATCTATTATTTAGTTAAACCTCCTTAACGGTCAGATTGGATTTTAGTTTGTTGATCTTTGCTCTTGAATTCACATTAAACTCGCTTTTCCTTCTTTATTTGTGTATGTATGTAGAGTTACTTACAATCTATTGTGCTTCGACTTCACATAATAAACATACATATATACAACATACCTATACTAAAACATACAATAGAGATTTAGTTTTACTAATTCCATACTGTAAAGAAATAGAGTGCCAAACATAATCGCCAAAACACAAAAACAGATTTAGATTGAAATTATCATAAAACATGGGCTACGATAAAAAGACCATAACATGTGCTACACGACTCCGTTTCAAGACCACCGCTAAGCAAACGAAAGCTTGAAACAAGGAGTACGTTTTATGTTAGAAACACTTGGTCAGAAGCGACTTAACCGTTCGAAAATGATCAAAATCGGTGAAAACGACCAAAAATGTCGAAACCGAAAAAAATCATCCAAACCTATGCGAAAACCGGAGAATAAATTTCCAGTCCATATAGACCACATAGAATCCGTGGTAAATTTGTTTGCACGGGTTCTAGGTGGATAAAGCAAACCAAGAGATTTTTGTTTCTTAGTTTTAGTCGTGTTTTGCCTGGTGTAAAAGTTGGTCAGCTAGTATTTGAAGTAGTTATGCATGCACCGGACAAACAACATCTCGACGGCACACCATAATATAATGGTTGTGATATGAGTTTTCTCTAACAACACGTCGCTCTCTTTGATCAAAATAACAATGATATTGTTTATCATAGGGAAGCCTAAAAAGGTGAATAATATACAAAACTAGACAACAAGTATTTGATATTTCATGTAAGAAACTCATGCTTAAGTATTATATGACTTTGGTATATTCGATTCAACGTTTTATTCTATTTGAATGGAGAGATATTTATTAAATCTATTATTTAGTTAAACCTCCTTAACGGTCAGATTGGATTTTAGTTTGTTGATCTTTGCTCTTGAATTCACATTAAACTCGATTTTCCTTCTTTATTTGTGTATGTATGTAGAGTTACTTACAATCTATTGTGCTTCGACTTCACATAATAAACATACATATATACAACATACCTATACTAAAACATACAATAGAGATTTAGTTTTACTAATTCCATACTGTAAAGAAATAGAGTGCCAAACATAATCGCCAAAACACAAAAACAGATTTAGATTGAAATTATCATAAAACATGGGCTACGATAAAAAGACCATAACATGTGCTACACGACTCCGTTTCAAGACCACCGCTAAGCAAACGAAAGCTTGAAACAAGGAGTACGTTTTATGTTAGAAACACTTGGTCAGAAGCGACTTAACCGTTCGAAAATGATCAAAATCGGTGAAAACGACCAAAAATGTCGAAACCGAAACAAATCATCCAAACCTATGCGAAAACCGGAGAATAGATTTCCAGTCCATATAGACCACATAGAATCCGTGGTAAATTTGTTTGCACGGGTTCTAGGTGGATAAAGCAAACCAAGAGATTTTTGTTTCTTAGGTTTAGTCGTGTTTTGCCTGGTGTAAAAGTTGGTCAGCTAGTATTTGAAGTAGTTATGCATGCACCGGACAAACAACATCTCGACGACACACAATAATATAATGGTTGTGATATGAGTTTGCTCTAACAACACTTCGCTCTCTTTGATCAAAATAACAATGATATTGTTTATCATTGGGAAGCCTAAAAAGGTGAATAATATACAAAACTAGACAACAAGTATTTGATATTTCATGTAAGAAACTCATGCTTAAGTATTATATGACTTTGGTATATTCGATTCAACGTTTTATTCTATTTGAATGGAGAGATATTTATTAAATCTATTATTTAGTTAAACCTCCTTAACGGTCAGATTGGATTTTAGTTTGTTGATCTTTGCTCTTGAATTCACATTAAACTCGCTTTTCCTTCTTTATTTGTGTATGTATGTAGAGTTACTTACAATCTATTGTGCTTCGACTTCACATAATAAACATACATATATACAACATACCTATACTAAAACATACAATAGAGATTTAGTTTTACTAATTCTATACTGTAAAGAAATAGAGTGCCAAACATAATCGCTAAAACACAAAAACAGATTTAGATTGAAATTATCATAAAACATGGGCTACGATAAAAAGACCATAACATGTGCTACACGACTCCGTTTCAAGACCACCGCTAAGCAAACGAAAGCTTGAAACAAGGAGTACGTTTTATGTTAGAAACACTTGGTCAGAAGCGACTTAACCGTTCGAAAATGATCAAAATCGGTGAAAACGACCAAAAATGTCGAAACCGAAACAAATCATCCAAACCTATGCGAAAACCGGAGAATAGATTTCCAGTCCATATAGACCACATAGAATCCGTGGAAAATTTGTTTGCACGGGTTCTAGGTGGATAAAGCAAACCAAGAGATTTTTGTTTCTTAGGTTTAGTCGTGTTTTGCCTGGTGTAAAAGTTGGTCAGAGAGTATTTGAAGTAGTTATGCATGCACCGGACAAAGAACATCTCGACGGCACACAATAATATAATGGTTGTGATATGAGTTTGCTCTAACAACACGTCGCTCTCTTTGATCAAAATAACAATGATATTGTTTATCATTGGGAAGCCTAAAAAGGTGAATAATATACAAAACTAGACAACAAGTATTTGATATTTCATGTAAGAAACTCATGCTTAAGTATTATATGACTTTGGTATATTCGATTCAACGTTTTATTCTATTTGAATGGAGAGATATTTATTAAATCTATTATTTAGTTAAACCTCCTTAATGGTCAGATTGGATTTTAGTTTGTTGATCTTTGCTCTTGAATTCACATTAAACTCGCTTTTCCTTCTTTATTTGTGTATGTATGTAGAGTTACTTACAATCTATTGTGCTTCGACTTCACATAATAAACATACATATATACAACATACCTATACTAAAACATACAATAGAGATTTAGTTTTACTAATTCCATACTGTAAAGAAATAGAGTGCCAAACATAATCGCTAAAACACAAAAACAGATTTAGATTGAAATTATCATAAAACATGGGCTACGATAAAAAGACCATAACATGTGCTACACGACTCCGTTTCAAGACCACCGCTAAGCAAACGAAAGCTTGAAACAAGGAGTACGTTTTATGTTAGAAACACTTGGTCAGAAGCGACTTAACCGTTCGAAAATGATCAAAATCGGTGAAAACGAACAAAAATGTCGAAACCGAAAAAAATCATCCAAACCTATTCGAAAACCGGAGAATAGATTTCCAGTCCATATAGACCACATAGAATCCGTGGTAAATTTGTTTGCACGGGTTCTAGGTGGATAAAGCAAACCAAGAGATTTTTGTTTCTTAGTTTTAGTCGTGTTTTGCCTGGTGTAAAAGTTGGTCAGCTAGTATTTGAAGTAGTTATGCATGCACCGGACAAACAACATCTCGACGGCACACCATAATATAATGGTTGTGATATGAGTTTGCTCTAACAACACGTCGCTCTCTTTGATCAAAATAACAATGATATTGTTTATCATTGGGAAGCCTAAAAAGGTGAATAATATACAAAACTAGACAACAAGTATTTGATATTTCATGTAAGAAACTCATGCTTAAGTATTATATGACTTTGGTATATTCGATTCAACGTTTTATTCTATTTGAATGGAGAGATATTTATTAAATCTATTATTTAGTTAAACCTCCTTAACGGTCAGATTGGATTTTAGTTTGTTGATCTTTGCTCTTGAATTCACATTAAACTCGATTTTCCTTCTTTATTTGTGTATGTATGTAGAGTTACTTACAATCTATTGTGCTTCGACTTCACATAATAAACATACATATATACAACATACCTATACTAAAACATACAATAGAGATTTAGTTTTACTAATTCCATACTGTAAAGAAATAGAGTGCCAAACATAATCGCTAAAACACAAAAACAGATTTAGATTGAAATTATCATAAAACATGGGCTACGATAAAAAGACCATAACATGTGCTACACGACTCCGTTTCAAGACCACAGCTAAGCAAACGAAAGCTTGAAACAAGGAGTACGTTTTATGTTAGAAACACTTGGTCAGAAGCGACTTAACCGTTCGAAAATGATCAAAATCGGTGAAAACGACCAAAAATGTCGAAACCGAAACAAATCATCCAAACCTATGCGAAAACCGGAGAATAGATTTCCAGTCCATATAGACCACATAGAATCCGTGGTAAATTTGTTTGCACGGGTTCTAGGTGGATAAAGCAAACCAAGAGATTTTTGTTTCTTAGGTTTAGTCGTGTTTTGCCTGGTGTAAAAGTTGGTCAGCTAGTATTTGAAGTAGTTATGCATGCACCGGACAAACAACATCTCGACGGCACACAATAATATAATGGTTGTGATATGAGTTTGCTCTAACAACACTTCGCTCTCTTTGATCAAAATAACAATGATATTGTTTATCATTGGGAAGCCTAAAAAGGTGAATAATATACAAAACTAGACAACAAGTATTTGATATTTCATGTAAGAAACTCATGCTTAAGTATTATATGACTTTGGTATATTCGATTCAACGTTTTATTCTATTTGAATGGAGAGATATTTATTAAATCTATTATTTAGTTAAACCTCCTTAACGGTCAGATTGGATTTTAGTTTGTTGATCTTTGCTCTTGAATTCACATTAAACTCGCTTTTCCTTCTTTATTTGTGTATGTATGTAGAGTTACTTACAATCTATTGTGCTTCGACTTCACATAATAAACATACATATATACAACATACCTATACTAAAACATACAATAGAGATTTAGTTTTACTAATTCTATACTGTAAAGAAATAGAGTGCCAAACATAATCGCTAAAACACAAAAACAGATTTAGATTGAAATTATCATAAAACATGGGCTACGATAAAAAGACCATAACATGTGCTACACGACTCCGTTTCAAGACCACCGCTAAGCAAACGAAAGCTTGAAACAAGGAGTACGTTTTATGTTAGAAACACTTGGTCAGAAGCGACTTAACCGTTCGAAAATGATCAAAATCGGTGAAAACGACCAAAAATGTCGAAACCGAAACAAATCATCCAAACCTATGCGAAAACCGGAGAATAGA
The DNA here is from genome assembly GCA_025667525.1 of Glebionis coronaria. Lineage (NCBI taxonomy): Eukaryota > Viridiplantae > Streptophyta > Magnoliopsida > Asterales > Asteraceae > Glebionis > Glebionis coronaria. The sequence goes on along the minus strand of JANFOE010000122.1, from coordinate 2,269,789 downwards.
TTTCCAGTCCATATAGACCACATAGAATCCGTGGAAAATTTGTTTGCACGGGTTCTAGGTGGATAAAGCAAACCAAGAGATTTTTTTTCTTAGGTTTAGTCGTGTTTTGCCTGGTGTAAAAGTTGGTCAGAGAGTATTTGAAGTAGTTATGCATGCACCGGACAAACAACATCTCGACGGCACACAATAATATAATGGTTGTGATATGAGTTTGCTCTAACAACACGTCGCTCTCTTTGATCAAAATAACAATGATATTGTTTATCATTGGGAAGCCTAAAAAGGTGAATAATATACAAAACTAGACAACAAGTATTTGATATTTCATGTAAGAAACTCATGCTTAAGTATTATATGACTTTGGTATATTCGATTCAACGTTTTATTCTATTTGAATGGAGAGATATTTATTAAATCTATTATTTAGTTAAACCTCCTTAATGCTCAGATTGGATTTTAGTTTGTTGATCTTTGCTCTTGAATTCACATTAAACTCGCTTTTCCTTCTTTATTTGTGTATGTATGTAGAGTTACTTACAATCTATTGTGCTTCGACTTCACATAATAAACATACATATATACAACATACCTATACTAAAACATACAATAGAGATTTTGTTTTACTAATTCCATACTGTAAAGAAATAGAGTGCCAAACATAATCGCTAAAACACAAAAACAGATTTAGATTGAAATTATCATAAAACATGGGCTACGATAAAAAGACCATAACATGTGCTACACGACTCCGTTTCAAGACCACCGCTAAGCAAACGAAAGCTTGAAACAAGGAGTACGTTTTATGTTAGAAACACTTGGTCAGAAGCGACTTAACCGTTCGAAAATGATCAAAATCGGTGAAAACGAACAAAAATGTCGAAACCGAAAAAAATCATCCAAACCTATGCGAAAACCGGAGAATAGATTTCCAGTCCATATAGACCACATAGAATCCTTGGTAAATTTGTTTGCACGGGTTCTAGGTGGATAAAGCAAACCAAGAGATTTTTGTTTCTTAGTTTTAGTCGTGTTTTGCCTGGTGTAAAAGTTGGTCAGCTAGTATTTGAAGTAGTTATGCATGCACCGGACAAACAACATCTCGACGGCACACCATAATATAATGGTTGTGATATGAGTTTGCTCTAACAACACGTCGCTCTCTTTGATCAAAATAACAATGATATTGTTTATCATTGGGAAGCCTAAAAAGGTGAATAATATACAAAACTAGACAACAAGTATTTGATATTTCATGTAAGAAACTCATGCTTAAGTATTATATGACTTTGGTATATTCGATTCAACGTTTTATTCTATTTGAATGGAGAGATATTTATTAAATCTATTATTTAGTTAAACCTCCTTAACGGTCAGATTGGATTTTAGTTTGTTGATCTTTGCTCTTGAATTCACATTAAACTCGCTTTTCCTTCTTTATTTGTGTATGTATGTAGAGTTACTTACAATCTATTGTGCTTCGACTTCACATAATAAACATACATATATACAACATACCTATACTAAAACATACAATAGAGATTTAGTTTTACTAATTCCATACTGTAAAGAAATAGAGTGCCAAACATAATCGTCAAAACACAAAAACAGATTTAGATTGAAATTATCATAAAACATGGGCTACGATAAAAAGACCATAACATGTGCTACACGACTCCGTTTCAAGACCACCGCTAAGCAAACGAAAGCTTGAAACAAGGAGTACGTTTTATGTTAGAAACACTTGGTCAGAAGCGACTTAACCGTTCGAAAATGATCAAAATCGGTGAAAACGACCAAAAATATCGAAACCGAAAAAAATCATCCAAACCTATGCGAAAACCGGAGAATAGATTTCCAGTCCATATAGACCACATAGAATCCGTGGTAAATTTGTTTGCACGGGTTCTAGGTGGATAAAGCAAACCAAGAGATTTTTGTTTCTTAGTTTTAGTCGTGTTTTGCCTGGTGTAAAAGTTGGTCAGCTAGTATTTGAAGTAGTTATGCATGCACCGGACAAACAACATCTCGACGGCACATCATAATATAATGGTTGTGATATGAGTTTGCTCTAACAACGCGTCGCTCTCTTTGATCAAAATAACAATGATATTGTTTATCATTGGGAAGCCTAAAAAGGTGAATAATATACAAAACTAGACAACAAGTATTTGATATTTCATGTAAGAAACTCATGCTTAAGTATTATATGACTTTGGTATATTCGATTCAACGTTTTATTCTATTTGAATGGAGAGATATTTATTAAATCTATTATTTAGTTAAACCTCCTTAACGGTCAGATTGGATTTTAGTTTGTTGATCTTTGCTCTTGAATTCACATTAAACTCGCTTTTCCTTCTTTATTTGTGTATGTATGTAGAGTTACTTACAATCTATTGTGCTTCGACTTCACATAATAAACATACATATATACAACATACCTATACTAAAACATACAATAGAGATTTAGTTTTACTAATTCCATACTGTAAAGAAATAGAGTGCCAAACATAATCGCTAAAACACAAAAACAGATTTAGATTGAAATTATCATAAAACATGGGCTACGATAAAAAGACCATAACATGTGCTACACGACTCCGTTTCAAGACCACCGCTAAGCAAACGAAAGCTTGAAACAAGGAGTACGTTTTATGTTAGAAACACTTGGTCAGAAGCGACTTAACCGTTCGAAAATGATCAAAATCGGTGAAAACGACCAAAAATGTCGAAACCGAAAAAAATCATCCAAACCTATGCGAAAACCGGAGAATAGATTTCCAGTCCATATAGACCACATAGAATCCGTGGTAAATTTGTTTGCACGGGTTCTTGGTGGATAAAGCAAACCAAGAGATTTTTGTTTCTTAGTTTTAGTCGTGTTTTGCCTGGTGTAAAAGTTGGTCAGCTAGTATTTGAAGTAGTTATGCATGCACCGGACAAACAACATCTCGACGGCACACCATAATATAATGGTTGTGATATGAGTTTGCTCTAACAACACGTCGCTCTCTTTGATCAAAATAACAATGATATTGTTTATCATTGGGAAGCCTAAAAAGGTGAATAATATACAAAACTAGACAACAAGTATTTGATATTTCATGTAAAAAACTCATGCTTAAGTATTATATGACTTTGGTATATTCGATTCAACGTTTTATTCTATTTGAATGGAGAGATATTTATTAAATCTATTATTTAGTTAAACCTCCTTAACGGTCAGATTGGATTTTAGTTTGTTGATCTTTGCTCTTGAATTCACATTAAACTCGATTTTCCTTCTTTATTTGTGTATGTATGTAGAGTTACTTACAATCTATTGTGCTTCGACTTCACATAATAAACATACATATATACAACATACCTATACTAAAACATACAATAGAGATTTAGTTTTACTAATTCCATACTGTAAAGAAATAGAGTGCCAAACATAATCGCTAAAACACAAAAACAGATTTAGATTGAAATTATCATAAAACATGGGCTACGATAAAAAGACCATAACATGTGCTACACGACTCCGTTTCAAGATCACCGCTAAGCAAACGAAAGCTTGAAACAAGGAGTACGTTTTATGTTAGAAACACTTGGTCAGAAGCGACTTAACCGTTCGAAAATGATCAAAATCGGTGAAAACGACCAAAAATGTCGAAACCGAAACAAATCATCCAAACCTATGCGAAAACCGGAGAATAGATTTCCAGTCCATATAGACCACATAGAATCCGTGGTAAATTTGTTTGCACGGGTTCTAGGTGGATAAAGCAAACCAAGAGATTTTTGTTTCTTAGGTTTAGTCGTGTTTTGCCTGGTGTAAAAGTTGGTCAGAGAGTATTTGAAGTAGTTATGCATGCACCGGACAAACAACATCTCGACGGCACACAATAATATAATGGTTGTGATATGAGTTTGCTCTAACAACACGTCGCTCTCTTTGATCAAAATAACAATGATATTGTTTATCATTGGGAAGCCTAAAAAGGTGAATAATATACAAAACTAGACAACAAGTATTTGATATTTCATGTAAGAAACTCATGCTTAAGTATTATATGACTTTGGTATATTCGATTCAACGTTTTATTCTATTTGAATGGAGAGATATTTATTAAATCTATTATTTAGTTAAACCTCCTTAACGGTCAGATTGGATTTTAGTTTGTTGATCTTTGCTCTTGAATTCACATTAAACTCGCTTTTCCTTCTTTATTTGTGTATGTATGTAGAGTTACTTACAATCTATTGTGCTTCGACTTCACATAATAAACATACATATATACAACATACCTATACTAAAACATACAATAGAGATTTAGTTTTACTAATTCCATACTGTAAAGAAATAGAGTGCCAAACATAATCGTCAAAACACAAAAACAGATTTAGATTGAAATTATCATAAAACATGGGCTACGATAAAAAGACCATAACATGTGCTACACGACTCCGTTTCAAGACCACCGCTAAGCAAACGAAAGCTTGAAACAAGGAGTACGTTTTATGTTAGAAACACTTGGTCAGAAGCGACTTAACCGTTCGAAAATGATCAAAATCGGTGAAAACGACCAAAAATGTCGAAACCGAAAAAAATCATCCAAACCTATGCGAAAACCGGAGAATAGATTTCCAGTCCATATAGACCACATAGAATCCGTGGTAAATTTGTTTGCACGGGTTCTAGGTGGATAAAGCAAACCAAGAGATTTTTGTTTCTTAGTTTTAGTCGTGTTTTGCCTGGTGTAAAAGTTGGTCAGCTAGTATTTGAAGTAGTTATGCATGCACCGGACAAACAACATCTCGACGGCACACCATAATATAATGGTTGTGATATGAGTTTGCTCTAACAACGCGTCGCTCTCTTTGATCAAAATAACAATGATATTGTTTATCATTGGGAAGCCTAAAAAGGTGAATAATATACAAAACTAGACAACAAGTATTTGATATTTCATGTAAGAAACTCATGCTTAAGTATTATATGACTTTGGTATATTCGATTCAACGTTTTATTCTATTTGAATGGAGAGATATTTATTAAATCTATTATTTAGTTAAACCTCCTTAACGGTCAGATTGGATTTTAGTTTATTGATCTTTGCTCTTGAATTCACATTAAACTCGCTTTTCCTTCTTTATTTGTGTATGTATGTAGAGTTACTTACAATCTATTGTGCTTCGACTTCACATAATAAACATACATATATACAACATACCTATACTAAAACATACAATAGAGATTTAGTTTTACTAATTCCATACTGTAAAGAAATAGAGTGCCAAACATAATCGCTAAAACACAAAAACAGATTTAGATTGAAATTATCATAAAACATGGGCTACGATAAAAAGACCATAACATGTGCTACACGACTCCGTTTCAAGACCACCGCTAAGCAAACGAAAGCTTGAAACAAGGAGTACGTTTTATGTTAGAAACACTTGGTCAGAAGCGACTTAACCGTTCGAAAATGATCAAAATCGGTGAAAACGACCAAAAATGTCGAAACCGAAAAAAATCATCCAAACCTATGCGAAAACCGGAGAATAGATTTCCAGTCCATATAGACCACATAGAATCCGTGGTAAATTTGTTTGCACGGGTTCTTGGTGGATAAAGCAAACCAAGAGATTTTTGTTTCTTAGTTTTAGTCGTGTTTTGCCTGGTGTAAAAGTTGGTCAGCTAGTATTTGAAGTAGTTATGCATGCACCGGACAAACAACACCTCGACGGCACACCATAATATAATGGTTGTGATATGAGTTTGCTCTAACAACACGTCGCTCTCTTTGATCAAAATAACAATGATATTGTTTATCATTGGGAAGCCTAAAAAGGTGAATAATATACAAAACTAGACAACAAGTATTTGATATTTCATGTAAGAAACTCATGCTTAAGTATTATATGACTTTGGTATATTCGATTCAACGTTTTATTCTATTTGAATGGAGAGATATTTATTAAATCTATTATTTAGTTAAACCTCCTTAACGGTCAGATTGGATTTTAGTTTGTTGATCTTTGCTCTTGAATTCACATTAAACTCGATTTTCCTTCTTTATTTGTGTATGTATGTAGAGTTACTTACAATCTATTGTGCTTCGACTTCACATAATAAACATACATATATACAACATACCTATACTAAAACATACAATAGAGATTTAGTTTTACTAATTCCATACTGTAAAGAAATAGAGTGCCAAACATAATCGCTAAAACACAAAAACAGATTTAGATTGAAATTATCATAAAACATGGGCTACGATAAAAAGACCATAACATGTGCTACACGACTCCGTTTCAAGATCACCGCTAAGCAAACGAAAGCTTGAAACAAGGAGTACGTTTTATGTTAGAAACACTTGGTCAGAAGCGACTTAACCGTTCGAAAATGATCAAAATCGGTGAAAACGACCAAAAATGTCGAAACCGAAACAAATCATCCAAACCTATGCGAAAACCGGAGAATAGATTTCCAGTCCATATAGACCACATAGAATCCGTGGTAAATTTGTTTGCACGGGTTCTAGGTGGATAAAGCAAACCAAGAGATTTTTGTTTCTTAGGTTTAGTCGTGTTTTGCCTGGTGTAAAAGTTGGTCAGAGAGTATTTGAAGTAGTTATGCATGCACCGGACAAACAACATCTCGACGGCACACAATAATATAATGGTTGTGATATGAGTTTGCTCTAACAACACGTCGCTCTCTTTGATCAAAATAACAATGATATTGTTTATCATTGGGAAGCCTAAAAAGGTGAATAATATACAAAACTAGACAACAAGTATTTGATATTTCATGTAAGAAACTCATGCTTAAGTATTATATGACTTTGGTATATTCGATTCAACGTTTTATTCTATTTGAATGGAGAGATATTTATTAAATCTATTATTTAGTTAAACCTCCTTAACGGTCAGATTGGATTTTAGTTTGTTGATCTTTGCTCTTGAATTCACATTAAACTCGCTTTTCCTTCTTTATTTGTGTATGTATGTAGAGTTACTTACAATCTATTGTGCTTCGACTTCACATAATAAACATACATATATACAACATACCTATACTAAAACATACAATAGAGATTTAGTTTTACTAATTCCATACTGTAAAGAAATAGAGTGCCAAACATAATCGCTAAAACACAAAAACAGATTTAGATTGAAATTATCATAAAACATGGGCTACGATAAAAAGACCATAACATGTGCTACACGACTCCGTTTCAAGACCACCGCTAAGCAAACGAAAGCTTGAAACAAGGAGTACGTTTTATGTTAGAAACACTTGGTCAGAAGCGACTTAACCGTTCGAAAATGATCAAAATCGGTGAAAACGACCAAAAATGTCGAAACCGAAACAAATCATCCAAACCTATGCGAAAACCGGAGAATAGATTTCCAGTCCATATAGACCACATAGAATCCGTGGTAAATTTGTTTGCACGGGTTCTAGGTGGATAAAGCAAACCAAGAGATTTTTGTTTCTTAGGTTTAGTCGTGTTTTGCCTGGTGTAAAAGTTGGTCAGAGAGTATTTGAAGTAGTTATGCATGCACCGGACAAACAACATCTCGACGGCACACAATAATATAATGGTTGTGATATGAGTTTGCTCTAACAACACGTCGCTCTCTTTGATCAAAATAACAATGATATTGTTTATCATTGGGAAGCCTAAAAAGGTGAATAATATACAAAACTAGACAACAAGTATTTGATATTTCATGTAAGAAACTCATGCTTAAGTATTATATGACTTTGGTATATTCGATTCAACGTTTTATTCTATTTGAATGGAGAGATATTTATTAAATCTATTATTTAGTTAAACCTCCTTAACGGTCAGATTGGATTTTAGTTTGTTGATCTTTGCTCTTGAATTCACATTAAACTCGCTTTTCCTTCTTTATTTGTGTATGTATGTAGAGTTACTTACAATCTATTGTGCTTCAACTTCACATAATAAACATACATATATACAACATACCTATACTAAAACATACAATAGAGATTTAGTTTTACTAATTCCATACTGTAAAGAAATAGAGTGCCAAACATAATCGCTAAAACACAAAAACAGATTTAGATTGAAATTATCATAAAACATGGGCTACGATAAAAAGACCATAACATGTGCTATACGACTCCGTTTCAAGACCACCGCTAAGCAAACGAAAACTTGAAACAAGGAGTACGTTTTATGTTAGAAACACTTGGTCAGAAGCGACTTAACCGTTCGAAAATGATCAAAATCGGTGAAAACGACCAAAAATGTCGAAACCGAAACAAATCATCCAAACCTATGCGAAAACCGGAGAATAGATTTCCAGTCCATATAGACCACATAGAATCCGTGGTAAATTTGTTTGAACGGGTTCTAGGTGGATAAAGCAAACCAAGAGATTTTTGTTTCTTAGTTTTAGTCGTGTTTTGCCTGGTGTAAAAGTTGGTCAGCTAGTATTTGAAGTAGTTATGCATGCACCGGACAAACAACATTTCGACGGCACACCATAATATAATGGTTGTGATATGAGTTTGCTCTAACAACACGTCGCTCTCTTTGATCAAAATAACAATGATATTGTTTATCATTGGGAAGCCTAAAAAGGTGAATAATATACAAAACTAGACAACAAGTATTTGATATTTCATGTAAGAAACTCATGCTTAAGTATTATATGACTTTGGTATATTCGATTCAACGTTTTATTCTATTTGAATGGAGAGATATTTATTAAATATATTATTTTGTTAAACCTCCTTAACGGTCAGATTGGATTTTAGTTTGTTGATCTTTGCTCTTGAATTCACATTAAACTCCCTTTTCCTTCTTTATTTGTGTATGTATGTAGAGTTACTTACAATCTATTGTGCTTCGACTTCACATAATAAACATACATATATACAACATACCTATACTAAAACATACAATAGAGATTTAGTTTTACTAATTCCATACTGTAAAGAAATAGAGTGCCAAACATAATCGCTAAAACACAAAAACAGATTTAGATTGAAATTATCATAAAACATGGGCTACGATAAAAAGACCATAACATGTGCTACACGACTCCGTTTCAAGACCACCGCTAAGCAAACGAAAGCTTGAAACAAGGAGTACGTTTTATGTTAGAAACACTTGGTCAGAAGCGACTTAACCTTTCGAAAATGATCAAAATCGGGGAAAACGACCAAAAATGTCGAAACCGAAAAAAATTATCCAAACCTATGCGAAAACCGGAGAATAGATTTCCAGTCCATATAGACCACATAGAATCCGTGGTAAATTTGTTTGCACGGGTTCTAGGTGGATATAGCAAACCAAGAGATTTTTGTTTCTTAGTTTTAGTCGTGTTTTGCCTGGTGTAAAAGTTGGTCAGCTAGTATTTGAAGTAGTTATGCATGCACCGGACAAACAACATCTCGACGGCACACCATAATATAATGGTTGTGATATGAGTTTGCTCTAACAACACGTCGCTCTCTTTGATCAAAATAACAATGATATTGTTTATCATTGGGAAGCCTAAAAAGGTGAATAATATACAAAACTAGACAACAAGTATTTGATATTTCATGTAAGAAACTCATGCTTAAGTATTATATGACTTTGGTATATTCGATTCAACGTTTTATTCTATTTGAATGGAGAGATATTTATTAAATCTATTATTTAGTTAAACCTCCTTAACGGTCAGATTGGATTTTAGTTTGTTGATCTTTGATCTTGAATTCACATTAAACTCGCTTTTCCTTCTTTATTTGTGTATGTATGTAGAGTTACTTACAATCTATTGTGCTTCGACTTCACATAATAAACATACATATATACAACATACCTATAGTAAAACATACAATAGAGATTTAGTTTTACTAATTCCATACTGTAAAGAAATAGAGTGCCAAACATAATCGCTAAAACACAAAAACAGATTTAGATTGAAATTATCATAAAACATGGGCTACGATAAAAAGACCATAACATGTGCTACACGACTCCGTTTCAAGACCACCGCTAAGCAAACGAAAGCTTGAAACAAGGAGTACGTTTTATGTTAGAAACACTTGGTCAGAAGCGACTTAACCGTTCGAAAATGATCAAAATCGGTGAAAACGACCAAAAATGTCGAAACCGAAAAAAATCATCCAAACCTATGCGAAAACCGGAGAATAGATTTCCAGTACATATAGACCACATAGAATCTGTGGTAAATTTGTTTGCACGGGTTCTAGGTGGACAAAGCAAACCAAGAGATTTTTGTTTCTTAGTTTTAGTCATGTTTTGCCTGGTGTAAAAGTTGGTCAGCTAGTATTTGAAGTAGTTATGCATGCACCGGACAAACAACATCTCGACGGCACACCATAATATAATGGTTGTGATATGAGTTTGCTCTAACAACACGTCGATCTCTTTGATCAAAATAACAATGATATTGTTTATCATTGGGAAGCCTAAAAAGGTGAATAATATACAAAATTAGACAACAAGTATTTGATATTTCATGTAAGAAACTCATGCTTAAGTATTATATGACTTTGGTATATTCAATTCAACGTTTTATTCTATTTGAATGGAGAGATATTTATTAAATCTATTATTTAGTTAAACCTCCTTAACGGTCAGATTGGATTTTAGTTCGTTGATCTTTGATCTTGAATTCACATTAAACTCGCTTTTCCTTCTTTATTTGTGTATGTATGTAGAGTTACTTACAATCTATTGTGCTTCGACTTCACATAATAAACATACATATATACAACATACCTATACTAAAACATACAATAGAGATTTAGTTTTACTAATTCCATACTGTAAAGAAATAGAGTGCCAAACATAATCGCTAAAACACAAAAACAGATTTAGATTGAAATTATCATAAAACATGGGCTACGATAAAAAGACCATAACATGTGCTACACGACTCCGTTTCAAGACCACCGCTAAGCAAACGAAAGCTTGAAACAAGGAGTACGTTTTATGTTAGAAACACTTGGTCAGAAGCGACTTAACCGTTCGAAAATGATCAAAATCGGTGAAAACGACCAAAAATGTTGAAACCGAAAAAAATCATCCAAACCTATGCGAAAACCGGAGAATAGATTTCCAGTTCATATAGACCACATAGAATCCGTGGTAAATTTGTTTGCACGGGTTCTAGGTGGATAAAGCAAACCAAGAGATTTTTGTTTCTTAGTTTTAGTCGTGTTTTGCCTGGTGTAAAAGTTGGTCAGCTAGTATTTGAAGTAGTTATGCATGCACCGGACAAACAACATCTCGACGGCATACCATAATATAATGGTTGGATATGAGTTTGCTCTAACAACACGTCGCTCTCTTTGATCAAAATAACAATGATATTGTTTATCATTGGGAAGCCTAAAAAGGTGAATAATATACAAAACTAGACAACAAGTATTTGATATTTCATGTAAGAAACTCATGCTTAAGTATTACATGACTTTGGTATATTCGATTCAAGGTTTTATTCTATTTGAATGGAGAGATATTTATTAAATCTATTATTTAGTTAAACCTCCTTAACGGTCAGATTGGATTTTAGTTTGTTGATCTTTACACTTGAATTCACATTAAACTCGATTTTCCTTCTTTATTTGTGTATGTATGTAGAGTTACTTACAATCTATTGTGCTTCGACTTCACATAATAAACATACATATATACAACATACCTATACTAAAACATACAATAGAGATTTAGTTTTACTAATTCCATACTGTAAAGAAATAGAGTGCCAAACATAATCGCTAAAACACAAAAACAGATTTAGATTGAAATTATCATAAAACATGGGCTACGATAAAAAGACCATAACATGTGCTACACGACTCCGTTTCAAGACCACCGCTAAGCAAACGAAAGCTTGAAACAAGGAGTACGTTTTATGTTAGAAACACTTGGTCAGAAGCGACTTAACCGTTCGAAAATGATCAAAATCGGTGAAAATGACCAAAAATGTCGAAACCGAAACAAATCATCCAAACCTATGCGAAAACCGGAGAATAGATTTCCAGTCCATATAGACCACATAGAATCCGTGGTAAATTTGTTTGCACGGGTTCTAGGTGGATAAAGCAAACCAAGAGATTTTTGTTTCTTAGGTTTAGTCGTGTTTTGCCTGGTGTAAAAGTTGGTCAGCTAGTATTTGAAGTAGTTATGCATGCACCGGACAAACAACATCTCGACGGCACACAATAATATAATGGTTGTGATATGAGTTTGCTCTAACAACACGTCGCTCTCTTTGATCAAAATAACAATGATATTGTTTATCATTGGGAAGCCTAAAAAGGTGAATAATATACAAAACTAGACAACAAGTATTTGATATTTCATGTAAGAAACTCATGCTTAAGTATTATATGACTTTGGTATATTCGATTCAACGTTTTATTCTATTTGAATGGAGAGATATTTATTAAATCTATTATTTAGTTAAACCTCCTTAACGGTCAGATTGGATTTTAGTTTGTTGATCTTTGCTCTTGAATTCACATTAAACTCGCTTTTCCTTCTTTATTTGTGTATGTATGTAGAGTTACTTACAATCTATTGTGCTTCGACTTCACATAATAAACATACATATATACAACATACCTATACTAAAACATACAATAGAGATTTAGTTTTACTAATTCCATACTGTAAAGAAATAGAGTGCCAAACATAATCGCTAAAACACAAAAACAGATTTAGATTGAAATTATCATAAAACATGGGCTACGATAAAAAGACCATAACATGTGCTACACGACTCCGTTTCAAGACCACCGCTAAGCAAACGAAAGCTTGAAACAAGGAGTACGTTTTATGTTAGAAACACTTGGTCAGAAGCGACTTAACCGTTCGAAAATGATCAAAATCGGTGAAAACGACCAAAAATGTCGAAAGCGAAACAAATCATCCAAACCTATGCGAAAACCGGAGAATAGATTTCCAGTCCATATAGACCACATAGAATCCGTGGTAAATTTGTTTGCACGTGTTCTAGGTGGATAAAGCAAACCAAGAGATTTTTGTTTCTTAGTTTTAGTCGTGTTTTGCCTGGTGTAAAAGTTGGTCAGCTAGTATTTGAAGTAGTTATGCATGCACCGGACAAACAACATCTCGACGGCACACCATAATATAATGGTTGTGATATGAGTTTGCTCTAACAACACGTCGCTCTCTTTGATCAAAATAACAATGATATTGTTTATCATTGGGAAGCCTAAAAAGGTTAATAATATACAAAACTAGACAACAAGTATTTGATATTTCATGTAAGAAACTCATGCTTAAGTATTATATGACTTTGGTATATTCGATTCAACGTTTTATTCTATTTGAATGGAGAGATATTTATTAAATCTATTATTTAGTTAAACCTCCTTAACGGTCAGATTGGATTTTAGTTTGTTGATCTTTGCTCTTGAATTCACATTAAACTCGCTTTTCCTTCTTTATTTGTGTATGTATGTAGAGTTACTTACAATCTATTGTGCTTCGACTTCACATAATAAACATACATATATACAACATACCTATACTAAAACATACAATAGAGATTTAGTTTTACTAATTCCATACTGTAAAGAAATAGAGTGCCAAACATAATCGCTAAAACACAAAAACAGATTTAGATTGAAATTATCATAAAACATAGGCTACGATAAAAAGACCATAACATGTGCTACACGACTCCGTTTCAAGACCACCGCTAAGCAAACGAAAGCTTGAAACAAGGAGTACGTTTTATGTTAGAAACACTTGGTCAGAAGCGACTTAACCGTTCGAAAATGATCAAAATCGGTGAAAACGACCAAAAATGTCGAAACCGAAAAAAATCATCCAAACCTATGCGAAAACCGGAGAATAGATTTCCAGTCCATATACACCACATAGAATCCGTGGTAAATTTGTTTGCACGGGTTCTAGGTGGATATAGCAAACCAAGAGATTTTTGTTTCTTAGTTTTAGTCGTGTTTTGCCTGGTGTAAAAGTTGGTCAGCTAGTATTTGAAGTAGTTATGCATGCACCGGACAAACAACATCTCGACGGCACACCATAATATAATGGTTGTGATATGAGTTTGCTCTAACAACACGTCGCTCTCTTTGATCAAAATAACAATGATATTGTTTATCATTGGGAAGCCTAAAAAGGTGAATAATATACAAAACTAGACAACAAGTATTTGATATTTCATGTAAGAAACTCATGCTTAAGTATTATATGACTTTGGTATATTCGATTCAACGTTTTATTCTATTTGAATGGAGAAATATTTATTAAATCTATTATTTAGGTAAACCTCCTTAACGGTCAGATTGGATTTTAGTTTGTTGATCTTTGATCTTGAATTCACATTAAACTCGCTTTTCCTTCTTTATTTGTGTATGTATGTAGAGTTACTTACAATCTATTGTGCTTCGACTTCACATAATAAACATACATATATACAACATACCTATACTAAAACATACAATAGAGATTTAGTTTTACTAATTCCATACTGTAAAGAAATAGAGTGCCAAACATAATCGCTAAAGCACAAAAACAGATTTAGATTGAAATTATCATAAAACATGGGCTACGATAAAAAGACCATAACATGTGCTACACGACTCTGTTTCAAGACCACCGCTAAGCAAACGAAAGCTTGAAACAAGGAGTACGTTTTATGTTAGAAACACTTGGTCAGAAGCGACTTAACCGTTCGAAAATGATCAAAATCGGTGAAAACGACCAAAAATGTCGAAACCGAAAAAAAACATCCAAACCTATGCGAAAACCGGAGAATAGATTTCCAGTCCATATAGACCACATAGAATCTGTGGTAAATTTGTTTGCACGGGTTCTAGGTGGATAAAGCAAACCAAGAGATTTTTGTTTCTTAGTTTTAGTCGTGTTTTGCCTGGTGTAAAAGTTGGTCAGCTAGTATTTGAAGTAGTTATGCATGCACCGGACAAACAACATCTCGACGGCACACCATAATATAATGGTTGTGATATGAGTTTGCTCTAACAACACGTCGCTCTCTTTGATCAAAATAACAATGATATTGTTTATCATTGGGAAGCCTAAAAAGGTGAATAATATACAAAACTAGACAACAAGTATTTGATATTTCATGTAAGAAACTCATGCTTAAGTATTATATGACTTTGGTATATTCGATTCAACGTTTTATTCTATTTGAATGGAGAGATATTTATTAAATCTATTATTTAGTTAAACCTCCTTAACGGTCAGATTGGATTTTAGTTTGTTGATCTTTGCTCTTGAATTCACATTAAACTCGCTTTTCCTTCTTTATTTGTGTATGTATGTAGAGTTACTTACAATCTATTGTGCTTCGACTTCACATAATAAACATACATATATACAACATACCTATACTAAAACATACAATAGAGATTTAGTTTTACTAATTCCATACTGTAAAGAAATAGAGTGCCAAACATAATCGCTAAAACACAAAAACAGATTTAGATTGAAATTATCATAAAACATGGGCTACGATAAAAAGACCATAACATGTGCTACACGACTCTGTTTCAAGACCACCGCTAAGCAAACGAAAGCTTGAAACAAGGAGTACGTTTTATGTTAGAAACACTTGGTCAGAAGCGACTTAACCGTTCGAAAATGATCAAAATCGGTGAAAACGACCAAAAATGTCGAAACCGAAAAAAATCATCCAAACCTATGCGAAAAACGGAGAATAGATTTCCAGTCCATATAGACCACATAGAATCCGTGGTAAATTTGTTTGCACGGGTTCTAGGTGGATATAGCAAACCAAGAGATTTTTGTTTCTTAGTTTTAGTCGTGTTTTGCCTGGTGTAAAAGTTGGTCAGCTAGTATTTGAAGTAGTTATGCATGCACCGGACAAACAACATCTCGACGGCACACCATAATATAATGGTTGTTATATGAGTTTGCTCTAACAACACGTCGCTCTCTTTGATCAAAATAACAATGATATTGTTTATCATTGGGAAGCCTAAAAAGGTGAATAATATACAAAACTAGACAACAAGTATTTGATATTTCATGTAAGAAACTCATGCTTAAGTATTATATGACTTTGGTATATTCGATTCAACGTTTTATTCTATTTGAATGGAGAGATATTTATTAAATCTATTATTTAGTTAAACCTCCTTAACGGTCAGATTGGATTTTAGTTTGTTGATCTTTGATCTTGAATTCACATTAAACTCGCTTTTCCTTCTTTATTTGTGTATGTATGTAGAGTTACTTACAATCTATTGTGCTTCGACTTCACATAATAAACATACATATATACAACATACCTATACTAAAACATACAATAGAGATTTAGTTTTACTAATTCCATACTGTAAAGAAATAGAGTGCCAAACATAATCGCTAAAGCACAAAAACAGATTTAGATTGAAATTATCATAAAACATGGGCTACGATAAAAAGACCATAACATGTGCTACACGACTCCGTTTCAAGACCACCGCTAAGCAAACGAAAGCTTGAAACAAGGAGTACGTTTTATGTTAGAAACACTTGGTCAGAAGCGACTTAACCGTTCGAAAATGATCAAAAACGGTGAAAACGACCAAAAATGTCGAAACCGAAAAAAAACATCCAAACCTATGCGAAAACCGGAGAATAGATTTCCAGTCCATATAGACCACATAGAATCCGTGGTAAATTTGTTTGCACAGGTTCTAGGTGGACAAAGCAAACCAAGAGATTTTTGTTTCTTAGTTTTAGTCGTGTTTTGCCTGGTGTAAAAGTTGGTCAGCTAGTATTTGAAGTAGTTATGCATGCACCGGACAAACAATATCTCGACGGCACACTATAATATAATGGTTGTGATATGAGTTTGCTCTAACAACACGTCGATCTCTTTGATCAAAATAACAATGATATTGTTTATCATTGGGAAGCCTAAAAAGGTGAATAATATACAAAATTAGACAACAAGTATTTGATATTTCATGTAAGAAACTCATGCTTAAGTATTATATGAATTTGGTATATTCGATTCAACGTTTTATTCTATTTGAATGGAGAGATATTTATTAAATCTATTATTTAGTTAAACCTCCTTAACGGTCAGATTGGATTTTAGTTTGTTGATCTTTGATCTTGAATTCACATTAAACTCGCTTTTCCTTCTTTATTTGTGTATGTATGTAGAGTTACTTACAATCTATTGTGCTTCGACTTCACATAATAAACATACATATATACAACATACCTATACTAAAACATACAATAGAGATTTAGTTTTACTAATTCCATACTGTAAAGAAATAGAGTGCCAAACATAATCGCTAAAGCACAAAAACAGATTTAGATTGAAATTATCATAAAACATGGGCTACGATAAAAAGACCATAACATGTGCTACACGACTCCGTTTCAAGACCACCGCTAAGCAAACGAAAGCTTGAAACAAGGAGTACGTTTTATGTTAGAAACACTTGGTCAGAAGCGACTTAACCGTTCGAAAATGATCAAAATCGGTGAAAACGACCAAAAATGTCGAAACCGAAAAAAAACATCCAAACCTATGCGAAAACCGGAGAATAGATTTCCAGTCCATATAGACCACATAGAATCCGTGGTAAATTTGTTTGCACGGGTTCTAGGTGGACAAAGCAAACCAAGAGATTTTTGTTTCTTAGTTTTAGTCGTGTTTTGCCTGGTGTAAAAGTTGGTCAGCTAGTATTTGAAGTAGTTATGCATGCACCGGACAAACAATATCTCGACGGCACACTATAATATAATGGTTGTGATATGAGTTTGCTCTAACAACACGTCGATCTCTTTGATCAAAATAACAATGATATTGTTTATCATTGGGAAGCCTAAAAAGGTGAATAATATACAAAATTAGACAACAAGTATTTGATATTTCATGTAAGAAACTCATGCTTAAGTATTATATGAATTTGGTATATTCGATTCAACGTTTTATTCTATTTGAATGGAGAGATATTTATTAAATCTATTATTTAGTTAAACCTCCTTAACGGTCAGATTGGATTTTAGTTTGTTGATCTTTGATCTTGAATTCACATTAAACTCGCTTTTCCTTCTTTATTTGTGTATGTATGTAGAGTTACTTACAATCTATTGTGCTTCGACTTCACATAATAAACATACATATATACAACATACCTATACTAAAACATACAATAGAGATTTAGTTTTACTAATTCCATACTGTAAAGAAATAGAGTGCCAAACATAATCGCTAAAACACAAAAACAGATTTAGATTGAAATTATCATAAAACATGGGCTACGATAAAAAGACCATAACATGTGCTACACGACTCCGTTTCAAGATCACCGCTAAGCAAACGAAATCTTGAAACAAGGAGTACGTTTTATGTTAGAAACACTTGGTCAGAAGCGACTTAACCGTTCGAAAATGATCAAAATCGGTGAAAACGACCAAAAATGTCGAAACCGAAAAAAAACATCCAAACCTATGCGAAAACCGGAGAATAGATTTCCAGTCCATATAGACCACATAGAATCCGTGGTAAATTTGTTTGAACGGGTTCTAGGTGGATAAAGCAAACCAAGAGATTTTTGTTTCTTAGTTTTAGTCGTGTTTTGCCTGGTGTAAAAGTTGGTCAGCTAGTATTTGAAGTAGTTATGCATGCACCGGACAAACAACATCTCGACGGCACACCATAATATAATGGTTGTGATATGAGTTTGCTCTAACAACACGTCGCTCTCTTTGATCAAAATAACAATGATATTGTTTATCATTGGGAAGCCTAAAAAGGTGAATAATATACAAAACTAGACAACAAGTATTTTATATTTCATGTAAGAAACTCATGCTTAAGTATTATATGACTTTGGTATATTCGATTCAACGTTTTATTCTCTTTGAATGGAGAGATATTTATTAAATCTATTATTTAGTTAAACCTCCTTAACGGTCAGATTGGATTTTAGTTTGTTGATCTTTGCTCTTGAATTCACATTAAACTCGCTTTTCCTTCTTTATTTGTGTATGTATGTAGAGTTACTTACAATCTATTGTGCTTCGACTTCACATAATAAACATACATATATACAACATACCTATACTAAAACATACAATAGAGATTTAGTTTTACTAATTCCATACTGTAAAGAAATAGAGTGCCAAACATAATCGCTAAAAAACAAAAACAGATTTAGATTGAAATTATCATAAATCATGGGCTACGATAAAAAGACCATAACATGTGCTACACGACTCCGTTTCAAGACCACCGCTAAGCAAACGAAAGCTTGAAACAAGGAGTACGTTTTATGTTAGAAACACTTGGTCAGAAGCGACTTAACCGTTCGAAAATGATCAAAATCGGTGAAAACGACCAAAAATGTCGAAACCGAAAAAAATCATCCAAACCTATGCGAAAACCGGAGAATAGATTTCCAGTCCATATAGACCACATAGAATCCGTGGTAAATTTGTTTGCACGGGTTCTAGGTGGATAAAGCAAACCAAGAGATTTTTGTTTCTTAGTTTTAGTCGTGTTTTGCCTGGTGTAAAAGTTGGTCAGCTAGTATTTGAAGTAGTTATGCATGCACCGGACAAACAACATCTCGACGGCACACCATAATATAATGGTTGTGATATGAGTTTGCTCTAACAACACGTCGCTCTCTTTGATCAAAATAACAATGATATTGTTTATCATTGGGAAGCCTAAAAAGGTGAATAATATACAAAACTAGACAACAAGTATTTTATATTTCATGTAAGAAACTCATGCTTAAGTATTATATGACTTTGGTATATTCGATTCAACGTTTTATTCTATTTGAATGGAGAGATATTTATTAAATCTATTATTTAGTTAAACCTCCTTAACAGTCAGATTGGATTTTAGTTTGTTGATCTTTGCTCTTGAATTCACATTAAACTCGCTTTTCCTTCTTTATTTGTGTATGTATGTAGAGTTACTTACAATCTATTGTGCTTCGACTTCACATAATAAACATACATATATACAACATACCTATACTAAAACATACAATAGAGATTTAGTTTTACTAATTCCATACTGTAAAGAAATAGAGTGCCAAACATAATCGCTAAAACACAAAAACAGATTTAGATTGAAATTATCATAAATCATGGGCTACGATAAAAAGACCATAACATGTGCTACACGACTCCGTTTCAAGACCACCTTTAAGCAAACGAAAGCTTGAAACAAGGAGTACGTTTTATGTTAGAAACACTTGGTCAGAAGCGACTTAACCGTTCGAAAATGATCAAAATCGGTGAAAACGACCAAAAATGTCGAAACCGAAAAAAATCATCCAAACCTATGCGAAAACCGGAGAATAGATTTCCAGTCCATATAGACCACATAGAATCCGTGGTAAATTTGTTTGCACGGGTTCTAGGTGGATAAAGCAAACCAAGAGATTTTTGTTTCTTAGTTTTAGTCGTGTTTTGCCTGGTGTAAAAGTTGGTCAGCTAGTATTTGAAGTAGTTATGCATGCACCGGACAAACAACATCTCGACGGCACACCATAATATAATGGTTGTGATATGAGTTTGCTCTAACAACACATCGCTCTCTTTGATCAAAATAAAAATGATATTGTTTATCATTGGGAAGCCTAAAAAGGTGAATAATATACAAAATTAGACAACAAGTATTTGATATTTCATGTAAGAAACTCATGCTTAAGTATTATATGACTTTGGTATATTCGATTCAACTTTTTATTCTATTTGAATGGAGAGATATTTATTAAATCTATTATTTAGTTAAACCTCCTTAACGGTCAGATTGGATTTTAGTTTGTTTATCTTTGCTCTTGAATTCACATTAAACTCGCTTTTCCTTCTTTATTTGTGTATGTATGTAGAGTTACTTACAATCTATTGTGCTTCGACTTCACATAATAAACATACATATATATACAACATACCTATACTAAAACATACAATAGAGATTAAGTTTTACTAATTCCCTACTGTAAAGAAATAGAGTGCCAAACATAATCGCTAAAACACAAAAACATATTTAGATTGAAATTATCATAAAACATGGGCTACGATAAAAAGACCATAACATGTGCTACACGACTCCGTTTCAAGACCACCGCTAAGCAAACGAAAGCTTGAAACAAGGAGTACGTTTTATGTTAGAAACACTTGGTCAGAAGCGACTTAACCGTTCGAAAATGATCAAAATCGGTGAAAACGACCAAAAATGTCGAAACCGAAAAAAATCATCCAAACCTATGCGAAAACCGGAGAATAGATTTCCAGTCCATATAGACCACATAGAATCCGTGGTAAATTTTTTTGCACGGGTTCTAGGTGGATAAAGCAAACCAAGAGATTTTTGTTTCTTAGTTTTAGTCGTGTTTTGCCTGGTGTAAAAGTTGGTCAGCTAGTATTTGAAGTAGTTATGCATGCACCGGACAAACAACATCTCGACGGCACACCATAATATAATGGTTGTGATATGAGTTTGCTCTAACAACACATCGCTCTCTTTGATCAAAATAACAATGATATTGTTTATCATTGGGAAGCCTAAAAAGGTGAATAATATACAAAATTAGACAACAAGTATTTGATATTTCATGTAAGAAACTCATGCTTAAGTATTATATGACTTTGGTATATTCGATTCAACTTTTTATTCTATTTGAATGGAGAGATATTTATTAAATCTATTATTTAGTTAAACCTCCTTAACGGTCAGATTGGATTTTAGTTTGTTTATCTTTGCTCTTGAATTCACATTAAACTCGCTTTTCCTTCTTTATTTGTGTATGTATGTAGAGTTACTTACAATCTATTGTGCTTCGACTTCACATAATAAACATACATATATATACAACATACCTATACTAAAACATACAATAGAGATTAAGTTTTACTAATTCCCTACTGTAAAGAAATAGAGTGCCAAACATAATCGCTAAAACACAAAAACATATTTAGATTGAAATTATCATAGAACATGGGCTACGATAAAAAGACCATAACATGTGCTACACGACTCCGTTTCAAGACCACCGCTAAGCAAACGAAAGCTTGAAACAAGGAGTACGTTTTATGTTAGAAACACTTGGTCAGAAGCGACTTAACCGTTCGAAAATGATCAAAATCGGTGAAAACGACCAAAAATGTCGAAACCGAAAAAAATCATCCAAACCTATGCGAAAACCGGAGAATAGATTTCCAGTCCATATAGACCACATAGAATCCGTGGTAAATTTTTTTGCACGGGTTCTAGGTGGATAAAGCAAACCAAGAGATTTTTGTTTCTTAGTTTTAGTCGTGTTTTGCCTGGTGTAAAAGTTGGTCAACTAGTATTTGAAGTAGTTATGCATGCACCGGACAAACAACATCTCGACGGCACACCATAATATAATGGTTGTGATATGAGTTTGCTCTAACAACACGTCGCTCTCTTTGATCAAAATAACAATGATATTGTTTATCATTGGGAAGCCTAAAAAGGTGAATAATATACAAAATTAGACAACAAGTATTTGATATTTCATGTAAGAAACTCATGCTTAAGTATTATATGACTTTGGTATATTCGATTCAACTTTTTATTCTATTTGAATGGAGAGATATTTATTAAATCTATTATTTAGTTAAACCTCCTTAACGGTCAGATTGGATTTTAGTTTGTTGATCTTTGCTCTTGAATTCACATTAAACTCGCTTTTCCTTCTTTATTTGTGTATGTATGTAGAGTTACTTACAATCTATTGTGCTTCGACTTCACATAATAAACATACATATATATACAACATACCTATACTAAAACATACAATAGAGATTAAGTTTTACTAATTCCATACTGTAAAGAAATAGAGTGCCAAACATAATCGCTAAAACACAAAAACATCTTTAGATTGAAATTATCATAAAACATGGGCTACGATAAAAAGACCATAACATGTGCTACACAACTCCGTTTCAAGACCACCGCTAAGCAAACTAAAGCTTGAAACAAGGAGTACGTTTTATGTTAGAAACACTTGGTCAGAAGCGACTTAACCGTTCGAAAATGATCAAAATCGGTGAAAACGACCAAAAATGTCGAAACCGAAAAAAATCATCCAAACCTATGCGAAAACCGGAGAATAGATTTCCAGTCCATATAGACCACATAGAATCCGTGGTAAATTTGTTTGCACGGGTTCTAGGTGGATAAAGCACACCAAGAGATTTTGTTTTCTTAGTTTTAGTCGTGTTTTGCCTGGTGTAAAAGTTGGTCAGCTAGTATTTGTAGTTATGTATGCACCGGACAAACAACATCTCGACGTCACATCATAATATAACGGTTGTGATATGAGTTTTCTCTAACAACACGTCGCTCTCTTTGATCAAAATAACAATGATATTGTTTATCCTTGGGAAGCCTAAAAAGGTGAATAATATACAAAACTAGACAACAAGTATTTGATATTTCATGTAAGATTCTCATGCTTAAGTATTATATGACTTTGGTATATTCGATTCAAAGTTATATTCTATTTGAATAGAGAGATATTTATTAAATCTATTATTTATTTAAACCTCCTTAACGGTATGATTGGATTTTAGTTTGTTGATCTTTGCTCTTGAATTCATATTAAACTCGCTTTTCCTTCTTTCTTTGTGTATGTATGTGAAGTTACTTACAATCTATTGTGCTTCGACTTCACATAATAAACATACATATATACAACATACCTATACTAAAACATACAATAGAGATTTAGTTTTACTAATTCCATACTTTAAAGAAATAGAGTGCCAAACATAATCGCCAACACACAAAAACAGATTTAGATTGAAATTATCATAAAACATGGGCTACGATAAAAAGACCATAACATGTGCTACACGACTCCGTTTCAAGACCACCGCTAAGCAAACGAAAGCTTGAAACAAGGAGTACGTTTTATGTTAGAAACACTTGGTCAGAAGCGACTTAACCGTTCGAAAATGATCAAAATCGGTGAAAACGACCAAAAATGTCGAAACCGAAAAAAATCATCCAAACCTATGCGAAAACCGGAGAATAGATTTCCAGTCCATATAGACCACATAGAATCCGTGGTAAATTTGTTTGCACGGGTTCTAGGTGGATAAAGCAAACCAAGAGATTTTTGTTTCTTAGTTTTAGTCGTGTTTTGCCTGGTGTAAAAGTTGGTCAGCTAGTATTTGAAGTAGTTATGCATGCACCGGACAAACAACATCTCGACGGCACACCATAATATAATGGTTGTGATATGAGTTTGCTCTAACAACACGTCGCTCTCTTTGATCAAAATAACAATGATATTGTTTATCATTGGGAAGCCTAAAAAGGTGAATAATATACAAAACTAGACAACAAGTATTTTATATTTCATGTAAGAAACTCATGCTTAAGTATTATATGACTTTGGTATATTCGATTCAACGTTTTATTCTATTTGAATGGAGAGATATTTATTAAATCTATTATTTAGTTAAACCTCCTTAACAGTCAGATTGGATTTTAGTTTGTTGATCTTTGCTCTTGAATTCACATTAAACTCGCTTTTCCTTCTTTATTTGTGTATGTATGTAGAGTTACTTACAATCTATTGTGCTTCGACTTCACATAATAAACATACATATATACAACATACCTATACTAAAACATACAATAGAGATTTAGTTTTACTAATTCCATACTGTAAAGAAATAGAGTGCCAAACATAATCGCTAAAACACAAAAACAGATTTAGATTGAAATTATCATAAATCATGGGCTACGATAAAAAGACCATAACATGTGCTACACGACTCCGTTTCAAGACCACCTTTAAGCAAACGAAAGCTTGAAACAAGGAGTACGTTTTATGTTAGAAACACTTGGTCAGAAGCGACTTAACCGTTCGAAAATGATCAAAATCGGTGAAAACGACCAAAAATGTCGAAACCGAAAAAAATCATCCAAACCTATGCGAAAACCGGAGAATAGATTTCCAGTCCATATAGACCACATAGAATCCGTGGTAAATTTGTTTGCACGGGTTCTAGGTGGATAAAGCAAACCAAGAGATTTTTGTTTCTTAGTTTTAGTCGTGTTTTGCCTGGTGTAAAAGTTGGTCAGCTAGTATTTGAAGTAGTTATGCATGCACCGGACAAACAACATCTCGACGGCACACCATAATATAATGGTTGTGATATGAGTTTGCTCTAACAACACATCGCTCTCTTTGATCAAAATAACAATGATATTGTTTATCAATGGGAAGCCTAAAAAGGTGAATAATATACAAAATTAGACAACAAGTATTTGATATTTCATGTAAGAAACTCATGCTTAAGTATTATATGACTTTGGTATATTCGATTCAACTTTTTATTCTATTTGAATGGAGAGATATTTATTAAATCTATTATTTAGTTAAACCTCCTTAACGGTCAGATTGGATTTTAGTTTGTTTATCTTTGCTCTTGAATTCACATTAAACTCGCTTTTCCTTCTTTATTTGTGTATGTATGTAGAGTTACTTACAATCTATTGTGCTTCGACTTCACATAATAAACATACATATATATACAACATACCTATACTAAAACATACAATAGAGATTAAGTTTTACTAATTCCCTACTGTAAAGAAATAGAGTGCCAAACATAATCGCTAAAACACAAAAACATATTTAGATTGAAATTATCATAAAACATGGGCTACGATAAAAAGACCATAACATGTGCTACACGACTCCGTTTCAAGACCACCGCTAAGCAAACGAAAGCTTGAAACAAGGAGTACGTTTTATGTTAGAAACACTTGGTCAGAAGCGACTTAACCGTTCGAAAATGATCAAAATCGGTGAAAACGACCAAAAATGTCGAAACCGAAAAAAATCATCCAAACCTATGCGAAAACCGGAGAATAGATTTCCAGTCCATATAGACCACATAGAATCCGTGGTAAATTTTTTTGCACGGGTTCTAGGTGGATAAAGCAAACCAAGAGATTTTTGTTTCTTAGTTTTAGTCGTGTTTTGCCTGGTGTAAAAGTTGGTCAGCTAGTATTTGAAGTAGTTATGCATGCACCGGACAAACAACATCTCGACGGCACACCATAATATAATGGTTGTGATATGAGTTTGCTCTAACAACACATCGCTCTCTTTGATCAAAATAACAATGATATTGTTTATCATTGGGAAGCCTAAAAAGGTGAATAATATACAAAATTAGACAACAAGTATTTGATATTTCATGTAAGAAACTCATGCTTAAGTATTATATGACTTTGGTATATTCGATTCAACTTTTTATTCTATTTGAATGGAGAGATATTTATTAAATCTATTATTTAGTTAAACCTCCTTAACGGTCAGATTGGATTTTAGTTTGTTTATCTTTGCTCTTGAATTCACATTAAACTCGCTTTTCCTTCTTTATTTGTGTATGTATGTAGAGTTACTTACAATCTATTGTGCTTCTTCACATAATAAACATACATATATATACAACATACCTATACTAAAACATACAATAGAGATTAAGTTTTACTAATTCCCTACTGTAAAGAAATAGAGTGCCAAACATAATCGCTAAAACACAAAAACATATTTAGATTGAAATTATCATAAAACATGGGCTACGATAAAAAGACCATAACATGTGCTACACGACTCCGTTTCAAGACCACCGCTAAGCAAACGAAAGCTTGAAACAAGGAGTACGTTTTATGTTAGAAACACTTGGTCAGAAGCGACTTAACCGTTCGAAAATGATCAAAATCGGTGAAAACGACCAAAAATGTCGAAACCGAAAAAAATCATCCAAACCTATGCGAAAACCGGAGAATAGATTTCCAGTCCATATAGACCACATAGAATCCGTGGTAAATTTTTTTGCACGGGTTCTAGGTGGATAAAGCAAACCAAGAGATTTTTGTTTCTTAGTTTTAGTCGTGTTTTGCCTGGTGTAAAAGTTGGTCAGCTAGTATTTGAAGTAGTTATGCATGCACCGGACAAACAACATCTCGACGGCACACCATAATATAATGGTTGTGATATGAGTTTGCTCTAACAACACGTCGCTCTCTTTGATCAAAATAACAATGATATTGTTTATCATTGGGAAGCCTAAAAAGGTGAATAATATACAAAATTAGACAACAAGTATTTGATATTTCATGTAAGAAACTCATGCTTAAGTATTATATGACTTTGGTATATTCGATTCAACTTTTTATTCTATTTGAATGGAGAGATATTTATTAAATCTATTATTTAGTTAAACCTCCTTAACGGTCAGATTGGATTTTAGTTTGTTGATCTTTGCTCTTGAATTCACATTAAACTCGCTTTTCCTTCTTTATTTGTGTATGTATGTAGAGTTACTTACAATCTATTGTGCTTCGACTTCACATAATAAACATACATATATATACAACATACCTATACTAAAACATACAATAGAGATTAAGTTTTACTAATTCCATACTGTAAAGAAATAGAGTGCCAAACATAATCGCTAAAACACAAAAACATATTTAGATTGAAATTATCATAAAACATGGGCTACGATAAAAAGACCATAACATGTGCTACACAACTCCGTTTCAAGACCACCGCTAAGCAAACGAAAGCTTGAAACAAGGAGTACGTTTTATGTTAGAAACACTTGGTCAGAAGCGACTTAACCGTTCGAAAATGATCAAAATCGGTGAAAACGACCAAAAATGTCGAAACCGAAAAAAATCATCCAAACCTATGCGAAAACCGGAGAATAGATTTCCAGTCCATATAGACCACATAGAATCCGTGGTAAATTTGTTTGCACGGGTTCTAGGTGGATAAAGCACACCAAGAGATTTTGTTTTCTTAGTTTTAGTCGTGTTTTGCCTGGTGTAAAAGTTGGTCAGCTAGTATTTGTAGTTATGTATGCACCGGACAAACAACATCTCGACGTCACATCATAATATAACGGTTGTGATATGAGTTTTCTCTAACAACACGTCGCTCTCTTTGATCAAAATAACAATGATATTGTTTATCCTTGGGAAGCCTAAAAAGGTGAATAATATACAAAACTAGACAACAAGTATTTGATATTTCATGTAAGATTCTCATGCTTAAGTATTATATGACTTTGGTATATTCGATTCAAAGTTATATTCTATTTGAATAGAGAGATATTTATTAAATCTATTATTTATTTAAACCTCCTTAACGGTATGATTGGATTTTAGTTTGTTGATCTTTGCTCTTGAATTCATATTAAACTCGCTTTTCCTTCTTTCTTTGTGTATGTATGTGAAGTTACTTACAATCTATTGTGCTTCGACTTCACATAATAAACATACATATATACAACATACCTATACTAAAACATACAATAGAGATTTAGTTTTACTAATTCCATACTTTAAAGAAATAGAGTGCCAAACATAATCGCCAACACACAAAAACAGATTTAGATTGAAATTATCATAAAACATGGGCTACGATAAAAAGACCATAACATGTGCTACACGACTCCGTTTCAAGACCACCGCTAAGCAAACGAAAGCTTGAAACAAGGAGTACGTTTTATGTTAGAAACACTTGGTCAGAAGCGACTTAACCGTTCGAAAATGATCAAAATCGGTGAAAACGACCAAAAATGTCGAAACCGAAAAAAATCATCCAAACCTATGCGAAAACCGGAGAATAGATTTCTAGTCCATATAGACCACATAGAATCCGTGGTAAATTTGTTTGCACGGGTTCTAGGTGGATAAAGCAAACCAAGAGATTTTTGTTTCTTAGTTTTAGTCGTGTTTTGCCTGGTGTAAAAGTTGGTCAGTTAGTATTTGAAGTAGTTATGCATGCACCGGACAAACAACATCTCGACGGCACACCATAATATAATGGTTGTGATATGAGTTTGCTCTAACAACACGTCGCTCTCTTTGATCAAAATAACAATGATATTGTTTATCATTGGGAAGCCTAAAAAGGTGAATAATATACAAAACTAGACAACAAGTATTTGATATTTCATGTAAGAAACTCATGCTTAAGTATTATATGACTTTGGTATATTCGATTCAACGTTTTATTCTATTTGAATGGAGAGATATTTATTAAATCTATTATTTAGTTAAACCTCCTTAACGGTCAGATTGGATTTTAGTTTGTTGATCTTTGCTCTTGAATTCACATTAAACTTGATTTTCCTTCTTTATTTGTGTATGTATGTAGAGTTACTTACAATCTATTGTGCTTCGACTTCACATAATAAACATATATATATACAACATACCTATACTAAAACATACAATAGAGATTTAGTTTTACTAATTCCATACTGTAAAGAAATAGAGTGCCAAACATAATCGCTAAAACAAAAAAACAGATTTAGATTGAAATTATCATAAAACATGGGCTACGATAAAAAGACCATAACATGTGCTACACGACTCCGTTTCAAGACCACCGCTAAGCAAACGAAAGCTTGAAACAAGGAGTACGTTTTATGTTAGAAACACTTGGTTAGAAGCGACTTAACCGTTCTAAAATGATCAAAATCGGTGAAAACGACCAAAAATGTCGAAACCGAAAAAATCATCCAAACCTATGCGAAAACCGGAGAATAGATTTCCAGTCCATATAGACCACATAGAATCCGTGGTAAATTTGTTTGCACGGGTTCTAGGTGGATAAAGCAAACCAAGAGATTTTTGTTTCTTAGTTTTAGTCGTGTTTTGCCTGGTGTAAAAGTTGGTCAGCTAGTATTTGAAGTAGTTATGCATGCACCGGACAAACAACATCTCGACGGCACACCATAATATAATGGTTGTGATATGAGTTTGATCTAACAACACGTCGCTCTCTTTGATCAAAATAACAATGATATTGTTTATCATTGGGAAGCCTAAAAATGTGAATAATATACAAAACTAGACAACAAGTATTTGATATTTCATGTAAGAAACTCATTCTTAAGTATTATATGACTTTGGTATATTCGATTCAACGTTTTATTCTATTTGAATGGAGAGATATTTATTAAATCTATTATTTAGTTAAACCTCCTTAACGGTCAGATTGGATTTTAGTTTGTTGATCTTTGCTCTTGAATTCACATTAAACTCGATTTTCCTTCTTTATTTGTGTATGTATGTAGAGTTACTTACAATCTATTGTGCTTCGACTTCACATAATAAACATACATATATACAACATACCTATACTAAAACATACAATAGAGATTTAGTTTTACTAATTCCACACTGTAAAGAAATAGAGTGCCAAACATAATCGCTAAAACACAAAAACAGATTTAGATTGAAATTATCATAAAACATGGGCTACGATAAAAAGACCATAACATGTGCTACACGACTCCGTTTCAAGACCACCGCTAAGCAAACGAAAGCTTGAAACAAGGAGTACGTTTTATGTTAGAAACACTTGGTCAGAAGCGACTTAACCGTTCGAAAATGATCAAAATCGGTGAAAACGACCAAAAATGTCGAAACCGAAAAAAATCATCCAAACCTATGCGAAAACCGGAGAATAGATTTCCAGTCCATATAGACCACATAGAATCCGTGGTAAATTTGTTTGCACGGGTTCTAGGTTGATAAAGCAAACCAAGAG
This sequence comes from Glebionis coronaria, assembly GCA_025667525.1. Classification (NCBI taxonomy): domain Eukaryota; kingdom Viridiplantae; phylum Streptophyta; class Magnoliopsida; order Asterales; family Asteraceae; genus Glebionis; species Glebionis coronaria. The sequence goes on along the minus strand of JANFOE010000122.1, from coordinate 2,239,152 downwards.
ATTTTTGTTTCTTAGTTTTAGTCGTGTTTTGCCTGGTATAAAAGTTGGTCAGCTAGTATTTGAAGTAGTTATGCATGCACCGGACAAACAACATCTCGACGGCACACCATAATATAATGGTTGTGATATGAGTTTGCTCTAACAACACGTCGCTCTCTTTGATCAAAATAACAATGATATTGTTTATCATTGGGAAGCCTAAAAAGGTGAATAATATACAAAACTAGACAACAAGTATTTGATATTTCATGTAAGAAACTCATGCTTAAGTATTATATGACTTTGGTATATTCGATTCAACGTTTTATTCTATTTGAATGGAGAGATATTTATTAAATCTATTATTTAGTTAAACCTCCTTAACGGTCAGTTTGGATTTTAGTTTGTTGATCTTTGCTCTTGAATTCACATTAAACTCGCTTTTCCTTCTTTATTTGTGTATGTATGTAGAGTTACTTACAATCTATTGTGCTTCGACTTCACATAATAAACATACATATATACAACATACCTATACTAAAACATACAATAGAGATTTAGTTTTACTAATTCCATACTTTAAAGAAATAGAGTGCCAAACATAATCGCCAACACACAAAAACAGATTTAGATTGAAATGATCATAAAACATGGGCTACGATAAAAAGACCATAACATGTGCTACACGACTCCGTTTCAAGACCACCGCTAAGCAAACGAAAGCTTGAAACAAGGAGTACGTTTTATGTTAGCAACACTTGGTCAGAAGCGACTTAACCGTTCGAAAATGATCAAAATCGATGAAAACGACCAAAAATGTCGAAACCGAAAAAAATCATCCAAACCTATGCGAAAACCGGAGAATAGATTTCCAGTCCATATAGACCACATAGAATCCGTGGTAAATTTGTTTGCACGGGTTCTAGGTGGATAAAGCAAACCAAGAGATTTTTGTTTCTTAGTTTTAGTCGTGTTTTGCCTGGTGTAAAAGTTGGTCAACTAGTATTTGAAGTAGTTATGCATGCACCGGACAAACAACATCTCGACGGCACACCATAATATAATGGTTGTGATATGAGTTTGCTCTAACAACACGTCGCTCTCTTTGATCAAAATAACAATGATATTGTTTATCATTGGGAAGCCTAAAAAGGTGAATAATATACAAAACTAGACAACAAGTATTTGATATTTCATGTAAGAAACTCATGCTTAAGTATTATATGACTTTGGTATATTCGATTCAACGTTTTATTCTATTTGAATGGAGAGATATTTATTAAATCTATTATTTAGTTAAACCTCCTTAACGGTCAGATTGGATTTTAGTTTGTTGATCTTTGCTCTTGAATTCACATTAAACTCGATTTTCCTTCTTTATTTGTGTATGTATGTAGAGTTACTTACAATCTATTGTGCTTCGACTTCACATAATAAACATACATATATACAACATACTTATACTAAAACATACAATAGAGATTTAGTTTTACTAATTCCATACTGTAAAGAAATAGAGTGCCAAACATAATCTCTAAAACACAAAAACAGATTTAGATTGAAATTATCATAAAACATGGGCTACGATAAAAAGACCATAACATGTGCTACACGACTCCGTTTCAAGACCACCGCTAAGCAAACGAAAGCTTGAAACAAGGAGTACGTTTTATGTTAGAAACACTTGGTCAGAAGCGACTTAACCGTTCGAAAATGATCAAAATCGGTGAAAACGACCAAAAATGTCGAAACCGAAAAAAATCATCCAAACCTATGCGAAAACCGGAGAATAGATTTCCAGTCCATATAGACCACATAGAATCCGTGGTAAATTTGTTTGCACGGGTTCTAGGTGGATAAAGAAAACCAAGAGATTTTTGTTTCTTAGTTTTAGTCGTGTTTTGCCTGGTGTAAAAGTTGGTCAGGTAGTATTTGAAGTAGTTATGCATGCACCGGACAAACAACATCTCGACGGCACACCATAATATAATGGTTGTGATATGAGTTTGCTCTAACAACACGTCGCTCTCTTTGATCAAAATAACAATGATATTGTTTATCATTGGGAAGCCTAAAAAGGTGAATAATATACAAAACTAGACAACAAGTATTTGATATTTCATGTAAGAAACTCATGCTTAAGTATTATATGACTTTGGTATATTCGATTCAACGTTTTATTCTATTTGAATGGAGAGATATTTATTAAATCTATTATTTAGTTAAACCTCCTTAACGGTCAGATTGGATTTTAGTTTGTTGATGTTTGCTCTTGAATTCACATTAAACTCGATTTTCTTTCTTTATTTGTGTATGTATGTAGAGTTACTTACAATCTATTGTGCTTCGACTTCACATAATAAACATACATATATACAACATACCTATACTAAAACATACAATAGAGATTTAGTTTTACTAATTCCATACTGTAAAGAAATAGAGTGCCAAACATAATCGCTAAAACACAAAAACAGATTTAGATTGAAATTATCATAAAACATGGGCTACGATAAAAAGACCATAACTTGTGCTACACGACTCCGTTTCAAGACCACCGCTAAGCAAACGAAAGCTTCAAACAAGGAGTACGTTTTATGTTAGAAACACTTGGTCAGAAGCGACTTAACCGTTCGAAAATGATCAAAATCGGTGAAAACGACCAAAAATGTCGAAACCGAAAAAAATCATCCAAACCTATGCGAAAACCGGAGAATAGATTTCCAGTCCATATAGACCACATAGAATCCGTGGTAAATTTGTTTGCACGGGTTCTAGGTGGATAAAGCAAACCAAGAGATTTTTGTTTCTTAGTTTTAGTCGTGTTTTGCCTGGTGTAAAAGTTGGTCAGGTAGTATTTGAAGTAGTTATGCATGCACCGGACAAACAACATCTCGACGGCACACCATAATATAATGGTTGTGATATGAGTTTGCTCTAACAACACGTCGCTCTCTTTGATTAAAATAACAATGATATTGTTTATCATTGGGAAGCCTAAAAAGGTGAATAATATACAAAACTAGACAACAAGTATTTGATATTTCATGTAAGAAACTCATGCTTAAGTATTATATGACTTTGGTATATTCGATTCAACGTTTTATTCTATTTGAATGGAGAGATATTTATTAAATCTATTATTTAGTTAAACCTCCTTAACGGTCAGATTGGATTTTAGTTTGTTGATGTTTGCTCTTGAATTCACATTAAACTCGATTTTCCTTCTTTATTTGTGTATGTATGTAGAGTTACTTACAATCTATTGTGCTTCGACTTCATATAATAAACATACATATATACAACATACCTATACTAAAACATACAATAGAGATTTAGTTTTACTAATTCCATACTGTAAAGAAATAGAGTGCCAAACATAATCGCTAAAACACAAAAACAGATTTAGATTGAAATTATCATAAAACATGGGCTACGATAAAAAGACCATAACATGTGCTACACGACTCCGTTTCAAGACCACCGCTAAGCAAACGAAAGCTTGAAACAAGGAGTACGTTTTATGTTAGAAACACTTGGTCAGAAGCGACTTAACCGTTCGAAAATGATCAAAATCGGTGAAAACGACCAAAAATGTCGAAACCGAAAAAAATCATCCAAACCTATGCGAAAACCGGAGAATAGATTTCCAGTCCATATAGACCACATAGAATCCGTGGTAATTTGTTTGCACGGGTTCTAGGTGGATAAAGCAAACCAAGAGATTTTTGTTTCTTAGTTTTAGTCGTGTTTTGCCTGGTGTAAAAGTTGGTCAGGTAGTATTTGAAGTAGTTATGCATGCACCGGACAAACAACATCTCGACGGCACACCATAATATAATGGTTGTGATATGAGTTTGCTCTAACAACACGTCGCTCTCTTTGATTAAAATAACAATGATATTGTTTATCATTGAGAAGCCTAAAAAGGTGAATAATATACAAAACTAGACAACAAGTATTTGATATTTCATGTAAGAAACTCATGCTTAAGTATTATATGACTTTGGTATATTCGATTCAACGTTTTATTCTATTTGAATGGAGAGATATTTATTAAATCTATTATTTAGTTAAACCTCCTTAACGGTCAGATTGGATTTTAGTTTGTTGATGTTTGCTCTTGAATTCACATTAAACTCGATTTTCTTTCTTTATTTGTGTATGTATGTAGAGTTACTTACAATCTATTGTGCTTCGACTTCACATAATAAACATACATATATACAACATACCTATACTAAAACATACAATAGAGATTTAGTTTTACTAATTCCATACTGTAAAGAAATAGAGTGCCAAACATAATCGCTAAAACACAAAAACAGATTTAGATTGAAATTATCATAAAACATGGGCTACGATAAAAAGACCATAACTTGTGCTACACGACTCCGTTTCAAGACCACCGCTAAGCAAACGAAAGCTTCAAACAAGGAGTACGTTTTATGTTAGAAACACTTGGTCAGAAGCGACTTAACCGTTCGAAAATGATCAAAATCGGTGAAAACGACCAAAAATGTCGAAACCGAAAAAAATCATCCAAACCTATGCGAAAACCGGAGAATAGATTTCCAGTCCATATAGACCACATAGAATCCGTGGTAAATTTGTTTGCACGGGTTCTAGGTGGATAAAGCAAACCAAGAGATTTTTGTTTCTTAGTTTTAGTCGTGTTTTGCCTGGTGTAAAAGTTGGTCAGGTAGTATTTGAAGTAGTTATGCATGCACCGGACAAACAACATCTCGACGGCACACCATAATATAATGGTTGTGATATGAGTTTGCTCTAACAACACGTCGCTCTCTTTGATTAAAATAACAATGATATTGTTTATCATTGGGAAGCCTAAAAAGGTGAATAATATACAAAACTAGACAACAAGTATTTGATATTTCATGTAAGAAACTCATGCTTAAGTATTATATGACTTTGGTATATTCGATTCAACGTTTTATTCTATTTGAATGGAGAGATATTTATTAAATCTATTATTTAGTTAAACCTCCTTAACGGTCAGATTGGATTTTAGTTTGTTGATGTTTGCTCTTGAATTCACATTAAACTCGATTTTCCTTCTTTATTTGTGTATGTATGTAGAGTTACTTACAATCTATTGTGCTTCGACTTCATATAATAAACATACATATATACAACATACCTATACTAAAACATACAATAGAGATTTAGTTTTACTAATTCCATACTGTAAAGAAATAGAGTGCCAAACATAATCGCTAAAACACAAAAACAGATTTAGATTGAAATTATCATAAAACATGGGCTACGATAAAAAGACCATAACATGTGCTACACGACTCCGTTTCAAGACCACCGCTAAGCAAACGAAAGCTTGAAACAAGGAGTACGTTTTATGTTAGAAACACTTGGTCAGAAGCGACTTAACCGTTCGAAAATGATCAAAATCGGTGAAAACGACCAAAAATGTCGAAACCGAAAAAAATCATCCAAACCTATGCGAAAACCGGAGAATAGATTTCCAGTCCATATAGACCACATAGAATCCGTGGTAATTTGTTTGCACGGGTTCTAGGTGGATAAAGCAAACCAAGAGATTTTTGTTTCTTAGTTTTAGTCGTGTTTTGCCTGGTGTAAAAGTTGGTCAGGTAGTATTTGAAGTAGTTATGCATGCACCGGACAAACAACATCTCGACGGCACACCATAATATAATGGTTGTGATATGAGTTTGCTCTAACAACACGTCGCTCTCTTTGATTAAAATAACAATGATATTGTTTATCATTGAGAAGCCTAAAAAGGTGAATAATATACAAAACTAGACAACAAGTATTTGATATTTCATGTAAGAAACTCATGCTTAAGTATTATATGACTTTGGTATATTCGATTCAACGTTTTATTCTATTTGAATGGAGAGATATTTATTAAATCTATTATTTAGTTAAACCTCCTTAACGGTCAGATTGGATTTTAGTTTGTTGATGTTTGCTCTTGAATTCACATTAAACTCGATTTTCCTTCTTTATTTGTGTATGTATGTAGAGTTACTTACAATCTATTGTGCTTCGACTTCACATAATAAACATACATATATACAACATACCTATACTAAAACATACAATAGAGATTTAGTTTTACTAATTCCATACTATAAAGAAATAGAGTGCCAAACATAATTGCTAAAACACAAAAACAGATTTAGATTGAAATTATCATAAAACATGGGCTACGATAAAAAGACCATAACATGTGCTACACGACTCCGTTTCAAGACCACCGCTAAGCAAACGAAAGCTTCAAACAAGGAGTACGTTTTATGTTAGAAACACTTGGTCAGAAGCGACTTAACCGTTCGAAAATGATCAAAATCGGTGAAAACGACCAAAAATGTCGAAACCGAAAAAAATCATCCAAACCTATGCGAAAACCGGAGAATAGATTTCCAGTCCATATAGACCACATAAAATCCGTGGTAAATTTGTTTGCACGGGTTCTAGGTGGATAAAGCAAACCAAGAGATTTTTGTTTCTTAGTTTTAGTCGTGTTTTGCCTGGTGTAAAAGTTGGTCAGCTAGTATTTGAAGTAGTTATGCATGCACCGGACAAACAACATCTCGACGGCACACCATAATATAATGGTTGTGATATGAGTTTGCTCTAACATCACGTCGCTCTCTTTGATCAAAATAACAATGATATTGTTTATCATTGGGAAGCCTAAAAAGGTGAATAATATACAAAACTAGACAACAAGTATTTGATATTTCATGTAAGAAACTCATGCTTAAGTATTATATGACTTTGGTATATTCGATTCGACGTTTTATTCTATTTGAATGGAGAGATATTTATTAAATCTATTATTTAGTTAAACCTCCTTAACAGTCAGATTGGATTTTAGTTTGTTGATCTTTGCTCTTGAATTCACATTAAACTCGCTTTTCCTTCTTTATTTGTGTATGTATGTAGAGTTACTTACAATCTATTGTGCTTCGACTTCACATAATAAACATACATATATACCTATACTAAAACATGCAATAGAGATTTAGTTTTACTAATTCCATACTGTAAAGAAATAGAGTGCCAAACATAATCGCTAAAACACAAAAACAGATTTAGATTGAAATTATCATAAAACATGGTCTACGATAAAAAGACCATAACATGTGCTACACGACTCCGTTTCAAGACCATCGCTAAGCAAACGAAAGCTTGAAACAAGGAGTACGTTTTATGTTAGAAACACTTGGTCAGAAGCGACTTAACCGTTCGAAAATGATCAAAATCGGTGAAAACGACCAAAAATGTCGAAACCGAAAAAAATCATCCAAACCTATGCGAAAACCGGAGAATAGATTTCCAGTCCATATAGACCACATAGAATCCGTGGTAAATTTGTTTGCACGGGTTCTAGGTGGATAAAGCAAACCAAGAGATTTTTGTTTCTTAGTTTTAGTCGTGTTTTGCCTGGTGTAAAAGTTGGTCAGCTAGTATTTGAAGTAGTTATGCATGCACCGGACAAACAACATCTCGACGGCACACCATAATATAATGGTTGTGATATGAGTTTGCTCTAACAACACGTCGCTCTCTTTGATCAAAATAACAATGATATTGTTTATCATTGGGAAGCCTAAAAAGGTGAATAATATACAAAACTAGACAACAAGTATTTGATATTTCATGTAAGAAACTCATGCTTAAGTATTATATGACTTTGGTATATTCGATTCAACGTTTTATTCTATTTGAATGGAGAGATATTTATTAAATCTATTATTTAGTTAAACCTCCTTAACGGTCAGATTGGATTTTAGTTTGTTGATGTTTGCTCTTGAATTCACATTAAACTCGATTTTCCTTCTTTATTTGTGTATGTATGTAGAGTTACTTACAATCTATTGTGCTTCGACTTCACATAATAAACATACATATATACAACATACCTATACTAAAACATACAATAGAGATTTAGTTTTACTAATTCCATACTGTAAAGAAATAGAGTGCCAAACATAATCGCTAAAACACAAAAACAGATTTAGATTGAAATTATCATAAAACATGGGCTATGATAAAAAGACCATAACATGTGCTACACGACTCCGTTTCAAGACCACCGCTAAGCAAACGAAAGCTTCAAACAAGGAGTACGTTTTATGTTAGAAACACTTGGTCAGAAGCGACTTAACCGTTCGAAAATGATCAAAATCGGTGAAAACGACCAAAAATGTCGAAACCCAAAAAAATCATCCAAACCTATGCGAAAACCGGAGAATAGATTTCCAGTCCATATAGACCACATAGAATCCGTGGTAAATTTGTTTGCACGGGTTCTAGGTGGATAAAGCAAACCAAGAGATTTTTGTTTCTTAGTTTTAGTCGTGTTTTGCCTGGTGTAAAAGTTGGTCAGGTAGTATTTGAAGTAGTTATGCATGCACCGGACAAACAACATCTCGACGGCACACCATAATATAATGGTTGTGATATGAGTTTGCTCTAACAACACGTCGCTCTCTTTGATTAAAATAACAATGATATTGTTTATCATTGGGAAGCCTAAAAAGGTGAATAATATACAAAACTAGACAACAAGTATTTGATATTTCATGTAAGAAACTCATGCTTAAGTATTATATGACTTTGGTATATTCGATTCAACGTTTTATTCTATTTGAATGGAGAGATATTTATTAAATCTATTATTTAGTTAAACCTCCTTAACGGTCAGATTGGATTTTAGTTTGTTGATCTTTGCTCTTGAATTCACATTAAACTCGCTTTTCCTTCTTTATTTGTGTATGTATGTAGAGTTACTTACAATCTATTGTGCTTCGACTTCACATAATAAACATACATATATACCTATACTAAAACATACAATAGAGATTTAGTTTTACTAATTCCATACTATAAAGAAATAGAGTGCCAAACATAATCGCTAAAACACAAAAACAGATTTAGATTGAAATTATCATAAAACATGGTCTACGATAAAAAGACCATAACATGTGCTACACGACTCCGTTTCAAGACCATCGCTAAGCAAACGAAAGCTTGAAACAAGGAGTGCGTTTTATGTTAGAAACACTTGGTCAGAAGCGACTTAACCGTTCGAAAATGATCAAAATCGGTGAAAACGACCAAAAATGTCGAAACCGAAAAAAATCATCCAAACCTATGCGAAAACCGGAGAATAGATTTCCAGTCCATATAGACCACATAGAATCCGTGGTAAATTTGTTTGCACGGGTTCTGGGTGGATAAAGCAAACCAAGAGATTTTTGTTTCTTAGTTTTAGTCGTGTTTTGCCTGGTGTAAAAGTTGGTCAGCTAGTATTTGAAGTAGTTATGCATGCACCGGACAAACAACATCTCGACGGCACACCATAATATAATGGTTGTGATATGAGTTTGCTCTAACATCACGTCGCTCTCTTTGATCAAAATAACAATGATATTGTTTATCATTGGGAAGCCTAAAAAGGTGAATAATATACAAAACTAGACAACAAGTATTTGATATTTCATGTAAGAAACTCATGCTTAAGTATTATATGACTTTGGTATATTCGATTCAACGTTTTATTCTATTTGAATGGAGAGATATTTATTAAATCTATTATTTAGTTAAACCTCCTTAACGGTCAGATTGGATTTTAGTTTGTTGATCTTTGCTCTTGAATTCACATTAAACTCGCTTTTCCTTCTTTATTTGTGTATGTATGTAGAGTTACTTACAATCTATTGTGCTTCGACTTCACATAATAAACATACATATATACAACATACCTATACTAAAACATACAATAGAGATTTAGTTTTACTAATTCCATACTGTAAAGAAATAGAGTGCCAAACATAATCGCTAAAACACAAAAACAGATTTAGATTGAAATTATCATAAAACATGGTCTACGATAAAAAGACCATAACATGTGCTACACGACTCCGTTTCAAGACCATCGCTAAGCAAACGAAAGCTTGAAACAAGGAGTACGTTTTATGTTAGAAACACTTGGTCAGAAGCGACTTAACCGTTCGAAAATGATCAAAATCGGTGAAAACGACCAAAAATGTCGAAACCGAAAAAAATCATCCAAACCAATGAAAAAACCGGAGAATAGATTTCCAGTCCATATAGACCACATAGAATCCGTGGTAAATTTGTTTGCACGGGTTCTAGGTGGATAAAGCAAACCAAGAGATTTTTGTTTCTTAGTTTTAGTCGTGTTTTGCCTGGTGTAAAAGTTGGTCAGCTAGTATTTGAAGTAGTTATGCATGCACCGGACAAACAACATCTCGACGGCACACCATAATATAATGGTTGTGATATGAGTTTGCTCTAACATCACGTCGCTCTCTTTGATCAAAATAACAATGATATTGTTTATCATTGGGAAGCCTAAAAAGGTGAATAATATACAAAACTAGACAACTAGTATTTGATATTTCATGTAAGAAACTCATGCTTAAGTATTATATGACTTTGGTATATTCGATTCAACGTTTTATTCTATTTGAATGGAGAGATATTTATTAAATCTATTATTTAGTTAAACCTCCTTAACGGTCAGATTGGATTTTAGTTTGTTGATCTTTGCTCTTGAATTCACATTAAACTCGCTTTTCCTTCTTTATTTGTGTATGTATGTAGAGTTACTTACAATCTATTGTGCTTCGACTTCACATAATAAACATACATATATACCTATACTAAAACATACAATAGAGATTTAGTTTTACTAATTCCATACTGTAAAGAAATAGAGTGCCAAACATAATCGCTAAAACACAAAAACAGATTTAGATTGAAATTATCATAAAACATGGGCTATGATAAAAAGACCATAACATGTGCTACACGACTCCGTTTCAAGACCACCGCTAAGCAAACGAAAGCTTGAAACAAGGAGTACGTTTTATGTTAGAAACACTTGGTCAGAAGCGACTTAACCGTTCGAAAATGATCAAAATCGGTGAAAACGACCAAAAATGTCGAAACCGAAAAAAATCATCCAAACCTATGCGAAAACCGGAGAATAGATTTCCAGTCCATATAGACCACATAGAATCCGTGGTAAATTTGTTTGCACGGGTTCTAGGTGGATAAAGCAAACCAAGAGATTTTTGTTTCTTAGTTTTAGTCGTGTTTTGCCTGGTGTAAAAGTTGGTCAGGTAGTATTTGAAGTAGTTATGCATGCACCGGACAAACAACATCTCGACGGCACACCATAATATAATGGTTGTGATATGAGTTTGCTCTAACATCACGTCGCTCTCTTTGATCAAAATAACAATGATATTGATTATCATTGGGAAGCCTAAAAAGGTGAATAATATACAAAACTAGACAACTAGTATTTGATATTTCATGTAAGAAACTCATGCTTAAGTATTATATGACTTTGGTATATTCGATTCAACGTTTTATTCTATTTGAATGGAGAGATATTTATTAAATCTATTATTTAGTTAAACCTCCTTAACGGTCAGATTGGATTTTAGTTTGTTGATCTTTGCTCTTGAATTCACATTAAACTCGCTTTTCCTTCTTTATTTGTGTATGTATGTAGAGTTACTTACAATCTATTGTGCTTCGACTTCACATAATAAACATACATATATACCTATACTAAAACATACAATAGAGATTTAGTTTTACTAATTCCATACTGTAAAGAAATAGAGTGCCAAACATAATCGCTAAAACACAAAAACAGATTTAGATTGAAATTATCATAAAACATGGGCTATGATAAAAAGACCATAACATGTGCTACACGACTCCGTTTCAAGACCACCGCTAAGCAAACGAAAGCTTGAAACAAGGAGTACGTTTTATGTTAGAAACACTTGGTCAGAAGCGACTTAACCGTTCGAAAATGATCAAAATCGGTGAAAACGACCAAAAATGTCGAAACCGAAAAAAATCATCCAAACCTATGCGAAAACCGGAGAATAGATTTCCAGTCCATATAGACCACATAGAATCCGTGGTAAATTTGTTTGCACGGGTTCTAGGTGGATAAAGCAAACCAAGAGATTTTTGTTTCTTAGTTTTAGTCGTGTTTTGCCTGGTGTAAAAGTTGGTCAGGTAGTATTTGAAGTAGTTATGCATGCACCGGACAAACAACATCTCGACGGCACACCATAATATAATGGTTGTGATATGAGTTTGCTCTAACATCACGTCGCTCTCTTTGATCAAAATAACAATGATATTGATTATCATTGGGAAGCCTAAAAAGGTGAATAATATACAAAACTAGACAACTAGTATTTGATATTTCATGTAAGAAACTCATGCTTAAGTATTATATGACTTTGGTATATTCGATTCAACGTTTTATTCTATTTGAATGGAGAGATATTTATTAAATCTATTATTTAGTTAAACCTCCTTAACGGTCAGATTGGATTTTAGTTTGTTGATCTTTGCTCTTGAATTCACATTAAACTCGCTTTTCCTTCTTTATTTGTGTATGTATGTAGAGTTACTTACAATCTATTGTGCTTCGACTTCACATAATAAACATACATATATACCTATACTAAAACATACAATAGAGATTTAGTTTTACTAATTCCATACTGTAAAGAAATAGAGTGCCAAACATAATCGCTAAAACACAAAAACAGATTTAGATTGAAATTATCATAAAACATGGGCTATGATAAAAAGACCATAACATGTGCTACACGACTCCGTTTCAAGACCACCGCTAAGCAAACGAAAGCTTGAAACAAGGAGTACGTTTTATGTTAGAAACACTTGGTCAGAAGCGACTTAACCGTTCGAAAATGATCAAAATCGGTGAAAACGACCAAAAATGTCGAAACCGAAAAAAATCATCCAAACCTATGCGAAAACCGGAGAATAGATTTCCAGTCCATATAGACCACATAGAATCCGTGGTAAATTTGTTTGCACGGGTTCTAGGTGGATAAAGCAAACCAAGAGATTTTTGTTTCTTAGTTTTAGTCGTGTTTTGCCTGGTGTAAAAGTTGGTCAGGTAGTATTTGAAGTAGTTATGCATGCACCGGACAAACAACATCTCGACGGCACACCATAATATAATGGTTGTGATATGAGTTTGCTCTAACAACACGTCGCTCTCTTTGATTAAAATAACAATGATATTGTTTATCATTGGGAAGCCTAAAAAGGTGAATAATATACAAAACTAGACAACAAGTATTTGATATTTCATGTAAGAAACTCATGCTTAAGTATTATATGACTTTGGTATATTCGATTCAACGTTTTATTCTATTTGAATGGAGAGATATTTATTAAATCTATTATTTAGTTAAACCTCCTTAACGGTCAGATTGGATTTTAGTTTGTTGATCTTTGCTCTTGAATTCACATTAAACTCGCTTTTCCTTCTTTATTTGTGTATGTATGTAGAGTTACTTACAATCTATTGTGCTTCGACTTCACATAATAAACATACATATATACCTATACTAAAACATACAATAGAGATTTAGTTTTACTAATTCCATACTATAAAGAAATAGAGTGCCAAACATAATCGCTAAAACACAAAAACAGATTTAGATTGAAATTATCATAAAACATGGTCTACGATAAAAAGACCATAACATGTGCTACACGACTCCGTTTCAAGACCATCGCTAAGCAAACGAAAGCTTGAAACAAGGAGTGCGTTTTATGTTAGAAACACTTGGTCAGAAGCGACTTAACCGTTCGAAAATGATCAAAATCGGTGAAAACGACCAAAAATGTCGAAACCGAAAAAAAATCATCCAAACCTATGCGAAAACCGGAGAATAGATTTCCAGTCCATATAGACCACATAGAATCCGTGGTAAATTTGTTTGCACGGGTTCTGGGTGGATAAAGCAAACCAAGAGATTTTTGTTTCTTAGTTTTAGTCGTGTTTTGCCTAGTGTAAAAGTTGGTCAGCTAGTATTTGAAGTAGTTATGCATGCACCGGACAAACAACATCTCGACGGCACACCATAATATAATGGTTATGATATGAGTTTGCTCTAACATCACGTCGCTCTCTTTGATCAAAATAACAATGATATTGTTTATCATTGGGAAGCCTAAAAAGGTGAATAATATACAAAACTAGACAACAAGTATTTGATATTTCATGTAAGAAACTCATGCTTAAGTATTATATGACTTTGGTATATTCGATTCAACGTTTTATTCTATTTGAATGGAGAGATATTTATTAAATCTATTATTTAGTTAAACCTCCTTAACGGTCAGATTGGATTTTAGTTTGTTGATCTTTGCTCTTGAATTCACATTAAACTCGCTTTTCCTTCTTTATTTGTGTATGTATGTAGAGTTACTTACAATCTATTGTGCTTCGACTTCACATAATAAACATACATATATACAACGTACCTATACTAAAACATACAATAGAGATTTAGTTTTACTAATTCCATACTGTAAAGAAATAGAGTGCCAAACATAATCGCTAAAACACAAAAACAGATTTAGATTGAAATTATCATAAAACATGGTCTACGATAAAAAGACCATAACATGTGCTACACGACTCCGTTTCAAGACCATCGCTAAGCAAACGAAAGCTTGAAACAAGGAGTACGTTTTATGTTAGAAACACTTGGTCAGAAGCGACTTAACCGTTCGAAAATGATCAAAATCGGTGAAAACGACCAAAAATGTCGAAACCGAAAAAAATCATCCAAACCTATGAAAAAACCGGAGAATAGATTTCCAGTCCATATAGACCACATAGAATCCGTGGTAAATTTGTTTGCACGGGTTCTAGGTGGATAAAGCAAACCAAGAGATTTTTGTTTCTTAGTTTTAGTCGTGTTTTGCCTGGTGTAAAAGTTGGTCAGCTGGTATTTGAAGTAGTTATGCATGCACCGGACAAACAACATCTCGACGGCACACCATAATATAATGGTTGTGATATGAGTTTGCTCTAACATCACGTCGCTCTCTTTGATCAAAATAACAATGATATTGTTTATCATTGGGAAGCCTAAAAAGGTGAATAATATACAAAACTAGACAACTAGTATTTGATATTTCATGTAAGAAACTCATGCTTAAGTATTATATGACTTTGGTATATTCGATTCAACGTTTTATTCTATTTGAATGGAGAGATATTTATTAAATCTATTATTTAGTTAAACCTCCTTAACGGTCAGATTGGATTTTAGTTTGTTGATCTTTGCTCTTGAATTCACATTAAACTCGCTTTTCCTTCTTTATTTGTGTATGTATGTAGAGTTACTTACAATCTATTGTGCTTCGACTTCACATAATAAACATACATATATACCTATACTAAAACATACAATAGAGATTTAGTTTTACTAATTCCATACTGTAAAGAAATAGAGTGCCAAACATAATCGCTAAAACACAAAAACAGATTTAGATTGAAATTATCATAAAACATGGGCTATGATAAAAAGACCATAACATGTGCTACACGACTCCGTTTCAAGACCACCGCTAAGCAAACGAAAGCTTGAAACAAGGAGTACGTTTTATGTTAGAAACACTTGGTCAGAAGCGACTTAACCGTTCGAAAATGATCAAAATCGGTGAAAACGACCAAAAATGTCGAAACCGAAAAAAATCATCCAAACCTATGCGAAAACCGGAGAATAGATTTCCAGTCCATATAGACCACATAGAATCCGTGGTAAATTTGTTTGCACGGGTTCTAGGTGGATAAAGCAAACCAAGAGATTTTTGTTTCTTAGTTTTAGTCGTGTTTTGCCTGGTGTAAAAGTTGGTCAGGTAGTATTTGAAGTAGTTATGCATGCACCGGACAAACAACATCTCGACGGCACACCATAATATAATGGTTGTGATATGAGTTTGCTCTAACAACACGTCGCTCTCTTTGATTAAAATAACAACGATATTGTTTATCATTGGGAAGCCTAAAAAGGTGAATAATATACAAAACTAGACAACAAGTATTTGATATTTCATGTAAGTAACTCATGCTTAAGTATTATATGACTTTGATATATTCGATTCAACGTTTTATTCTATTTGAATGGAGAGATATTTATTAAATCTATTATTTAGTTAAACCTCCTTAACGGTCAGATTGGATTTTAGTTTGTTGATGTTTGCTCTTGAATTTACATTAAACTCGATTTTCCTTCTTTATTTGTGTATGTATGTAGAGTTACTTACAATCTATTGTGCTTCGACTTCACATAATAAACATACATATATACAACATACCTATACTAAAACATACAATAGAGATTTAGTTTTACTAATTCCATACTGTAAAGAAATAGAGTGCCAAACATAATCGCTAAAACACAAAAACAGATTTAGATTGAAATTATCATAAAACATGGGCTACGATAAAAAGACCATAACATGTGCTACACGACTCCGTTTCAAGAACACCGCTAAGCAAACGAAAGCTTCAAACAAGGAGTACGTTTTATGTTAGAAACACTTGGTCAGAAGCGACTTAACCGTTCGAAAATGATCAAAATCGGTGAAAACGACCAAAAATGTCGAAACCGAAAAAAATCATCCAAACCTATGCGAAAACCGGAGAATAGATTTCCAGTCCATATAGACCACATAGAATCCGTGGTAAATTTGTTTGCACGGGTTCTAGGTGGATAAAGCACACCAAGAGATTTTGTTATATTCTATTTGAATAGAGAGATATTTATTAAACCACCGCTAAACTCGCTTTTCCTTCTTTATTTGTGTATGTATGTGAAGTTACTTACAATCTATTGTGCTTCGACTTCACATAATAAACATACATATATACAACATACCTATACTAAAACATACAATAGAGATTTAGTTTTACTAATTCCATACTGTAAAGAAATAGAGTGCCAAACATAATCGCTAAAACACAAAAACAGATTTAGATTGAAATTATCATAAAACATGGGCTACGATAAAAAGACCATAACATGTGCTACACGACTCCGTTTCAAGACCACCGCTAAGCAAACGAAAGCTTGAAACAAGGAGTACGTTTTATGTTAGAAACACTTGGTCAGAAGCGACTTAACCGTTCGAAAATGATCAAAATCGGTGAAAACGACCAAAAATGTCGAAACCGAAAAAAATCATCCAAACCTACGCGAAAACCGGAGAATAGATTTCCAGTCCATATAGACCACATAGAATCCGTGGTAAATTTGTTTGCACGGGTTCTAGGTGGATAAAGCACACCAAGAGATTTTTGTTTCTTAGTTTTAGTCGTGTTTTGCCTGGTGTAAAAGTTGGTCAGGTAGTATTTGAAGTAGTTATGCATGCACCGGACAAACAACATCTCGACGGCACACCATAATATAATGGTTGTGATATGAGTTTGCTCTAACAACACGTCGCTCTCTTTGATTAAAATAACAACGATATTGTTTATCATTGGGAAGCCTAAAAAGGTGAATAATATACAAAACTAGACAACAAGTATTTGATATTTCATGTAAGAAACTCATGCTTAAGTATTATATGACTTTGATATATTCGATTCAACGTTTTATTCTATTTGAATGGAGAGATATTTATTAAATCTATTATTTAGTTAAACCTCCTTAACGGTCAGATTGGATTTTAGTTTGTTGATGTTTGCTCTTGAATTCACATTAAACTCGATTTTCCTTCTTTATTTGTGTATGTATGTAGAGTTACTTACAATCTATTGTGCTTCGACTTCACATAATAAACATACATATATACAACATACCTATACTAAAACATACAATAGAGATTTAGTTTTACTAATTCCATACTGTAAAGAAATAGAGTGCCAAACATAATCGCTAAAACACAAAAACAGATTTAGATTGAAATTATCATAAAACATGGGCTACGATAAAAAGACCATAACATGTGCTACACGACTCCGTTTCAAGACCACCGCTAAGCAAACGAAAGCTTCAAACAAGGAGTACGTTTTATGTTAGAAACACTTGGTCAGAAGCGACTTAACCGTTCGAAAATGATCAAAATCGGTGAAAACGACCAAAAATGTCGAAACCGAAAAAAATCATCCAAACCTATGCGAAAACCGGAGAATAGATTTCCAGTCCATATAGACCACATAGAATCCGTGGTAAATTTGTTTGCACGGGTTCTAGGTGGATAAAGCACACCAAGAGATTTTGTTATATTCTATTTGAATAGAGAGATATTTATTAAACCACCGCTAAACTCGCTTTTCCTTCTTTATTTGTGTATGTATGTGAAGTTACTTACAATCTATTGTGCTTCGACTTCACATAATAAACATACATATATACAACATACCTATACTAAAACATACAATAGAGATTTAGTTTTACTAATTCCATACTATAAAGAAATAGAGTGCCAAACATAATCGCTAAAACACAAAAACAGATTTAGATTGAAATTATCATAAAACATGGGCTACGATAAAAAGACCATAACATGTGCTACACGACTCCGTTTCAAGACCACCGCTAAGCAAACGAAAGCTTGAAACAAGGAGTACGTTTTATGTTAGAAACACTTGGTCAGAAGCGACTTAACCGTTCGAAAATGATCAAAATCGGTGAAAACGACCAAAAATGTCGAAACCGAAAAAAATCATCCAAACCTACGCGAAAACCGGAGAATAGATTTCCAGTCCATATAGACCACATAGAATCCGTGGTAAATTTGTTTGCACGGGTTCTAGGTGGATAAAGCACACCAAGAGATTTTGTTTTCTTAGTTTTAGTCGTGTTTTTCCTGGTGTAAAAGTTGGTCAGCTAGTATTTGAAGTAGTTATGCATGCACCGGACAAACAACATCTCGACGGCACACCATAATATAATGGTTGTGATATGAGTTTGCTCTAACAACACGTCGCTCTCTTTGATCAAAATAACAATGATATTGTTTATCATTGGGAAGCCTAAAAAGGTGAATAATATACAAAACTAGACAACAAGTATTTGATATTTCATGTAAGAAACTCATGCTTAAGTATTATATGACTTTGGTATATTCGATTCAACGTTTTATTCTATTTGAATGGAGAGATATTTATTAAATCTATTATTTAGTTAAACCTCCTTAACGGTCAGATTGGATTTTAGTTTGTTGATCTTTGCTCTTGAATTCACATTAAACTTGATTTTCCTTCTTTATTTGTGTATGTATGTGGAGTTACTTACAATCTATTGTGCTTCGACTTCACATAATAAACATACATATATACAACATACTTATACTAAAACATACAATAGAGATTTAGTTTTACTAATTCCATACTGTAAAGAAATAGAGTGCCAAACATAATCGCTAAAACACAAAAACAGATTTAGATTGAAATTATCATAAAACATGGGCTACGATAAAAAGACCATAACATGTGCTACACGACTCCGTTTCAAGACCACCGCTAAGCAAACGAAAGCTTGAAACAAGGAGTACGTTTTATGTTAGAAACACTTGGTCAGAAGCGACTTAACCGTTCGAAAATGATCAAAATCGGTGAAAACGACCAAAAATGTCGAAACCGAAAAAAATCATCCAAACCAATGCGAAAACCGGAGAATAGATTTCCAGTCCATATAGACCACATAGAATCCGTGGTAAATTTGTTTGCACGGGTTTTAGGTGGATAAAGCACACCAAGAGATTTTGTTTTCTTAGTTTTAGTCGTGTTTTGCCTGGTGTAAAAGTTGGTCAGCTAGTATTTGTAGTTATGTATGCACCGAACAAACAACATCTCGACGTCACATCATAATATAACGGTTGTGATATGAGTTTGCTCTAACAACACGTCGCTCTCTTTGATCAAAATAACAATGATATTGTTTATCCTTGGGAAGCCTAAAAAGGTGAATAATATACAAAACTAGACAACAAGTATTTGATATTTCATGTAAGATTCTCATGCTTAAGTATTATATGACTTTGGTATATTCGATTCAAAGTTATATTCTATTTGAATAGAGAGATATTTATTAAAACTATTATTTATTTAAACCTCCTTAACGGTATGATTGGATTTTAGTTTGTTGATCTTTGCTCTTGAATTCATATTAAACTCACTTTTCCTTCTTTATTTGTGTATGTATGTGAAGTTACTTACAATCTATTGTGCTTCGACTTCACATAATAAACATACATATATACAACATACCTATACTAAAACATACAATAGAGATTTAGTTTTACTAATTCCATACTTTTAAGAAATAGAGTGCCAAACATAATCGCCAACACACAAAAACAGATTTAGATTGAAATGATCATAAAACATGGGCTACGATAAAAAGACCATAACATGTGCTACACGACTCCGTTTCAAGACCACCGCTAAGCAAACGAAAGCTTGAAACAAGGAGTAAGTTTTATGTTAGAAACACTTGGTCAGAAGCGACTTAACCGTTCGAAAATGATCAAAATCGGTGAAAACGACCAAAAATGTCGAAACCGAAAAAAATCATCCAAACCTATGCGAAAACCGGAGAATAGATTTCCAGTCCATATAGACCACATAGAATCCGTGGTAAATTTGTTTGCACGGGTTCTAGGTGGATAAAGCAAACCAAGAGATTTTTGTTTCTTAGTTTTAGTCGTGTTTTGCCTGGTGTAAAAGTTGGTCAGCTAGTATTTGAAGTAGTTATGCATGCACCGGACAAACAACATCTCGACGGCACACCATAATATAATGGTTGTGATATGAGTTTGCTCTAACAACACGTCGCTCTCTTTGATCAAAATAACAATGATATTGTTTATCATTGGGAAGCCTAAAAAGGTGAATAATATACAAAACTAGACAACAAGTATTTGATATTTCATGTAAGAAACTCATGCTTAAGTATTATATGACTTTGGTATATTCGATTCAACGTTTTATTCTATTTGAATGGAGAGATATTTATTAAATCTATTATTTAGTTAAACCTCCTTAACGGTCAGATTGGATTTTAGTTTGTTGATCTTTGCTCTTGAATTCACATTAAACTCGATTTTCCTTCTTTATTTGTGTATGTATGTAGAGTTACTTAAAATCTATTGTGCTTCGACTTCACATAATAAACATACATATATACAACATACCTATACTAAAACATACAATAGAGATTTAGTTTTACTAATTCCATACTATAAAGAAATAGAGTGCCAAACATAATCGCTAAAACACAAAAACAGATTTAGATTGAAATTATCATAAAACATGGGCTACGATAAAAAGACCATAACATGTGCTACACGACTCCGTTTCAAGACCACCGCTAAGCAAACGAAAGCTTGAAACAAGGAGTACGTTTTATGTTAGAAACACTTGGTCAGAAGCGACTTAACCGTTCGAAAATGATCGAAATCGGTGAAAACGACCAAAAATGTCAAAACCGAAAAAAATCATCCAAACCTATGCGAAAACCGGAGAATAGATTTCCAGTCCATATAGACTACATAGAATCCGTGGTAAATTTGTTTGCACGGGTTCTAGGTGGATAAAGCAAACCAAGAGATTTTTGTTTCTTAGTTTTAGTCGTGTTTTGCCTGGTGTAAAAGTTGGTCAGCTAGTATTTGAAGTAGTTATGCATGCACCGGACAAACAACATCTAGACGGCACACCATAATATAATGGTTGTGATATGAGTTTGCTCTAACAACACGTCGCTCTCTTTGATCAAAATAACAATGATATTGTTTATCATTGGGAAGCCTAAAAAGGTGAATAATATACAAAACTAGACAACAAGTATTTGATATTTCATGTAAGAAACTCATGCTTAAGTATTATATGACTTTGGTATATTCAATTCAACGTTTTATTCTATTTGAATGGAGAGATATTTATTAAATCTATTATTTAGTTAAACCTCCTTAACGGTCAGTTTGGATTTTATTTTGTTGATCTTTGCTCTTGAATTCACATTAAACTCGCTTTTCCTTCTTTATTTGTGTATGTATGTAGAGTTACTTACAATCTATTGTGCTTCGACTTCACATAATAAACATACATATATACAACATACCTATACTAAAACATACAATAGAGATTTAGTTTTACTAATTCCATACTGTAAAGAAATAGAGTGCCAAACATGATCGCTAAAACACAAAAACAGATTTAGATTGAAATTATCATAAAACATGGTCTACGATAAAAAGACCATAACATGTGCTACACGACTCCGTTTCAAGACCACCGCTAAGCAAACGAAAGCTTGAAACAAGGAGTACGTTTAATGTTAGAAACACTTGGTCAGAAGCGACTTAACCGTTCGAAAATGATCAAAATCGGTGAAAACGACCAAAAATGTCGAAACCGAAAAAAATCATCCAAACCTATGCGAAAACCGGAGAATAGATTTCCAGTCCATATAGACCACATAGAATCCGTGGTAAATTTGTTTTCACGGGTTCTAGGTGGATAAAGCAAACCAAGAGATTTTTGTTTCTTAGTTTTAGTCGTGTTTTTCCTGGTGTAAAAGTTGGTCAGCTAGTATTTGAAGTAGTTATGCATGCACCGGACAAACAACATCTCGACGACACACCATAATATAATGGTTGTGATATGAGTTTGCTCTAACAACACGTCGCTCTCTTTGATCAAAATAACAATGATATTGTTTATCATTGGGAAGCCTAAAAAGGTGAATAATATACAAAACTAGACAACAAGTATTTGATATTTCATGTAAGAAACTCATGCTTAAGTATTATATGACTTTGGTATATTCGATTCAACGTTTTATTCTATTTGAATGGAGAGATATTTATTAAATCTATTATTTAGTTAAACCTCCTTAACGGTCAGATTGGATTTTAGTTTGTTGATCTTTGCTCTTGAATTCACATTAAACTTGATTTTCCTTCTTTATTTGTGTATGTATGTGGAGTTACTTACAATCTATTGTGCTTCGACTTCACATAATAAACATACATATATACAACATACCTATACTAAAACATACAATAGAGATTTAGTTTTACTAATTCCATACTGTAAAGAAATAGAGTGCCAAACATAATCGCTAAAACACAAAAACAGATTTAGATTGAAATTATCATAAAACATGGGCTACGATAAAAAGACCATAACATGTGCTACACGACTCCGTTTCAAGACCACCGCTAAGCAAACGAAAGCTTGAAACAAGGAGTACGTTTTATGTTAGAAACACTTGGTCAGAAGCGACTTAACTGTTCGAAAATGATCAAAATCGGTGAAAACGACCAAAAATGTCGAAACCGAAAAAAATCATCCAAACCAATGCGAAAACCGGAGAATAGATTTCCAGTCCATATAGACCACATAGAATCCGTGGTAAATTTGTTTGCACGGGTTTTAGGTGGATAAAGCACACCAAGAGATTTTGTTTTCTTAGTTTTAGTCGTGTTTTGCCTAGTGTAAAAGTTGGTCAGCTAGTATTTGTAGTTATGTATGCACCGGACAAACAACATCTCGACGTCACATCATAATATAACGGTTGTGATATGAGTTTGCTCTAACAACACGTCGCTCTCTTTGATCAAAATAACAATGATATTGTTTATCCTTGGGAAGCCTAAAAAGGTGAATAATATACAAAACTAGACAACAAGTATTTGATATTTCATGTAAGATTCTCATGCTTAAGTATTATATGACTTTGGTATATTCGATTCAAAGTTATATTCTATTTGAATAGAGAGATATTTATTAAAACTATTATTTATTTAAACCTCCTTAACGGTATGATTTGATTTTAGTTTGTTGATCTTTGCTCTTGAATTCATATTAAACTCACTTTTCCTTCTTTATTTGTGTATGTATGTGAAGTTACTTACAATCTATTGTGCTTCGACTTCACATAATAAACATACATATATACAACATACCTATACTAAAACATACAATAGAGATTTAGTTTTACTAATTCCATACTTTAAAGAAATAGAGTGCCAAACATAATCGCCAACACACAAAAACAGATTTAGATTGAAATGATCATAAAACATGGGCTACGATAAAAAGACCATAACATGTGCTACACGACTCCGTTTCAAGACCACCGCTAAGAAAACGAAAGCTTGAAACAAGGAGTAAGTTTTATGTTAGAAACACTTGGTCAGAAGCGACTTAACCGTTCGAAAATGATCAAAATCGGTGAAAACGACCAAAAATGTCGAAACCGAAAAAAATCATCCAAACCTATGCGAAAACCGGAGAATAGATTTCCATTCCATATAGACCACATAGAATCCGTGGTAAATTTGTTTGCACGGGTTCTAGGTGGATAAAGCAAACCAAGAGATTTTTGTTTCTTAGTTTTAGTCGTGTTTTGCCTGGTGTAAAAGTTGGTCAGCTAGTATTTGAAGTAGTTATGCATGCACCGGACAAACAACATCTCGACGGCACACCATAATATAATGGTTGTGATATGAGTTTGCTCTAACAACACGTCGCTCTCTTTGATCAAAATAACAATGATATTGTTTATCATTGGGAAGCCTAAAAAGGTGAATAATATACAAAACTAGACAACAAGTATTTGATATTTCATGTAAGAAACTCATGCTTAAGTATTATATAACTTTGGTATATTCGATTCAACGTTTTATTCTATTTGAATGGAGAGATATTTATTAAATCTATTATTTAGTTAAACCTCCTTAACGGTCAGATTGGATTTTAGTTTGTTGATCTTTGCTCTTGAATTCACATTAAACTCGATTTTCCTTCTTTATTTGTGTATGTATGTAGAGTTACTTAAAATCTATTGTGCTTCGACTTCACATAATAAACATACATATATACAACATACCTATACTAAAACATACAATAGAGATTTAGTTTTACTAATTCCATACTGTAAAGAAATAGAGTGCCAAACATAATCGCTAAAACACAAAAACAGATTTAGATTGAAATTATCATAAAACATGGGCTACGATAAAAAGACCATAACATGTGCTACACGACTCCGTTTCAAGACCACCGCTAAGCAAACGAAAGCTTGAAACAAGGAGTACGTTTTATGTTAGAAACACTTGGTCAGAAGCGACTTAACCGTTCGAAAATGATCAAAATCGGTGAAAACGACCAAAAATGTCGAAACCGAAAAAAATCATCCAAACCTACGCGAAAACCGGAGAATAGATTTCCATTCCATATAGACCACATAGAATCCGTGGTAAATTTGTTTGCACGGGTTCTAGGTGGATAAAGCACACCAAGAGATTTTGTTTTCTTAGTTTTAGTCGTGTTTTGCCTGGTGTAAAAGTTGGTCAGCTAGTATTTGAAGTAGTTATGCATGCACCGGACAAACAACATCTCGACGGCACACCATAATATAACGGTTGTGATATGAGTTTGCTCTAACAACACGTCGCTCTCTTTGATCAAAATAACAATGATATTGTTTATCCTTGGGAAGCCTAAAAAGGTGAATAATATACAAAACTAGACGACAAGTATTTGATATTTCATGTAAGATTCTCATGCTTAAGTATTATATGACTTTGGTATATTCGC
Organism: Glebionis coronaria; assembly: GCA_025667525.1. Taxonomy (NCBI): domain Eukaryota; kingdom Viridiplantae; phylum Streptophyta; class Magnoliopsida; order Asterales; family Asteraceae; genus Glebionis; species Glebionis coronaria. The sequence continues at coordinate 2,213,711 of JANFOE010000122.1, read as the reverse complement.
TTCAAAGTTATATTCTATTTGAATAGAGAGATATTTATTAAATCTATTATTTATTTAAACCTCCTTAACGGTATGATTGGATTTTAGTTTGTTGATCTTTGCTCTTGAATTCATATTAAACTCGCTTTTCCTTCTTTATTTGTGTATGTATGTGAAGTTACTTACAATCTATTGTGCTTCGACTTCACATAATAAACATACATATATACAACATACCTATACTAAAACATACAATAGAGATTTAGTTTTACTAATTCCATACTTTAAAGAAATAGAGTGCCAAACATAATCGCCAACACACAAAAACAGATTTAGATTGAAATGATCATAAAACATGGGCTACGATAAAAAGACCATAACATGTGCTACACGACTCCGTTTCAAGACCACCGCTAAGCAAACGAAAGCTTGAAACAAGGAGTACGTTTTATGTTAGAAACACTTGGTCAGAAGCGACTTAACCGTTCGAAAATGATCAAAATCGGTGAAAACGACCAAAAATGTCGAAACCGAAAAAAATCATCCAAACCTATGCGAAAACCGGAGAATAGATTTCCAGTCCATATAGACCACATAGAATCCGTGGTAAATTTGTTTGCACGGGTTCTAGGTGGATAAAGCAAACCAAGAGATTTTTGTTTCTTAGTTTTAGTTGTGTTTTGCCTGGTGTAAAAGTTGGTCAGCTAGTATTTGAAGTAGTTATGCATGCACCGGACAAACAACATCTCGACGGCACACCATAATATAATGGTTGTGATATGAGTTTGCTCTAACAACACGTCGCTCTCTTTGATCAAAATAACAATGATATTGTTTATCATTGGGAAGCCTAAAAGGTGAATAATATACAAAACTAGACAACAAGTATTTGATATTTCATGTAAGAAACTCATGCTTAAGTATTATATGACTTTGGTATATTCGATTCAACGTTTTATTCTATTTGAATGGAGAGATATTTATTAAATCTATTATTTAGTTAAACATCCTTAACGGTCAGATTGGATTTTAGTTTGTTGATCTTTGCTCTTGAATTCACATTAAACTCGATTTTCCTTCTTTATTTGTGTATGTATGTAGAGTTACTTACAATCTATTGTGCTTCGACTTCACATAATAAACATACATATATACAACATACCTATACTAAAACATACAATAGAGATTTAGTTTTACTAATTCCATACTGTAAAGAAATAGAGTGCCAAACATAATCGCTAAAACACAAAAACAGATTTAGATTGAAATTATCATAAAACATGGGCTACGATAAAAAGACCATAACATGTGCTACACGACTCCGTTTCAAGACCACCGCTAAGCAAACGAAAGCTTGAAACAAGGAGTACGTTTTATGTTAGAAACACTTGGTCAGAAGCGACTTAACCGTTCGAAAATGATCAAAATCGGTGAAAACGACCAAAAATGTCGAAACCGAAAAAAATCATCCAAACCTATGCGAAAACCGGAGAATAGATTTCCAGTCCATATAGACCACATAGAATCCGTGGTAAATTTGTTTGCACGGGTTCTAGGTGGATAAAGCAAACCAAGAGATTTTTGTTTCTTAGTTTTAGTCGTGTTTTGCCTGGTGTAAAAGTTGGTCAGCTAGTATTTGAAGTAGTTATGCATGCACCGGACAAACAACATCTCGACGGCACACCATAATATAATGGTTGTGATATGAGTTTGCTCTAACAACACGTCGCTCTCTTTGATCAAAATAACAATGATATTGTTTATCATTGGGAAGCCTAAAAAGGTGAATAATATACAAAACTAGACAACAAGTATTTGATATTTCATGTAAGAAACTCATGCTTAAGTATTATATGACTTTGGTATATTCGATTCAACGTTTTATTCTATTTGAATGGAGAGATATTTATTAAATCTATTATTTAGTTAAACCTCCTTAACGGTCAGTTTGGATTTTAGTTTGTTGATCTTTGCTCTTGAATTCACATTAAACTCGCTTTTCCTTCTTTATTTGTGTATGTATGTAGAGTTACTTACAATCTATTATGCTTCGACTTCACATAATAAACATACATATATACAACATACCTATACTAAAACATACAATAGAGATTTAGTTTTACTAATTCCATACTGTAAAGAAATAGAGTGCCAAACATAATCGCTAAAACACAAAAACAGATTTAGATTGAAATTATCATAAAACATGGTCTACGATAAAAAGACCATAACATGTGCTACACGACTCCGTTTCAAGACCACCGCTAAGCAAACGAAAGCTTGAAACAAGGAGTACGTTTTATGTTAGAAACACTTGGTCATAAGCGACTTAACCGTTCGAAAATGATCAAAATCGGTGAAAACGACCAAAAATGTCGAAACCGAAAAAAATCATCCAAACCTATGCGAAAACCGGAGAATAGATTTCCAGTCCATATAGACCACATAGAATCCGTGGTAAATTTGTTTGCACGGGTTCTAGGTGGATAAAGCAAACCAAGAGATTTTTGTTTCTTAGTTTTAGTTGTGTTTTGCCTGGTGTAAAAGTTGGTCAGCTAGTATTTGAAGTAGTTATGCATGCACCGGACAAACAACATCTCGACGGCACACCATAATATAATGGTTGTGATATGAGTTTGCTCTAACAACACGTCGCTCTCTTTGATCAAAATAACAATGATATTGTTTATCATTGGGAAGCCTAAAAGGTGAATAATATACAAAACTAGACAACAAGTATTTGATATTTCATGTAAGAAACTCATGCTTAAGTATTATATGACTTTGGTATATTCGATTCAACGTTTTATTCTATTTGAATGGAGAGATATTTATTAAATCTATTATTTAGTTAAACATCCTTAACGGTCAGATTGGATTTTAGTTTGTTGATCTTTGCTCTTGAATTCACATTAAACTCGATTTTCCTTCTTTATTTGTGTATGTATGTAGAGTTACTTACAATCTATTGTGCTTCGACTTCACATAATAAACATACATATATACAACATACCTATACTAAAACATACAATAGAGATTTAGTTTTACTAATTCCATACTGTAAAGAAATAGAGTGCCAAACATAATCGCTAAAACACAAAAACAGATTTAGATTGAAATTATCATAAAACATGGGCTACGATAAAAAGACCATAACATGTGCTACACGACTCCGTTTCAAGACCACCGCTAAGCAAACGAAAGCTTGAAACAAGGAGTACGTTTTATGTTAGAAACACTTGGTCAGAAGCGACTTAACCGTTCGAAAATGATCAAAATCGGTGAAAACGACCAAAAATGTCGAAACCGAAAAAAATCATCCAAACCTATGCGAAAACCGGAGAATAGATTTCCAGTCCATATAGACCACATAGAATCCGTGGTAAATTTGTTTGCACGGGTTCTAGGTGGATAAAGCAAACCAAGAGATTTTTGTTTCTTAGTTTTAGTCGTGTTTTGCCTGGTGTAAAAGTTGGTCAGCTAGTATTTGAAGTAGTTATGCATGCACCGGACAAACAACATCTCGACGGCACACCATAATATAATGGTTGTGATATGAGTTTGCTCTAACAACACGTCGCTCTCTTTGATCAAAATAACAATGATATTGTTTATCATTGGGAAGCCTAAAAAGGTGAATAATATACAAAACTAGACAACAAGTATTTGATATTTCATGTAAGAAACTCATGCTTAAGTATTATATGACTTTGGTATATTCGATTCAACGTTTTATTCTATTTGAATGGAGAGATATTTATTAAATCTATTATTTAGTTAAACCTCCTTAACGGTCAGTTTGGATTTTAGTTTGTTGATCTTTGCTCTTGAATTCACATTAAACTCGCTTTTCCTTCTTTATTTGTGTATGTATGTAGAGTTACTTACAATCTATTATGCTTCGACTTCACATAATAAACATACATATATACAACATACCTATACTAAAACATACAATAGAGATTTAGTTTTACTAATTCCATACTGTAAAGAAATAGAGTGCCAAACATAATCGCTAAAACACAAAAACAGATTTAGATTGAAATTATCATAAAACATGGTCTACGATAAAAAGACCATAACATGTGCTACACGACTCCGTTTCAAGACCACCGCTAAGCAAACGAAAGCTTGAAACAAGGAGTACGTTTTATGTTAGAAACACTTGGTCATAAGCGACTTAACCGTTCGAAAATGATCAAAATCGGTGAAAACGACCAAAAATGTCGAAACCGAAAAAAATCATCCAAACCTATGCGAAAACCGGAGAATAGATTTCCAGTCCATATAGACCACATAGAATCCGTGGTAAATTTCTTTGCACGGGTTCTAGGTGGATAAAGCAAACCAAGAGATTTTTGTTTCTTAGTTTTAGTCGTGTTTTGCCTGGTGTAAAAGTTGGTCAGCTAGTATTTGAAGTAGTTATGCATGCACCGGACAAACAACATCTCGACGGCACACCATAATATAATGGTTGTGATATGAGTTTGCTCTAACAACACGTCGCTCTCTTTGATCAAAATAACAATGATATTGTTTATCATTGGGAAGCCTAAAAAGGTGAATAATATACAAAACTAGACAACAAGTATTTGATATTTCATGTAAGAAACTCATGCTTAAGTATTATATGACTTTGGTATATTCGATTCAACGTTTTATTCTATTTGAATGGAGAGATATTTATTAAATCTATTATTTAGTTAAACCTCCTTAACGGTCAGTTTGGATTTTAGTTTGTTGATCTTTGCTCTTGAATTCACATTAAACTCGCTTTTCCTTCTTTATTTGTGTATGTATGTAGAGTTACTTACAATCTATTATGCTTCGACTTCACATAATAAACATACATATATACAACATACCTATACTAAAACATACAATAGAGATTTAGTTTTACTAATTCCATACTGTAAAGAAATAGAGTGCCAAACATAATCGCTAAAACACAAAAACAGATTTAGATTGAAATTATCATAAAACATGGTCTACGATAAAAAGACCATAACATGTGCTACACGACTCCGTTTCAAGACCACCGCTAAGCAAACGAAAGCTTGAAACAAGGAGTACGTTTTATGTTAGAAACACTTGGTCATAAGCGACTTAACCGTTCGAAAATGATCAAAATCGGTGAAAACGACCAAAAATGTCGAAACCGAAAAAAATCATCCAAACCTATGCGAAAACCGGAGAATAGATTTCCAGTCCATATAGACCACATAGAATCCGTGGTAAATTTCTTTGCACGGGTTCTAGGTGGATAAAGCAAACCAAGAGATTTTTGTTTCTTAGTTTTAGTCGTGTTTTGCCTGGTGTAAAAGTTGGTCAGCTAGTATTTGAAGTAGTTATGCATGCACCGGACAAACAACATCTCGACGGCACACCATAATATAATGGTTGTGATATGAGTTTGCTCTAACAACACGTCGCTCTCTTTGATCAAAATAACAATGATATTGTTTATCATTGGGAAGCCTAAAAAGGTGAATAATATACAAAACTAGACAACAAGTATTTGATATTTCATGTAAGAAACTCATGCTTAAGTATTATATGACTTTGGTATATTCGATTCAACGTTTTATTCTATTTGAATGGAGAGATATTTATTAAATCTATTATTTAGTTAAACCTCCTTAACGGTCAGTTTGGATTTTAGTTTGTTGATCTTTGCTCTTGAATTCACATTAAACTCGCTTTTCCTTCTTTATTTGTGTATGTATGTAGAGTTACTTACAATCTATTATGCTTCGACTTCACATAATAAACATACATATATACAACATACCTATACTAAAACATACAATAGAGATTTAGTTTTACTAATTCCATACTGTAAAGAAATAGAGTGCCAAACATAATCGCTAAAACACAAAAACAGATTTAGATTGAAATTATCATAAAACATGGTCTACGATAAAAAGACCATAACATGTGCTACACGACTTCGTTTCAAGACCACCGCTAAGCAAACGAAAGCTTGAAACAAGGAGTACGTTTTATGTTAGAAACACTTGGTCATAAGCGACTTAACCGTTCGAAAATGATCAAAATCGGTGAAAACGACCAAAAATGTCGAAACCGAAAAAAATCATCCAAACCTATGCGAAAACCGGAGAATAGATTTCCAGTCCATATAGACCACATAGAATCCGTGGTAAATTTGTTTACACGGGTTCTAGGTGGATAAAGCAAACCAAGAGGTTTTTGTTTCTTAGTTTTAGTCGTGTTTTGCCTGGTGTAAAAGTTGGTCAGCTAGTATTTGAAGTAGTTATGCATGCACCGGACAAACAACATCTCGACGGCACACCATAATATAATGGTTGTGATATGAGTTTGCTCTAACAACACGTCGCTCTCTTTGATCAAAATAACAATGATATTGTTTATCATTGGGAAGCCTAAAAAGGTGAATAATATACAAAACTAGACAACAAGTATTTGATATTTCATGTAAGAAACTCATGCTTAAGTATTATATGACTTTGGTATATTCGATTCAACGTTTTATTCTATTTGAATGGAGAGATATTTATTAAATCTATTATTTAGTTAAACCTCCTTAACGGTCAGATTGGATTTTAGTTTGTTGATCTTTGCTCTTGAATTCACATTAAACTCGATTTTCCTTCTTTATTTGTGTATGTATGTAGAGTTACTTACAATCTATTGTGCTTCGACTTCACATAATAAACATACATATATACAACATACCTATACAAAAACATACAATAGAGATTTAGTTTTACTAATTCCATACTGTAAAGAAATAGAGTGCCAAACATAATCGCTAAAACACAAAAACAGATTTAGATTGAAATTATCATAAAACATGGGCTACGATAAAAAGACCATAACATGTGCTACACGACTCCGTTTCAAGACCACCGCTAAGCAAACGAAAGCTTGAAACAAGGAGTACGTTTTATGTTAGAAACACTTGGTCAGAAGCGACTTAACCGTTCGAAAATGATCAAAATCGGTGAAAACGACCAAAAATGTCGAAACCGAAAAAAATCATCCAAACCTATGCGAAAACCGGAGAATAGATTTCCAGTCCATATAGACCACATAGAATCCGTGGTAAATTTGTTTGCACGGGTTCTAGGTGGATAAAGCACACCAAGAGATTTTGTTTTCTTAGTTTTAGTCGTGTTTTGCCTGGTGTAAAAGTTGGTCAGCTAGTATTTGAAGTAGTTATGCATGCACCGGACAAACAACATCTCGACGGCACACCATAATATAACGGTTGTGATATGAGTTTGCTCTAACAACACGTCGCTCTCTTTGATCAAAATAACAATGATATTGTTTATCCTTGGGAAGCCTAAAAAGGTGAATAATATACAAAACTAGACAACAAGTATTTGATATTTCATGTAAGATTCTCATGCTTAAGTATTATATGACTTTGGTATATTCGATTCAAAGTTATATTCTATTTGAATAGAGAGATATTTATTAAATCTATTATTTATTTAAACCTCCTTAACGGTATGATTGGATTTTAGTTTGTTGATCTTTGCTCTTGAATTCATATTAAACTCGCTTTTCCTTCTTTATTTGTGTATGTATGTGAAGTTACTTACAATCTATTGTGCTTCGACTTCACATAATAAACATACATATATACAACATACCTATACTAAAACATACAATAGAGATTTAGTTTTACTAATTCCATACTTTAAAGAAATAGAGTGCCAAACATAATCGCCAACACACAAAAACAGATTTAGATTGAAATGATCATAAAACATGGGCTACGATAAAAAGACCATAACATGTGCTACACGACTCCGTTTCAAGACCACCGCTAAGCAAACGAAAGCTTGAAACAAGGAGTACGTTTTATGTTAGAAACACTTGGTCAGAAGCGACTTAACCGTTCGAAAATGATCAAAATCGGTGAAAACGACCAAAAATGTCGAAACCGAAAAAAATCATCCAAACCTATGCGAAAACCGGAGAATAGATTTCCAGTCCATATAGACCACATAGAATCCGTGGTAAATTTGTTTGCACGGGTTCTAGGTGGATAAAGCAAACCAAGAGATTTTTGTTTCTTAGTTTTAGTTGTGTTTTGCCTGGTGTAAAAGTTGGTCAGCTAGTATTTGAAGTAGTTATGCATGCACCGGACAAACAACATCTCGACGGCACACCATAATATAATGGTTGTGATATGAGTTTGCTCTAACAACACGTCGCTCTCTTTGATCAAAATAACAATGATATTGTTTATCATTGGGAAGCCTAAAAAGGTGAATAATATACAAAACTAGACAACAAGTATTTGATATTTCATGTAAGAAACTCATGCTTAAGTATTATATGACTTTGGTATATTCGATTCAACGTTTTATTCTATTTGAATGGAGAGATATTTATTAAATCTATTATTTAGTTAAACCTCCTTAACGGTCAGATTGGATTTTAGTTTGTTGATCTTTGCTCTTGAATTCACATTAAACTCGATTTTCCTTCTTTATTTGTGTATGTATGTAGAGTTACTTACAATCTATTGTGCTTCGACTTCACATAATAAACATACATTTATACAACATACCTATACTAAAACATACAATAGAGATTTAGTTTTACTAATTCCATACTGTAAAGAAATAGAGTGCCAAACATAATCGCTAAAACACAAAAACAGATTTAGATTGAAATTATCATAAAACATGGGCTACGATAAAAAGACCATAACATGTGCTACACGACTCCGTTTCAAGACCACCGCTAAGCAAACGAATGCTTGAAACAAGGAGTACGTTTTATGTTAGAAACACTTGGTCAGAAGCGACTTAACCGTTCGAAAATGATCAAAATCGGTGAAAACGACCAAAAATGTCGAAACCGAAAAAAATCATCCAAACCTATGCGAAAACCGGAGAATAGATTTCCAGTCCATATAGACCACATAGAATCCGTGGTAAATTTGTTTGCACGGGTTCTAGGTGGATAAAGCAAACCAAGAGATTTTTGTTTCTTAGTTTTAGTCGTGTTTTGCCTGGTGTAAAAGTTGGTCAGCTAGTATTTGAAGTAGTTATGCATGCACCGGACAAACAACATCTCGACGGCACACCATAATATAATGGTTGTGATATGAGTTTGCTCTAACAACACGTCGCTCTCTTTGATCAAAATAACAATGATATTGTTTATCATTGGGAAGCCTAAAAAGGTGAATAATATACAAAACTAGACAACAAGTATTTGATATTTCATGTAAGAAACTCATGCTTAAGTATTATATGACTTTGGTATATTCGATTCAACGTTTTATTCTATTTGAATGGAGAGATATTTATTAAATCTAATATTTAGTTAAACCTCCTTAACGGTCAGTTTGGATTTTAGTTTGTTGATCTTTGCTCTTGAATTCACATTAAACTCGCTTTTCCTTCTTTATTTGTGTATGTATGTAGAGTTACTTACAATCTATTATGCTTCGACTTCACATAATAAACATACATATATACAACATACCTATACTAAAACATACAATAGAGATTTAGTTTTACTAATTCCATACTGTAAAGAAATAGAGTGCCAAACATAATCGCTAAAACACAAAAACAGATTTAGATTGAAATTATCATAAAACATGGTCTACGATAAAAAGACCATAACATGTGCTACACGACTCCGTTTCAAGACCACCGCTAAGCAAACGAAAGCTTGAAACAAGGAGTACGTTTTATGTTAGAAACACTTGGTCATAAGCGACTTAACCGTTCGAAAATGATCAAAATCGGTGAAAACGACCAAAAATGTCGAAACCGAAAAAAATCATCCAAACCTATGCGAAAACCGGAGAATAGATTTCCAGTCCATATAGACCACATAGAATCCGTGGTAAATTTGTTTACACGGGTTCTAGGTGGATAAAGCAAACCAAGAGATTTTTGTTTCTTAGTTTTAGTCGTGTTTTGCCTGGTGTAAAAGTTGGTCAGCTAGTATTTGAAGTAGTTATGCATGCACCGGACAAACAACATCTCGACGGCACACCATAATATAATGGTTGTGATATGAGTTTGCTCTAACAACACGTCGCTCTCTTTGATCAAAATAACAATGATATTGTTTATCATTGGGAAGCCTAAAAAGGTGAATAATATACAAAACTAGACAACAAGTATTTGATATTTCATGTAAGAAACTCATGCTTAAGTATTATATGACTTTGGTATATTCGATTCAACGTTTTATTCTATTTGAATGGAGAGATATTTATTAAATCTATTATTTAGTTAAACCTCCTTAACGGTCAGATTGGATTTTAGTTTGTTGATCTTTGCTCTTGAATTCACATTAAACTCGATTTTCCTTCTTTATTTGTGTATGTATGTAGAGTTACTTACAATCTATTGTGCTTCGACTTCACATAATAAACATACATATATACAACATACCTATACTAAAACATACAATAGAGATTTAGTTTTACTAATTCCATACTGTAAAGAAATAGATTGCCAAACATAATCGCTAAAACACAAAAACAGATTTAGATTGAAATTATCATAAAACATGGGCTACGATAAAAAGACCATAACATGTGCTACACGACTCCGTTTCAAGACCACCGCTAAGCAAACGAAAGCTTGAAACAAGGAGTACGTTTTATGTTAGAAACACTTGGCCAGAAGCGACTTAACCGTTCGAAAATGATCAAAATCGGTGAAAACGACCAAAAATGTCGAAACCGAAAAAAATCATCCAAACCTATGCGAAAACCGGAGAATAGATTTCCAGTCCATATAGACCACATAGAATCCGTGGTAAATTTGTTTGCACGGGTTCTAGGTGGATAAAGCACACCAAGAGATTTTGTTTTCTTAGTTTTAGTCGTGTTTTGCCTGGTGTAAAAGTTGGTCAGCTAGTATTTGTAGTTATGTATGCACCGGACAAACAACATCTCGACGTCACATCATAATATAACGGTTGTGATATGAGTTTGCTCTAACAACACATCGCTCTCTTTGATCAAAATAACAATGATATTCTTTATCCTTGGGAAGCCTAAAAAGGTGAATAATATACAAAACTAGACAACAAGTATTTGATATTTCATGTAAGATTCTCATGCTTAAGTATTATATGACTTTGGTATATTCGATTCAAAGTTTTATTCTATTTGAATAGAGAGATATTTATTAAATCTATTATTTAGTTAAACCTCCTTAACGGTATGATTGGATTTTAGTTTTTGATCTTTGCTCTTGAATTCATATTAAACTCGCTTTTCCTTCTTTATTTGTATATGTATGTGAAGTTACTTACAATCTATTGTGCTTCGACTTCACATAATAAACATACATATATACAACATACCTATACTAAAACATACAATAGAGATTTAGTTTTACTAATTCCATACTTTAAAGAAATAGAGTGCCAAACATAATCGCCAACACACAAAAACAGATTTAGATTGAAATTATCATAAAACATGGGCTACGATAAAAAGACCATAACATGTGCTACACGACTCCGTTTCAAGACCACCACTAAGAAAACGAAAGCTTGAAACAAGGAGTACGTTTTATGTTAGAAACACTTGGTCAGAAGCGACTTAACTGGTAAAAAATGATCAAAATCGGTGAAAACGACCAAAAATGTCGAAACCGGCAAAAATCATCCAAACCTATGAAAAAACCGGAGAATAGATTTCCTGTCCATATAGACCACATAGAATCCGTGGTAAATTTGTTTGCACGGGTTCTAGGTGGATAAAGCAAACCAAGAGATTTTTGTTTCTTAGTTTTAGTCGTGTTTTGCCTGGTGTAAAAGTTGGTCAGTTAGTATTTGAAGTACTTATGCATGCACCGGACAAACAACATCTCGACGGCACACCATAATATAATGGTTGTGATATGAGTTTGCTCTAACAACACGTCGCTCTCTTTGATCAAAATAACAATGATATTGTTTATCATTGGGAAGCCTAAAAAGGTGAATAATATACAAAACTAGACAACAAGTATTTGATATTTCATGTAAGAAACTCATGCTTAAGTATTATATGACTTTGGTATATTCGATTCAACGTTTTATTCTATTTGAATGGAGAGATATTTATTAAATCTATTATTTAGTTAAACCTCCTTAACGGTCAGATTGGATTTTAGTTTGTTGATCTTTGCTCTTGAATTCACATTAAACTCGATTTTCCTTCTTTATTTGTGTATGTATGTAGAGTTACTTACAATCTATTGTGCTTCGACTTCACATAATAAACATACATATATACAACATACCTATACTAAAACATACAATAGAGATTTAGTTTTACTAATTCCATACTGTAAAGAAATAGAGTGCCAAACATAATCGCTAAAACACAAAAATAGATTTAGATTGAAATTATCATAAAACATGGGCTACGATAAAAGACCATAACATATGCTACACGACTCCGTTTCAAGACCACCGCTAAGCAAACGAAAGCTTCAAACAAGGAGTACATTTTATGTTAGAAACACTTGGTCAGAAGCGACTTAACCGTTCGAAAATGATCAAAATCGGTGAAAACGACCAAAAATGTCGAAACCGAAAAAAATCATCCAAACCTATGCGAAAACCGGAGAATAGATTTCCAGTCCATATAGACCACATAGAATCCGTGGTAAATTTGTTTGCACGGGTTCTAGGTGGATAAAGCAAACCAAGAGATTTTTGTTTCTTAGTTTTAGTCGTGTTTTGCCTGGTGTAAAAGTTGGTTAGCTAGTATTTGAAGTAGTTATGCATGCACCGGACAAACAACATCTCGACGGCACACCATAATATAATGGTTGTGATATGAGTTTGCTCTAACATCACGTCGCTCTCTTTGATCAAAATAACAATGATATTGTTTATCATTGGGAAGCCTAAAAAGGTGAATAATATACAAAACTAGACAACAAGTATTTGATATTTCATGTAAGAAACTCATGCTTAAGTATTATATGACTTTGGTATATTCGATTCAACGTTTTATTCTATTTGAATGGAGAGATATTTATTAAATCTATTATTTAGTTAAACCTACTTAACGGTCAGATTGGATTTTAGTTTGTTGATCTTTACTCTTGAATTCACATTAAACTCGCTTTTCCTTCTTTATTTGTGTATGTATGTAGAGTTACTTACAATCTATTATGCTTCGACTTTACATAATAAACATACATATATACAACATACCTATACTAAAACATACAATAGAGATTTAGTTTTACTAATTCCATACTGTAAAGAAATAGAGTGCCAAACATAATCGCAAAAACACAAAAACAGATTTAGATTGAAATTATTATAAAACATGGTCTACGATAAAAAGACCATAACATGTGCTACACGACTCCGTTTCAAGACCACCGCTAAGCAAACGAAAGCTTGAAACAAGGAGTACGTTTTATGTTAGAAACACTTGTTCAGAAGCGACTTAACCGTTCGAAAATGATCAAAATCGGTGAAAACGACCAAAAATGTCGAAACAGAAAAAAATCATCCAAACCTATGCGAAAACCGGAGAATAGATTTCCAGTCCATATAGACCACATAGAATCCGTGGTAAATTTGTTTGCACGGGTTCTAGGTGGATAAAGCACACCAAGAGATTTTTGTCTCTTAGTTTTAGTCGTGTTTTGCCTGGTGTAAAAGTTGGTCAGCTAGTATTTGTAGTTATGTATGCACCGGACAAACAACATCTCGACGTCACATCATAATATAACGGTTGTGATATGATTTTGCTCTAACAACACGTCGCTCTCTTTGATCAAAATAACAATGATATTGTTTATCCTTGGGAAGCCTAAAAAGGTGAATAATATACAAAACTAGACAACAAGTATTTGATATTTCATGTAAGATTCTCATGCTTAAGTATTATATGTCTTTGGTATATTCGATTCAAAGTTTTATTCTATTTGAATAGAGAGATATTTATTAAATCTATTATTTAGTTAAACCTCCTTAACGGTATGATTGGATTTTAGTTTGTTGATCTTTGCTCTTGAATTCATATTAAACTCGCTTTTCCTTCTTTATTTGTGTATGTATGTGAAGTTACTTACAATCTATTGTGCTTCGACTTCACATAATAAACATACATATATACAACATACCTATACTAAAACATACAATAGAGATTTAGTTTTACTAATTCCATACTTTAAAGAAATAGAGTGCCAAACATAATCGCCAACACACAAAAACAGATTTAGATTGAAATTATCATAAAACATGGGCTACGATAAAAAGACCATAACATGTGCTACACGACTCCGTTTCAAGACCACCGCTAAGAAAACGAAAGCTTGAAACAAGGAGTACGTTTTATGTTAGAAACACTTGGTCAGAAGCGACTTAACCGGTCAAAAATGATCAAAATCGGTGAAAACGACCAAAAATGTCGAAACCGGCAAAAATCATCCAAACCTATGAAAAAACCGGAGAATAGATTTCCAGTCCATATAGACCACATAGAATCCGTGGTAAATTTGTTTGCACGGGTTCTAGGTGGATAAAGCAAACCAAGAGATTTTTGTTTCTTAGTTTTAGTCGTGTTTTGCCTGGTGTAAAAGTTGGTCAGCTAGTATTTGAAGTAGTTATGCATGCACCGGACAAACAACATCTCGACGGCACACCATAATATAATGGTTGTGATATGAGTTTGCTCTAACAACACGTCGCTCTTTTTGATCAAAATAACAATGATATTGTTTATCATTGGGAAGCCTAAAAAGGTGAATAATATACAAAACTAGACAACAAGTATTTGATATTTCATGTAAGAAACTCATGCTTAAGTATTATATGACTTTGGTATATTCGATTCAATGTTTTATTCTATTTGAATGGAGAGATATTTATTAAATCTATTATTTAGTTAAACCTCCTTAACGGTCAGTTTGGATTTTAGTTTGTTGATCTTTGCTCTTGAATTCACATTAAACTCGCTTTTCCTTCTTTATTTGTGTATGTATGTAGAGTTACTTACAATCTATTATGCTTCGACTTCACATAATAAACATACATATATACAACATACCTATACTAAAACATACAATAGAGATTTAGTTTTACTAATTCCATACTGTAAAGAAATAGAGTGCCAAACATAATCGCTAAAACACAAAAACAGATTTAGATTGAAATTATCATAAAACATGGTCTACGATAAAAAGACCATAACATGTGTTACACGACTCCGTTTCAAGACCATCGCTAAACAAACGAAAGCTTGAAACAAGGAGTACGTTTTATGTTAGAAACACTTGGTCAGAAGCGACTTAACCGTTTGAAAATGATCAAAATCGGTGAAAACGACCAAAAATGTCGAAACAGAAAAAATCATCCAAACCTATGCGAAAACCGGAGAATAGATTTCCAGTCCATATAGACCACATAGAATCCGTGGTAAATTTGTTTGCACGGGTTCTAGGTGGATAAAGCACACCAAGAGATTTTTGTTTCTTAGTTTTAGTCGTGTTTTGCCTGGTGTAAAAGTTGGTCAGCTAGTATTTGTAGTTATGTATGCACCGGACAAACAACATCTCGACGTCACATCTTAATATAACGGTTGTGATATGATTTTGCTCTAACAACACGTCGCTCTCTTTGATCAAAATAACAATGATATTGTTTATCCTTGGGAAGCCTAAAAAGGTGAATAATATACAAAACTAGACAACAAGTATTTGATATTTCATGTAAGATTCTCATGCTTAAGTATTATATGACTTTGGTATATTCGATTCAAAGTTTTATTCTATTTGAATAGAGAGATATTTATTAAATCTATTATTTAGTTAAACCTCCTTAACGGTATGATTGGATTTTAGTTTGTTGATCTTTGCTCTTGAATTCATATTAAACTCGCTTTTCCTTCTTTATTTGTGTATGTATGTGAAGTTACTTACAATCTATTGTGCTTCGACTTCACATAATAAACATACATATATACAACATACCTATACTAAAACATACAATAGAGATTTAGTTTTACTAATTCCATACTTTAAAGAAATAGAGTGCCAAACATAATCGCCAACACACAAAAACAGATTTAGATTGAAATTATCATAAAACATGGGCTACGATAAAAAGACCATAACATGTGCTACACGACTCCGTTTCAAGACCACCGCTAAGAAAACGAAAGCTTGAAACAAGGAGTACGTTTTATGTTAGAAACACTTGGTCAGAAGCGACTTAACCGGTCAAAAATGATCAAAATCGGTGAAAACGACCAAAAATGTCGAAACCGGCAAAAATCATCCAAACCTATGAAAAAACCGGAGAATAGATTTCCAGTCCATATAGACCACATAGAATCCGTGGTAAATTTGTTTGCACGGGTTCTAGGTGGATAAAGCAAACCAAGAGATTTTTGTTTCTTAGTTTTAGTCGTGTTTTGCCTGGTGTAAAAGTTGGTCAGCTAGTATTTGAAGTAGTTATGCATGCACCGAACAAACAACATCTCGACGGCACACCATAATATAATGGTTGTGATATGAGTTTGCTCTAACAACACGTCGCTCTTTTTGATCAAAATAACAATGATATTGTTTATCATTGGGAAGCCTAAAAAGGTGAATAATATACAAAACTAGACAACAAGTATTTGATATTTCATGTAAGAAACTCATGCTTAAGTATTATATGACTTTGGTATATTCGATTCAACGTTTTATTCTATTTGAATGGAGAGATATTTATTAAATCTATTATTTAGTTAAACCTCCTTAACGGTCAGTTTGGATTTTAGTTTGTTGATCTTTGCTCTTGAATTCACATTAAACTCGCTTTTCCTTCTTTATTTGTGTATGTATGTAGAGTTACTTACAATCTATTATGCTTCGACTTCACATAATAAACATACATATATACAACATACCTATACTAAAACATACAATAGAGATTTAGTTTTACTAATTCCATACTGTAAAGAAATAGAGTGCCAAACATAATCGCTAAAACACAAAAACAGATTTAGATTGAAATTATCATAAAACATGGTCTACGATAAAAAGACCATAACATGTGTTACACGACTCCGTTTCAAGACCACCGCTAAGCAAATGAAAGCTTGAAACAAGGAGTACGTTTTATGTTAGAAACACTTGGTCAGAAGCGACTTAACCGTTCGAAAATGATCAAAATCGGTGAAAACGACCAAAAATGTCGAAACCGAAAAAAATCATCCAAACCTATGCGAAAACCGGAGAATAGATTTCCAGTCCATATAGACCACATAGAATCCGTGGTAAATTTGTTTGCACGGGTTCTAGGTGGATAAAGCAAACCAAGAGATTTTTGTTTCTTAGTTTTAGTCGTGTTTTGCCTGGTGTAAAAGTTGGTCAGCTAGTATTTGAAGTAGTTATGCATGCACCGGACAAACAACATCTCGACGGCACACCATAATATAATGGTTGTGATATGAGTTTGCTCTAACAACACGTCGCTCTTTTTGATCAAAATAACAATGATATTGTTTATCATTGGGAAGCCTAAAAAGGTGAATAATATACAAAACTAGACAACAAGTATTTGATATTTCATGTAAGAAACTCATGCTTAAGTATTATATGACTTTGGTATATTCGATTCAACGTTTTATTCTATTTGAATGGAGAGATATTTATTAAATCTATTATTTAGTTAAACCTCCTTAACGGTCAATTTGGATTTTAGTTTGTTGATCTTTGCTCTTGAATTCACATTAAACTCGCTTTTCCTTCTTTATTTGTGTATGTATGTCGAGTTACTTACAATCTATTATGCTTCGACTTCACATAATAAACATACATATATACAACATACCTATACTAAAACATACAATAGAGATTTAGTTTTACTAATTCCATACTGTAAAGAAATAGAGTGCCAAACATAATCGCTAAAACACAAAAACAGATTTAGATTGAAATTATCATAAAACATGGTCTACGATAAAAAGACCATAACATGTGTTACACGACTCCGTTTCAAGACCACCGCTAAGCAAACGAAAGCTTGAAACAAGGAGTACGTTTTATGTTAGAAACACTTGGTCAGAAGCGACTTAACCGTTCGAAAATGATCAAAATCGGTGAAAACGACCAAAAATGTCGAAACCGAAAAAAATCATCCAAACCTATGCGAAAACCGGAGAATAGATTTCCAGTCCATATAGACCACATAGAATCCGTGGTAAATTTGTTTGCACGGGTTCTAGGTGGATAAAGCAAACCAAGAGATTTTTGTTTCTTAGTTTTAGTCGTGTTTTGCCTGGTGTAAAAGTTGGTCAGCTAGTATTTGAAGTACTTATGCATGCACCGGACAAACAACATCTCGACGGCACACCATAATATAATGGTTGTGATATGAGTTTGCTCTAACAACACGTCGCTCTCTTTGATCAAAATAACAATGATATTGTTTATCATTGGGAAGCCTAAAAAGGTGAATAATATACAAAACTAGACAACAAGTATTTGATATTTCATGTAAGAAACTCATGCTTAAGTATTATATGACTTTGGTATATTCGATTCAACGTTTTATTCTATTTGAATGGAGAAATATTTATTAAATCTATTATTTAGTTAAACCTCCTTAACGGTCAGATTGGATTTTAGTTTGTTGATCTTTGCTCTTGAATTCACATTAAACTCGATTTTCCTTCTTTATTTGTGTATGTATGTAGAGTTACTTACAATCTATTGTGCTTCGACTTCACATAATAAACATACATATATACAACATACCTATACTAAAACATACAATAGAGATTTAGTTTTACTAATTCCATACTGTAAAGAAATAGAGTGCCAAACATAATCGCTAAAACACAAAAACAGATTTAGATTGAAATTATCATAAAACATGGGCTACGATAAAAAGACCATAACATGTGCTACACGACTCCGTTTCAAGACCACCGCTAAGCAAACGAAAGCTTGAAACAAGGAGTACGTTTTATTTTAGAAACACTTGGCCAGAAGCGACTTAACCGTTCGAAAATGATCAAAATCGGTGAAAACGACCAAAAATGTCGAAACCGAAAAAAAATCATCCAAACCTATGCGAAAACCGGAGAATAGATTTCCAGTCCATATAGACCACATAGAATCCGTGGTAAATTTGTTTGCATGGGTTCTAGGTGGATAAAGCACACCAAGAGATTTTGTTTTCTTAGTTTTAGTCGTGTTTTGCCTGGTGTAAAAGTTGGTCAGCTAGTATTTGTAGTTATGCATGCACCGGGCAAACAACATCTCGACGGCACATCATAATATAACGGTTGTGATATGAGTTTGCTCTAACAACACGTCGCTCTCTTTGATCAAAATAACAATGATATTGTTTATCCTTGGGAAGCCTAAAAAGGTGAATAATATACAAAACTAGACAACAAGTATTTGATATTTCATGTAAGATTCTCATGCTTAAGTATTATATAACTTTGGTATATTCGATTCAAAGTTTTATTCTATATGAATAGAGAGATATTTATTAAATCTATTATTTAGTTAAACCTCCTTAACGGTATGATTGGATTTTAGTTTGTTGATCTTTGCTCTTGAATTCATATTAAACTCGCTTTTCCTTCTTTATTTGTGTATGTATGTGAAGTTACTTACAATCTATTGTGCTTCGACTTCACATAATAAACATACATATATACAACATACCTATACTAAAACATACAATAGAGATTTAGTTTTACTAATTCCATACTTTAAAGAAATAGAGTGCCAAACATAATCGCCAACACACAAAAACAGATTTAGATTGAAATTATCATAAAATATGGGCTACGATAAAAAGACCATAACATGTGCTACACGACTCCGTTTCAAGACCACCACTAAGAAAACGAAAGCTTGAAACAAGGAGTACGTTTTATGTTAGAAACACTTGGTCAGAAGCGACTTAACCGGTCAAAAATGATCAAAATCGGTGAAAACGACCAAAAATGTCGAAACCGGTAAAAATCATCCAAACCTATGAAAAAACCGGAGAATAGATTTCCTGTCCATATAGACCACATAGAATCCGTGGTAAATTTGTTTGCACGGGTTCTAGGTGGATAAAGCAAACCAAGAGATTTTTGTTTCTTAGTTTTAGTCGTGTTTTGCCTGATGTAAAAGTTGGTCAGCTAGTATTTGAAGTAGTTATGCATGCACCGGACAAACAACATCTCGACGGCACACCATAATATAATGGTTGTGATATGAGTTTGCTCTAACAACACGTCGCTCTCTTTGATCAAAATAACAATGATATTGTTTATCATTGGGAAGCCTAAAAAGGTGAATAATATACAAAACTAGACAACAAGTATTTGATATTTCATGTAAGAAACTCATGCTTAAGTATTATATGACTTTGGTATATTCGATTCAACGTTTTATTCTATTTGAATGGAGAGATATTTATTAAATCTATTATTTAGTTAAACCTCCTTAACGGTCAGATTGGATTTTAGTTTGTTGATCTTTTCTCTTGAATTCACATTAAACTCGATTTTCCTTCTTTATTTGTGTATGTATGTAGAGTTACTTACAATCTATTGTGCTTCGACTTCACATAATAAACATACATATATACAACATACCTATACTAAAACATACAATAGAGATTTAGTTTTACTAATTCCATACTGTAAAGAAATAGAGTGCCAAACATAATCGCTAAAACACAAAAACAGATTTAGATTGAAATTATCATAAAACATGGGCTACGATAAAAAGACCATAACATGTGCTACATGACTCCGTTTCAAGACCACCGCTAAGCAAACGAAAGCTTCAAACAAGGAGTACGTTTTATGTTAGAAACACTTGGTCAGAAGCGACTTAACCGTTCGAAAATGATCAAAATCGGTGAAAACGACCAAAAATGTCGAAACCGAAAAAAATCATCCAAACCTATGCGAAAACCGGAGAATAGATTTCCAGTCCATATAGACCACATAGAATCCGTGGTAAATTTGTTTGCACGGGTTCTAGGTGGATAAAGAAAACCAAGAGATTTTTGTTTCTTAGTTTTAGTCGTGTTTTGCCTGGTGTAAAAGTTGGTCAGCTAGTATTTGAAGTAGTTATGCATGCACCGGACAAACAACATCTCGACGGCACACCATAATATAATGGTTGTGATATGAGTTTGCTCTAACAACACGTCGCTCTCTTTGATCAAAATAACAATGATATTGTTTATCATTGGGAAGCCTAAAAAGGTGAATAATATACAAAACTAGACAACAAGTATTTGATATTTCATGTAAGAAACTCATGCTTAAGTATTATATGACTTTGGTATATTTGATTCAACGTTTTATTCTATTTGAATGGAGAGATATTTATTAAATCTATTATTTAGTTAAACCTCCTTAACGGTCAGTTTGGATTTTAGTTTGTTGATCTTTGCTCTTGAATTCACATTAAACTCGCTTTTCCTTCTTTATTTGTGTATGTATGTAGAGTTACTTACAATCTATTATGCTTCGACTTCACATAATAAACATAAATATATACAACATACCTATACTAAAACATACAATAGAGATTTAGTTTTACTAATTCCATACTGTAAAGAAATAGAGTGCCAAACATAATCGCTAAAACACAAAAACAGATTTATATTGAAATTATCATAAAACATGGTCTACGATAAAAAGACCATAACATGTGCTACACGACTCCGTTTCAAGACCACCGCTAAGCAAACGAAAGCTTGAAACAAGGAGTACGTTTTATGTTAGAAACACTTGGTCAGAAGCGACTTAACCGTTCGAAAATGATCAAAATCGGTGAAAACGACCAAA
Organism: Glebionis coronaria; assembly: GCA_025667525.1. Classification (NCBI taxonomy): domain Eukaryota; kingdom Viridiplantae; phylum Streptophyta; class Magnoliopsida; order Asterales; family Asteraceae; genus Glebionis; species Glebionis coronaria. The sequence continues at coordinate 2,191,930 of JANFOE010000122.1, read as the reverse complement.
AATGTCGAAACCGAAAAAAATCATCCAAACCTATGCGAAAACCGGAGAATAGATTTCCAGTCCATATAGACCACATAGAATCCGTGGAAAATTTGTTTGCACGGGTTCTAGGTGGATAAAGCAAACCAAGAGATTTTTTGTTTCTTAGTTTTAGTCGTGTTTTGCCTGGTGTAAAAGTTGGTCAGCTAGTATTTGAAGTAGTTATGCATGCACCGGACAAACAACATCAAAACGGCACACCATAATATAATGGTTGTGATATGAGTTTGCTCTAACAACAAGTCGCTCTCTTTGATCAAAATAACAATGATATTGTTTATCATTGGGAAGCCTAAAAAGGTGAATAATATACAAAACTAGACAACAAGTATTTGATATTTCATGTAAGATTCTCATGCTTAAGTATTATATAACTTTGGTATATTCGATTCAAAGTTTTATTCTATATGAATAGAGAGATATTTATTAAATCTATTATTTAGTTAAACCTCCTTAACGGTATGATTGGATTTTAGTTTGTTGATCTTTGCTCTTGAATTCATATTAAACTCGCTTTTCCTTCTTTATTTGTGTATGTATGTGAAGTTACTTACAATCTATTGTGCTTCGACTTCACATAATAAACATACATATATACAACATACCTATACTAAAACATACAATAGAGATTTAGTTTTACTAATTCCATACTTTAAAGAAATAGAGTGCCAAACATAATCGCCAACACACAAAAACAGATTTAGATTGAAATTATCATAAAATATGGGCTACGATAAAAAGACCATAACATGTGCTACACGACTCCGTTTCAAGACCACCACTAAGAAAACGAAAGCTTGAAACAAGGAGTACGTTTTATGTTAGAAACACTTGGTCAGAAGCGACTTAACCGGTCAAAAATGATCAAAATCGGTGAAAACGACCAAAAATGTCGAAACCGGCAAAAATCATCCAAACCTATGAAAAAACCGGAGAATAGATTTCCTGTCCATATAGACCACATAGAATCCGTGGTAAATTTGTTTGCACGGGTTCTAGGTGGATAAAGCAAACCAAGAGATTTTTGTTTCTTAGTTTTAGTCGTGTTTTGCCTGGTGTAAAAGTTGGTCAGCTAGTATTTGAAGTAGTTATGCATGCACCGGACAAACAACATCTCGACGGCACACCATAATATAATGGTTGTGATATGAGTTTGCTCTAACAACACGTCGCTCTCTTTGATCAAAATAACAATGATATTGTTTATCATTGGGAAGCCTAAAAAGGTGAATAATATACAAAACTAGACAACAAGTATTTGATATTTCATGTAAGAAACTCATGCTTAAGTATTATATGACTTTGGTATATTCGATTCAACGTTTTATTCTATTTGAATGGAGAGATATTTATTAAATCTATTATTTAGTTAAACCTCCTTAACGGTCAGATTGGATTTTAGTTTGTTGATCTTTTCTCTTGAATTCACATTAAACTCGATTTTCCTTCTTTATTTGTGTATGTATGTAGAGTTACTTACAATCTATTGTGCTTCGACTTCACATAATAAACATACATATATACAACATACCTATACTAAAACATACAATAGAGATTTAGTTTTACTAATTCCATACTGTAAAGAAATAGAGTGCCAAACATAATCGCTAAAACACAAAAACAGATTTAGATTGAAATTATCATAAAACATGGGCTACGATAAAAAGACCATAACATGTGCTACATGACTCCGTTTCAAGACCACCGCTAAGCAAACGAAAGCTTCAAACAAGGAGTACGTTTTATGTTAGAAACACTTGGTCAGAAGCGACTTAACCGTTCGAAAATGATCAAAATCGGTGAAAACGACCAAAAATGTCGAAACCGAAAAAAATCATCCAAACCTATGCGAAAACCGGAGAATAGATTTCCAGTCCATATAGACCACATAGAATCCGTGGTAAATTTGTTTGCACGGGTTCTAGGTGGATAAAGAAAACCAAGAGATTTTTGTTTCTTAGTTTTAGTCGTGTTTTGCCTGGTGTAAAAGTTGGTCAGCTAGTATTTGAAGTAGTTATGCATGCACCGGACAAACAACATCTCGACGGCACACCATAATATAATGGTTGTGATATGAGTTTGCTCTAACAACACGTCGCTCTCTTTGATCAAAATAACAATGATATTGTTTATCATTGGGAAGCCTAAAAAGGTGAATAATATACAAAACTAGACAACAAGTATTTGATATTTCATGTAAGAAACTCATGCTTAAGTATTATATGACTTTGGTATATTTGATTCAACGTTTTATTCTATTTGAATGGAGAGATATTTATTAAATCTATTATTTAGTTAAACCTCCTTAACGGTCAGTTTGGATTTTAGTTTGTTGATCTTTGCTCTTGAATTCACATTAAACTCGCTTTTCCTTCTTTATTTGTGTATGTATGTAGAGTTACTTACAATCTATTATGCTTCGACTTCACATAATAAACATAAATATATACAACATACCTATACTAAAACATACAATAGAGATTTAGTTTTACTAATTCCATACTGTAAAGAAATAGAGTGCCAAACATAATCGCTAAAACACAAAAACAGATTTATATTGAAATTATCATAAAACATGGTCTACGATAAAAAGACCATAACATGTGCTACACGACTCCGTTTCAAGACCACCGCTAAGCAAACGAAAGCTTGAAACAAGGAGTACGTTTTATGTTAGAAACACTTGGTCAGAAGCGACTTAACCGTTCGAAAATGATCAAAATCGGTGAAAACGACCAAAAATGTCGAAACCGAAAAAAATCATCCAAACCTATGCGAAAACCGGAGAATAGATTTCCAGTCCATATAGACCACATAGAATCCGTGGAAAATTTGTTTGCACGGGTTCTAGGTGGATAAAGCAAACCAAGAGATTTTTGTTTCTTAGTTTTAGTCGTGTTTTGCCTGGTGTAAAAGTTGGTCAGCTAGTATTTGAAGTAGTTATGCATGCACCGGACAAACAACATCAAAACGGCACACCATAATATAATGGTTGTGATATGAGTTTGCTCTAACAACAAGTCGCTCTCTTTGATCAAAATAACAATGATATTGTTTATCATTGGGAAGCCTAAAAAGGTGAATAATATACAAAACTAGACAACAAGTATTTGATATTTCATGTAAGAAACTCATGCTTAAGTATTATATGACTTTGGTATATTCGATTCAACGTTTTATTCTATTTGAATGGAGAGATATTTATTAAATCTATTATTTAGTTAAACCTCCTTAACGGTCAGATTGGATTTTAGTTTGTTGATCTTTGCTCTTGAATTCACATTAAACTCGATTTTCCTTCTTTATTTGTGTATGTATGTAGAGTTACTTACAATCTATTGTGCTTCGACTTCACATAATAAACATACATATATACAACATACCTATACTAAAACATACAATAGAGATTTAGTTTTACTAATTCCATACTGTAAAGAAATAGAGTGCCAAACATAATCGCTAAAACACAAAAACAGATTTAGATTGAAATTATCATAAAACATGGGCTACGATAAAAAGACCATAACATGTGCTACACGACTCCGTTTCAAGACCACCGCTAAGCAAACGAAAGCTTCAAACAAGGAGTACGTTTTATGTTAGAAACACTTGGCCAGAAGCGACTTAACCGTTCGAAAATGATCAAAATCGGTGAAAACGACCAAAAATGTCGAAACCGAAAAAAATCATCCAAACCTATGCGAAAACCGGAGAATAGATTTCCAGTCCATATAGACCACATAGAATCCGTGGTAAATTTGTTTGCACGGGTTCTAGGTGGATAAAGCACACCAAGAGATTTTGTTTTCTTAGTTTTAGTCGTGTTTTGCCTGGTGTAAAAGTTGGTCAGCTAGTATTTGTAGTTATGTATGCACCGGACAAACAACATCTCGACGTCACATCATAATATAACGGTTGTGATATGAGTTTGCTCTAACAACACGTCGCTCTCTTTGATCAAAAAAACAATGATATTGTTTATCCTTGGGAAGCCTAAAAAGGTGAATAATATACAAAACTAGACAACAAGTATTTGATATTTCATGTAAGATTCTCATGCTTAAGTATTATATGACTTTGGTATATTCGATTCAAAGTTTTATTCTATTTGAATAGAGAGATATTTATTAAATCTATTATTTAGTTAAACCTCCTTAACGGTATGATTGGATTTTAGTTTGTTGATCTTTGCTCTTGAATTCATATTAAACTCGCTTTTCCTTCTTTATTTGTGTATGTATGTGAAGTTACTTACAATCTATTATGCTTCGACTTCACATAATAAACATACATATATATAACATATCTATACTAAAACATACAATAGAGATTTAGTTTTACTAATTCCATACTTTAAAGAAATAGAGTGCCAAACATAATCGCCAACACACAAAAACAGATTTAGATTGAAATTATCATAAAACATGGGCTATGATAAAAAGACCATAACATGTGCTACACGACTCCGTTTCAAGACCACCACTAAGAAAACGAAAGCTTGAAACAAGGAGTACGTTTTATGTTAGAAACACTTGGTCAGAAGCCACTTAACCGGTCAAAAATGATCAAAATTGGTGAAAACGACCAAAAATGTCGAAACCGGCAAAAATCATCCAAACCTATGAAAAAACCGGAGAATAGATTTCCAGTCCATATAGACCACATAGAATCCGTGGTAAATTTGTTTGCACGGGTTCTAGGTGGATAAAGCAAACCAAGAGATTTTTGTTTCTTAGTTTTAGTCGTGTTTTGCCTGGTGTAAAAGTTGGTCAGCTAGTATTTGAAGTAGTTATGCATGCACCGGACAAACAACATCTCGACAGCACACCATAATATAATGGTTGTGATATGAGTTTTCTCTAACAACACGTCGCTCTCTTTGATCAAAATAACAATGATATTGTTTATCATTGGGAAGCCTAAAAAGGTGAATAATATACAAAACTAGACAACAAGTATTTGATATTTCATGTAAGAAACTCATGCTTAAGTATTATATGACTTTGGTATATTCGATTCAACGTTTTATTCTATTTGAATGGAGAGATATTTATTAAATCTATTATTTAGTTAAACCTCCTTAACGGTCAGATTGGATTTTAGTTTGTTGATCTTTGCTCTTGAATTCATATTAAACTCGCTTTTCCTTCTTTATTTGTGTATGTATGTAGAGTTACTTACAATCTATTGTGTTTCGACTTCACATAGTAAACATACATATATACAACATACCTATACTAAAACATACAATAGAGATTTAGTTTTACTAATTCCATACTGTAAAGAAATAGAGTGCCAAACATAATCGCTAAAACACAAAAACAGATTTAGATTGAAATTATCATAAAACATGGGCTACGATAAAAAGACCATAACATGTGCTACACGACTCCGTTTCAAGACCACCGCTAAGCAAACGAAAGCTTCAAACAAGGAGTACGTTTTATGTTAGAAACACTTGGTCAGAAGCGACTTAACCGTTAGAAAATGATCAAAATCGGTGAAAACGACCAAAAATGTCGAAACCGAAAAAAATCATCCAAACCTATGCGAAAACCGGAGAATAGATTTCCAGTCCATATAGACCACATAGAATCCGTGGTAAATTTGTTTGCACGGGTTCTAGGTGGATAAAGCACACCAAGAGATTTTGTTTTCTTAGTTTTAGTCGTGTTTTGCCTGGTGTAAAAGTTGGTCAGCTAGTATTTGTAGTTATGTATGCACCGGACAAACAACATCTCGACGTCACATCATAATATAACGGTTGTGATATGAGTTTGCTCTAACAACACGTCGCTCTCTTTGATCAAAATAACAATGATATTGTTTATCCTTGGGAAGCCTAAAAAGGTGAATAATATACAAAACTACACAACAAGTATTTGGTATTTCATGTAAGATTCTCATGCTTAAGTATTATATGACTTTGGTATATTCGATTCAAAGTTTTATTCTATTTGAATAGAGAGATATTTATTAAATCTATTATTTAGTTAAACCTCCTTAACGGTATGATTGGATTTTAGTTTGTTGATCTTTGCTCTTGAATTCATATTAAACTCGCTTTTCCTTCTTTATTTGTGTACGTATGTGAAGTTACTTACAATCTATTGTGCTTCGACTTCACATAATAAACATACATATATACAACATACCTATACTAAAACATACAATAGAGATTTAGTTTTACTAATTCCATACTTTAAAGAAATAGAGTGCCAAACATAATCGCCAACACACAAAAACAGATTTAGATTGAAATTATCATAAAACATGGGCTACGATAAAAAGACCATAACATGTGCTACACGACTCCGTTTCAAGACCACTACTAAGAAAACGAAAGCTTGAAACAAGGAGTACGTTTTATGTTAGAAACACTTGGTCAGAAGCGACTTAACCGGTCAAAAATGATCAAAATCGGTGAAAACGACCAAAAATGTCGAAACCGGCAAAAATCATCCAAACCTATGAAAAAAACGGAGAATAGATTTCCAGTCCATATAGACCACATAGAATCCGTGGTAAATTTGTTTGCACGGGTTCTAGGTGGATAAAGCAAACCAAGAGATTTTTGTTTCTTAGTTTTAGTCGTGTTTTGCCTGGTGTAAAAGTTGGTCAACTAGTATTTGAAGTAGTTATGCATGCACCGGACAAACAACATCTCGACGGCACACCATAATATAATGGTTGTGATATGAGTTTGCTCTAACAACACGTCGCTCTCTTTGATCAAAATAACAATGATATTGTTTATCATTGGGAAGCCTAAAAAGGTGAATAATATACAAAACTAGACAACAAGTATTTGATATTTCATGTAAGAAACTCATGCTTAAGTATTATATGACTTTGGTATATTCGATTCAACGTTTTATTCTATTTGAATGGAGAGATATTTATTAAATCTATTATTTAGTTAAACCTCCTTAACGGTCAGATTGGATTTTAGTTTGTTGATCTTTGCTCTTGAATTCACATTAAACTTGATTTTCCTTCTTTATTTGTGTACGTATGTAGAGTTACTTACAATCTATTGTGCTTCGACTTCACATAATAAACATACATATATACAACATACCTATACTAAAACATACAATAGAGATTTAGTTTTACTAATTCCATACTGTAAAAAAATAGATTGCCAAACATAATCGCTAAAACACAAAAACAGATTTAGATTGAAATTATCATAAAACATGGGCTACGATAAAAAGACCATAACATGTGCTACACGACTCCGTTTCAAGACCACCGCTAAGCAAACGAAAGCTTCAAACAAGGAGTACGTTTTATGTTAGAAACACTTGGTCAGAAGCGACTTAACCGTTCGAAAATGATCAAAATCGGTGAAAACGACCAAAAATGTCGAAACCGAAAAAAATCATCCAAACCTATGCGAAAACCGGAGAATAGATTTCCAGTCCATATAGACCACATAGAATCCGTGGTAAATTTGTTTGCACGGGTTCTAGGTGGATAAAGCAAACCAAGAGATTTTTGTTTCTTAGTTTTAGTCGTGTTTTGCCTGGTGTAAAAGTTGGTCAGCTAGTATTTGAAGTAGTTATGCATGCACCGGACAAACAACATCTCGACGGCACACCATAATATAATGGTTGTGATATGAGTTTGCTCTAACATCACGTCGCTCTCTTTGATCAAAATAACAATGATATTGTTTATCATTGGGAAGCCTAAAAAGGTGAATAATATACAAAACTAGACAACAAGTATTTGATATTTCATGTAAGAAACTCATGCTTAAGTATTATATGACTTTGGTATATTCGATTCAACATTTTATTCTATTTGAATGGAGAGATATTTATTAAATCTATTATTTAGTTAATCCTCCTTAACGGTCAGATTGGATTTTAGTTTGTTGATCTTTGCTCTTGAATTCACATTAAACTCGCTTTTCCTTCTTTATTTGTGTATGTATGTAGAGTTACTTACAATCTATTGTGCTTCGACTTCACATAATAAACATACATATATACAACATACCTATACTAAAACATACAATAGAGATTTAGTTTTACTAATTCCATACTGTAAAGAAATAGAGTGCCAAACATAATCGCTAAAACACAAAAACAGATTTAGATTGAAATTATCATAAAACATGGTCTACGATAAAAAGACCATAACATGTGCTACACGACTCCGTTTCAAGACCATCGCTAAACAAACGAAAGCTTGAAACAAGGAGTACGTTTTATGTTAGAAACACTTGGTCAGAAGCGACTTAACCGTTCGAAAATGATCAAAATCGGTGAAAACGACCAAAAATGTCGAAACCGAAAAAAATCATCCAAACCTATGCGAAAACCGGAGAATAGATTTCCAGTCCATATAGACCACATAGAATCCGTGGTAAATTTGTTTGCACGGGTTCTAGGTGGATAAAGCACACCAAGAGATTTTGTTTTCTTAGTTTTAGTCGTGTTTTGCCTGGTGTAAAAGTTGGTCAGCTAGTATTTGTAGTTATGTATGCACCGGACAAACAACATCTCGACGTCACATCATAATATAACGGTTGTGATATGAGTTTGCTCTAACAACACGTCGCTCTCTTTGATCAAAATAACAATGATATTGTTTATCCTTGGGAAGCCTAAAAAGGTGAATAATATACAAAACTAGACAACAAGTATTTGATATTTCATGTAAGATTCTCATGCTTAAGTATTATATGACTTTGGTATATTCGATTCAAAGTTTTATTCTATTTGAATAGAGAGATATTTATTAAATCTATTATTTAGTTAAACCTCCTTAACGGTATGATTGGATTTTAGTTTGTAGATCTTTGCTCTTGAATTCATATTAAACTCGCTTTTCCTTCTTTATTTGTGTATGTATGTGAAGTTACTTACAATCTATTGTGCTTCGACTTCACATAATAAACATACATATATACAACATACCTATACTAAAACATACAATAGAAATTTAGTTTTACTAATTCCATACTGTAAAGAAATAGAGTGCCAAACATAATCGCTAAAACACAAAAACAGATTTAGATTGAAATTATCATAAAACATGGGCTACGATAAAAAGACCATAACATGTGCTACACGACTCCGTTTCAAGACCACCGCTAAGCAAACGAAAGCTTGAAACAAGGAGTACGTTTTATGTTAGAAACACTTGGTCAGAAGCGACTTAACCGTTCGAAAATGACCAAAATCGGTGAAAACGACCAAAAATGTCGAAACCGAAAAAAATCATCCAAACCTATGCGAAAACCGGAGAATAGATTTCCAGTCCATATAGACCACATAGAATCCGTGGTAAATTTGTTTGCACGGGTTCTAGGTGGATAAAGCAAACCAAGAGATTTTTGTTTCTTAGTTTTAGTCGTGTTTTGCCTGGTGTAAAAGTTGGTCAGCTAGTATTTGAAGTAGTTATGCATGCACCGGACAAACAACATCTCGACGGCACACCATAATATAATGGTTGTGATATGAGTTTGCTCTAACAACACGTCGCTCTCTTTGATCAAAATAACAATGATATTGTTTATCATTGGGAAGCCTAAAAAGGTGAATAATATACAAAACTAGACAACAAGTATTTGATATTTCATGTAAGAAACTCATGCTTAAGTATTATATGACTTTGGTATATTCGATTCAACGTTTTATTCTATTTGAATGGAGAGATATTTATTAAATCTATTATTTAGTTAAACCTCCTTAACGGTCAGATTGGATTTTAGTTTGTTGATCTTTGCTCTTGAATTCACATTAAACTCGATTTTCCTTCTTTATTTGTGTATGTATGTAGAGTTACTTACAATCTATTGTGCTTCGACTTCACATAATAAACATACATATATACAACATACCTATACTAAAACATACAATAGAGATTTAGTTTTACTAATTCCATACTGTAAAGAAATAGAGTGCCAAACATAATCGCTAAAACACAAAAACAGATTTAGATTGAAATTATCATAAAACATGGGCTACGATAAAAAGACCATAACATGTGCTACACGACTCCGTTTCAAGACCACCGCTAAGCAAACGAAAGCTTCAAACAAGGAGTACGTTTTATGTTAGAAACACTTGGTCAGAAGCGACTTAACCGTTCGAAAATGACCAAAATCGGTGAAAACGACCAAAAATGTCGAAACCGAAAAAAATCATCCAAACCTATGCGAAAACCGGAGAATAGATTTCCAGTCCATATAGACCACATAGAATCCGTGGTAAATTTGTTTGCACGGGTTCTAGGTGGATAAAGCAAACCAAGAGATTTTTGTTTCTTAGTTTTAGTCGTGTTTTGCCTGGTGTAAAAGTTGGTCAGCTAGTATTTGAAGTAGTTATGCATGCACCGGACAAACAACATCTCGACGGCACACCATAATATAATGGTTGTGATATGAGTTTGCTCTAACAACACGTCGCTCTCTTTGATCAAAATAACAATGATATTGTTTATCATTGGGAAGCCTAAAAAGGTGAATAATATACAAAACTAGACAACAAGTATTTGATATTTCATGTAAGAAACTCATGCTTAAGTATTATATGACTTTGGTATATTCGATTCAACGTTTTATTCTATTTGAATGGAGAGATATTTATTAAATCTATTATTTAGTTAAACCTCCTTAACGGTCAGATTGGATTTTAGTTTGTTGATCTTTGCTCTTGAATTCACATTAAACTCGATTTTCCTTCTTTATTTGTGTATATATGTAGAGTTACTTACAATCTATTGTGCTTCGACTTCACATAATAAACATACATATATACAACATACCTATACTAAAACATACAATAGAGATTTAGTTTTACTAATTCCATACTGTAAAGAAATAGAGTGCCAAACATAATCGCTAAAACACAAAAACAGATTTAGATTGAAATTATCATAAAACATGGGCTACGATAAAAAGACCATAACATGTGCTACACGACTCCGTTTCAAGACCACCGCTAAGCAAACGAAAGCTTCAAACACGGAGTACGTTTTATGTTAGAAACACTTGGTCAGAAGAGACTTAACCGTTCGAAAATGATCAAAATCGGTGAAAACGACCAAAAATGTCGAAACCGAAAAAAATCATCCAAACCTATGCGAAAACCGGAGAATAGATTTCCAGTCCATATAGACCACATAGAATCCGTGGTAAATTTGTTTGCACGGGTTCTAGGTGGATAAAGCAAACCAAGAGATTTTTGTTTCTTAGTTTTAGTCGTGTTTTGCCTGGTGTAAAAGTTGGTCAGCTAGTATTTGAAGTAGTTATGCATGCACCGGACAAACAACATCTCGACGGCACACCATAATATAATGGTTGTGATATGAGTTTGCTCTAACATCACGTCGCTCTCTTTGATCAAAATAACAATGATATTGTTTATCATTGGGAAGCCTAAAAAGGTGAATAATATATAAAACTAGACAACAAGTATTTGATATTTCATGTAAGAAACTCATGCTTGAGTATTATATGACTTTGGTATATTCGATTCAACATTTTATTCTATTTGAATGGAGAGATATTTATTAAATCTATTATTTAGTTAATCCTCCTTAACGGTCAGATTGGATTTTAGTTTGTTGATCTTTGCTCTTGAATTCACATTAAACTCGCTTTTCCTTCTTTATTTGTGTATGTATGTAGAGTTACTTACAATCTATTGTGCTTCGACTTCACATAATAAACATACATATATACAACATACCTATACTAAAACATACAATAGAGATTTAGTTTTACTAATTCCATACTGTAAAGAAATAGAGTGCCAAACATAATCGCTAAAACACAAAAACAGATTTAGATTGAAATTATCATAAAACATGGTCTACGATAAAAAGACCATAACATGTGCTACACGACTCCGTTTCAAGACCATCGCTAAACAAACGAAAGCTTGAAACAAGGAGTACGTTTTATGTTAGAAACACTTGGTCAGAAGCGACTTAACCGTTCGAAAATGATCAAAATCGGTGAAAACGACCAAAAATGTCGAAACCGAAAAAAATCATCCAAACCTATGCGAAAACCGGAGAATAGATTTCCAGTCCATATAGACCACATAGAATCCGTGGTAAATTTGTTTGCACGGGTTCTAGGTGGATAAAGCACACCAAGAGATTTTGTTTTCTTAGTTTTAGTCGTGTTTTGCCTGGTGTAAAAGTTGGTCAGCTAGTATTTGTAGTTATGTATGCACCGGACAAACAACATCTCAACGTCACATCATAATATAACGGTTGTGATATGAGTTTGCTCTAACAACACCTCGCTCTCTTTGATCAAAATAACAATGATATTGTTTATCCTTGGGAAGCCTAAAAAGGTGAATAATATACAAAACTAGACAACAAGTATTTGATATTTCATGTAAGATTCTCATGCTTAAGTATTATATGACTTTGGTATATTCGATTCAAAGTTTTATTCTATTTGAATAGAGAGATATTTATTAAATCTATTATTTAGTTAAACCTCCTTAACGGTATGATTGGATTTTAGTTTGTAGATCTTTGCTCTTGAATTCATATTAAACTCGCTTTTCCTTCTTTATTTGTGTATGTATGTGAAGTTACTTACAATCTATTGTGCTTCGACTTCACATAATAAACATACATATATACAACATACCTATACTAAAACATACAATAGAGATTTAGTTTTACTAATTCCATACTGTAAAGAAATAGAGTGCCAAACATAATCGCTAAAACACAAAAACAGATTTAGATTGAAATTATCATAAAACATGGGCTACGATAAAAAGACCATAACATGTGCTACACGACTCCGTTTCAAGACCACCGCTAAGCAAACGAAAGCTTGAAACAAGGAGTACGTTTTATGTTAGAAACACTTGGTCAGAAGCGACTTAACCGTTCGAAAATGATCAAAATCGGTGAAAACGACCAAAAATGTCGAAACCGAAAAAAATCATCCAAACCTATGCGAAAACCGGAGAATAGATTTCCAGTCCATATAGACCACATAGAATCTGTGGTAAATTTGTTTGCACGGGTTCTAGGTGGATAAAGCAAACCAAGAGATTTTTGTTTCTTAGTTTTAGTCGGGTTTTGCCTGGTGTAAAAGTTGGTCAGCTAGTATTTGAAGTAGTTATGCATGCACCGGACAAACAACATCTCGACGGCACACCATAATATAATGGTTGTGATATGAGTTTGCTCTAACAACACGTCGCTCTCTTTGATCAAAATAACAATGATATTGTTTATCATTGGGAAGCCTAAAAAGGTGAATAATATACAAAACTAGACAACAAGTATTTGATATTTCATGTAAGAAACTCATGCTTAAGTATTATATGACTTTGGTATATTCGATTCAACGTTTTATTCTATTTGAATGGAGAGATATTTATTAAATCTATTATTTAGTTAAACCTCCTTAACGGTCAGATTGGATTTTAGTTTGTTGATCTTTGCTCTTGAATTCACATTAAACTCGATTTTCCTTCTTTATTTGTGTATGTATGTAGAGTTACTTACAATCTATTGTGCTTCGACTTCACATAATAAACATACATATATACAACATACCTATACTAAAACATACAATAGAGATTTAGTTTTACTAATTCCATACTGTAAAGAAATAGAGTGCCAAACATAATCGCTAAAACACAAAAACAGATTTAGATTGAAATTATCATAAAACATGGGCTACGATAAAAAGACCATAACATGTGCTACACGACTCCGTTTCAAGACCACCGCTAAGCAAACGAAAGCTTCAAACAAGGAGTACGTTTTATGTTAGAAACACTTGGTCAGAAGCGACTTAACCGTTCGAAAATGATCAAAATCGGTGAAAACGACCAAAAATGTCGAAACCGAAAAAAATCATCCAAACCTATGCGAAAACCGGAGAATAGATTTCCAGTCCATATAGACCACATAGAATCCGTGGTAAATTTGTTTGCACGGGTTCTAGGTGGATAAAGCAAACCAAGAGATTTTTGTTTCTTAGTTTTAGTCGGGTTTTGCCTGGTGTAAAAGTTGGTCAGCTAGTATTTGAAGTAGTTATGCATGCACCGGACAAACAACATCTCGACGGCACACCATAATATAATGGTTGTGATATGAGTTTGCTCTAACAACACGTCGCTCTCTTTGATCAAAATAACAATGATATTGTTTATCATTGGGAAGCCTAAAAAGGTGAATAATATACAAAACTAGACAACAAGTATTTGATATTTCATGTAAGAAACTCATGCTTAAGTATTATATGACTTTGGTATATTCGATTCAACGTTTTATTCTATTTGAATGGAGAGATATTTATTAAATCTATTATTTAGTTAAACCTCCTTAACGGTCAGATTGGATTTTAGTTTGTTGATCTTTGCTCTTGAATTCACATTAAACTCGATTTTCCTTCTTTATTTGTGTATGTATGTAGAGTTACTTACAATCTATTGTGCTTCGACTTCACATAATAAACATACATATATACAACATACCTATACTAAAACATACAATAGAGATTTAGTTTTACTAATTCCATACTGTAAAGAAATAGAGTGCCAAACATAATCGCTAAAACACAAAAACAGATTTAGATTGAAATTATCATAAAACATGGGCTACGATAAAAAGACCATAACATGTGCTACACGACTCCGTTTCAAGACCACCGCTAAGCAAACGAAAGCTTCAAACAAGGAGTACGTTTTATGTTAGAAACACTTGGTCAGAAGCGACTTAACCGTTCGAAAATGATCAAAATCGGTGAAAACGACCAAAAATGTCGAAACCGAAAAAAATCATCCAAACCTATGCGAAAACCGGAGAATAGATTTCCAGTCCATATAGACCACATAGAATCCGTGGTAAATTTGTTTGCACGGGTTCTAGGTGGATAAAGCAAACCAAGAGATTTTTTTTTCTTAGTTTTAGTCGTGTTTTGCCTGGTGTAAAAGTTGGTCAGCTAGTATTTGAAGTAGTTATGCATGCACCGGACAAACAACATCTCGACGGCACACCATAATATAATGGTTGTGATATGAGTTTGCTCTAACATCACGTCGCTCTCTTTGATCAAAATAACAATGATATTGTTTATCATTGGGAAGCCTAAAAAGGTGAATAATATACAAAACTAGACAACAAGTATTTGATATTTCATGTAAGAAACTCATGCTTAAGTATTATATGACTTTGGTATATTCGATTCAACGTTTTATTCTATTAGAATGGAGAGATATTTATTAAATCTATTATTTAGTTAAACCTCCTTAACGGTCAGATTGGATTTTAGTTTGTTGATCTTTGCTCTTGAATTCATATTAAACTCGCTTTTCCTTCTTTATTTGTGTATGTATGTAGAGTTACTTACAATCTATTGTGCTTCGACTTCACATAATAAACATACATATATACAACATACCTATACTAAAACATACAATAGAGATTTAGTTTTACTAATTCCATACTGTAAAGAAATAGAGTGCCAAACATAATCGCTAAAACACAAAAACAGATTTAGATTGAAATTATCATAAAACATGGTCTACGATAAAAAGACCATAACATGTGCTACACGACTCCGTTTCAAGACCATCGCTAAGCAAACGAAAGCTTGAAACAAGGAGTACGTTTTATGTTAGAAACACTTGGTCAGAAGCGACTTAACCGTTCGAAAATGATCAAAATCGGTGAAAACGACCAAAAATGTCGAAACCGAAAAAAATCATCCAAACCTATGCGAAAACCAGAGAATAGATTTCCAGTCCTTATAGACCGCATAGAATCCGTGGTAAATTTGTTTGCACGGGTTCTAGGTGGATAAAGCACACCAAGAGATTTTGTTTTCTTAGTTTTAGTCGTGTTTTGCCTGGTGTAAAAGTTGGTCAGCTAGTATTTGTAGTTATGTATGCACCGGACAAACAACATCTCGACGTCACATCATAATATAACGGTTGTGATATGAGTTTGCTCTAACAACACGTCGCTCTCTTTGATCAAAATAACAATGATATTGTTTATCCTTGGGAAGCCTAAAAAGGTGAATAATATACAAAACTAGACAACAAGTATTTGATATTTCATGTAAGATTCTCATGCTTAAGTATTATATGACTTTGGTATATTCGATTCAAAGTTTTATTCTATTTGAATAGAGAGATATTTATTAAATCTATTATTTAGTTAAACCTCCTTAACGGTATGATTGGATTTTAGTTTGTTGATCTTTGCTCTTGAATTCATATTAAACTCGCTTTTCCTTCTTTATTTGTGTATGTATGTGAAGTTACTTACAATCTATTGTGCTTCGACTTCACATAATAAACATACATATATACAACATACCTATACTAAAACATACAATAGAGATTTAGTTTTACTAATTCCATACTGTAAAGAAATAGAGTGCCAAACATAATCTCTAAAACACAAAAACAGATTTAGATTGAAATTATCATAAAACATGGGCTACGATAAAAAGACCATAACATGTGCTACACGACTCCGTTTCAAGACCACCGCTAAGCAAACGAAAGCTTGAAACAAGGAGTACGTTTTATGTTAGAAACACTTGGTCAGAAGCGACTTAACCGTTCGAAAATGATCAAAATCGGTGAAAACGACCGAAAATGTCGAAACCGAAAAAAATCATCCAAACCTATGCGAAAACCGGAGAATAGATTTCCAGTCCATATAGACCACATAGAATCCGTGGTAAATTTGTTTGCACGGGTTCTAGGTGGATAAAGCAAACCAAGAGATTTGTGTTTCTTAGTTTTAGTCGTGTTTTGCCTGGTGTAAAAGTTGGTCAGCTAGTATTTGAAGTAGTTACGCATGCACCGGACAAACAACATCTCGACGGCACACCATAATATAATGGTTGTGATATGAGTTTGCTCTAACAACACGTCGCTCTCTTTGATCAAAATAACAATGATATTGTTTATCATTGGGAAGCCTAAAAAGGTGAATAATATACAAAACTAGACAACAAGTATTTGATATTTCATGTAAGAAACTCATGCTTAAGTATTATATGACTTTGGTATATTCGATTCAACGTTTTATTCTATTTGAATGGAGAGATATTTATTAAATCTATTATTTAGTTAAACCTCCTTAACGGTCAGATTGGATTTTAGTTTGTTGATCTTTGCTCTTGAATTCATATTAAACTCGCTTTTCCTTCTTTATTTGTGTATGTATGTAGAGTTACTTACAATCTATTGTGCTTCGACTTCACATAATAAACATACATATATACAACATACCTATACTAAAACATACAATAGAGATTTAGTTTTACTAATTCCATACTGTAAAGAAATAGAGTGCCAAACATAATCGCTAAAACACAAAAACAGATTTAGATTGAAATTATCATAAAACATGGTCTACGATAAAAAGACCATAACATGTGCTACACGACTCCGTTTCAAGACCATCGCTAAGCAAACGAAAGCTTGAAACAAGGAGTACGTTTTATGTTAGAAACACTTGGTCAGAAGCGACTTAACCGTTCGAAAATGATCAAAATCGGTGAAAACGACCAAAAATGTCGAAACCGAAAAAAATCATCCAAACCTATGCGAAAACCGGAGAATAGATTTCCAGTCCTTATAGACCACATAGAATCCGTGGTAAATTTGTTTGCACGGGTTCTAGGTGGATAAAGCACACCAAGAGATTTTGTTTTCTTAGTTTTAGTCGTGTTTTGCCTGGTGTAAAAGTTGGTTAGCTAGTATTTGTAGTTATGTATGCACCGGACAAACAACATCTCGACGTCACATCATAATATAACGGTTGTGATATGAGTTTGCTCTAACAACACGTCGCTCTCTTTGATCAAAATAACAATGATATTGTTTATCCTTGGGAAGCCTAAAAAGGTGAATAATATACAAAACTAGACAACAAGTATTTGATATTTCATGTAAGATTCTCATGCTTAAGTAATATATGACTTTGGTATATTCGATTCAAAGTTTTATTCTATTTGAATAGAGAGATATTTATTAAATCTATTATTTAGTTAAACCTCCTTAACGGTATGATTGGATTTTAGTTTGTTGATCTTTGCTCTTGAATTCATATTAAACTCGCTTTTCCTTCTTTATTTGTGTATGTATGTGAAGTTACTTACAATCTATTGTGCTTCGACTTCACATAATAAACATACATATATACAACATACCTATACTAAAACATACAATAGAGATTTAGTTTTACTAATTCCATACTGTAAAGAAATAGAGTGCCAAACATAATCTCTAAAACACAAAAACAGATTTAGATTGAAATTATCATAAAACATGGGCTACGATAAAAAGACCATAACATGTGCTACACGACTCCGTTTCAAGACCACCGCTAAGCAAACGAAAGCTTGAAACAAGGAGTACGTTTTATGTTAGAAACACTTGGTCAGAAGCGACTTAACCGTTTGAAAATGATCAAAATCGGTGAAAACGACCAAAAATGTCGAAACCGAAAAAAATCATCCAAACCTATGCGAAAACCGGAGAATAGATTTCCAGTCCATATAGACCACATAGAATCCGTGGTAAATTTGTTTGCACGGGTTCTAGGTGGATAAAGCAAACCAAGAGATTTGTGTTTCTTAGTTTTAGTCGTGTTTTGCCTGGTGTAAAAGTTGGTCAGCTAGTATTTGAAGTAGTTATGCATGCACCGGACAAACAACATCTCGACGGCACACCATAATATAATGGTTGTGATATGAGTTTGCTCTAACAACACGTCGCTCTCTTTGATCAAAATAACAATGATATTGTTTATCATTGGGAAGCCTAAAAAGGTGAATAATATACAAAACTAGACAACAAGTATTTGATATTTCATGTAAGAAACTCATGCTTAAGTATTATATGACTTTGGTATATTCGATTCAACGTTTTATTCTATTTGAATGGAGAGATATTTATTAAATCTATTATTTAGTTAAACCTCCTTAACGGTCAGATTGGATTTTAGTTTGTTGATCTTTGCTCTTGAATTCACATTAAACTCGATTTTCCTTCTTTATTTGTGTATGTATGTAGAGTTACTTACAATCTATTGTGCTTCGACTTCACATAATAAACATACATATATACAACATACCTATACTAAAACATACAATAGAGATTTAGTTTTACTAATTCCATACTGTAAAGAAATAGAGTGCCAAACATAATCGCTAAAACACAAAAACAGATTTAGATTGAAATTATCATAAAACATGGGCTACGATAAAAAGACCATAACATGTGCTACACGACTCCGTTTCAAGACCACCGCTAAGCAAACGAAAGCTTCAAACAAGGAGTACGTTTTATGTTAGAAACACTTGGTCAGAAGCGACTTAACCGTTCGAAAATGATCAAAATCGGTGAAAACGACCAAAAATGTCGAAACCGAAAAAAATCATCCAAACCTATGCGAAAACCGGAGAATAGATTTCCAGTCCATATAGACCACATAGAATCCGTGGTAAATTTGTTTGCACGGGTTCTAGGTGGATAAAGCAAACCAAGAGATTTTTTTTTCTTAGTTTTAGTCGTGTTTTGCCTGGTGTAAAAGTTGGTCAGCTAGTATTTGAAGTAGTTATGCATGCACCGGACAAACAACATCTCGACGGCACACCATAATATAATGGTTGTGATATGAGTTTGCTCTAACATCACGTCGCTCTCTTTGATCAGAATAACAATGATATTGTTTATCATTGGGAAGCCTAAAAAGGTGAATAATATACAAAACTAGACAACAAGTATTTGATATTTCATGTAAGAAACTCATGCTTAAGTATTATATGACTTTGGTATATTCGATTCAACGTTTTATTCTATTAGAATGGAGAGATATTTATTAAATCTATTATTTAGTTAAACCTCCTTAACGGTCAGATTGGATTTTAGTTTGTTGATCTTTGCTCTTGAATTCATATTAAACTCGCTTTTCCTTCTTTATTTGTGTATGTATGTAGAGTTACTTACAATCTATTGTGCTTCGACTTCACATAATAAACATACATATATACAACATACCTATACTAAAACATACAATAGAGATTTAGTTTTACTAATTCCATACTGTAAAGAAATAGAGTGCCAAACATAATCGCTAAAACACAAAAACAGATTTAGATTGAAATTATCATAAAACATGGTCTACGATAAAAAGACCATAACATGTGCTACACGACTCCGTTTCAAGACCATCGCTAAGCAAACGAAAGCTTGAAACAAGGAGTACGTTTTATGTTAGAAACACTTGGTCAGAAGCGACTTAACCGTTCGAAAATGATCAAAATCGGTGAAAACGACCAAAAATGTCGAAACCGAAAAAAATCATCCAAACCTATGCGAAAACCGGAGAATAGATTTCCAGTCCTTATAGACCGCATAGAATCCGTGGTAAATTTGTTTGCACGGGTTCTAGGTGGATAAAGCACACCAAGAGATTTTGTTTTCTTAGTTTTAGTCGTGTTTTGCCTGGTGTAAAAGTTGGTCAGCTAGTATTTGTAGTTATGTATGCACCGGACAAACAACATCTCGACGTCACATCATAATATAACGGTTGTGATATGAGTTTGCTCTAACAACACGTCGCTCTCTTTGATCAAAATAACAATGATATTGTTTATCCTTGGGAAGCCTAAAAAGGTGAATAATATACAAAACTAGACAACAAGTATTTGATATTTCATGTAAGATTATCATGCTTAAGTATTATATGACTTTGGTATATTCGATTCAAAGTTTTATTCTATTTGAATAGAGAGATATTTATTAAATCTATTATTTAGTTAAACCTCCTTAACGGTATGATTGGATTTTAGTTTGTTGATCTTTGCTCTTGAATTCATATTAAACTCGCTTTTCCTTCTTTATTTGTGTATGTATGTGAAGTTACTTACAATCTATTGTGCTTCGACTTCACATAATAAACATACATATATACAACATACCTATACTAAAACATACAATAGAGATTTAGTTTTACTAATTCCATACTGTAAAGAAATAGAGTGCCAAACATAATCTCTAAAACACAAAAACAGATTTAGATTGAAATTATCATAAAACATGGGCTACGATAAAAAGACCATAACATGTGCTACACGACTCTGTTTCAAGACCACCGCTAAGCAAACGAAAGCTTGAAACAAGGAGTACGTTTTATGTTAGAAACACTTGGTCAGAAGCGACTTAACCGTTCGAAAATGATCAAAATCGGTGAAAACGACCAAAAATGTCGAAACCGAAAAAAATCATCCAAACCTATGCGAAAACCGGAGAATAGATTTCCAGTCCATATAGACCACATAGAATCCGTGGTAAATTTGTTTGCACGGGTTCTAGGTGGATAAAGCAAACCAAGAGATTTGTGTTTCTTAGTTTTAGTCGTGTTTTGCCTGGTGTAAAAGTTGGTCAGCTAGTATTTGAAGTAGTTATGCATGCACCGGACAAACAACATCTCGACGGCACACCATAATATAATGGTTGTGATATGAGTTTGCTCTAACAACACGTCGCTCTCTTTGATCAAAATAACAATGATATTGTTTATCATTGGGAAGCCTAAAAAGGTGAATAATATACAAAACTAGACAACAAGTATTTGATATTTCATGTAAGAAACTCATGCTTAAGTATTATATGACTTTGGTATATTCGATTCAACGTTTTATTCTATTTGAATGGAGAGATATTTATTAAATCTATTATTTAGTTAAACCTCCTTAACGGTCAGATTGGATTTTAGTTTGTTGATCTTTGCTCTTGAATTCATATTAAACTCGCTTTTCCTTCTTTATTTGTGTATGTATGTAGAGTTACTTACAATCTATTGTGCTTCGACTTCACATAATAAACATACATATATACAACATACCTATACTAAAACATATAATAGAGATTTAGTTTTACTAATTCCATACTGTAAAGAAATAGAGTGCCAAACATAATCGCTAAAACACAAAAACAGATTTAGATTGAAATTATCATAAAACATGGTCTACGATAAAAAGACCATAACATGTGCTACACGACTCCGTTTCAAGACCATCGCTAAGCAAACGAAAGCTTGAAACAAGGAGTACGTTTTATGTTAGAAACACTTGGTCAGAAGCGACTTAACCGTTCGAAAATGATCAAAATCGGTGAAAACGACCAAAAATGTCGAAACCGAAAAAAATCATCCAAACCTATGCAAAAACCGGAGAATAGATTTCCAGTCCTTATAGACCACATAGAATCCGTGGTAAATTTGTTTGCACGGGTTCTAGGTGGATAAAGCACACCAAGAGATTTTGTTTTCTTAGTTTTAGTCGTGTTTTGCCTGGTGTAAAAGTTGGTTAGCTAGTATTTGTAGTTATGTATGCACCGGACAAACAACATCTCGACGTCACATCATAATATAACGGTTGTGATATGAGTTTGCTCTAACAACACGTCGCTCTCTTTGATCAAAATAACAATGATATTGTTTATCCTTGGGAAGCCTAAAAAGGTGAATAATATACAAAACTAGACAACAAGTATTTGATATTTCATGTAAGATTCTCATGCTTAAGTATTATATGACTTTGGTATATTCGATTCAAAGTTTTATTCTATTTGAATAGAGAGATATTTATTAAATCTATTATTTAGTTAAACCTCCTTAACGGTATGATTGGATTTTAGTTTGTTGATCTTTGCTCTTGAATTCATATTAAACTCGCTTTTCCTTCTTTATTTGTGTATGTATGTGAAGTTACTTACAATCTATTGTGCTTCGACTTCACATAATAAACATACATATATACAACATACCTATACTAAAACATACAATAGAGATTTAGTTTTACTAATTCCATACTGTAAAGAAATAGAGTGCCAAACATAATCTCTAAAACACAAAAACAGATTTAGATTGAAATTATCATAAAACATGGGCTACGATAAAAAGACCATAACATGTGCTACACGACTCCGTTTCAAGACCACCGCTAAGCAAACGAAAGCTTGAAACAAGGAGTACGTTTTATGTTAGAAACACTTGGTCAGAAGCGACTTAACCGTTCGAAAATGATCAAAATCGGTGAAAACGACCAAAAATGTCGAAACCGAAAAAAATCATCCAAACCTATGCGAAAACCGGAGAATAGATTTCCAGTCCATATAGACCACATAGAATCCGTGGTAAATTTGTTTGCACGGGTTCTAGGTGGATAAAGCAAACCAAGAGATTTGTGTTTCTTAGTTTTAGTCGTGTTTTGCCTGGTGTAAAAGTTGGTCAGCTAGTATTTGAAGTAGTTATGCATGCACCGGACAAACAACATCTCGACGGCACACCATAATATAATGGTTGTGATATGAGTTTGCTCTAACAACACGTCGCTCTCTTTGATCAAAATAACAATGATATTGTTTATCATTGGGAAGCCTAAAAAGGTGAATAATATACAAAACTAGACAACAAGTATTTGATATTTCATGTAAGAAACTCATGCTTAAGTATTATATGACTTTGGTATATTCGATTCAACGTTTTATTCTATTTGAATGGAGAGATATTTATTAAATCTATTATTTAGTTAAACCTCCTTAACGGTCAGATTGGATTTTAGTTTGTTGATCTTTGCTCTTGAATTCATATTAAACTCGCTTTTCCTTCTTTATTTGTGTATGTATGTAGAGTTACTTACAATCTATTGTGCTTCGACTTCACATAATAAACATACATATATACAACATACCTATACTAAAACATATAATAGAGATTTAGTTTTACTAATTCCATACTGTAAAGAAATAGAGTGCCAAACATAATCGCTAAAACACAAAAACAGATTTAGATTGAAATTATCATAAAACATGGTCTACGATAAAAAGACCATAACATGTGCTACACGACTCCGTTTCAAGACCATCGCTAAGCAAACGAAAGCTTGAAACAAGGAGTACGTTTTATGTTAGAAACACTTGGTCAGAAGCGACTTAACCGTTCGAAAATGATCAAAATCGGTGAAAACGACCAAAAATGTCGAAACCGAAAAAAATCATCCAAACCTATGCAAAAACCGGAGAATAGATTTCCAGTCCTTATAGACCACATAGAATCCGTGGTAAATTTGTTTGCACGGGTTCTAGGTGGATAAAGCACACCAAGAGATTTTGTTTTCTTAGTTTTAGTCGTGTTTTGCCTGGTGTAAAAGTTGGTTAGCTAGTATTTGTAGTTATGTATGCACCGGACAAACAACATCTCGACGTCACATCATAATATAACGGTTGTGATATGAGTTTGCTCTAACAACACGTCGCTCTCTTTGATCAAAATAACAATGATATTGTTTATCCTTGGGAAGCCTAAAAAGGTGAATAATATACAAAACTAGACAACAAGTATTTGATATTTCATGTAAGATTCTCATGCTTAAGTATTATATGACTTTGGTATATTCGATTCAAAGTTTTATTCTATTTGAATAGAGAGATATTTATTAAATCTATTATTTAGTTAAACCTCCTTAACGGTATGATTGGATTTTAGTTTGTTGATCTTTGCTCTTGAATTCATATTAAACTCGCTTTTCCTTCTTTATTTGTGTATGTATGTGAAGTTACTTACAATCTATTGTGCTTCGACTTCACATAATAAACATACATATATACAACATACCTATACTAAAACATACAATAGAGATTTAGTTTTACTAATTCCATACTGTAAAGAAATAGAGTGCCAAACATAATCTCTAAAACACAAAAACAGATTTAGATTGAAATTATCATAAAACATGGGCTACGATAAAAAGACCATAACATGTGCTACACGACTCCGTTTCAAGACCACCGCTAAGCAAACGAAAGCTTGAAACAAGGAGTACGTTTTATGTTAGAAACACTTGGTCAGAAGCGACTTAACCGTTTGAAAATGATCAAAATCGGTGAAAACGACCAAAAATGTCGAAACCGAAAAAAATCATCCAAACCTATGCGAAAACCGGAGAATAGATTTCCAGTCCATATAGACCACATAGAATCCGTGGTAAATTTGTTTGCACGGGTTCTAGGTGGATAAAGCAAACCAAGAGATTTTTGTTTCTTAGTTTTAGTCGTGTTTTGCCTGGTGTAAAAGTTGGTCAGCTAGTATTTGAAGTAGTTATGCATGCACCGGACAAACAACATCTCGACGGCACACCATAATATAATGGTTGTGATATGAGTTTGCTCTAACAACACGTCGCTCTCTTTGATCAAAATAACAATGATATTGTTTATCATTGGGAAGCCTAAAAAGGTGAATAATATACAAAACTAGACAACAAGTATTTGATATTTCATGTAAGAAACTCATGCTTAAGTATTATATGACTTTGGTATATTCGATTCAACGTTTTATTCTATTTGAATGGAGAGATATTTATTAAATCTATTATTTAGTTAAACCTCCTTAACGGTCAGATTGGATTTTAGTTTGTTGATCTTTGCTCTTGAATTCACATTAAACTCGATTTTCCTTCTTTATTTGTGTATGTATGTAGAGTTACTTACAATCTATTGTGCTTCGACTTCACATAATAAACATACATATATACAACATACCTATACTAAAACATACAATAGAGATTTAGTTTTACTAATTCCATACTGTAAAGAAATAGAGTGCCAAACATAATCGCTAAAACACAAAAACAGATTTAGATTGAAATTATCATAAAACATGGGCTACGATAAAAAGACCATAACATGTGCTACACGACTCCGGTTCAAGACCACCGCTAAGCAAACGAAAGTTTCAAACAAGGAGTACGTTTTATGTTAGAAACACTTGGTCAGAAGCGACTTAACCGTTCGAAAATGATCAAAATCGGTGAAAACGACCAAAAATGTCGAAACCGAAAAAAATTATCCAAACCTATGCGAAAACCGGAGAATAGATTTCCAGTCCATATAGACCACATAGAATCCGTGGTAAATTTGTTTGCACGGGTTCTAGGTGGATAAAGCAAACCAAGAGATTTTTGTTTCTTAGTTTTAGTCGTGTTTTGCCTGGTGTAAAAGTTGGTCAGCTAGTATTTGAAGTAGTTATGCATGCACCGGACAAACAACATCTCGACGGCACACCATAATATAATGGTTGTGATATGAGTTTGCTCTAACATCACGTCGCTCTCTTTGATCAAAATAACAATGATATTGTTTATCATTGGGAAGCCTAAAAAGGTGAATAATATACAAAACTAGACAACAAGTATTTGATATTTCATGTAAGAAACTCATGCTTAAGTATTATATGACTTAGGTATATTCGATTCAACGTTTTATTCTATTAGAATGGAGAGATATTTATTAAATCTATTATTTAGTTAAACCTCCTTAACGGTCAGATTGGATTTTAGTTTGTTGATCTTTGCTCTTGAATTCATATTAAACTCGCTTTTCCTTCTTTATTTGTGTATGTATGTAGAGTTACTTACAATCTATAGTGCTTCGACTTCACATAATAAACATACATATATACAACATACCTATACTAAAACATACAATAGAGATTTAGTTTTACTAATTCCATACTGTAAAGAAATAGAGTGCCAAACATAATCGCTAAAACACAAAAACAGATTTAGATTGAAATTATCATAAAACATGGTCTACGATAAAAAGACCATAACATGTGCTACACGACTCCGTTTCAAGACCATCGCTAAGCAAACGAAAGCTTGAAACAAGGAGTACGTTTTATGTTAGAAACACTTGGTCAGAAGCGACTTAACCGTTCGAAAATGATCAAAATCGGTGAAAACGACCAAAAATGTCGAAACCGAAAAAAATCATCCAAACCTATGTGAAAACCGAAGAATAGATTTCCAGTCCATATAGACCACATAGAATCCGTGGTAAATTTGTTTGCACGGGTTCTAGGTGGATAAAGCACACCAAGAGATTTTGTTTTCTTAGTTTTAGTCGTGTTTTGCCTGGTGTAAAAGTTGGTCAGCTAGTATTTGTAGTTATGTATGCACCGGACAAACAACATCTCGACGTCACATCATAATATAACGGTTGTGATATGAGTTTGCTCTAACAACACGTCGCTCTCTTTGATCAAAATAACAATGATATTGTTTATCCTTGGGAAGCCTAAAAAGGTGAATAATATACAAAACTAGACAACAAGTATTTGATATTTCATGTAAGATTCTCATGCTTAAGTATTATATGACTTTGGTATATTCGATACAAAGTTTTATTCTATTTGAATAGAGAGATATTTATTAAATCTATTATTTAGTTAAACCTCCTTAACGGTAGGATTCGATTTTCGTTTGTTGATCTTTGCTCTTGAATTCATATTAAACTCGCTTTTCCTTCTTTATTTGTGTATGTATATGAAGTTACTTACAATCTATTGTGCTTCGACTTCACATAATAAACATACATATATACAACATACCTATACTAAAACATACAATAGAGATTTAGTTTTACTAATTCCATACTTTAAAGAAATAGAGTGCCAAACATAATCGCCAACACACAAAAACAGATTTAGATTGAAATTATCATAAAACATGGGCTACGATAAAAAGACCATAACATGTGCTACACGACTCCGTTTCAAGACCACCACTAAGCAAACGAAAGCTTGAAACAAGGAGTACGTTTTATGTTAGAAACACTTGGTCAGAAGCGACTTAACCGGTCAAAAATGATCAAAATCGGTGAAAACGACCAAAAATGTCGAAACCGGCAAAAATCATCCAAACCTATGAAAAAACCGGAGAATAGATTTCCAGTCCATATAGACCAAATAGAATCCGTGGTAAATTTGTTTGCACGGGTTCTAGGTGGATAAAGCAAACCAAGAGATTTTTGTTTCTTAGTTTTAGTCGTGTTTTGCCTGGTGTAAAAGTTGGTCAGCTAGTATTTGAAGTAGTTATGCATGCACCGGACAAACAACATCTCGACGGCACACCATAATATAATGGTTGTGATATGAGTTTGCTCTAACAACACGTCGCTCTCTTTGATCAAAATAACAATGATATTGTTTATCATTGGGAAGCCTAAAAAGGTGAATAATATACAAAACTAGACAACAAGTATTTGATATTTCATGTAAGAAACTCATGCTTAAGTATTATATGACTTTGGTATATTCGATTCAACGTTTTATTCTATTTGAATGGAGAGATATTTATTAAATCTATTATTTAGTTAAACCTCCTTAACGGTCAGATTGGATTTTAGTTTGTTGATCTTTGCTCTTGAATTCACATTAAACTCGATTTTCCTTCTTTATTTGTGTATGTATGTAGAGTTACTTACAATCTATTGTGCTTCGACTTCACATAATAAACATACATATATACAACATACCTATACTAAAACATACAATAGAGATTTAGTTTTACTAATTCCATACTGTAAAGAAATAGAGTGCCAAACATAATCGCTAAAACACAAAAACAGATTTAGATTGAAATTATCATAAAACATGGGCTACGATAAAAAGACCATAACATGTGCTACACGACTCCGTTTCAAGACCACCACTAAGCAAACGAAAGCTTCAAACAAGGAGTACGTTTTATGTTAGAAACACTTGGTCAGAAGCGACTTAACCGTTCGAAAATGATCAAAATCGGTGAAAACGACCAAAAATGTCGAAACCGAAAAAAATCATCCAAACCTATGCGAAAACCGGAGAATAGATTTCCAGTCCATATAGACCACATAGAATCCGTGGTAAATTTGTTTGCACGGGTTCTAGGTGGATAAAGCAAACCAAGAGATTTTTGTTTCTTAGTTTTAGTCGTGATTTGCCTGGTGTAAATGTTGATCAGCTAGTATTTGAAGTAGTTATGCATGCACCGGACAAACAACATCTCGACGGCACACCATAATATAATGGTTGTGATATGAGTTTGCTCTAACAACACGTCGCTCTCTTTGATCAAAATAACAATGATATTGTTTATCATTGGGAAGCCTAAAAAGGTGAATAATATACAAAACTAGACAACAAGTATTTGATATTTCATGTAAGAAACTCATGCTTAAGTATTATATGACTTTGGTATATTCGATTCAACGTTTTATTCTATTTGAATGGAGAGATATTTATTAAATCTATTATTTAGTTAAACCTCCTTAACGGTCAGATTGGATTTTAGTTTGTTGATCTTTGCTCTTGAATTCACATTAAACTCGATTTTCCTTCTTTATTTGTGTATGTAGGTAGAGTTACTTACAATCTATTGTGCTTCGACTTCACATAATAAACATACATATATACAACATACCTATACTAAAACATACAATAGAGATTTAGTTTTACTAATTCCATACTGTAAAGAAATAGAGTGCCAAACATAATCGCTAAAACACAAAAACAGATTTAGATTGAAATTATCATAAAACATGGGCTACGATAAAAAGACCATAACATGTGCTACACGACTCCGTTTCAAGACCACCGCTAAGCAAACGAAAGCTTCAAACAAGGAGTACGTTTTATGTTAGAAACACTTGGTCAGAAGCGACTTAACCGTTCGAAAATGATCAAAATCGGTGAAAACGACCAAAAATGTCGAAACCGAAAAAAATCATCCAAACCTATGCGAAAACCGGAGAATAGATTTCCAGTCCATATAGACCACATAGAATCCGTGGTAAATTTGTTTGCACGTGTTCTAGGTGGATAAAGCAAACCAAGAGATTTTTGTTTCTTAGTTTTAGTCGTGTTTTGCCTGGTGTAAATGTTGGTCAGCTAGTATTTGAAGTAGTTATGCATGCACCGGACAAACAACATCTCGACGGCACACCATAATATAATGGTTGTGATATGAGTTTGCTCTAACAACACGTCGCTCTCTTTGATCAAAATAACAATGATATTGTTTATCATTGGGAAGCCTAAAAAGGTGAATAATATACAAAACTAGACAACAAGTATTTGATATTTCATGTAAGAAACTCATGCTTAAGTATTATATGACTTTGGTATATTCGATTCAACGTTTTATTCTATTTGAATGGAGAGATATTTATTAAATCTATTATTTAGTTAAACCTCCTTAACGGTCAGATTGGATTTTAGTTTGTTGATCTTTGCTCTTGAATTCACATTAAACTCGATTTTCCTTCTTTATTTGTGTATGTATGTAGAGTTACTTACAATCTATTGTGCTTCGACTTCACATAATAAACATACATATATACAACATACCTATACTAAAACATACAATAGAGATTTAGTTTTACTAATTCCATACTGTAAAGAAATAGAGTGCCAAACATAATCGCTAAAACACAAAAACAGATTTAGATTGAAATTATCATAAAACATGGGCTACGATAAAAAGACCATAACATGTGCTACACGACTCCGTTTCAAGACCACCGCTAAGCAAACGAAAGCTTCAAACAAGGAGTACGTTTTATGTTAGAAACACTTGGTCAGAAGCGACTTAACCGTTCGAAAATGATCAAAATCGGTGAAAACGACCAAAAATGTCGAAACCGAAAAAAATCATCCAAACCTATGCGAAAACCGGAGAATAGATTTCCAGTCCATATAGACCACATAGAATCCGTGGTAAATTTGTTTGCACGGGTTCTAGGTGGATAAATCAAACCAAGAGATTTTTGTTTCTTAGTTTTAGTCGTGTTTTGCCTGGTGTAAATGTTGGTCAGCTAGTATTTGAAGTAGTTATGCATGCACCGGACAAACAACATCTCGACGGCACACCATCATATAATGGTTGTGATATGAGTTTGCTCTAACATCACGTCGCTCTCTTTGATCAAAATAACAATGATATTGTTTATCATTGGGAAGCCTAAAAAGGTGAATAATATACAAAACTAGACAACAAGTATTTGATATTTCATGTAAGAAACTCATGCTTAAGTATTATATGACTTTGGTATATTCGATTCAACGTTTTATTCTATTTGAATGGAGAGATATTTATTAAATCTATTATTTAGTTAAACCTCCTTAACGGTCAGATTGGATTTTAGTTTGTTGATCTTTGCTCTTGAATTCACATTAAACTCGCTTTTCCTTCTTTATTTGTGTATGTATGTAGAGTTACTTACAATCTATTGTGCTTCGACTTCACATAATAAACATACATATATACAACATACCTATACTAAAACATACAATAGAGATTTAGTTTTACTAATTCCATACTGTAAAGAAATAGAGTGCCAAACATAATCGCTAAAACACAAAAACAGATTTAGATTGAAATTATCATAAAACATGGTCTACGATAAAAAGACCATAACATGTGCTACACGACTCCGTTTCAAGACCATCGCTAAGCAAACGAAAGCTTGAAACAAGGAGTACGTTTTATGTTAGAAACACTTGGTCAGAAGCGACTTAACCGTTCGAAAATGATCAAAATCGGTGAAAACGACCAAAAATGTCGAAACCGAAAAAAATCATCCAAACCTATGCGAAAACCGGAGAATAGATTTCCAGTCCTTATAGACCACATAGAATCCGTGGTAAATTTGTTTGCACGGGTTCTAGGTGGATAAAGCACACCAAGAGATTTTGTTTTCTTAGTTTTAGTCGTGTTTTGCCTGGTGTAAAAGTTGGTCAGCTAGTATTTGTAGTTATGTATGCACCGGACAAACAACATCTCGACGTCACATCATAATATAACGGTTGTGATATGAGTTTTCTCTAACAACACGTCGCTCTCTTTGATCAAAATAACAATGATATTGTTTATCCTTGGGAAGCCTAAAAAGGTGAATAATATACAAAACTAGACAACAAGTATTTGATATTTCATGTAAGATTCTCATGCTTAAGTATTATATGACTTTGGTATATTCGATTCAAAGTTTTATTCTATTTGAATAGAGAGATATTTATTAAATCTATTATTTAGTTAAACCTCCTTAACGGTATGATTGGATTTTAGTTTGTTGATCTTTGCTCTTGAATTCATATTAAACTCGCTTTTCCTTCTTTATTTGTGTATGTATGTGAAGTTACTTACAATCTATTGTGCTTCGACTTCACATAATAAACATACATATATACAACATACCTATACTAAAACATACAATAGAGATTTAGTTTTACTAATTCTATACTTTAAATAAATAGAGTGCCAAACATAATCGCCAACACACAAAAACAGATTTAGATTGAAATTATCATAAAACATGGGCTACGATAAAAAGACCATAACATGTGCTACACGACTCCGTTTCAAGACCACCACTAAGAAAACGAAAGCTTGAAACAAGGAGTACGTTTTATGTTAGAAACACTTGGTCAGAAGCGACTTAACCGGTCAAAAATGATCAAAATCGGTGAAAACGACCAAAAATGTCGAAACCGGCAAAAATCATCCAAACCTATGAAAAAACCGGAGAATAGATTTCCAGTCCATATAGACCACATAGAATCCATGGGAAATTTGTTTTCACGGGTCCTAGGTGGATAAAGCACACCAAGAGATTTTTGTTTCTTAGTTTTAGTCGTGTTTTGCCTTGTGTAAAAGTTGGTCATCTAGTATTTGAAGTAGTTTTGTATGCACCGGAAAAACAACATCTCGACGGTACACCATAATATAACGGTTCTGATATGAGTTTGCTCTAACAACACGTCGCTCTCTTTGATCAAAATAACAATGATATTGTTTATCTTTTGAAAGCATAAAAAGGTGAAAAATATACAAAACTAGACAACAAGTATTTGATATTTCATGTAAGAAACTCATGCTTAAGTATTATATGACTTTGGTATATTCGATTCAACGTTTTATTCTATTTGAATGGAGAGATATTTATTAAATCTTTTATTTAGTTAAACCTCCTTAACGGTATGATTGGATTGTAGTTTGTTGATCTTTACTCTTGAATTCACATTAAACTCTCTTTTCCTTCTTTATTTGTGTATGTATGTAGAGTTACTTACAATCTATTGTGCTTCGACTTCACATAATAAACATACATATATACAACATACCTATACTAATACATACAATAGATATTTAGTTTTACTAATTCCATATTGTAAAGAAATAGAGTGCCAAACATAATCGCTAACACACAAAAACAGATTTAGATTGAAATTATCATAAAACATGGGCTACGATAAAAAGACCATAACATGTGCTACACGACTCTGTTTCAATACCACCACTAAGCAAACAAAAGCTTGAAACAAGGAGTACTTTTTATGTTAGAAACACTTGGTCAGAAGCGACTTAACTGGTCTTAAATGATCAAAATCGGTGAAAACGACCAAAAATGTCGAAACCGGCAAAAATCATCCAAACCTATGAGAAAACCGGAGAATAGATTTTTAGTCCATATAGACCACATAGATTCCGTGGGAAATTTTTTTGCACGGGTTCTAGGTGGATAAAGCACACCAAGAGATTTTTGTTTCTTAGTTTTAGTCGTGTTTTGCCTGGTGTAAAAGTTGGTCAGCTAGTATTTGAAGTAGTTATGTATGCACCGGACAGACAACATCCCGACGGAACACCATAATATAACGGTCGTGATATGAGTTTGCTCTAACAACACGTCGCTATCTTTGATCAAAATAACAATGATATTGTTTATCCTTGTGTAACACCCCCAAATTTATACAACTTAGTACAGCGGAAGACTCGTTGGTGTTACGGGATAGCACATTACTCACATCATAGACAATGCATAAAAATCGCGTCGTTTAATAATAAAAGCATTTCCATTCATAAATATCAAAGTTACATCGGTCCCAAGTCATTACATTTTATACAAAGTTTTACAAAGTATTTGAATGGAAAATATTGTTTAAGTGCGGGCCATGAATTCTTGTTGTCTTCCCGAGAATTACCTTTAAGTACCTGAGATAAAACATGTTAAAAGAAAAGGTCAGCGATAACGCCGAGTGAATTCATAGAGTTTAATAAATTCCATCAATATAATATCAGTATAAAAGTATTACTGAAAATCATTTTGTACAAATCGTTTTGATAGGCCATGAAATAGCCAAAATCATTTTATACAAATCCTTATCGAAAATCATAATATAGGCATTTGCCTTAAAAATCATTGTACGAGCCAATGTCGTAAAAACATCATACAATACGTCTTATGACGTTGTATAAAATCAAATAAAAACCGTTATATGAATATGGTTATGAAAACCAAAACACGAACATAATATCAATAGTATGACCCAGTATTGCTAGTCAGGCAATACATCGTAATTCGGAGCGTCTAATAATATTTTGGTGATTGGATTATTATAAGCCGCATGACATTGTTACCTTACTAAACCAACAACGGGTAGCTAACCCGATACCAATTTTGCCCATCTAAAGTAGCATGTCGTCACAAAGGTCACGCTATTGGAAATCTTCTCATACATAAATTCGCTTACCAATCAATGTGGCACGACGGGGATCAACCGTCAAGGCGCGAACTGGGGTGATCGTCCCCAAATAGTACTATTAAATGCATAAGCGTCTACCAACTCCCGGTAGTTCACAATTCATGCTAATGGGACTTTTAGTGACATAACCTAACTTTAATAATCCATTTTTATTTGCATCTATCGGGTCCTTTAATCATTTATCGGGTCATACAATCGGGTCATTCAATCATTCGGGTCCAAATCAATAAACAAACAATCGGGACAAATGGTGTCCTAAATTTATAAAAACTAACATGTTATCTCCCTCGCGGGTTTATAAAACATTTATAAAAACATTTAAAAGAGTGCGAGGCTATGAACTCACGTTGATGTGGGAAAGCGGGTTGTCGGCAATTCGGACGTACGGTACGTGCTTCAACCACGGAAACCTAGACAAATAATACTCGTCTTAGACTCATGTCCAATGAATTTATAAAAATAACAATTATGTATACATATGATGATTATATACATATGATGATCAAGTGGGTTTACATATTCTCGTTTACTCCTTTTAGTGTTATATGTCGATAACTTTTATATTAGTTTACCAATTTTACCCGTTTGCGTGTCTTAAGTCCAATAAGCTTATTATAAGTTATTTAACTTATTTTAATCCATTTTGTACCTATATTATCAGTATGTATACTTTCCAAGTTGGGCCTAAATGGGTTAAGCCCAATAGATTCTTTTTACAAGTTTTTATCCTATTTAGTCCATTTATTAGTCCAATATGTTTATTTAACTTGTTAATGTCCGTATGCCCTATAGTTCGGGTTTTATCGGTTTTTACTTGTTATACATGTCTATATATCAGTATATAAGTTTTATAAAGTTTTCATTAGACGGGTCCAACCATCTAAGTTTTATTTAACAAAAACGTTAATTTTAAGGCAATAGCCGAAAAAGTCGTAAAAATCATATTTATAGTTTTTATTACTTATAAACATTATTTCACCACCATTTATATAATTTATCCATTTGATTAACCTTTTATATATATTTATATAAATAAGTTTTATAAGTTAGTGGGTTTTTATTTTACATTTTATATATTAAAATGTGAGTGCTTATATAATAGTATTATTCTTTAATTTCCAAAAATCTGATTTTTAACTTCATCTTCACCAAAACTGCCATATCTTGAGTTCTACATGGAGATAGAAGCTCAAATTTTTATCACATAAACTACATGATATGTGCTACATTTAACTCTTCTATAGCTACTGTTGAATCATCCTTTAAGTATTTTCTAAAAATCGTCCAAAACAGTAACTTCAGATTTATACCCTAAACTTGTTTTGATCATATCTCACTCATTACAATGATTCCATTGCATGGCCAACTCTCACATGTGTACAAGACCCATAGCTTACTGTAAATCTTTTCCACTTCATCATTTTATCAGTTTATGACTTACTTCTTTACTGTTTTATACAGCCATCAAATTTAACCAAGATTTTAACCTTGTTTCTTATGGTTTTTCACCTTTTTATCCATGATTATCAACAACAAATCCCCACATAACATTTTTATCATCATATAATCATCATAAATATATACAATAGGAAATAAAATACATGTTTACATAATCAAAATAACAAGAAGTTGAGGAGGACAATCTTTATACCACCATGATGATGTAGGTTGTGATAAAAACATGGATTTTGATGGAGAAACTTGTGATGCACCAAGACCATCTTCAAGACCATCATTCTCCATGAACTCCTTGTGGAAAATCAGCCCTCCTACTCCATGAAAACTCCTCCTTGGATGTTATAATTTGCACCAATATTCATCTTTTTGAATGGAGATTAACATATGTTAATTATAACATATGTTTATGGTTAAAGTTTGTATGAAAGGTGGTGTTTGATGGAGATGAGGGACGGCCCAAAAATGAGTGTGAGAGAGAGGAGAGTTGTTTTGCATGTGTGTAAATGAGATGAGTTGTTTTGGTAGCTAGTTTTGAGGTTTGGTTAGCTTACAAAGTAAGCTTAGACAAGTGTTAAGCTACATGTTATAAACTTGCCACATAAGTTGGCTTGGTGGCTTCTTTAGGCTGGTTTGAATGGGGTGGGACAAGTGTCCCACTTGTCTCATCCCATTTATTTACGGGTACTTCTCGATTCTAGTTTCCTCGATTTGCGTGCCCTCGGGTCGTTTTACGAAAAACGTTTTTATAAATTATGAATCACCGTCACAAAACGAATCCAATAAAAATTGTTTCATCAAAAACGGAGTTCGAAAACGTAAATACGTAATCCTAAGGTTTCCGGTTTAGTCGTAAAGGACGTTAAAATAAAATCGTAAGTCCTAATCTTTTCTCGTAAATTTGTGAGTTTATGAACTAACACAAATTTAAAACTCCAAAATAATATTCACGGATAAATTTATTTTTTTGAAATGTCGGACTGTCACCAAAGACGGTGTATGTAAACGTAAGCACGTAACGTTGAATCCTCCGGTTTAGACGTAGTCGATGCTACTTCAAGACGTAAATCCAAATTTCTTCCCAAAAATATGTGAGTTCATATTGTATCATTAAAATAATATTTTCAAATAATATTTGAGAATAAAATATCAATCGTAAATTGACGGATTGTCACAGCATTTACCCCTAAACAGGATCTTTGTCCTCAAAGATCATCTTACCTTACTACTCGCTTCTTATAGAGTTAAAGCCGTGTGGGTATTTCCTCCACATTCGGTCTTTTCTCACAAGTGTAATCCATTATAATACGCGAGTTTCATCAAACATAACTACGGGAATAAGATCAGGCTAAATGTTGACTTACTTTCTCTATCCATGATGTTCACGGGTTTCTGATGAATGCAACTTTTCGCCGATCTAAGCTCTATTAAGAATAATCAGAATTTCACTTGATAGATATTCCATCAAGTTTGATTTACGAAACATAATTCACGCGGTTCTTGAAGTCCTAGGGTAGATCCAGCTTATATGCCTTTCAATCCCAACTTTTACATCATCTCAATGGTCCCATACAACGGGGACTTATATCCCATGATTTGTCAGATCATGAATTCATTTTTCCAAGTTTAAAAATTGTGGCATAACTTTGCTACCCATTTGGCACTTCAAGATCTACATTTCACATTCACATAACCTCTTGCCCACTACCGGCTGTCAATAATCAAATCCTAATTTCAACAAGCATTTCAGATCTCGCGGGTCGGGTATTTTGCAAGAATAGGTTCGCCATCATAGGAAACCTTAAACCTAAAAGACATGTCCAACTCACAATGGGTGTATGTCGGATGTCTTCATTTCAACTCTTGCTTACAGATGCTCTAAGATTTAGATCCTAACAAGATTCGATCTCAATCCTAACACGATGATTATCAAGGATAATCTCTCCAAAGGAAAACGATTATACGGTCTATTACCAAAGGTCAATCATTCAAACATAGAACAACGCTTATAGTATTTTGTATCGTTACTTTACCTCGTCCCTTCGATTGGGGTGGTACATAGTACTCTCATCAAGGTTCGTTCTTAATGACTTCTGAGTAAATCTCTAGAAATTCAATGCGAAGCGAGGATCTTGATATATAGATGATCGATACAGGCACACTATGTTTATATAACTTTCTTTAAATAAAAGAGTCTATTTCTTCATCAAGATTCTATCATTAACGAGAATGATATTAGCAGATTTGGTCAGTCTGTCGACGATGGCCCAAATCGAATCAAATTCAGATGATGACCTTTGCAATAGCTAAACGTTTACTAATGTATGAGGCGATGTCTGCCTTCATAATTGCCATCAGTACAACTTCTTCAAACAAAGATACATTTAGTCGTAAAATGACTTAAATAGAATACTTATACTTACAAATTCCAACATAACTATATCTCACAATTTTCCACATTCAGACAATCATAAGTGGTCTTTAAAATATTTAACGTTACCAGCTTCTCAATTTTTAATGGTTTACATTAGCCGTGAACCTCTTTTATAATCTATATTATCCTTTTTACAAACATTGTTTGTTTTTATATCGTTCGGCAAATTATTTTGTACCTTCATTATCAAGAAATACATCTTAATTGATTCTTTATCCTTTTTATATAATATGTCAGTATCTGTATTCACTTCTCATGATGTTATAGTTATCATGTCCACAATTCACTCAGATATTCTTTCTATATTATGTGTCAGAAATTTCGTTCACTTTTCTCATGAAATAAATATCATAACCGTATTTATTCAAAATTTCTTTCTTCATATCTTCTATGTTTTAGTTTCTTCTCAACTATCATTTTTATCCGTTTTACTCAATCCGTCGTCTAAAGCGTTGATAATTATTATAATTAATTAAATAGTTATTAGTTAATTTTTATGAAACGTAAACGCAAAAATTTTAAATTTCTTAGTTCGACCAATTATATAAAAATGTTCAAAATAAATTTGAATTTAATTAACAAGATTTTTGTTGATTTATCGAAAATATTTAATAAGATTCGTAAATGTTCGAAAAACCTTTGTTTATACTTTGGTCAAAGTTTTCTTAGTTGAAAAGCAAAAATTGTCGTTTTAAGTTTTCAGGTTATGGCATAAATGGTTTTACTCAATCCTTCTTAAGTTATCTTGAGGTATACACAAACATTTACCCCTAAACAGAAGTTTAGTTAAATGGTTTGTGTATAAGGGAATAGTCCCTTATAAATCCTTTGTTAAAATATTCGTCAAAACATATTTCCATTTCTTTTTGGTAAAATCCAAAGTCTTAAAAGGGCTCTTAATTTTTGAAGAGTCAATTTATATTCCATTATCCTTTTAATCACATAGTCAAATCATGTAAAGGTTCAAGTCTTTAATCACGTGTTAATTATTCAAGTTCAGGTTTACACTGTTCGGCCAATTCAGGGCAATCTATAAATAATTATTAACTCATTCTCATTCTTATAAACAAATAAATGGTCCTTAATGATCACGAGCATGAATTTATCAAATTACAGCCTACACACGTGATTCACCAAATTTATGAATGCTACATGTGTATTAGTCAATCCAAACGTCACCACGTGAAACTCATAATGTTCATTACAAGCACCGGATGTAGTGATTGGAATAGATAATCTCTTTCGCAGATGCGAAGTTGATGATAACCATGCTATGGATCAAATTTGCTAGAACCTTGTAAATGATCGAACAATTCTTCCATTTCGAGTTATGGATATCGTTTTCGATTGTCAATTTACTAAGTCACAGTATTCTATAAATATAAGGAAAGATAACACCATAGCCCTTCAGGATGACATGCTTGGTATAATAAAATCTTTCTCCGACAACTTTCTCAGTTGTACGGTAATTCCTTTAATTTAGATGGTGCTGACGTACAGTGCACAAGCCACAAGTGCAGCACCGGAAATATAATCAATACCAATTTCTACTTGCCTTAATGGCGAAAGTCTAGTTAATTCGTCAACAAATACCTCCTAAGATGTCAGATAACAGAATTATCTTTTTAATAAATTCGTTTTAAGTTCATTCTAGATTACAATATCTATGACTAATTCACAACCATTCACGGTATAATCTCAAGTCTAATTGCAGGATACGGGCATCCGTTAAGAATTATTTAGATCACTTTTGATAATCAACATCTTATCATTTAGGGGAATTCTATTCGAGTTCCCATCAATTAAGACAATGTCGTCATGTCATAATCAATCAATCCATTCTACTGGCACTATCAACCTTCCAGTTTTATTGTCGTCGATAAGATGCGAACTTCTCAAAAGTCTAATAATAATTCATAATCCTTCACAAATTCAAGGATATCTAGATACACAATTACTATCTAAAGAGTAAGGTCAACGCATAATCTACGCGATAGAGTTTCAAATCAGATTCAGACGAAAACATTTAACGAATATGAATATATCCCATGTTTTCATGATTCGAGTACGCATTCGAAAGCTCCTCGGATCGTTACCCAGGTCATTCAAATGAAATCAAATCATAAGAAATGATAAGAACGTCAATACATCCAGTCGGGTATCAACACTCGGTAATCAGATACTTTTCCTAAGAATCTCACCACGGGAGAGTTGAACAAGAAAGAATTGTCAATTGTCAAATAAGACAATTTCCACAGATGAGTAAATTCAACTCAGAAGAATAGATGCTACAGGCACATATGTAGGTGTCCCTAACATTATGTCCTTATTTTTCACTTTTTGCAGATCTCATAAAATTTAATCTTTCACAATCTTTAAAGAGAATGTAGTGTTTATTAATCAGTTTTATGGTGACTACTAGTCAGTCTTGCATAATCCATTCCAAATTGTATGTAGGCGCGCAACTATATACAATTTCAAGATTAACGATGCAATACTCAGTTCGTCAAAGTTTTATCATCATGTTTATAATAAAAACATTTTCATGCTTAATTCAAAAATATATTTACAAAGGTTTTCTTTGTTATGAAAACAGTTAAGTTTCCAAAGCGTCTTATAAACAACTTCATTTTGATAACAATCACTTATAAATCTCACTTTGAATAATCCTTATAGTGATGAAAATTAAATTTTCTCAAAGGATACCGTTTTAACTCTATAAAAATAATGTGTGATCTGCAAAAGAGTGATGAAGAGTTGTTCACCAAGATCTTAACTACAATATGATAGGAAATGAGCTTAGCCAAATAATCATGAGGTTCATGACCTTGATGGC
Organism: Glebionis coronaria; assembly: GCA_025667525.1. NCBI lineage: Eukaryota > Viridiplantae > Streptophyta > Magnoliopsida > Asterales > Asteraceae > Glebionis > Glebionis coronaria. The sequence goes on along the minus strand of JANFOE010000122.1, from coordinate 2,150,765 downwards.
ACTCAAAAGAGAATAATTCACAACGTAACTCAATTCGAGATGAGTACTTGTTCAATGGTTGCATCACTAATGCGAGCATTAGGAAGAAGCAAGAAAAGATAGATAACATCAATACATGTAGAATTTAGCAATCAAAGGTAGTCTTTTTATTAATCACAAACAAGTCAAAATTGTACCGTAACACATTACGTGTCACTATGTCATACAATTCTCAGAACTCATCCTACCAACTGATATCTCAGTTAAGTTAGGGATTCTTAAAAGATACCACAATGAATACTAATCTACAAGAGTCATTTGGTGTTCCACATGTCCCAGAAGATCCATCGGTCTCAATTTCAGAAGAAGATTTCTTCAATTTATTTATTGGACACTGGGCATCCTCGTTAGTGGACAATGGCCTAGGAACAACCCTTAACACGAATCAACAATCAATTAAAACCTTATAATTCAATCAGAGAACTTAACGACTTCCTCTTACAATCCCGTATTCCATACAGGTTAAGTTTCACTTTATTCAAGTTTCAACCAATTTTATACTCAAGTCGATATCCTACCTCATTATCCAATACTTACAACCTTATTCTTCAGCCTTGTAAAGGCAATAAAATCTCAATATGAATCAACACTTAGTTTCCAATCCTATAGCTCTTACAACAACAATTATCAAATGAGTCATTAATATGAAATGACTTGATCATTCAACTAGACTTCTCGGAAAGGTATTAGTGGCATGAGGCTTTTGGGTAATGGTTCCAATAACAGCCTCAAGTGCAACATTCACCCTTTCGATTTCAATTTAAGAACTGGATGACAACGAATCAGATGACATCTTTCTAGGTGATAACGTTTTGTCAAACTCCACTCTATAAGAAAAGATCGTCATGACATCGATATCAGATTTAATCTCGCCAATTCTTTTTCTTTTTTTTCAATATCACAATCAACTAATGTCTACACTTCTACGAATATCAACCATTTGTTGGGATCATAAATATCCACAACTTGGTTTAGATCTAGGATAGCTAGAATTCCTACGAGAATAGCTTCGATTAATTTACTAGGGGATTTAGGGTTACTTGTGACAATCGACGTCGTATAAATACCTCGTATAAAAATCAAAATAATCATCAAACAATCATGTAATAAAATTACATCATATATATATAATCCAAGTTATATATATATTAAAATAACACTTCTCAGTCTTGGCCTTGTCGGTAACTCGGGAATTCTTCGGCACCGTTATAGTCAAAAGATTTTTAGACATTTTTAGAAAAATGGTTATAGTTAAAAGATTTTGAAATGTTTTATTCAAAACTCTTGGTTTTAAAAATCTTTCGTTCTCTATAACGAGAGCTCTGGTACCAAACTGTAACACCCCCAAATTTATACAACTTAGTACAGCGGAAGACTCGTTGGTGTTACGGGATAGCACATTACTCACATCATAGACAACGCATAAAAATCGCGTCGTTTAATAATAAAAGCATTTCCATTCATAAATATCAAAGTTACATCGGTCCCAAGTCATTACATTTTATACAAAGTTTTACAAAGTATTTGAATGGAAAATATTGTTTAAGTGCGGGCTATGAATTCTTGTTGTCTTCCCGAGAATTACCTTCAAGTACCTGAGATAAAACATGTTAAAAGAAAAGGTCAGCGATAACGCCGAGTGAATTCATAGAGTTTAATAAATTCCATCAATATAATATCAGTATAAAAGTATTACTGAAAATCATTTTGTACAAATCGTTTTGATAGGCCATGAAATAGCCAAAATCATTTTATACAAATCCTTATCGAAAATCATAATATAGGCATTTGCCTTAAAAATCATTGTACGAGCCAATGTCGTAAAAACATCATACAATACGTCTTATGACGTTGTATGAAATCAAATAAAAACCGTTATATGAATATGGTTATGAAAACCAAAACACGAACATAATATCAATAGTATGACCCAGTATTGCTAGTCAGGCAATACATCGTAATTCGGAGCGTCTAATAATATTTTGGTGATTGGATTATTATAAGCCGCATGACATTGTTACCTTACTAAACCAACAACGGGTAGCTAACCCGATACCAATTTTGCCCATCTAAAGTAGCGTGTCGTCACAAAGGTCACGCTATTGGAAATCTTCTCATACATAAATTCGCTTACCAATCAATGTGGCACGACGGGGATCAACCGTCAAGGCGCGAACTGGGGTGATCGTCCCCAAATAGTACTATTAAATGCATAAGCGTCTACCAACTCCCGGTAGTTCACAATTCATGCTAATGGGACTTTTAGTGACATAACCTAACTTTAATAATCCATTTTTATTTGCATCTATCGGGTCATACAATCGGGTCATTCAATCATTCGGGTCCAAATCAATAAACAAACAATCGGGACAAATGGTGTCCTAAATTTATAAAAACTAACATGTTATCTCCCTCGCGGGTTTATAAAACATTTATAAAAACATTTAAAAGAGTGCGAGGCTATGAACTCACGTTGATGTGGGAAAGCGGGTTGTCGGCAATTCGGACGTACGGTACGTGCTTCAACCACGGAAACCTAGACAAATAATACTCGTCTTAGACTCATGTCCAATGAATTTATAAAAATAACAATTATGTATACATATGATGATTATATACATATGATGATCAAGTGGGTTTACATATTCTCGTTTACTCCTTTTAGTGTTATATGTCGATAACTTTTATATTAGTTTACCAATTTTACCCGTTTGCGTGTCTTAAGTCCAATAAGCTTATTATAAGTTATTTAACTTATTTTAATCCATTTTGTACCTATATTATCAGTATGTATACTTTCCAAGTTGGGCCTAAATGGGTTAAGCCCAATAGATTCTTTTTACAAGTTTTTATCCTATTTAGTCCATTTATTAGTCCAATATGTTTATTTAACTTGTTAATGTCCGTATGCCCTATAGTTCGGGTTTTATCGGTTTTTACTTGTTATACATGTCTATATATCAGTATATAAGTTTTATAAAGTTTTCATTAGACGGGTCCAACCATCTAAGTTTTATTTAACAAAAACGTTAATTTTACGGCAATAGCCGAAAAAGTCGTAAAAATCATATTTATAGTTTTTATTACTTATAAACATTATTTCACCACCATTTATATAATTTATCCATTTGATTAACCTTTTCTATATATTTATATAAATAAGTTTTATAAGTTAGTGGGTTTTTATTTTACATTTTATATATTAAAATGTGAGTGCTTATATAATAGTATTATTCTTTAATTTCCAAAAATCTGATTTTTAACTTCATCTTCACCAAAACTGCCATATCTTGAGTTCTACATGGAGATAGAAGCTCAAATTTTTATCACATAAACTACATGATATGTGCTACATTTAACTCTTCTATAGCTACTGTTGAATCATCCTTTAAGTATTTTCTAAAAATCGTCCAAAACAGTAACTTCAGATTTATACCCTAAACTTGTTTTGATCATATCTCACTCATTACAATGATTCCATTGCATGGCCAACTCTCACATGTGTAAAAGACCCATAGCTTACTGTAAATCTATTCCACTTCATCATTTTATCAGTTTATGACTTACTTCTTTACTGTTTTATACAGCCATCAAATTTAACCAAGATTTTAACCTTGTTTCTTATGGTTTTTCACCTTTTTATCCATGATTATCAACAACAAATCCCCACATAACATTTTTATCATCATATAATCATCATAAATATATACAATAGGAAATAAAATACATGTTTACATAATCAAAATAACAAGAAGTTGAGGAGGACAATCTTTATACCACCATGATGATGTAGGTTGTGATCAAAACATGGATTTTGATGGAGAAACTTGTGATGCACCAAGACCATCTTCAAGACCATCATTCTCCATGAACTCCTTGTGGAAAATCAGCCCTCCTACTCCATGAAAACTCCTCCTTGGATGTTATAAGTTGCACCAATCTTCATCTTTTTGAATGGAGATTAACATATGTTAATTATAACATATGTTTATGGTTAAAGTTTGTATGAAAGGTGGTGTTTGATGGAGATGAGGGACGGCCCAAAAATGAGTGTGAGAGAGAGGAGAGTTGTTTTGCATGTGTGTAAATGAGATGAGTTGTTTTGGTAGCTAGTTTTGAGGTTTGGTTAGCTTACAAAGTAAGCTTAGACAAGTGTTAAGCTACATGTTATAAACTTGCCACATAAGTTGGCTTGGTGGCTTCTTTAGGCCGGTTTGAATGGGGTGGGACAAGTGTCCCACTTGTCTCATCCCATTTATTTACGGGTACTTCTCGATTCTAGTTTCCTCGATTTGCGTGCCCTCAGGTCGTTTTACGAAAAACGTTTTTATAAATTATGAATCACCGTCACAAAACGAATCCAATAAAAATTGTTTCATCAAAAACGGAGTTCGAAAACGTAAATACGTAATCCTAAGGTTTCCGGTTTAGTCGTAAAGGACGTTAAAATAAAATCGTAAGTCCTAATCTTTTCTCGTAAATTTGTGAGTTTATGAACTAACACAAATTTAAAACTCCAAAATAATATTCACGGATAAATTTATTTTTTTGAAATATCGGACTGTCACCAAAGACGGTGTATGTAAACGTAAGCACGTAACGTTGAATCCTCCGGTTTAGACGTAGTCGATGCTACTTCAAGACGTAAATCCAAATTTCTTCCCAAAAATATGTGAGTTCATATTGTATCATTAAAATAATATTTTCAAATAATATTTGAGAATAAAATATCAATCGTAAATTGACGGATTGTCACACCTTGGGAAGCCTAAAAAGGTGAATAATATACAAAACTAGATAACAAGTATTTGATATTTCATGTAAGAAACTCATGCTTAAGTATTATATGACTTTGGTATATTCGATTCAACGTTTTATTCTATTTGAATGGAGAGATATTTATTAAATCTATTATTTAGTTAAATCTCCTTAACGGTATGATTGGATTTTAGTTTATTGATCTTTGCTCTTTAATTCACATTAAACTCGCTTTTCCTTCTTTATTTGTGTATGTATGTAGAGTTACTTACAATCTATTGTGCTTCGACTTCACATAATAAACATACATATATACAACATACCTATACTAAAACATACAATAGAGATTTAGTTTTACTAATTCCATACTGTAAAGAAATAGAGTGCCAAACATAATCGCTAAAACACAAATACAGATTTAGATTGAAATTATCATAAAACATGGGCTACGATAAAAAGACCATAACATGTGCTACACGACTCCGATTCATGACCACCGCTAAGCAAACGAAAGCATGAAACAAGGAGTACGTTTTATGTTAGAAACAATTGGTCATAAGCGACTTAACCGTTCCAAAATGATCTAAATCGGTGAAAACGACCAAAAATGTCGAAACCGAAAAAAATCATCCAAACCTATGCGAAAACCGGAGAATAGATTTCCAGTCCATATAGACCACATAGGATCCGTGGTAAATTTGTTTGCACGGGTTCTAGGTGGATAAAGCACACCAAGAGATTTTGTTTTCTTAGTTTTAGTCGTGTTTTGCCTGGTGTAAAAGTTGGTCAGCTAGTATTTGAAGTAGTTATGTATGCACCGGACAAACAACATCTCGACGTCACACCATAATATAACGGTTGTGATATGAGTTTGCTCTAACAACACGTCGCTCTCTTTGATCAAAATAACAATGATATTGTTTATCCTTGGGAAGCCTAAAAAGGTGAATAATATACAAAACTAGACAACAAGTATTTGATATTTCATGTAAGAAACTCATGCTTAAGTATTATATGACTTTGGTATATTCGATTCAAAGTTTTATTCTATTTGAATAGAGAGATATTTATTAAATCTATTATTTAGTTAAACTTCCTTAACGGTATGATTGGATTTTAGTTTGTTGGTCTTTGCTCTTGAATTCATATTAAACTCGCTTTTCCTTCTTTATTTGTGTATGTATGTAAAGTTACTTACAATCTATTGTGCTTCGTCTTCACAAAATAAACATACATATATACAACATACCTACTAAAACATACAATAGAGATTTAGTTTTACTAATTCCATACTTTAAATAAATAGAGTGCCAAACATAATCGCCAACACACAAAAACAGATTTAGATTGAAATTATCATAAAACATGGGCTACGATAAAAAGACCATAACATGTGCTACACGACTCCGTTTCAAGACCACCACTAAGCAAACGAAAGCTTGAAACAAGGAGTACGTTTTATGTTAGAAACACTTGGTCAGAAGCGACTTAACCGGTCAAAAATGATCAAAATCGGTGAAAACGACCAAAAATGTCGAAACCGGCAAAAATCATCCAAACCTATGAAAAAACCGGAGAATAGATTTCCAGTCCATATAGACCACATAGAATCAATGGGAAATTTGTTTTCACGGGTCCTAGGTGGATAAAGCACACCAAGAGATTTTTGTTTCTTAGTTTTAGTCGTGTTTTGCCTGGTGTAAAAGTTGGTCATCTAGTATTTGAAGTAGTTATGTATGCACCGGAAAAACAACATCTCGACGGTACACCATAATATAACGGTTCTGATATGAGTTTGCTCTAACAACACGTCGCTCTCTTTGATCAAAATAACAATGATATTGTTTATCTTTGGAAAGCATAAAAAGGTGAATAATATACAAAACTAGACAACAAGTATTTGATATTTCATGTAAGAAACTCATGCTTAAGTATTATATGACTTTGGTATATTCGATTCAACGTTTTATTCTATTTGAATGGAGAGATATTTATTAAATCTATTATTTAGTTAAACCTCCTTAACAGTATGATTGGATTTTAGTTTGTTGATCTTTGCTCTTGAATTCACATTAAACTCGTTTTTCCTTCTTTATTTGTGTATGTATGTAGAGTTACTTACAATCTATTGTGCTTCGACTTCACATAATAAACATACATATATACAATATACCTATACTAATACATACAATAGATATTTAGTTTTACTAATTCCATATTGTAAAGAAATAGAGTGCCAAACATATTCACTAACACACAAAAACAGATTTAGATTGAAATTATCATAAAACATGGGCTACGATAAAAAGACCATAAATGTGCTACACAACTCTGTTTCAAGACCACCACTAAGCAAACAAAAGCTTGAAACAAGGAGTACGTTTTATGTTAGAAACACTTGGTCAGAAGCGACTTAACTGGTCTTAAATGATCAAAATCAGTGAAAACGACCAAAAATGTCGAAACTGGCAAAAATCATCCAAACCTATGAGAAAACCGGAGAATAGATTCTTAGTCCATATAGACCACATAGAATCCGTAGGAAATTGGTTTGCACGGGTGCTAGCTGGATAAAGTACACCAAGAGATTTTTGTTTCTTAGTTTTAGTCGTGTTTTGCCTGGTGTAAAAGTTGGTCAACTAGTATTTGAAGTAGTTATGTATGCACCGGACAGACAACATCCCGACGGAACACCATAATATAACGGTCGTGATATGAGTTTGCTCTAACAACATGTCGCTATCTTTGATCAAAATAACAATGATATTGTTTATCCTTGGGAAGCCTAAAAAGGTGAATAATATACAAAACTTGATAACAAGTATTTGATATTTCATGTAAGAAACTCATGCTTAAGTATTATATGACTTTGGTATATTCGATTCAACGTTTTATTCTATTTGAATGGAGAGATATTTATTAAATCTATTATTTAGTTAAACCTCCTTAACGGTATGAATGGATTTTAGTTTGTTGATCTTTGCTCTTGAATTCACATTAAACTCGCTTTTCCTTCTTTATTTGTGTATGTATGTAGAGTTACTTAGAATCTATTGTGCTTCGACTTCACATAATAAACATACATATATACAACATACCTGTACTAAAACATAGAATAGAGATTTAGTTTTACTAATTCCATACTTTAAAGAAATAGAGTGCCAAACATAATCGCCAACACACAAAAACAGATTTAGATTGAAATTATCATAAAACATGGGCTACGATAAAAAGACCATAACATGTGCTACACAATTCCGTTTCAAGACCACCACTAAGAAAACGAAAGCTTGAAACAAGGAGTACGTTTTATGTTAGAAACACTTGGTCAGAAGCGACTTAACCGTTCGAAAATGATCAAAATCGGTGAAAACGACCAAAAATGTCGAAACCGGCAAAAATCATCCAAACCTGTGAAAAAACCGGAGAATAGATTTCCAGTCCATATAGACCACATAGAATCCATGGGAAATTTGTTTTCATGGGTCCTAGGTGGATAAAGCACACCAAGAGATTTTTGTTTCTTAGTTTTAGTCGTGTTTTGCCTTGTGTAAAAGTTGGTCATCTAGTATTTGAAGTAGTTATGTATGCACCAGAAAAACAACATCTCGACGGTACACCATAATATAACGGTTCTGATATGAGTTTGCTCTAACAACGCGTCGCTCTCTTTGATCAAAATTACAATGATATTGTTTATCTTTTGAAAGCATAAAAAGGTGAATAATATACAAAACTAGACAACAAGTGTTTGATATTTCATGTAAGAAACTCATGCTTAAGTATTATATGACTTTGGTATATTCGATTCAACGTTTTATTCTATTTGACTGGAGAGATTTTATTAAATCTTTTATTTAGTTAAACCTCCTTAACGGTATGATTGGATTTTAGTTTGTTGATCTTTGCTCTTGAATTCACATTAAACTCGCTTTTCCTTCTTTATTTTGTTGGAAATTTAGTGCAATTGTGGGAACGGGTAATACTTGTAAATGGGTTTGGAGGTACGGAGTGTACACCCATTAAGTCCCTTACCTCCCTGGACTCAATATAGTGGTTGTGATATCAGTAGGAAGCTGCTCCTGGTCAGGAAGTTGCTCCTGGTCAGGAAGTTGCTCCTGGTTAGGAAGTTGCTCCTGGTTAGGAAGCTGCTCCTGGTTAGGACGTTACTCCTGGTGATGCACAAAGTCTTTGTAACCTCTTTGACCAGTTAATGAGGGTTGAATATTGACTTGATGACCAGGTTTATGGTCATGTAACCACTATGCTTTATGAAGGTAATTATGAGATTAATAGGCCGATTAATGCTCTTAATACCTTTGACTAGGAGTTACATTCCTTAAGGAATAGGATCACTATAAATAGTGATCATATTTTGCATGATGAAATATACGAAAACATGAAACACTTACATGCACAGAGTTCTTGATTTGTGCCTAAAACAAGAACTAACTCTTGGTTTTATCCCAAGGAGGTATTCGTGTTAACCCAGGCATAGGGTCGAATAATCTTCTTTGGAAAGTGATTACACAACTTCAAGAGATATCCGGTAACCATTCATTGGTACGTAGTTAGGCTATTGATTATCTTCACCCTGTTGGAACGAAGTAAACCCCAACAATCAAAGAAGATTATTTTGTGATAATCAATGGCGGCGGCAATGAAGCATATGGTGGCTAACTTCTCCAAACTGGACAAGTTTGAAGGGGTTGATTTTAGGAGATAGTAGAAAAAGATGCACTTTCTTCTTTCTACCATGAACATGGTGTACGTGCTGACCACTCCCATTCCTGATGGTGGTGATGATGCTACTTTGGAGGAACTGAGGAAAAGGACAAAATGGGAGAATGATGATTATGTGTGTCGCCGCATAATTCTCAATGGTATGTCTGATTCTTTATTTGATATTTACCAAAATGTTGAATCTGCTTAAGAACTATGGGATTCCTTGGAAGCCAAATATATGGCTGAGGATGCATCAAGTAAGAAGTTCCTTGTGAGTGATTTCACAAATTACAAAATGACTGATTCAAGACCAGTCATGGAACAATACAATGAACTTCTTGGAATACTTGGCAGATTTACACAACATAAAATGAACATGGATGAGACCATTCAGGTCTCGTGTGTCATTGACAAACTACCTCCTTCTTGGAAAGATTTCAAGCACACCTTGAAACATAAGAAGGAAGAGTTAACTCTTGTTGAGTTGGGCAGTCATTTGCGCATTGAGGAATCCCTCAGGGTGCATGAAAGTGATAAGACAAAGAGAAACAATGTTGTTGGTTCATCTGTTGTCAATATGGTGGAGCATAACAACTCCACCAGGTACAATGACAACAAGGGCAAACGTAAGCATCATGATAACACCAAACCTAATCCTAACAAGAAGTCATCAGTGGCTTGTTGGAAGTGTGGGAAACCTGGACACTTCAAAAGGGATTGCAAAGGTGTTAGCATTGGCAACCAAGCTAATGGATCAGGCACAAAAGGTCAGAATATGTTTAATGAATCTCTCCAGATTTATTATGTTACATATGTATCTGAAGCTTACTTTGTGCAGGATGATGATGTTGCGTGGTGGGTTGACTCTTGAGCAACAGTACATGTGTGTAAAGATAGACGCTGGTTCAAGACTTATGAGTCAATGAATGATGGATCTATTCTTCACATCGGAAATGAGTCAACAGCCCTAGTGCATGGACGTGGTTGTGTAGATCTTAAATTTAGTTCTGGAAAGATTGTTTCTTTGTTTAATGTTTTGCATGTTCCTAATATTAGGAAGAACTTGGTTTCTAGTAGTGTTTTGAATAATTGTGGTTATAAACAAGTGATTGAATCTAATAAATTTGTTTTATCTAAACATGGTGTGGTTATTGGTTTTGGCTATTTGAGTAATCAAATGTTCAGGCTTAATATTGATTCTAGTATAAATGTTGATTCTGTCCTGATGACTACCACTAAACTGAATGATTCATCACTATGGCATGCTAGACTAGGCCATGTCCACTATAAGAGGATGCAAGATATGTCTAAGGATGGGTTAATTCCAGCTTTTGACATGGACATTGATAAGTGTCAGACTTGTATGCTGAATAAAATTACTAAGAAACCATTTCGGGATGTAAAACGTGTAACTACAGTTTTGGAGCTAATCCATAGTGACCTATGTGATTTGCATGCTACTCCCTCATTAGGGAATAAGAAATACTTGGTAACATTTATTGATGATGCTTCAAGGTTTTGTTATGTCTATTTGTTGCATACTAAGGATGAAGAATTAGATAAATTTAAAATATTTAAAACTGAAGTTGAATTACAACAAGGAGTCCAAATCAAAAGATTTAGGACTGATAGGGGAGGTGAGTACATGAATACTCAGTTTTTTCAGTCTGTTGGAATAATCCATGAAACAACTGCCCCCTATACTCCACAACAAAATGGTATATCAGAAAGGAAAAATAGAGTACTAAAAGAGATGGTTAACTCCATGTTGTCCTACTCAGGACCGAGTCAAGGGTTTTGGGGAGAAGCTATGTTAACAGCTTGCTATTTATTAAATAGGGTTCCTAATAAAAGGAACAGGATTACCCCTTATGAACTCTGGACTAAAAGGAAACCAAACTTGAACTACCTCAAAGTTTGGGGTTGTAGGGTTGTTGTAAGACTCCCTGATCCAAAGGTGAAAACCTTGGGTGAAAGAGGCATTGAATGCATCTTTGTTGGATATGCTGAGCATTCTAAGGCTTATAGGTTCTATGTTATTGAACCTAATGATTCAGTTTCAATAAACTCAATCATTTAATCAAGGGATGCTAACTTTGATGAGACTAGGTTCTCATCAGTCCCTAGACCAAGCCTTAGGACTCCTATAGGAGCTGAGGACACTGGTGTTTCAGTAGAACCTGAAAGGGCCACTGATGAGGTTGTGGGTCAGCAACCTGAGCCTGAGCTTAGAAGAAGCACAAGGCATAGGACTCCAAAGAATTTTGGGCCTGAATTTCAACTATACCTAGTTGAAGGAACAAGGGATGAGGTCTCTGACCAGTACTACTATTGCTTTAATGTTGAGGATGATCCCAAAACGTTTGATGAAGCAATGAAGTCCCAGGATGTTGCTTTCTGGAAAGAAGCAATCAATGATGAGATGGATTCCATCATGGGCAACAACCCTTGGGTGTTGGTTGATCTACCTCCAGGTTGTAATCCACTTGGTAACAAGTGGATTTTCAAAAGGAAAATGAAGTTAGATGGAACTGTTGAAAAGTTCAAGGCAAGGTTAGTCATTCAGGGCTTTAAACAAAAGTCAGGGATAGACTATTTTGATACTTATGCTCCAGTAGCACGTATCAGTACCATAAGAATGCTGATTGCTCTAGCAAGTATTCACAATCTGATTATTCATCAGATGGATGTGAAGACAGCATTCTTGAATGGTGACTTGGATGAGGAGGTTTATATGAACCAACCTCAGGGCTTCATCATGCCTGGTCATGAAGGTAAGGTGTGTAAACTGATTAAGTCCTTATATGGACTCAAACAGGCACATAAGCAATGGCATCAAAAGTTTGATGAAGTGGTTTTGTCTAATGGTTATTTACTTAACCAAGCTGACAAATGTGTATATAGCAAATTTGATGAATCTGGTAAAGGAGTCATCATTTGCCTATATGTTGATGACATGTTAATCTTTGGTACTGACCAAGTTCAGGTTGATTTAACCAAAGAGTTTTTGTCATCAAGGTTCTCTATGAAAGACATGGGGAAGGCTGATGTTATCCTTGGCATAAGGATTAAACATGAAAGTGATGGTATTGTAATTTCCCAGTCTCATTATATTGAGAAGGTCCTGAAGAAATTCAATCACTTTGATTGTACTCCAGTGAGTACACCTATGGATACAAGTGAGAAACTAATGCCTAACAATGGTCAGGCTGTCTCCCAGCTTGAGTATTCTAGGGTTATTGGTTGCTTGATGTATGCCATGACTAGTACTAGGCCTGACATTGCATTTGCTGTGGGTAAACTGAGTAGGTATACTAGTAATCCTGGTACTCAGCATTGGCAAGCAATTCAGAGGGTACTAAAGTATTTGAAAGGAACAATGGATTATTGTTTGTCTTATACTGGATATCCTTCAGTGTTGGAAGGTTACACTGATGCAAGTTGGATCAGCAATACTGAGGATAATTCATCCACAAGTGGCTGGGTATTCCTTCTTGGTGGTGGTGCAATTTCTTAGGCATCCAAGAAGCAAACTTGCATTACTGGTTCAACAATGGAATCTGAATTTGTGGCTCTAGCAGCTGCTGGTAAAGAGGCTGAATGGTTGAGAAACTTGCTTCTTGAGATTCCATTGTGGGTCAAACCTATGGCACCCATATCTATCCGTTGTGATAGTGCAGCTACATTGGCTAAGGCATATAGCCAGATGTACAATGGAAAGTCTAGACACCTAGGTGTTCTCATAGCATGATTCGTGAGTTGATCACGAATGGGGTGATTTCAATAGAGTTTGTGAGGTCTCAACAAAACTTAGCTGATCACTTGACGAAGGGATTGGCTAGAGACTTGGTTATAAAGTCTGGTAAAGGGATGGGTTTAAAAGTCCACTCTAGTCACTGAATGCTAGGACACCCAACTCCCTCCTGAGGAAATTTGAGAGCTGAGTTCAATGTGGAAAGCTGAACATTCAGGGGACTGAAGCACATGTATATCATCCCAAGGATGTGCTTGTACCTGCTGAAAGGAGGATGAAGTTATAAACTTCTTAATGGTTAATTTCTTTGAAAAAGTGCTTAAGGAGGAGCATGAACTAAAGAGGAACCACCTATGTAAATGTTGAGGTTTCGCCGCCTCAAGGAGCATGGACTTTGGCTCTTACAACATTTATGAATTGGATATGGACACATGGCTTGTATGGTGTCAGGAGCGTTTTAAGTGTTTGAAAACTTGGGTGTATGTTATCTTCAGGTGTTCAAAGTAGTTGAAGGGTTCAATTCTTAGAACACCCTGATTCTCGAATATTTGGAGTGATGTACTAAGATGGAAATTCAATCCTCATGACATTTTCATTTATGCACTGGTTTTGCTAAAGTTGATTGTCATGCAAAAAGGAATTGTACTAAATTGGGGAGGATTGTTGGAAATTTAGTGCAATTATGGGAACGGGTAATACTTGTAAATGGGTTTGGAGGTACGGAGTGTACACCCATTAAGTCCCTTACCTCCCTGGACTCAATATAGTGGTTGTGATATCAGTAGGAAGCTGCTCCTAGTCAGGAAGTTGCTCCTGGTCAGGAAGTTGCTCCTGGTTAGGAAGCTGCTCCTGGTTAGGACGTTGCTCTTGGTGATGCACAAAGTCTTTGTAACCTCTTTGACCAGTTAATGAGGGTTGAATATTGACTTGATGACCAGGTTTATGGTCATGTAACCACTATGCTTTATGAAGGTAATTATGAGATTAATAGGCCGATTAATGCTCTTAATACCTTTGACTAGGAGTTACATTCCTTAAGGAATAGGATCACTATAAATAGTGATCATGTTTTGCATGATGAAATATACGAAAATAGGAAACACTTACACGCACAGAGTTCTTGATTTGTGCCTAAAACAAGAACTAACTCTTGGTTTTATCCCAAGGAGGTATTCGTGTTAACCGTCGAATAATCTTCTTTGGAAAGTGATTACACGACTTCAAGAGATACCCGGTAACCATTCATTGGTACGTAGTTAGGCTATTGATTATCTTCACCCTGTTGGAACGAAGTAAACCCCAACATATTTGTGTATGTATGTAGAGTTACTTACAATCTATTGTGCTTCGACTTCACATAATAAACATACATATATACAACATACCTATACTAATACATACAATAGATATTTAGTTTTACTAATTCCATATTGTAAAGAAATGGAGTACCAAACATAATCGCTAACACACAAAAACAGATTTAGATTGAAATTATCATAAAACATGGGCTACGATAAAAAGACCATAACATGTGCTACACGACTCTGTTTCAAGACCACCACTAAGCAAACAAAAGCTAGAAACAAGGAGTACGTTTTATGTTAGAAACACTTGGTCAAAAGCGACTTAACTGGTCTTAAATGATCAAAATCGGTGACAACGACCAAAAATGTCGAAACCGGCAAAAATCATCTAAACCTATGAGAAAACCGGAGAATAGATTTCTAGTCCATATAGACCACATAGAATCCGTGGTAAATTTGTTTGCACGGGTTCTAGGTGGATAAAGCACACCAAGAGATTTTTGTTTCTTAGTTTTAGTCGTGTTTTGCCTGGTGTAAAATTTGGTCAGCTAGTATTTGAAGTAGTTATGTATGCACCGGACAGACAACATCTCGACGGAACACCATAATATAACGGTCGTGATATGAGTTTGTTCTAACAACACGTCGCTATCTTTGATCAAAATAACAATGATATTGTTTATCCTTGGGAAGCCTAAAAAGGTGAATAATATACAAAACTAGATAACAAGTATTTGATATTTCATGTAAGAAACTCATGCTTAAGTATTATATGACTTTGGTATATTCGATTCAACGTTTTATTCTATTTGAATGGAGAGATATTTATTAAATCTATTATTTAGTTAAACCTCCTTAACGGTATGATTGGATTTTAGTTTGTTGATCTTTGCTCTTGAATTCACATTAAACTCGCTTTTCCTTCTTTATTTGTGAATGTATGTAGAGTTACTTACAATCTATTGTGCTTCGACTTCACATAATAAACATACATATATACAACATACCTATACTAAAACATACAATAGAGATTTAGTTTTACTAATTCCATACTGTAAAGAAATAGAGTGCCAAACATAATCGCTAAAACACAAAAACAGATTTAGATTGAAATTATCATAAAACATGGGCTACGATAAAAAGACCATAACATGTGCTACACGACTCCGTTTCAAGACCACCGCTAAGCAAAAGAAAGCTTGAAACAAGGAGTACGTTTTATGTTAGAAACACTTGGTCAGAAGCGACTTAACCGTTCGAAAATGCTCAAAATCGGTGAAAACGACCAAAAATGTCGAAACCGAAAAAAATCATCCAAACCTATGAGAAAACCGTAGAAAATATTTCCAGTCCATATAGACCACATAGAATCCGTGGTAAATTTGTTTGCATGGGTTCTAGGTGGATAAAGCACACCAAGAGATTTTTTTTTTCTTAGATTTAGTCGTGTTTTGCCTAGTGTAAAAGTTGGTCAGCTAGTATTTGAAGTAGTTATGTATGCAACGGACAAACAACATCTCGACGTCACACCATAATATAACGGTTGTGGTATGAGTTTGCTCAAACAACACGTCGCTCTCTTTGATCAAAATAACAATGATATTGTTTATCCTTGGAAAGCCTAAAAAGGTGAATAATATACAAAACTAGACAACAAGTATTTGATATTTCATGTAAGAAACTCATGCTGTAAAGAAATAGAGTGCCAAACATAATCGCTAACACACAAAAACAGATTTAGATTGAAATTATCATAAAACATGGGCTACGATAAAAAGACCATAACATGTGCTACACGACTCTGATTCAAGACCACCACTAAGCAAACAAAAGCTTGAAACAAGGAGTACGTTTTTTGTCAGAAACACTTGGTCAGAAGCGACTTAACTGGTCTTAAATGATCAAAATCGGTGAAAACGACCAAAAATGTCGAAACCGGCAAAAATCATCCAAACCTATGAGAAAACCGGAAAATAGATTTTTAGTCCTTATAGACCACATAGTATCCGTGGGAAATTTGTTTGCACGGGTTCTAGGTGGATAAAGCACACCAAGAGATTTTTGTTTCTTAGTTTTAGTCGTGTTTTGCCTGGTGTAAAAGTTGATCAGCTAGTATTTGAAGTAGTTATGTATGCACCGGACAGACAACATCTCGACGGAACACCATAATATAACGGTCGTGATATGAGTTTTCTCTAACAACACGTCGCTATCTTTGATCAAAATAACAATGATATTGTTTATCCTTGGGAAGCCTAAAAAGGTGAATAATATACAAAACTAGATAACAAGTATTTGATATTTCATGTAAGAAACTCATGCTTAAGTATTATATGACTTTGGTATATTCGATTCAACGTTTTATTCTATTTGAATGGAGAGATATTTATTAAATCTATTATTTAGTTAAACCTCCTTAACGGTATGATTGGATTTTAGTTTTTTGATCTTTTTTTTAAAGGTAAAGTATTATAGCTACCAAAAAAGATACAAACCCACCATGGCAACCATGAACAAAACTCATGAACAATTGTCCAATATCTGATGCCACCATGATCCAAGTGAAAGACCCACAACTCAAATATCATGATGAATTTTAGACCAGGGACCAAAGAAATGCAAGTAGAAAGGACCCAAGGAAAGGAACAGAGTTCAGCATCCTTCTACAAACCAAACCAACCAACAAACACACCTTAGCAGCCTATGAACACAGCCTACACACACAAAAATATTGACCCTACTAGAACTCAGAAACCATGGCCCTACCCTGCACCATGGAACCCAAGAAGAGTAGTCCAAGCACCATGCTATCAACTACAACGGCTCATAGATTTCTAAAATAGGTAAACCAACTAGGGGGACTAACACAGCCTACACTACCAGAAAATCTTGGCATTACTAGAACTAAGAAAGTGAGTCCTTACCCTGCACCTCACAACCCTAGAAGCGTAACCCAAGCACCCAGCTATCAGCTGTATCAGCTAGAACCCCTTAGGCCTGTTAACCCAAACACCCCTTATTCCTCCATAGTATTGTCTTTAAACTTTAAACTCACAGGAAAGTTCCAAATCTTTGAAGCTTCAATGACATCAGCAGAATTCTTCAAGATACTTAACCCCATGAGCTTGAGTCTAATTGTATCAGTAATAATGGTAAAGAGCTTATATTCGGTTCTAAAAGATTTGTTGAACAACCTGAAGTTCCTTTCTTGCCATATAAAGTACACAGCAGCACCAAAGACCAGCCTTTGTATAATACTCCAAATCTTATTAGAAGCAGCCTTGTTGACCACACTTGAAATGATTATAGCCCAAGTGTGATTAACATCATCAAGCTTGGCCATCTTCTTTAACCTTTCCCGTAATCTTCTAGCATAATGACACTCAAAGAGAAGATGACTATGAGAGTCTTTGCAGACATTACAGAATGGGCAAGCCATATCCTGAATATTTATCCACTTGGACAACCTATCTTGAGTCTTGAGCTTCCTTTTAATGGCCATCCAAAGAACAAATTAATGTCTTGGAACACATTGAGAAAACCAGACATGCTTGTACCAAATGACTTTAGGGGCATTTCTTCTAACACCTTTCCATAATTCTACCATACTAAACCTCTTTTCTTTGTCTTCCTTATCCACCCAGATAACTTTATCAGCAACATTACTATCAAGTTTAGGCACAGGGAATTGTATGTAGTCTTTGAACTTAACAAACCATTCCCTAGGCCATTTCCAAGCATCCCCTCTTATCATGTCTTTAACCATTGCATTAGGGTTAAGGTGTGCTTGAGTAATCTCCCATTGGCTTATGTTTCTGCATAATGGACCAGCATCAAACCACTTGTCATACCAGAAGTTGCAGGTCTTGCCATCTCCAATCCTAGTATAAACAAACTGTCTAATCAACTCCCTTAGGTCCAAAAATTGCTTCCAACACCATGAATTCTGATTAAGAGTGCCAATGCTCCACACACTCTTACCCTTGAGCCAAGTAATATTGATCCACTTAACCCAAATAGAATCCTTGTTACTAAGAATGTTCCAAATGTGTTTGGACATGATGGTTATGTTCCATTCTTGTAAGGATTTGAGACCAAGACCCCCTTGGCTCTTAGGCATACAAATGTCCTTCCATGCTACACTTATGACCCCCTTGTTATTGTCATTTCCTGACCATAGGAAAGACTTAAATAGTTTATCAATAGATTCACAAACATTGAATGGAAGAATGAAGATAAAAGCCCAATAAACCTGATAGGTGTGAAAACACCCATCCTTTTACCACTTATTTCTTGCTAAAACGAGACCAAAACACGTAATTAATGTCATTTGTTTGGAATTATGCGTGGTTTGTGTGTTTTTTGTGTTTTCAGAGCCAACCGGATAAATATTGAAGAAAACATGGGGTTGCACGGGTTTTATCGAAGAAAAAGACGAAAAGACGAAGTCTGTAATCCAAGAGATGCAAAAGATTTGAAGTCGATGGGCCTATTTGAAGATTTATCGAAGAAAAGGACCATAGATGGAAGATTTACATATGTAGAAGAACTCAAGTCTATTAAATGAAGAAATTAAAAGACGAGTTGAATTTATTCGTCGACAAATCTTGAATCGAAATAAAAAAACGTCTACTGTTCTGAAAAGACGAGAAGACAACAAGAAAGGGAGAAATCCCACTCACCAACCAAAGAGAAAGCCTATAAATACTCCTCCCACATTTTTGAAACAGTTTTTTTTCTTTCTGTTTTGTTTCTCTCCTAGTTCGTAGGAAGCACCATCACCACTAGGGTGTTTGGTGGTTTTCATTTTCTTTGATTTCTTCCACAATCTTGTAAGTTTAATCTTTCCATTTGTTTGTTGAATCTTAATCATTAATACAAGTTTCCTTTTAATCTTTCTTTCTTCTCTTGTTGATTCAAAGTTCTAAGGTTTTATTTTATTGGTTTTGATCTTCAAAAGTAAGTGGGTTTTATGTTTTTGTTGTTTTGGATTGATATTTATCATAGGTAAATGATTAGTGGTGAAATTGGTTTAAGTTTTGATTAAAAACTTGGTGGATTTTGGGTTAAAATCGTGATATTTAACATTCCCATGTTCTTCGCGTTTCCAGACTTGCCCAGATTCCGAATCAACATAAGATTCCGGATCAAGGGTTTTGAGATTTTATTCCGGATCAAGCTATTTGGTTCGGAATATCTAATATTCTAGATCAACTATTATATTCCGGATCAAGTCCTTTGGTTCGGAATATCTAATATTCCGGATCAGCTATTTTATTCCGAATCAAGTTTTATTCCGAGTAAACTAATTATTCCGAATCAAGCTTCCGGATCAGCTATTATTTTATTCCGGATCAGCTCATCTCTTTCAGTCATTCCGAATCAAGTGTTCATCCGGAATAATTAATATTCCGGATGAGTATTTATATTCCGAATAAAGGTTTCTTTTAAAATATTCCGAATCAGTTTATATAATCCGAATGAATGTCTGAAACTATGGTTTTGCAATCCTATATTTAACAATTAAGTTCGTTTTACCTCGACTCACTCGAATTGATACTCAATTTACGTTTTGACTAACTTTTGTTTTTGGTAAAAAGAAATTTTTGGAATTTTAAAACTAATTTAAAAACTACTAAATAATAAAACTATTTAATCTAATAAAATCTAATTTGAAACTATTTAAAAGCAAATCTAATAAAAATGTAAACTAATGAAAATCTTAATTTTATAAAAACTTTAAATAAAAACTATTTAGATCTAATTTTAATAAGACTAGATAAAAACTTTTAATTAAAATCTATTTTTAAACTATATTAAATGAAACTAATTTTAAAATCTATATAAACTAAAATTAAAATATTTTTTATCCTTTTTATATTTAATAAAAAAACTAAATTAAGTAAACCTTTAAATAAAACTTTTTAATTAAAATAAACTTAATGTGTATTTAAACTATTTAACATAAACTGACAGTAGTAAACAACCTATATTAAATAAATGAAGCAAATCAATACACAAATAGAGTCCTAGTTCAAGTGGTAAGGGTGCGTGGCCAGTAAACGAAAGGTCCAGGGTTCGAGACCCTGGATGGACGGAAATTTTTTTGCTAAATTTAATTTTTTGTATTTTTGGAATTTGTGAAACTTACAGATCAAAAGATCTGTATTATCCACCCAGCAAAATCAGCAGTAATAAACCAAACAGCCAAATAACAATACGCTATAACAGATAAATTTAAAAAAAAACAACTAAGCATATAATTAAAAAACAGATAAATGGAAAAACAAATAAGTAAATGAGAAAACAATACTAGCAAATAAGCAAGAACAAAAAGAAACAGTTTAAACATAAGCAAATAAGCAGTTTCAAAATTCAAACCAAAACAGAAACTTATAATAGCTAAATAAAACAAACTTAAGCAAATAAACTACAAAATCAAATAGAACTTAAGCCTAGATTTAAACTAATAAGCAGATCCAACACTTAACAATATTCAAAATAAATAAACAGAGAAACTACAAAACAGATAAATAAGCAATCCTAATGAGCAGATTTAAAAACTAACATAAACTTAATCAAACTTAAGCAAATCTAAATCAAGCATAAAACAGATTATAAACTAAAATCAATCAAATTAATATAAACTAAATCAAGACTTAACTAAAACTTAAAATAAAAAAGAAAATGAACCTATTTGATGATCCCGTTGAGGAGAAGTAACGCGCTGAGCGTACTTGTGAATCGAAACGCACCGTCACCACCTTCGAATCACCAACCGAACCATCAACAAATACATCAACAGCTTCTCGGACCAAATCTCGAACCAAACAAATCTCACGAACCAAATAAAAGCTTGCGAACAATGAACTTAAATCCGAACAAACTTGAACAGTAACTTTTTTTTTATCTTCCAGTAGGTAAAATAATTCACCACTTTCTTTTTCTTTTTTTTTATAATAATATCATACGAACAAGAACATATAAAAAATAGAGAAAGCAGATTAATTAAAATAGCAAGAAATTTAAAGGAGACGATTAAAAATTAAAATAAATTTTTCATTAATTAAAAAGAGAAATTACAATTACTGAAAATTAAGAGAAATACATGATTAAATCTAAACCCTAATCTAAGTTTACTGAAAAATTAAAAATAAAGAAAGTTATCCTATTACATGTGAAAAGGGGGGTTTTATAGGGAAAACCCTCAAACCTTGGAGACCAAGTTCTTCAATCATGGCCATTGAAATCTTCTTCTCTTTCTCTTTGCTTGATCTTGCGGCTGAAAATAATCCATGAGCCACGGATTGCCAGGGTGTATTGGTGATGTGGGAGAACCAATCAAAATAAAAAGATTAGCCACGACGGATAGATTAAGAGGACCACTCGTGGGTGTTTTCTGCGAAAAAATGGGGATTTAATTCCCATAGTGTGAATTAAATGAATATGTAAAAACCCCCAAAAATGGTGGGTAATTTTTGTGATGGTGATTTTAGGGTTTGGGGGTAAAAGATGGAGGAGGGGGCTGTGTTGTGTGGGAGAAAGAAATGGTAACAATGAAAGAACTTTGTTTTTATCGAATATTTGTGTGTGAGTGTTTGGTGGGGAGTAAAACTGTGTGGGAGTACACGTGGGTAAGACCAAAAGTTTTGTGAAGTAAAAGTGAAATAAATGTGTTACGTGTGTTGGGAGTTGACCAGAACTTGACCAGCAATATTTATTTCTATCTACATTCCAGGAAATTCATACGTCCCATTTACAATTGCAATGGGCTTGGCCCATTTTTAAAACATTTTCATCCGTATGTATGAATTGGGCTAATGAAATGGGCTTTTGGTTGAATATGAAATTTATATCCCCTAAATGGGCCTTCAAAACCCATTTAGCTAATGTGGGACCCACAAAGCTCGAATATCTTCGTAAATAATTAAATCCACTAATTCGAACTCGATTTCGGCTTACTTTGATCATTTCTTCAAAACCGTGTTAGCCGGTTTTCGTGAACTTTGGCACCTTTTGGTCTTTTGACTTTGTCTTCGTCTCTTTTTGGACTTTTCTTTAACATTTGACCGTGAAATCCCGTGTTTTCTTTCCTTTTGATCATTTATACCTTTTTTAACACAAAAACATAAAGCCACACGTAATTCCGACTTTTACGATATAAAACACATGATTAGGTCTTGTTTTTCCTTGATTTTAGTGGCAAAAGGATAAGTGTTTACACACTTATTAAATCCCCTACACTTGACCATTGCAATGACCCCATGCAATGCATTATTTTAAAGCATAAGTTATGTTTCTCTCATAATTAACCCATCTTGGCCTTTATTACTATACATACTACTACTACGATGAAAAGATAAAAACTTAAAAGGAGACAAAAGTTATAACCATTTATTAACTTGGAATTTATTCGATGGAAGAAACTTGTAAAGAAATCTAAGACTTGAATTAGGGCTTTGGTGTCATGAATATTAATCACCCTCAAGTTTCACGTTCCCCATACCAAGCTCAAAAACGAGATCATTGTTTACCATAAGTCCTTAGGTTAAAACCACTCATATAAGACAATTGTGTAAACTCTTTCTCCAATTCCTACTTTGTATCTCTAGATTTTATTGATTGTCTTTCACCCGTAGGCTCATTTGACTTATTTGATAATTATTAGTCCAAAAATGAAGGCAAAACGGTGCAAACCCGACACTCAAAACCTAACCTCGTCCTCAAAAACGTTGTCACTAAAGTAAGCCCACATCAAGGATGATTTAACACGATTTGGGGAATGAATTCCCGGACCCAAAATTTGGCCAAATAGTACTACTTATTAGTTATTTCCTCCAAAGTCATGTTGACTTTATGTGGAGTTTAGCAAATTCACATCATATACCCTAAGGCTCTTTAAGATGTAAAAATGCTCTCCGTCTATTGTCCACACCCTAAGGCTCCTTGAACGATAAACGAGGGAATTGATTTATTGATCAATTTTTATTCAACACTTACCATGCCATACACCCTAAGGCTCTAATGACAAGGTTCATGCTACATGCCCCACACCCTAAGGCTCCTTGAGGTCATGTTTTAATCTTATTCTTTTATTATGATATATATAGTAGGCCAAATTCCGCGGTCCCATGGTCTGAATACCTTCTACTTAGTGGTTATGAGCCACCTTAGTCGGAAGTCCACAACGCTGGCATCCTTAATGTGTTCATGCTTTAATTACAAGGAGATTAAAGATTTGGCTAAGAGTTAAGATATCGAATCGACATCGCAAAAATCCTCATTTATTAGGCAATTAAATATACAAGCGGGAAGAAAGAGCCACAAAAACCATATAAGCAAAAACTAACCCTTAAACTTATTATTAACTTTATCATCTCTCGTTCTCCACAATTTAAAATCTCAAGGAATGAGATTCGTGGATGCTTAGCCTAATAAACCAATTAAGGTCCATATGGTTAAGGATACTAGCTAGAGTAAACTCGGATAAGTAAACTCGGGTTGAGTCAAAATATTCACGACGGGCCTAATATATCAAAGATATCTAAACTTGTTAAAACCATTTTATTTATTTATTTTTGACTTTTATTCTTGAAATGGAAAATATTACGATGCGATGATAAAATAAATGAAAAATACTACAAGGCCAAAATAGATCAAAAATTTGAAAAACGTTGAAAAAAAAAATTTTAAAATTTTCCGGTTAAATGAGGTCAAATTCATGGAAAAGCCCACTAAAATTTCGATAGAAATCCCCCCTACACTTAATATAAACATTGTCCTCAATGTTTAAGCATGTGGGAGAATAAACTCCCCTACACTTAGGACATTGAGTACGTTTTTTATAATCGAGCTAAGGAAAGGACAACTAAAGTGATTACATTTATTCGTCTTATGATAGAATTACAATAGCAAAAACTTATCGAAGGAACCGGGTACACGGGTACACGGGAACACGGGTCGCGTCCAAAGTACCAAAAGTGGATCATTAAGCACATGTCCCTGCACACAACATCACAACACAAACAACCTACTTGGCTCCCCCCTACACTTATTGGTGGAAATGGGTGAAGGCGAAAAAGGGTGGAAAGGGTGGAAAAGGGTAAAAAACTAACCTAGTTAAACGATGCTTGATTTTTCATCACGAGTCTCTAGCTCGACTCGAATTCCCGAATGTCATCATTCAAATGGGAAAATCATGGAAAACCGAGATTTCCAAGGGAGGAAAATCTCTCCATGATAGAGGGTGAAACAAGACCATAAAAGGCATACCCCATGAAAATCCACCCGGGTCAAACACATAATTTCCATCACAAAAGGAAATAAACCCCGAGGTGGTACGCAAGTCAAAGTAAAGTGGGGTATCCTTAGGCAAAAATCTCTTCAAAGGAAGGATAAGGTGATTTGTAGATGATAGCAAAAAAGTCTCTATGCCGGGATCAAATACCGATTCCTTAACGGGAAAAGGTGTTGACATTTAAGCTCAAAATGTCATTTTGATCCGAAATTGGGGAGTCGTCCTCTTCCGAACTCGATGTGAAAACATAAGTATCATCGGGGTCATAGGAAAACTCATCCTCGTGAGGAAAATAGGAGTTTAGAAAGTTATCTAAATCCTCCTCAAATGGAATATTCTCTAAAATAGGGCGACCTCTAAAGGTGGAGGATCCTCCTCAAAAGTCATAATCCCCAAGTTAGGAATATAAGAGTCAAAGGAAGACTCAAGAATGGCAGAATCACTCATAGAGAGGATAGGATCATTAGGCTCGCTTGGTGTCTCGTCAAAACCCAAGGAAATGAGATCACTTAAAGAAGTGTCGTCATCATAGTCATCGTAAATTGGGGTATCAAAGATTGGAGGTTCTAAAGGTGTCTCCCTAAGATCGAAAGGAAAGTGAGCATTTGAAGGAGTGTCCTCACTATCGGTATCATAGATTGGGGCATCCTCAAAATCCGAAATGGAATGATCACTTAAGGACGAGACATCACTAAAATTAGTTTCCCCATTTTCTTCAAAAGGTGGATTATCATTTGAAGTGTCAAAAAGTGGATTTGAGTATACCACAAAATCATTGATATTAAACTTTTTAAAAGGATTGATAAAACTTTCTTCATTATCAAAATTAAGCACATCAATCATATTGACCGATTCTTTTTCATTTGTTTTATTAACCATTTTCCCCATTTTAAACACTTGTTGATCATTCCCGACCCTAAGAATTAATTCCCCTTCGGCTACATCAACTAAGGCTCCACCGGATCGTAAGAATGGTCTACCAAGTATTAACGGAATACGAGGATCCATCTCATAGTCGATGACGACAAAGTCCACGGGAAAAGTGAATGTACCAACTCGAACAAAACGTCTTCGGCAATACCAACGGGGTATGCGAGAGTTCGATTAGCTAATTCTAAAGTCATACGAGTTGGTACAAGGTCGGGTAATGAAAGGTGTTTCCAAACCGAGAGTGGCATAAGATTGATGCTAGCACCGAGATCCGCTAAAGCCATACAATCGTCGATTTGAGGAAACGAGCAAGGTAACACGAATCGTCCGGGATCTCCTAGCTTTTCGGGAAACTCTTTGAGAAGAATCACGGAACAATTCTCATTTAAACGGGTGTTAATGAGCTCAACCATCTTTTCCTTATTATTGAGCAAATCCTTGAACATCTTGACAAATTTTGGCATTTGAGCAAGTGCTTCAATAAGGCTAACGTTAACATTGACGTTGGAAATCATTTTCAAAAAGTTAGAAACATGAACGTCATCTTTGGTGAGCACTTTAGCCTTGTTCAATCTAGAAGGATAAGGAACATTAGGCTTAGATGATGAAGGTTGGGAAGGAGAGGGACTCGCTTCTTGAACAACCTTAGGAGAAGGAGAAGGAGAAGGACTCGCTTCTTTGGGCAATGGAGCACTAGTACTAGGAGTGGTAGTGGGGGGAATCACCGGAGGGGGAGTAGGATTACTCATTATGACCTCCGGGCCTTGTCTCTCCTTTATTGGCGAAGAGATGGAAGGTCCCACTAAAGTGGCTCCATAAACTGACAGTAGTAAACAACCAATATTAAATAAATGAAGCAAATCAATACACAAATAGAGTCCTAGTTCAAGTGGTAAGGGTACGTGGCTAGTAGACGAAAGGTCCAGGGTTCGAGACCCTGGATGGACGGAAATTTTTTTGCTAAATTTATTTTTTTGTATTTTTGGAATCTGTGAAACTTACAGATCAAAAGATCTGTATTATCCACCCAGCAAAATCAGCAGTAATAAACCAAACAGCCAAATAACTATACGCTATAACAGATAAATTTAAAAAAAATAACTAAGCATATAATTTTAAAAAAACAGATAAATGGAAAAACAAATAAGCAAATGAGAAAACAATACTAGCAAATAAGCAAGAACAAAAAGAAACAGTTTAAACATAAGCAAATAAGCAGTTTCAAAATTCAAACCAAACCAGAAACTTATAATAGCTAAATAAAACAAACTTAAGCAAATAAACTACAAAACCAAATAGAACTTAAGCCTAGATTTAAACTAATAAGCAGATCCAACACTTAACGATATTCAAAATAAATGAACAGAGAAACTACAAAGCAGATAAATAAACAATCCTAATGAGCAGATTTAAAAACTAACATAAACTTAATCAAACTTAAGCAAATCTAAATCAATCATAAAACAGATTATAAACTAAAATCAAGCAAATTAATATAAACTAAATCAAGACTTAACTAAAACTTAAAATAAAAAGAAAATGAACCTATTTGATGATCCCGTTGAGGAGAAGTAACGCGCTGAGCGTACTTGTGAATCGAAACGCACCGTCACCACCTTCGAATCACCAACCGAACCATCAACAAATACATCAACAACTTCTCGGACCAAATCTCGAACCAAAAAATCTCACGAACCAAATAAAAGCTTGCGAACAATGAACTTAAATCCGAACAAACTTGAACAGTAACTTTTTTTTGTATCTTCCAGTAGGGAAAATAATTCACCACTTTCTTTTTCTTTTCTTTTTTTTATAATAATATCATACGAACAAGAACATAAAAAAAAATAGAGAAAGCAGATTAATTAAAATAGCAAGAAATTTAAAGGAGACGGTTATAAATTAAAATAAATTTTTCATTAATTAAAAAGAGAAATTACAATTACTGAAAATTAAGAGAAATACAAGATTAAATCTAAACCCTAATCTAAGTTTACTGAAAAATTAAAAATAAAGAAAGTTATCCTATTACATGTGAAAAGGGGGGTT
Source organism: Glebionis coronaria (assembly GCA_025667525.1). Taxonomy (NCBI): domain Eukaryota; kingdom Viridiplantae; phylum Streptophyta; class Magnoliopsida; order Asterales; family Asteraceae; genus Glebionis; species Glebionis coronaria. The sequence continues at coordinate 2,122,909 of JANFOE010000122.1, read as the reverse complement.
TTTATAGGGAAAACCCTCAAACCTTGGAGACCGAGTTCTTCAATCATGGCCATTGAAATCTTCTTCTCTTTATCTTTGCTTGATCTTGCGGCTGAAAATAATCCATGAGCCACGGATTGCCAGGGTGTATTGGTGATGTGGGAGAACCAATCAAAATAAAAATATTAGCCACGTCGGATAGATTGAAAGGACCACTCGTGGGTGTTTGCTGCGAAAAAATAGGGATTTAATTCCCATAGTGTGAATTAAATGAATATGTAAAAACCCCCAAAAATGGTGGGTAATTTTTGTGATGGTGATTTTAGGGTTTGGGGGTAAAAGATGGAGGAGGGGGATGTGTTGTGTGGGAGAAAGAAATGGTAACAGTGAAAATGTGTGAGTGTTTGGTGGGGAGTAAAACTGTGTGGGAGTACACGTGGGTAAGACCAAACGTTTTGTGAAGTAAAAGTGAAATAAATGTGTTACGTGTGTTGGGAGTTGACCAGAACTTGACCAGCAATATTTATTAAAACGTCCCATTTACAATTGCAATAGGCTTGGCCCATTTTTAAAACATTTTCATCCGTATGTATGAATTGGGCTAATGAAATGGGCTTTTGGTTGAATATGAAATTTATATCCCCTAAATGGGATTTCAAAACCCATTTAGCTAATGTGGGACCCACAAAGCTCGAATATCTTCGTAAATAATTAAATCCACTAATTCGAACTCGATTTCGGCTTACTTTGATCATTTCCTCAAAACCGTGTTGGTTTAGCCGGTTTTCGTGAACTTTGGCACCTTTTGGTCTTTTGACTTTGTCTTCGTCTCTTTTTGGACTTTTCTTTAACATTTGACCGTGAAATCCCGTGTTTTCTTTCTTTTCGATCATTTATACCTGTTTTAACACAAAAACACAAAACCACGCGTAATTCCGACTTTTATGATATAAAACACATGATTAGGTCTTGTTTTTCCTTGATTTTAGTGGCAAAAGGATAAGTGTTTACACACTTATTAATGTCATTGTTTAAGTTTTATTCCGAGTAAGCACATTATTCCGGATCAAAAGTTATTCCGCATGAAGGCCATATTCCGCATGAAGCAACATTCCGCATGAAGCAAACATTCCGGATCAACACATATATTCCGAATCAAGATCATTCCGAATGAAGCAGTTTTTTAGGTTATTCCGCATGAGTTGATTTATTCCGCATTAGCCAAATATTCCAAATATTCCGGATCAAGTTCCAAGTTTAGGTATTTCACTGTTTGATTTTAATTTTCAGTAATTGCTTTTAGTTTAATTTTATTACTTCTCGCACTTATCGTTTTAGTAGATATAGACCAAAGCTCCCCCTTTTTAGTTACCAAGAACGACATTTCCACTTTGAACCATGATCGATTCGAGAAGATACCGAGAACGAAACAACGACATATATCATTGGGTACGAGCAACATAAACAAAGATCTTGCAAAAGCAGCATTTTTAATCAACTAAAAATCAGTTATTAAAATGGCGCCGCTGCCGGCTCTTTTCGTAAGGATCAACGGTTTCTTGTGAAAAAAATTGGATTTTGGGATCCGTTCTTTCGGGAACGTTATTTTCTAGCACAAAAATTTTCAAAAAACCCATAAAAATATAAAATTTTCAAAAATACAAAAACATTAAAAAACCTATAAAAACCAAAAATATTTTCTCTTGCATTTTCTTTTTAGTGTATGCGTACTCGATCAACGTCTTATTCAGAGCCCGAGACTCTCGAAGATTTAGACATGGCCGGTGTACACAAAAACAACAATAATAATCCACCCCTCCCCAACAATAATAATCCACCCCACCCCAACATGAATAATCCACCCTTACCCGACCTACGAACCATGGAGGAGCTATGCCAACCTACGATGAACAGACGTGGAGGCCCGATTGCGCCGATGCATATCACGGCCCAGGAGTTTTCGTTGTAGCATCACATGATCCAACAAGTGCAAACTAACCCATTTCGCGGAATTTCGGATGATGATGCCAACAAACACCTCGACAAATTCATTACCATCACCCAAAGCATGAAGTCCCCCGGTGTTTCTATGGATGACCTTCGCCTCCAACTATTTCCCCACTCGCTTTCTCACCATGCCGAAAAATGGTTTGACCGTCTTCCAAAGAATTCTATTCATACTTGGGACGACATGACTCAACGCTTTTTGTCGCGCTACTTCCCACCATCCATGGTCACGAGCCTTCGTAACCAAATTAGTGGATTCATGCAAGACAATGATGAATCGCTCTTTGATGCTTGGGAACGATACAATGATTTGATCGACCGTTGTCCAAATCACAACATGCTCCCCGTCACTCTCACTGATACTTTCTACAATGGTCTCACTTTTCGTGATCGTGACACGATCAACGCCGCCGCCGGTGGTACTTTATGAAAAGGAGATCGGAGGAGTGTAGAGAGTTGATTGAAAACATGACTACTCACCACAAGAATTGGGATTCATCCGCATCCTCAAGATCTAATCAGAGAGTCAATGTTTCATGTACTTCTTCCACCACCAACATGTCCGTCATGGAACGTGCTATTCTTGATATTAACAAAAGTATCCAAATTTTGGCTTCTAACCAAACTCAACAAGCTAAAGCCGTTGCTATTTCTTGTGACACATGTGGTGGTCCTCATTCTTACAATGATTGTCCTTCCACTCAAGGCAATTTTTGTGAAAACGTTAACGCGGCATACGGTACTTATCCCACGGGAGGCTATCAAGCTCGTCCTCAAGGAGACCGTAGCTTGCTAAGTTATCGTTCAAACAACTATCTTGCTCCACCCGGTTTTCCTCCTCCAAACCAAAACCAACAACAAAGCTATAACTGAAACAACCAATCCCAACCTCGTGCTAACAATCAATATCAATCCCAAAGAAACCCATACCCACCTCAAGGAAATTCTCAAGCTTACCAAGCTCCACCTCTCAATCAACCGATGGCATTGAATCAAGACGTCGAGACGTTCATGAGGACTAATAGAGAGATGGTGACGAATCTTCAGAGTCAATTCGTCAACTTGAAGAATGACATGGTGAAACAAGGGATAAATATTCGAGCCGAGCTAAGGAATGACATGGTGAAACAAAGCAATGATATTCGTGCAGACATGAGAGACTCTTTCAGCACTCAAACGGATAACATACGTGATATAATCGGTTCGCTCTTCCAAGGTAATCAACCCTATTCTTCGGGTACTCTTCCGAGTAACACCGTTGCGAATCCAAGAGGGGAGATGAAAGCAATCACCACTCGTAGTGGAAAAGGTTATACAGAACCCGAGCTTCCTACACCTCCACCCGTGATTGTGAACAAGGAAAAAGAGCAACTTTCCTCACCTCTTTTGCTTCCTACCCCCATTTCCCCACCACCCGTGGTTGTGAGTGATCCTACTCCCCTAAAGCCTTCTTCTTCATCCGATATACCTTATCCTTCAAGGTTGAGGAAAGAGAAGCAAAAGAGAAAGGATGATATTCAAGTTTCAAACTTTCTTAAAATGTTTAAACAATTGAATTTTAACATCTCCTTTGCCGAGGCTCTCGCTCACATGCCTAAATACGCGAAGATGTTTAAAGATCTTCTTAGTGACAAGGAGAAGCTTCTTGACATTGCTTAGACCCAACTTAATGAGAATTGATCCGCGGTTCTCTTAAGGCAATTGCCCACCAAACTTGGTGATCCGGGTCGCTTCTTGATTCCTTGCAACTTCCCGGGAGTAGAGAATTGCATGGCCCTAGCCGATTTAGGTGCCAGTATAAATTTAATGCCTTTAAGTGTTTGGAAGCAATTATCCCTCCCCGAGATAGTCCCCACCAAAATTACTTTGGAATTAGCCAACCATACGGTTGCTTATCCAGTGGGGATAGCCGAAGACGTCTTCGTTGGCGTTGACAAATTCACCTTCCCGGCGGATTTTGTTGTCGTTGACTACGAGATGGACCCTCGTGTTCCATTAATCGTTGGACGTCCCTTCTTGAGGACCGGTCGCACTCTCATTGATGTAGCCGCGGGCGAAATAATCATGAGAGTTGGTGACGATAAAATTGTTTTCAACATGGGTAAGATTTCTAAACAACCTTATTCATATGAGAGTGTTAACGCTATTGATGTTCTCGATGAGGCTTGTGAAGAACACTTTCATGATGCTTGCAAAAGTACTCTCTCTTCTCTACCCAATGTTAAGACTGTTGCCTCAATTGCTCCGTCATTGACTCCTTTTGGAGAAAGTGACTTGGATGATTTCGAAGCTAGCTTGGGTCCTCTCGATCTTAAGTTTGATGATTCTCCCATCGATTGGGATGAAGACATTCGTACTATTGAGAAACTTCTAAATGAAGACCCGTTTTCTCCTACTTCTCCTAAAGAGGTGACTAATGATGATCCATCGTTAGTTACACCATGTTTTGAGGATCCTCCTACTCTTGAGCTTAAGGACTTACCTCCCCATCTCGAGTATGTTTTCTTAGAAGGCATTGATCAACTTCTCGTTATCATTGCTAAGGACTTAAAATCCGATGAGAAAACTCGTCTCATTGAAGTTCTCAAGAAACATAAAAGAGCTATCGCTTGGAAAATCTCCGATATTCGCGGAATTGATCCTCACTTTTGCACACATAAAATTCTCATGGAGGACGACTTTAAGCCCACAATTCAAAGCCAACGAAGGGTGAATCCTAAAATCCATGACGTTATCAAAAAAGAGGTTATCAAACTTCTTGATGCGGGCATGATTTATCCTATCTCGGATTCACCATGGGTTAGTCCAGTACATTGTGTGCCTAAGAAAGGCGGAATCACCATTGTGCCAAATCAAAACAATGAGTTGATTCCTACACGTCTCGTTACTGGGTGGAGAGTTTGTATAAACTACCGCAAACTTAATGATGCCACGAGAAAGGATCATTTCCCTCTTCCTTTTATGGACCAAATGCTTGAACGTTTAGCGGGTAATGAATATTACTGCTTTCTTGATGGTTTCTCGGGTTATTTCCAAATACCCATCGATCCCCAAGATCAAGAGAAGACAACATTCACTTGTCCCTATGGCACATTTGCTTACAAAAGAATGCCTTTTGGCTTATGCAATGCCCCCGGGACTTTCCAAAGGTGCATGTTGGCTATCTTGCATGACATGGTTGAGCAAACCATGGAAGTCTTCATGGATGATTTCTCGGTCTTTGGGGATTCCTTCTCTTCTTGCCTTGCCAATTTGGAACGTATTCTTAAGCGGTGCGAAGACACTCGCCTTGTTCTCAATAGGGAAAAATGCCATTTTATGGTAAAAGAAGGCATTGTGCTAGGACACAAAATTTCAAAAGCCGGTCTTGAAGTCAACCGTGCTAAAGTGGATGTCATAGCCAAATTACCTCCACCTTTAACCGTGAAGGGTGTGAGAAGTTTTCTGGGTCATGCGGACTTCTATCGTCGATTCATTCAGGATTTCTCTAAAATCACTCGCCCGATAACCCACCTCTTAGAAAAAGATACTCCTTTTATCTTTTCTAAAGAGTGTCTCGAAGCCTTCAACCTTCTTAAGGATAAGCTAACTAAGGCACCGGTCTTGGTTACCCCTAATTGGGAGCTACCCGTTGAGTTGATGTGCGATGCTAGCGACTTTGCTATTGGAGCGGTTTTGGGCCAAAGATTGAATAAACACTTCCAACCAATCCATTATGCTAGCAAGACAATGACGGGGGCTCAATTGCATTGTACGACAACCGAAAAAGAGCTTTTAGCTGTTGTCTATGCTTTTGAAAAATTTCGCCCCTATCTTGTTTTATCCACCACCATCGTATACACGGACCATTCCGCGTTGAAGTACTTGATGACTAAGCACGACTCTAAGCCAAGACTTCTTCGCTGGGTTTTACTCATTCAAGAATTCAACATTGAAATTCGCGACAAGAAGGGAGCTGAAAACCTAGCCGCGGATCATCTAAGTAGACTTGAGGATCCATATCAAGGGGATCATCCAAACAAAGAGATCAATGACTCTTTTCCCCTTGAGACCTTAATGTCTATTAGTGCCAATCTTGATGACACCCCGTGGTTTGCCGACATTGCAAACTACTTAGCGGGTGGTGTTCTCATCAAAGGGTTAACATCCCAACAAAAGAAAAAGTTCTTGAATGATGTCAAGACCTACTTTTGGGATGACCCTTTTCTATTCAAACAATGCGCTGACTTGATTATTCGCCGATGTGTTGACGGACCGGCCGCTTTGGACATTCTCAAGGCTTGCCATAAAGGACCCACAGGTGGTCACTTTGGTCCCAACTACACCGCCAAAAAAGTGTTTGACTCGGGATTTTATTGGCCCACCATTTATCGTGATGCTCACGAAATGGTTAAACATTGTGATGCTTGCCAAAAACAAGGCAAGATCACACATAAAGATGAGATGCCTCAAAATTTCATACAAGAATGTGAAATCTTTGATGTATGGGGCATCGACTTTATGGGGCCATTCCCTTCTTCTAAAGGCAACAAATACATCCTTGTCGCCGTTGACTACGTTTCTAAATGGGTTGAAGCCAAAGCTTTACCCACTAACGACGCGAGGGTGGTTTGTAATTTCTTGAAACAACTATTCGCTCGATTCGGTGTTCCTCGTGCTATAATCAGTAATCGCGAGACTCATTTTTGCAATGACCAATTTGCAAGAGTCATGGCTAAGTATGGTGTCAATCACCGTCTTTCCACCACTTATCATCCTCAAACCAACGGTCAAGCCGAAATATCCAACCGTGGATTGAAGAGAATTTTGGAACGTACTGTGGGAGAGCATCGTGCCTTGTGGGCCGATAAACTTGATGATGCTCTGTGGGCTTTCCGTACCGCCTATAAGACACCGATTGGTTGTACACCGTATCGTCTTGTGTACGGGAAAGCATGCCACCTCCCTATCGATCTGGAACATAAGGCATACTGGGCCTTGAAGTGGGCTAACTTCGACATCAATAAAGCCGGTGATCTTCGCAAGATTCAACTCAACGAGCTACAGGAATTGAGGAATGAAGCTTACGAGAATTCATTGATCTACAAGGAGAAGACCAAGATTATCCATGATGCTAAAATTAAGAACCAAGAGTTCCACGTTGGTGAGCAAGTCTTACTTTTTAACTCTCAGTTGAAGATCTTCTCGGGCAAGTTGAAGAGCCGCTGGTCTGGTCCATTCACCATCGCCAATGTCTTTCCCTGTGGCACCATTGAGCTTTCTCAGCCAAATGGGCCCAATTTTAAGGTGAATGGCCAGCGCCTGAAGTTGTACTTTGGTGAGGACATCTCTCATGAGATGATTCCATCCCTCGCCACGTTTCCCTTGAATTAGTTCGGGACCAATTCAGGCTCGTGACTCGGTTAACAAAAACAAGCGCTCCTCGGGAGGCAACCCGAGTATCTATCCCCCTTTCCCGTTTTTCATCCTAAGTGTAGGGGAAGCTATATAGGTTGCTTGTGTTTGTATGGTGATGTGATTACAGGGATAAATGCACTCTTGGAATCTTTGAAGAACCGTGCTCTCATGTTATCCGCAATACCGGTTCTATCTCTCAACTATCGTGATTCAATTTTCTTCATACTCACATTTGAAATTGATCACTTTAGTTGTCTCCTCCTTAACTTGATTTAACCAACGTGCACAATGTCATAAGTGTAGGGGAGACTTTTCCCAAATGCCTAAACATTGAGGACAATGTTTCTCTTAAGTGTAGGGGAGACTTCTATCGAAGTTTTAAATGGACTTTTCCATTAAAGTGCCTTCATTTAACCGGAAAGATCGATTTTTCGACATTTTTCAAAATTTTTAATCTATTTTGGCCTAGTTGTATAGTTGCATTTTCCTTTGTTATGTTTATTTTCTCTCCTTGCTAGAATAAAATTTCAATAAAGTGGTTTTAAATTTTTCAAAGTCGTGAACATTTTGACTCAACCCGAGTTTACTTATCTAAGTTTACTCTAGCTAGTATCCTTAACGTGTTTAAGTCAAGTTTTGCTAGGCTTTTATATAAGGAGCTTTAAAACGCGAAAGTCTTAACTCTCACGGGTTAAGAACAAGAACTTTTCGCAAGTTCCTATAATTGATCCTAGAGAGTCGTTTATCAAGGGAACTTTAAAACGCAAATTCTAAACTTGAAAGAGTCTAAGAAGATGCAAGATCCTATAGGCGACTCGAAAACCCAAAACCTTAATTTAATTGGCTAAGCATCCACGAGTCTCATTCTTTGAGATTTTAAACTGTGGAGAACGAGAGATGATAGAGTCAATTATAAGTTTGGTATTCTTTCGTGAATTTATGTGAGTTGATTATAAGCCTATTCTCCCATCACTTGCTAATTAATTTATCTGCAATAAATAAGGTTGTACGATTTGAAAAGTTACTTAGCTTCTAGCCCAAGATCATTTAAAAGTTGCTCGGTATTAATTAGAGTTCATAGCCAAGGCATAACTTATTGAAGCGGGATGCGAAGATTGGCGAGTCCGAAAAGGTCCTAACAAGGCATGAGGGCTACATTTTGTTGCTAAAAATCCAAAGTGATGTGAAGAATCATTTATCGAAAATCAATATGAAGGATCGAGACACACGACGAAAAGCAAGAACTCCCCAAAAGTCATGGAGAAATCTATCCGAAAAGACCAAGGCAAGGTATGAGGATAAATAGATCCAAGTCCTAAAAGGAGGCGGATCGTTGTATATCAAAGTCCAAAATAAAGATTGGAGAAAAATGAAGAAGTCGTGGTCCAAAGATGAAGAATCTCTCAAAACTTCAAGTGAAGAAATTCCTATTATGAAGAGAAGACCATAATTTCAGGAACGTCTCTCAAAGATTCGCAGTATGAAGTCATTGCCAATTATCGGTCCGAGAAAGGTCTCAAATCACGAAGCGAGTTATGCCAAGATATGAACTTTATGAGGTCCCGAGAAGCAGTTTTAAAAGATTTTGTCCTTTAGCTAACCATTGATTAAATCATCCCACTTTATTTTCAGCTTAAATAACTATCGAAATAAGTCAAACAATGCATCCTCGTGATCATTCAAGACAAAAATAAAATATAAGAGATACACCTAGGAATAAGGGAGTCTAAATGAATAATTGGGCCACATGAGTTCGTGTTAGTTTGCTAACTTATAATAACAATGATCTCGTTTTTAAGCTTGGTATGGGGAACGTAAAACTTGAGAATGATGAACATTCATGACAATCTAAAACCCCAATGTAAGTCTTTAAATACTTCACTTGTTTTGTTCTTTTGGTTTCGTTAGTGTTTAGAATTTAATAAAGGCCAAGGTGGGTTACTTATAATGAGAAATGTAAACCGTGCTTTAAAATTGGAGCATTGCATGAGGACATGGCAATGGTCAAGTGTAGGGGATTTGATAGGTGTGAAAACACCCATCCTTTTACCACTTATTTCTTGCTAAAACGAGACCAAAACACGTAATTAATGTCATTTGTTTGGAATTATGCGTAGTTTGTGTGTTTGTTGTGTTTTCAGAGCCAACCGGATTAATATTGAAGAAAACATGGGATTGCACGCGTTTTATCGAAGAAAACGACGAAAAGACGAAGTCTATAATCCAAGAGATGCAAAAGATTTGAAGTCGATGGGCCTATTTGAAGATTTATCGAAGAAAAGGACCAAAGATGGAAGATTTACATATGTCTAAGAACTCAAGTCTATTAAATGAAGAAATTAAAAGACGAGTTGAATTTATTCGTCGACAAATCCCGAATCGAAATCAAAAACGTCTACTGTTATGAAAAGACGAGAAGACAAAAAGAAAGGGAGAAAGCCAACTCACCAACCAAAGAGAAAGCCTATAAATACTCCTCCCATTCACATTTTTGAAACAGTTTTTTTTCTTTCTGTTTTGTTTCTCTCCTAGTTCGTAGGAAGCACCATCACCACTAGGGTGTTTGGTGGTTTTCATTTTCTTTGATTTCTTCCACAATCTTGTAAGTTTAATCTTTCCATTTTGTTTGTTGAATCTTAATCATTAATACAAGTTTCCTTTTAATCTTTCTTTCTTCTCTTGTTGATTCAAAGTTCTAAGGTTTTATTTTATTGGTTTTGATCTTCAAAAGTAAGTGGGTTTTATGTTTTTGTTGTTTTGGATTGATATGTATCATAGGTAAATGATTAGTGGTGAAATTGGTTTAAGTTTTGATTAAAAACTTGGTGGATTTTGGGTTAAAATCGTGATATTTAACATTCCCCTGTTCTTCACGTTTCTACACTTGCCCAGATTCCGAATCAACATAAGATTTCGGATCAAGGGTTTTGAGATTTATTCCGGATCAAGCTATTTGGTTCGGAATATCTAATATTCCGGATCAACTATTATATACCGGATCAAGTCCTTTGGTTCGGAATATCTAATATTCCGGATCAGCTATTTTATTTCGGATCAAGTTTTATTCCGAGTAAACTAATTATTCCGAATCAAGCTTCTTATTATTTTATTCCGGATCAGCTCATCTCTTTCAGTCATTCCGAATCAAGTGTTCATCCGGAATAATTAATATTTCGGATGAGTATTTATATTCCGAATAAAGGTTTCTTTTAAAATATTCCGAATCAGTTTATATATTCCGAATGAATGTCATTGTTTAAGTTTTATTCCGAGTAAGCACATTATTCCGGATCAAAAGTTATTCCGCATGAAGGCCATATTCCGCATGAAGCAACATTCCGCATGAAGCAAACATTCTGGATCAACACATATATTCTGAATCAAGATCATTCCGAATGAAGCAGTTTTTTAGGTTATTCCGCATGAGTTGATTTATTCTGCATGAGCCAAATATTCCAAATATTCCGGATCAAGTTCCAAGTTTAGGTATTTCACTTTTTGATTTTCATTTTCAGTAATTGCTTTTAGTTTAATTTTATTACTTCTCGCACTTATCGTTTTAGTAGATATAGACCAAAGCTCCCCCTTTTTAGTTACCAAGAACGACATTTCCACTTTGAACCGTGATCGATTCGAGATGATACCGAGAACGAAACAACAACATATATCATTGGGTACGAGCAACACAAACAAAGATCTTGCAAAAGCAACATTTTTAATCAACTAAAAATCAGTTATTAAAACCTATAATGAGGCAAGAACAGAAGTAATAAGTTGCAGCCTACCTGCATGGACAGGGTTTTGTTTCTCCAATCATTGATCCTCTTCTTCACATTGTAAATTAAGAACAAGCAATCTTATTTGTATAATCTTCTAGAGGTTAAGGGCACCCCCAAGTATCTTGCAGGCAAAGTCCCTTCATAGAATGGCATGAACATTAAGATTTTACACTTGACATCATTGGTCACATTTCCAAAGTAGACTGTACTTTTAGTCATACTAGGGAAGAGGCCTGAACTAAGTGTAAATTCATCCAGATCTCTTCTAAGAATGGAAGCAGAAGTAGCATCTCCATTGCACAATAACATGAGGTCATCAGCAAAGCACAAGTGTGTGATTCTCATCTCCTTGCATCCCCAATGATATTTGAACCTCTTGTCAAGACTAATTTGCCTTAACCATGAGGTTGAAGACTTTCATAACAATTGTGAACAAGTAAGGTGATACAGGATCACCTTGCCTTAGACCTCTCTTGGCTTTGAAAAAACCACAAGAGTCTCCATTGACATTAATAGAAAATGAAACAGTAGTGAGACAAGTCATGATACAACACACCATTTTATTAGGGAAACCAAACAATTCAAAAGCTAGCTTCAAAAAACTCCATGACATAGTTTCATAAGCCTTTTAAATGTCAACTTTAAAGGCCACCCTACTCCCAATCCCTTTCTAATTATAACCATTCATTAGCTCTTGAATGAGAAGCACATGGTCACTTATCTGCCTTCCTTCAATGAAAGCACCTTGGTTGCAGTCAATTAGTTTGCCCAAAGCACCTTTATTTCTATTGGTAATCACTTTAGAAACACATTTCTAGATCACACTACAACAAGCAATAGGCCTGTAATCTACTGCTTTAGTAGGGTTCTTGCATTTAGGCACAAGTGAAATAATAGTATTGTTAAGCTCACCCAACATCTTCCCATTAATGAAGAACTTCCTAACGACAGCACATACATCATTCCCAACCACACTCCATGCAGCCTTGAAAAACTTAGAGGTAAAGCCATCAGGACTAGGAGCCTTCAAATCATCAATATCAAAGATATTATCCTTGATTTCTGCATTAGAGACATACCTCACCATGTCCTTTGCATCAGCAGCATCAATCTTCTTAGAAAACAGACCAATGGAGTCTTCAACAGGGTAAGTGTCTCCTTCAATGCCAAATTTTTTAGTGAAATGGTCAACAAAAACATCTGCTACACCATCACCACTAACACTTTCACCATCATCTTTCATGACTGAATCAATCCTGCTTCTACTTAATCTTCCTCTAATAGAACTATGGAAATAAGCATTGTTAAGTTCCCCTTCTTTAAGCCATTCAACTTTAGACTTTTGCCTTAGGAACCTTTCTTCATCTAGCAAAGCGGCCTTATAGTCTTCTGTGCATTTAGACTCCTTTTCCCTAAGATCAGCAGAAGTAGGATTTCTTTCCAACTCTACTTGAACTTTTTCCAAATCAGTTTTAAGCTTCATCACATTCTTAAAAACATTACCATTCTTCTTATTGAGTTTCCTCATATGCTTCTTCATATTTCTCAATCTTTTAGCCAAAGTGAACATATGAAAGCCACTAACAGGCAAATTCCAATTATCAGCAACTACCTTCTTAAAGTCAGGCTTATCAGCAAGGAAGTTCATGAACCTAAATGGTTTAGGCTTCTTGGAACAAACTTCATTTAGTGACAATAATGCAGGGCTATGATCAGAGATAAGATATGGAAGAAACTTGGCAGCACAACCACTAAATTCTTCAATGAAGTGATAATTACCCATGATCCTATCCAGCTTCTTGAAAATACCCAAGGAAGGGTCATGTTTCTTTTGAATCCAAGTGTAGAACAAACCAGACATAGCCACATCTTCCGTGTCAAGAGCTTCCACACACTTCTTAAAACCATTAGTCCCCCAATCTCTATTATAGTTAACTTTAGATGTACTCTCATCTTTGTACAAAGTAACATTGAAGTCACCAGGCATTACCCAAGGAGAGTCACCAGCTATAGACTTATGAACCACTAAGTTATCCCATAAACTCTGCCTATCCCTCTCATCATTCTCGCCATAGATGAAAGAAATATAAAAGGACTTGGCAGAAGCAATAATGGTGACCAAGAAGTGAATGACTTGATCACCAATTGATAGTTGAGTGACAATGAGAACACTAGGATCCCAGCCAACCAAAATCCTACAGCCTTACCACTCTCAACACTATTAGACTCCCAATTCCGTACACTCATAATATTATTAGTGATAGGCTTCACAAATTTCTTATTAAGCCTAGTCTCTACTATACCACACATACTAATATTATTATTCAATAGAATATTTCGTACTTCATCTTGCTTAGAAGAATCAGTTAATCCTATAATGTTCCATGAAGTTATTTTGATCACCATTAAATATAAGGGGGGTTGGGCACAGACTCGCCATATGCCATGGCCAAATTAGCTAAAACAACATTAGATACCACATCTTGTTTCATAAAGGTAGCATGTGCAGAATGGTCTTCAGCAACCTTAGCATCCATACAAACAACTAGGATAGCTTCATAAACACCCTTGACACCACTATGACTCCAAATATTACAAAGTTGATGGTAATTCTTAACCATCTCCTCACTCCATTTACTAACCTCATTCTCACCAATTGGAGCCTGCTTACAAATAGCAAGTCCTATAGTAAACATATTTCTACTCTCTTCAAGCTTCCTCACTTCATCATTGGCATTGAGCACACATTGATCATAAATTTTGCCATCAGCCTCACTACTTGTCAAGCATGTTTCCTTCATTACTTTTCCAAGAAACTCCTTAGAAGTATTTTGATATTTTGCACCAAACTCCCTCTTTTTGTTACTGATATTAGCATTAATCTTATCAATTCTACTCTCCAATAATTGATAGAAACTTTGTACCTCATCCTTCACCTTCTCACTTTTATTATTCTCCACCACCATATCATCTTCCACATCAAGCAAATCATACCTGTTTTGCACAGATACTTGCTCATGAGGAATTTCCTTCTTAATAACATCATCTTTAACAGCAGCTTTCCCTTTCTTTTAGACAGGAGCAAAACCATCTGCATCAATAGTCGCTTTCTTATCACTTGGCTTCCCACTAGTGGAGGCCTTAGGAATATCATCCCTAGACACCTCATTGACATTCACATTCCTATAGCCACCCCTAGAATATCCACCTCTTCCTCTGCTATTCATATTTCTTCCCATATTACCAATGCTATTACCCCCTTGTTCATTACTCCCTTGTCCACCATCATTTCCACTTCTAACAGCTCTCCTATAGGACACATTTCTCCATTCATTCTCACCACCACCATTGTTTTGAACATTAACAGACACTGGAACATAGTTCTTAGCTAATTCATCTATTACAATTACCTTTATTCCACACTTTTCAATATAATGTCCAAACACCTTACAATGAGTACATAAAGGTGGAGTCCATAGGTATTCAACCCTCAACCCAATAGACTTACCACTACTAACATAACAAACATCAATGGTGTCCAACGGGCCCTCTAATGCATCAATCTTAACAAGCACCCTAGCATAACTAGCTCTCCTATAGGCCTTCTCACACATAGCTGTAGTAACCTTGTCCATCATAATAGGGGTTCCCAACCTACTAGTAATCCTACTGATACCATCTATGTTCTAAGCTTCAAGTGGGATATTAAATATCTTCACCCAAAGAGGGACCCTAGAAGGCTCAGGCTTAGTAAGACATAGCCCTGGCTCCCACTTCATCACAAAAAGAGGCTTATGGTCAACAAGCCATGGGCCATTTTCAATCACAAAGTTCATACCCTCAACAGATTTGAACTTAAAGTAATATACACCATCCTCCATCACAATCACTTCTCCTAACCTATACATTCTCCACATTCTTCTTAAATGGTCAGAAATCTCCCAATGGCTCATTTTCATTCCCACAAAATACCCTACCAAAATGTCATGTCCTACTTCTTACTACCTTCAACTACAACAGGGTCAAGGTCTACAAATTTTCTACCCGCTTCACCAATCATAACAGGGACCAATTTCAGCTTATTGTTACCTTCACTACTAAGGGACTTAGCCAAATTAGCAAACCTAACACCATCTCCCCAAACGTTCTCAACTACTTTAGTAGGGGTCTCAGCAGGCCTAGTCTCTTGACCATCAGCATTAGCACCCTTACCACTACCCTCACCTTCTTCCATTACAACTTCATGAGTGCTAGGGACCTCACTAACTACATCCTTATCACTACCACTATCATTCATGACTAAAACTTCTTCCTCTACACCTACACCATCAACAATCTCACTATTAACCTCAGGAGTAAATTTACCCGAACTACCCCTAGTATTAGTCCCCCTATTATTCTTCCTATTGTTCTTCTTACCGGGCTTAGCAATACCATCCTTAGACAGTTTTGATGATGTAGTAGATGAATCTATATTCGGTGGTTTTGGATCCGGATCTTTCATTGTAATGAAAAATTAATTCATGAATTTTGGTGAAAAAATTAATGAAAACGATGATGATTTGAGATAAATGAAATGAATCTATGTTGGAATGATGTTATTAATGAAGTATTAATGTAAAATTAATGCAATACTAAGAAGATCTAAGCAGTAGAGACACAATTAATGTGTCAGAACCCACTAAGAACAATAACCCAGAATATGATTTAAAATGAAAGTAAATTGGAAATAAAATGAGAATTAAGAAAGTATTATGGTGAAATGTAATATCAAAAGATGTAAAATGAAAAGATGAACACGGATGTATAACAATCAACCTAATCCAAGGGTTGGATCAAAAGTTGATGATGAATACTTGATAAAATGACAATGGTTGTTAGAGAGAAGATTCTAGAGAGATAAAATGTAGTTTGTTGATCTTTGCTCTTGGATTCACATTAAACTTAGTTTTCTTTCTGTATATATGTATTTCTAGACTTACTTACAATCTTATGTGCTTCGACTTCACATAATAAACATACATATATACAACATACATATAAAAAAGGGAGTTAGTTTACTAATTCCATACTGTAAAGAAATAGAGTTCCAAACATAATCGCTAACACATAAAAACAGATATAGATTGAAATTATCAAAAAACATGGGTTGCAATAAAAAGGCCATAACATGTGCTACACGACTCCGTTTCAAGACCACGACTAAGCAAATGAAAGCTTGAAACAAGGAGTACGTTTTATCTCGACAATCGATGGTCAAAAGCGACTTAACCGATCGAAAACTAATCAAAACCGGTCAAAACGAACAAAAATGCCGAAACCGGCCAAAATCATCCAATCCTAAGAGAAAACCGGTGAGTTGATTTCCAGTCCATATAGACCACATGAAACCTGTGGAAATGTGTTTGCACGGATTATAGATGGAAAAACACAGCTAGTGTTTGAAGTAGTTGTGAATGCACCTAACAAACAACATCTCGACGGCACACCATACTATAACGGTCGAGATATGAGTTTGCTCTAACAACACGTAGCTTTCTTTGATCAAATCAAGAATGATATATTTTTATCCTTAGGAAGCTTACAAAGGTGAATAATTTACAAAACTAGACAACAAGTATTTGACATTTCATGTAAGAAACTCAAAGCTATGTTACTGAGAAATGAGGTTTAAAAGTTAAAGGTTATGCTATGTTTAGATTAGTTAAAAGACTCAAAGCTATGAAGAAGTACATGAGGAAGCTTAACAAGGATAATGGGGATGTCTTTGAGAAGGTTAAGGCCTTAAAGAAGGAATTGGAGAATATTCAGGTTTGTCTTGAAAAGGACCCATCCAATAGTGAGCTTAGAGAAGAGGAGAGTATTTTTGCTTGTGCATACAAGCAAGCGATGATGGATGAAGAAAAGGTGCTGATGCAGAAGACTAAAGTGGAGTGGCTCAAGGATGGAGATACTAATAGCAAATATTTTCATAATTTGATTAGGGGTAGGGTGAGTAGAAACAGAATCCAGGTGGTTTATGATAGCAATGGTAAAGCTTGTTATAGAGACGAAGTTGCTAAGAAGTTTGTGGAACATTTCAGTAAATTCTTTGGTACTTGTGATGAGGTTTATGCTATTGAAGACCCAGGAAGCTTATTTGTAAAAAAACTGAGTATGAATAAGGTTGTGAACATGATCAAACCTATTTCTGATGCTGAAATTAAAGTTGCACTTAACAGTATTGAAGACAACAAGGCTTCCGGACCTGACGGTTACACTTCAAAGTTTTTTAAAGCTGCATGGGAGGTAGTGAAGCATGATGTTTGCTTGGCTGTGAGGGAATTTTGTGCCAGTGGAAAGATGCTTGGTCAGGTTAATGCTACTCTCATATCTCTTATCCCGAAAATTGCTATTCCTGCTAAGGTTACTGACTATAGGCCCATTTCCTGTTGCAATGTTTTCTATAAGATTATTAGCAAGGTTATTATTAATAGGATTAAGCCGTTGCTTAATGATTTAGTTGATATCAATCAAAGTGCTTTTATTCAAGGTAGGCTTATTAGTGATAACATCTTGCTTGCTTATGAATTTATGAAAAGTTATAATTGGGAATGTGGAATTAGGAATTATGCGTTTAAGATAGATATCCAGAAAGCTTATGACACGGTTAATTGGAGCTTTTTGAGAACTTGCCTTAAGGAATTCGGGTTTCATCCTGTTATGATCCATTGGATTATGACTTGTCTTGAAACTGCTTATTTTTCTGTGTGTATTAATGGTGAGACCCATGGATACTTTAAAGCTAAAAGGAGATTAAGGCACGGTGATCCAATATCACCATATCTTTTTACTTTGGTGATGGAAGTTTTGAATCTTATGGTTAAGAGGCAAATTAGATTAGATAAGAGATTTAAATATCATTCGGGATGTCAAAAATTAAAGATTAATAGTTTGTGTTTCGCCGATGATTTGCTTATGTTGTGCCATGGTGATATGGTCTCTGCTTCCATACTTAGGAGAGGTCTAGATGAGTTTACCCTTTCTTCTGGTCTATATCCTAGTATGAGTAAGAGCAACGTGTTTTTCTGTAATGTCCCTATGGATGTGAAGAATGACATCTTAATGGTTATGCCATTTAATGAGGGTAAATTGCCTATTAGATATTTAGGTGTGCCCCTTGTATCCAAAAGGATTACTAAGAGGGATTACAGTTATCTCTTAGAGGTTGTTCAAAATAAATTAGATTCTTGGAAAAATATTTTGCTGGTAGATTACAACTGATTACTTCTGTCTATCTTCGATGCAAGTGTATTAGGGTTCGCTGTTTATTCTCCCTATTGCAGTGTGTGATGATATAGATATTTTGTTAAGCAATTTTTTGTGGGGAAATAACAGGAAGACTGGTGCTCTTGTTAGTGTTAAATGGGATGATGTTTGTAGACCTAAGAATCAAGGAGGTTTAGGACTTAAGTCAATGCATAGTTGGAACATTGCGCTTATGGTTAAACACCTTTGGCATGTCATTTGTGACAAAGACACTATCTGGGTTAAATGGGTGAAGCTTCATAAGTTAAAGGGTCAAAACATTTGGAATATAAAACCTACGAGAGGTATGTCTTGGTGTTGGAAACACATATTATCCTTAAGAGATATGATTAAGAATTTTGTTTTTGTTAAGTTAGGAGATGGTAAATCATGTAATATATGGGCTGACAAGTGGCATCCTAGAGGTCCTATTAGTAAGTCCATTTGCCATGCTATTATTAAACAGGCAGGTTTATCTTTAAATAATAGTGTGAGCGATCTTATTGTTGATGGAACTTTGGCTTGGCCTATTGACTGGATTGGGGGGTTTGATGATATTCTTGAGGTCCCGGTGCCTGATCTTAGAGAAGGTTGTAAGGACTTAGCTGTTTGGTGGGATAAGAAAGGGATTGAAAGGAAGTTTATGTTGGGTCAAAAAGTTGATGTGGCAGAAACTCAAAAACGAAGAAAACATGAAGGCATTTGTCTAAGCGTTGACAAGTGTAATCCAGGCGCTGTCAAGAACAAATCAGGGGTTGACAGAAGCAATCATTGTCAAGAGCAATCTAAGCATTGTCACATGCAATTCAAGCATTGACAGAAACATTAACAAGAAGCCTTTGGAAGCTTCTGTTTAGATAAACATGCAGAATATATTCTGTATAAGTTTATTTGAATAGAAGATTTTCATGTTTATTTGATATCATCTCTTGTAAACCCTAATCCTTACACTATATAAGGAACCAAGGGTATTAGATTTATTCATAACTTTCATTCACAATGTAAACCTAAAGCGTGTGTCGACTAGACGTGGGATTCAATGTATACACATCTAGTGGTTGTTGTTATTAATATAATTAGCAATCCTTTTGTTTTAATTCATGTTCTTTGTGCCTAAACACCTTGTTAATGTGTCATGTTCTAATTCCGCTTTGATTATCTAATCATATGAACATGATGCATTCCTAGTAGCTAAAAGATCCGTGAATCTTAGGATTCCTCAATTGGTATCAGAGCCTCGTGGCTCGTGATGCTAGGACCAACAAGGTGTTCGTGTATGGTGAAGAAAAGAAAAATCTGTCTAGGGTTTTTCTGGACGTTTTTGTGTGTGCAGCAGTATTCAGAAGGTCATAACTTTTGATTGGACCGTTGGATTGTCACGAAATTTCTTGTGTGTGTTTTATACACATATATCTAGACATCTACCGGAGGGATTGTCGAGTTTTATCCCCAGGAAAAAGTTATTAAGCGTCGAAGTTGGCTGTAATGGTGGTTTTCAGATTTTCAATTTCACATAAAATTATGAATTAGGGTTTATGCCAAACCCTAGAATTGATTATAAAACAGAAAAGAAGATGTTGTTGTTTATTGTTCGTGGTCCAGGACATGCACATAAGGTTGGGTATGTACTGGTTGATTCATCACGTGAAGACAAACAGATCGTGATTTTTGGCATCAAGGTATTACACGATATATTATAAAAATGATTCATATGCGTGTGTTCCTTTATGATTTGTAGTCCCAATGTTTATCTTGATTATGACTGGTCAAAGGTTATTGAAATTGTCAAAAGAAAATGTGGTGATCTCACGTGAGGATAGGTTTACAAGCAATTGGTCATAGGACTGTTTTTTTACCGAAGGACAGAAGCTTTGGGATCAATGAATATTTAAGAATTCATAATGGGTGTCAAGTAAAAGATGACAACAAGAGACATTGATGGATTATTCTACAACAGCTATCATGTGAAAAAGTTAACAGATCTGATGCAGCTACAAGAAGTGGGGTCAAAGATTGTTGCGTGATATATGGATATATTTTTGGAAAATATATGATACTTCACATGATATTGGTTTTGAACGTGGGATCTGATTTATTTTAGACGTGGAGTTGAAGTAAAGTGGTATATTTTAAAAGTAAAGTATTCTTTTCTAACCTACTATTAAGTATTATTTGGCCACTGTTGAGATTATAGTTGTTGTAGTTGATGTCAGCAATTGAGCCAAGTCACTGACAAAGTTTAAAGTAGACGCTGACAAAGTATTGATTTGACGCTGACAAAGAATAAGTTGACGCTGACAGAACAAGCGTTGACATGAGTTTCCCGAGAAACGCTTGCTCAAGCGTTGATAGGTTTTGTATGATATCTAACAATGCATGCGATTAAGATATTGGACAATGAAGGTTCTCGGATGACAAAAGAATAACTGATGTTTGATAAAATTGGTACGTTTTTAGCACACAAAAAGGAGGTATTTACACGCAAAGGTACATGGAATCTCCATTTTTATACAGAATATCAAGTTGATATTTATGGCTCGGATATTTTTAAAATGGATTAATGATTTTAATGCGAGTTAGCAACAATTTGTGATGAACTTTATTGGATTTGATTATGTAATCGAGGTAGCCTTGTAAAAGAGTTATCCTTTTTCTACTTTTACATATGATATAAAGATTGAGAGTAGTCATGAAGAGGTGTTGGCTTAAGGGGAAGAATTCTTATGGTAAGTTTGATGATTGAAGAAGACTTTCGCGAGTTTGTGTTCTCTCATACCTTAAAGTCGTGCACTTCCAGTCATGGACTTTTAAGGTAACTTGTTTGTGCTTACATTGTTACTGATGAAGTAATACAAGATCTAGGAATATGTGATCTTTCTTATGGTACTCTATGCACATATTTTCTATCACTTCAAGGAGTTACATTATTGTGCTCAGTGTCTCACAAAGGATGAGGATTTTTGTATTAATACCATACTTCATCACATCGTACAAGATATGTAACATAGGTTTGGGTTATTCTACTTCTACATCAAGAATATTATAGTTATTTTTCTTCAAGATCATTATACAGAGCCTACATTTGGAGAATCTTCAAGATTGCATACATTGTTTACTTCCCTGTTGATGTGACAAAAAGGGGAAGACATACATGCTACACTTGAGGGGAAGCAATTTGAAGATGATGTACAACTTACAAGAGATACACAAAGAGTTTTGCCGACATCAACTAGGGGAAGATTGTTGGGTCAAAAAGTTGATGTGGCAGAAACTCAAAAACGAAGAAAACATGAAGGCATTTGTCTAAGCGTTGACAAGTGTAACCCAGGCGTTGTCAAGAACAAATCAGGCGTTGACAGAAGCAAGCATTGTCAATAGCAATCTAATCATTATCACATGCAATTAAAGCATTGACAGAAACATTGACAAGAAGCCTTTGGAAGCTTCTATTTAGATAAACATGCAGAATATATTATGTATAAGTTTATTTGAATAGAAGATTTACATGTTTATTTGATATCATCTCTTGTAAACCCTAATCCTTACACTATAAAAGGAACCAAGGGTATTAGGTTTATTCATAACTTTCATTCACAATGTAAACCTAAAGCGTGTGTCGACTAGACGTGGGATTCAATGTATACACATCTAGTGGTTGTTGATTATTAATATAATTAGCAATCCTTTTGTTTTAATTCATGTTCTTTATGCCTAAACACCTTGTTAATGTGTCATGTTCTAATTCCATTTTGATTATCTAATCATATGAACATGATGCATTCCTAGTAGCTAAAAGATCCGTGAATCTTAGGATTCCTCAGTTTAGTGCTACTGAGGTTTGGAGAGCTCTTAAGACTGATTGCCCTGAAGTTATATGGCACAAACATATATGGTTCACCCAATGTATTCCTAGACATGCGTTTATCGTTTGGTTAGCTGTCAAAGAGAGACTCAAAACTAGTGATAGACTTGCTAAATGGTTTAATGTTAGTGTTACTTCATGTTTTTTATGTGGGGATAATAGTGAATCGCATAGCCATTTGTTCTTTTCGTGTAATTTTTCTAAGCGGCTATGGGAAAGGTTAAAACCTATGGCAAGGTTGGACCATGTGAGTAACACTTGGCCTAATGTTATTTATGGCCTTGTTAATTGTCCGGCTAGGAATAATATTTGGAGTGTGATACAAAGGTTGGTTTTTGGTGCGTGCATTTACTATCTTTGGCAGGAGAGGAATAATAGGAGAATGGGAATGGCAAATAGGGATATGGAATGCTTAGTCAAGATGGTTATCAACACGGTTAGAATGAAGCTGCTTAGTCTTATGGTTAAGCCCTCTAGTGAAGTTTCTAACGCTGCTTCGGTGTGGAATGTGAAGTTTATAAGGGGAATTAACTCTTGTGATAGAGTTAGTTTCGAGATTAATGACCATATGTTATCTTAATGTGTAGTCTTTTTTATCTTGATTTGTGGTTTGAGAAGTCCTTTGGTGGGACTGGTCTCTAGGATTGCAATAGGATTTGGGTTCACTTATGTCTTATTTATAACCATAGCAGGAATTTTGGGAGGTTGTTGTTTATGTATGATTGCAGGTCTTGCTTTGCTTGCTATAAGGATTCATGGCGGCTACTATTGTACCTCTGTTTATGTGCTACTATGGGTTTCGTCCAAGATATTAGTTTCTTCGACTTTATATACAAAGGTTGGTTTTTGGTGCGTGCATTTACTATCTTTGGCAGGAGAGGAATAATAGGAGAATGGGAATGGCAAATAGGGATATGGAATGCTTAGTCAAGATGGTTATCAACACGGTTAAAATGAAGCTGCTTAGTCTTACGGTTAAGCCCTCTAGTGAAGTTTCCAACGCTGCTTCGGTGTGGAATGTGAAGTTTATAAGGGGAATTAACTCTTGTGATAGAGTTAGTTTCGAGATTAATGACCATATGTTATCTTAATGTGTAGTCTTTTTTATCTTGATTTGTGGTTTGAGAAGTCCTTTGGTGGGACTGGTCTCTAGGATTACAATAGGATTTGGGTTCACTTATGTCTTATTTATAACCATAGCAGGAATTTTGGGAGGTTGTCGTTTATGTATGATTGCAGGTCTTGCTTTGCTTGCTATAAGGATTCATGGCGGCTACTATTGTACCTCTGTTTGTGTGCTACTATGGGTTTCGTCCAAGATATTAGTTTCTTTGGCTTTATTTTGCTGTTATCAGGTATATGCACTATATTTGTTATCCTCTTGTGTTGAGGATCTGGGTGGACAGGTTTCTGGTTGTTATCGGGTCAGGTTTGATGTGCTATTAGTGGACAACTTGGTAATTCTTGTGAGGGTGTGCTTACACATCCCTCCCTTGTTTTTACCCGTTGTACAATTTTTTAGTTGCCAAACCTTGTTTGTGATGCAATGTCCATCCTTATAAATCTTATATCTGATTAATGTCGTGAAGAAAGATATACAGGTTTATGCATCATGAGAGAGGAAACTTGTTTAGTTGTACTCTTTCCCCCCTCTATGGTTTCCCACTGTGTTTTACATAGATGGGGGTTTTAAGGAGGTAATGAACAAGTTGTGCTACACTGACACCTCTCCAGCTTTTCCTGCAGTTTGTTTCTGATGGCGTTTGGAGTAGGTTATCTGATGCCTGCTTTGCTTTGTCCTTAGTTTGAGGTAAGGTTGCCCATGGGGGATGGATTGGTTGCTCTTGATGCTTCCCTTTTAGGGTTGAATTAAAGTAACCATGTATTTTGAAGTAGGTCCTTATCTCAGCTTATGGACTAGTTTTGTTTGATGTGCCATGGATTTGTAGAAGGTGGACCTCATCTATTGGGTTCATATTGTGTTGGTATGGGAAGCATTTATGTTCTATGCATAAGTTGCTTAGTTTTTTGGTCTTTGTTATGGGATCAAGTAGTATAGATATGGGAAGCAGCTAGGTATTTAGTTTTTTATCTAGTTGCTTGTATTTGTTGTTTGAGTATTGAGCATGGGATTTGTCCATGGCCTTTACTGATAGTGATTGTATTGGTTGTTCATGAGATTGAGCATGGAATGATTGTCCATGCCAATGTTTTTTGTTTGCTCAAGCTTGTTAGTGGGGGGTGTATCCCTATCTAATTTTTGTTAAGCTTGGAGCTTTTTGTACTTCTGCCTTTGTGGCCTTTTCTTAATAAATTAACCGTTAAGAAAAAAAAGTAAGAAACTCATGCTTAAGTATTATATGACTTTGAAATATTCGACTCAACATTTTATTCTATTTTAATGGACAACTATTTATTAAATATATTATTTAGTTAAACCTCCATACCGGTATGATTGGAGTTTAGTTTGTTGTTTTTTCTTAAAGGTAAAGTATTATAGCCACCAAAAAGATACAAACCCACCATGGCAACCATGAACAAGACTCATGGGGCATAGAAAGGCTAATAATACAACTCAAATACTTCAAACTACTTAAACAAAAGGAAAAAACTCCTTGAAATACAAGATGAGACCTAAATACAAAAGATAAGATACATCAGACAAGACCAACAATAAAACCTTCACTGTCCAATAACAGGTGCCAAAGACCATAAAGAAGCACCTATAACTTTGTTAGACAACCTAAAGAAGCTTCATCAGAGATCCAAAATGCACGAAAACGTGATCCGAGCAGGGAGGATACAACAGCAATGAAACATACAAAAAATCAAACAACTCAACCCAAAACACCATAGCAGCCATTGTACACAGCCTACACACAAGAAAATCTTGACCCTACTAGAACTCAGAAACTATGGCCCTACCCTGCATCATAGAACCCAAGAAGAGTAGTCCAAGTACCCTGCTATCAGCTGCATAGGTGATGACGTATAGTTCCCAGCCGGGTCATGAACCCGACCCATGGGTATTACCCGCATCAGGCCCATTACTGATGGGTTAGATTAATATCAATTAAACTTATGGGCTTTAATGAACAGTGACCGCATACATGTGTGCGGCCCACGACCCGGCACGGCCGGTATAGGGTTTGACAGAATAATACTCTTATTATGATTAGGATTTACCCCAAAAGGAGAGGATATACACTCACCATAATTAGAAGATAACAATCAAGCTAATTCTGGTGCTTATCCTTTGCTTAGGGTCGAAGCATCAATGACAGCCCATTAGGGTATCACTGCCTATATAAGGAACCCCCAAGGGTTCCACAAAGGTATTACATTCTACACACTCTCATCCAATTCTTAAACCCTAACCGATTACTTACTCTCACGCCGGAGTCTAATCATGGGATACATTGTAACACCCCATTTTGGAAATGGAAATATCATAGTAATTATGGCGTGTCATCAAAGCATACAAGGTAAAATGTCTAAACATTACTTGACCATATAAAGGAAAATACCGGAATCAAACATCGGTAGTCCAAAAGTAAAGCTCATCACACACAAACATAGTATAGTAAAGGAAAAAGGACTAAACAATGTCCAAAGCATAAGTGTCAAAAGAAAGGAAATGCATAATGTAAAGAAGGCTAGACAGCTTCCAGTCCATATGCACGTACTCTTAGTGTCTACGAGCGTCCCTGAGTACCTGCCGTTTTGGGAACATAGAAAAGGAAAACGGCTGAGCAATACGCTCAGTGCACGGATGTACAATAAAGCATGAATAGGATAAGCATATAACTAATAACAGCGGAAGAAAACTAAGTCCCGAGTAACCTGGTTAAGTCTTAATAAAATTGGTTTTATAGTTTGAAAGTCTTATGTTTATCTTATAAAAACTGTTTGTCACATTTTACCATTTAGCTAATATAGGTCATGAAAATCCACCGTGCATGAATAATTGGAGGGGTGACCTCATCATACAAATTAGAGGGGCTGCCTCTAATTTAATATACTGGTTTATGGGTAGGAGGGATCAGCTCCTTGTGAAGGATGCAAGGCGCACACCACATTCACCATGTAATCCTGAATAAAAACATGTAACTAGGATGCACCCATACGCCCCACATGATAAATATAAATAAATGGCCAAAAGCTGACGGGACGCCACGAGCAATCACTCCGTCGTGGTGAAGTCATAACATCAGTGCCTCTAATATTATGGTTATGGTACCTCCATAACTAGGTGAAACTGGTCATGCATGTATATGGCTATAGGTAATCATAATTAAACATAAGCAATCAAACACGTAACTTATACTACGGGAAAACAGTTGGCTGCATACGGGGAATCCTAATAAGGAAAGAATGTCCATACTGACAGGACGGGAATCCGTACCTTATGTCCAGTGAACGAGAAAGACGAACTGCGAGAATCCTACTTCCGAATCACTAGTGCTACATAAATACGTACATGAATAAGTATCTGCTAACTAAATACATAGCTGGTTTTATGTCATGTCTTAGCTTATTTTATGTGTTCTTACTATGTTTTACTGTTTTAAAGCCTTAAACTGTATTAAATCTTATATTCTGCTTAATCTGATTAAGTATTTCTGGTATTTCATGTGTTATTATACTTACTGTGTAATAATAAGTAACTTTCCAAAAATAGCAGGTTTCCAAAAATAGAAAGTTTCCAAAAATAGAAAGTTTCCAAAAATAGAAAGTTACCAAAAATAGAAAGTTACTAAAAATAGAAAGTTACCAAAAATAGAAAGTTTCCAAAAATAGAAAGTTTCCAAAAATAGAAAGTTTCCAAAAATAGAAAGTTTCCAAAAATAGATTTACTGCTTAAAATAGATAAGTTTCTAAAAAATAGAAAGTTTCCATAAATAGATTAGCTGCCTTAACTAAATAAGTTTCCATAAATAGATTAGCTGCCTTAAATAAATAAGTTTCTAAAAATAGTTGGTTTCCATAAATAAATTAGCTGCCTTATTTAATTAAGTTTCTAAAAATAGAAAGTTTTTACATAATTAGAAATAAGTTGGTTAAATAAGCTAAGTAAATAAGCCTAAGTGTTTTCATGGTTATTTTCTAAGTCATATGGTATATTGTATAGTTTAATAATTATTTCATGTAATTTAATTAAACTATAGGTTATAATATTTAATTAAAGTATAACATGTTTTTAATTAAATATATTAAATACTTAGGTTAAAATATGTATTATTAAACATTAATAATATAACCTAAGTCATGTTAATTAATTAATTATATCCATGGTTTTTAAAATAATTAATTAATTATAAGTCTTAAATATTAATACTTAGGTTAAAATAATTTCATGATCATCTATAATTAATTAACCTAAGTCATGTTATTAAATTAATTACATCATTTATTAATTTAATTTTAACATAAGTTCATAACATAAAAAAAACTAACATAAACCATGAACCGGATCTAGGCTTAAAAACATGAACCGGACATGAATCGACACCGTACCCCGAACCACCTCGGGGTACCCCTTGCTTTCGTGGGACCCACACGCACCAACCAAGACCATAAGGTCTTGGTGGTGGTCGGCTTGGCAAACCGAAACCCCCTTGGGTCGGTTGCAGCCTACGGCCAAAACAAAACACCCCTTAAAACGACCCTTTGATTTAATTAATCATCAAAACATGTTAGATCTATGATTAATTATTATGTTTTTATAAAAAAAACATCACATGTTTATAATTAATAAAAGATTAAATTAAAAGAAAAGGTTTAAAAGGTTTTTACCGAATTCGTGGATCAAGAGAATGAAGAACAAACACGAACAATCAACAAATCTTCAAGATCAAAGATCAAAGAATCACCTTGTATGGTGATTTAAGGGTGGCGGCACAAAGAGAGGAGGAAGAGAGGGTTTTAGGATTTTCTTGAAATCTTCTGTAAAGTGTTTTTGAGTAGTAAAAATTAATTAACCCCCCTTTAGTAAAAATTGATAATGGGGCTTGGCCCATTATCCTTGTTTGGCCGCGGGTAGGGACCCCCACATGGGGTTCCCGTACCTCTTTTCGTGTCTCGTTATTTAGTTACTCGTTTGTGTTTATTTATGTTCGTGTTTTAATTGTTCTCGTTACGTAAATACCGTGATCTAATATATTTAATTACGCTCGTAATAAATATATATACGTAATTAATAATAGTTCGTGTTTTAATTACGTTCATGATTTCATGATCGCATGTTCGTGATTAATTATTGTTAAATAATTATTACGTGATCGTGCATATAAAATACTTATCGTGTTCTAACACGTACGTAATACGTAAACTCCTAACACGTAATCGTAATCATGCTATATTAGGAAAGTTTTTAACTAGTACGTACGATCCTAAGGGTACTATGCATGGTAAAAGCATGCGGGTTTTACAACTCTTCCCCCCTAAAAAGAATAATTCGTCCCCGAATTATAGATAAAGTAAACTGGAAAAGAAGAACATACCTGAATTCAAAATACGAAATGAGGGTAAGAAGCCTGGATAGACTCCTCTGTTTCCCAAGTGGCTTCCCGCTCAGTATGATCCCTCCATAGAATTTTGACGAATGGAATCGTCTTCTTTCTCATGACTCGTTCTTGTCTGTCAAGAACTCGTTCGGGTTCTTCTATAAAAGTGAGATCTTCACGAATCTGTTCCAGTGGATACTGAACCATGTGAAGGGGATGATATTGGTACCCTCTGAGTAAGGACACATGAAACACATTGTGCACATGCGAAAGCTGCGGAGGTAACGCCAATCGGTAAGATACTTCACCGACTCGTTCAATGATATCAAACGGTCCGATGAAACGAGGACTGAGCTTCCCTTTAATCCCGAAGCGTCTAACACCACGTGCCGGCAAAACCTTAAGGAAGACGTGATCTCCTACGTTAAAGTGTAAATCCCTACGATGCTTATCGTCGTAACTCTTCTGACGTGACTGTGCTTCCTGAATCTTCTGCTTAGCTACTGCGATCTTCTCATTGGTCATCTCTATGATTTCTGGTCCTTCGAGTGTTCGCTCGCCAACCTGATCCCAGCAGATTGGGGCGCGACACTTTCTGCCATACAACATCTCAAATGGAGCACATTTGATGCTTGCGTGCCAGCTGTTGTTGTATGCAAACTCCACCAAACAGATGTATTCGTCCCAATCACTCGTCCATTCCAACACACATGACCTCAACATATCCTCCAATGTCTGAATGGTTCGCTCCGACTGTCCGTCCGTTTGAGGATGAAAAGCCGTGCTAAGCTTAAGTTGTGTACCCCAAGCTTTCTGCAGACTTTTCTAAAAGCGCGAAGTGAATCGAGGATCTCTGTCTGAGACGATGCTGGATGGTGCACCGTGGAGTCTCATGATCTCTCGTCTATACGTATCTGTGAGTTTACTTACCGGATCTTCCTTGCGGATCGGTAAGAAATGAGATGATTTGGTAAGTCGATCAACGATGACCCAAATTGCATCATGCTTCCTTTTGGTAGGCGGAAGACCGGTAACAAAATCCATGGTGATTTTGTCCCACTTCCACTCTGGAATATCTAACGGTTGAAGGAGACCGCCAGATCGCTGATGCTCGATCTTAACCTGCTGGCAGGTAAGACATTTGGAGACGTAAGTGGCCACATTCCGTTTCGTACCACTCCACCAAAAGTACTGTTTGATGTCATGGTACATCTTAGTCGAACCAGGATGTATCGAGAACGGGGAACTATGAGCTTCAGCTAATAAAGCTTCCCGGAGTTCTTGGTCGTTAGGAACACAAAGTCTAGTGCCCTGCCATACGATACCATCTGCATCTACTCTGAATTCTGTCTGCTTCTCCAAATTATGTACTATCGCCCAGATTTCTCTGCCATCCTTCTGAGCTTCCTTGATCTTAGATAGTAACTGGGGTTCTACTCTAAGATTAGCCCAGTAACCGTGTTGTCCACGTACCATGATCTTGATGTCTAGTCGCTCTAAGTCTCTGATGACTTCCTCTTTGATTTTAATGTCGTTGATCATTCCGGACTTCCTGCTAAGAGCATCTGCTACTACATTTGCCTTTCCGGGATGATACTGTAGATTAATGTCATAATCCTTCAACAGCTCTAACCATCTCCTCTGCCTCATGTTCAATTCACGCTGAGTGAAGATATACTTCAAGCTCTTGTGGTCCGTGAAAATGTCACATGATTCTCCATATAAGTAGTGTCTCCATATCATCAATGCAAACACGACTGCAACAAGTTCCAGATCGTGCGTGGGGTAATTCTCTTCATAAGGCTTAAGCTGCCGTGAAGCGTACGCGATCACTTTCCCATGTTGCATGAGAACACAGCCAAGTCCCTTCCCCGATGCATCGCTGTAGATTTGAAATCCACCCGTACCAGATGGTAGAGTAAGAATCGGTGCAGATACTAGCTTCTGCTTCAGGTCTTCAAAGCTCTTCTCTCGATCTTCAGTCCAGACGAATTTCTCCCCTTTCCGCATCAGTTTGGTCAATGGTAGTGCTAGGCGGGAAAAGTTCTCCACGAACCTACGGTAATAGCCAGCTAAGCCTAAGAAACTGCGGAATTCCGTCGCCGATGTCAGCCTCGGCCACTTAGTAATGGCCTCAACCTTTGTTGGATCCATAGTGATTCCTTCTGCTGATACAATGTGACCTAAGAATGCCACCTTGTCTAACCAGAACTCACACTTGGATAATTTAGCATACAGCTGCTTCTGGCGAAGAATCTGTAGTACTGTACGAAGATGGTCTTCGTGTTCCTCCTTGGACTTTGAGAAAATCAGGATGTCATCGATGAAAACAATGACGAACTTGTCCAGAAATTCATGGAAGATTCTGTTCATCAGATCCATGAACACTGCTGGAGCATTTGTCAGGCCAAATGGCATAACTACAAACTCGTAGTGGCCATAACGGGTACGAAAGGCAGTCTTAGCAATGTCATGCTCCTTGACCCGTAGCTGGTGATAGCCTGACCTAAGATCGATCTTGGAGAAGTGTTTGGCCCCTTGGATTTGGTCAAACAGATCGTCAATGCGTGGCAGTGGATACCTATTCCGAATGGTAATCTTGTTGAGCTCGCGATAGTCTATGAAAAGACGCATACTGCCGTCCTTCTTCTTAACAAACAAGACCGGGGCGCACCATGGAGATGCGCTCGGTTGAATGAAACCTCGTTCAAGAAGTTCTTGCAGTTGATCCTTCAGCTCCTTCAGCTCTATGGGAGCCATGCGATAAGGAGCCTTGGAGATTGGTTCAGCTCCTGGAACCAGTTCGATACTGAATTCCACTTCTCGTGCAGGTGGTATGCCCGGAAGTTCTGCTGGAAACACGTCTTGGAATTCCGACACTATTGGTTGATCCTGAATCGATGGAGATTCAGCATCCATGTCGTGGACCGTAGCTAGATAACCCTCGCATCCATGTGACAGTAGTGCAGGCGCTTGCAAGGTGGATATGACTTGTACAGACCGTCCGGGTATGAACCCATTATGAATGTACTCTGGTGCATTGACATCACCGAAGATAACTCGATATGAATGGCAGTCTATGGTAGCATGATACTTGGATAGCCAATCCATGCCCAAAATCATGTCGAAGTCTTTCATGTCCAGCGGAAGTGCGTCGACAGGTCGAAGCTTATCATCAAATTCTAGAGGAAGACTCTTGTATACATGGGTGATTAATACCGAGTCCCTCAAAGGCGTGGAAATAGTAAGCCTATTTTCTAGTGGCAAGGGAGGCATCCTAATGTTCTTAGCATAAGCAATAGAAATAACCGAGTGAGTAGCACCCGTATCGAAAAGAACACATGCAGCGCGACCATACATATACAAGATTCTAGTGATGGTACCTGTAGACTTGTTGGCCTGGTCTCAAGATTTCGTGTAGACACGCCCGGCAGTAGGAGGCGGTTTGGTATCAGCATGTCCCGATGTACCCTCCATCTCGCCCTTACGGTAATCCTTCATAATATGGCCAGGAAGACCACACTTGAAGCACGCATCAGTATTACTACGACATGGTCCTGGGTGCCTACGGTGGCATGTAGAGCAAAGAGGATGAGTGTATCCACCAGCAGGTGCTATGGCTGGCTGAGGACCTGATAAAACATTTCACATAAGACATGGTAATTGGTACAAAGGACAAAGCGGATAATCGTAAGATTGAATACCAGTGATAGCTGGACGGCTAGGCTGCGAACCTCTCTAGTTCTGGTCCCTACCGTTTCCATGGTTCCTGGTAGAAGTTTGCTAAAGTGTCAGAATATGAGTTTTAACATAAAACATAAGAAATTTCGTAAGTATTAGGACCTGCTATTGCTGGAGTGCCCGGCGTTGTTACGGTAATTGTCATTACCGCCACGCCTATCCGTAGCAGAACGGTCGTTAGTCTGACCGTTTCCCTTAGGCTGATGAGGCTGTTGCTGAGTAGCTGGCTGAGACCGGTCCCCAGTTTTCTGCCTGGAAGATACATTTAAAGAGATGAATAATTGACATATGGAAAGTATACGGATTGGTCACCACTTGAATACGAATGTTTACCTCTTGTCGGGTCTTTCAGCTTCCCCAAACTCATTTCTCTCCTGCAGCATCTCCAGTCTACGTGCTGTATCTGCTACTTGTGCTACCGTATCCAACGGAGCACCTGATAAGTTATTTGCAATCCTTGGATTAAGAGCCCAACGAAAATGTATTGCTTGTTCTTCAGTGGTGCCCGCAGCTGCTCTCAGGACACCAGTATAGCGAAGTAAACGCTGCATGAAGTCATTGATGTCTTCGTCAGGTCACTGTCTGAGGCTATAGTATTCCCTCATGAGCCGATTCCTTCCTTCCATGGGAAAGATGTTAGGCGGGGGAGGATAACCGTCGTTATGAAGAAGAGCATCTTGCATTTCTGCATCAGCAACTGCAAATATTGCCCAGATATTGTTTGCGTTTGCCATCTGACAGTATGACATAAAACGTATGATTAAACAGTTCAAAACATAAAATATAAATATATACATGAAAAAAAAATTATACTAAAATTTCACGAGAAAAATTTTATGCAAGAAAATTTTGTGTATGAATGCATGATGCAGTTTTATGAAAACTTTTGTATGCTCGAGAGTGAACGCCTCTGGTCAGTTCACCCAAAACAAATACATTGCGAGGGGACGCCTATGGGTCGGTCCCAAATCTAAAAGTTTCGATAAACCACATGCGACTAAATAGGGCCAGTCCTGTACCAACCATTACTTAGTCAAAAACCCTGTAACAGTGACATGTATATGTATGCTTAAAAATGATGAATGCATGAAAACAACTGTCAGTTCTAGGAAGACCGTAGTGACTACCCACTAATCACAGGTCATATTTGAGAGCCTACAGGTCGAAGCCTTGGCTCTGATACCATAATTGTAACACCCCATTTTGGAAATGGAAATATCACAGTAATTATGGCGTGTCATCAAAGCATACAAGGTAAAATGTCTAAACATTACTTGACCATATAAAGGAAAATACCGGAATCAAACATCGGTAGTCCAAAAGTAAAGCTCATCACACACAAACATAGTATAGTAAAGGAAAAAGGACTAAACAATGTCCAAAGCATAAGTATCAAAAGAAAGGAAATGCATAATGTAAAGAAGGCTAGACAGCTTCTAGTCCATATGCACGTACTCTTAGTGTCTACGAGCGTCCTTGAGTACCTGCCGTTTTGGGAACATAGAAAAGGAAAACGTCTGAGCAATACGCTCAGTGTACGGATGTACAATAAAGCATGAATAGGATAAGTATATAACATAATAACAGCGGAAGAAAACTAAGTCCCGAGTAACCTGGTTAAGTCTTAATAAAACTGGTTTATAGTTTGAAAGTCTTATGTTTATCTTATAAAAACTGTTTGTCACATTTTACCATTTAGCCAATATAGGTCATGAAAATCCACCGTGCATGAATAATTGGAGGGGTGACCTCATCATGCAAATTAGAGGGGCTGCCTCTAATTTAATATACTGGTTTATGGGTAGGAGGGATCAGCTCCCTGTGAAGGATGCAAGGCACACACCACATTCAGCATGTAATCCTGAATAAAAACATGTAACTAGGATGCACCCATACGCCCCACATGATAAATATAAATAAATGGCCAAAAGCTGAAGGGACGCCACGAGCAATCACTCCGCCGTGGTGAAGTCATAACATCAGTGCCTCTAATGTTATGGTTATGGTACCTCCATAACTAGGTGAAACTGGTCATGCATGTATATGGCTATAGGTAATCATAATTAAACATAAGCAATCAAACACGTAACTTATACTACGGGAAAACAGTTGGCTGCATACGGGGAATCCTAATAAGGAAAGAATGTCCATACTGACAGGACGGGAATCCGTACCTTATGTCCAGTGAACGAGAAAGACGAACTACGAGAATCCTACTTCTGAATCACTAGTGCTACATAAACACGTACATGAATAAGTATCTGCTAACTAAATACATAGCTGGTTTTATGTCATGTCTTAGCTTATTTTATGTGTTCTTACTATGTTTTACTGTTTTAAAGCCTTAAACTGTATTAAATCTTATATTCTGCTTAATCTGATTAAGTATTTCTGTTATTTCATGTGTTATTATACTTACTGTGTAATAAGTAACTTTCCAAGAATAGCAAGTTTCCAAAAATAGAAAGTTTCCAAAAATAGAAAGTTTCCAAAAATAGAAAGTTACCAAAAATAGAAAGTTACCAAAAATAGAAAGTTACCAAAAATAGAAAGTTTCCAAAAATAGAAAGTTTCCAAAAATAGATTTACTGCTTAAAATAGATAAGTTTCTAAAAAATAGAAAGTTTCCATAAATAGATTAGCTGCCTTAATTAAATAAGTTTCCAGAAATAGATTAGTTGCCTTAAATAAATAAGTTTCTAAAAATAGTTGGTTTCCATAAATAAATTAGCTGCCTTATTTAATTAAGTTTCTAAAAATAGAAAGTTTCCATAATTAGAAATAAGCTGGTTAAATAAGCTAAGTATATAAGCCTAAGTGTTTTCATGGTTATTTTCTAAGTCATATGGTGTATTGTATAGTTTAATAATTATTTCATGTAATTTAATTAAACTATAGGTTATAATATTTAGTTAAAATATAAAATATTTTTAATTAAATATATTAAATACTTAGGTTAAAATATGTATTACTAAACATTAATAATATAACCTAAGTCATGTTAATTAATTAATTATATCCATGGTTTTTAAAATAATTAATTAATTATAAGTCTTAAATATTAATACTTAGGTTAAAATAATTTCATGATCATTTATAATTAATTAACCTAAGTCATGTTATTAAATTAATTACATCATTTATTAATTTAATTTTAACATAAGTTCATAACATAAAAAAAACTAACATAAACCATGAACCGGATCTAGGCTTAAAAACATGAACCGGACATGAATCGACACCGTACCCCGAACCAACTCGGGGTACCCCTTGCTGCCGTGGGACCCACACGCACCAACCAAGACCATAAGGTCTTGGTGGTGGTCGGCTTGGCAAACCGAAACCCCCTTGGGGTCGGTTGCAGCCTGCGGCCAAAACAAAACACCCCTTAAAACGACCCTTTGATTTAATTAATCATCAAAACATGTTAGATCTATGATTAATTATTATGTTTTTATAAAAAAACATCACATGTTCATAATTAATAAAAGATTAAATTAAAAGAAAAGGTTTAAAAGGTTTTTACCGAATTCGTGGATCAAGAGAATGAAGAACAAACACGAACAATCAACAAATCTTCAAGATCAAAGATCAAAGAATCACCTTGTATGGTGATTTAAGGGTGGCGGCACAAAGAGAGGAGGAAGAGAGGGTTTTAGGTTTTTCTTGAAATCTTCTGTAAAGTGTTTTTGAGTAGTAAAAAATAATTAACCCCCCTTTAGTTAAAATTGATAATGGGCTTGGCCCATTATCCTTGTTTGGCCGCGGGTAGGGACCCCCACATGGGGTTCTCGTACCTCTTTTCGTGTCTCGTTATTTAGTTACTCGTTTGTGTTTATTTATGTTCGTGTTTTAATTGTTCTCGTTACGTAAATACCGTGATCTAATATATTTAATTACACTCGTAATAAATATATATACGTAATTAATAATAGTTCGTGTTTTAATTACGTTCATGATTTCATGATCGCATGTTCATGATTAATTATTGTTAAATAATTATTACGTGATCGTGCATATAAAATATTTATCGTGTTCTAACACGTACGTAATACGTAAACTCCTAACACGTAATCGTAATCATGCTATATTAGGAAAGTTTTTAACTAGTACGTACGATCCTAAGGGTACTATGCATGGTAAAAGCATGCGGGTTTTATATACATTCCCACGGTAAGCCTAACGCGTATTGCTTTAGTGTGCAAGATCCCAACCAAATAATTCACTTGGTGCAGGAGCCGAAACCCAGCCAACCCGGATTAAGCCTAATTTTGGTCTATCAAGGATCATCCAACTTTTGTATCAACAAGTTGGCGCCATCCATGGGACCTATACACCAAGCTAGAGCAAACCTCATCTCGATCTTTCTCTCAATGACGAAAGGACATCCGCAAGGAAACCCCAGGAACACGAATCCTGCGAATCGAAGTCCACAGAGGACGAGATACTCATCCCCACTCAGTCCCCCGGCAACCAAACAGGTGGACCGAATAACCGGAGCGTTTTTTAGTCCATGGGTGGAGTAGGCACGTCCACTATCACCCCACCACCCTCCTCGACCCTGGACAACCCTGATCCAGGGAGTGCGCCTAAGCCCCCTAACAAGGAGCCGCGCAGGTCGTCGACTGAGGAAGAAGTGGAAGTTGAACCACTTAGTGAGGAAGACCTCTCTCGAGTTCTCAAGCAGAACTTTGAGAGGATCGTCCCAGGAATCGCGTCCAGCTTAAACCTAGGGAGGAATCTCCAATCTAGGCTCAACTTTGGCAGAGCCAGACCCGATACCTCTCCTCAGACTCAGAGGAAGCGGAGGGCACGACCCCAAGAGAGAAACCTCTTTGAGGAAACCCCGCAACCTAGGAATGTGTTCGAGCGTATAGGGGGATCGTGTTATGTAAGAACTGCTACAATCTCGTGAAGAGGGAGATAGGTCCGATGATTCAGCCGAACGGCCAGATCTGGAATTAACCAGGAACAATCGCCGCACAAGCGTGTGGGACAGGGTGAATACCAGGAAAAAGGCTCCTACCTCTTCTCATAGAGAGGATCCTTTACCAAAAGGTGGGGCACCGCCCCCTTCCTCGGTCCATCAGGAGAGGATTCGGATGACCATCCACCCAAGCGTTGCCGAACTAGGCGTACTCCTCCACCGGCGCCAGACGATGAAGGGTACTACGGCGGCCCCTATTATCGTGAGGCGGGACAGGAAGATCTCTCACGCCCATGGTGTGATCCTAATCTCACCCGTCCATGGTGTGATCCCAGGGAAGACCCTTTTACTCTCCGCATACGGAATTACTCCGAGGATAAAAAGCGTCGCATGCTGGCGTGCGTCAAGACTTACGATAGGTCTGGTGATCCGGATGATCACCTAAAGATCTTTGATACGCAGGCGAAAATCGAACGATGGTCCATGCCTATATGGTGCCAGATGTTCAATTCGACCTTGATCGGCAGTGCTCGTGATTGGTTTGAGGGACTTCCTCCCCGAAGCATTGATAGCTTCACTGAACTGCGTACTACGTTCAAAAATAATTATACTCAGCGAAAGAAGTATAATAGGGACCCGGTCTCATTGACAACCGTCAAGCAACAGCCTAGGGAATCCATGGAGGCCTTCACCGAACGCTTCAATGACGAGTGCACACGCACAAAGACAATGCCGGAACTTCTAAAAATTTCCGATTATATGCATGCCATAACAGACAGGGAATTAATTAGACGTCTCAATGACAAGCGACCGAAGAGATATGACGACCTCATGGAAAGGGTCAGGAACTTTATAGAAGGAGAAACCGCAGTAGCCGTGGCTTATCCTACAAATGGAAACAACTATCGATCAAACGACCAGTCCAGAAGACAGTCGGGTGATCGAAACAACCAAGGCAGTGGAAGGGGCTCGGACTACAAGAGCCAAAACAAAGGAGGGCGGCCGGAGGAGAAGTTCACCCCCTTAAAGATGTCCTACCGGGAGATCTTGTTGACAGAAGGGGCGAACTTCCCAAGACCTCCTCCGATGACGACTCCGGTGGACCGTCGTCAAGGAAATCACTTTTGTGAATTTCACAACGACAAAGGTCACGGCACGGAGGAGTGCATCCAGCTCAAGAAGCACATTGAGTCACTGATCAAGTTAGGCAAACTCAAACATCTGGTCAAGTATTGGAAGTACGGGAAGGATAGCAAGAAGCACGACAAGAAGGACCCCCAAAAAGACAAACCTTCGACTATATACATGATCCAATCCTGGCAGCGCCGCACAAGGCAGAAAATTAGTCAAAAATCTTCACGCGGCAGAGAAATCTCATTCCCTCCCATCACGGCAAGTGACGTAGCCGATGCACCTCTCACGATTGAGTTAAGCATTGGAACACACAATGTCTGCCGTATGTATGTGGAGGGAGGGTCATCGGCAGAAGTACTATACGAACACTGTTTCGTGCAGCTACGACCAGAAATAAGAAGCCAATTAGTACCGGCCACGTCGCCGCTCATCGGCTTTAGTGGAGACACCATCTGGCCAATAGGAAAGCTGCATCTGCTCGTAACCATTGGGAATGAAGAGCATGCCACCACGGCGTGGATGAACTTTATGGTGATACGCTCACACTCTCCATACAATGGGATCATAGGCAGACCAGGTATCCTGGCCATACGGGCAGTACCCTCTACAGCTCATGGAATGATTAAATTCCATGTGGAAGGATGAATTGTCACCATCTACAACTCAATCATATCAGCATCCAAATGTCATGCCGTGACAACACCAGTCCTACCTGTTCCCGTCAAAGATGGATCACTACCTCCCAACTGGAAGGTGGCAATCCAGCCCGATTATCCGGAACAAGAAGTATCCATAGGAGGAACACTCTCGGATAGCGGCAAGAGGGCCATGTGCTCTCTCCTAAAAGCAAACTTAGATGTATTCGCATGGGAGCCCAATCATATGACGGGTGTGCCGCGTGCGATAGCAGAACATAAACTACAAATCCACCAGGGATATCCTCCCGTTAAGCAAAATAAGCGCGGTCAGGCACCAGAACGCAGCCAAGTAATATTGGATGAAGTACGGAAATTGGTGGATGCGGGAATTATGCGCGAGGTATACTACCACGAGTGGTTATCCAACCCGGTCATGGTTAAGAAGCATGACGGGAGCTGGCGCATGTGCGTGGACTTCACAGACCTGAACAAAGCCTGTCTGCAGGACTGCTATCCGTTACTAGAGATTGATTGGAAGGTGGAACCCCTATGTGGATATCCCTTTAAGTGATTCTTAGACGCATACAAAGGATACCACCAGATCCAGATGGCGAAAGAGGACGCGGAGAAGACGGCGTTTCATACTAGTCAAGGCGTATACTGTTATACAAAAATGCCATTCGGACTAAAAAACATCGGGGCAACATATCAGCGACTTGTTGATAAAGCCTTTAACTCACAGATAGGCTGCAACCTTGAGGTCTATGTTGACGATCTAGTCATCAAAAGTCATACGGAGGAGGCACTTCTCCGTGACGTCCAAGAGACGTTTGACACATTGAGGAGGATTAATATGAAACTGAATCCAAATAAATGCACGTTTGAGGTAACTGAAGGGATGTTCCTTGGATATATGATTGATCCGAACGGCATCAACCCTTGTCCGGAAAAGACGGACGCGGTAATACAATTACCATCTCCTCAGACGCGAAAAGAGGTACAATCATTAAATGGGAAGCTGGCCGGGCTAAATAGGTTCTTGTCGAAGTCCGCGGAGAAGTCACTCCCCCTATTCTAAACACTCAAGAAGTGCATCAAGAAGGGAGATTTCCGTTGGAAAAAGGAAGCTGAGGAAGCTTTTGGTCAGCTTAAGCAACACCTCGCATCTCTTCCCATGCTAGTGGCACCCCGACCTAAGGAAGAGCTCATCATGTATCTGTCGGCCACACATGGAGCAATAAGTGCGGTACTCATGACGGATAGGGACACAGTCCAAACTCTAGTCTACTTCATAAGTAGAACACTACAAGGGCCGTAGTTGAATTATTCCTCTATGGAGAATTTGGTTTTGGCATTAGTATTTGCCACAAAATGGTTACGCCGGTACTTTCAGGCGCATCCAATTGTGGTTATTACTGATCAACCAATAAAACAAGTCATCTCCAGACCAGACGTGGCCGGTAGGCTACAGAAGTGGAGCATTCTGTTAGGAGAGCATAACATCTCTTATAGACCAAGGGCAGCGGTTAAAGGCCAAATCTTGGCAGATTTCTTAATAGAGAAGCCAGATGATGACGGGCCAGTCGTACAACGAGAGGAAACTCCAAGAGAACCATGGGTACTATTCACTGATGGATCCTCATGCACGGACGGGTCAGGAGCTGGTCTCATCCTTACGAATCCGGAAGGAATGGAGTTTACATACGCCCTACGCTTTGAGTTCACAGCTACCAATAATGAGGCGGAATATTAAGCGTTGATTGCGGGTTTAAAAATCGCCGCTAAAATGGGGCTCCGCAACCTTGAGGCCTACGTGGACTCACGGCTTGTCGCGAACCACATTCTAGGGGGTTACGTAGCTGATACGAAGCTTTTGCCCGTATAAAAATTAAAGTTCTTTGTCGTATGTCTAATCGAATTGATCCTGGTTAACTATGCGACTCGGCCGTCTTTGGTGAACAAAATAGTTGTGTCGTTGTAGTAATTAAAAAAGTGCAAAACTTAAGGTAAAGGGCGTGTAAAATAAATCTAAGTCTAGTAAACTTAAAGTGCGATTAAGGAAAAAGGCGGGAAAAGTAAAGCTTGAAAATTAAAAAACAGAAAGTTAAAAACTGAAATTAAAAGAACCTGAAAACAGCTCATCCGGAATAAACCTTCGTTCAGAATAATCACTCATCCGGAATGTCACCTTCGTTCGGAATGATTCTTCTTCACGCGGAATGTTTACCAAAACCCTTGATCCAGAATAAATCCTTTATCCGGAATATGTCACTTATCCGGAATAAAGTCTTGATTCGGAATACTTAAGCTTGATCCGGAATGTTGCTGATCCGGAATGTTGAAGATTCCAGATGAAGACCTTGATCTGGAATAATTAATTATTCCGAATAAAACTCCTTGATCCGGAATGTCCACTGATCCGGCATGTTTAATATTCCGGATGAAGACCTTGATTCGGAATGCAAGAATGTTCCGGATGAACTCCTTTACTCGGAATGTTGCTGATCCGGAATATGGCCTTGATCCGGAATATGTCACTTATTCCGGATGGAAGCCTTTGATTCGGAATATTCAACAAACAATCTTCGTGTGGAATAAACAACTGAAATCCTTGATTCGGAACAACCTTCTTTGATCCGGAATAACTCTAGAAACAGTAACAAGCAGCGAAGAACAAGGAACAAGAAAAAGCTACGAATCTAATCACAATCAATCAAAATAAACCAAAAGATTAAGCAAGACTAATCAAATAACATCTACTAATCATAAACAAACAATTTAAATCAATAAAACTAACAATCAAACACCAACAAAATCAAAACCCACTTAATTAAATCAAATAAAACTCAAGAACATAAACATAAACCATAAAGCATAAAGATTAAAGAAAGGAAGATAGGAGATCAAACAATAAAAGTAAAGATTGACAATAATTAAAAGGAAACTCACTTGAAATTAAAGGAATTTAAGGTGCAAGACAAGTATTTAAATTGACATGAAAATTAACTGACAAGGTATTTAAAAGGTGTAAGACTAATTGTCACACTTAGCCAACAAGAGAAAATGAAATGAAATCCTAATCTATTTATAGGGGAGGATTAGGAGGTGCTTAGGAAGCTTTCTCCCCTCTTTCTTCTTTCCTTAATTGCATCATCAAGTCCTTAATCTTCTTTAATCTTTTGACTTTAATGACTTTGTCTTGGGATTTCTTTAAACTCGTATTGAATTTTCTTCATAAATAAGACTCGAGTTCTTCGGCTTTTAGTAAACTTCCGTCTTTTGACTTTTTCTTCGATAAATCTTCAGAATTGGTCTTGGACTTCCGT
The DNA here is from genome assembly GCA_025667525.1 of Glebionis coronaria. Lineage (NCBI taxonomy): Eukaryota > Viridiplantae > Streptophyta > Magnoliopsida > Asterales > Asteraceae > Glebionis > Glebionis coronaria. The sequence goes on along the minus strand of JANFOE010000122.1, from coordinate 2,080,326 downwards.
TCTTTTTGCACTCTTGATCTTTCGACTTCGTCTTTCGTCTTTTTCTTCGATAAAAGCCCGTGAAAGCCGTGTTTTCTTCCCTTTTGACATTTTGATCCTAAAATCACAACAAAAACACAAACCACGCATAATTCGACATTTACGACATAAAATACACGTTTTGGTCCGGTTATTATTGTAGTTAAGTGGTAAAAAGGATGGGTGTTTACACACCTATCAAATCCCCTACACTTGACCATTGCAATGTCCTCATGCAATGCATTAGTTACAAAGCACGATTACACTTTTCATCATAATCAATCCACCTTGGCCTTTATTAAAGAGATAGAAAATTATAAACATTCAAAGTAAAGAAATCAAAATCATACCTTAGGGTTTTGAAAATGTTGTGAATGATCATCATCCTCAAGTTTTCACTTTCTCCAAACCAAGCTTAAAAACGAGATCATTGTTATTATAAGTTAGCAAACTAACACGAACTCATGTGGGCCAATTATTCACTTAGACTCCCTTATTCCTAGGGGTATCTCTTATATTTTATTGTTGTCTTGAATGATCACGAGGATACATTGTTGACTTATTTCGATAGTTTATTAGGCTGAAAATAAAGTGGGACGATTTAATCAATAGTTAGCTAAAGGACAAAATCTTTTAAAACTGCTTCTCGGGACCTCATAAAGTTCATATCTTGGCATAACTCGCTTCACGATTTAAGACCTTTCTCGGACCGATATTTGGCAGCGACTTCATACTTCAAATCTTGAGAGACGTTCATGAAATAATGGTCTTCTCTTCATAATAGGAATTTCTTCACTTTAAGTATTGAGCGATTCTTCATATTTGGACCACGACTTCTTCATTTTTCTCCAATCTTTATTTTGGACTTTGATATACAACGATCCGCTTCCTTTAGGACTTGGATCTATTTATCCTCATACCTTGCTAGGGTCTTTTCGGATAGACTTCTCCATGATCTTTACGGGAGTATTTGCTTTTCGTAGTGTGTCTCGATCCTTCATATTGATTTTTGATAAATGATTCTTCACATCACTTGGGATCTTTAGCAACAAAATGTAGCCCTCGTGTCTTGTTAGGACCTTTTTGGACTCGCCAATCTTCGCATCCCGCTTCAATAAGTTATGCCTTGGCTATGAACTCTAATCCATACCGAGCAACTTTTAAACGATCTTGGGCTAGAAGCTAAGTAACTTTTCAAATCGTACAACCTTATTTATTGTAGATAAATTTATTAGCAAGCGATGGGAGAATAGGCTTATAATTAACTCACATAAATTCACGAAAGGATACCAAACTTATAATTGACTCTATCATCTCTCGTTCTCCACAATTTAAAATCTCAAGGAATGAGACTCGTGGATGCTTAGCCTATTAAATCAAAGTTTTGGGTTTTCGAGTCGTCTATAGGATCTTGTACATTCTTAGACTTTTTCAAGTTTCGAAATCGCATTTTAAAGTTCCCTTGATAAACGACTCTCTAGAAGCAATTATAGGAACTTGCGAAAAGTTCTTGTTCTTAACCCGTGAGAGTTAAGACTTTCGCGTTTTATATCTCCCGATATAAAAGCCTAGCAAAACTTGACTTAAACACGTTAAGGATACTAGCTAGAGTAAACTTAAGTAAGTAAACTCGGTTTGAGTCAAAAGATTCACAACGTTTGAAAAATAAAACCACTTTATTAAAAATTTATTCTAGCAAAGAAAGAAAATAACTATACAAAGGTAAAAACTAATAGGCCAAAATAGATCAAAAATTTTGAAAAATGTCGAAAAATTGATTTTCCGGTTAAAATGAGGACAAATACAAGGAAAAGGCCACTTAACTTCGATAGAAGTCCCCCCTACACTTGAGATAAACATTGTCCTTAATGTTTAAGCATGTGGGAGTAAACTCCCCTACACTTAGGACATTGTGCACGTTGTTTAAATCTTGCTAAGGAAGAGACAACTAACAAGATTCCTATTTTAATATTGAGAAATATAAAATAGTGAATCGAAAAGAGTTTAGGATAGAACCGGGAAGACGGAAACAACGGAATCACGGGTCGTCAAAAATCATCAAGAGTAGATCATTGAGCGCTCGAATCCCTGAATATGAGAAGAGAAGAAATAGCAAACACCAACGGGTCTCCCCTACACTTAGGGTAAAGAAAGCTAAAAGATAGAAACATGGGTTGCCTCCCAAGAAGCGCTTGATTTTGATTACCGAGTCGTGAGCCTGACTCGACCTTGATTATCATAGGAAGCAGCATGAAACACATCCACCGGGATCAAAAACATAGTTTTCGTCCATCAAATAGCACAAGCTTAAGGCGAACAAGGCAAGCCAAAGAAAAGTAGGCAAGGTTCCCTTAAGAAAAGATGGAGCACGGTGGGAGCAAGGGTGAAGTGGTGCAAGCATATCTCCAGTAGTTCCAAAGATTTTTCCTTTTATTTCATCAGACGGATACTGAGATGGCTTAAAAATATCGATACCGGGGTCGAACACCTTTTCCTTTAGGGGAAAATAGCACGCAGGCTTAGCAGAATTTGAAGATGATCCGCGAAGAAGATGCACAACCTCGTCCTCAGAAGGTGGACAAAGAGGTGTTAAATCATACGTGCTGCGAATGTTGGTGTCGTCCGGTTTCTTCTCCTTTGAAAGAATATTCTTCAAATCCGTAGAAGGATCAAGACCATAATCATCAAAGTCCAAAGGAGTTGCATCACTCTCATGAGGGAAGTAAGTATTGAGAAAAGTAGAGAAGTCTTCCTCAAATGAGTAAATATCCAAAGTAGGATTAAGTGATGGCGGAGGATCTTCATCATGAGAAGAATCACTCGAGAGAGTATCGGCCTCATCGAAATCATCATAAGTGGGCATGTCGGGATACTCGGAAGTAAAATCATCTACATCTCCTCTACCACCATTTATCCCTACTCCTCCTACACCTAGTATTAGTACACCATTATCGTCTCCGCCTCGTCATGGCGATGTCCCCAAGAAGGATTAGAAGCTCTAGGTGGGATTTGGTTGCTTCAATTGTAATTGTTATTGGGGTTTTGGTTTTGAGGAGAAAAACCGGGTGAAAGGTAGTTGTTTGACCGGTAACTTAGCAAATTTCGATCCCCTTGAGGTCGGGCTTGGTAATTTTCCGGTGAATAATTACCATAAGCTGCATACACATTTTCTGGATTTCCTTGAGTAGAAGGACAATCAGTGTATGAGTGTGGACCACCGCATGTTTCACAAGGATTGGCTATCGCTTTAACTTGTTGCTGGTTTGTAGCGAGAAGCAAAATATTATTGTTCATTTCGGTCATCATGCGGGTGAATTCGGTCATGTCGGGGTTTGCTGAAGTAGAAGAAACATTGACTCTCGGGTTGTTCCTTGAAGAAGCGGAGGAATCCCAGTTTTTATGATGAGTAGTCATGTTCTCAATAAGCTCTCTACACTCCTCGGGTCTTCTTTTCATAAATGTGCCACCGACGGCTGGATTAATCGTATCACGATCACAAAAAGTCAAACCGTTGTAGAAAGTATCAATTAAGGTCACATGGAGCATGTTGTGGTTTGGACAACGATCGATCAAAACATTATATCTTTCCCAAGCATCAAAGAGAGATTCATGGGGTTCTTGCATGAAACCGCTGATTTGATTTCGAAGGCTCGTGACCATGGATGGTGGAAAGTAGCGCGATAAAAAGCGTTGAGTCATGTCATCCCAAGTATGAATGGAATTCTTCGGGAGACGATCAAACCATTTCTCGGCGTGGTGTGATAAAGTATGTGGAAAGAGTTGAAGGCGAAGAACATCCATTGTGGCACCGGGCAACTTCATGCTTTGAGTGATTTTAATGAATTTGTCGAGGTGTTTGTTGGCATCATCATCAGGCATTCCTGCGAATGGATTAGTTTGCACTTGCTGGATCATGTGATGCTTCAACGAAAACTCCGGAGCTGTGATTTGCATCGGCGCAATCGGTCCTCCTCGTCCAAACATGGTAGGTTGACAAAGTTCTTCCATTGTCCAAAGATCGGGTTGTGGATGAACATCGTTGTTGTTATTGTTGAGGTGCGGTGGATTATTGTTGTTGTTAACACCTGCCATACTTAAATCTTCACGAGTCTCGGGCTCTGGATAATATGAAGATCTAGTACGCATACACCTACGAAAGAAAAAGAAAACAATACCAAACACAAAGAGAATATATATACACTATAAAGATAAATATAAAATCTTTTGGATTTTTGAAAAATTTTTATTTTTATGGATTTTTAACAAGTTTTTTATTTTATGATTTTTTGTAATTTTTTAAGCAAGAAAATAACGCTCACAAGTGAACGGATCCCAAAAAGCAACGCGTCTCTCACAGAAAACCGTTAATCTTTACGAAAAGAGCCGGCAGCGGCGCCATTTGGTACGAAGCTTTTGCCCGTATAAAAATTAAAGTTCTTTGTCGTATGTCTAATCGAATTGATCCTGGTTAACTATGCGACTCAGTCGTCTTTGGTGAAACAAATAGTTGTGTCGTTGTAGTAATTAAAAAAGTGCAAAACTTAAGGTAAAGGGCGTGTAAAATAAATCTAAGTCTAGTAAACTTAAAGTGCGATTAAGGAAAAAGGCGGGAAAAGTAAAGCTTGAAAATTAAAAAACAGAAAGTTAAAAACTGAAATTAAAAGAACCTGAAAACAGCTCATCCGGAATAAACCTTCGTTCGGAATAATCACTCATCCGGAATGTCACCTTCGTTCGGAATGGTTCTTCTTCACGCGGAATATTTACCAAAACCCTTGATCCGGAATAAATCCTTTATCCGGAATATGTCACTTATCCGGAATAAAGTCTTGATTCGGAATACTTAAGCTTGATCCGGAATGTTGTTGATCCGAAATGTTGAAGATTCCGGATGAAGACCTTGATCCGGAATAATTAATTATTCCGAATAAAACTCCTTGATCTGGAATGTCCACTGATCCGGAATGTTTAATATTCCGGATGAAGACCTTGATTCGGAATGCAAGAATGTTCCGGATGAACTCCTTTACTCAGAATGTTGCTGATCCGGAATATGGCCTTGATCCGGTATATGTCACTTATTCCGGATGGAAGCCTTTGATTCGGAATATTCAACAAACAATCTTCGTGCGGAATAAACAACTGAAATCCTTGATTCGGAACAACCTTCTTTGATCCGGAATAACTCTGGAAACAGTAACAAGCAGCGAAGAACAAGGAACAAGAAAAATCTACGAATCTAATCACAATCAATCAAAATAAACCAAAATATTAAGCAAGACTAATCAAATAACATCTACTAATCATAAACAAACAATTTAAATCAATAAACCTAACAATCAAACACCAACAAAATCAAAACCCACTTATTTAAATCAAATAAAACTCAAGAACATAAACATAAACCATAAAGCATAAAGATTAAAGAAAGGAAGATAGGAGATCAAACAATAAAAGTAAAGACTGACAATAATTAAAAGGAAACTTACTTGAAATTAAAGGAATTTAAGGTGCAAGACAAGTATTTAAATTGACATGAAAATTAAATGACAATGTATTTAAAAGGTGGAAGACTAATTGTCACACTTAGCCAACAAGAGAAAATGAAATGAAATCCTAATCTATTTATAGGGGAGGATTAGGAGGTGCTTAGGAAGCTTCCTCCCCTCTTTCTTCTTTCCTTAATTGCATCATCAAGTCCTTAATCTTCTTTAATCTTTTGACTTTAATGACTTTGTCTTGGGATTTGTTTAAACTCGTCTTGAATTTTCTTTATAAATAAGACTCGAGTTCTTCGGCTTTTAGTAAACTTCCGTCTTTTGACTTTTTCTTCGATAAATCTTCAGAATTGGTCTTGGACTTCCGTTCTTTTTGCACTCTTGATCTTTCGACTTCGTCTTTTGTCTTTTTCTTCGATAAAAGCCCGTGAAAGCCCTGTTTTCTTCCCTTTTAACATTTTGATCCTAAAATCACAACAAAAACACAAACCACGCATAATTCGACATTTACGACATAAAATACACGTTTTGGTCCGGTTATTATTGTAGTTAAGTGGTAAAAAGGATGGGTGTTTACACACCTATCAGTAGCCAAGGAGGACAACATGGTTCGATACTTGGAGAAAGTCAAGTCGCTCATCGCTACTTTCAGCAAGTTTTCTATCAAACAGGTACCAAGGGGTGAAAATAAGAAGGCATACGCTCTTAGCAAGATCGCGTCTACAAGTTTCGCCCACTTATCCAAGTAAGTCCTGGTAGAAATACTGAAGGAAAAGTCTATAACGGAAGGGGAAGTCGCAGCTATAGTTGAGGAAGATGGACCTACATGGTTGACCCTGATCATCAGCTATTTAACTGACGAAACCCTTCCGGATGAGGAAAAGGCGGCACAACGTATTAGAAGGAAGTCGCAGCACTTCGAGCTTCGAGAAGGTATTCTTTACAAGCGCTCTTTCTTACAGCCGTGGTTGTGGTGTGTTGGGCCATGCAAGGCTACTTATGTGATCAGTGAAATACATGAAGGGTTATGCGGTATGCACACAGGTCCCCGATTTGTAGTGGCACGAGCTCTACGCACAGGATATTATTGGCCTACTATGCATTCGAATGCACGCGACATGATTCATAAATGCAGTGATTGCCAAGTGCACAGACCAGTACCGCGACATCCGCAGCAGGAACTGACACCCATTACATCCCCATGGCCATTCTATAAGTGGGGGATTGACATTGAAGGACCTTTCCCCGTAGCTGCCGGGGGAGTTAAGTTCTTGATTTTCGCAATGGACTACTTTACACGTTGGATAGAAGCTAAGGCAGTTAAATCCATCACATGCAAACAAGTTAAAAAGTTTGTTTGGGAAAAATCGTGTGCCATTTTGGCTTTCCGGGAGAAATCATCTCGGACAACGGTAAGCAGTTCGTGGATAATCCATTCAAAGACTAGTGCGCAGCATTGAATATCACGCGGCACTTCGCATCTGTTAAACACCCACAGACAAATGGTCTTGTGGAACGAGCAAATAGGAGCTTAGGTGAAGGCATCAAGGCACGCTTGGATGAACGAAGTGCCAAATGGGTAGATGAGCTGCCACATGTTCTATAGGCACATAGGACTATGATTAAAACAGCCAATGGGGACACTCCATTCGCGCTGGCCTACAGCACTGAAGCTGTTATACCAGCAGAAATAGGAATGACGACCATCCGCACAGCGGAGGTTAATGTTGTCACGAACGACTAGCAACTCCGGATTAATCTGGACTTGTTGGAGGAAAAAAGAGAAATAGCGGCTATAAATGAGGCCAAGTCCAAGGCACGGATGAAGGCTTATTATGACGCCAAGGTTAAAGGTATTTCCTTTCGACCGGGAGATTTTGTTTATCGTACCAATGAGGCAAGTCGAGCGGAGAATACAGGAAAGTTGGGCCCCAAGTGGGAAGGACCGTATGAGGTTACGGAAGCCTTAGGACGGGGCGCGTACAAGTTGTGTGACATGGATGGCCGCGACCTGGAACGCACATGGAATATCTGCAATCTTAAAAGATGCTATCTTTGAAAAGCTACGGCTTTCGCATGGACACTTCGCTATAGTTGGCTTCAGTGAAGATCCATGTATTCTCTTTTGTTTAGTTTTTCATGCTTTCTAGGTTCCCTTTGTTTTTAGAATTTCCCATTCTTGTCAAAACAAAAATCATAAACGTTCTAATAAAATGTCGTGGTGCCTAGCTAGCTCCACGGCTCATTCTTGTTGTGCAAATTATTGTCTTGTTTTTTAGATTCTATATACAAATTATTGTCGTATAGATTTAGTTGTTATTACTATAATGTGCTATCTCTTATTCATATGCATTCATTCAAAAACCGTACATGTACTATGCGCCTCCAGGCAGGGTAGGAGGATTAAGTGAACCTAATAAATCAACTTGTCGCATAAGAGGGATGCAACCCCAGTGACGCGGATCATGTATCCTTACTAGACACCTTACTCACAAGACGTTGTGATAAGTTTCCATATGATGCGCTCACGTAGTGCTTTGCATGGTAAAGACGCACACCGTACGTCTAGTAAAATATAGACTTGATTGTATTTTGGGTAAGACGTGACATGTCATGCAACATAGGTACATGATATATAAAAATGAAAAAATACACAAGTTTCAAATTCAAAACACAAAAGTAGCCGTGGTTATCACGGACTTACATAAACATAATGAGTTATAACAATATTATCAGTTCTAGCCGTATACATATACGGACGAATAAAAGGCACAATTGTTTACAATGTAACTTACAAAGGAGGTAAGAACTCTCCTATCTCTTTCTTCCCTTCAGCAATCAAGGCGCGGAGGACCTCACTGCAAGCATCTTTTCCACCCTGTGTCCTGCTCATGTTAGCATCCAACGCCTAGGCTAACAGCTTCGCACCTTTCATCACCTTTGAAACAGAATCGTAGGTGGGCAGGGTCAGTTGGATGGGATCGGCGGTAAGCTTGGACATTATTACCTCATTGGGAGCATCCTTCAGCGACTCTGGCTCGTCTAGGAATGGGTGCTGGATTTCCCCAAGGGCAGCCATTGATGCGTTCATCTTATCTTCGGCTAGAGGGTTGTGGTAGGCATGTTGGGTAATATCTTCCTTCTTGCTTATTAGCTCCGCAGCTTTGGTCAGTCCCTCGTGCCTACCACGGTCAATACCATCTGATACAACGTTGGCAAAAGCCTGCAACAGGTAAGGAGCCTCTGTTACCTTGCTCACGGCAAGCCGCATTCCCTGGCCAATCATCCATCTACGCCCAGCTATGGCTGTGAGCAATGGAGGACCCATCACTTCGGCGTAGTCCATTGCCATTTTGCTTAGTTCACCCTCAGCTACCGTAGCTTGCTCTTCCAAAGTAGTCCGCGCATGGGTAAGTTCATCCTTAAGCGTGTCTCGTTCCTGAGCAATAGTGAAGGCTTGTACTGTTATGGCTTTAGTGGCGGCTTCGGTTGTGGATACCTATACATGATACTTGGAATTACTACAAGCCAATATGGGTTTTTGTGTGAACAAATAAGTGTCAATATAAGCATATACCTTCTCATTAGATGCAGCTAAGAGGGCCTCCAGCTCAGCAATGCGTTCCTCACGTGCGTTGGCATGGTGGGCTTGTTCCTTGACAGTTGACTCCGCCACGACCAACGCTACCTGCAGGGATGTGATAGTTTTCTCATGTTTGTCCACCAGTTCTTCGCGGCGAGCTATCTTCCTATCAGCATGGCTCACATTGGCCAAAGCTTTTACCAGGCGGCGCCATAGGGCCGCACCAACTGTCACCTGGTGCGCGGAGGACACATCAAACTGCTCCAGCAGCGTCTCATGCTCGAGTTTATCCAAGTCCTGTGCCAGCGCGGGAGGAGTGATGTGTTCCATAAACTCCCTGCACTCGGACTCCGCCTCTAATCTTGTTAGGCTGGACAAGTTCCAGGGTGGGCAGAGGGTGGTGTTAGGTCCCTCGGGACATGGCTCCTCTTCATGAGTTACGGGAGGGGATGGAGGTCTCATTGATATCACAGGTGAGGGTTCCCTTTCCACCTCTTTCTCTTGGGCTGCTATCGACGGGTCGGCCCTGTTATTAACACACTTATTAGTATTGTTTATGGATTATATCTTTTGTAGTATTAATAGGTACTTACGTAGTGCCAGTCACGGGTTCCGTGATAGTAGGAGCCACGACATTCACAGGAGTGGCCATCCAGACTTGCTCATCCACACGCAGCGAAGGGTCGACTTGGGTTGTAGAGGCGCTGCCCCCTTCCTGGAACTGTGGATGGTCCTTCCTTAGCTTCTTTGGGGGAGCATTATGTACCCCCGCCCCAGCCCCCGGGTTTTTTGCTACCTTCCTGGTAGTCTTCCGCTTTCTAGACTTGGGCTCTGATGGCTGGGGGGATCCAGAATCCTGTATGGTTTCATCCTCTACACCAGTAAGATTATTAGCTGGATGGGTGAGATCTTCTTCTTCATTTTGGTGCGGTACGGCATCCTCCAACAGCAGCTCTTCACCATCTTCATTATGGAAGTCAGGGGGGACATCTGGATCACGGGCTCCTCTTCATCCGACCGCTGCTCAGAAGTTTCTTCTAGCGGGATGGTCATGTTCATGGTGGCCTCTAGTAAGGGGGGTTCCCCTTCTTTCAGTGGTCGTGATCCTTGGGGAACTTTGCTGGGATCGCCTTGGCGCAATAAACCAAACAACCTCATCTCTGCGGATATATGCATACACACGGATTAGTAATTTCACACGTACTATGAGACATGTTTTGCATCTAAAAGAATAGGAGACCTACCCTGCCTACATTCGGTCAGAAAGCACGGATATCTATCCTCCCTCCTATAGTAATAGCGGCTGATCCCTACTAGGCACATGAAGTGCTCCGGCAAGCCCCTGTGGAATTTTGTGTGGTGGATGTCTAAAATTTTCAAATCCTTACTACTATAGTCCTTGGATTTGGGAGGATAGTCTTTGGGTGCTCTGGTTTTTAGGACAAAAGGAGTGGGGAATACTTTCTCATCCACGAAAAAATAATGGTCGTACCAATTCTTAAGGGAATCTAAAGGTTTCTTATATGTCATGGGGGCGGTGGCGGATCGTTTCTTGAATGATAGCCACCCATTCACCAGTTGGGGGGAGTAAAAGACCCTAAATAGATTCACGGTCGGGGTTACCTCACAAGTATGGCAGGTAATCTCAAACTGGTTGATTTTACATGCCCCTATGCAGTGCAGTTGGGTTATGTGGAAGTCATAGTATAGAAGCAGATCTACTAAGAACTTAGATAAGGGGATGCGGTAGTTAGCCGAATCAAATAGACGCGTATACACGCCTATCTTTCCCTTCGGAGCATCCGTAATAGCTTTACCGTCACCTGGATAGGTCAGATGTACGCTTTCAGGAATATAATACTTAGACAAAAAGTCTATGTATTTCTCCGTAGGCATCACGTTGAGGACATCCGTAATAAGAGGATTATCCTTCACCGTGTTTTACAAAAAGGATTAGAGGGGCGTGATAATCTAACCTGCGGTGGAGAAAATCCGTGGGATAAGAAGCGAAGGTATGAAGGAATGAGCTTGGAAATGATAATGGCGGAAAGAGATATAAACTGTGGGTGTAACAGTAGCACACACCAACTCTTATATAGGGTTGCCTCGATTTCCAAGGTAACGTGGATGTTTGCCACGTGTAAGCCACTACCCTCATCTAATGGATGGGACTTCTGACACTTCTGAAACGTCAGAAGGGACCCACGGGTCACTTTTTGACAGTTTTACGTGGCTCAAGGGTGGGCATTTCTCGTTCACCTTTGCAGGCGTGTGTCCGACTATTGACTACCATTAATGCATTCATTAAAGTTGTCCCGGTCGGCTTATTTTAGAGTGCGACCGTAATTGCAACAAAAAGGTTTATAGGACATTGCTTAGTCTAGAGGTTACGCCTACGGCTGTAACAACTAGACTGGGGGGACATGATGACGTATAGTCCCCAGCCGGGTCATGAACCCGACCCACGGGTACTACCCGCATCCGGCCCATTACAGATGGGTTGAATTAATATCATTTAAGCTTATGGGCTTTAATGAACAGTGACCGCATACATGTGTGCAGCCCACGGCCCGGCACGGCCGGTACAGGGTTTGACAAAATCATACTCTTATTATGATTAGGATTTACCCCTAAAGGAGAGGATATACACTCACCATAATTAGAAGATACCAATCAAGCTAATTCTGGTGCTTATCCTTTGCTTGGGGTCGAAGCATCAGTGACAGCCCATTAGGGTTTCACTGCCTATATAAGGAACCCCAAGGGTTCCACAAAGGTATTACATTCTACACACTCTCATCCGATTCTTAAACCCTAACTGATTACTTACTCTCACGCCAGAGTCTAATCGTGGGATACATTCCCACGGTAAGCCTAACGCGTGTTGTTTTAGTGTGCAGGATCCCAACCAAATAATTCACTTGGTGCAGGAGCCGGAACCCATCCAACCTGGATTAAGCCTAATTCGGGTCTAGCAAGGATCATCCAACTTTTGTATCAACAATAGGCACAATGACTGCTAAAACAGGTAAGCCAGCTAAGGGGTTTAGCACAATCTACACACTAGAAAATCTTGGCACTACTAGAACTAAGAAAGTGAGGCCCTACCCTGCACCTTACAACCCTAGAAGAGTAGCCCAAGCCCCCAGCTATCAACTGTATAAGCTAAAACCCCCTTAGGCCTGTTAAGCCAAACACCCCCTTATCCCTCTATATTATTATACTTCAACTTTAAGCTTACAAGGAATTTCTAAATCCTAGAGTCTTCCATAACATCAGTAGAAACCTTAAGTATATTTAGTCCCATAAGATTAAGCCTAATAGTATCAGTGGTAATAGAAAAGAGCTTCTCTTCAGTCCTAAAGTTTGTGTTAAACAACCTGAAGTTCCTTTCTTTCCAAATGAAGTAAATTACGGCTCCAAGGACTAGTCTTTGAATGATGCTCCAAATCTTGTTGGTTGCTGGCTTGTTGACTATACCAGAAATGATCATAGCCTAAACATGACTAAAGTTATCAAGCTTGGCCATATTCTTTAATCTCTCCCACAGCCTTCTAGCAAAGTGACACTCAAAAAATAAATGGCTATGAGAGCCTTTGCAGGTATTACAAAAAGGGCAGGCCATGTCTAGAATGTCCAACCACTTGGATAGTCTATCTTGAGTCTTTAGTTTTCCTTTAATGTCTATCCAAAGAAAAAAAGAATGCCTTGGGATGCATTGAGAGTACCACACATGGTTGTACCAGATCACCTTGGGAGCATTCCTACTAACCCCTTTCCAAACCTCCACCATGCTAAAATTCTTTTCTTTGCCTTTATTATTAACCCAAACATCTTTTTCATCAGCTTCATTCTTAAGAACAGGCACAGGTATATTAATGTAGTCTTTAAACTTAATAAACCATTCCCTAGGCCACTTCAAGTTGTCACCTCTAATCATATCTTTAACCTTAGCACATGGATTAAGCTGAGGTTGTGTAAGCTCCCATTGGCTGATATTCTTACATAAAGGACCATTTTCAAACCATTTATCATACCAGAAGTTTCAAGTACAACCATCACCAATCCTGGTATACACAAACTTTCTGATCAACTCCCTATTATCAAAAATTTGCCTCCAACACCACGAGTTTTGATTCTGAGTGACAATGCTCCACACACTTTTCCCTTTAGGCCAAGTAACATTGATCTAACTCACACAGATAGAGTCTTTGTTGCTTAGAATTTTCAAAAGATGCTTAGTCATAAGGGTCATAGTCCATTCATGTAAAGACTTAAGACCAATACCCCCTTGACTTTTAGGCATACAGATATCCTTCCAAGCTACACTAGCCATACTCTTATTATCATCATTACCAGACCATAGAAAGGATTTGAATAGCTTATCAATGGACTCACAAACATTTATAGGTAACACAAAGATAGATTCCCAATAAACTTGTAATGAAGCAAGGACAGATGCAATGAGCTGAAGCCTCCATACATAGGACAAAGTCTTATTCCTCCAATCATTAATTTTCTTCTTCACATTGTCAATCAAGAACAGGTGGTCTTTTTTTAATAGTATTCTAGAGGTTAAGGGAACCTCCAAATATTTTGAAGGCAAGGTGCCCTCATTAAAAGGCATAAACATGAGGATTATACACTTGATATCATTAGGAACATTACCAAAGTATACAATACTCTTGGCCATACTGGGAAATAGACCAGAGCTCAAAGTAAATTCATCAAGGGCCCTCATTAGGATTGAAGTAGATGTAGCGTCTCCATTACACAACAACATTAGATCATCAGCAAAGCATAAATGTGTTATTCCTATCTCTTTACATCCCCAATGATACCTGAATCTTCTATCCAAACTGATAGTCTCTTAACCGTAAGGTTCAAAACCTCCATAACAATAGTAAACAAATAGGGTGAAACATGATCACCCTGTCTCAATCCCCTCTTTGCTTTGAAGAAACCACAAGAGTCTCCATTCACATTGATAGAAAAAGAAGTTGTAGCAATTCATGATCCAGTTCACCATTTTTAATAGGAAAGCCAAATTCTTCCAAAGATAATTTCAAAAAACTCCATGACACAGTGTCATAAGCCTTCTGTATATCAACTTTAAAAGCTACCCTTCTACCTATACCCTTCCATTTATAACCATTCATTAGCTCTTGAATGAGTAGGACATTGTCATAAATTTGTCTTCCCTCAATGAAGGCACCTTGTGCAGTCAATTAGCTTACCTGTTCTTGCGGGGTTCCTTTTATACTCGAGAGAGTCCAGGCTGGGCTCCCTGTTCTTGCGACCTAAGGAAGAGATAATGACTTGAAATAGCTTGATATTCATTATCCAACTAAGGCAAGTGTATATCCCTTTTCCTTAGGCGAATATAATTATAATATAAGTTATATTCGGTTTGATATTGTCGCACTACGACGAGGAATTGGCTAAGTAATTAACCTCTTGTACGAAAACGGCTTACCAGGACTTATGGGCCATGTACGCACATCGCATAAGTATCCAATCCATTCCTGATGGATGCGGGTAGTACCCGTGAGTCGGACTATCCAGCCCGACTAGGGACTATACGTCATCATGTCCCCCCAGTCTAGTGGTCGTAGGTGCTAACCGCGTCTACTAGACTAGAATCAAACATAAACAGTCGCGTAGTCCAAGCATAAACTCAGATTTGAAACATTCCCGCCAAGAAGACAAACATCCCCCCTTTCACCTAACCTCCTTGGTACTCGGAAAAAGTGTGTGCCACGTCATAGTTACCCCTTCACATTCTACCGTCAGATCTAGCAAGTGAGGGACACGTGGCACAAATCTGACCATGAACAGTAAAACTAAGGAAGCCTATATAAACCCATCACACCTCCTTTTGACTGTTTACCCTCTACAAAGCTTCAAACCACCATTAACGCTTCTATTATTTACCATCATCACCATATCTCTTATTAAGGTAATCCGCGCGACCACTATATTTCTATACACACAGCACCATGGTAAAACAGCTAACCAATATCACGTCCATCTAACTTATTACTTGTATGTAGCAGTGAGGAACAGGAAAGATCTTCTACAAAAGTCAAGACAACATCCTCCCCCCAAAAAGAGGCTTCATCAGCATGAGAGGATGCATTCGCCCAGGATCCTACCTTTGCCCCAGACTGGGAGCTCCCCGCATCATCCAATCTCACAAGTGCTTTTGACTGCACGAGCTTCCTGGACAACATCGTGCCTCCTGGCCGAAGGGTAGTACTTGAAGGGATGAGTGACTCTGTTTTGGCTGATGAGGCAAGTTATCTAACGGTGCAGCAGGTGACTTTAACATCGCACCTCAAGAAGAGATTCCTTGAGTTGTCTGCCCAACTCGGTACAAAATAGGAAAAGTTAAGGCAGGTTACTGATGAAAAATCCTCCACTCTTGGTGACATGTAAGAAAAAATAGACCAAGAAGCCGAGAGAGGAAGAAAAGGTGACGCCCTCCTCCATTCCCTAACTCAAGAAAGAAACAGATTATCTGCTGCCCTGGAGAAAGAGCGCACCTATCTTAGCCAGATAAAGGCCTCCAACATTGCTGCCATGAGGGCTTTTGAGGAGGGGAAAGATAGGTTTGTTGCTAATGTTGATGCTCTGGGTGCGAGGGTAAAGGAGGATGTGAGCGACCTCAGCTACCAAATGAAGAGGCTGAACATCGATCTAGATGAGGAGTTGTACCCATGCCTAATGAATGAGATAGCCGAGAGACGGTGGTTAGTGCGCCATGGTCTACGCCTGGACGTAATGGTTGCTTTGGAAGACCCATCCCTACAAGCCACATTCTCCCAGTCCGTCATAGCCACCATCAATGAGGGTACTTCAAAACGCTTGGCAACTGCGCACAAGGAGAAGCTATTGAACCGAGAACTATCAGAGTTGCCCTTCTACGATTCGAAGGCCGGCGCCAAGCTCACCGCAGCTATGAAAGAAATTAGTGTACGCCCGCTGCCTTATTTTGGTTTAGAGGATAAGGAGCATGAAGTGCCAGTTGAAGTGGTAATGGAGGGTCTCACCTTGGCGTGCCATAAGGCAGAGGGCGCAGAATCATTGGCAGACTTTCACCTAAAGCTATCTATGGAGCAATTAACTATGCCTGTATTCGCGCATCCCAAAGATATTCTTGATCCTTTCAAGATTGTGAAAGAAGTGCTATTATCTGAGGTCCTTGCAGCGCATGAGAGTCGCACAGTTGCCAAGAAAACCCTGCTAAACATAAAAGCAGCGCCTTCTATTGGTGCGGCCCACCTTGCTCCTACCATCCCTATGCTGCCATTACCATTGTTAGAGAGGGATTAACGCCTTCTGGACCGGATGGAAAAAATCCTTAAGGATCATCGCGCTATTGCTTATTGCTCTCCTTTGCTGAAACTGAAGAGATCCTCCTCTGAGACCCATCTGCTCTCCAATCATCTTAGAGATTTTCAAACACATTTCATGCTTTGTATTTTTAAATGTTTGATCTGTAATAAACACTACTCTTCTTTTGTTATAGAATGTATGTTTTAATGTTTATAGCACGACTTCGAGTAATAAGCTAATGTAAGCTTATAAATGGTCCATATGGGTTTGAGAAGCTCATTACGTGCGGTATACCGCTACTACCATAAGGACGGTCAGGTGAGGCTGACCCATTGTTAGGTGTACACAAGTGTGTCTTAACAGTCTCAGAGTTCTGGCTGCATAACTTGCTACGACGTCATTAATAGCAAGGGGGCCTAACAAGGATACACGATCCATGGTCGAAGGGGGTGCATCCTACTTACTCGACGAGTCTAATTAGTAGGGTAGGCTCATTCCACTTATTCCTCCTGGAAACGTTGTACACGCGTGCGCTAATAGGCAATATAATAATAAAAAAGTATGCATAACATAAAAAAAAGGTTTTAAGAATGCGCCATAGAACTAGCTAGGGACCACGACTGTTTTATTAATACTTGCAAGTTTTTTGAACACAAATAAAAAGAAAAAACAATACATTCACTTGGGAAGTTTTGCCTTTAAAGGTAGCACTTCTTTAGATGGCATATGTTCCAAGGTCTTTGTAGGTCACGACCATCCATGTCGCGCAGTCGGTACGCACCATTTCCCAGTGCGTCTGTCACTATGTAGGGTCGTTCCCATTTTGGTCCAAGCTTCCCTGTGTTCTCAGCACGACTTGTCGCGTTTGAGCGATACAAAAAATCACCTGGTCTGAATGAGGTCTTGCGTACCCTAGAATCATATTAACCTTTCATTTTTGCTTTTGACTTTGCCTCGCGGATTGCTGCTAACTCTCGTCGCTCCTCGAGTACGTCTAGGTTTAATCACAGTTCATCATCGTTAGTAACCATGTCTACCTCTGTTGTGCGGAGTGTTTGCATTCCTATCTCGTCTGGAATGACTGCTTCTGTCCCATATGTAAGGGTGAAGGGGGTATCACCTGTTGTCGTCTTAATCATCGTGTGATGTGCCCACAAAACATGCGACAACTCATCGACCCACCTTTTATTATGTTCCCCCAACCGCGCTTTTATGCCATCCCCCAAACTCCTGTTTTCTCTCTCCACAAGTCCATTTGTTTGTGGATGTGCAACCGATGCAAAACGTTGATGTTTCCCCTTCTCTGCGCACCAATCTTTAAAAGGATTTTCTGCGAACTGCTTCCCATTATCCGATATTATTTCACCAGGTAGTCCGAAACGACATACTATGTTATCCCATACGAACCTTTTCACTTGATTCCCAGTTATCGTTGCGACTGCCTTTGCCTCAATCCACCTTGTGAAGTAATCCATCACAACTATGAGAAACTTAACTCCTCCCGCAGCTACAGGGAAGGGTACCGCTATATCAATTCCCCATTTGAAGAATGGCCAAGGGGAGGTAATTGGTGTGAGCTCCTCCTGAGGCTGCCTCGGTACTGGTCTATGTACCTGGCAGTCATTGCATTTGTTAATAAGTGTTCGCGCATCCATATGCATAGTTG
Organism: Glebionis coronaria; assembly: GCA_025667525.1. NCBI lineage: Eukaryota > Viridiplantae > Streptophyta > Magnoliopsida > Asterales > Asteraceae > Glebionis > Glebionis coronaria. The sequence goes on along the minus strand of JANFOE010000122.1, from coordinate 2,062,223 downwards.
GCCAGTAGTACCCACTGCGCAATGCAGTCGCCACCATGGACCTTGGTCCTGCGTGCATTCCGCATGATCCCTCATGGATTTCGCTAATGATATATTGCGCCTGTCGTGGTCCTGCATACCTTAACCATGGTTGGAGAAACGATCGCTTGTAAAGGATCCCGTCTCTGACTTTGAATTACCTCGACCGCCTTCGCACTCGTCGTGCCTCATTTTCATCATGCGGGAGTGAGTCATTCGTTAAATAATCTATAATCGGTGCCAATCATATAGGGCCTTTTTCCTCTAAAACCGACACGACCTCTTGATCTTTTATTGACTTGTCCTTCAGGATTTCCACTAGGACTTGTTTCGATAGGTGCGCAAAACTGGTAGAAGCTATTTTGCTAAGTACGTCTGCTTTCTTGTTCTCCCCCTGGGTACTTGGCGTATCTAGAACCTATGGAACCCTTCAATCAATGCTTTGGATTTTTGTAAGTATTGCACCATATTGTCCTACTTTACTTCATAATCACCAAGTATGTGGTTTGCTACCAACCGAGAATCTATGTTTGCTTTGAGATTGCGCACCCCCATTCTCGATGCGATTCTTAGCCCTGCTATCAGCGCTTCATACTCTGCCTCATTATTTGTGGCTGTAAATTCAAAATGTAATGCATATGTGAACTCCATTCCTTCTCGATTGGTGAGTATGAGTCACGCGCCTGATCCATCTGTGTAGGATGACCCATCCGTGAACAAGATCCACGGGTCTTGGTCTTCTTCCTTTTGATCCAGCCCCTGAACACCCTCTTCTGGCTTTTCAATGATAAAGTCTGCCAGGATTTGTCCTTTCACGGCATTGTGAGGCATGTAGGTAATATTGTGTTCACCTAGTAGAACACTCCATTGTTGGAACCTGCCTGCGACATCTGGTTTTGAGATTACCTGCTTTATGGGTTGATCCGTTATCACCACTATCGAGTGTGCTTGGAAATATATGCGCAACCTTTTTGCTACGACCACTCGTGCAAGCACTAATTTCTCCATCGGGGTGTAATTTGGCTTCGAGCTCTACAGCGCTCTACTTATAAAGTACACTGGTGTTTGCACGTTGTCCCTGTCTGTCTTTAGCACCGCGCTAATCGCTCCATGCGTTGCGGATAAATATATTATCAACTCTTCATTAGGCCACGGTGCGACTAACATAGGGAGAGAAGCCAAATGCGCCTTTAGCTCTTCGAATGCCTTTTCTGCTTCCTTCTTCCAATTGAAGTCTCCTTTCTTAATGCACTTTTTAAGTGTTTTAATAGGGGAGCGACTTATCTGCTGACTTGAACAGGAACCTGTTCAATCCTGCAAGGTTCCTATTTAGTGATTGCACCTCCTTCTTCGTCTTTGGGATCTGGAGCTGAATAACCGTGTCTGTCTTCTCCGGTCAGGGTTTGATTCCATTGGGGTCAATCATGTATCCTAGGAACATGCCTTCTGTCGCCCCAAAGGTGCACTTCTTTGGATTTAACTTCATGTTTATCCTTCTGAGGGTAGAGAACGTCTCTTCTATGTCCCGAATAAGCTCGATCTCCGTATGACTCTTTATTACCAATTCATCGACATACACCTCCAAATTTTGCCCTATTTGGCTTTCAAATGCCTTATCGACCAGTCGTTGATACGTGGCCCCTGCATTCTTTAGTCCAAACGGAATTTTCGTGTAACAGTACACCCCCTGGCTAGTATGGAATGCTGTCTTTTCCTCATCTTCTTCTGCCATTTGTATCTGATGGTATCCCTTATACGCGTCCAGGAAGCATTTGAAGGGGTATCCGCACAATGATTCCACCTTCCAATCTATTTACGGGAGTGGATAGAAGTCTTGGGGACAAGCTTTATTGAGGTCTATGAAATCAACGCATATGCGCAGCTGCCATCATGTTTCTTTACCATCACCGGATTAGCGAGCCAGTCGTGATAGTAAACCTTCATTCACGATGCCTGCGTCCACTAGCTTTTTTACCTCGTCCAGTATTACTTTGTTGCGCTCTGGAGCTTGTCCACTTATCTTTTGCCTAACTGGAGGGTATCCTTCACGGATCTGAAGCTTGTGTTCAGCTATCGACCTTGGCACCCCCATCATATCTTTAGGCTCCCATGCGAAAATGTCCAGGTTATTCTTCAAAAGGCGACAAATGTTTGTCTTTCCTTTGTCAGATAATGTCCTTCCGATTGTTATCTCCTGATCCGGGTACTGCGGATGTATTGCTACCTTCAAGTTTGGTGGGGATTCCACCGTTGGTTCCATCGTGATCCTAGGCGGTTCTGTGATCGCGTTGCATTCTGGGGGTGTAACTGTCGTGTTGAATATCGTTATGATCCCTCCATCAACTGGGAATTTTATCATACCATGAGTCGTAGAAGGTACCGCTCGCATTGCTAGTATAGTTGGTCACCCTATGATCTCATTATACTGTGATGGTGATCGTATGATCAAAAAATTCATTGGGACTTCCACCGAGTGCTCATTATCTCCCACTCTTACTGCTAACTCCAGCTGGCCTAAGGGCCATACTGCTTCTCCGCTGAATCCGATGAGCGGGGAGGTTGCAGGCATCATTTGGCTCTTTATTTTTGCACTAAGCTTTAGAAAGCAGTGTTCGTACATTATTTATGCCGATGAACCTCCATCCACATACATACGATGTATGATGTGCTGACCAATGCTTATTTCTATCACTAGCAGACCGTCTGCGACATTCCTTGCATTGAGTGAGGGAAAAGAAATGTCTTTCCCCTTCGAGAATTTTTTGCTCACCCTCTGCCTTGTCCTTCGTTGCCACGATTCCACCATGTAAATGTTTGCGTTGACGATTGTTTGTCTATCATCCTTCGTGTTTTCCTTGACAAGGTGTTTTAGCTCGCCTTTCTTTACTCTATTCTCGATGTATTTCTCCAGCTGAATACATTCATTTGTAGCGTGCCCTCTCTCATTGTGGTATTCACAGTATCTATTACTGGCGCGCTTTTCGACCGGGGTAGTCATTGGCGTTGGCCTAGTGAAACTCGTACCTTCCATCACTAGGATTTCCCTCGGGGTTAACTTAAGGGGGGTAAACCTTGAGTTATAAGCTCGCCCCTGCCTTCTCCATCCTACATAATCAAGGCCTAGAGATTTTCCTTGATTGTTGGGTCCTTCAATGGGCATGCGAGTAGATTTGTGATCATAAGTACCTCGTGTTATTTCCGAAGCAGCCGGCTCCCCTTGTATGAAAGACCTTACCCGCCTTAACACTCCGTCGAATGTTCCGGGCGTTCTTTCATTAAGTTTCTTTAATAAGTCGATATTCCGTATCCCCGCCAAGAAGCAGGATACTTTCAAAATTTATGGGCAGTCCTTTACTTGAAGACACTCGCTTTTGAAACGTTTCAGGAAGTCTTCCAAGTATTCGCCTTGGCTCTACTTTACCCTGGCAAGCAATACAGCACTCCTATCATGCCTTTTTTGTTGCACATAATTTCTTTCGAACGCTTTTCACAGCACTTTGTACCCGTTGACTGTTCGCGGTGGAAGCCTATCAAACCACGTCCGCGCGTTCCCTATGAGTGTGGAGTTAAACATATTACACCATACGGGCTCTGGCCATTGTTCGATGCCCGCCTGAGATTCAAATACTTTCAAGTGGTCTTCTAGATCCGTCGTGCCATCATAAGTTTTTACATTCGATGGCATGCGGCGCTTTCTGGTGTCTCCATAATGTTGTATGCGCCTTGTAAAGGCATTCTTCGTGACTCTCCTCTACGGTTGTGAGAAGATTTGGTCATCCGAGGAATAACTTGCACGCACATATTTTCTGGACGAACTATCACTTGATCCTGACAGATTGTCCTCTGAGGATGTGGTATGCTTAGCGCGCTTTGATTCCTCTACCATCTTTTCATATTTTGCCACCAAAGGAATGAGTGCTTGTAAGTATGGGCTACAAAATCCTCCATCATGCGTGCCTTGGTAGCGATGACTTCCCCCTCTCCTCCTAGGGTGTCTTTCTTTTTTGTTTAATGGGAGGATGCTGAGTTGACTCCTATTCAATGTCTTTTTCCCCTGCGACGGGTAGGGGAGTTGAGAATAGTCCCTCCGTTCTTACGACTAGGGGATTGTTCATGTCCCGAGTGTTTGCCTCGCTGGCAGATCCAGGGGTAACATTTACTGATGTGATACGGCCATCCACTATCGAGGATCCTTGACGGCCTTCATTCTTACTGCTTTTCGTTATTTGTTAGAGTTTAGTAAGGGTCCCACCGATGGCGCCAACTTTTTGATGCAAAAGTTGGGGCAGACCGAGCTTAACCCAAATTAGGATTAATTTGGGGTCTTGTGGACTCCGGCTCTCGCACCAAGGGAAACTTGTTTTGGGACCCTGCGCACTAAACAGACACCGTTAGGCTTATCGTGGGTTTGTTACCCACGATTAGACTCTGGCGTGAGAGTAAGTAATCGATTTGAGTATATTAGTGTTTAGGGTATTGTGTATATCGTACCTTTATGGAACCGGAGGGGTTCCTTTTATACTCGAGAGAGTCCAGGCTGGGCTCCCTGTTCTTGCGGCCTAAGGAAGAGATAATGACTTGAAATAGCTTGATCTTCATTATCCAACTAAGGCAAGTGTATATCCCTCTTAGTCGAATATAACTATAATATAAGTTATACTCGGTTTGATCTTGTCGCACTGCGACGAGGACTTGGCTAAGTAATTAACCTATTGTACGACAGCGGCTTACCAGGCCTTATGGGCCATGTGCGCACGTCGCACAAGTATCCAATCCATTCCTGATGGATGCGGGTAGTACCCGTGAGTCGGACTATCCAGCCCGACTAGGGACTATATGTCATCAACTAACGCTCTCACCATTTTCCATTTAAACAAAATCAATTCTACTTCTACACAACCTACCTTGATTGAACTATGAAAATAAGCATTGTTGAGGTCCCCTTCCTTAAGCCACTCTATCTTAGACTTTTGCCTTAAAAATATTTCTTCATCAAACAAAGCAGCCTTATAAGCTTCAGTACACTTGGACTCTTTATCCCTGAGATCAAGAGACTCTGGGTTCCTTTCCAACTCAACTTGTGCCTTCTCCCAATCAGTTTTCAACTTCATTACATTTCTAAACACATTACCATTATTCTTATTAAGACTTCTCATATGCTTCTTCATATTCTTAAGCCTCTTAGCCAGAGTATACATGTGGAAACCACTAACAGGAATACTCCATTTATCAGCAACAACCTTCATAAATTCTGGTTTATCAACAAGGAAATTCATAAACCTAAAAGGTTTAGGCTTCTTAGAACATACTTCATTTAAGATCAACAAAGCTGGGTTGTGATCAGATATAAGAAATGGCATGAATTTGACAGAACATCCATTAAACTCTTCCAAAAAATGATAGTTACCCATGACCCTATCTAACTTCTTGAAAATACCTAAATTTGGATCATTTTTCTTTTGAATCCATGTGTAGAACAACCCTGACATAGCAACATCCTCCATGTCCAAGGCTTCAACACTCTCCTTAAAATCTTTGACACCATAGTCTCTAAGATTGTTAACAGTGGAGGTGCTTTCATCATTATAAAGTGTAACATTGAAATCACCCAACATGACCCAAGGACTACCAGCAGAAATAGCCCTATGGTCAACCAAATTACTCCAAAGCCTCTGTCTATCCCTCTCATGGTTTTCACCATATATGACATATACATAAAAGGACTTGGTAGTAGAAATAACAGTAACCAAGAAGTGCATAGCTTGATCACTCACAGATAGTAAGGTAGCAATGAAAACACCAGGATCCCAACCAACTAAAATCCTACAGCCCTTATTTCATTCTACACTATTTGATTTCCAATTCTAATAACTTATAATATTACTAGAGACAGGTTTCACAAACTTTTTGTTAAGCCTAGTCTTTACAATACCACACATACTAACTTTATTATTCATAATAAGATTCCTTACTTCATCTTTCTTAGAGGTATCACTTAAACCTCTAATTTTCCTTGAAGCTAATTTTATCACCATTAAAATTGAGGAGGGTTGGCATAGAATCACCCTGTGTCATGGCCAAATCAGTTAATACCACATTTGAAACAACATCTTGTGTCATAAAGGAAGCATGTGTAGATGAGTCTGCAGCTACCTCAACATCCATGTTAACACCTAGGACAGCTTTAGATACACCCTTCACACCATTACTCTTCCAAATTTCACAAAGTTGATAATTCTTCACCATAATGGGATTCCAAGTACTCACCTCTTTCTCACCAATTGGAGCCTGCTTACAAACAGCAAGTCCAACAAGAACATTTCTATCATCTTCAAGCTTACTAATCTCCGCATCCTCTGTTTCTTTTATTTTATCAAATAGGCTAGACCTAGATACATCCTCATTACCACCAAAATCTTTTATCACGCTATCAATATGAACCTTGAGCTTGTCCATAACACCAGTCTCATGGTCTCTTTTCCTATTGTCAATGAAAGAATTATCTCTTTTAATTTTGTCTTCCAAAATACTGCAAATATCACCATCACCATTCAAAGTACTCCCTGCTTCTACTTCTTTAGTACCCTCATCCATTAGCTCACCTTCTACAGGGAGTAAATCGAACCTATTATGAGTTATCACCTTCTCCTAAGGAGCACTCTTACTGGAAAATCCTTCATTAACAGTAGGTTTCCCCTTCTTAGCAACAATAGCAAAACCATCAGCATCCACAGTGACCTTCTTAGTATCGGGGTTCACCACTAGGACAGTCCTAGATGTACCAGCACCGAGCTCACCATTAGTATTGACGTTTCTATAACCCCCCCCCCCCCCCTGCAAAGCCACCTCTACCTCTGCCATTCATGTTTCTGTTACCCCCTTGCTCACTATACCCTTGCACCCCCTCATTACCACTCCTAATAGCCTTCCTATAAGACACATTTCTCCATTTATTCTCACCCCCACCATTAGTTTGAACATTCACTAGAACAGATTTCTTAGCTAATTCATCTATGACTTTCACTTTCTTCCCAGATTTTTCAATATAATGGCTAAACACCTTACAATGAGAACATAAAGGTGGAGTCCATAGGTACTCAACCCTCAGACTCATAGACTTTCCACTGCTTACATAACACACATCAATATTATCTACCAGGCCCTCTGAAGCATCAATCTCAACAAGCACCCTAGCATAGCTAGCTCTACCATATGCCTTGTCACACATTGCAGTAGTAACTTTGTCCATCATAATAGGAGTACCTAACCTACTAGCAATCCTACTGATACCATCTACATTCCAAGCTTCAAGTGGGATATTGAATATCTTCACCCATAAAGGGACTCTAGAAGGTTCAGGCTTAGTAAGACACAAACCAGACTCCCAATTTCTTCACAAAAAATGCTTTTGGTCAACTAACCAAGGACCATTCTCAATGACATAGTTCATGCCCTCAACAGACCTGAATTTAAAATAATACACAGCATCTTCCATTACAATCACCTCCCCTAAACCATACATCCTCCACATTCTTCTCAAATGGCCATCCCAATGGCTCATTTTCATTCCCACAAAATACCCTATCATAGTCATGTCCCATTTCTTACTACCTTCAGCTACAACAGGGTCAAGGTCTACAAACTTTCTACCCCCTTCATCAACAATAACAAGGACCAATTTTAACTTATTGTTACCCTCGCTGCTTAAAGACTTAGCCAAATTATTAAAATTAACCCCATTCCCCTAAACACTTTCTACAACCTTAGCTGGAACCTGTATAGGCCTAGCCTCTTGAGTCTTGACCAGCAGCACTACTACTCTTACCACTAACCTCCTCTTCCTCCATAAAAACCTCATGTGTACTAGGAATAACACTACCTACTCCTTTTGCACTACCACTAGCATCAACCACCAAAACTTTATCTTTTATACCTACATCTTCTCCAATACCACTGCTACACTCAGCAACAAATTAACCTGAACTACTTCTAGTATTAACCCCATATTATTATTCTTACTATTCTTCTTAATAGGCTTAGAAATACCATCTTTATCCATTTTCTGAGAAGCTTAGACAACGAATTAGATGGATCATTATTTGGTGGCTTAGGATCTGGATCTTTCATTTTGAATGAAAAATTAATTCATAAAATCAATGAAAACGGTAAAGGATTTGGGGAGAAATGAAATGAAATCTATGTCGGAATGATGGAATTAATGAAAGGATTAAGGTTGTAGAGTATTAATTAGACACTAAGAATCACAACAGTGATTAACACTTAATGAGTTATATCCGTCCAAGAACAGTACCAAAATACTTAATAAAATGAAAATAACAAAGGATTAAGAAATGTTTAATGGTGAAATTTTATATCTAAATGTGAAGAATTAAAAGGAGAACAAGGATATGTAAAAATCAACCTGATCCAAGGGATGGATCAAAAGTTGATGATGAATTCATAATAAAAAGACAAGGGTTTTTAGAAAGGTAATTCTAGAGAGAGAAAGTGTAGTTTGTTGATCTTTGCTCTTAGATTCACATTAAACTCGCTTATCTTTCTTTATTTGTGTATGTATTTCTAGAGTTACTTACAATCTATTGTGCTTCGACTTCACATAATAAACATACATATATACAACATACATATAAAAAAGGGAGTTAGTTTTACTAATTCCATACTATAAAGAAATAGAGTTCCAAACATAATCGCTAACACATAAAAATAGATTTAGATTGAAATTATCATAAAACATACCAATAAAAAGCCCATAACATGTACTACACAACTTTGTTTCAAGACCACGACTAAGCAAATGAAAGCTTGAAAAAAGGAGTACTTTTTATCTCGGCAACCCATGGTCAAAAGCGACTTAACCGATCTAAAACTAATCAAAATGGTCAAAACGACCAAAAATGCCGAAAACAACCAAAATCATCCAAACCTAAGAGAAACCCGGAGAACTGATTTCCAGTCCATATACACCACATGGAACCCGTGGTTGTAAGTTTTAATTATTTGTCATTTACTTGTTTTTGTGTTATATATTCCAAAGCCTAAAATAATACCCCCTCTTTGTTATTCAATTCCGAAAATGATTCGATAATTCAAATTCTTCCCTCGCCCGTGGAATACAATATTAGCACTTTTTTCCTAAAATGTTGCTATACAAATATACTATCAATCATGGCGGTAAATTTTGAAGTTGTTATGGTTTTGCTAAATTAGAAAAAGATTTAGGAGGCGTTTGGTTTGTGGATTTTGAGGTGGACCGAGGGGATTAAAATTAAACTTCATTGTTTGGTTTATTTTGTAGGCCCCAAGATTGGGAGTGAACCCTTAATTTTTTCTATCTATAAATCTTGGCAAAAATATAGGATTACGAAAATACTATCCATATTTGTGTTAGTTTTCATAATGTGTGGGCCAAGTATATTTCTCCACCACATAATTCATATTTATATCACTTTTATATTAGTTAACTGTAATTTTAATCTTTATATTATTTAATATAATATATAATAATTAATTAATATCTATCAAATCCTGAACCCTCTACTTTATAAACCCACACCTAAAGTAAAACCCGATTTCAAACCAAACGGACCCTTAGTTGTGGTTTTAGGTGGTTTAGTACGCGAGTAGTGGAATTAGTTAAATTTTGATGTTTTTTTAACCACAAGCAATATCCAACTTGTTACGATTTCGCTAAATTTGAATATATGATGTTATGGCATTAGTTAGGTGGTTTACTGCGTGTGGGACTAGTGTTTCTTAGGCTATGTTTGGTGCGTGAGCTTATTAGAGCTTATCGTAGCTTGGCCTTATTGTTTTTAAAAATAAGCTACTATTAAAAATTAGTGTGCAAGTTTGTGGAATTAGCTAAAATTTGACCGTTAGTTGTTATGTTCATTTTTTGAACCATAAATGATGATGATTAACGAGTGATATTACCATTTGATTGGGTAGAGGGCGCGTTTATTGGGATTTTTGAAAGTTGTATACAAGGATAAATAGGCACCTTGTTGGGTACTTAAGAAGAATTAGAACAACTTTACGTAAAGAAGATGGAATTAGCATGCTTGTTATGGTTTCGTTAAAGCATTTGCGGTTTAGTGCGTGAGTCGTGTTCCTGTAGTTAAATATTGAACCACAAGCTGATGATTAACGAGGTAGACAGATATATCGCCATTTGATTTTTCTAGTTAGTTTCTTTAGCTTTTAAGATTGCGCGTATATAGGGTATTAGAGCAACAATGGATTTTTACGACTTGTATACAATGATGCATAGACGCTTTGTTGACTACTTAACACGATTCCGAACAAGTTTACGTAAACATGGATTTTGCGTTAAAATAACTACTACAACAAATTTAGGGTTTGTTCACAAGTTTACGTATATGTGACTTGTATTTGATCTTCCTGGCATCACTCGTTGGAGGCTAAATACAGGTTTACTATACAAAAGGCCCATACTTAAACATGTAGCAAAAGAGATATAAGGCCTACTAGACGAAATATAAATGCAAGTACAGGTGACAGAGTATTTAATTATTTGTGTTACGTATTTAGCTTCGATAGCCATTAATTATTTTTAGGTTACGGATAAAGTCGACGTTGTTAACGTGCGTTATTTACGTGCCTTCTACTTGTTGACCTTGTTTGATTATCAGAGTTTCATAGCTCTCCTTTTAACTGTTTTTACTGTTTTTTGAGGTGAGATATTGTTTGATTTAACGTATCAACATAAGTTTATGCTACTCGTTTATGTATTGGTCTAAGTCCCGGTTTAACCTTAGTTGCTTTTGGCCCTCTATCATGAACCGTTAATTACTCAGTAAACACGAATGTTATGGATAGATCTATCGGGGTTGACGCCCATGTCCAGCTTGGACTAACAGTAGTCAGGCGGGCACAGATTCATTTAAGTTACACTGCATATTATATGATTTAAACTGCTGGTTATGTTAACGCTTCGGTGTCATAAATTTAGACAATAATAATTGCATTTTATATGACTTTGTATTTGTTATATTGTCACCAGTGTTGGAAATTCTTGCGGTTCATTAAACTTTACTTCTTAACTAAACGTATGAACTCACCAATTTTATGTTGATACTTTAGTAATGTTTTCTCAGATATTAAGACTGAAGATGATATGTGAGGTCTCATGCAATATGCATTGTCGTCATATCCTATAAAAATCAAAATCATTTGTACGAAATAATGTTATTTTATCCGGTTTAATGCTTTCGAATCATGTTTAAACTCCTTACTTTTACCAAATGCAAGTCATCATTTTTTTCAGACGTCTCATTTAGAGATTATTCTTTATTACTGTGCGTATGATAATCATGAAGTCGCTCTTACCCATTATACTTTGAAATTTTGAGGGTGTGACATTAACCTCGGGCTTATACCACACAAGTGAGCGGAGATTTGCATTCTTGTTAAATATAGACACTACAAGAAAAAAGGGCTTTAATGACAAGTGGAAAATCGTCATTATAGAGAAAAAATTCGTCACTAAACCAACTTAATGACGAAAATCAACGTCGTCACTTGTCGTCACTATAGCTCCGTCACAAATAAAAAAGTGACGAAAGTAAAATTTGACACAAAATTAATGACGAATTAAATTCGTCACTTAAGGCAGTGACAACCCATTTGTTTACTTGATTTCGTCACTAAAGTGGCTAAAATCGTCACTATTTGATAAAATTAGTGACGAAAAAAAGGCCTCATTATGCGCGTGAACCTAACAGGACATTAACATCCGATAGTGACGAATTTGTCGTCAAGAAAAAGCGTAATGCCATTATAAAATGTTGCCAGTGATCCCTGTTACAATCCTTTACTACAACAAATATACATAATATATTAAAACTTTGTAATAACAAAAGATATTTCCCTTATTACAGTGTCAAATGTATTTCATGATCGATACAAGCACAATACTATTGTACCACAATTTATCACTATAAACATATAAAGATATGAAATATACAAAAAAAAAAAAAAAAAAAAACAATAGCCCGCCAGATGATTGCGCTAACTGTCACTTGATATCTGAACCTGGTATCTAAACAGAGCCTTTTCAACATTCTTTACGACCCCAACCATCTAAACTGCAATAAACAAGTTTTCACGATATTTAACAGATAATTCTGATGTGCACTTTTTTCATTCAGTACCTTATAAGCAAATTATAGTATCATTCTAGGAACAAAAATTACTGATGCAACAAGACTACACTTCTATAAAAGTTAAGTAACTTATCTGTTAGATAATATTTGATATAATCAAGTGCAAACGCCAACAGTATAGTAATGTTAAATTATTTTAGGCAAAAGCAAACCTAGATCTCAACAATACTTCTTCTAAGATAATTAGACCAATCAATGTCTTGTAGTCCTCATTTAGAATATATGATGTTTACTAGTCTATAAGGCAAGAGAAACATATCTCTCGGGAAGTCACTTGGTCTAATCTGGGGAGATCATTCGTCATCTTAGACTACAACTACAATATAAGCATAAGGCCTTCCTCCTGTGACAACATACAATCTCTGAGAGGAGAAAGACATGTAGAGAAAAATCCTAAACATTTATTACCCATGATATTCCTAAACCCTTCTTCACCCAAAACAATTCGGATCACAGTTGTTAGCGGATGATAAGTTTAACCTTTATAGTCAAGTGCATACCTGTCTGCAGGAGCTAAGCATGAAGCATGTAAAATTATTAGACGAATACAAGTTTGTAAGGGTACCTGTTAGTCATAGAACTAATGTTACTAATCAAATATGGGATCTTAAATATCATATCCTCTGTTGAGCCTTTTCGTCGTACTTCTCCATCTACTTGAGAAGTATAACCATTATGTAGATGATATCAACACGACACAAGAATATTTTCTGTAAGGAATTAGCCAAGTATAACCATGTTAAACTTCATTTCTGAGAATATAATTCTAGGCTTGTGCCAATGGCATCACTTGCTACCAGAACATCAAATTCGCTACTTTCATAACTGAAGTAAATATATTGTGATGACTGATAAGATACAAATACAATAGTGATTGTAAAGTAAACGAAGTAAATACCTGCCTTGTGTGTCTTTAGAGGCAATGAACCACAAACTACATAACACAAATGCTTTCCATCAACTTTGATTTGTTTCTGACAATACAAATAGGCAATCTAAAACTAGTTACATTGCTTCTTAGTTCTAGAAACTATGGGTGCCTATATTGGCAATAAAACATGTAACATTGCTACTATTACAAACTTATATAAATCGTACCTTTAATTTTTGTATTTTATTGCGTGAAAATGTCACAATGCAATCACCAGTTCTAATGTTTAAAAAACTCCTGAGTTCTAACTCTAGTGAAGAACACATGCAACAATAACCCAACACATGGACCCTGTACAACCCTCTTTCCGACACAAACTAATACACAGTCCTAGAGCAGAGCCTAACAATTATATCAATTAACGAAAGCTTCAAATATTATAGAACTAACGTGCATAGGGAATTTCATGCATATATCTATCAGAACTAACGCTTAAGATATAGAGCAGCAGAACTTAATGCATCCTAGTGTGTATAAAACTATAACTCTTAGTATTTTGCGTAATGCTTATGTGATGAAAATGGCTACAGAGCTAAGTACTTCAAATGTTAACAAGACATCTCTACTTCTGTTTGCTGAAAGAGTTTCCTGTTTACTGCTTAGACAGGTGCCTCTATCTTTGGTGCGTAAAGTATTCACACAGATATTCTCATTTAACAGGTAAATAAATGGAATTAAAATGCACAGCTATTTAACAGGTAAATGGGTAAAGAAAGGTTCTGGTAGGTTCTGGTTGAAACACATTATCTTAGTCTTGGGACAGAACGGATTGGCCTGTTTTGAGCTGACCTGCGAAGGCTTATCTGCTAAGTTTTCTTATTTTACCCTTTTAACCTTTATCAATAAAACACAATCTGAATCAGCTTGTTTTCTTATTAATGGGTTATATTTGACACCTTAAGAAAATATACTCGTTCTCCTATGTGCAAACGACTTTAATAATAAGTTAATAACACAATCTGAATCGGCTTGTTTACTTATTAATGGCAACTAGCTGATATTGAAAGGATTATCACTAACACCCAAATACAACCAAGCCTCGTGAGGATCTAAACGTGGTTAGCATATGCATATCGGTAAAACACAAGTTTAGCTGATCAAGAATGATGAGTAGGTACATGCAACATTAAGTAGAGTAGTTTGTACCTGATCAAGAATATGATTCGAGACAACTTTATCCCAGTCTGGATTTTTTGTGTCCAAATGAACCGAAACTATGTCAAATCTGCTGATCAACGGCCCAGAAAACGTGGTGTTGACAGATAGAGCTGAACATTTTAAGAATTATTGTGTAAGTAGAAATCGAGAGAACCATATCTTAGCAACATTTAGTCTGCTGCTCCAGTGACTCCACGAGCTAGACATTAAATCATACGAACCTCACTAATACATCAGATCATAGTACATGGGCAAAGGAAATCTTTGAACCTGTTCTTACAAGCTTTCCCATACTCCACGAGCTGCAGTTATATCTTTCCCAATACTGACCTCCAGGCACGCCTAGTAGCTATGTATGCATCGCAATCTGTGTGTCCTCTCTAGTTGTGGCTCCAAATTATCACATGCCCTCTGGAATAGAGCATACACCATCATAAGTTAAAAGTCATGTCATAAAAGATGACCATGAAGGTAGTCATAACTAAGAGAGATGCATTGTAAATTCTAAACAGATTCGTACAATGACCCTAAACAAGTATCCACAAAGATTTTGATGATCAGAATAATTTCATAACTAAGCACATATTACAGGAAGATACATGTCACTCAGGCATTCATCTCTATAATACGAGAAAGTTAATGTATTTCCAAATGCATATGTGACGACTATATTTACACTAGTAGCAGCAGATGGGCAAGTATATAACATTTATTAAAATTACCGTGAGTTTAAAAATTCAACAAATTATACTCGGCCATGAAATCAGTCATGAAATGACAAGATATATATACTTAGAATACACTTTCTCAACCGTGAAAAAGGAATAAAAAGAAATGACAAACACAACGCGAGAACGATGTAAGAAAATCAACTTTCTCCATAAGCAAGGTAATTAGATAAGTACCTGCATTTGTATTACTTTTGTAACACCCCACTTGGATAAATGGACCGTTACGTGTATTTATGGCGTGTCATCAAAGCATGCAAGGCAATGTATTAAACATTAACTGACCAAACGGAAATACCGGAATCAAACATCGGTAGTCCAACAAGCCCAAAATATAAAGATTAAAATACGGAAAGGAAAAGGACGAAACAGTGTCCAAACAACCAAAGTAAAGTAACGTAAAGTGTGCATAAAAATAAAGGAGTCTGGATAGCTCCCATCCAAATGCACGTACTCTCTTAGAAGTCCTAAGATCGTCCCTGTGTACCTGCCGTTGGGGAACATGAAAGGAAACTACGGCTGAGCATAACGCTCAGTGAACGGATATAGCATGATAAGAAATGTACAGAAAGATAATGCAATAGAGTCAATAATGAAGCTGTAAGACTGATATGTAACATGTGGTATAACCTTGCATAAAATCTGTAAAACCTGGTTCATAAAACTGATACTGAAATATAACTTTTAATTTCTGAAAACATGCATTTACTGTATTTTATTTGCCAGAGCTTATATAGGTCACGTGCTGTAACAACCGTGCATGAATAACTGGAGGGGTGACCTCGTCATGCTGTAGAGGGGTGACCTCTAAATAACTGTGCTGGGTGGAGGGATCAGCTCCAATGTGAAGGATGTAGAGCACACACCACATTCACCCTGATAACATGAAACACATATAGCCTAGGATGCATCCATACGCCCCACTAAAAATATACTGATAAAATGGCCAAGCTGAGCTGAGTGGGACGATGCAGGATATCACTCTCCTGCATGTGAGTCACGACACCGGTGCCTCTAGTGCCGTGGTTACGGTACCTCCGTAACTAGTACATAAACTGGTCGTGCTTGTATATAATGCTCAGGCAATTCATTTAGTTATTAACATGATTACTGATAAACTTAAACATATACTGGGGAAAACATTTGGCTGCAGACGGGAAATCCTAATCATGCATAGGAAAGGGAGTCCTTACTGAAAGGACGGAAAATCCGTACCTCTAGTTCAGTACCGACTGAAAGGAAGACTGAACGAATACTACTCGGGCTTCACGCGTGCTACATAATTACAAGACGCGAGTAAGTTAACTGGTATCCGTTATCAAATTTTCTGATCTTATTGGTTTCTTATATTTATTTTAATGTATTAACGTTATGTATTAACGTTATACTAATGGTTACGTACAATGTATATCTGTCGGTAATTAATTTCATAAAAAAATATTTCGCTAATATAAGTACGTTCTTAATTTGTTTAATTCGTTTTCCCAAAATATACCCTTTTTATATTTTTATAAAACCAGTTTATATTTAACTTACTAAATGCATTTTACAACGTTTATTTCAAGTAAACTCATAAAAAGAAATGAGATTTAACAGTCCCAAACGCACTCTTAACTTTTAAAACCGGTTGCCAAACAGCCCGTTACCCCTGTAGCCAAACAGCCCTATTCCCTGTTTAAAACCCACTGCCAAACACCCCGTTAGTGTAAACCCCAAACCAAACCCTAATGTTTTGCGGCTGGTTGTGCAGCCAATCACCATAACAACATCCCGACATACAGCCCGGATCATAATATTTATTTAACATGTTTTAAACCCCAATAAATCGGATTAAAAGAAAAGAATAAAACGAATTAGGGTTTACATATGCTTACTAACCGTTTAGGGTTTCAAAACAGCAAATCTATTGTTCTTCTAGGATCAATCCTCGATCCCTTATTCGTGTTTCTTGATGTGGGTCGCGGCAGGGAAAGAGAGAACACAAAGAAAATGTAGGCGGCTGTTTGTTTTGATTTTAGGGTTTCATATGTGTGTGTTCCGTCTGTTTTATTTCCTTCCCACGGGCTTGGCCCAGACTACGAGTTGCGGCGCAATACACATCAGTTGCGGCGCAACAGATCTGCGGATCATGAGTTGCGGCGCACGACACGTGAGTTGCGGCGCAAATTGAAGGGCCTGCAGATCATGGTTCTGCGAATCAAGAGTTGCGGCGCAAGATACATCTGTTGCGGCGCAACATATGCTGATGGCAATAATCCCACGTAAATTAATAATAAACCGCGTATTTATAATTTCTCGATTTAAAATACGGGTTTTACAATTCTTCCCCTCTAAAAGAAATAATTCGTCCCCGAATTAAAATGCGGCGTACTGGGTTTTACAATTCCTCTCCTCTAAAAGAAAAATTCGTCCCCGAATTACAAGGTATTTAAGCTGACTGAAGTAAAGGCTGAAATGCTGATAAATTGAACGACATAAAAGCTGAAAAGACATACCCGAATCAAAACTGAAAGTGAGGATAAGAAGTCCGTATAGACTCCTCTGTTTCCCAAGTGGCCTCTCGCTCTGTATGGTTCCTCCACAGGATCTTGACGAAAGGAATGGTCTTCCTTCTCATGACTCGATCCTGGCGATCTAAAACCGCTTCGGGTTCCTCGATATAAGATAAATCCTCCCGAATCTGATCGAGTGGATAATTTACTTTGTGAAGCTCATGATAGTTGTACCCCCTGAGCAATGAGACATGAAACACGTTGTGAACGTGTGAAAGCTGAGGCGGTAACGCCAATCTATATGACACTTCACCAATACGTTCAAGGATCTCGAACGGTCCGATGTAGCGAGGGCTAAGTTTGCCTTTGAGGCCAAAACGTCTGACGCCTCGTGCGGGTGATACTTTGAGGAACACACGATCCCCTGTCTGAAAAGATAGATCTCTGCGATGCTTGTCGGCGTAACTTTTCTGGCGAGTACGCGCTTCTTGCAGCTTCGCCCTAGCGATGGCGACCTTTTCATTGGTCAGTTCTATCAGTTCAGGTCCTTCAATTAAACGTTCTCCCACCTGATCCCAACAAATCGGAGCACGGCATTTTCTGCCGTATAACATCTCGAATGGAGCACGCTTGATACTAGCATGCCAACTGTTGTTGTAAGCAAACTCGACCAAGCAAATATAGTCATCCCAGTGTCCTGTCCATTCTAATGCACATGCGCGTAGCATGTCCTCCAAGGTCTGGATAGTACGCTCTGACTGACCGTCCGTCTGTGGATGGAAAGCTGTGCTGAGCTTGAGCCTAGTTCCCCAAGCTTTATGCAGGCCTCCCCAGAAATGAGAAGTAAACCGTGGATCTCTATCTGATATAATTTCGGAGGGTGTACCATGTAACCGTACAATCTCCTCGGTGAATAGTTTCGCCAATTTACTGACTGCGAAATCTTTACGAATAGGAATGAAATGTGCTGACTTGGTCAAGCGGTCGACAATGACCCAGATTGCATCATGTCGCCGCTGAGTCTGTGGTAAACCGGTAACAAAGTCCATAGAAATCTTGTCCCATTTCCACGTTGGAATTTCTAATGGCTGAAGTAACCCGCTGGTACGCTGATGTTCTATCTTAACCTGCTGGCAGGTCAGACATTTAGACACAAATGTTGCGACATCCTGCTTCATGCCGCTCCACCAGAAATACTGCTTAAGATCATGGTACATCTTAGTGGAACCTGGATGAATGGAGAACGGAGAGCTGTGAGCCTCAGTCATCAAGGCTTCTCTAAGAGCAGGATCTTCTGGAACGCAGAGTTTGGTACCCTGCCATACAATACCGTCGTCATCGATGCGAAATTCGGTCTGACGGTCAATGTTCTGGATGATCGCCCAGATCTCACCATCATCCTTTTGGGCGTCTTTAATCCTGGAGAGTAAATCTGGTTCTACCCTCAAACTAGCCCAGTATCCCCTCTGTCCGCGTACTAAGAGCTCAATATCATACTGCTCTAAATCCCGAATAATTTCTTCCTGAACTTTGATGCCATTTACCATACCTGACTTTCTGCTAAGGGCATCTGCCACGACATTTGCTTTACCTGGGTGATACTGGATGTTAGTGTCATAGTCTTTCAGCAGTTCTAACCATCGCCGCTGTCTCATGTTCAGCTCTCGCTGTGTAAATATATACTTGAGACTTTTGTGATCGGTGAAGATATCACACGACTCACCGTATAAATAATGCCTCCAGATTTTAAGGGCGAAGACGACTGCTGCGAGCTCTAGATCATGAGTAGGATAATTTTTCTCATACGGCTTTAGTTGACGCGAAGCATAAGCGATGACTTTCCCATGCTGCATAAGAACACAGCCTAAGCCTTTTCCCGATGCGTCGCTGTATATCTGATAACCCCCTGTACCGGATGGGAGAGTAAGTATCGGTGCTGAGATCAATCGATGCTTGAGTTCCTCGAAACTCTTTTCTCTCTCCTCGGTCCATATAAACTTCTCGCCTTTTCGCATAAGTTGGGTCAATGGTAACGCTAAGCGTGAGAAGTTTTCCACAAACCTGCGGTAGTAACCTGCCAACCCAAGAAAACTACGTATCTCTGTGACAGACGTCGGTCTTGGCCATTTGGTGATAGCCTCCACCTTTGCAGGATCCATGGTGATTCCGTCCGCAGACACAATATGACCTAGAAACGCCACTGTATTCAGCCAAAATTCGCACTTCGAAAATTTAGCGTATAGCTTTTCTTGTCTGAGAATCTGCAAAACTGTACGGAGATGATTCTCATGTTCCTCTTTGGATTTGGAGAAAATAAGGATATCATCGATGAATACGATTACAAACTTGTCTAAAAATTCGTGGAAGACTCTGTTCATTAAGTCCATAAATACTGCGGGCGCATTCGTGAGACCGAATGGCATGACAACAAACTCGTAATGACCGTACCTCGTGCGGAAAGCAGTTTTAGATATATCCTGCTCTTTTACACGCAGCTGATGGTAGCCTGATCGTAGATCGATTTTTGAGAAGTGCTTGGCACCCTGAAGTTGGTCGAATAAATCGTCAATACGAGGAAGTGGATAACGGTTACGAATAGTGAGCTTATTCAACTCACGGTAGTCAATACACAAACGCATACTACCATCCTTCTTCTTGACAAACAAAACTGGAGCGCCCCAAGGTGACACGCTGGGACGGATGAAACCCCTTTCGAGAAGTTCCTGAAGTTGATCCTTCAGTTCCTTAAGCTCTACAGGAGCCATACGGTAAGGAGCTTTAGATACTGGTTCTGCACCTGGAATGAGATCGATACCAAATTCTACCTCTCGCATGGGAGGTAAACCTGGAAGTTCCTCTGGAAAAACATCCGGAAAATCTGACACAACTGGCTGATCATGAATCGAAGGTGTCTCAGAAGTCGTGTCATGGACTGTAGCTAGGAAACCCTCGCAACCATGATATAGTAAAGTACGAGCCTGTAAAGCTGAAATGATCTGAACATGTTTTCCTGGTAGGAAGCCTCGGTGGATATACTCTGGTGTCTGGACATCACCAAAGATAACCTGGTGAGCATGGCAATCTATGGTGGCATGATGAACCGATAACCAATCCATACCCAGAATAATATCGAATTCACACATATCTAAAGGAAGAGCACTGACTGGACGGATTTTATCGTCAAACTCAAGAGGGAGATCCTTATATACTTGGGTAATGAGTACAGAGTCTCGCATGGGGGTAGATATACTAAGTGCACTGTCTAGTGGCGTAGGGGTCATGTTTATTCTAACCGCATATGAAGTAGATATAACCGAGTGCGTGGCGCCTGTATCGAAAAGCACGCATGCAGACTGTCCGTGTATAAACAAAATGCCAGTAATAGTACCTGTGGTCCTATTTGCTTGTTCACGGTTAGTAGTGTAGACACGACCGGTGGTTGGTGGTATCGGTGGTGGCGGAGGTAACATCTGAGGAGTCTGGCCTGAAGTACCGGCAACATCCCCGCTCTTGCAATCCCTCTTCAAATGGCCGGGCTGACCACACTGGTAGCAATTACCCGAACCACGACGACAAGGTCCCGAGTGTTTCTTCCCACACGTGATGCAAGTGGGGTAAGTAAACCCGGTGGAAGTAGCTCTGGTTTGCTGAGCACCTGATTTATGATGATATATACGTGTCACGATTCTGATAATTTAACTGAAGTAAGGCTGACTGACTAAATTTTAAAATTACCAGAATCTGACGGTCGGGCAACCTGTTGACCCCTGTTGTTTTGGTCACGCCCCTGTCCGGCATCTCTGTTGGAGTTTACAAATAAATTTTTAGATCTGTTTTACACGATAGCTTAGTATTCTTGGAGCTCAAAGGCTCACCTGTAGCTGCCAGAGGAGTTGGAACTACCGCGGTAATTATCACCGCCGTTCCTCCTATCTGACCGATTACGGTCATATGACTGACCGTGGTTCCTGTAGTTCTGATGCGGAGGAGCCGATTGGGATCGGTCTCCTCCTCTGTGTCTGCAAGATTTTAATAACATATAAGTTGCCAAGCAATAATGGCTAAAATGTTTAAGTCTGTTGGGTGAGATGTACCTTTTCTCCGGGCGCTCTACATTCTCGAGCTCGTCCCTCTCATAAAGCATCTCGATGTCCCGAGCTGCATTAGCTACTTGTGACACATTAGTGAATGTGGCACTCATCAATCTATCTGCAGTCCTGGTGTGAAGAGCCCAGCGAAATTGCTTCACTTGCTCCTCTACGGTACCCGCAGCCTCCCCCAAGAACCCAGCCATCCTGAGGTATCGGTGCATGAACTCGATACTGTTCTCGCCATTATTCTGACGAATAACGTGAAAGTCCCTCTTCATCTTAGCTTGTTCCGCATGCGGGAAAAACTGG
Source organism: Glebionis coronaria (assembly GCA_025667525.1). Lineage (NCBI taxonomy): Eukaryota > Viridiplantae > Streptophyta > Magnoliopsida > Asterales > Asteraceae > Glebionis > Glebionis coronaria. Next base: position 2,040,290 of record JANFOE010000122.1, on the reverse strand, counting down.
TCATAGAACATCGTCTTGAAACGTGCCCAGGTCAATGCAAGCTCCCAAGCATCTCCCCCGTTAGACTGTTTCTGAGACCTCCACCAATGTAGAGCAGGACCCTCCAGCTTATAAACTGCAAGCCTAACTTTGAAAACATCACCACAACCCATAGCTCCAAAAATTTTCTCTATGTGGTAGATCCAGTCTTCTGCATCAGTTGGAGCTACAGTCTGCTCAAACAGTCGGGGTTTCTGCTTGTTGAACAGATCCAGCCACGCGGGTAAAGTGGCAGGTGGTGGAGCAGGAGGGTTGTTATTCTGCTGAGGTCCATTCTGATATTCAGCTCGGATCTCGTCACGAATTTGGGGTAACATGGCCTGTATAGCAGCCTGAACAGCAGCAGCAATGGCAGCTGCATTAGGATCATTCTCGGTTTCGCGTCTGGGTGGCATCTGAAATATAATAGAATGAGTTGATTAAAACTGCAAAAATCTGGGGTAATATATCTGAATATGCTTAGTGTAATTCATGGTGGTATAACTGACAAAACATGACATGAATACTGGTGAACGCCTAGGGTCAGTTCACAAAATAATTTCTGAAACATAAATCTGACATGAGTAAGGATGAACGCCTATGGTCAGTTCATCCATACAAAATTTAAATAACAAGGGTGAACGCCTATGGTCAGTTCACCAAAACAAAAATTTTGCTGAAATCACATGCGATTAAATATGGCCAGTCCTGTACCAGCCGTTTACTTAATCAAAATTTTGAAAAGCTGACTGATAAAATACATAAATAGCATGGAAGATAACGACGCCAAAATACAGGAAGTTCCTGATGACCACCCACTAGTCACAGGTCAAGTTTTAGAGCCTACAGGTCGAACCTTGCGCTCTGATACCATAATTGTAACACCCCACTTGGATAAATGGACCGTTACGTGTATTTATGGCGTGTCATCAAAGCATGCAAGGCAATGTATTAAACATTAACTGACCAAACGGAAATACCGGAATCAAACATCGGTAGTCCAACAAGCCCAAAATATAAAGATTAAAATACGGAAAGGAAAAGGACGAAACAGTGTCCAAACAACCAAAGTAAAGTAACGTAAAGTGTGCATAAAAATAAAGGAGTCTGGATAGCTCCCATCCAAATGCACGTACTCTCTTAGAAGTCCTAAGATCGTCCCTGTGTACCTGCCGTTGGGGAACATGAAAGGAAACTACGGCTGAGCATAACGCTCAGTGAACGGATATAGCATGATAAGAAATGTACAGAAAGATAATGCAATAGAGTCAATAATGAAGCTGTAAGACTGATATGTAACATGTGGTATAACCTTGCATAAAATCTGTAAAACCTGGTTCATAAAACTGATACTGAAATATAACTTTTAATTTCTGAAAACATGCATTTACTGTATTTTATTTGCCAGAGCTTATATAGGTCACGTGCTGTAACAACCGTGCATGAATAACTGGAGGGGTGACCTCGTCATGCTGTAGAGGGGTGACCTCTAAATAACTGTGCTGGGTGGAGGGATCAGCTCCAATGTGAAGGATGTAGAGCACACACCACATTCACCCTGATAACATGAAACACATATAGCCTAGGATGCATCCATACGCCCCACTAAAAATATACTGATAAAATGGCCAAGCTGAGCTGAGTGGGACGATGCAGGATATCACTCTCCTGCATGTGAGTCACGACACCGGTGCCTCTAGTGCCGTGGTTACGGTACCTCCGTAACTAGTACATAAACTGGTCGTGCTTGTATATAATGCTCAGGCAATTCATTTAGTTATTAACATGATTACTGATAAACTTAAACATATACTGGGGAAAACATTTGGCTGCAGACGGGAAATCCTAATCATGCATAGGAAAGGGAGTCCTTACTGAAAGGACGGAAAATCCGTACCTCTAGTTCAGTACCGACTGAAAGGAAGACTGAACGAATACTACTCGGGCTTCACGCGTGCTACATAATTACAAGACGCGAGTAAGTTAACTGGTATCCGTTATCAAATTTTCTGATCTTATTGGTTTCTTATATTTATTTTAATGTATTAACGTTATGTATTAACGTTATACTAATGGTTACGTACAATGTATATCTGTCGGTAATTAATTTCATAAAAAAATATTTCGCTAATATAAGTACGTTCTTAATTTGTTTAATTCGTTTTCCCAAAATATACCCTTTTTATATTTTTATAAAACCAGTTTATATTTAACTTACTAAATGCATTTTACAACGTTTATTTCAAGTAAACTCATAAAAAGAAATGAGATTTAACAGTCCCAAACGCACTCTTAACTTTTAAAACCGGTTGCCAAACAGCCCGTTACCCCTGTAGCCAAACAGCCCTATTCCCTGTTTAAAACCCACTGCCAAACACCCCGTTAGTGTAAACCCCAAACCAAACCCTAATGTTTTGCGGCTGGTTGTGCAGCCAATCACCATAACAACATCCCGACATACAGCCCGGATCATAATATTTATTTAACATGTTTTAAACCCCAATAAATCGGATTAAAAGAAAAGAATAAAACGAATTAGGGTTTACATATGCTTACTAACCGTTTAGGGTTTCAAAACAGCAAATCTATTGTTCTTCTAGGATCAATCCTCGATCCCTTATTCGTGTTTCTTGATGTGGGTCGCGGCAGGGAAAGAGAGAACACAAAGAAAATGTAGGCGGCTGTTTGTTTTGATTTTAGGGTTTCATATGTGTGTGTTCCGTCTGTTTTATTTCCTTCCCACGGGCTTGGCCCAGACTACGAGTTGCGGCGCAATACACATCAGTTGCGGCGCAACAGATCTGCGGATCATGAGTTGCGGCGCACGACACGTGAGTTGCGGCGCAAATTGAAGGGCCTGCAGATCATGGTTCTGCGAATCAAGAGTTGCGGCGCAAGATACATCTGTTGCGGCGCAACATATGCTGATGGCAATAATCCCACGTAAATTAATAATAAACCGCGTATTTATAATTTCTCGATTTAAAATACGGGTTTTACAACTTTGATCATTGATTAACGTAATCAAGAATGTAAGTGAGTCTGGCAAATCAGGTAGTCGTAAAAAAAGCTTGTACTTATAACGGTATAACCCACTTACCGCCTTTCCAACTCTAGGAATCTGCAAAGAGAAACTGAAATTACAAGGCGATTAACAAAGGTCAAATATATACAGAAAAGAAAAACAGAGACAATATTGTATTTCAGAAGAGCTCTGAATTAGGCTTGAAAACTGTAAAGACGCACCCACATTTTCAGATTCAACTATGGGCCACTCAAAATTCATAGCAAGAATAGACGAGAATAGAATTAGTAATTAGCCACAAACATAGGTTCAACTACTTCTAGCATTCAAGAGGTCATAACAAGTATAAAGCTATAGTGGGGTCGACCTACGATCATGTTTAGAAATACACAACTACCAATTTCTTTTCCATAGTGCTACTTATACAACTAGCAGTGGCTTATAAGATCTATATTTATACTTATAAGAAGTCAAGATTGGCCATTGTCTTCCCATCCATCTTAAGGCACCCTCTATAGACTTCCTAAGGGAATATACTTTCATTCCGTAACGCATGATCTAGCTGCTCAATGTTGAATTTATCAATCACTATCAAAATAGCGTCTAGTACAGCTCGCGTAGACACAAATATTAGCAAAGATATTAACACTTGATATTGGGTCAAAAGAGACTTTTTTTGTATAAGAAGCAAACAAGTTTGTCCTGAAGCTATATTTTACCTATTGTGTGTGGCAACAGAACATGCAATGCAAATTTTGACTTGTGAGCATGCTATAGAGTTATTGTCGAAACTATTAAATCTTAAACTACATTGACTAAGTAGGAAGTATAAGCTTGAGCTATTTAGTCTCCATTGTGCATAATGGTTGTAATAAATTTCACTATACACAAAAAGACTCTATTAGAATTATAACGTGGAAGAGAAGAACTTTTAAGAATTTACACAAGATTGTTTATGAGATAGATCTACACTAGTGCAAGACTTGTCAACTAAACACAACTCTGCTTCTAATTTCAATGAACAAGATATTCATATGCATAAACATTCCATCGAAGCATATTAACTTCATAAGAAAATAACATTACATCAGAATGAACGATCCAACATGTCAAGATATTTGGTTTATAAAATCTTGTGATATATACTTCTAGAACAGGCATATCAAGTTCAGAACTTCAGATCAGTGGCCACCATCAAGATATGATGTTACCCGTTGAGTATTCCCTAGCAAATTGTGTCGAAAGAAAGCAGAAAAGTGCGACACAATGTATTTTTGTTACAACCACATGCACTGTAAGCCTCTGCATAGCATAATATGCATGTAAAATGTTGTTACTTTTGTCACACATTTAATCGAACACTTGGTATGCAGCATTTTACAAACCAAAATTCATATACACAAAACCTAAGCTTTTAAACACAAATCACCATAAATAGACACAAGTTTCACCCCAAATATCACATAGATAACGTCAAGATCAATTAAGCAATTGAATAAGATAATCAAATAAACTAAGCAAACAGGCTAATCAGATAAGCTAATCAAATAAGCAATTAAATAAGCAATTAAATAAGCAAATCGAACACAAAGATCAGAAATAACCTTTAAAATGAGGGCAAAATGGAATGAGAAGATGATTATGGTGGAATCACGTGACTACGTGTTTTTAGTGTGTTAGAGAGAAGATAGTTATGGCGAATTTCTAGTGCCAAGTGTGTGTGAAGGAGTTGTTGATATGACAGATGGGTTTTGTTTTAAATTAGTTACTCCGTATATGACAATTCAAGTCCTTCTAGTATTCAGTTTTTGATAAAAGAAAAAAGAAAAGAGAACAACACTTGTCTATTGCGGTTAGAAACATCAGGGAGTGACGAATTTTTTCGTCATTAGGTATATAAAAGATCGATGACAATTAAATTTCGTCACTGAGAGCGTAATAGTGACAAATATAAAATCGTCATTAAATTCTGTCACTATATGGTCATGTTAGTCACGAGATTTTTTTGTCGTCACTAATATTTCGTCACTATAGGACATTTTTCTTGTAGTGAGAAATGACTTAAGATTGATGCATTAATCATTGATGATAAAAGCTTGCAAAACACTTAATAATAATGTGGTCCATATGCTTTTATAGTTCTTAAGTATCTTTATAAAATTATGTACTATATAATAATTTGAGATATGATAGTTATGATAAGATTATAGGCATATTCTAAGAACATGCGTAATTGATAAGCTTGTTGAACCATCAAAACAAAAATTAAACATGTCTAGTAGATAGGCTTTTTGGATAATCTACAAAATGAAATTGTTTGTGGCTTTAATTAAACAGAGTGATCCTTAATTAAGTCAAGACAATGATATTTTTGTATAAACCAAACAAAATAGCCACAAAAAATGGTATAGCATTTCTTAATTTTTATTTTAAATGTTACGCCTTTCGTTAATAAAAAAACTGTTAACTTTTTTATTTATATTTGTCTAAAAAAATATTCGATTTTTATTTTTGAATAATAATAATTGTCATTTTTTTTATAATTTGATCCTTATAATCCAAATATGTATTAATAACTCATTCCTAATTTTTATATTAACATAAGGGTAAAAATACTTTTTTATCAATCAAATCAAACATTAATTACACACGTAATTAGACTTAGGCTATGTTTGGCGTGTGAGCTTATCAGAGTTTATCGTAGCTTGAGCTTATCGTTTTAAAAAAATATGCTTCTATTAAAAATAAGTCTCGTTTGGTTGATAGAGCTTGAGGGAGCTTGTTAAAAAAATAAGTTCTTAAATGGCATGCTAGTTAAAGTAGCATGTGAAATAAGCTCAAGCTACATGCTCCAGCATCCAGCTCCAATAACCCGCTCCAGCAATTCGCTCCAGCTCCTAAGAATGCCAAAGACACCCTTAATCGAATCAAGATAAAATAACATTAAAAAATATACTACTATTTAAATATACTTACTTTTTATTTGTTCATATACATAAAAGGAACATCACAAAAAATAATAAACATTTTTAAGTTCGAATTTTTTTCCTAAAAAACAATATAATTAAGTTCTAAAAAATGTTACTTATTTAATTAGGGTTAATCGATCAAGACAAAAATCGAATCGAATTTAACTTTGATTTTTAATTCGTTTAAGTTTATTTGATTTTAGTTAGATTTTATTTTATTTAAAAAAAATTAACCGAATAACCAACCCTCGATTGAGTTAGATTGTTATTGTGATAATTATTTCAAAAGAATATAGGGTGACAAATGAGCTTAGTCGTCAAGACTTGTTTGGCTTACCTAATCCATCGAGTAACTTTGTTGTTATAATTTGAAATTGAAGCCATAATTTCAAAAACTGACCTAATGAATAGTCGAACTTGTAGACTAGGTTTCTTGGAAGCTTGGACATTTCCTCTTGGCACAAACTATATCATTCGTTAAATCCAACATCGATGAAATGAAGTATATAATTATAATGTTATTTTTAATTATATTTCATTTTTTTTGTTGTTTTAAATGAATTATTCATTTTTAAAAATAGATAAAAAAAAATTAGGATTAATGCCCTCACTTGTATTTATAATTACAAACTTTAAACAAAAATTATAAACTAATTAGCTAAAAGTAAAATGTCTTTATGTAAAAAGGAAAAAAAAACATGTAATTCACAATGATACAAACTTTAAAGCTATAATTATAATTTTTTTATTTAACAGTGTATTTTCTGGCAATGAAAAATAATTTTAAAACGAAAATATTTAATAAATATCTTTTTAATTCTAATTATATTGTATATTTATTGATCCACATCAAATCAAGTATTTAGAGGCATCGATACACATAATGAGTTGAGACTAATATAGACTTTATTATTAACATATACTACATCAATCAATTACATTCATTCAAATTAACTTAACATTTTTTTTTAAAAATTAAGTATCTCACAAAAAGTAATTCGTTAAGTGACAAAAAATACATCATTATAACGAGAATTAAATCATATTTCTATCGAGGTGCACATGTATATATTTTCGACGAACTTTTTTTTTCAAATAAAATCATATAAGATTCGTATCACGTATCATATATGATTTTCTCAGAATCATATGTGATTTTCTCAACAAAAAAAAGTTCGGCGAAAGTATATACATGTGCCCTCGATAGAAAAAATGATTTAAATCTCGTCACAATGGTATGTTTCATTTTGCGTAACGATTAACGTTTTGTGAGATATTTAATATTTTAAGAATAATTTTTTTTAGATAAAAAAGATGGATGACTATGATTAGTTAATTGGGTTTACGCTAAAAAGATGGTATACAAAAAAGTTTTTCGTACACTAGAGAAAAATCGGTGTAACGAAAAAGAATTGGTAAGGTGTGTAGGATTGACCACTTAAAAAGTTTTCCCTTAGAGAGAAATCGATGTAACGAAAAACAATTGGTAAAATGTAACAAAAAAGAATGTGACTGATTAATTGATTAGGTTTACGCTAAAAAGTAGTAAGGTGTGTAGGATTGACCGTATTGGACCATCGACTAGAGAGAAATCGATTCGAACTACATTGGACATATCTAGGTTCGGTCTTCGATTCATGTTTTCTCGTATTATCGATCTTTGGTCTTATTTGTTTGTTTCGGTTCGTTCTTATAAAAGATCTTGCAATCCTGCTTTGTTGAATCACATCAAACCCAATTGGATTATTTTGATCTAGTTTTCAGTTCAACATTTTGAACAGATTCGATTTGATTCGATCTGATTTTAAACGGTGTGTTAGGTTTTCGAACCGTGGTCACCTTTACTATAGTTTAAGGTTTGGAGATGAGTTATTTTGCATCCTTACTTTTTACTACATACCAAAGGATTAATTTTTAAATTTCATTTACCTTTTATCTAAATGTTGAGATTAACATAAAATTAAAAAAAAAACACACGAAGGAATCATTTTTAACAAAATGTATAAAAATTATAGAAACATCAGAGGGACTAAAATTACGAATATAACGAATGAAATATCACTAGTGAAAACAATAAAATATCATTAAGGATAAAATAACGAAATATCACAGTGATTTTACATACTAACTATGTATATAAAATATCACTAGTGATATTTCATTATTTTATTAATAATAATTCTTTCTTCATAATAACTACTGATAACTATTTTCGTCATATTTACAATTATGATTCTTTCTTCATTTTTTATAATTCTTAAATATTTTGAAAAAAAATTATTCGGTGTTCTTTTAATTCTTATTGGTTAAAATCGGTTTTTTTATTTGTATTAAAAAACAAAGATTCAAAATAAATTTCTAAAAAAGAAAGTCAAATGCTAAAAATAGGATACAACGTATACGGCAGTCGTACATATTTATTTATTTCAAATGTCACGAGTACACATAATGCGACCTCTTTTGTCATTTGTCTACATTTGGACAAAAATTTTAATATTTAGACATGTTATTTTTTAGTGATCATTTTATAAATAAAAGTTTAAAACTTTTATATTTGATCTTAAAGAATTGCAAATGATAATCTCCTTTTGTCAACCAATCAATATTGATTATTGTATTACTTTAAAACATATGTAATACTAGACGATTACTCGCGCATAGCGCCGGAATTGGCTAGCGACATATAATTAATGATATGTTAAATATTCGGTGGTCGAAATCGTGACCCGAAAATTACCTAACGACGGATAGTTTGCTAATTGACGTGGTTTTCGTACCGGTAACCTGGCATCTCGGCTTGGTTGAATTGATAGTCGAACTTGTGCCCGATAACTCGACCGGGTTGACCGGGCAATGACCGAATATTTTGGAGAGTATAAAGGCATATTAGAGTCATGAAAATCATTAACCATAAAAGGGTGTATATTGTTCGACCAAATCTATGGCAGTAAGATTGAAAAAAGAGTTATACATAATAATTTTAAATTTTAAATCCAATACGTGTTCTAATGGAGGCTACAAGTGTATTGTGTGACTTTTCAGTGAAGATGTTATACCCGCAAAGAGTTTACATAATTAAAACCTAGTTCATATTCCAATTGCAACAAATCACCAACTTGGACTTGTTGTGTCTCTTCTGGACATGACTTTCCCATATTCATTGTAACGAATTCGTCAGTATATACCCTCTTCAGCATCGGGGCATTCTTTGCACCAACTTTTGTCCAAAATTGTTAAAAGCAATTGCTACTTGTACAAAGAGCAAGAGACACACACATAATACCCATTTACACCAAAAACTAAAAAAATTCTATGTTACAAAATATTATTCATTCGAACTACATCAATCTAAAAATGGAACTTATTACGTCAAACAAATCTGTTTTGCGACATTAGTATCAAAAGTTATGAATAATTTGTTTTTTACTCTTATTAACATTGTCATCCTTTTTGTTGGTTGCTTTAACGCCTCAAGGTCGTTGTATGCCAACTCTGCAATTAACCTTGCCTTTTCCTCACTCGGGATCTGGGAAGTGGAAGCTTCTACCTCTGTGGTTGCCTTTGCCGCAACTAACTGCATCTTTAGAGTCGCAATCTCAGCATTCTTCTCTGAAATTTCTTTGGCGCTCTCAGCTTGGACACTTTCTGCTCGCTGCGCTTGGTCTATAAACCTTGTCTTCAAGTGCGAAATTAAAGTCACATGGTGCGCAGCGGCGACGTTGACTTCATCAAGCAGGTTGGCAATTGGCAGCTCTTGTAACCTGAGGGCACGACCCGGGGGTGTTAGGTGGTGTTAGGTGGTCCATGAAGCTTTGGCAGTCTATAGCGCACTCTCGGGCACGCACCACTTCGGTACGAACACCAGGGGCTCTTGGTCTACGCCTCTTTGACTGGCTTCTGGCCCGCCACGGTTATGAGGGGGGTCGTAGTGGCAACCTCAGTCTGAGTGCCACTGTGATTCAAGCTACAAAAAACAAGATCTCTAGAAATTAGTGTATATTCACCAATGTTACTACCATCAGTTTTATAAAATTCTAAGTTTAATCCATGTATAATTATATACGCCAACGGGTCACTATGGACTTTACTGATATAAACAGCATACAGATGTAATGATCAGATGTATTTGGTTATGGAAGGCATGCTAAAAAGATAAGCAAGTCCAGCCCATCATAAAAATAATCGTTGTTATAATCATGTCGCATAGACATACCATTTTTATGTTAAATTGAGCTAAATACCTGAATAAGTACAGCTGCAGAACGCCCTGCTCCAGCAGCAGCACCAATCGGGACAAAAAGATGAGGAAAAGCAGGGGTCACGATTTCCATACCAAAAGCAGCGTTTTCCAGCAAATCAGCGAATAACCTCCATCCCTTTGGATTCACATCAAAATGTCGTCCGAATTTTGACAAAAATATTTTGCTTAGATACCCAATTCCATCCTTTAGTACCCAATTCAGAGCTGCAGCAGTTGGAATTGCACCTTTCCCTAACCCAACCGCATATAGCAAAGACTACATACATAAGTCAGAATCGAACATCATATACTCGAATACTTTAGCATCGCAGGCATACAGTAAGGCATATGAGTTGGGCACAGCAATCATATCTCGTGATTATACGGCTTTAACACTCGATAAGCATACACTAACACAAGCAGTTAACTATATCGACTATTCGACCTTAACTTCCTTACAAAAACTGAAACCTCAATAACCTACATTCGATATTTTGATATAATGGTGATGCAAGAATGCCACCGGCTATTAGTTCTTTTAGATAGTTGAGGTAAGATGCAAACATATGGAGCTAAATTATATTTGACCATAAAAAACACAAGAACAATTTCTCATTTTAATTTTCTGATTAGAGTGCCAAGATAACAGAAAATTAGAATAATTACGAAAGAAACTGTTGCAGAAAATAATCTAATGATTATCTGATGATATAGCCTAACTTTTATTCTTGGAGGTGAATATAAGCGAGTGTTTTTCATTTCATATGAAGGTAATTATGCAATATGCAACCATCAGCATATAACCAGCTATCACCCTAATAATGTTTGGATCTGCTTCATATGTTTAAAGTTGGATAAACACACAATCAACTATATAAGTATCTGACAAACTATGATAATTTTGTGATCTAAGAGCACACATAACTCGTTCATACGGGATTGGGTATTGTTGTTGTAAAACGACCTTCACTTAAACAAATTATCAGAGTCCTATTTCTAACACCTCTTCCTGCACTGTTGTCTGGGATTCCTCGTACAAAATACTTATCTAATTACTGTTGTTTAAATTAGCAATTTGGATGTCAAGCTCCTAATTCACCTAATTTCACTCTCAAATAATCGACTAACCAGTTTTTACAATCAATTTCAAACACCCACAAAACTCTTATTAAAAGCAGCAAGCGCATAACCCGTTTTTACAATCAATTTCAAACACCCACAAAACTCTTATTAAAAGCAGCAAGCGCATAACCCGTTTTACTAAGCAAATCCCAAATACCCCAAAATTTCGCAAAACATATTAATTGACCCCTAATCAGTCACAGCCATTTTCACAATAGCCAACCTACAGTAACACAATATTCACTGCTCGAAGACGCAATAATCATATTATCCACTACAACTATTATTTGACGCCTAATCAGACACGCCCATTTCACAATACCTAAACTATAAAAACACATTTTCCACTACTCATCAGGATGCTAAGGGTGTGTCCGGAAGCAAAGTTGGTTACCGCTTCCTGTAGTGTTTAAAGTCGACATTTTGTAGGGACCATGTACTACAAGGTCATAATACATCACATTACATTAAACTAACACATTCTTCATTAAATCAAAGCATCAAAGCACAATTGTAATGGATCTATTAAACATAAAAGGGTTGCAAAAAAAATTGTTGGCACTGTAACGCATATTTATTATAACACTGATCATACAAAGCTACAACATATAACTAACTCAATGCACATGCTAACACGAGTGTATAATTATTATCTAGCTTCCATAGCAATCAAAGGTTGATTACCAAGTCAAAGTTTAGAGAGGATATGATATATTTACCAAATCAGGGTTTGTCCATATATTTTGATTACTGTAGCAGAATAAAATAAAACGGAGAAATGATGTACCTTAGTTAGGGACGGGAAACACTTTCACAAACACCAGATCGATTAGGGTTATTATAAATGTTAATAAAATCTTGCCCAGAAAAAAAACATCGCATTACCATCTTCTTCCCCATAAAAAAATTATACCTTACTCCTGGGACTTAAGCGCTAAACCAAAGAGTTGATCACCCAATTGTTTGTGAGTAGCAACCCTTTTACGATGTGCACGGCTGGATTCATTATATGCATTAATGTCTGCAGTCAGTCCTAAAAAATAATAAAAATAAAACCTCTTAAAACACGAAATATACATTGCGGTTACCGCTTGTAAGATACAAATCCCAAATAAATGAGATCACCTGCATAAGAAAACGTCACCTGCCGACCCTCAACGCCGCACACCATGTACGGCGGCAACGAAGTGGGTTGTGGCATGTGCGTATGTGGTTTGATCTACAAAGAAGGATGAGATGTCATCTCATACCAAATACCATAAACCAAATAAGCTCCTATCCATCACAATCTATATGTGTGATGATCTGTGGGGGATGTGACGTGTAGAAAGATGAAGGCTCGAAGGAACCCAAACCAACAAACATTACCCTCAACCAGAACTACCTGAAACCACCTAAACCATCAAAAGATGGTGGCGGTTTCGGCAGATCAAGGTGGATGTAATACAATTGTGGCGGCTGTGAACTTTATTTTAGGGTTTAGGGAGAGAAATAAGATGGATGTGTGTGTTTTACGTGTGAGCTATGTTAAAGTTTTGAAAAAAAAAGTCAGATTGTTAAAGATGGAAATATAGGAAAAAGATTCTTATACTTTCCTTTATAAATTCCTAGTTTCCCTAGATAAGTGTACTTAAAAAAAAGTCCTATATCCTTTATAAGTAGTATGGAAGATCAAATGAGAAAAAAATTTAAAATAAGGAGAATAAAAAGAAAATATAATCGCATATTCAAGATGTATTCAATAAAATTAAATGCATCTTTATAATCTTAGATGCATTATAATGCATTATAACGTGTTGTGTAGCTTTTAATTAGATGCTTATACGTATATTAGATGCATTTTATGATTTATCTATATTTTTGTTACTTTGCACGTGTCAAAATCATGAAAAATATTTTGCACCATCTACACATTAAATTAACTTTCGAAACTCAAGATGGTGCATCTACATGAATAAATGGGCATCTAATGCAAGTCGTTGCATCTCAAATGTGTGGTTTTAGTTTTTTCTCACCACTTCTTATTTTAAATTTTTTTCTCACTGGATCTTTACTCTATGCAACATACCTCTTATCATAAATTAGGGCTAATTACTATGCAAAACCGCATTAAAACCCGATTGAGTTCAAAATTATAACCAAAGATCGGATTAAAATGTTGGGTCAATGTTCGAATCGATTATGATTCTTTCTAACAAAATATTTTAGTTGTTTGTGCGTAAGATAGAATCGAACCAGGTCAAACCAAAGACTGGATATAAGAAACATGGTGAACTTAAAATCTAACCAAAATATGTTCAATCTGATTTTTCGATCGTGTTTGTTCGACGATCTATAATGCTCGGTCTTGTGATGTAGATAATGAAACATTGAAATGGATATGTAAATTGAAAATTCTAAAAATGCTTCAAAGTACAAATGAGTTTGTGACAAAGGCTTAAAAATCATAGTTTTTCAATTGACTTAAAACGACCGGAAAGATCTCATTGTTCCCAAATATTTTTTAGGTAATCTGCTCCCATGCTGCAAACAGTCAAATCTGAACTTCACCTTATCGCTCTTCTTTCTTTCAAAGACTCGAGAGACTCTCTTAAAAAAAGATGTGTCATTTTTATGAAAATATGAATCGACCTGGGCGGCTTAAAAGTTCGCGCAATCGCTCGAATCTCTCAATATCATATTGGAGCATTTCAAAAGAAACAATTTAAACACTTTATCAAAAACATTTTTATATTTTAAAGCATTTAAAGAATGGGAAAATTCTTAAAGACGTTCATTGTTTTAATCGAATTTTCTAAAAAAAAAAAACTCTTGTCTTGCCCATTTTACTTTAGGACAAAAGAATGATTCAGAGCAATCGTGTGGAAAGTGCGTCATATTGTTTATTTGTCTACCGTTACCTTTTTTTAGGATCATCAGTCAGTTGTTGCTCTACTTTTTTTACACTTTTAGACATTTGTTGAATTTTTACGTTTGTTACCTTGTTTTTTAACATTAACTTAAAAAAGAAAAATACAATTAACTTAGAATCTCTTTTGAAAATTAACCTTTCAAGAATTTGACATATGTAAAACATAAAGTTGATATTGGTCAAATAATTGACATGATGGAATATGTTAGTTGACATGAAAGTCATCTCATAATTGCAAATTTAGTAAACAAAAGTTTGTACCATCTTTGAAAACTATTAATTCCAACTAGTTATTAATCAAACACAAAAGTAGGGCCGAGCACGGCAGACCCAAAACTGACTCGGACGGAAATTCGGACCGGACCAGACCGAACAATTTCGGTCCGATCCTCGGTCCGGAGTTTTGGACGAATTCGGTCCTCGGTTCGATCCGATCCGGTTCGGTCTTACCCAAATCTCGTCAATTATACCTAATAAGATCGGACCGGACCGAGGACCGAACCGGACCAGACCAACCCGGACCGGACCGGACCGTACCATTTCGGTCCGGTTTCGGTCCGGGATTTCGGACCATTTTAGTCCTCGGTCCGGTCCGGTCTTAACCGGTCCGGTCCGATCCCGGACCGATGCTCAGCCCTACACAAAAGTCACCTTTAGTGCAATTAGCAACTCGATTATATCATGAGTACTTTTATCTCTTTTTCGACTAATCATTACAGATTTTTGACCGCGTAACTTGACAGTTATATCGACTAATCATCGGTTACATGTTAAAAAAAAAACGGGTAACTTGAAATGTTTCTAAATGGATTTATTTTGATGATTGAACGGCATTGCATGTTCCGATCAACTTGTACGTAAATTCGACGTGACATGCACACGAGGTCGAAAATAATGTATGTCGATACGGGTTGTGCATGTCTTCTATAAGTTGGTAGCTTTTCTTATCATAGAAATAGAATTCTAACAAACTCATTATTGTTTGACAATGATTTGCGTTGTTTTAATTCAAAACAACTTTTGGTTTGCTTGTTTTTCATGTTTTGTAATTTTTGAGCAAGTTGGTTTAGCAAGAAATGAAACTAGTCTTACTGGGTAATTCTCCTTTCAAAAAAAAAAGTAATCCGTTATGTATTCAATGGTTGTGAAACCTATGAAAGAGTTATAAGATACTAGGCGAGTATCCGCGCATAACGGCGGAATACCTAGCGGCAAACAATTAACTGTGGCAAATGTTTTGTGTAACGTTTAAAATAAAATTGTAAACGCTCATAACATGCGATAAATTTAACTTAAACCATAGCTCTTAGCATCTATCAAAGAACGTGTAATAACCCGTTACACCCTCGTGGCTGTCATCTATAGAGAGAATTGAAACATTGCAACAATGAGATATAGTTGAATTTCTTTGTTCTACGGATTGCCAGTTCTAAGAATGAAGTTGGAATATCTTGTTAATTTGAAGTATCTTTGTTATGTTGATACAAAGAAAAAAAAAAGTATATAGATTGTTTAAAGCTAAGTTTGTGTGTTTCTTCTGGTTTGAACTAATGTATCGATTCCTGAGTATCACCTGATAGTAGACTATTTAACCAAACATAGAAAATCAGTAATCAATGTCCTAAATGGTTGGTGAAAATGGTCAACTATTTCATGTGCATTTTGCTATGAAAGATTGCCAATTAACAAACGGAAGTAAACAAAAAATAATTAACAAATCCTCGTCAAGTTCATATGTTTACAGAATTCATTTTAGTAGAAGCTACACTTACATATGCTCATAATCATAGGAGTGTAATCAAGAAGGAATGAAAAAAAATCTAGAAGAAATGAAGATTACATATAGGTCGTTTTGATGCATCAGTTGGTTCAACTGTGGATCGAGCTTTGGGTGTCTTCTCATATTCATCAATAGATTTCAAGAGCTCCGAGAAGTTACTTTTGGCAAATTCTCTACAACCTACTTTTTGTTGCAACTTGCCTTCATCATGGTTCAGCATACAACCTAATCTTTGTATTATCTCTATGAATACCGTTGGCTTGTTTGAAAAGAAAATCCATACTAAATACTATAACAATTAAAACACAATGTATGGAGTCTTATTTGAGCTTAATTCATTATAGACTTTATATACTGTTACAAATTTGCATAATAAATCTTTTTAATAATACATAGACTTGTCTCATACTAACAACAATTAAATTGCATCCTAATGTTGTGACTGTGCTATTCCTAGTGTTGCTTTCAGTCTCTAGGGTCAGGTTGACCTTCGCAAGATACGATCAAAGGTTTCTCTGTCTCAAGAAAAAATAGGAGGTGCTATCTTATTCAATCCTTCAAAAAAGGTGTCTAATAAGAGTTTAATATCTAATAAAGAATAGATTGAGTTTTTTTCTTGTTGGACCACAATGTGAATACCAAAACTTGGTAGTAGACCTACGTGTAAGATATTTCACTTACATTTTCTAATAGGCACTACAAACATCAAATTGAATATATTTATATAAACCCTAATCACGAACTAATTTGTTGGTCTTGGTGGTCTCACAATTGTGGTAGTTAGGCTCTCGAGTGGTGGGTTGGGGTCAGCGACGTGGTGAGGCACAGTGGTGGAGGAGAGTTCCAGAGGTGGAATACAAGTTGATTTTTCAATTGAATACAACTTGTATTTAATATGTTACGGAGATAACTTTGCAAAGCTTCTACAATACGAAGCATTAAAATTTTCAGATTTCCATTTTCAACCATTCGCGTGTTTTCTAACATAACATATCTTTGAATTTGATATTTCAAACATTTCTTTGAATAAATTTTTTCAACCATGTAGCAGAAAAAGATGTAAAAAGTCAAATGATGAACTGAAGAAACGTATATGAACTAGAATGAAAGAATTGAAACCTAATGTGACATTCCAAATTTATAAATATGGGCTGGTCTTGAAAATGAATGAGTTGAAACGTCTAATGTGACATTCCAAAATTACAGGCTGGCCATCACATGAATTGCTACTTACTGTTTAATTGCTTTCAACATTTCTATAGAAAATACCACACATATGAAGACAACCTTTTAATGTTTGTTAGATAGGTGATACATGTAACTTATTTTTCGGAATAAGACATCTATAAAATCAACTATAATAAGTCTTATTATTTCCCGAGTTTAATCAATGATAAAAAAAGTAACATAAAAAGGCACCGTAGTCATACCTTTTTACTTTTGCTTCTTTTTTTAACATATTCAGCTCCTCTTGTATCATTCTTTATCTCTGCAAAAGATATTGTCTAAGTAAGCATTCAAGAAATAAACTTATAAACCTCACAGCAAAGAGCCCAATTCGTCCAACATACACTTTCATATATTTATAATATATGATTTGCGCAATAATAATTAGAAGAATTAACTGTTCGTTTATGTTCGGAATAAAACCACCCCACCTCTTATTGATGCCAAGTTATGTTGAACATTTAAGAAATTTGATAGACTGTACCAAGAAGATGGTTATACCTGATTAATACCTTGCAAGCATTATAAAAACGTGTAGGATTGTAAATCTTGCTTATGTGTTAGAGAGAGAAAGAGATAGAGAGATGGTGGATTTCACACAAAGCTAGAGAGAGAGAGTAATGTTTACTATGTGAAAAATTATGAAACCACACACCCTCTCCATCAAAGGAGAGGGTTTATATACCCAAGCCTTGTGATGGGCTTGGGCTTACATTGTTGGGCCGGCCTACACATGTTGTAGGCTAGGCTTGGCTTTGTTTGTTTAATAAAGATGTCTAGACTACGAGCTACTACTAAGTATATTGTCGGAGTGACCGAATCTTCCTAAATACGTAAAAACGTATTTCTAACAATCTCCCCCTAAGGGAGGTCACTCCAAACAAGGGTGTTACCCTAGTTACAATAATAAAATAAACCTAGCATACTATGCTTGTCTTGAGCTCGTAGTCTTCGTCTTTCTTTTCTTTTTCTTTTCTGGTGAACATGCTGATGTGATCTTTGATATCAGTCTTGAGCATTAATCTCTTGCCTTGATCTCGTGCATCCTTCACTTGTGATCTTCGCCTCTTCGTGACCTCACGTCCCACATACTTATACCTTTGTAATTCTTGAAAGCTTCAGAGTTTGATACAGCGGAAGACTTAACTTTTAGGCTTTCTTGAATTAAATGAGATATTAAGTGCATAAAGTATAAGCATGCGGGGACGACTTCTTCTTGGATCCCGCAACGCCACCGTCTTCAAATGCCGCAACATGAGTAGACACGAACGAAATGGCTTTGAACATTTCATTCTAAATCGGTAGCATTTTACCTCCGGTCGGTGAAGACCGTTGGACGATATTAGATATCGTACCCGTGACGGATAGTTTCAATTAAGTAACTTCCTGACAGGATTTCGCGGGTAAACCCGTTCTCTTTATTCGACCGTCCAAAGCTGACTGCGAACATAAAGAGTGAATCATTTGGATAAAGATATCCGCATGATTTGAAGCCGTCAATTCATGTTCCTGGAACAAGTGAAATTCAATTAAGAACCGCACCATCGTTGCTTTCCAGTTGTCACGAGCTTGATTCGTATAGAATCTTGCAAGTTACCTACCAAGTGCTGTTTGAGGTTAACACTAGAAGGATTTCCACTCATCACTGTGAACACTAGGGTATAACTCTGAGTGTTCTGGCAAGATCACTAAGATATTGCGTAGAGGCCTGGAACGTGTTTAAAATCAGTTAAGAATTAAACAGCTGTTGCTTTCCAGTTATCACAAGTTTGATTCATAAAGAATCGCACAAGTCACCTACCATGAGCTTTTTGATGTTCGCTCAAGAAGGATTTCCATCTTCATTGTAAATACTTTCGTATTACTCGGATGTTCAGGCAAGATCATGAAGATTTTGCGTAGGACTCTTAAAATCTTTCTTACTTTTCACAGTGTGTGAAGAAGCAAGGAAATATGAGAGTGTGTCCTAGTGAGATATTTGATGATCTCAAATGGCTCTAGACTCGATCGTGCACTTTGGATTTTAGTGATCGGAGGCTGGAGAGGAGTGCCACCATTTCAATACCAATTTATTCGGAGTGAATAAATCGATAGATAACGTGTTGTCTCCGTGTGATTAAAACAAATACCTTTTGAGAGATATCTGAGTTAGCTGGGATGGGTTGTGCATTGCATCACTGGGTCCATGATGTCTGTCTTCAATATCAAGATTCATTAAAATGATCTCAATAGCATATGTATTGACCCGGTTTCTGCCTAAAGTTGTAAGGAGGGCTTTTTTCTTTACACCCTTTATCTTTACAATTCTTTTTTATTCTTCAACCCCTTCAATGCTTACCAATACGTCATAACTAGCACCTTGTTGTGATTGTTCCAGTGCTAACTTAAGTACTTGGTCGGCATTCAGCTACGTTCACATTCTTTCTCCACCTTTCCTAAGGACTACTATTTCTAGCTATGGAATGTCCTTGGGAAGATTCCTCCGGTTCTGGAAGAATCATAGGACTTAACCTATCCTACCATCCTTATGTCACCACAATCTTCATCGTCGTGAAATAAATGGGTTGTGGGTAAGTATGAATCACCATGAAAATCCATTTTGATATGCAAATCCGTTTTTGCTCCCCCTTAACATATGCCACGATATTCGAAAACATTTCGCACATGTCGGGATGAGCCAGCACATTAAGTCAAACCATTTGTGATAATATCCCATATTAAATCACATTTTCTCCCCCATATTAAAAAATTAACCCAATCGATGTTTTTAATATCAATTGATTTAATGAAGTTTTAACAAAGGTTTTGGGAAGAAAAATGCAAGTCCGTTTTATCTTCATGATACCAAATGTATGAGATATGATATCGATTTGTAGCATGAGAACATATTCACCATATTAGAAAAAAAATGACAAGGTTGGACCTGATAGATGAGAACATCATATGATAAGATCAAATGGTTCTTGTCAGCATATGTTGGTCGCCTCGTCACGTCTGAAGTCATCTCTTGACACCACATGTACGATTGGTATTATTGTCTTGACACCAACTTGTGAGCTTGGCACGTTCGGCATCGAAGATTCTGAATGCTTGACAATTGCTCCCCCTCAATTGTTGACCCGTGTTCTATTGAAAGAGCTGCAGTCGTCGTTTGAGTAGTCGCATCGTCGAGTATGTAGATACCAATTGTAGATTGCTATGGTTGTAGAGATGATAGCTTCATGAAAACAAGACTTCTCTTGTTTTAACAAATAAATGCACTGAAACGTACATAGATTTGTGTTAGACCAAGTCATTAAGTAAACTTGATCCCTTACAAGGTTTTAAAGTAAACCTTGCCCGAGAAAATTAATTCCCGTTGTTAGTCAAAGTTTTCTTAAGAAATACTTGACTTTAATGTGAAAACCGGGTTGCAGTCAGAAATAACTACAAGCCATTTAGGCATGTTTTATGAAATATTTACAACTTTTGTACGAACTCTATTTATGGCGCCGTGTCGATATTAATCAACATTTCTAAGGCCGTAAATATTATCGTACCAAAAGACATGCCTCAGAAAAATAAAGTAAAAAAATATTTTTGGATTTTTCTAGATTTTTCAATTTTTATGGTTTTTATATGGTTTTATATTTTTGATATTAAATCAATTGAAGTTTTATAGTAAAAAAATATGCCTCAGGTTCTGGAGCAACAATAGTTGGAGGAGTAAAGAATTCATCAAAGAACGGTTGAAACAATGTATCCCATTCCTTCCTAGTAGGTGGTGTAAATGATGATGAAGTAGGGTTGTTTGGGACAAGACCAGAACTAATGTTACTGGGTCCCATTTCATGAAGTGCGGGTTCAGAGCTGCTTTGCTCAGAAGCCATTGCTGTCATCTCATCAAAATCAACATTCATAGTTTTGAGGATCTTGCGAGAGTTACGGTTGTAGATTCGGTATGCCTTCTTTGAGGGTGCGTAACCAATGAAAATACCAATATCAGCCTTTGGTTGAAGTTTTCCCAAATTGTCACCATCATTATTTGGATAGCAAAGAGAACCAAATACATGAAGATATGATAAATCTGGTACTTTTCCATGGAGAAGCTCATAAGGTGTTTTACCATGGCGTTTACGAATTAGTGACCGGTTTTGGGTGTACACTGCTGTAGATACTGCTTCTGCCCATAAAAACAATGGAGCCTTTGCGTAAATTAACATCGTTCGAGCAGCTTCCATAAGTGTGCGATTTCGCCTTTCAACGACACCGTTTTGTTGTGGAGTGCGTGCAACGGATGTTTCATGAGAAATGCCAACTTCTTCATAATAATCACGCAAAATTTGATTCACAAATTCGGTTCCATTATCTGTACGAATGCGTCGGACAGTAGTGTTGAGACGCACTTGAATCATCTTGAGAAATCCGATGATGAATTTAGGTGCCTCATTCTTTGCTTTAAGAAATTTCACCCATGTAAACCGAGAGTAATCATCGACAATGACGAGGATGTACTTTTTGCCACTAAGACTTTCAACACGCATTGGCCCACAAAGATCCATATGCAAAAGATAAAGTTTCTCCTGGTTGGTGTCTTCCGTCTTGGGTTTGTAAGATTTCTTAGTGCTTTTCCCCATTGTACACGCGGAACACAAATGATCCTTGTGAAATGAAAGTTTAGGAAGGCCACGAACAAGTTCGTTTTTCGCCAAATGGTTAATAGTGTCAAAGTTAAGATGATATAACCGTCGATGCCATAACCATGACTTAGTCTTCGGTGCTTTGGAGAGAAGACATACGGGAGAAGCGGCCATCATGTCTTGTAGAGACAAAGTATACAAATTATTCCCTCGAGTACCTTTCAATAAATCAACCCCTTCCAAATTACGAATGAAGCAGGTATGCTCTCGAAAAGCAACTTCTAGGTTTGCATCACAAAATTGTCCCACAGAAAATAAGTTGTGACCGAGACCTTCCACATAATACACTCTTGAAATTATAACATTCCCAATATGATATTCACCATAACCCATTATCTTTGCAATATGATCATTTCCAAATCGAACCGTACCAAGAAACTTGCTGACGAAATTTCTGAGCTGAGAGCGATCTCCGGTCATATGCTTGGAGCAACCAGAGTCCAAATACCAGAGAACAATTTGGACCACCTGTTTTCAATCACAACAGTAGACAATGCATTGGAAACTATTGGTTCCGGAGTGTTAGCAGATACAGATATGTTATTATCAGAATTGCTAACATTTTTGTTATCCTTAGATTTCCTGCATTTTCTAATGTGAGTTTTAGCATTTACAGGTTTTACTGTTCCAATTTTCTGAGGTTTTGGAGTATTAGCGGGCACTACAGTGGGAGTAGACCTATTTAAAGGGCACTTTGTTCCTACAGTAGTGTTGGTGTTCCTAGTTAAAGGACACGCTTGTGTTTTGGTAGCCTTGGTACTCCTAGTTAAAGGGCACGCTTTCTTCACTTCAGTGGGAGTAATCCTAGTTAAAGGGCACATATTTCCTACTATAGTGAAAGTTCTACCAGTGGGACGCCACATCCAGCCAACTTGGGTTAACACTTTCCCAGTCGGTTTCCATTCTAATCCATTTTTTCGGGCATACATCTCATTCACATGGTCAATAAGACAAGAATCATGACGACTAGAAAACATACATTCATTGCAATTCCAACATTTCAAATTTGAATTCACAGTAGGCTTAGAACGCTGCACAACCGCAGAGCCTTTAGGTTTAGCTACATGATTCTTTTTATTCAAAACAGAAATAACATTCCTAGGATGGGCTTCTACTTTCTTCTTCACTTGACTACTAGATGGGGGCAAGATCCTATCATTCTTCTTGTTTCTCTTAAGCTTAGATCTTTGAGCCTTAGTAGTGGTGCTTACTCCTGTAGAAGGCAACACGGGAATATTAGAAGCTGGTTTTGATTCCGCCTTATCTTTAATGACCAAAGTTTGAGATTGTTTAGTCCTAGGGCCCTTGTTAAGTGGTGTGACGGCTATAAGGTTCCTTTTGATTGCACTAGAGGACGATACTGAGATAGTGGCTGTGTTATCCACAACATTCTTACCTTTTAGAGTTCGAAGTGTTTCCTTTAACTCAGCCAAGACCAGATTCTTATCACAAATTTGTTCCCTCAAATCAGATATTTCCACCGACTTTCGATTCAATTGTTCAATCAATGATTGATTCTGTGCAGTGGTATCAACACATGCGGGCTTTACTGAATCGAAGAGTCGTGTATTTTTCTGTTTTAAGTTATCAACTTTGGACAAAATCTTGGAAACTCGATTATCTAGATCAAGTTTAAAATTCTCAGCGGCCTCAAGTACGTTCACACAGCTATTCTCCTTAGATTTCTCTATGGCTATCGGCAAAGACTTAGCAACCTTGTCACTTGGCTGACGCTGTTTTGATTGTAAATTCAATCGAAAATTCTTTTCAAAGTTTGCATCATCGATATTAACACCTTCGAATGACGTTTCAAAGATTTCTTGAATAAATTGTTGCTTGCATTCAAGCGAAATACAATATGTTTGAATCTCATCAAAACGTTTTGAAAGCGAAGAATATGAATCTTGAAGCTTTAAAAATTCAGCGTCAGATTCGTGACAAGTACTATCTACCACATTATCCACAGATTCAACATTATGCACAATAGAATCATTATCAACACTTGTATTCACACAGACAGAAACTATATCATGAGACATCACTTGTTTCAGAAGCAGATCATTATGGCGTGAAACCCGTTCTATTTCAAGTAAACTGTTTTCATAAGCATCTTCCATTTCATTAAAAATACGTCTAACTTCTTCTATTTCCAAAAACAAATCTTGATCAATATTACGAAGACAAGCTTTAACATTCTTTACAAACGGAACAATTTCATCTCGAAACGCAGCTCTAGTGTGCTCAAAGTTCCATTCACCTTCCGTTATGGCCGTGGCCGTCGTACGTTCCAAAATGACCTTGTCAAAATCGGCTAAGTGTTGGTGAACCGTATTTAAGTTAACGGACGCCTTACTTACCGGTGGAATTAACTTCGTTAAATCCTTTTTGACGAGTGTAGGAGACGTACTAGGAAGATTTTCATTTGACAAACTTTGGGGCACAAGAACTGTTAATTCTGCTAATTCCTTTTGTAAGCGAATGCGTGTCTTTTTCGAAAATTGATCTTTGTTATGTTGATCATAATCAATTGTATGGAATTTTGAAAGCATTTTAGAATGAGTTTCATCCCCAAGTGATTGTGTCTCCTCAGTACTACGAACAAAAGGTGCTTCTTTCGATTTGCCAATTATGGTCATATCATAAAGACCGGGAATATATTCCTGAGCTTGTTTTGCATAACCAGGATTAGGTGGTAAATCTTGAAGACGCTTAAGTTCGATTTCTTTAAATGATTTAGTTAAAAGATGAACCTTTTCTGTGGAAGCGTATTGTTTTAAAAGCTGTTGTTCTTTGAATTTAAGAAGTTTGGTAGCATTAATTTCCGATTCAACCTTTTTAGACTCGAGAGTTTCGAAATCCATTTTAAGTTTCTGAAAATCATTGACAACCGACTCTTTTTCTTTTAATTCATTGGAAAGATTAGCTTTTAATGATTCTATTTCTTTCAAGTGTTCAATCTTTTCAAAACGAAATTGGTCAAATTCAGAACATGTTATTTTCTCTTCTTGAGGGACCATTTCAAAAGTTTTAACCTTTTCTTTATGCAACGCAAGCTCAGCAGTTAGGGTGGAATTCGTATCTACGGATTGTCTGAGGGCCATATGCATTTGATCAATAATATGTTTAGGCACCATGACCAAATCATGTTGAGCATAAGATTCCATACCCGTCGTAGCATTTGGTTGAGGTTCACTCAAATGTGTTGGATTGGGTACCACATCATTTGAGTTACTAGTCCCCGAATGCTGTTCGAGGTTGTCATTTTCATGCCCAACTTGATGTTGGTTATCATCAATATTATTAGAAGTGGTTGGTACCTCACTGATGACATCAGAACCGTAGTGAGAGAGATTAGCAACGAGAGCAGCTTGGGCAGAGTGAATGTCATCACAATCCGAATCGTATGCATCAAGATCGTCCGCTTGATAAGTTGCATTAGAAGTGGAGACGACTGCAATGCCTTCAGTATCTTCTGCCCCTGGGTCTGCAAGAAATGCTAACTCCTCTGAATCCAAAATCTTCCCCTTAGACTGAGCATCAACCAAATACATCTTCTCACGAAACCATGCATCATCCCTCCTCCTTTTCGGCTGAGTGCATTCCCTAGCCATATGACCTTGTCCTCGGCAATTGTAGCAAGTCACAACCTTTTTAGGACCACTAGGACTTCCATTTCCATTAGCTTGAGAATTCACAGCTTGATTGTTCCCAGTCCTTGTAGGAGGTCCATATGAATTTTGCCTTCCCTGAATAGGTTGCACCATCACTTGACCATCTTGAACAGTGGCTTGTTGTCGAGGATTTGATGAGGTGCGGAGCTGATTGTTTGTTGGTGGAAATCCTCTAGTTGCAACAAGTTTTGACAAGTAGGCTGTGAGATGGTTTAGAACATCAGCTGGCGTATCATTTGGTGTAAAGACCGGTGCTTCGATTGGTGGAAGTTCATTAGAGTAGAAAGCTTGTGCTGGTTGTGCTTCAATTGGAAAATATCCTTGCTGAGGAGTATAGCCCAATGGAGAGGTGTTGGCTTGTGATGGTGATGTCTGATATGGTGGTTGCTGTGGAAAAGATTGTTGATGAACACCTTGTTGAAATGCTTGATGTGGCATCACTAGTGGTGGATAAGATGGTTGTTGTGGTTGCTGATAGTTGTGTGGTGGTGTCTGCTGCAAGTATGATGGTTGCTGATAAGTATAAGCCATGTTTTGTTGAGAAGCATACATTGCAAGTGGATCATGAACTTGAGGTGTAGACAACCGAGCCTCGATCACATGGCATTCGTGTTGTTGAAGAAAGGCTTGAAGTTGATCCACATTGGTGTTATGCAAGTCCTTAGCCAATTTAACATCCGTCACGTATTTTTTCCATTCTGAAGGAAGAATGTTTAAATACTTGGTGTTCAATTGAAAGGTAGGAATTGTCATGCCATAGATATTGAGCTCATTCAACAATAGGGTAAATCTCAGATAGTAATCATTGAGAGTCTCCCCTGGCACATAGGCAAACTTATCAAAAGTATCATAAAGCTTACACTCTCGTTCTTGTTTAGTTAACGAGGTGCCTTGCATTAGAACCCGAATTCTATCCCATAACTCTTTGGCAACTTTGTGTTTGCTGACGAGTTTGTAGACATCTGGAGGAAGGGCTTGGAGAATGATGTTTGTAGCATACTTATCACATTTATCTTGAATCTTCATATCTCCAGTCAACTCACCCGTTGTGCGAGGACGAGTAGTCGTACCTTCCGTCACTGTACCATAATCTAATGGTCCATTGAGCACCGATGCCCAAATGAGATGTCCATTCTCCTTGTTCAACATATAAAGTTCCATTCGGGAAGCCCATTCCTCATACATAGTCTTCACCAACATTGGTGGACGATTATCCGTACCCGAGAGGATGGACTTATCCGTAAGAGATGTGTACTCCATTTTAATAAGTTAAGATTTACAAACTTTGATCGATCAATGAAAGAAAGTAAATGTGTTTGTTGTTGTGAGTTGAAGTCGAGAAACAATGTTAAAATCCCGTAAAATATGTTCTCAATAAACCAAAAATTCCAAGACAAAATTACACACGATCGAAATTTTTTAAGGAATATTTTTGTTATCGGAATAGTGATCGGAATGATTTATCGGAAAACCTAATCGGAATACTTAATTATCGGAAACCTGTCGGAATACTTACCAATCTGAAACCCGGTCGGAATACTGACCAATCGGAATGTTAAACTAATCCTCCTATCGGAATACTTGCCAATCGGAAAGCCCTGTCGGAATCCTTACCAATCGGAATACTTGCCAATCGGAAAGCCCTGTCGGAATCCTTACCAATCGGAATCCTTGCCAATCGGAATACTTTACCAATCGGAATACCTTACCAATCGGAATACTTTACCAATCAGAATCCTTACCAATCGGAATACATTACCAATCGGAATACTTTACCAATCGGAATACTTTACCAATCGGAATACCTTACCAATCGGAATACAGACTGGAATATATAAACCCTTTTCCGATTTGACCAGATCGGAATAATTTCCACTTTTCTCGGACAAAACTCAACCAATTCGTGATTTTAAGCCAAAAAATGATCAAAACACCCAAAAATTTTGTGTTTTTAGCCAAAGTAACTATACCAAATCCCTACCACAACTATGTAGAAGATTTGTATCAAGAAAAAACCATCAAAAACACAAAAAAAAATTTGGACGTATGTAATAAGGATCAAAATAGGCGTGTAAATCAAGAACACAAACACAAAAACCAAGCAATCATCCCATGGCTCTTGATACCATTTGTAGGATTGTAAATCTTGCTTATGTGTTAGAGAGAGAAAGAGATAGAGAGATGGTGGATTTCACACAAAGCTAGAGAGAGAGAGTAATGTTTACTATGTGAAAAATTATGAAACCACGCACCCTCTCCATCAAAGGAGAGGGTTTATATACCCAAGCCTTGTGATGGGCTTGGGCTTACATTGTTGGGCCGGCCTACACATGTTGTAGGCTAGGCTTGGCTTTGTTTGTTTAATAAAGATGTCTAGACTACGAGCTACTACTAAGTATATTGTCGGAGTGACCGAATCTTCCTAAATACGTAAAAACGTATTTCTAACAAAACGAAGCAATCGATGTTTTTCATTTTCAATAGCTGCTGCAAGTTTTTAACATGAGTCTGCAGTCGACAATCAATTCGGGTTTGCAGGTTTGAAGCATGAGTCTGCAAGAAGCACCAGCAAGGCAACCTGCATAGAATTATCAGAAAAAATGGTTAAGCATCAGCCGTGTCTGAAAATTCGGTGCCGACACCACCAAGATCTTGACACATGCTAAACCTGCCAAACCAGAACAACCAAAAAAGTGTAGAACAATCATACCAGATGATTGCTTAGCTGCAGCAGTGAGTGCCTCTTCCTGAATCACTCGCTTACGTGTTCACATGTTGGATATCAGAAATTACAATAAAAAAACAAAAAGTCTATACTAAATTGAAGTGATGGAGATAATGTGATTTAGAGTTTACCTAAAGCATCGATATAGTAGAAGCTAGAGTTTGGATCATAGTAACATCGGCTACTTTTATTGTAGTGATAGCCAGTTGAAGGGTCATGGTCCCATTCTGTCATAAAAAAGGTACATTATTATTATGAGATTATAGTGAAACTAACAAGCAATACCGAATGTCATAAGGTAACATCACAAAGAGTTTTAAAATATTTAAGCAGTATCATAAAGGGCTCCTTTACCAGACTTGTAATTTGTTGATATTGACCCATGCTAAACCTGCCAAACCAGTTTCCTTTGCAAGAACTGCATCACGGCTTTTATGGTTGATAGAGTTTGTTTAAGCTCCTGCGAGATAAGTGATCAACATAAGATGTCCAGAATCAATTAAATTTCCTAAAAAACGAACTTTTATTCAAAGTAAATCATACCTTGATATATTTTTCTTGCAATTCAAACGCCGTTTGATATTTCAAATTCATTCTTCTCTTTTCTTCGTCAGAAACAATATTCTTATTGATGTTTTGATATTTCTTAATAATTGTGAATTTGGTCTCTTCCACCTTCAATTACATAGGATATCGGTTAAAAAGGTAAAAAAAATTGATCTTTATACGACTTAGACATCATAAAATAATTTCAGTACCAAAACAAATAGATAGTCACCTTTTTCTCATTAGCTGCGTATTTTATAAGAGTAGTTACTTTACTGGCTGCGTTTTTCTGTTAATTAAGAATGATTTTAAGTAAACTCATAAGTTTCTAATGTAATGACAAAAAAGCTTAAATTAGTTACTTACATGAATCATTTTGTCAACAGAATCATGTTTCAGAATCGTGAACAAATGTGTGCCAATAACTTGTCGATTTGAATCTGTTGTGCAAAAAAAAAAACTATTCTTAATCGTGACATTCCTATGCAGAATCGGAGGAACACAATCATTATGCAAATATAACGTGTGTGCTATTTGGTAAAAATGAAGTTACTTATGTACCCATTCTTTTACCTCATATTCTAAATTAAAATTCATTGCGTTTAACACAAGCTCGAGCAGTGTAATGGGCGCAACAACTTTTTACGATAGAACATCGTCAGCGACAACAACAATTGATTGGTGGGTGGCAGCTGTAACGAAAAATCATTAAAAGGTTTACATATAAAATATACAGATCTATTAAAAAAACCTTCAAAGCTTAATTAATAGTCATAAAAGTTTCACAAAACTTAACAAAAACCTTTTTGTGGGCGGTTTTCTTGATGGTCGTGGTTTTGTGGTGGTTAGGCTTTCGACGGAGGTATAGGTTTTGGCGGAGGGTTTTGGTAGAGGGTGGTATTTAGTGGTGGTATGGTTCGATGGTGGTGGTATGGTGGAGAGTTTTGGCGGTGGCTGCAATATTAAGAGGGGTAGGTTTTTGTTTAGAGAGAGGGAGGGGAGTGAGAGATATTGTGTTGTGTTTGCATTGGGTGAACGCCAGCTATTTCATGAGCATTTACTTTTTCAAACATTTCTATTATAGATTCAACTTTCAACATTCAACAATTGAGATACACCCTTTATAGGGTATATAGATAGTCAGCCAGTCTCAGAGTATTATTATCATCTGACAAAAAATCAGTGTTGATCATAACGTTTGATATGTCAGTGATATATCGTTTAGCGACAGTCTATCGCCATGATATTTAGCTAATCGGTCATAAATATCGATTTTGGTCAATATCGGGTTGTAATTTGGTGCTCAAACAATTTGTTTGACTTTAAAAAAGTTGTTTTTTAATATAAACAAGGTTATTATTATATATATTATACTTATGGTTTTATTTACATTTATTAACTAATTATAGACTTTTGGTTTTTATTTCAAGCATGTTAGACTTTTTACGGTTGTTCTTTGTGACTAATGACTTATTTTATTATAATATTGGTAATATTTAATTTGTCACTCTAACATGCGTTAGGTTTCAAGTTCAACTGCAAACGACTTTGAAGTAGTCATACGAACCTTTTGAAAAGAAAAGGCTTTATATGATTTGAGTTAGTGTAGCGGTTAATTCGAACCACGTTAATTATTCGATCAATATGTCGAAAACAATGATTAATAAAAAGATTTAAGATTGATGTATTAATGATTGATAATGAAAGCTTACAAAACACTTTATAATAAAGTTGTCCAAATGCTTTTATAGTTCTTGAGAATATTTATAAATTTTGTATATAATAATTTGAGATGATAGTTATGATAAAACTATAGGTATATTGTAAAAACATGCGTAATTGGTAAGAGCTTGTTGAACCATCAAAATAAAAATTATACATTGTCGAGTAGGTAGGCTTTATTAGATCATCTAAAAGAAATATTTTGGTTTAATGACCTTAATTAGATAGAGTGATCCCTAATTTGGTAAAGACAATGACATATTTGTATAAACCAAAAATGAAAGCCACACAAAATGATAGAGCATTTTTATTAAAATGTAAGTTGACAACTGGTAAAAGTTTAAGGGTAAGAAAGGTAAATATTTCCTTTTATATTTTTTGTTTTGGATATTTTGGTTTGTGTTTGACAGGTTGAATAAAGGTGAAGGGTCAAATATAGCAAGCAGAGGAAACTCACGTCAACCCTAGTCAAGCTACTATATATTCATCGCTTTCTTGTTTAGCCATTCATTCAGTCTGTTTGTTTTTGTTTCACCTCTCACATTGTTAGTTCCGCCATTGATACTTTGAGTTGTGTTCTTGATCTTGTATACGTATATTGATCTTGGTTTGTAAGATCAATTATACACTTGTTTTCTTTTCAATCTGATTTGTAAGTACGATCAAAAAGCTAGGTATCACATTTGAAGTGATAGCCTAACGCAGTTATAGAAAAATAAAGGGGAGGTTGGTTGAATAAATCGTTTTCGTGAGTTTTGTTTTATAAATCGAATATGGTATCAGAGACATTGGTTCTTGATATCTGAGTTTTAAACCGTTTTTACTAAAGATCTTGATTAATCTTGTGATTAATCTTGTGTTAATTGTGGTTAATTACAAGTTTTTTGATCAATTAATTTTTTAGGGTTTTTAAAATTTAGGGGTTTTCTGATTCTTGGTGTTCTGTGGTGTTTAATTAGGTTCTTTATTGGTTAATTGAGCTTAATTACAACTCTGGTAAGGTTAATTGAAGAAACCCTAAATTTCAGAAATTAGGGTTTCGTTCAATTTTTGGGGGTTTGTAATTTTTTGTTGGTTATTTGTTATAACTAACATTTTTTTAGGTTGGTATTCCTCTGTGCTTGTTGTTTGTGGTGAGATCTTCTTGATCTCATTGGTTCTTGGTTATTCTTTGCTGGTAGCTGCGCGTGTTGTAACACCTCTCTTGCTCTCTCTTAGTTTTTTATTTTCCTGTTTAGATGGTGATTTAGGTGTCGAAGGGATTAGGTAGTCTTGGTGGTTTAATTCAGTTTTCTTTTGTGCTGGTTGGTAGTTGTTTGTAGAGGAGGTACAAGGGGTTTTTGTTTCTATTGTGTTCTTGTGTGATATTCTTGTGGTTTCACCATGTCTGATGCCAAGAAAGGTGATCAGGATGATAATCCTGTTAGTGATACTGAAACTGAAAGTGAAACAGTCATTCTTACTAATGACCCTTTGTATTTACACCCTACTGACACAAATGGGCAGCCCATTGTGAGTGTTAAACTCACTGGTCCTGAAAACTATAAGGTTTGGGCTGGTGCATTTAAACTTGCTTTACATACTAAGAACAAACTGGGTTTTATTGATGGTACTTGTGAGAAAAATAATGATGATGTTGTGTTATCTGATCAATGGGATAGATGTAATGCTGTGGTTTTATCTTGGATTCTTGGATGTATCTCTTTTGAGTTATATCAAGGACAAATTTTTTCAAAAAATGCTAAAGATGTGTGGGATGAATTTAAAGAAACCTATGATAAAATTGATGGATCTGTTATCTATAATTTGCATTATAAAATTTGCTCTCTCACTCAATCTGGTTCTTCTTTGTCTGAGTATTATCATAATTACAACAGTTTATGGAGGCAGTTTGACTCCCTTGACAATCTTCCTTCATGTAATTGTGATGGTGCTCCTCAAATGAAGAGTCATAATGCTCTCATAAGGCTCATGAAGTTTTTGATGGGTCTTGATGACACTTTCAGTGTTGTTAGGAGTAAATTGCTAACTGCAGACCCTTTGCCAGATGTTAAATCTGCTTTTGCTACTCTTTCTAGGATTGAGTCTCATAAGAACAATTTGGTTCATGCTGTTAGTGATAAGAATACTGCTACTGCTTTTGTTGCTAAACCTAATAATTGGAATGGTAATAGAAATAATCAAAACAATCAAAATGGTCAAAACAGAGGTCCTAATAAGAACAACAATAAATTTGTTTGTACTCATTGCAATATTAATGGCCATACTGTTGATAGATGTTTTGAGCTTTATGGATATCCTCCAGGTTTCAAGAAAAGAAATACTAGAGGATCTAATGGTTCTAATAATGTCACTAGTTCTCTTGGTAATAGTTTTGATCAGGGATCTGGGAAATCTCTTCCCTTTACTGTTGATCAAATTAATAGACTCATGGCTTTGAACAATTCTAAGCCTGACATTGGTGATGTGTAATCTTGTGCTGCAGGTATAAAATTTGGTTCTAATCATGTTATTAGTTTTGTCACTTGTAGATTTTTTAACTATAATACCAATATAAGTACTTATAGTACTTATATTGGCTGGATCTTTGATTCTGGAGCATCACAACATATGACTTTTTCTACAGAACATTTGTTTGATATTATTGATGTGTCAAATTTAAATATTTCTGTTTCACATCCTAATGGCACTATTGAACATGTTAAGCATGTAGGAAATTTTAAACTTTCAGATAAAATTACATTAAAATATGTGTTGGTTGTTCCAGGTTATAAGGTCAGTCTTATATTTGTACACAAGTTGGCTAAAGATAATAAGTTTATTGTGTCCTTTACTGAATCTAGATGTTTTATTCAGGATTCTCATCAAAAGTCCCTCTTGGGGACTGGTAGTGAAAATAATGGACTTTACTTGTTTGATTCAGGTAGGAAGTTTATCAATAGTGCTATCACTAAGTGTAATTTGTCTAAGTGTGTGTGGCATAACAGACTTGGTCATCCCTCAGACCAAGTCTTAGCTATTCTTAAGGATAAAATCCATCTTGAGTCTACTAGTAATGTTCAGCCTTGTGATGTGTGTCACATGGCTAAGCAAACTAGAGATCCTTTTCCTATGAGTGACCATAAGACCAAAGTTTTGGGTGAAATTGTTCATCTGGATGTTTGGGGTCCTTATAGAGTAAAAAGTAGAGATGGATTTAGATTCTTTCTTACTATTGTTGATGACTATACCAGGGCTGTTTGGTTATACATGCTTAAAAGCAAAGATGAGGTTTTTTATAAACTTGTTGAATTTCATAATCTAATTAAAAATCAATTTGATGTTGCTATCAAAGTTTTTAGAAGTGATAATGGAACAGAGTTTGTTAATCATAAATTTTGAAGATTTTATTAAGGATAATGGGATTATTCATCAAACTACTTGTGTGTATACTCCACAACAGAATGGTATAGCTGAGAGAAAACATAAACACTTGCTTAATGTTGCTAGAGCCCTCGTGTTTCAGGGGGGATTACCTTTGAACATGTGGCCTGAATCTATTCTTACTGCTGTTTATCTGATTAACAGGATTCCTAGCTCAGTTCTCTCTGGAAAAAGTCATTATGAAATGATTTATAAAATTAAACCTAACATCTCTCATTTAAAAAGTTTTGGGTGTCTTTGTTTTAGTACAGTACTTAATAATGTGGATAAGTTTGTTGCTAGGTCTGAAAAGTGTGTGTTCATTGGGTATTCTTTTACTAAAAAGGGTTATAAATTGTTTGGTCTTGAGTCAAAAAATATGTTTTTCTCAAGGGATGTCAAGTTTTATGAAACAGTTTTTCCATTCAAAAATGATGTTTGTAAAAGTGATTTGATCTTTGAAGATCAGGGTATAAATAGTCTAAATATTTTTGACTTAGTAGTAAACAAATCTGATGATCCCTATGATGATATGAGAGATGAAAGATTAATAGATAGAGTTAGCATTTCAAAAGGGTCTGTCTTAGCTGAGAAAGTATCTACTGATACTCCTATCATTGTTACCAGTAATACTCAGGGGTCAGAGTCTATGACTAATAAAGATCATAGTCTTGGAAACCAGTATGACTTAGGCAGTAATGATGCTAATGATTTAGATCATAATGTTGCCCTTGATGATGAAAATTATGAGTCTGAGGGTGAGGAGTTTATAGAGTTTAATCAAATTTTTCAAAATAGTCCAGAGAAGACTGAGCTAAGAAGGTCAAGTAGACCACATAAGCTTCCTAATAAACTTAGTGATTATGTGCTTGATAATAGAGTTAAATATGATATTAATACTGTGGTGAACTATAAAAACTTGTCTATGCATAATTTTGTGTTCACTAATAACTTGAATAAAATACATGAACCTAAATCCTATAATGAGGCTGCCAAAGACCCTAGGTGGGTTGAGGCAATGAATGAGGAGATGGAAGCACTTAATAGAAACAATACATGGGTTATAGTTGATCTACCTCAAGATAGAAAGCCTGTTACATGTAAATGGTTATGGAATGTGAAATATAAATCTAGTGGTGATGTTGAGAGATTTAAAGCTAGAGTTGTGGCAAAAGGGTTTAGTCAAAAAGAGGCTATAGACTATGAAGAAACATTTTCACCAGTTGTGAAAATTGTGACTGTTAGGTGTCTTCTTTCTGTTGTTGTGCACAATAATTGGCCTGTTTATCAGTTAGATGTGAATAATGCCTTTCTGTATGGAGATTTAGATGAAGAAATTTATATGAATCTTCCTAAAGGGTATGGCTCTAACTCAAACAAGGTGTGCAAGCTAACCAAGTCTTTATATGGGTTAAAACAGGCACGTAGGAAATGGAATGAAAAATTAACAAGTGTGTTAACTGAAAATGGTTTTTGTCAAAGTAAAAGTAATGTTTCTTTGTTTACTAAGACTGAGAATGAGTCTTTTGTTGCCCTGCTTGTTTATGTTGATGATATTATCATAACAGGGAACAATGAAAGTATTATCAATGACTTTGAGTTCTAAATTTAAAATTAAAGACCTTGGAAAACTCAAATATTTCTTGGGTATTGAAGTACTTGATACTAACTCAGGATTGTGTCTTAATCAAAGAAAATACTGTCTAGAATTACTATCTGAGTATGGAATGTTGGCTTGTAAGCCAGCTAAAGCTCCTATACCAGATTCTTCTAAGAAAAAGAAAAAACTTATTAAAGATGAGGTTGATACTATGCTTGATAATAAAACTTGTTATCAAAAGATTGTTGGCAAATTAATATATCTAACATTAACCATGCCTGATATTGCTTATGCTGTTCATTGTTTAAGTCAGTTTATGCATGCCCCTTATAAATCTCATCTGAAATTAGCTTTTCATGTGCTTAGATACCTTAAAGGATCTCCTGGAACTGGTATATCTTTTGAAAAACATAACAATCTGAATCTTAATGCTTTTGTATATTCAGATTTGGCTAAGTGTAAGATAACTAGAAAATCTGTTACTGGATATACTGTATATCTGGGTGATAATCTTGTATCCTGGAAAAGTAAGAAACAATTTGTTTTAGCTAAATCTTCAGCTGAAGCTGAATATAGATCTATGAATAGTGTTACTTGTGAAATCATGTGGATACATAAGATTATGAATGATTTCAAGGTGAAAGTGATCTTACCTGTGCCTATCAGTTGTGATAGTAGTTCTGCAATTCAAATTGCAGCCAATCCTGTATTTCATGAGAGAACTAAACATTTTGAAATTGACTTATATTTCTTAAGGGAAAAGGTATCTGCAGGTTTGATCAAAACTATTAAGATCAAATCTGAAGATAATGTTGTAGATTTGTTTACCAAAGGGTTGTCTATTAAAGATCACAATTCTTTTTGTGAAATGTTGAAGCTTGTTGATCTCTATCACAAGTCAACTTAAGAGGGGGTATTAAAATGTAAGTTGACAACTGGTAAAAGTTTAAGGGTAAGAAAGGTAAATATTTCCTTTTATATTTTTTGTTTTGGATATTTTGGTTTGTGTTTGACAGGTTGAATAAAGGTGAAGGGTCAAATATAGCAAGCAGAGGAAACTCACGTCAACCCTAGTCAAGCTACTATATATTCATCGCTTTCTTGTTTAGCCATTCATTCAGTCTGTTTGTTTTTGTTTCATCTCTCACATTGTTAGTTCCGCCATTGATACTTTGAGCTGTGTTCTTG
This sequence comes from Glebionis coronaria, assembly GCA_025667525.1. Taxonomy (NCBI): domain Eukaryota; kingdom Viridiplantae; phylum Streptophyta; class Magnoliopsida; order Asterales; family Asteraceae; genus Glebionis; species Glebionis coronaria. The sequence goes on along the minus strand of JANFOE010000122.1, from coordinate 2,003,465 downwards.
ATCTTGTATACGTATATTGATCTTGGTTTGTAAGGTCAATTATACACTTGTTTTCTTTTCTTTCTGATTTGTAAGTACGATCAAAAAGCTAGGTATCACATTTGAAGTGATAGCCTAACGCAGTTATAGAAAAATAAAGGGGAGGTTGGTTGAATAAATCGTTTTCTTGAGTTTTGTTTTATAAATCGAATAATTTTTTTAAATATTTAATAGTTATTTTCTCTGTTTTAAAATAAATGTTTATTTTATTATTTATATTTATTTTAAGAAAAGTGTCTAATTTTATTTTTAAATAGTAACTAGCAGGGTATCCGCGTAATGCGGCAACGAGTACCCAGTAATCATATTTTTTACGAGTTTTATTTTCCAATTACATACTTTCTGTGTTAACGACTTTGTGCATGGCGAAAATTTTAGAGAATAACTTTATCGCAAACTAATTTATATCAAGTTTTGGACTAAAATGGTATAAAGTTTATTAATATTGAACATGTTTTTATTAAATTAATAGTTAAAATGATTATAATGAAAAAGTTTAATTTAAGTTTCGTAACCGAGTTTTATATTAAGTTGTACAACATGCATATAAATATATATTATATTACTTAAGTATGTAGTATAATTAGTTTGTATAATATATATTAAACATGTATTACTTAAATAATTAATAAGAGAGAGATATCAATCTCTTTTATATGTAGTATAGATTATGAGTTGTTTTCCTACTCTATTTTTAATCAAAACATGCATTAATGAGTATAATTCGTACTTATCATACATTTGTTATATTTCATTTATGTATTCTACACATGTGAAAGGTTATGCATATTGTGCACATGTGAAAGATTATGCATAAGTCTGGAAGTCAAAGACCGACTCAACAACTATCTCAACAACCTCTTATTTTCCCTCTCATTTCCCTTATAAATACTTGTTCATTGTTTCATTTCTACTTTAGACTTTGATTGTAATTTCATACTTTCTCTCTGTAATTCTCACACACTTCATAATCCTAATAACAAATCCCCTGTTCTTCAATTTCGTGTTCCTTTTCTTTGTTTGAAATGCCTAATTGAGTTCATCTATCCTTACTTCCTTGTTTAAATAGTTTTGATCATTACAATTGGTATCAGAGCCCTTTCCTAGCACACAAAATCAGTTACAAAATTCTGTTACGGTTGTTATAACCGTCTAACTAATTATGTTACTTTTCCGGCGAGTTAGTTACTTTTCCGATCAAATTTTTTTCCCAAAAAACAATTCTTTAGTACCTCATTGTGTAATCACTCATCGCTGTGGTGAATACACGATCAAATAACGGTGGTTTCCTAAACGCTGATCCAAATAACACTTTGACCGTCATTCAACAATCGGTGAATCAAATGAATGAAAGCATTCAAGGCTTGTTAATTTTCCAACAGTTTGTTACTGGTGAGCTTAATCGGATCAATGGAGGTGAAGGTCCAAATAATCGAGGAGCAACAGGTTAACAATATGGACGGTTGATGAAGTTTGAGTTTCCTAAGTTCTATGGAGATGATGTGCAAGGTTGGTTGTATTGAGTGAATCAGTTCTTCCTAATCGACTCTATACCTGACAATCAAAAGGTACAACTTGTTTCAATGCATATGTTTGATAAGGCACTTAATTGGTATCAATAGTTCATGAAGAAGTTTGGTGAACATGTTAATTGGACAGCGTATGAAAGTGAAGTAAAGAAACGTTTTGATTTTGTATTTGAGGATCCTATGGTAAAACTTAAGCTCCTTAAGCAAATCACTACTGTGTTAGTGTATCAAGAACAATTTGAGGCCTTGTTGAATAAGGTGGATTTAAGTGAAGCTTATGCTATTAGTCTGTTTATAGGAGGCTTAAAGGATGAGATAGGCATGGTTGTTAGAATGTTTAAGCCAAACACTTTAGCAGATGTATATTGTCTAGCTAAAATGCAGGAAGCTACATTGCATGTGCCCAGGGGTAGGAAAACAGCTTTGTTACCTTTACCTAAACCCTCTTATGGCACTACAAACATGTATGCTAACAAAAATGTGTCCTATCCTCCTAAACCTACGACTAATACATTAGCCTTACCTGCACCACCCACCACTGCAACCAATCCTTCTTATGTTCAGCCTAGGAAGTTACTCACACAAAAGAAAATGTTGATAAACGTGCCAAGAATTAGTGTTTTTATCGTGTTGAGAGATTTGTGCCTGGCCACAAGTGTAGTGGACAGTTGTTTTCCTTGGAGATATGTGTTGATAGTTCTGCTTCAGAGACTTATAAATTGGATCAGTTATTGGATGCGCCGGTGATTCAAAATTTTCCGGAAACAGTGGTTGAAACTCATTTGATCTTTTTACATGCCATGACTGGCGCAAGTACTTACAAGACAATGAGGGTCAAGGTATATGTTAGTAAACACACAGTGCATTCCTTGATTGATTCTAGTAGCACCCATACTTTTTTGGACCTTAAAGTTGCAAAAAAGTTAGGTTGCAGACTAAAAACTATCTGTCCTATGGATATAACTATGGCTAATGGACAAACTATTAGCAGTTTGTATGAGTGCAAAGGTTTCAAGTGGACACTTTGATGAGACTGCTTTTATACATGGTCTTATCATCCAAAACGGACTTAAAATGCATAAAATATCATCAAATATACCAAATATATGCTCGTGTTGTTACTTGTGTATTTTTAGGTACGGATATTGAGGAAATGGCAAAAGATCACAAGAATCATTCAAAAACAAACACGGGAAACGAAGTCGCACAATGAACCGGGCCCAAGTTTGGAATTTTGCAAAAAGACCCTTGAAGAATTGAAGATTGGCAACTTTAGTCCCTCATCTTTGAAGAACTTGTCACAATAGACCCTCCAAATGTCAAATGTACAAGTATGGTCCTTAAAGTTTGAAGATATTACAAGTTCAGTCCTTGAAGAATCCAAGAAATACATTTAAAACCCTTGGATAAAGTTTTTAAAGGTTTTGTGCCAAAAGTGACAACTTGTGCAAAGTTGACACAAGTATAATGGGGCGTTGATGGCATTATTTACAAAGTGGAAGAAAAGTGGAAGCTTGGGGACTTAAACTGCCAAACAACAAAACTTCCACCACCAACCAGCACCTGCCACCTAATCACAACCCACCCATAACCCATTTACCCATACCCAACCCGTAACCAAACCCACAACCCAGGTTTATTTATTAAACCTTGGTCAAATCCCCTAGTCAACCTTAACCCTTTCCCACCAAAACAATTATTTAAAAATAATTACCCCCAATTCAGATCTAATCACCCTTAAACCTTCCTTATAAACCCTAATCCTACCCAGATACAATTAATCACAAACCAAAGGGTTTTTACCCAATTCCCTCCAGAATGTTGATTCCCCACATTCTCACCCCAACCCACTTCACAAAACGCCACAAGACACACCCATGTGTCTTGTGGGACCCTCCCCTGCACCCATCACTTTCCCTCAAAACCCTAAACCCGACCAAACCAACATCCCAGATCATTTCCTTTGTCCCCAAGTTCAAATGGATGGCCAAGATCATTTTTCCAAGCTGGCATCCAGTACAAGCATCACATGGCACGAATTTGACCCATTTTCAGTCAAGATTCCAAGGGCTTTTTAGGAATTCCATTAGCTAGGGTTTTAGTAGCACTAGAAGGTTCCTAGTTAGCTTATAAAAGGAGAATGCAGGCTGTGCATATCCCTCTTGTTCCAGAATTTTTAGCAAAATTTTGTAATTCCTTTTTATGCAATATAAAGTGGTTTTTGTTTGAGAAATAGTTTTCCTTTTATGATTGGTAAAAGTTTGGTATGGTTTTAGCTAAAAATTCTGAGTTCCATAAAATATCTTGTTAACACTTGTGTGTTTGAAGTTTCAGTTTTCAAAAAGGTTTTGAAAATATTTTGATAATTTCGGAAATCCAAGTTTTCTAAAGAAGTGAAAGTGGAATTGGAGTTCTTGGATTCTTGAAGTTATCTTGTCTTGAAACGTGTTTCAAGTTTCAGTTGTGAGGATTTGTGGATTTGTGAGAAAGTTTCAGAAAATCAGAAGTTTGTATTGTGCTCGTGTTCTTGTTTATCTTAGCAGGTTTTTGGAGTTTGTTGCTGTTCAAGGATCAGCTCAGGCCCCAGCCTGAAGGAAATGGCATTGCAGCCATAGTGGGGCCCGGATGTGGGTCCCACAAGGTAGCTACCTTGATCCTTTTTCATTTTCAGAAAATATTGATTGGGTATGATTTTTTGTGTAAGGTTGTTTATGTGTGTTCTTGTGGTTTGATTTGAGTTTACTTGTTGTAATGTGCATGCTAGGATAGGTTTGATTCAGTTTGGTTAGGTTTGGAGTTGATTTGCCTTGAAAAATATCATATTCAGAATCTTAAGGAGTGTTTGGATTAGCTATTTAACTGAGTTTAATGATTTGAATCTTGAGTTAATACCTGTTGAACACTCTTCTTGGGTGAATGGTATGTGATATATGCACTAAGGTGTTAGTTTGGTAGGTTTATGAACAATTTGCATGCTAAAATTTTGAGAAACATAGCATAAATCAGTAAGGTCATATTTCTGCCAATTTGGTGAGAATTTTGCTATCAAAATTGGAAGCCTGCTAGATTTTAGGTTTGTTTAGGATTGAGTATTGCTTACATGACATTTGGTTGAGTGTTGTGCATATTATTGGCCATTTAAAATCGATTTTGTGCATATAAAACCAGTCAATTGTTCATCAGTCAAGTGCATGCTAGATCAGAAACATTGGGTGCTATTTGAGCTTAATTTTGTGTTGTGACTTGGTGTTTTTTGTGTTTACTCAGACTCCCCACAACCCAATTGGTGTGGGGGTGCCTTGCTGTCCAAAGAAAACAAGTCCAAAGAGCTTCCCTAAGCTCAAAGGTCACCAGACCTAGAATATACACTAGCAGTGGGAACATCATTCCCCCTGCTTGTGCATTTGTTTCCCCTGCTAAGCAAGAAGACAAATCCAGTCAACATGTCACTTTCAGAATTCAAACTTTTTTGTCTTTAGTGGGTAAATTTTAGAGTTAGGACTTGATTTTTGTTTCTATATTTTTCTAATTTAATTTGTGATTTTTCAGTTTAAAAAGATTTTTAGTTACTGTTCATTTTCTATTTTTAGATTAAATGGCCTTTTTAATTAACTTTTTATTTTCAGTTTTTGGCATTTAGTACCAAAAATACTTCTTTTTCATTTTAAACATTTTTCCTAGGTTTAGAATAATATTTTAAGAGTTTTAGTATAAAAGGTTTTTACTGTTTATCTTTTTTTATTTTTTATAATTAATTTAAGTTAATTAGGGTTTTATGTAAAACTGTTTTTGTCTTTTAGTGAAAAATTTAATATTTTTCAATCTTTTTCATTTTTCAACTGTTCATTAGAGTTAAATAGGATTTTTAAAATTGGTAAATTATCTTTAGCATTATTTAATTATTTTTTATAATTATTTTAGTTTTAAAATAGTTTTTAGTAATTTAAAAATAGAAAAATAGTATTCAAAATTTAGAAAAAATACTTTTTAGTTTATAAATAATATAAGTGAGTTATTTGTCCAATAAAATAATATTTTGGGCTTTTTCTTAATTATATTTAATTTTTGGGCTTTAATTAGCATTAAAAATTGAATATTTAATTAATAAAAGGTTTAAAAATATATTTATTGGATTTTTATCCTTATTTATATTATTTTGAACTACTTTTTCAATTTTAATTTGTTTTTAGCTTAAAATTTTTAAATTTTCACGTTTTACGTACTTACGTTCGCGTTTTACGTCATTCGTCGTAGTTAATTGTAATCGTAGCTCGTCTCTAGTTTTTTTTTTCTTTTCTCATCTAAAAACGACACTACCCCAAACCTTTGATTATATATTTTGGCACATTAATCCACACACCTCCTCTAGAACGAACCCGCATTTGTTCGGTTTCGCGTTTTTCCTAGAACGTGCAACTTAATACTTGCCCTCATTATACGCTCTTTTTCCTAAAAGACGTATTTCTATGTTTATCACACTTCAAGGGGTAGAATTTGTTTCAAATGTGTTCATTCTACCTTTGGGGGGCTGTGAGATGGTACTTGGAGTGCAATGGTTATTTATTTTGGGAGATATGTCAAATGGAACTTCCAGGATTTGACCATGGATTTTGTGTACCATAATAGGCGAATGGTGCTTAGAGGAACACATAAGGCTACTCTTCACTGGATGTGTGGCAAGAAGACTAGTAAGGAGGCTAAAAGAGTAGACACTGAACATGGGAAACTCTTTTGTGTTTATCCCAACACCATGTTTGGTCTGCAAGAACCTTCACCAGCCACACTACCTCCCCACATCACTGAGTTATTAAGTGAGTATAAGATGTATTTGATACCCCATACTTCCCTTCCACCCAAGAGAAGTCATGATCACAAAATTCCTCTCATACCAGATACTCCCCAATCAATGTTAGACCATATAAGCACCCTCCCAACTAAAAAGATGCAGTGGAAGTAATGGTCAAGGAGCATATGGAATCAGGAGTCGTCAGAGATAGTCAAAGCCCTTATTCATCTCCTATTGTTATGGTCAAAAAGAAGGATGGCGCCTAGAGAATGTGTGTGGACTATAGACAACTGAATAAATATAATATGAAGGATAATTTTCCTATTCCGGTGGTAGAAGAGCTTCTAGATGAGTTGAGTGGTGCTCATTTCTTTACCAAGTTGGATCTCAGGTCAGGGTATCATCAAATTCGAATGAATGAAGCAGACATTGAGAAGACAGCTTTTAGAACCCATGAAGGACATTATGAATTTTTTGTCATGCCTTTTGGGCTGACAAATGCACCCTCCACTTTTCAATCCCTCATGAATACTGTTTTTAAACCCTACTTAAGATATTTTACATTAGTATTCTTTGATGATATACTAGTGTATAGTTCTACCTTGACAGACCACCTACACCATTTACATCTGGTACTACAAGCTATGAGGCAAAATTCTCTCTATGCTAAACTCAGCAAATGTACTTTTGCCACCAAACAAGTGGAGTACTTGGGGTATATTATCTCTGGTGAAGGAGTTTTCATAGGTCCCTCCAAAATAATAGCAATGTAACATTGGCCAACACCTACAACCTTGAAACAACTGAGAGGATTCCTTAGATTAATTGGTTACTACAGGAGATTCATAAAGAATTATGCCATTATTAGCAAATCCTTAACTGTTCTCTTGAAGAAGAATTCTTTTGTTTGGAATGCTGGTGCCCAATCATCCTTTGAAGCCTTAATATAAGCAATGATTCAAGCTCTAGTTTTAGCTCTTCCTGACTTTACTCAGACTTTCACAGTGGAAACTGATGCTTCTGGCTTAGGAATTGGAGCAGTCCTACAACAAGGGGCATCCTATAGCATACCTTAGTAGAGCCCTTTCTCCCAAACATCAGGCTTTGTCTACATATAAAAAGGAGTTTTATGCAGTTCTCATAGCATTAGAAAAATGGAGGGGATATCTTTTAGATAGACACTTCAAAATCAAGACATATCACTTTAGCCTCAAATATCTGTTAGATCAAAGGTTGACAACTCCTTTCTAGGCTAAGTGTCTACCAAAATTGCTTGGCTATGATTATGAAATCTCATATAAGAAAAGAAGTGATAATACTGCAGCTGATTGTCTTTCTAGGATCTCTTCTGGTGTTGAATTATGCTCTTTGATTCTTAGTACATTTTCAAGTGAGTTGTTACAGCAGATCAAAGCTAGTTGGGAATCAGATGTGGATCTTCAGTTGTTGATTCACCAACTTCAAGACAAAACTTATGCTGGTAGAAAATATACTTGGCTTCATGGTGAGTTAAGAAGAAAAGGGAAGTTAGTCATAGGAAACAATGTTGAACTGAGAAACCAATTATTGGCATACTTCCATTGTGATCCTATTGGTGGGTATTCAGGAGTTCAAGTAACAGTCAAGAAAATGGGCACAGTTCTATATTGGAGGGGTATGAAGAAATTAGCCAAAAAGTTTATAGTTGAATGTGATGTGTGTCAAAGAAATAAAGCAGACTTGGCAGCTTCCCATGGTTTATTGCAACCTCTTCCAATTCCTACCAAATTCTGGCATGACATGTCCATGGATTTCATAGAGGCCTTACCACCTTCTCAAGCTGAGTATGTTTTGTTTGTGGTGGTAGATAGGCTAAGAAAATATGCCCATTTTATTCCCTTAAGTCATCTATTTACTGTTGCCCAAGTGGCTCAAGCTTTCTTGGATAATGTGTATAAACTACATGGTGTGCCAAACAACATTGCTAGTGATAGGGACAAGATTTTCATCAGCCACTTTTGGCAAGATTTGTTCAAAGTTATGAAGGTTCATTTAACTATGTCTACAGCCTACCATCCTCAAACTGATGGTCAAACTGAGGTAGTTAACAAATGTGTGGAATGCTTGATGAGGTGTATGACTGGTGAAAAGCCAAAAGAATGGGTCAAGTGGGTGTCTTTGGCTGAATATTGGTACAATACCAATTTTCACACTTCTGCCCAAACCACACCTTTTGAGGTTGTGCATGGTCAGCCACCCAATGTGCATTTTCCTTACTTAGCAGGTACTAGTGTCATAGAGGAGGTGGACAAGACTATGCAGGCTAGAGAACAAGCTATAGAGATGTTTTAGTTTCATTTGAAGAGGTCTCGGGAGAGAATGCATAATATGGCCAATAAGCATAGAAGTGATAGGAATTTTGAAGTGGGCATGAGGGTGTACTTGAAGCTCCAACCATACAGGCAAAGCACAACAAGGACAAAAACTCATCATAAGTTTACTACAAAGTTCTATGGGCCATTTCTTATTGTGGAAAAAATTGGAAACATAGCCTATAAGTTGCAGTTGCTAGACACTAGCCAAATCCATCCTGTTTTTCATGTGTTCTAGTTGAAGTTGTGCAAGGGTACTAATCACCAAGTTGGCATTATACCTCAATGTGGTCCTGATGGAGTACTTAGTGTGGAACATGAAGCTATCCTTGGCAGGAGATTGGGCAAGTTGAACAACAAAGCTGTCTTGTATGTTCTTGTTAAATAGGTCAATCAAAATAAGGAAGATGCAACCTGGGAGCTTTATGCAGATTTGATTCAGAGGTGGCCTCATATGGAACTGCATTCTTGAGGGCAAGAATGCTAAGGGGGATGGATTGTTATATATCATTCTGTATTGTGCACATGTGAAAGGTTATGCATATTGTGCACATGTGAAAGATTATGCATAAGTCTGGAAGTCAAAGACCGACTCAACAGCTATCTCAACAACCTCCTATTTTCCCTCCCATTTCCCTTATAAATACTTGTTCATTGTTTCATTTCTACTTAAGACATTGATTGTAATTTCAAACTTTCTCTCTGTAATTCTCACACACTTCATAATCCCAATAACAAATCCTATGTTCTTCAATTTCGTGTTCCTTTTCTTTGTTTGGAATGCCTAATTGAGTTCATCTATCCTTACTTCCTTGTTTAAATAGTTTTGATCATTACAACATTCAATAGTTTTTGTTTGCGGACTCTCTTTTTAGAACGAATAGATTATTTCCTAAATATTTTCATCGATAGTTGTGGTGTGTACGATTCGGATAATACCTATAAGAATCAAAAATCGAAACTATACTCAACCAAACCAAAAAAATTCGAATCAAATTTGTAGTTGAACTAAAATTTTCATAACCAAACTAAATTATCATTTTTTGATATAGATATATGACTGTTGTAAAATTACACCTTTTAAGAAAAATGAGTAAAAACGGTAAGTATTAAGTATTACGTTAGAAAACGTAAATACTTGACAAATGAATTCGTTCTCCAAAGAGGTATATGAGTTGTGTGTCAAAATTTAAACTTTTTGAGTTGATTATTGCTTGAAAAGAGTAAAGGAATGAAAGGAAAATGACGGATTACGCTAAAAATAAAAAATAAACGAAAACACGTTTTCACGCAAAACGAGGCTGAAAATTAAAAGTTGTCTAAATTTTTTCTAAAAATCACACATAAATCCTAAATAATATAAATAAGATTGGAAAATCAACAAAATCTTTTACACTTTTATTTAATTATTATTTAATTTTAAAGTCTAATAAAAGACCTAAAATAAAAAGTAATCTAGAAAAAGTCCAAAAAAAAAATTTATGACTTGTAAACCTTAAAAATATCTTTCTAATGCTAAAGTATTTTTCAAAAAATTAAAATTGATTTTTACTATTTTTAAACTAATTTATAAAAACAGAACAAAGAAAAATGCATAGAAAATAATTAAATTAAAGGAAAAATACAAAACCACTTTTCCTAAAAACTGCCTAATTTAAGGTAAAAAAAAAATAAGCCAACATCTAACTCTAATAAGCCCAAATAAGCCAGATAAGCTCACGGCTTATTAATAAAAAAAAGGGTGAAAAAAGGTTAAATATTAAACTTGGGAAAGCCTTACAAGAAAAGGCCCCTAGATCATCTGATTAACACGTTACTCCTCCGAAAGAGAGGTCGCGTGTTCGAGTCTAGGCTAAGGCTGGTTTTTGATTTATTTTTTTTAGTTTCTTTTTGGACAAAAGGACCCTCAATAGTGTTAGACTTATGGGGAGTCAACAGTAAGTACAAAACAACAATAAATAAGCCAGAAAAGCCCTTAAATCAGCACAGATCAACATTTTAAATAAGCAAAACAAAAATCCTTGTGGCTGATATATGACAGAAACAAGTTCCTTTGTCAGATATCTGGCAGAACTAAAATGAGGGTTATCAGACATATGCAAGTAAGAGGATTTTTGATAAATTTCAGTTTAAACAATAAGCCACAATAAGCTATAAAATTACACACCAAGTATAAGCAACCCTTAAACAACCCTAAATCTAATTACTCACCAAATCTAAACACCTAAAACCAAGTTTAGCGTAAGATTATGCAATCTGATGTATTTGACTATTTTTTAGGCAAAATGTTTTCAAGTTTGTTCACAAAGGTTCACTTACAAGCCTTTAAGCATGTCATACACCACAAACTCACTACACATAATTAGCAAACAACAAATGAAACTATGACAGAAAGAACTTAACTAATTTTCTTCTAAATGACAATTTTTCTCATAAACTTGCATATTTAATTTTTTGAACTAAAACCCAAGATCTTTCCTCACAGACCAGTTGCCCTAGACCCAAAGAACATGTTCAGGCAGTTTATGTACACTTTTGTTATTACCCACACCTTATAACAGTTAGTCCCAAACACTCTATAAGCCACTGATTTCAAACTTTTCAAAGTAAAAATGATTTCAAAACCTTAACAAAACAAGATAACAACATATTATGATCTAATTACAACTTGAAGCAAATTTAAATAATAGTAACACAGTCATAGAGCATAAATCACATATTCGCTTAGCATAAATATGTTTTTGCATAAAAACAAAAATAGGGGAAGAAGTTGAACCTCTCTTGCTTTGTATATACGAGATTAGATCAAGTAATACACGTAGAGAAACCTTTGTATATGCTTATGAATCTAAGTGTTATGCGGAATTTAACACTTAAACAAGAACACACAATGATATAAACAAACTTTCACTTTGATTATCAATATCAAACTTGCTTACAATGGGATGTTTACGAATGAAAACTTATGTGAAAACTTATATCAAACATTAACCTAAAGGTCTTTTTTTATAGACATAAGAAGCCTTGTACAATAATCTACGTATCAGCTATTCTAGGTAAAGATAAATATAGAAAATACATTGTTGTTCCTATCTTTACTAGAAGTAATCTAGAATACAATAAACGCGTAGATAATATCTTCCATCAGTGCTTGTCTTCAGTGCGTCAACGCTTGACTTTATCTTGTCAACGCTTGAGCTGTCAGCGCTTGTTTTGTTCTTGTCAACGCTTGTTTTACTCTTGTTAGCGCTCAAGTGATCTGGCCTTAATTTATTCCCAACAATCCTCCCCTAAACTTGATATCCACTCTTATGATCAAGTTTCTGAATAAGCATTAAGGACTAGGAGGAATCTTACAAACCTTCTCATATTGATAGTGAATAAATCTGATCAAATCTTTTGCCACGTCACTTGAATAATCTATTTCCAGCTGAGTGTCCTTCATCTTTTCCAAAATAGCCTTGGATATGAAATACTAAGCATCCACAAGTAGATACTCAGCAAACTTTGTAGAACTCAAATGGTAGACACCAGCAGTTGAGTATAACCTCCATTGAAGACCACTGAGGTCATCTTCAAGATCCTTCCAAATTGCAGGATCCTCATCTTTTGGTCCACACATTCTTTTGAATGTGGTCCAAAGTTTTATTCCATTTGCTGAAGTTGGTGCTTCAGCCTCATACTTGGTCTCCAGCAACCTCCAAAGGTCCACCAAGTCTTCTCTATCACAACTTGCAAACAAAGATATGAGAGTGGTAAAAGTGTGTACCTCCTTGCCAAATCTGCCAATCTTCTAGAACCCACATTCATCTTCTTCATAGCTCACAATTGGGTTCCTGGAATCTAATGGTTACACTTGCACCATATCTGAAGCTTCTAAAGGTGAGAGCTTGAGGCTCTTTCTGATGACAGCTTCACTTGGATATAGTGGATCCATATCTTTGGGAAACTCAAATGAAATTCCCTTCTTCACTGGCCTGGGAACAACCATAGCTTTCTTGAGTTCCATTTCTTCTGCAAGTTCCTCCTTTCTTTCATCTGAAAGAAGTCTGAGAGTGTTTGCTTCCTGCACTCTCACCCAAATGGGATAAGCCCTGTTTTCCAACTCATCAAATGTCAAAGCCTTCAACTTCTGATATGTCCATCCAACTCCATGACATCTGAGCAACATAAAGTAGAGCTCCCTTCTATCCCTTTTCAACTCTGAGAGAATATTGCTTGCCTTGTGTTTCAAAATTACCTGGCAATCCTTCAGAACTCTAAGAAGAAGCTCCAACCCCCATATTTGATCTGAAATGGTCAAGTCTGGATTATCCATGCATCTTTCTTCCCAAGCATTGTACATTTGAACCACCTCTGGCATGTCAAAGTCAACCTGCAATTTCAACTCTCTCAGCTTCTCTTTGGCCAACTCATCCCCATACTCAAGCCTTTCTGGTTCTATAATCATTACACTTGAGTCTGAGCTAGCTCCATCACTTTCTTCTTCTGAAGTCACAACAAATGGTGACTTTTCCTTTTCATCCTGTTCCATAATTTGTGCAGCCAATCTTCTATCAAATTCAACTTGAGCTGCATCCTTTGGAACAATCTCTTCTACCAATATACCCTTACCCTTATCTGATGGTGCAATGGTTGGTAAGGTAGATGGTGATACCTGAGTAGAAACCTCCTTGATGATAGATGATGACTGGGATACATCACCTTCATGTGCAGGTCTGTCAACGCCCAAATTTGTCCTATCAGCGCCCAAAATATTTCTGTCAGCGTCCAACTCTTCCTTGTCAACGCCCAAATATCTTCCCTCAGCGCCTTGTGTAACCTCTCTCAACATAGTTGTAAATGATAAATTTAAGTTGGTAGGAGAGACTAAGGACGTATCAAAACCTGATTGTTTCTTCAAAGCTGTAAGGGCCTCAGCAACATCCATTGATTGACCATCATGACTGCCCTTATCACTTAGATTTATTGGATCGTCCTCCCCTTTGGAAGATTCCTCCATACCCCTCCTTGCACCAGCACTCTCCAAAACAACAATCCTCTCCCTCAATTGCTTGAGTTCAAGGCCTTGTGAGCTGACAACTTGTACTCAGTCTGCATTTTGCTTTTGCAAGCTAATGCAGACTGCCGTCAATTCCAAAAGAGTCATTGGTTCCAGTCTACCCTCTTCTGAAATGGGGATTTGACCTCCCAAGTCAGATTCATTGGGCAAGGATGAGGACTTAATGATGGTGGGACTGCCTTGGCCAGCTTCTAAGCCAGAACCAATAGTCCCAGCCTCATCCAGGTCACCAGCCACACTTGTGGTGGTGGTTCTCTCTGCTACATGGCTAGGAACACCAGAGGAGAACACTCCAGTGATCCTTTGGTGTTTCATCAACCTATATTCAGGGGGTGTGGAAGATGGTGTGGAAGAATGGGTGGATGTGGGTTGGTTAAGGGGTGTTTGGGTTTGTGAAGGTTGTGTGTCAGCGTTGGAAATAGGCACATCAACGCCAACATTTGATGTGTCAGCGTCGAAGGGTTCTTGGTCAAGTTGCATATGTTCAAGTGAAGGGATGGGTTCAGGGATTGGTTCAAGTTGTGGTTGGGGGTAAATTTGTGGTTGGGGGTCTGGTTGGGGTTGTGCTGCTGCAATAACAGCAAGCATAGGTTGGGTTAAAGGTAGGTCACGATGAGGTGGTGAATTCATCTTCATAAAAATAGCTTTCTTTTGCTCAGGGATCTTATAAAAATCATTGTGATCCCTTGAGCAGTAACCTTGAACATCAAAAACCATTTGCAGAAAACGGGGATAAGCTAAAGTCATTTTGTTCCCCTTGTTTTTACACATCCCCTCAAAAATCATTTTAGAATAGTTAAACTTTTGCCCTGTTGCAATGCACACAATAGCACTGGCAATGGATCTATTGATCTCATTGTGTGCAGTACATTTGGGACTCAAACATTGAAGGAGGATATGTATGAGGTACTTCCAAGCTGGGGGAAATTCATGCTTATGATACTTGTTGAGAGTACCTTAATCAGGAAAAGGATATCCCAAAGCCCTAAGCCCTTGTTCTAAATCATTTATGGGAAGAATGGCTATACCATCAACATCATCAAGATGCAAGGCTTGGCGTACCAAAGCCTCAGTAACCACCCAAGGTCTCCCATGAACAATAGAAGTCAATGTGGTCACTCTATTAACTGTTGAGGAACTAACAGTGTTCCAAAACTGTTTAATATGTGTGACTGGAATGAGTGGTGCATGAGAAAGAGCATATCTTAATGGGGATGCGTTCAAATACGCCACCATTTGTGTGTATTGGGGAAACAGAGCATCATCAGCTTCAAGATAAGCAATCATGTTGTGTTGTGATCTGAACCTCAATTCCAATTCTGTTGGTTTAAACTTTGGTGCCATTGATGAAAGCTGTTAAATTTAAATGAAGAAGATGAAGTTGATAAGAGAAAATTGTGTTAGACAAGAATTATAGATACCCTGTATAAAATAGGAGCCAAATTTATAGGAGAAAAAGAATGCATGTGATTGGCCCAAAAATAGGCAAAGATTTTTAAAAATCAATCATGAAAATATTGAAAAAGTTATAAGTTATCTCATGCATTAAATGAAAGTAACAACTCCTAAAATTACGGCTTGAAAATATGTCAAAAAGTAACAACTGGGTAGGTCCCATTGAGTGTCAACGGTCAAAAATAACCTATCAACACCCAACGGCTATAATCTTGTCAACGTTTGCCTATAGCCATGTCAACGTCCAATTTGGTCACAACAACGCTTGGAAAAATTCTTGTCAGCGTCCAAAAATAAAAATGTTTTTTTTTTAAATGAAAAACGACCTTAACAAGTAATTTATCCTAGAGAAGATAACCAAAAGCTGATAATTATTATAGGGCGGCAAGCACTGTCCAGTTATGCACACTTGCATAAGCAAGATAGACATAACAGTCCTCTAGTGTCCCTTGCTAACCAAAACTCTTAACAACCAAGTTACCTTACAAAATTCCTTGTTACTCCAAGGTAAATCCCATAACAAAATTATTCCCAAGTCTCCCAACAGACCAAAAACAATTCTAGGCCAAAAATGTCTTGGCAGCATGCATAGTATATCAACTTTGCATGCTACAGTGCCTCATGATTTAGTAAAACTAACTCATACTCACCTGTGGACACAATCTAGAATTGTGATAAGAGTATCATATGGATACCCAAACATCCTAAGGGTTCCTAAAACCTCCCCTTAAACTATGATACAAAAGTTTGCTAAAATCATGCATGAACATAAAAATTTATGTCAAGATAGGAATGAAACATTCCAACCATCATCCATAAATAAAAACTTGTCCAAATGCTTCTCCATTGATCCATAAGCAACTCTGTATCCAATGGTATACTGCTAACACCATCTGCACATTTAGATTGAAAACCACAAAACTAACATTGTTGCTGACAACGCCCCGATAACACATGACAGCATTGAGGGAAGCTTTGTCAGCGTTAGACAATTATATTGCTGACAACGTTGCAAAAACACTTATCAGCGTTCAAACAACCTTTGTCAGTGTTAGAAAAATATAGTGGAAAATC
Organism: Glebionis coronaria; assembly: GCA_025667525.1. Classification (NCBI taxonomy): domain Eukaryota; kingdom Viridiplantae; phylum Streptophyta; class Magnoliopsida; order Asterales; family Asteraceae; genus Glebionis; species Glebionis coronaria. The sequence goes on along the minus strand of JANFOE010000122.1, from coordinate 1,987,169 downwards.
TAAATCATCAATAAGACCAATAATAATGCATCATCCTGTACATACTTTTACAAAAAGACTCCAAAACACATATTATGTGAGATTGACCATTCCAATACTTGTTACCAAGTATTGAAATCTCCCAGCATCAAAAGGTTTAGTTAATAAATCTGACACATTCTCCTCAGTGTCAACCCTATCTGGTTGTATTAAACCTTTCTCAAAGCAATCTCTTATAAAATGGTGTCTAATTTCTATGTGTTTAGTTTTAGAATGATGTACAGGATTCTTAATGATGCATAAAGTACTATTATTGTCAACAAATATCTTAGTATGCATGAAATTGTACCCATAGTCCAACAGCTGGTTCTGAATCCACAACACTTGGCCACAACAAGCAGCTGCAGCCACATACTCAGTTTCAGTTGTAGAATTAGCCACCACTGTTTGTTTCTTGCATTGCCAAGAGATCAACCTGCTCCCAAGAAATTGACATCCACCAGTTGTGGATTTCCTATCAAATTTATCACCTCCATAATCACTATCTGAATATGCAATCAGCTCCAATGGTGAATCCTTTGGGTACCACAAACCAAGACCAGGATAACATCTTAGGTACCTAAAGATCCTCTTTACAGCATAAAGGTGACATTCTTTGGGAGTCACTTGATGGCGTGCACAAGCACACACAGCAAACATGATATCAGGTCTGGAGGCAGTAAGATACATCAAGGATCCAATCATGGATCTATAGTGCCTGACATCAACATCTTTCCCATCTCCAATCTTTCCCCAAGGGTGTTCTCTATGTATAGGAGTAGTAGCCCTCTTTTCATGTGGAGAAAAGCCAAAACTTCTTCAAGATCTCAGCAACATATTTATCCTGGGAGATGAAGATACCATCTTCTTTCTACTGAACTTGTAAACCAAGAAAGAAGTTCATCTCCCCCATAGCACTCATCTTGAATTTGTCTGTCATAAGCTTGGAGAAATCCTCACTCATCTTTGGATCAGTAGACCCAAAAATGATATCATCAACATAGACCTGCACAAGCAACACATCCTTGCCTTTCTTCTTTGTAAGCAGTGTCTGATCTATGGTGCCCCTCTTGAATCCATTGTCCACCAAGTATGTAGACAAAGTACCGTACCATGCTCTTGGGGCTTGATGAAGGCCATACATAGCCTTTTTGACTCTATACACTTTATCTGGATGCTCTGGATCCTCAAAACCAGGAGGCTGCTTACATATACTCCCTCAACAATAGTTCCATAGAGGAAAGCACTCTTGACATCCATTTGATAGACAGTGAAGCCCATGCAGGATGCATAGGCTAGAAAAATCCTTATAGCTTCAATCCTTGCAACTGGTGCAAAGACTTCCTCATAGTCTATCCCCTCCTCTTGTGTATAACCTTGAGCTACTAACCTTGCCTTTTTTCTGACCACAATGCCTCTTTCATCTCTTTTGTTCCTTAGAACCCATCTTGTCCCTATAGGTCTGACATATCTGGGACAATCAACCAGCTCCCAAACATCCTGAATCGAAAATTGATGAAGCTCATCCTGCATTGCTTCCACCCAACTTGGTTCTTTGAGAGCATCAAATATTTTCTTGGGTTCCTCTTGTGACAGAAAACAGGCAAACAAACATGCTTGCACAAGAGGGGTATCAACCTTCTTGTGTATATTGGCAATAAACCCACCAAGACCTTGATGAGATCTTCTGGTCTGAACTGGAGTCATAACATCACCAATAATTTGGGAAGGGGGGTGATTCTTCATTATGGAGGTGAGAACTCCTCCTTCAAACAGTCTGGTGTCCTCAACCTCACGCTCCATATTGCCAATATCTTCCTCATCAGACTCTCTTATATCAACATAAGGAGGACCTTCTTCATATGAATTGGAAGGTTCACCTTGTTCAAAAGTGGAAGAGAAAAGATGTGCAAAGGTGTTGTCAAAGTCTGAACTTTGTTTGTCAGCGCTTGGGCTAACAACGCTTGAACTATTGTTGTCAACGTCTGAGCCATCAACGTCTGAATTGGTCTTGTCAGCGCTAGATTTGCCTTTGTCAGCGCCTGAAGGACCATGCATGTTTGTATCTGGTGGTGCTTGGAAACCACCATTATCTTGTCCAGCAGCAGCAGCAGCAAAAGCATCTGTCCAAATGGGAATGGAAACATATTCTAGGATAGGAGATGTCTTTTCTGCTTGTGATCCAACCTTTTCATGAACCTGAGTACCTGAAACATCAACAACTTGTTCCTCCATAACATTTGAAGTTACCTTCACAATGTCTGGATTAGTGACAGGCATATAATTTAAAGTTCTAGATAAAGGTTCCAAGTCAAACAACCAATTAGGACCACTTTCAGGATCACTAGGTTTATTCTCTAAAAACCGAACATGTACTCTTTCAACTATACGTTTGTCCTCTTTAAGATAAACCCTATATCCCTTACTCTGCACTGAATACCCCATGAAGTAACCCTCATCACCTTTTGCACTAAATTTCCCTAAGGCATCACTAGTATCCAACACTACTACATGACAACCAAAAGGTCTGAGAAAACCAATATTAGGTTTTCTACCCCAAAGTAACTCATAAGGTGTTTTGTTCTGAATTTTGTTAACCAATGCGCTATTTTGCACCTAGCAAGCTGTATTAACAGCCTCAGCCCAAAAGGCTATGGGAAAGTGAGCATCAGTCAACATTGTTCTGGCTGCTTCAATTAGGGTTCTATTTTTCCTCTCAGCAACCCCATTTTGTTGTGGGGTTCTAGCAATACTAAATTGCCTTGTAATTCCTTTCCTGGCACAGAAATCATCTAGCTTTTTATTCCTAAATTCTCCACCATTATCACTCCTAAGCATTTTAACCTCATTGCCAGACCTTTTCTCAATCTGAGTGATAAAATTAATTAGAATATCAGCTGTGTCACTCTTCATAGCTAGAAAGAATGTCCAAGTAAACCTAGAAAAGTCATTTGTGATGACAAAGCAATATGACTTACCATTCAAACTTTCTATATTGGTTGGACCAAAGAGGTCCATGTGTAGCATATGAAGAGGTCTAGAACTAGTGTGCACCTGTTTGGACTTGAATGAGACCTTGTGTTGCTTGCCTTTAAGACATGCAACACAAGAGTGGTCATTGTGGAAGGCCTTCTCAAGCAAACCATCAACTAAACCAAGCCTCACAAGTCTATTTATATTTTTAAAATTTATGTGCGCTAGTCTCATGTGCCACAAATTACTCTCATCTACTGAGGCCTTAGCATAAAAACAAGACATATTATTATTCATTTTAATTCCATTCAAATTCACATTATATATGTCCTTATGCCTAGGTGTTCTATACTCAATATATTTCTCATCAGGGATCTTAAAATCCTTGCTTAACACCAAACACTCAGTATCAGTAAAAAGAAATTTATTTTTGTTATCACAAACTTGTGATACACTAAACAGGTTGTAATCAAGTTCTTTTACCAGGAAGACGCTCTCAAAACGCAGATTCTTGGTGAGAAGGGTTCCTTTGCCTGTAATAGTACCATATCCGCCTCCAAAGTAAACCTTATCACCATCTTTAATAGGAGAGAAGTTCGTCAGATAGTCTTCCTTTCCTGTCATGTGCCTTGAGCATCCACTATCCCAATATCCATAATCATTGACCTGTCTTTGAATGCCCTGCACATAAAGAAAACAAATTAGTTTTCTTTGGGAACCCAAGTCTTAAAAGACTTGGATTCATCTGGTTGTTCAATAAGAACAGACTTAGTTCTCACAACAACCCCATTCTCATCCTTTTTAGGATGAAAAACCCAGTTAACCCCAATAGGTTTTGTAATGACCTTTGAAATATAATTAAATCTATTGCAGGTCATTGAAATCCCATTATCATTAGGGTTTTGATATTTCTTAGGTCTCTATGTTAAGCTTGAAGAAGCTTTAGACCCCTTACCTTGCGGTTGCAAATATTTAGGTCTGGTCACGTTTCTGTCAGCGTTAGAATTTGACCTGTCAACGCTGAAATTACCCTTGTCAGCGTTGAACCTAGGGTTTGCTACAGAAACCCATTGCCTGTTTGACCAAGTGTTTGTCTTTTGAAATGGTCTTTGTCCATGAGTGTTAGACCCTCTAGTAAAGAATGGGGCAGGTCTAATCACTTGTGGACTTTGCTGCACACAAGGTTTGGGTCTGACAACGTTTGACTTCCTAACAACGTTGACTTTGTTCCTGTCAGCGCTGAAATTGTTCCTGTCAGCGCTGGCTTTGGGAGCGTTGACACACTTGTATGCCAAGTGTGAAAAGCTACCACAAGTGTAACAGGCTTTCTTAGACACAAACTTAGGTCTAGAAGAGAAGAAACCTGTTCCATGATTGCTAACTTGGCTCTTGGGTGACCTAGTATTCCTATACATCTCTGCATATTTAATGCTAGGTTTTCTATCAGTGTTTGAGCCTAGGTCAACAGCTTTACCAGTGATTGGGTTAGTGACCTTAATGGGTGTTGACTCATTTGGACTTTCACATAGCAAGCCACCCTTGACAAATAAAGTAGGGTTAGCCTTTTTCCACTCATTCAGGTCAGTCAGTTTTTGTTGATACTCTTCAACTGGAGTGACAACTCTTGGTGGAGGAATGAATTCCTCCTCTTGGAGCTCTGGCAAACCAGTCCAAGATAAGTCCTTTTGTTGGACACCATAGAAGTCACCAGCTGGTGGTGGAACCAAAGAGTAATCATTCATCCCAATCCCAGTCATGTCCTTGGGATCCCTTTGTTTAGCCACACAGTCTCCTAGGGTTTGGGTGGCTCTATCAAATCTTTGAATTTTAAGGCCAACATTATCTTTATTCTTAATAGCCTCATCTAACTTAGCTTGTATCTCACCATTAACCCTTTCCATGATATTTCTAATATCCATACTAGCATCTAACTCATGTTTTAAGATATTGATTTTATCTTTTAAGTCAAATTCCATTTTCTTATATTCAGAAACGGTTTTCTCAGTTTCAGTAAGAGCTAGTTGGTAATTAGACAATTTACATCTTTCAGTGCTCATATCATCTAATAATCTTAACACCTCTTTGTTAAGTCTTTCTGTATTTAACCTACAGCCTTTGCTACAAAAAGCATCATCATATACCTCATTATCAGATAAAGAGGAGGAGTGTGTCATGAGAGCATATTCAACATGCTCTTCTTCTTCAATATCAGCAACCAAAGCTTTGTCCTCTTCAACATTCTTAGCCAGATAGCTCCAATCCCATCCCATACCATCAATTCCTTGAACTGCAACCATGGCCTTGGAATCTTGAGCTTTAACAACCTGACTTGAAGGTTTACCAGCATCAGATCTTCTAGGAGATCTGCATTCCCTCATGAAGTGCCCCATACGATGGCAGTTGTAGCATTCAACTTTGGATTTGTCAAATCCAGCTGTGTCTTTAGCATTGAAGGTCATTTTCTTCTTAAACCTTCTGTTCCACCTGTTTGCTCTTATACTAGCAAGAGCCATGTTCCACTTGATGTCCATCTCTTCCAAGTGCTCATCACTTATCTGCTCAAGGTCCTCATATGTAATCACTGAACCATTGGGCAAAGAAGCAATGTAAGCACAAACAGTATCCAAATTCAAACCAGAAGGTGTAACTCTTGGGGAGTCACTCTTGAATGTGTCAGCGTCTGAATAGGAGACGTTGACAGGACTTGTTCCAGCGCTGACATATGATGATCCAGTAACTGGATGCACGTAAGAGTCCTTCTGATTGAATTGACCTTCACTATGAGAGTAGAAGGCCATATTGCTGGTGGTAGACTTGCTTCCATGCTCGAAAAGAGTTTCATCCTCCAACAGCCTTAGTTTGTTGTAGATGTCATCAAATGAGGAGCTCTTGTAAGTATTGTTGGCAATAATAGATCTTGCTTCAATCTTCCATGCCTCACCAAGACTTTTAAGAAAGGTAGCATTAATGTCAACATCACCAACTTGTGTCCCCATGAAGGACAACTTGCTTGTAATGTCAAGCAATCTGCTTCTCACACTACTCAGTTTCTCATTGGGTTGAGCTTTGAAGACAGCATAATCATGCATGAGTTGCTTTTTCTTTTCTTCCTTAGTGTCTGCATTGCCACCATGTGCAACTTCAAGAGCTTCCCAAAGGTCTTTAGCAGATTCATAACTTCTGTATTTATGTTGATTCTCTTGTCCCAAAGAGAGCTTCATAATATTTAGGGTTTTCATGTCAACCCTTCTCTTTGATATGTCTTCAGCAGACACAGCTCTACCATCATCAAGTTTTTCCCTCTTGTCAGCTTCTGAACATCCATCAACAGCTGTTCTTGCAACAATGGCATTAAGAATCTTTTGAGCCTTATTGAATGTGTTTCCATATTCAATAACCTCCCAGAGTGTGTAGTCATAGATCCCCAAATATTGTTCAAAGTTGAACTTCCACTGATCAAAGTTGGTTGCATCAAACATAGGAATCTTGATGTTTGGTAAAGGTGAGGAGGAAGAGTTGGTGATTTCTGGAGTTGACATGATGTTGTTTAGGGTTTTTGAGAAAATTAGGGTTTTGGTGATTTCTAGGGTTCTTGTGTTCTTTAAGATCAAAAGTTTCTCAACAAGCTCTGATACCACTTGTTGATCCCAAACTTAGATCGATTAGCTTTGTATATACGAGATTAGATCAAGTAATACACGTAGAGAAACCTTTGTATATGCTTATGAATCTAAGTGTTATGCGGAATTTAACACTTAAACAAGAACACACAATGATATAAACAAACTTTCACTTTGATTATCAATATCAAACTTACTTACAATGAAAGATGTTTACGAATGAAAACTTATGTGAAAACTTATATCAAACATTAACCTAAAGGTCTTCTTTTATAGACATAAGAAGCCTTGTACAATAATCTACGTATCAGCTATTCTAGGTAAAGATAAATATAGAAAATACATTGTTGTTCCTATCTTTACTAGAAGTAATCTAGAATACAATAAACGCGTAGATAATATCTTCCATCAGTGCTTGTCTTCAATGTGTCAACGCTTGACTTTATCTTGTCAACGCTTGAGCTGCCAGCGCTTGTTTTTTTCTTGTCAACGCTTGTTTTACTCTTGTCAGCGCTCAAGTGATCTGGCCTTAATTTATTCCCAACAAATGCTCCCTTAAAGCTTATGCAACAACTGAAAAAAGCTTAGGGGTGTTTTGAAAAAGGACTGAAAGGAATTGAGATCTTGTTGATGGTTCAAATGGTAGAACCAAGGTCTATTGAGGCCTGTTTGATATCACAACACAAAACAAAAGAAATTCAAGCCCAACAAGCTCTTACATAAGCTGTTCTAAGGCAGCTTATAGGAAGCTTTTGGGCAGTAAGTTGTTAGTAACAGAAATAAGCAAAAAACTAGTAACAAAGATTTAGAACCAAATTTAAAAATAAATTTTTGGAACAAGGTTACCCACAAGAACATTTGCTCAAACTTAAGTTTTCACTACCCCTTGATATACAATATCAAGGAGCTATGATCAAGCTTAAGCCCAAACAACACCACTTGTTTTGAACAAAACAACTTAAACACAGAAATATTAATGAAAGTTCAAACCAACTTGGAACAAACTTAGAATGTAAACGGATTCAAACACTAACAAATGAACAAAAGGTTTTGGAACGGAGTTTTTAAACTACCAACTTTTCATCATTTGAAAAAGGAATTACATTAAAAAACTGGAACAAAGGGCACACTCACACCTTGAGGGATCCCTAAATACTACTACTAAGAACTTACTACCAACGGCTTGTTTTCTTTATATACGAGATTAGATCAAGTACTACACGTAGAGAAACCTTTGCTTATGAATAAAGTAACAAAGTGTTATGCGGAATTAACACTTGATCTAAAACACAATGATGTTAAACAAACTTTCACTTGTATTAGAATAATCGTACTTGGTTACAATGAAAGAGTTTAACAATCGAAAACTTATGAAAACTGATATATGACTTTAACCTAAAAGACCTTCTTTTATAGAACAAGAAGTCTTGTACAATAAGCTACGAATCAACTATTCTAGGTAAAGATAATAATAGAAAATACAATGTTGTGCTTATCTTTACCATACATAAATAAAGAAACAAATAAACAAGATAAGTATGAAGATATTCCATCAGTGTCAATCTTCAAGGCTGTCAGCGTTGACTTCTTCAATGTCAACGCTTGGCTGTCAGCGTCCAATATCTTCTTATCAGCGTTGACATTCTTCTTATCAGCGTCTAGTGAACTGACCCATATTTTATTCCCAACAATCCTCCCCTAAACTTGATATCCATTCCAATGATCAAGTTTCTGAATAAAAACTAAAGGCTTAGGAGGAATCTTGCAAAAACTTCTTATGTTGGTGATAAACATATCTGATCAAGTCCTTAGCCACGTCACTAGTATAGTCAATCTCCAAGGGTGTCTCTAGCATCTTCTCCAACACTTCTTTGGACAAGAAATAGTCAGCATCCACAAGTAAATACTCTGAAAACTTTGTAGAGCTCATATGAAATACACCACAAGTAGAATATAGCCTCCAATGAAGATTACTGAGATCTTCTTCAAGATCCTTCCAAATGGCAGGATCTGCTTCTTTTGGACCACACAAAGTCATAAATGTGTTCCAAAGTCTTATTCCATTAGCTGAAGTAGGTGCTTCAGCTGTATACTTGGCCTCTATTAACCTCCATAGATGCACCAAGTCTTCCCTGTCTATGCTTGCAAATATAGAAATAACTGAAGTGAAAGTATGTACCTCCTTTCCAAATCGTCCAATCTTCCAAAATCCACACTCATCTTCATCAAAACTGATGATTGGATTTCTGTCATCTAGAGGTACTACATTTACCAAATCTGAAGCTTCCAATGGAGAAAGCTTGAGATGCTTCCTTATTACACCTTCAGTTGGAAAATACACATCCATGTCTTTAGGAAATTGGAAAGGATCTCCTTTCTTCACTGGTCTTTGAGCAATCCTCATTTCCTTCTGAATCTGCATTTCCTCAGCAAGCTCTTGTTTCCTTTCTTCTGAAAGAAACTTGTAGACATTCTGTTCTTGCACCTTCCTCCAAATAGGATGTGCCCTATACTCTAGCTCCTTAAAAGACAAGGCCAGCAACTTCTTTGATGTCCAATTAGGCTGATGACATCTAAGCAACTTATAGTACAACTGCCTTCTATCTCTTTTGAGCCAGGTCTTGACTTCTTGTGCATTAAACCTCATAATCACCTTTATGTCTTCTTGTACCCTAAGAAGAACTTCTAACCCCCAAATCTGATCTGATAAACTCATACCTGGGTTGTCCATCACCTTGTCTTCCCAAGCATGGTACATTCTGGTGATTTCTGGTAGGTCCCAATCAATCTGATTCTTCAACTCACTCAACCTTTCCTTTGCAAGCTCATCCCCATATTCAAGCCTTTCTGGATCTTCAATAATCTGAATACTTGAATCTGAGCTATCATCATCTTTTCCATCACCACTTTCTTCCCCACTCTCAGAAACAACAAATGGTGATCTTCTACTCCTCTTCAAATCTCTTTCCACAAGTTGTGCAGCCAACTGTTCATCAAAAGCTATTTGTGCTGCATCTTTCTTTGGAACATCTTCTTCAATTAAAATACCTTTACCTTTGTCTTTTGGATCAATAATTGGTAAAGTGGAAGAAGAAACCTGTGTGGACACATCTTTGATGATTGTTGATGGCTGGAATACATCAACACCACCTGCAACTTTGTCAGCGTCCAAGTTGCTCCTATTAGCGCCACGATTACCTTTATCAGCGCTGGATGTGTCAGCGTTCAAACCTGTATCAGCGCCCAATGTTTCTTTGAAAGATCCTTCCAAGTTCTTTGGTGTCACCTTGGATGTATCAACAACTGGGTGCTTCTTCAAGTTGGTGAGAGCTTCAGCAATCTGCAAAGATTCACTAAATTGTGAACTCTTTTCTGAACTCTTCTCACTAGCTGTGTGAATCAACTCATCCTCATCATCCTCTTTATCCTCCCCTTTGGAAGATTCCTCCATTAGACTCCTGCTACTTGGATTCTCCAAAACAGTTACTCTCTCCCTCAAAACTTGGAGTTCTCGTCCCTGTTTGTTGACAGTTTGTACAAGACTGACATTTTGCTTTTGCAAGCTAATGACAGCCGCCGTCAATTCAATTATTGTCATAGGTTCCAATCTGCCCTCAGCTAGAATGGGGATTTGACCTCCCAAAATAGAATCATGGGGCATGGATGAGGTCTTAATGATGTTGGGACTGTCTTGACCAGCATCTAAGCCTGTGTCAATAGCCCCAGCCTCACCCATGTCACCAGCCACACTTGTGGAGGTGGTTCTCTCTGCTACAAGGCTAGGATCACTAGAGGAGAACACTCCAGTAACCCTTTGGCGTTTAGTCAACCTAGATTGTAATGGGGTGGAAGATGAAGTAGATTGTGTGGGTGTGGGTTGATTAAGGGGTGTTTGGGATTGTTCAGGGAGTGTATCAGTGTTGGGATTGGTTGTGTCAGCGCCCACATCTTGAGTGTCAGCGCTGGGTTGGTCAATGTCCATGTTTTCTGGTGAAGGTGATGGTTCATGAATAGGCTCAAGTTGGGGTTCAGAGTCTGGTTGTGGTTGTGGTTGTGGTTGTGCAGCCTGAATTACTTCAAGCATTGGTTGGGTAAGAGGTATGGATTCATTGGTGGAGCTCATTTTAGTAAAAATGGTTTTCTGTTGTTTAGGGATCTCATAAAAAGTGTCATGATCCCTAGAACAATATCCTTGTAAATCAAAGACCATTTGCAAAAATCTAGGGTAAGCCAAAGTCATTTTACTTCCCTTGTTTTTACACATCCCTTCAAAAATCATTTTTGAAAAATTATACTTAAGCCCACGTGTTATACAAACCAAAGCACTTGCTATTGACCTGTTTATTTCATTAAAAGAAGTACATTTTGGACTTAAGCATTGTAAAAGGACATGTATCAAATATTTCCAGTCAGAGGGAAATTCCTGCTTATGATATTTATTTAAAGTGACATCAGCAGGAATAGGATAACCCAATTCCCTAAGACCCTGTTCTATTGTTGCAATGGCAAGGGTAGTCACACCATCAGCGTCATCAAGACGCAAAGCTTGGCGAACCAAAGCTTCAGTGACCACCCATGTTCTTCCATGAACAGTAGATGTTAATGTGGTCACTCCATTAGCTGTTGTGGAACTAGCAGTGTTCCAAAACTGTCTAATGTGTGCGACAGGGACTAATGGTGTATGAGAAAGTGCATACCTCAATGAAGATGCATTTAAAAATGCCACCATCTGTGAATACTGAGGAAACAAAGCATCATCAGCAGTCAAGTAAGCTACCATATTGTGTTGGCTCTTGAACTCCAATGTTAAATTCTTTGAGTTGAATTTGGGTGCCATGATTGAAAGCTGTTTAGGTTATATGATATGGGAAAAATCTAGGAGAAAAAGTGTTAGACACGAAAATATGAATACCCAGAATAAAAAGATTAGCCAAATTTATAGGAGAGATGCATGATTTTGATTGGTCAAAAATGAGGCGGTTATATTCAAAAAGCAATCATGAAAATCTTGAATCAAATATAACTTATCTCATGCATTAATTAAAAGTAACTGCTCCCCAAAATTACGGCCAAAGATTAGTCAAAAATAACAACTGGGTAGGGCCCACTAGGTGTCAACGGTCAAAAATAGCCCATCAGCGCCCAACGGCTATATTTTCTTGTCAGCGTTTGACTAAAGCCTTGTCAGCGTCACGATTGGACGTAACAGCGTTTGGAGAAAAACTTGTCAGCGTCTAAAAAGTAAAAATAAAAATATTTAAAAAGAAAAAGACCTTAACAAAGTAATTTATCCTAAGAGAAATATCTTACAAGTTGATAATAATTACTGGGTGGCAAGCACTGTCCATTTATGCACACTTGCTTAAGCAAGATAGACACAAATGACCTCTAGTGTCCCTTGCTAACCAAAATAGTTACCAACAAAGTTATTTCATAAAATTCTTTGTAACTCCCAGGTAAAACCCATAACCAAAGTATTCCCAAGTCTCCCATCAGACCACAACCAATTCTAGGCCAAAAATGTCTTGGCAGCATGCATAGTTTATCAACTTTGCATGCTACAGTGCCTCATGGTTTAGTAACACTAACCCATACTCACCTGTGGACACAATCTAGAATTGTGATAAGAGTATCATATGGATACCCAAAAATCCTAAAGGTTCCTTAAACCTCCCCTCAAACTATGATACATGAGTTCTCAAAATATATATGAACATTAAAAATTTATGTCAAGATAGGAATATAAATATTCCAACCATCATCCATAAACAAAAACATGTCCAAATAGCTCTTCAAAGATCCATAAGCAACTCTGTATCCAATGGTATAAAGCTACCACCTACCTGCACATTTAGATGAAAACCACAAAACTAACATTTGTTGCTGACAACGTCCCGACAACACTTATCAGCGTTGAAGAAACTCTTGTCAGCGTTAGACAATAACATCTCTAACAACGGCAAAATAACACTTGACAGCGTTACATTTACCTTTGTCAGTGTTAGAAAAATAAAGTGGAAATCTAAATCATCACAAAGACCAATAACAATGCATTATCCTGTACATACTTTTACAAAAAGATTCCAAAACACATATTAAGTGAGATTAACCATTCCAATATTTGTTACCAAATATTGAAATCTTCCAGCATCAAAAGGTTTAGTTAATAAATCAGCCACATTATCTTTTGTGTCTACCCTATCTGGTTGTATTAAACCTTTCTCAAAGCAATCTCTTATAAAATGATGTCTAATTTCTATGTGTTTGGTTTTAGAATGATGTACAGGATTTTTAATAATGCATAAAGTACTGTTATTGTCTACAAAAATCTTGGTATGCATAAAATTATACCCATAATCCAACAGCTGGTTCTGAATCCATAAGACTTGTCCACAACAAGCAGCTGCAGCAACATATTCTGCTTCAGTTGTAGAGTTTGCCACCACTGTTTGTTTCTTGCATTGCCAAGATATCAATCTGCTCCCAAGAAATTGGCATCCACCAGTTGTGGATTTTCTATCAAACTTGTCACCACCATAATCACTGTCTGAATATGCAATAAGATCCAATGGAGAATCTTTTGGGTACCATAATCCAAGATCTGGATAACACCTTAGGTACCTAAAAATCCTCTTCACAGCAAAAAGGTGACATTCTTTGGGAGTCACTTGATGGCGTGCACATGCACACACAGCAAACATGATGTCAGGTCTTGAGGCTGTAAGATACATCAATGATCCAATCATTGATCTATAGTGCCTAACATCCACATCCTTTCCAGCTCCAATTTTTCCCCAAGGGTGTTGCCTATCCATAGGAGTGGAAGCCTCCTTCTCATGTGGAGAAAAACCATATTTCTTCAAGATTTCAGCTACATACTTGTCTTGGGAGATGAAGATACCATCTTCTTTCTGCTGAACTTGCAAACCTAGAAAGAAGTTCATCTCACCCATTGCACTCATCTTGAATTTATCTGTCATGAGCTTGGAAAATTCCTCACTCATTTTTGGATCAGTAGACCCAAAAATGATGTCATCAACATAGACCTGCACAAGCAACACATGTTTTCCTTTCTTCTTTGTAAATAGTGTCTGATCTATGGTGCCCCTTTTGAAACCATTTTCCACCAAGTAGGTGGACAATGTACCATACCATGCTCTTGGGGCTTGATGAAGTCCATACATTGCTTTCTTCACTCTATAAACCTTGTCTGGATTCTCAGGATCTTCAAAACCAGGAGGTTGCATAACATATACTTCCTCAACAATTGTCCCATAGAGGAAAGCACTCTTCACATCCATTTGATAAACAGTGAAGTTCATACAAGAGGCATAAGCTAGAAAAATTCTTATAGCTTCAATTCTTGCAACTGGTGCAAAAACTTCTTCATAATCAATTCCTTCCTCTTGTGTATAACCCTGAGCTACCAAACGTGCCTTGTTTCTGACCACAATGCCTCTTTCATCTTTCTTGTTCCTTAGAACCCATCTTGTCCCAATTGGTCTCACATATCTAGGACAATCAACCAGCTCCCAAACATCCTGTATAGCAAATTGATGAAGCTCATCCTGCATTGCTTCCACCCAACTTGGTTCCTTGAGAGCATCAAAAATTTTCTTGGGTTCTTCCTGTGACAGAAAACAGGCAAACAAACATGCTTGTACAAGAGGGGTATCAACCTTCTTGTGTATATTGGCAATAAATCCACCAAGACCCTGATGGGATCTTCTTGTCTGAACTGGAGCCATAACATCACCAATGATTTGAGATGTGGGGTGATCCTTTGCTGTGGAAGTGAGAACTCCTCCTTCAATAAGTCTGGTGTCCTCAATTTCACGCTCTATGTTGCCAATATCTTCTTCAGATTCTTCTTGATCAACAGAAATCTCTTCATGGATATTAGAAGGTCCACCCTGTTCAAAATGGGAAGAGAAAAGATGTGCAAAGGTGTCATCAAACTCTGAACCTTGCTTGTCAGCGTTTGGGCTAACAGTGCTTGAACTATTGTTGTCAGTGTCTGATGCATCAGCGTCTGAATTGCTCTTGTCAGCGCTTGATTTCCCTTTGTCAGCGCCTGAAGAAGTATGCATGTTTGTATTTGGTGGTATCTGAAAACCACCATTATCTTTTCTAGCAGCAGCAGCAGCATAATACTCATCTGTCCATATAGGAAGTGTAACATATTCTTGTGTGGGAGATGATTCAACTGCTGGTGGTCCATCCTCCTTAGCAACCTGTATACCTGAAACATTACCAATTCTCTTTTCCAAAACACTTGAAGTTACCTTCACAATGTCTGGATCAGTAACAGGCATATAATTTAAAGCTCTAGATAAAGGTTCTAAGTCAAACAACCAATTTGGACCACTCTCAGGATCACTAGGTTTACTTTCTAAAAACCTAACATGTACCTTTTCAAGTATACGTTTTTCCTTTTTAATGTAAACCCTATATCCTTTACTCTGCACTGAATAACCCATGAAGTAGCCTTCATCACCTTTAGAATCAAATTTACCTAGGGCCTCACTAGTTTCTAGAACAACTACATGACATCCAAAAGGCTTGAGAAAGCCAATATTGGGCTTCCTTCCCCAAAGTAATTCATAAGGTGTCTTATTATGTATCTTGTTGACCAATGCCCTATTTTGAACATAACAAGCTGTGTTAACAGCTTCAGCCCAAAAGGCTATAGGAAAGTGGGCATCAGCCAACATGGTTCTGGCTGCTTCAATAAGGGTCCTATTCTTCCTTTCCGCAACCCCATTTTGCTGTGGGGTTCTAGCTATGCTAAACTGCCTAGTAATCCCTTTCTTGGCACAAAAATCATCTAACAACTGATTTCTAAACTCACCCCCATTGTCACTTCTAATAATTTTGACCTCATTACCATTCTTCTTTTCTATTTGGGTAATGAAATTAATCAGACTTTGGGCAGTTTCACTTTTCTTAGCTAAAAAGAAAGTCCATGTAAACCTGGAATAATCATCAGTGATAACAAAACAATATGATTTACCCTTCAGACTTTCTATATTAGTTGGACCAAAGAGGTCCATATGCAATAAGTGAAGTGGTTTAGAACTAGAGTGCACCTGTTTAGACCTAAATGAGACCTTGTGCTGCTTGCCCTTAAGACATGCAACACAAGAGTGGTCATTGTGGAAAGCCTTTTCAGGCAAACCATCAACTAAACCAAGCCTCACAAGTCTATTGATATTCTTAAAGTTTATGTGCCCTAATCTCCTGTGCCAAAGATTACTTTCATCTACTGAGGCTTTAGCATATAGACATGACATTTTATTATTTACCTTAATTCCATTAAGATTCACATTATATATGTCTTTATGCCTTGGTGTTCTAAAATCTATATATTTTTCTTCAGGAAGCTTATAATCTTTGCTTAACACCAAGCACTCAGTATCTGTGAAAAGAACCTTATTTTTGTTATCACACACTTGTGATACACTAAACAAATTATAATCCAGTTCTTTTACCAAGAAGACATTCTCAAACCGTAGATTGTTGGTGACAAGGGTTCCTTTTCCTGTGATTGTTCCATAGCCCCATCCAAAGTATACCTTATCACCATCTTGAATAGGAGAGAAATTGGTCAGATAGTCTTCCTTTCCTGTCATGTGCCTTGAGCATCCACTATCCCAGTATCCATAATCATTGATCTTCTTCTGAATGCCCTGCACATAAAGAAAACACATTAGTTTTCTTTGGGAACCCAAGCCTTAGAAGACTTGGATTCATTTGGTTGTTCAACAAGAACAGACTTGGTTCTCATAACAGCCCCATTTTCATCCCTGTTTGAATGGAATTCCCAGTTAACCCCAATTGGTGTTGACAATGCCTTAGAAATATAATGAAACCTGTTGCATGTCATAGAAATACCAGCAGAATTAGGGTTTTGGTCTTGTTTTAGTCTCCATGTTAAGCTAGTAGAAGCTTTAGACCTATTTCCCTGTGGTTGCAAATACCTAGGTTTAGCAGTATGTCTGTCAGCGCTGAAATTTCTCTTGTCAGCGCCCCGATTGCTCTTATCAGCGTTGAACCTAGGGTTTGCTACAGGAACCCATTGCCTATTTGACCAAGTGTTTGACTTTTGAAAAGGTCTTAGGCCTTGTGTGTTAGACCCTCTAGAAAAGAATGGGGCTGGTCTAACAACTTGTGAACTTTTGTTCACAAAGGTATTGGGTCTGACAGTGTTTGACCTATGTTGACTTTTGTCAGCGCTGAAATGGTTCCTATCAGCGTTGACTTTGGAAGCGTTGACACATTTGTAGGCCAAATGTGAGAAGCTACCACATGTATAACAAGCTTTTCTAGACATAATCTTAGGTCTAGAAGCAAAGAAGCCTGTTCCATGATCACTAGCTTGGCTTTTTGGTGACCTAGTATTCCTATACATCTCTGCATACTTAACACTAGGTTTTCTAACATTTTGTGGGCCAAGGTCAACAGCTTTGCCAGTGGTAGGGTGTGTGATCTTAATAGGTTTAGGATCAATGGACTCATCAATTGGTATCATGTTTGGTGTGAGTTCATTTGGACTTTCACACAACAACCCTCCCTTAACAAACAAGGTGTGGTTTGCTTTCTTCCACTCATCTAGGTCAGTCAGTTTTTGCTTGTATTCCTCAACTGGGGAAGTCACTCTAGGTGGAGGAATGAATTCCTCCTCTTGGCATTCTGGCAAGCCAGTCCAAGATAAGTCCTTTGATTGGACACCATAGAAATCCCCAGCTGGTGGTGGAACACCAGTATAATCCTTCATCCCAATCCCACTCTTATCCTTAGAGTCTCTTTGTTTGCTAACACACTCTCCTAGGGATTGTGTGGCCTTATCAAATCTCTGGATTTTAAGACTCACATTATCTTTATTTTTGTTAGCCTCTTCTAACTGAGCTATCAAATCAAGATTAACCCTATTTACTATATCTTGAACATCTTTACTCTGGAATAACTCATGTTTTAAGATGTTTATTTGATCCTTTAAATCAAACTCCATTTTCTTATACTCAGCTACTGTCTTTTCTGTTTGGGTAAGAGCAATTGGATAATTAGATACTTTGCATCTTTCAGTACTTGCCTCATCTAATAATTTAACTATCTCTTGTTTTAATTTTTCAGTATTTAAACGACAACCCTTAGAACAGAAAGCATCATCATATACCTCATTATCTGATGAAGAGGAGGAGTGTGCCATGAGAGCATATTCAGCATGCTCTTCTTTAACTTCAGCAACCAAAGCTCTGTCCTCTTCCTCATTCTTAGCCATCCAGCTCCAATCCCATTCTCCAACTCCATCAATTTGTTGAACAGCAACCATGGCCTTGGGATCTGGGTTCTTAATCATTTGGCTAGAAGGGCTAAAAAGTACAAGTTGCAAAAGAACAAGCCGTTGGAGTCTTTTTATTACTTTAGCTTTCTTTGTAAGCTATGTTTTCTAGTATATAAAGAAAACATAGGACGTAGGTTTTATATATTATTCATTCACAATGTAAACCTAAAGTGTGTGTCGCACTAGACGTGGGATTTAATGTATACACGTCTAGTGGATGTTTGTTATTAATATAATGAACATCCCATTTGTTTTAATTTGTGTTCTTTGTGTCTAAACACCTTGTCATGATCATTGTTCTTTTCCGCTATGTTATCATATGAATGATGATCAACCTAGATATAATGGTTATTAACCATTGAGTCGAACGATTAATGGGATCAACAATTGGTATCAGAGCCTAAGGCTCGTGATATCTAGGTCCGACGAGGTGTTCGTATATGGTGAAGAAGAAAAATTCGTATTGAGTTTTTCTGGACGTTTTTGTGTGCGCAGCAGTATTCAGAAGGTCATAACTTTTGATTGAACCGTTGGATCGTCATGAAATTTTTTATGTGTGTTCTACATACATAGATCTAAACATCCACCGGAGAGATTGTCGAGTTTTATCCCCAGGCAAAAGTTATTAAGCGTCAAAGTTGGCTGATGGAAGATTTTCAGTTTTCTGCTTTCACATGAAATCATGAACTAGGGTTTCTTCAAACCCTAGATCTACATAAAAAGCAGAATTTTGTGAGATTGGTGGCTGTTAATTCAGGATCTATGGTTAATTTACAAACCCTAATTAGGGTTTCGATGCTCAAGTTTCAACAAACCCTAGATCGTGCTTAATGCAACAGCTTAGAAGTAATCGTGATCAAAAGAAGAACGCAGCAAGTCAATTGTGTTTTCATAAAAACATCACGTAATCTGCCATTATTATTTATTATTGGATGTTTTGATGCAAAGTACAAAAACAGATCACACCCGTGATTTGCTGCAAGGAATAAAGGATGCATTTGATTGGTCTATACATTATGTTCACACGGTGATAGATCCTTGATTGGAGGAAACACTTTGTGTTCACATGAAGTTTCTGTTTACAATCCTTATTGTTGCATTCACACGGTTAAGGATTTTTCTGATTGGATGACCTAGTTGCATTCACACGGTGCATTAGAAAACCCTAATATTCGTTATAAACGTGTATCCTCTACATGCTGGTCTAGGTTTGTTCTCGTGGGGCTCGTTCCTCATTGGTCAGAATTTATGTGTTCACACGATTGATAGTGAGTGTTCACATGGCTAAAGAATTGCGTTTACACGATCAGGAGCTATGTATGAAGGGATGCTTTGTTTTAACACTCACGTGGGATTGCAAAAGGAGGTGTCAGTGGTTGAATTCAAGAATAGACGCTGACGTTCGTATTTTGGACGCTGACGAGTATAATGCAACGCTGATAAGAATTTGACGCTGACAAGAGTAAAGAATGAACGCTGACAAGATTTAAGGTTGGCGCTGACGTTTGTTATTTGGGCGCTGACAGGAAGGGTTTCGACGCTGACAGAATAAGTCAACACTGATAGGTTGACAGTGTCGTCCGATATATGAGCTTCAACGCTGATACGTATTGTCAGATATTGGACAATACATCTGACCAAGATATTGGACAGAAGAGATATTGGACAACACAAAGTTTGCTGCTGTTTGAGAAAACTGGTACGTTTTAAGCATACAAAAAGGAGGATAATACACACAAAGGTACATGGAATCTCCGTTTAATTTAGAATATCATGATGATATTTATGGCTCGGATATATTGAAAGGGATTAATGATTTTAAAGCGAGTTAGCAATTATTTGTGAGGTAATTTGATGGATATTAGATTATGTAATCGGGGTAGCCTTGTGAAAGAGTTATCCATCGTTTGGCTTTTACATATGAAGGTATTCCATTAAAATTCATCATGAAGAAGTGTTAGCTTAAGGGGAAGAATTCTTATGGGAAGTTTGATGATTGAAGAAGATTTTCGCAAGTTTGTGTTCTATCATATCTTAAAGTCGTGGCGTACCATTCACTGACTTTAAAGGTAACTTGTTCGTGCTTTACATAGTTGGTGACGAAGACTTGTCATAAACACTTGAAGGAGTTACATTATCGTGCTCAGTGTCTCACAAAGGATGAGAATATTGACAAGGGATCGAGGTCTACTTATATTTTCTATCTGGTATAAGTTCTTCATCACATGGATAAACAAGACATGGAACATAGGTTTGGGTTGTTTTACTTCAACATCAAGAATACTTTATTTATTTTTCTTCAGGATCATTACATAGAGCTACTTTTAGAGAATCTTCAAGATTGCATACTTTCACATATTCCCTATTGATGTGTCAAAAAGGGGAAGAATATGTGCTATACTTAAGGGGAAGCTTCTTGGAGATCATGTACTACATACAAAGGATTCATGCTTAAGAGGAGTGTTTTGACATCATCAACTAGGGGAAGATTGTTGGGTCGAATTATTGAGTTGATAAGTCAAAACACAACAAAATAAGAAGACAAGGGCTAAAAAGTACAAGTTGCAAAAGAACAAGCCGTTGGAGTCTTTTTATTACTTTAGCTTTCTTTGTAAGCTATGTTTTCTAGTATATAAAGAAAACATAGGACGTAGGTTTTATATATTATTCATTCACAATGTAAACCTAAAGTGTGTGTCGCACTAGACGTGGGATTTAATGTATACACGTCTAGTGGATGTTTGTTATTAATATAATGAACATCCCATTTGTTTTAATTTGTGTTCTTTGTGTCTAAACACCTTGTCATGATCATTGTTCTTTTCCGCTATGTTATCATATGAATGATGATCAACCTAGATATAATGGTTATTAACCATTGAGTCGAACGATTAATGGGATCAACACCCTTGGATGCCAAGAATATGTCTGTTTAACCCGTTGCTTAAATTTAAAGTCAATAAGTCCATGTGATGAGTAGCTGTTATGCCAGTGGTGAAAAGGTGATCCAAACCCTTCATCTTGGTGTGAAGGACACTCCTTTGATCTTAACCATTCTTTTCTTCTGCCAAAAGTTTGGTATCATGTGACTATGGGGCATGGGAGGTCACGGGGGAGCAATTAGGTGATGTGGCAAGAGTTTTTAGGGATGAAAACATGATTAACATATGGTTAATCAATGATCTGGAGCATTTTGTTTAATTTCCCTTTGATTAAGGCTTGATTTGAATTTTAGGGTTTATACAAAAAGTGGCTTCATTTGATCTGAATTGGGTTAAATGGGGGTGTTTAGCGCGTGTTTGTTTAATTAATATTTGTTTGAAACTAACATTAATTAAATGAACTGGTTGGGTAAATGGGTTAAGGGGTCGGGTATGGTTTGGGCTTGGGTGGGTATAAGTGGATATGGGTTTAGGAGTTGGCAATTAATACCCCCACAAATTCTATCAAATTACAAAACTTGCACAAATACTTTGCAAAGCCAGATTAGGGTTTTTTCTTTGAAAATAAGTTTGGTATAATTACAAAACCAGTCCTTGTGTTTGATATTTTTAGAACAAGGACTATTTATGGCATATTTTGAAACTTTAAAGGTATTTCTTGTATAATGAACAAACTTTAGGGACCAAACTTGTATGTTTAAGATTTACAAGGGTATAAAGTGTCATTTCTTCAAAGTTGAGGGACCATTCTTATAAATTCTTTAAACTTCAAGGAATTTCTTGGAAATTCATCATTCGGGTCCGATTCTTTATGCGGCTTCGTTTCCCATGTTCATTTTTGCTTGTATCTTTGTGATTTTTTGTCTTTTTCACGATATTTGTACCTAAACTACCACAATGAACAAACACAAGTATTTTTCAAGGCATTTATGATATTTACATGCATTTTAAGCCCGATTTGGGCGATGAGACTATGTATAATTGCAGTCTCATTAATATAATTTTTACAAAATGTAAACCAAATTGAAAACCAAAATTATACAAAATTACTTACTTTTTATAACCAAAAGCATTCATGAAGAATTCTCTCTCACTCATCAAGGTCATGTGTCTCTCTCTCAAAAATCAAAATTCTTCAAGTTGAAAATAAAAAAATGGCGCCATCAATCTACCGGTACTAACACCTCACTATTACAAGTCATCCACTCTACTCTTAATGAAGATTTCTCTCTCATTCGTCAAGGTCATGTGTCTCTCTCTCAAAAATTAAAATTTGTCAAGTTGAAATCAAAGAATGACGCCATTAATATATCTGTACTAACACCTAATGATTACAAGTCATCCACTCCACTCTTGATGATTTAGACAAGAATATTTATTCGTCCATTGCCACTGATGATGATATTCAATCTTGCATTCAATTGTTGAAACAACGTGATAATCTTGATTGTCTTTTATCTTTGGATCTAGCCCAAAAAGCTACGGAGTAAAATTTAATGGGATGTTGAGGGAGATTAGAACTCGAGTTCTTTCATGGAATTCTTAAATAGAGTCGTTGACACCAATCTATTCATGGGACATTTATTGAGGGCTAATGGATTACTAATCCTCAAAGTATCAAAGAAGAATTCTACAAGTTCTATAAATGAAAATTCAGGTCAGTCGACTCTTCTTTCGATGTGAACTCGAATCCTGGTTTCACGACTAAGAAATTCGTAAAGTTGTTTGGGATTGTGGCAACGGTAAATCTCCTGGTGGTTTCCCATTTCTTTTCATCAAAACATATTGGGATTTATTTAAAGATGATGTAATCAACTTAGTTAATCACTTCATGGAAACTAGAACCATGCCTAATAGTACGAACTCAGTACTTTACGTTGATTCCAAAATCCCATAATCATATTCTTATTAAAGATTATCGTCTGATTTCTCTCATTGGGATGCAATACAAAATTTTAGCAAAGCTACTTTCTAACCGACTTTCCAGTGTTCTTGGCAAGCTTGTTAGCTCATCTCAATCAGCCTATATATCTGGTCTTCGAATTCTTGTTGGGCCACTTATGGTTAGGGAAATAATTGATTGGTACATGAAGCGTAACAAGAGACTTTTGATCTTCAAATTCAATTTTGAGAAAGCCTTTGACTCGGTTCGTTGGGACTATTTAGATTACATTTTATCTCAAATGGGTTTTGGCGATTTATGACGTTCATGGATTCGAGCCTGTTTAAAATCATCTTGAACATCCATCTTAGTCAAATGAAGTCCTACTCAAGAATTCTCTTTAGAACGTGGTATTCTTCAAGGATACCTTCTCTCTCCTTTCCTTTTCATTCCTATAATGAAAGGTCTTCATTTAATTTTGGAGAGCGATAGGATTGCTATGCATATCAAAGGAGCCTTGTCGGTAACCTGAAGATTAGTTTGTCTCACTTTTTCTTCGTTGACGACATTATGATTGTTTCAGACTCGGATACCCATGATCTTTATTAAATTGTTAATTCCCTTAATTCCTTTTATTGTGCTTCAGGTCTTAAGATCAATATCTCGAAATCTAACCTTTATGTCATAGGGGTTTATGAGGAGGATCTCCATTCTATGACTCGTGTCACAGGATGTCGAGTTAGTGTATTTCCTATTACTTATCATAGCCTCCCTATTGGTAATAGTATGCACTAACTCGTTAATTGGAATATGTTGGTTGATAAATTCAAATTTAAACTCTCGAATTGGAAAGCTTATTAGTTATCTATCGGGGATCGCTTCACTTTGATCAAATATGTCCTTGGAAGCCTTGGTATTTATTACCTATCCATCTTCAAAGAACTTGAATCTATTATCAACTCTCTTGAAAGAATGCGTGCAAATTTCTTAGGCTCCAACGGGAATAACAAAATGGCATGGGTTAGATGGGAAAATGCTCTTGCATCTCTTGATCAAAGAGGCTTGGGCATTGGTAGTCTAAGAGCTTTAAATTTTGCTTTGCTTCAAAAATGGATATGGAGGTTTGTCACAAAACCGAACCTCTTGTGGGTGAAACTTATTAAAACTATCCACAGTTCTGAAACAGGTTTTGATGGTAAATATTGTACTACTTCATGAGTTTGGTCTTCCATTGTAGGTACCACTAACTACTTACATTCTCTTAGTATACTTCCCAAAGAGTCATTGAAATGGCACCTTGGTAACGGTACTACTGTTCGATTTCGGAAGGATCTTTGGCTTGGAGATGAACCGCTATGTTCTCGATATAATTGTCTTTTTCGTTTAGACATTAACGAGAACCGCTTGATTAGTAACTTTTACAATGATGGTAGATGGGATTAGCAATGGCATTGTCCCATTGCTTTAGGTAGGACTTGGTCTATGCTTCAATCTCTCTTTAGCGAGCTTGTGAATGTTAATCTCTCTTGCTCTACTGATCAGTGAAAATGGAACATTGGAAGTGAAAGTTCTTTCTCAGTAGCCTCGACTCGAACTCATATAGACCATATTATGCTTCCTTCGTTGGCCTTTTCTACAACATGGATCCTTTGTCTTCAAAGAAAGGTAAACATTTTCCTTTGGAGATTCAATCTTGATCGTCTTCCTCGTCATCTTAACCTCTCAAAGCATGGAATTGACATTGATTTTATTCTTT
Organism: Glebionis coronaria; assembly: GCA_025667525.1. Lineage (NCBI taxonomy): Eukaryota > Viridiplantae > Streptophyta > Magnoliopsida > Asterales > Asteraceae > Glebionis > Glebionis coronaria. The sequence continues at coordinate 1,962,634 of JANFOE010000122.1, read as the reverse complement.
GTCCGATATGTAATAAGTATATGGAAACGGCTGAGCACACTTTCTTCTTATGCGAAGTTAGTGCTCAAATCTGATGTAAGATTCGGAATTGGTGTAACTCTTCGGCCACTCATATTTCCTCTTTCATTGATTCAAATTCCTGGTTGGATAACATTGCGGGCTCTCAAGTTAAAAAGAAGCGACTATTTGTCATCATCGTCTATATGTTCTGGATCATGTGGAAGTATCGCAACGACATCACTTTTAACTTCAACACTTAAGGAAAAGTGATATTTATGATCTTGTTTGTTTATTCTCTTTCAATTGGTTAAAGTTTAGATGTATATTAGTTTTTAATTGGAATAAATGCCTATGTAACCTTTTGTAATTTTATATCATCTTGCTAGTTTAATAATATCAACAGATGTTAAAAAAAAGAGCATTAACAAAATATATTGTATAGATACACATTTCTTAAATTTGAAATATTTTTTGCTAAAAACCTATATAATTAAATTAAGGAAAATGTTACCTATTTAATTAGGGTTAATCACTTCAAGACGAAAATCGAATCGAATTTAAATTCGATTTTTGATTCGATTAAGTCCAATTTGAATTATGTTTTAAACTCAGTTTTATCCAAAAAAAAAAAGAAATTTAACCGAGCTAGTCGAACAACCCAATAACCCAAACACCCTGATTGAGTGTCAAAACTGATCTTCAGGTCGTAATTTGCCCTATGTATATATCAATGCATACAACTTAGCTTGCAATGCATGTAACTTCTTAAAGTCAATTTAATTTGTTAGATTGTTATTGTAATATTTTAGTCCGTTTAAAAAAAACTACATTCACATAATTTTTACAAACAAACACCTTATATTTAGACCAACGATGTTGTACTATATTTTTTTTCATAATTTATATATATGTGGATTTCTTTTTCAAAAATTGTGATAATTATTTTGAAAAAGTATAGGCTCACAAAAGAGCTAGTCGTCAAAAAGTGTTTGCTTACCTAATAATCCACCGAGTAACTTTGTTGTCATAATTTGTCTATCCTCAGACAAGATTTCTTAATATTTAGAGGTGTTATTTTAAATTGGTGATTCTATAATTAAGAGTTTAAAACTTTACAACTCCTTCGATTAATTCGATCTGAAATAATTACAAATGATAATCATTTTTTATCAACCAAATCAAAGTTAATTATTGTAGCTTAAGTTGGCATCATTACTTTAGAAACATATGTACCATACCTCTTATCATCGAATCATGAAGTTGGCTAATTAGAATGTAAAAAAGCGGACCGGTATGCATGAAAACCGAACCGCCATGCATTAAAAACCGGTTAAATTTGAAAGTTTGACCAAGGATCGAATCAAAATGTTTGATCAATGTCTGAATTGGTTCGTTTTTGTCTAACAAAACATTATACTCAGTTGTGTGCAAAACAAAATCAGACTAAATCAAACCAAAGACTAAAAATAAGAAAAACAACGAATTAATCGAAATACATTCGATATGTTTTTGGATCATGTATGTTTGACAATCTATAATGCTTAGTCTTATGATAAAGATAATGAAAGAGATACATAAAACATAGAATCCATAAAATCTATGAATTGAAAGAACACTTTGTTCTCGGGTGTCTTTTAACACTAATCATTGTTCATCTCATAAGAAAAACTTTGACAACATTTTTGACTATCAAATAGAATAGACAAAAATCAAACTCGAATTTTGACCTCTTTATTTACATATTTTTTTTAATACACTCATAAGGTTTTCAAAGATAAGCTAAGAGCAAGGGGAGCAAGGGCTGGTAGCCCTTTGGCGCCAGATCCTCTTTGGCGCACTGTTCCCCTGCTCGCGCCATCCGACCTCGCGCCAACGCTTTCAGCCAGCGCTAACCGTCCCAAATAGATTTTTTTAATTTCTAAACTAGGCGTTGGGGGTTTAACAAAAAATTCAAAATTTTGAAAATATAGCTATGGGGGCTGTTTAAAATATTTTTTTTTTGAAAAACTAGCCGTTTGGCATATTTTTTTAAAGTTTTTTCAAAAAACACACCCAAATCACTATATATTATACATTTTTCACCCAATGTTTTATAATATAATCTTACACTTTTCTCTCAAAAAATGGATCCCAATTGGACTAACAACATGTTTAACGATCTCTCCAACCAATTCTAAAACTACAATCCCGGTTCATCTTCGAATCCGGGTGCTTCTTTTCAACCACAATTCAACTATACCCCATTTTATCCACCACAACAAAATGAAGCTTTCATGAAATACCAACAAAATCAATGGGTGAAATTTTAACAATTTCAACAATCCCAAATGGGTTCACAACCATAATCACAACCTACACCACTATCCGACCAACAATCCCATCACCTAATCGACGAAGGTGAAGAACAAGTCCCGACACCAACGTCAAAAAAAGTTCGTCGGAAGACTGTAAGAAGACTAGTAAGGCTAAGGCTAAAGAGGTGGTTCACGTCGTGGACGACGAAGAAGACGATGGTTCGGGTCGGCATTTGTGGACCGATGATGAAGAGTTGCTTTTGGCCAAATGTTACATAGAAATTTCCGAGGATCCAAATGTTGGTGTGTGTCAAACAAAGGATACTTTTTGGTACCGGGTAGAAGAGGTATACAATTCGGTGGCGAAATCAAAAAAATTCCTGAAACGCACCAAGAACATGTTAACGGGTAAATGGACCCCGTTGAATCGTGCTATCAAGAAGTTTAATAATCTTTATGACGGGAGAATGATGAAGGGTTTATGGAGTGGGTTTACATAGCCTATAAACGGATGACGGGGGGAGGGGGGGTAATTTTTAAGCACAAGTCGTCTTGGAATTTTTTGAAGGACAAAAATAAGTGGAGGAACCCCGATTCGACTCAAGAAAGGCGACACCGTCTCCGTGTTACCGAGAAGGCCCCAAGTTCTTCGGCCCTGACGCCGTCCCGAGGCCACCCGGGGCGTATCGTGTTGCTAAAAGTCAATGATCCACCAACTCATCGGCTAGTTCCGGTTCAAACCCGGAAGCTTATCAACAAATGATGAAAGAACAATACGAGATCGAGAGACAAGCCAAGTTGGAAATCATGGAGCGTGAGTCAAGCGCGAAGATCAACTATTACAACACGCATAAGGTGGCCCAAGAATTCACAATTCTTCAAATAGACACAAGCAAGATGAGTGCCTCAGACCAGGCAATCATCGAGAGTAAAAAAGATGCGATTTGCGCATCGTATGCCCCTCCCGGGAACTAGTTTATTTATTTCGTTATGTATTTTTCTTATTTTAATTTTTCGTAATGTTTTTTTTTGTTATAATTCTTTTTATTAATGAAGTTTTTATTTAAATTATTTTGTGTTTTGAAAAAAAAAAGAAAATTTTCGTTGGCACCAGAAATTCTGTTGCCAACGGTTACCCCTAAAATATGATGTCAACAGGATTCTGATGCCAAAATCCAAGAATTTTACGTGACGCCTTTGGACCACATTCTAGTACCAACGACTTCAGCAATGTAAACTCTTTTGGTTAAGACATAGAGTTGATAGTGGTCAAATAATTGACATGATAGAATATGCTTAGTTGACATGAAAGTCATCTCATAATTGCAAATTAACTAAACAAAAGTTTGTACCAACCGTAGGTTGAAACCATCTTTGACAACTATTAATTTCAACTAATCATTAATCAAACACAAAAGTCACTTTAGTACAATAATCACTCGATTATATATATTCTTCATGAGTACTTTCAACTCTTTTTCGACTTATCATTATAGATTTTTGATCCCGCAACTTGATAGTTATATCGACTGATCACCGGTTACCTGCTAAAAAGATCACGGGTAACTTGAAATAGTTCACAATGATTCATTTTGATGATGGGAAGATTTGAACGACCAAGTTTGATAGTAACACTCGACATTGCACATTATGAGCAACTTGTACGTAAATTCGATGTGACATGCACACGAGCCCGAAAATAATGTATGCCAATACGAGTTGTGCATCTCTTTTACAAGTTTGGTAGCTTTTGTTATCATAGAAATAGAATTCTAACAAACTCATTATTGTTTGACAATGATTTACATTGTTTTAATTCCAACAACTTTTGGTTACTTGTTGTTCATGTTTTGTAATTTTTTAGTAAGTTGGTTTAGCAAAGAAATGAAACTAGTCTTTATTGGGTAATCCGTTTTCTATTCAATGGGTTGTGAAAAGTGAAAACTAAGCTGATTGTGTTGAATTTTACGTTGAAAATTACTCGTCTTCAGTTATAACTTATACTGTAACTCTGTAAGTAATACCGTTTTATTTTTATTGTTCATATCTTGATTTCGCTATCCACTATTAAAAATATATAAAGAAGTCTGATCGAGTTTAATATATTACTTGTGTTTCTTTTTATCAGGAGACAATAATTTTGAGAAAAAAAGTGATATATTCACGTAATTTTCATAAAACAAAGCTCTCACACCCATGTAAAAGTTAAATATGATAAGAACTAGAAAAAGGAAAAAAAAAACAAAACGACATGGTTGGTGCATTACAATTGATGAGGGTGTAAACGAGTTGAACTTTTGGCAAAGCTTGACTCGATTTGATAATATTATGTTCGGATCTAGCTTGATTCGATAGCTTGACGAGTCTTTAGGAAAGCTCGAATTCGGCTTAATGATTTTTAAATTCGATTCCATTTCTACAAAAAACTGATAAAATAACAAAAGTAAATGTTTACATTTAGTGTATTCACATGTAATCCTTAAAATTGTACATAAATTGTAACATATTTCTTAAAAGCTCTGAAACTTGACAATAAATCGACTTGAGATCATATAAGCTTGAGCAGTCGAGCTCGACTCATTGAATGTTTCGACTTAAATAGATAAATAAAGTTTGACTCGAAATAACTCGAGTCAACGTTAAACTCAAGTTACTCGATAAGAGATCGACTCATATACATTACTCTTTTAACACATCAACTTAATTATTGTGTCAACTAAGACAATCTTTTTGTTTTCATTTTATGACTTGAAAGTTTAGATAATGTGGATACACTTTATTACAATTATACTTTCAAACAAATGTCATTGAAAGTTTGGTTAAAAGGTCCATCTTACTTTCAAAAATTTCTCAACTTTTTAATTTCTTCAACGTTAAGTTTTACTTTTTAAAAATGGTGTGCTTTTGGCAAAGAAAATATATATTAGGTCATTTTCATCTCATTGGTAATGTAACATAAATTAGTATTTAGTAAAGTACTCGCGTAGTATTTTGTATGTCGTAATAAAAGTAAGAATAAAAAATATCATCATGACATAATGAAAAAAATCGTGTTTATTTAATAAAATATAATTGATCATTAAATGAAATATTTTTGAAATATTCTCATTTATATTACAAGCAGAGATAAGTTACCATCTCACTCATATCACTCGCATAACTCAAACAAAAAAATGTAGGCTACTCTCCTAAGTGAGTAAAAAAAACGACTTTATTTATTTTTTAATATATTTTATTAGTTTGTGAATGTGTGATGTATTTAGCAAGGTTGCAAATATCGTGAATCGCTAGTCGGTGAGTCGACCACTTCGTAACATGTAATCGTTCTAGGCAGGATTAATCGATAATTAATCGGATTGATATTTTTAACAAATTTTTGGTATTTCTAAAAAAATTTGGGTAGCTCTAACGAGTTTTATGTATTTTTGACAAAATTCTTCTTAAAATACAACTTATCATACATATAAATAGTTACTATAAATAATAAACACAAGTTTACAATGAGTTTTCAGTATTTTTGGCAAAATTTGTAGGTTTTCGACAAGTTTGACCTCAATTAACCGTCGTTGACCATAATTAACCAAGTTGACCGTCAGTAATCGCTTTTTCATTAATCGGCAAGATAGAGGGCCTTGTAGCGATTACTCGGAGATTAATCGGCTTTGTAATTTTTTTTTCAACATTAGTATTACTTAGTGAAATATATTTGACATAAAATGTATGTATTTTAACGAAATATGAGTTGCCTAGTTACTATTACGGTTGAAAGATGATGCGATACTATTTTTCTACGTCTTATTACGATGACTTAACTGTACCTAGAGTTTTTAGTTTTTTTTTATCTAATACGTTCCCCTTTGACAAATTTATATTTAAGAAGTTTTATTATTTATTCCAGTGTTGCAAAAAAAAGTCTACAAGACCGATTAATCGCCGCTTAATCGCTACAAGTCCCTCAACTTTACCGATTAATGAAAAAAAGATTAATGGTGGTCAACGATGGTCAAAAGAGATAAAACTTGATGAAAACCTGCAAATTTTGTCGAAAATACCGAAAACTCGTTGTAAACGTGTGTTTATCACTCTAGTAACTATATATGTGTGATAAGTTGTATTTCAAGAATAATATTACTGAAAATACCTAAAATTCGTTATAAATACCTAAAACTTTCTTAAAATACCAATCTGATTAATCACCGACCGACTACCAATCCATTACAATTACAAGTTACAAAGTGATCGACCTACCGACTAGCGATTCACGATATTTGCAACCTTGATTTATTCTAAAATTTGGTTTTAAGAAAAAAAAAAAAAAAAGTGGTCAGTAATCCCGAAACCGAACCGGAACCGTACCCCGATTTCTAGTACCCGAATCTCGTTCAATACGGTACCGCTACTACGAAAAAAAGTGGAAAAAATTCGGTACCACAAATTTGGTAAGTGACAGGTACCAAATCGAGAAATTCCAAAAAAACGAGAAAATCGCGATTTCCCGATACCGGTACCACTAATTCGATAAGGATCGGTACGGTACCGACAGCATGATTATCCCTAGTGGTGAGTTACTGATAACACCAACACAAAATAAAAGGGTTAAGTCCATATATTAGTAAATTACTTTCTAACTTTTATATATCTAGGTAACGAACTTTAGATATTACTAATATCGTCATTAAACTTTCAAATTTGTTCAAGCTTGTGCTTGAGGTTAATGTGGCACTTAGTCAAGGTTTTCAAGATCGGGATCTTACCTAGGATCGTTTTCGTCTTTGTAAGATCGAGATCGTAAAGTAGAATCGGGATCGTAAGATCCTACTATAATATAATTTTCTTAGTAGTCTTTGCAATATTTTACAAATTTACAAACTAATATACATTGTGAACACAAAATTAATAAAAATATGGTCTCAAATTATGATCATGAAATGTACAAGAAGATTTACACATTGTTTTTTAGATTATACAAAATAAAACCTGTAATTTATAGTTTTTTAGTTTTTCGTTCGAGAAAAAGTAAGATCAGATCGTAATAGATCCTAAGATCTTATGATCAAGATCGGGATCCTATAAGATCTTAAGGATGGAAAGATCTTACGAAAGATTCGGATCGTTTTTGCTTCGCAGAATCGTAAAATCGTAAGATCCTAAGATCAAGAAAAACATTTTGCATCATCTACACATTAAATTAACTTTCGAAACTCAAGATGGTGCATCTACATGAATAAATGGGCATCTAATGCAAGTCGTTTTGCATCTCAAATATGTGGTTTTAGTTTCTTTCCACCACTTCTTATTTTAAGTTTTTTTTCACTGTATCTTTACTCTATGTAACATACCTCTTATCATAAATTAGGGCTAATTAGCAAAAACCGCATTAAAACCCGATTGAGTTCAAAAGTATAACAAAGGATCGGATTAAAATTTTGGGTCAATATTCGATCGATTATGGTTGTTTCTAACAAAATACTTTAGTTGCTTGTGTGTAAGATAGGATCAAACCAGGTCTAAATATTTAAGTTATTTTGTGTTTTGAAAAAAAAAATTTCGTTGGCATCAGAAATTTTGTTCCAACGGTTACCCTTAAAATATGGTGTCAACATGATTGTGATGCCAAAACCCCAGAATTCTACGTAGCGCCTTTGGCAACACATTCTGGTGCCAACAACTTCCAAGAATCTAAACTCTTTTGGTTAAGACATAGAGTTGATAGTGGTCAAATAATTGACATGATAGAATATGCTTAGTTGACATGAAAGTCATCTCATAATTGCAAATTAACTAAACAAAAGTTTGTACCAACCGTAGGTTGAAACCATCTTTGACAACTATTAATTCCAACTAATTATTAATCAAACACAAAAGTCACCTTTAGTACAATAATCACTCGATTATATATATTCTTCGTGAGTACTTTCAACTCTTTTTCGACTTATCATTATAGATTTTTGATCGCGCAACTTGATAGTTATATCGACTCATCACCGGTTACAGGCTAAAAAGATCTCGGGTAACTTGAAATGGTTCAAAATGATTCATTTTGATGATGGAAAAATTTAAACGACCAAGTTTGATAGTAACACTCGACATTGCACATTATGAGCAACTTGTACGTAAATTCGATGTGACATGCACACGAGGCCGAAAATAATGTATGCCGATACGGGTTGTGCATCTCTTCTATAAGTTTGGTAGCTTTTGTTATCATAGAAATAGAATTGTAACAAACTCATTATTGTTTGACAATGATTTACATTGTTTTAATTCCAACAACTTTTGGTTACTTGTTGTTCATGTTTTGTAATTTTTTAGCAAGTTGGTTTAGCAAAGAAATGAAACTAGTCTTTATTGGGTAATCTGTTTTGTATTCGATGGGTTGTAAAAAGTGAAAACTAAGGTGATTGTGTTGAATTTTACGTTGAAATTACTCGTCTTCAGTTATAACTTATACTGTAACTCTGTAAGTAATACCGTTTTATTTTTATTGTTCACATCTTGATTTCGCTATCCACTATTAAAAATATATAAAGAAGTCTGATCGAATTTAATATATTACTTATGTTTGAAATTATCATGACAAAATTTAAAAAAAAAAAACCTTAAGGGAAAATTGTAATTATTTCAAAATAGTAAAAAATGAAAACAGTAATAAATTAATTTATTTTAATTGTATGTTTTTTCATCATAAGACAATAATTTTGAAACAAAAAAGTGATATATTCACATAATTTTCATAAAACAAAACTCTCACACCCATGTAACAATTAAATATGATAAGGACTAGAAAAAGGAAAAAAACAAAACTATATGGTTTGTGCATTACAATTGATGAGGGTGTAAACGAGTTGAACTTTTAGCAAAGCTTGGCTCGATTTGATAATATTATGTTCGGATCTAGCTTGATTCGATAGCTTGATGAGTCTTTAGGAAAGCTCGAATTCGGCTTGATAATTTTTAAATTCGATTCCATTTCGACAAAAGAACCAATAAAATAACAAAAGTAAATGTTTACATTTTAGTGTATTCACATGTAATCCTTAAAATTGTACATACATTGTAACATATTTCTTAAAAGCTCTAAAACTTGACAATAAATCGACTTGAGATCATATAAGCTTGAGCAGTCGAGCTCAACTCATTGAATGTTTCGACTCAAATAGATAAATAAAGTTTGACTCGAAAGAACTCGAGTCAAGTTTAAACTCGAGTTACTCGATAAGAGACCGACTCGTATACATTACTCTTTTAACACATCAACTTAATTATCGTGTCAACTAAGACAATCTTTTTGTTTTCATTTTATGACTTGAAAGTTTAGATAATGTGGATACACTTTATTACAATTATACTTTCAAACAAATGTCATTGAAAGTTTGGTTAAAAGGTCCATCTTACTTTCAAAAATTTCTCAACTTTTTAATTTCTTCAACGTTAAGTTTTACTTTTTAAAAATGGTGTGCTTTTGGCAAAGAAAATATATATTATGTCATTTTCATCTCATTGGTAATGTAACATAAATTAGTATTTAGGAAAGTACTCGCGTAGTATTTTGTAATTTTTTCGTCTTATATTAATAGTTCAGTTTATTATTTTTGGATGTTTCAAATTAATAGTTCAGTATAAAAAAGTATAAGAAGTGTAAATTAAGTTTACCATACCATCTTCACTTAAGGGTATTATTAAAACAATAAAAAAGTTGTAAGTTAATTTGTTAAAGGTAAAATTATCATTGTGTAAAAAGTAAGAAAGAAAAAACTGAAAAAATTATGTTTTTATTTAATTGTATGTTTTTGGTCGGTGGACTATTAATATGTGACGAAAGAAGTATGTCGTAATAAAAGTAAGGATAAAAAACATCATTATGACATTATGAAAAAAATCATGTTTATTTAATAGAATATAATTGGTCATTACATGAAATATTTTTAAAATATTCTCATTTATAACTATTACAAGAAATTCATATTTTGACAAAGCAAAATGAGTGAAAACTCATTTAAGTTACCATCTCACTCATATCACTCGCATAACCAATGTTTTAAAACCCGGTTTTTTAATTAACCCGGTCTAGTGACCGGTTTATAGTTCAACCGGTTCAACCGATTCAACCACCGGGTTAATCCGGTTCTTATACATGTATATTTTTTTATATTTTTAATGTGTAATATTTATTTTTTACTCACTAACCTTAGTTTTAAATTTTATATTTAAAACATTATTGTAAAAATTTTGTAAAAATAATTAATTTATGTTTACAATTTATAATAGACTATAATAAAACTATATTAGTAAATGTTTTAAGTTAGTTTAACTTTATTTTAACTAACACTAATAATCATTACTTTAATATATATTTTTAAAACTTAAAAATATTTATAAAATAAAACTTTTAAAATATTTCTTTTATAAAAAATCATGACCCGGTCGGGTTAATCAAACCGGGTCAACCCGGTTCAACGAAAAAACGGCGGTTCAATCCGGTTCTCAAACAAGCAAAAACCCGGTCACATCCGGCCCGGTCTCCGAGCCGATTCACGGTTCAACCGGCCGGGTCAACCCGGTTTTTAAAACATTGTGCATAACTCACACAAGAAAATGTAGGTTACTCCCCTAAGCGAGTTAAAAAAAAACGAGTTTATTTATTTTTAACATATTTTATTAGTTTATGAATGTGTGATGTATTTAGCAAAGTTGCAAATATTATGAATTGCTAATCGGCCAGTCGACTATTTTGTAACATGTAACCGTTTTAGGCGGGATTAATCGGTGATTAATCGGATTGATACTTTTAGCAAATTTTTAGTATTTCTAGAAATTTTTGGTTATTTCTAACGAGTTTTAGGTATTATTGGCAAAAATATTCTTAAGATACAATTATCATACATATAAATAGTTATTATAAGTGATAAACACAAGTTTACAGTGAGTTTTCGGTATTTTCGGCAAAATTTGTCGGTTTTCGACAAATTTGACCTGCATTGACCGTCGTTGACCATAATTGACCACAGTTGACCGCCAGTAATCGTCTTCTCATTAATCGGCAAAGTTGAGGGTCTTGTAGCGATTAATCGGAGATTAATCGACCTTATAAACCTTTTTTGCAACATTGGTATTTAGTGAAATATATTTGATATAAAATGTATGTATTTTAACGAAATATGAGCTGTCTAGTTATCATTACGGTTGAAAGATGATGTGATACTATTCTTTTATTATTTATTTCAGTGTTGCAAAAAAAAAGTCTACAAGATTGATTAATCGCTATGAGGCCCTAAACCTTGTCGATTAATGGTGGTCAACTGTGGTCAACGACGGTCAAAGGAGATCAAACTTGATGAAAACCTGTAAATTTTGCCGAAAATACCGAAAAATCGTTGTAAACGTGTGTTTATCACTTTAGTAACTATATATATGTGTATGATAAGTTGTATTTTAAGAATTATATTGTTGAAAATACATAAAACTCGGTATAAATACCCAAAACTTTATGAAAATACCAAAAATTTGCTAAAAATACCAATCCGATTAATTACCGATTAATCTCGCCTAGAACGATTACAAGTTACAAGGTAGTCAACCGACCGACTAGCGATTCACGATTTTTACAACCTTCGTTTATTCTAAAATTTGGTTTTAAAAAAACAAAAGATAGAAAGGAGTGAGTAGGGATGAGCATTTCGTCCTGAATTTCGAAATTGAACCGGAACTGTACCGATTCCCGGTACCCGAATCTCGTTCGGTACGGTACCGGTACTACGAAATAAGATTAAAAAAATTCGGTATCACGAATTCGGTAAGTGACCGGTACCAAATCTAGAAATTCTAAAAAAACAAGAAAATCGCGATTTTCAGATACCGGTACCACTAATTTGATACAGGATCGGTACGGTATCGATAGCGTGGTTATCCCTAGTGGTGAGTGAGTGATTGCACCAACCAAAAATAAAAGAGTTAAGTCCATATATTAGTAACTTACATTCTAACTTTTACATATCTAAGTAACGAACTATAGATATTACTAATATCGTCATTAAAATTTCAAATAGGTAATATGACCGTTTGGTGCCGGTCAAAATGCCTATCATTTTTCTAGTCTTAACCGACACCAAATAATGTGGAAAAAAATTCGGTACCACGAATTCGGTAAGTGATCGGTACCAAATCAAGAAATTCTAAAAAAAAGATAAAATCTTTATTACTCGATACCGGTACCACTAATTCGATAGAAGATCGTTACGATATTAGTGATAACACCAACCCACTAACGATTCATGATTTTTGCAACCTTCATTTATTCTAAAATTTGGTTTTAAAAAAAAAGAAAGAAAAAAAGTGGTGAGTAGGGATGAGCATTTCGTCCCAAATCTCGAAACCGAACCGGAACCGTACCGATTCCCAGTACCTGAATCCCGTTCAGTACGGTACCGTTATTACGAAATAAGGTGGAAAAAAATTCGATACCACGAATTCGGTAAGTGACAGGTAACAAATCGAGAAATTCCAAAAAAAACGAGAAAATCGCGATTTCCCGATACCGGTACCACTAATTCGATACAGGATCGGTACAGTACCGACAACGTGATTATCCCTAGTGGTGAGTTAGTGATAACACCAACACGAAATAAAAGGGTCAAGTCCATATGTTAGTAACTTACTTTCTAACTTTTACCTATCTAGATAACGAACTTTAGATATTACTAGTATCATCATTAAACTTTCAAATTTGTTCCAATATAGGTAATATGCCCGCTTGGTGCTGGTCAAAATGCCTATTATTTTTCTAGTTTTAACCGATACCAAATAAGGTGAAAAAAATTCGGTATCACGAATTCGGTAAGTGACCGGTATCAAATCGAGAAATTCCAAAAAAAAGAAAAAATCGCGATTTTCCAATACCGGTACCATTAATTTGATACGAGACCGGTATGGTACCGGTACACTGCTTATCCCAAGTGGGAATCGGTATGGTTCCACTTCGGTCATATTACCTATATTGGAACAAATTTTAAAATGTAATGACGATCTTAGTAATATCTAAAGTTTGTTACTTAGATATGTAAAAATTGGAAAGTAAGTTACTAATATCTGATCTTATCCCAAAATAAAAAGACATGACGAAAACATAAAAAACAAAAAAACCGCGATTTCTCGATACCGATACCACTAATTCGATACAAAATCAATACGCTAATATCAGTAGTGGTATGTGAGTGATAACACCAACCAAAAATAAAAAGACATAACGAAAATATAAAACCCAAAAAACAAATAAATAAAAATAATTAAATTTTTAAAACCAGCTTTTCATTTAGAAGCTACTTTTATAATTGAGTTATACCATGGTTGCTTTATGTGCAACTTGACCGATTCCCGTTCATTTGGTACCGGTACTACGAAATAAGGTGAAAAAAAACTTGATACCACAAATTCGGTAAGTAACCAGTACCAAATCGAGAAATTCTTGATGAAAAACGAGAAAATCACGATTTTCTGATACCGATACCACTAATTCGATACAAGATCGGTACCGTATTATAGCAGTGGTGAGTGAGTGATAACACCAACCAAAAATAAAATAAAAAGACATAAACAGAAATATAAAACCCAAAAAATAAAAAAATAAAATTTATATTCCTGTATGTGTGTGTGTTTTATTATTTCCTCTTCTGGATCATCCTCATTTCTTCATTTTCAGCGCGTGTATTACAATCGCCGCCGTTCACCGGAACCCTAATTATTCGATTTCATTTTCATAACCCTTATTGACGGCTAATTGTTTCCGATTCACTAGTGGCGATTGCATTATTTGGTATATATATATATATCCATTACTTGATTTGATCTGATTGTTTTCAACATGAAATGATTCATTCATTGATATCGAAGATGTTACGGTTTCGATGATTTTGAAAATTTTGATGATTTGTTTGTGGTTTTAGGTTTTTAAACCCCAATTTTGACGACTGTTAGTTGTTACGGTTTCGTTAATTTAGGCGTATTGAGAGTTTCGTGATTTAGTTGTGGTTTTGGGAGGTTTAGTGCGCGAATTAGTTTAAATTTGAACCGTAAGCTGGTTAATGATTTTGCTATGTACTTGTCAACGTATCCAACTTGTTACGGTTTCGCTAAACTAGGTGTATTGGAAGTTTCGTGATTTAGTTGTGGTTTTCGGAGGTTTAGTGCGCGAATTATTTTTAATTTTGAACCGTAAGATGGCTGATGATTAACGAGTGTGTTAACGTATGATTTTGCTAGTTTCTTTGTGAGTTGTGGTTTAATTGCTAGTGTATTTGTGAATGTATCCAACTTGTTACGGTTTCTTTAAACTAGATGTATTGGAATTTGATGATTTAGTTGTGCTTTAAGGAGGTTTAGTGCGCGAATAGTGGAATTAGTTAGATTTTGAATTTTGTTTTTTTCAACGACAAGCCGATGATTAGTATACGCTTTTGCTAAATTAGGTGTATTGAAAATTAGATTTAGGGTGCTAGTCGTGGAATTGGTTAACTTTGGATGTTTATTTTTTGAACAACAAGCTGGTGATGATTAACGAGTGATATTACCATTTGATTGTGTAGAGGGCGCGTATAGGGATTTTTACAAGTTGTATACAAGGATGCATAGACAGTTGACACCTTGTTGACTACTTGTATTTGATCTTCCTGGCATCACTCGTTAGAGGCTAAATACTGGTTTACTGTACCAGTACCGGAGCTTGTGATAACTATTGCTTTAACACGCAGTATGGATTCCTGCAAAGTCTGCATCTGAAAAGGCAATTAGTTCGAAACCGGAGTGTTTCTGATAACAAAGGCCCATATTAATAGTGACTTTGAGATAACGAAAGATCCGTTTCACAGCAGTAAGGTGCTTTTCCGTTAGACTTGATTGGTAACGGGTACACAGACAGGTAGGAGAAGTGATATAAGGCCTACTAGACATAAAATTACGTTAGGGATCTTATATATGATAAGATGATGTATATTCGTACTGTATATGATTATGGGTGAAAAAACTTATGTCAAACCTCAATACTGTGGTTGATCAATCTAGTTTTGTTTTTAGTGGCTTTTCCATCGAACTGTATAGGAACACTTTATTGTTAGCCTAAATATTTATAGTAGGTCAACAGGATTCCGAATGTAAATAAAGAAAGGCTAGTTATTTAAAAGGCTTTGCATTTCATTTATTGTTCAACATACAAGTTAAATAGTGTTGGATTAGGATGATGTAAGTCATCTAGTTCAAACTTACATTCTACTCACATGTCACTGTGACTCTTTGTTTACGTTACAGTTTTGATATAGTTTGATGAGAATTTGTTTTGTATAATTGTGAAAATTGAACTTGTTATGGTTTGGTATCGGAAAATTTACGCGATATGGTATATAGTTGATTTACTTGTTTTTTTAGGTTTAGTGAAGGTTTTTATTGTCGTGTAGTTACATGTTTTCAGCGTTTAAGATTAAGGGACGTGTATTGGTGTTAGGGTCGCAATGAAATTGTAGGAGTTGAGTTGTTTATTATGTATATATGTACAGAGAAGAAATGTATGTAAATATAACTTGATGATTAAGAACAAGTACTGCTGGACCGGTCGTAGTGGTTCTATAGTTCTTTATATATCTGGTTGTTGAATGCTAAATGCAGCAGATGATAACAATGGCATCAAAAAGTCTTAAAATCATGGCATGCATTCACTATCGTATGATAGTTGTGCATACATGCTGGTTTATCTGTCTAGTTTGGTTGTTATTGGCCTTTCCAACTCATTGTTGGCTAATTAATGTTAGTACTACTTAGTACAGGAACATTTTTCTATCAGAGATGCCGCTAATGAATATAAGTGAATAGAGAGTCCTGAACCTAAAGTAGCTAATTAAAAAGGCATTCCATTTTAATGTTCAACATGTCAGATAGTGGATAAGGATGGATATGGATGATGTCAGATAGCTTTAGCAAGTTCAACTTCTGGTATAAGTTCTAACAACAGAACATTTTATTAGGCTGATATTTCGGTCTTTTCCCGCCTTTTACTGGGTACTAATGCGGGTTTTATAATGAGGGTTACCTATGGAAGGTATTTTAGTCTTCTGCCTGTTTCTGTGCTCCCGTCTAAGTTAGCTATTAAAGGTATGTTAGTCTATTGAAGGGGTATTTTAGTCTTCTGCCCATTTCTGTGCTCCTATTTCTAAGTTGGAGGCCAGGATCAAATGTCGCGACATCGAGTGGCTAAAAGGACGACTTTCTTATTTTATTTTGTGCGAGACAATCAGACAATCAACTTTACGATAGATGCATTAGGTAATCATGTGTGTTGCTCAGAAGATCTCATGCAGTATAGGTGTGAACCCTACATCGCTAGTGTTTTTATTTGCCCCATTTATTGAAAAGAGTAAAGCTTGACTTTACACAAAACTTAAATGAAATTTTTAGTTATTAACCAAATTTCTTTAGTCCCGTACTCCCGTTTAATACTGAAATATAGGGGAGATAGAAAGGTTTACAGAAAGGAAGTTATCCCATTCCACGAGTAACTAAAAAAATGAATTGTCGCAGTTTTATCGGACCGAGTTACTGCTAGTTTCCGGACAATACATCTGTTTTCTAGCTTTGCTTTTGCTGTTTTGAGATTTATATATTCTTTCATTAATTCCTAATTATTGAACATATATATAAATTCGCCACATTTCTTGGTTTATTAATATATGATTCACTTGTTGGATACTACTTCTTTAGTACATTGTCGTTTTTGGAGTATTATATCTGGTGACTGTAATAATGCATATTGTTTTGTTATGCTGGTTCTAATGATGTACTTTGGGTATTCATTCACTTTACAGCGAAGGGGAGATTTCGATTGCCGCTGTCTGTCGCGCTTCATTCCTTTTGCTCTGTAAACGGCATGCAGAACAGTGGCAGTCTTCCCAAGAGCAATTCTTTAAGATCCCCTCAACAGTCCCTTCGCCGCCTTAATTTTTGCTCTCAAGTAGCAACGGGTCAGCAAACATCTCCAGTCGTATTTCCTGAAAAGCGTACCAAGAATAAGGCTTCAAGAAGAAATGACGTCAGCGCCAGCAGCGATGATTCCAAGAAATCAAAGAGGGAGGAACACAGGATTGATATTGGAGATGAGAAATCTGATCTGTTGGGATATGAAGTCATTTCTGGGAAGCTAGTTTTGGATAAGCGAAAGAACATAAAAGCTACCGATGCAGAAAACTCAACCGAAAATGCGCACTTAGATACTGTTGATGCTAAATTAACAAGCAGGATGTTGGTTTGGGGTTCACATGTTTTAAGCCTCGATGATATCATTTCAGTAAGTTTTCTAAAAAAATGGGAAAACTGCAACAAAATGCAATGTATGGCTCAGTTCTTACCAATATTTGTAACACACGTTTTTTCACATGATTAAAAAGTGCGTTGCAAGTATTGGTAAATAAATTGACCAGTGCTTCGCATTTCTATGCTGTTTGTCGAACAGATTATTCAACCTTTTGTTTTATTGATGGTTATTTTGCTTCCTCTCATGACTTGTGCAGGTGACCTACAATTATGGTCTAAGGCATTTTATAGTACACTCATACCCGAAAAAGAAGTCTTCGTTATTCTCAAAATCTGGCAGAAGCAGGAAGGATTTTTGTTTCCTGGCTTCAACTCCAGACGAAGCTTCTCAATGGGTTACTGCGTTTGCAGATCAGCATTGTTTTGTGAATTTAGCGCCTCATCCCTTGGTTTCTTCAAAGAAGCACGAATCCGAAATAATGGCTCTAGATTTTACCTACACACATATTAAAAGTAAAAGTCCACCGCGGATGCTTGTCATCTTAAATCCCCGTTCTGGACGGGGTCGCTCCACCAAAGTTTTTCATAATTTGGTTGAACCAATATTTAAGGTAATACATAACCTCTGATTTTATATGAGGATCTGTTTATCGACTTTTATAGATTGTCATTTTTCAAATACTCGGTACCCTTTTATCCAGTTGGTAGTGTGCTATATCAGGGTGTTTGGTTTAGCTTATTTTTGGGTTATTGCCTTATTGAGATTTGAAATTGCCGATAAACCACTTTCTTTTAGCTTATGAGCATCTAAAACTGAGCTTATGGCAAAGCCATAACCTTAACTGCTTAATTTAGAAGCTCGAAAAAGTGAGCTTATTAGCTTTTTAAAGTCTGAATACGCTGATAAACCCAGAAAATAAGCTAAGCCAGTCACCCCTAGGGGGTGTTTGTTTAAGTTTATATGTGGGCTTATTAGCTTATTTGATTTCGGCTTTTATTTTATAAGCTCCAGTTTTCTGCCTTATTTTGGAACTTACGGGCTTATATAAGTTTATCATATGATAGCTTGCAGGGTTTAAGCTGGAAGTAGTCAAGACGACATCTGCCGGCCATGCTAGGAATCTAGCTTATAGTGTTGATTTTAGCACGTGTCCTGATGGTATGCATTCTGTATCCTTTTGTTTTTATCGTAGTTAGTATTCTTGGAGAATAATTCGTTGGTTCTCAACTATTTGTGTTTTTTTACCTTATACCAGGAATTATATGTGTTGGAGGCGATGGAATTGTCAATGAGGTTGGTGCTTATTTACATGATGTTAAGGTTTATTATTATCGTACATGGTTTTATTTACACGATCTGATTTTCTTGTGCAGGTTCTGAATGGTCTTCTTTGTAGAGACAACCAAAAAGAAGCAATTTCAATTCCAATTGGTATCATACCGGCTGGCTCTGATAATTCTTTAGTCTGGACTGTTCTTGGAGTTAGGGATCCAGTATCTGCTGCACTGGCTATAGTGAAGGTAATGATTAGTACGGGTTTCAAGTGAAACATGAAGTCAGATGTGGAAGTCTCCCGTCTAAGCTAATGCGTATCATACCTCTTTTTTCCAGGGAGGTCTTACTGCTACAGATGTATTTGCTGTCGAATGGATCCAAACAGGTGTCATTCATTTTGGAATGACGGTTTCTTACTTTGGTTTCATTAGTGATGGTAAGCATTGTCACTCGTTAACTATCGAGTCTACGTTTTTTAGTGATGGTATATTAACAAGTAAATATCTATAAAATTTGTAACAGTGTTGGAACTATCTGAGAGATATCAGAAACGCTTTGGTCCTCTGCGTTATTTTGTTGCTGGTGTTCTCAAGTTCTTATGCTTACCAAAATACAGCTATGAACTAGAATATCTACCTGTATCAAAAGAAAAAGCCGATCTAGAAAGGCAAGCCTTAGCTGACAAAGATATGGTCGACATGTCAGATTTATACACTGATGTCATGAGGAGATCAGATGGTATCCCAAGAGCTTCTAGTTTATCAAGTATCGACTCTATAATGACCCCTGGTCGGTCTGGAGCTGATATGGATACGACTTGTAGTAGCACAGAACCATCAGATTATGTGCGGGCCATTGATTCAAAGTCAAAGCGCCTTTCGAGTGGAAGAAGCAATGTAACATCAGAATCGGAAGTCATTCATCCTCAGCCACCACTTTCATCAACTCCAAATTGGCCAAGAACACGGTCGAAGTCAAGAACTGATAAAGGGTGGAGTGGCCTGACAGCATTACAGGTAGTTTTTTTTAACCCATTATCTAACCCGCACACATTG
This sequence comes from Glebionis coronaria, assembly GCA_025667525.1. NCBI lineage: Eukaryota > Viridiplantae > Streptophyta > Magnoliopsida > Asterales > Asteraceae > Glebionis > Glebionis coronaria. Next base: position 1,942,721 of record JANFOE010000122.1, on the reverse strand, counting down.
TCACCTTTATAAAATTTAATCATTTAGTATACGTGTGACATGGTTCTTGGCTGAGTTCGATTTCGTGCATAAAGTTTGATAAAACTTTTGACAACAGGATCCTACTAGATCTTCGTGGGGAAACTTAGGAGCACATGACAAAGAGGATATATCATCAACAATGTCAGATCCAGGCCCGATTTGGGATGCTGAACCTAAGTGGGACGCAGAACCAAATAATTGGGAAATGGAAAATCCGATAGAATTGCCGGGCCCACCAGATAACGATGGAAATGAAGAAAGGAGGGAAACAGGGATCACATTGGAAGAAAATTGGGTTAATAAGAAAGGCAAGTTTCTTGGGATTCTGGTATGCAACCATTCTTGTAAAACCGTTCAAAGTTTGAGCTCTAAGGCGGTGGTGGCACCAAAAGCGGAACATGATGACAACACTATGGATTTATTGTTGGTTCATGGAAGTGGAAGACTAAGGCTGTTAAGATTCTTTATACTTCTGCAGATGGGTCGACACCTTTCTCTTCCTTATGTGGAATATGTGAAGGTATATCACTTACCCACAAGTCTTAATTTAAGAAATACACGAGTAGAATTTTTATAGACAGTATATTGATTGTTTTTAGCTAGCGAGCAACTATATGAACTTGGTACACATGTATATCTATTGTTCTTTCGGGTCAATGACTGCGGTTCCATCGGCTATCTCCTTCTCGTTAGCGAATAGTCTAGAAATGACATTTTGGACTTAGTTAAATACAGGCTATAGAATAGAATTAGTTAAGAAGGAATAGGGTTCACAAGGTTGTATCACGAGTTTACAATGATTATCATTAGAGGTAGCGAAGTAGGCGGGTTGAGCAAGTTAGGTAACAAGTCAAAACGGGTTTAAAGTCTGGATTGGTACTATCTAATGCCGGTCAAAATTAGGCAGGGTGACCTACCAACATTTTTGTTCCTTTTACCTTGATTTTTATGCGCGATATAAGAGATATAAAATATTATCTAAGTCTAATTTCTGTCTAAATTAAATACAGGTAAAGTCAGTGAAGCTGAAACCATTAAAAAGTACACACAACGGGTGTGGAATCGATGGGGAACTTTTCCGAGTATCAGGTCAAGTAGTCTCATCTTTACTTCCAGAACAATGCCGGCTCATTGGCCGCCCTCCAAGCAACAATGTGAAATAATAACCATTATAGCCGCCTCTAAATCTGATATGGACGATTGATTACCCCAATCATACCATATCACTGTTACATATATCTACTGAGGTGACCTGTATAATTTGATCCTTTTTCCCCTTATCCGGCTTGATAACTTGCTTGTTCTTCTTTTGTCTTCCGTCCGTAGTATGTCCGGTCCGGTCTTATAATCTATATATACATAATACACTTTGTATCTATTGGCGCGTCTTTTTTTTAATGGACGGAACAACAGTATTTTGGAGTTGATTTGAATTGGTTGATGTGTATTGTAAAGCATTATGTAGAGTTGGACGTGTTGTTTCCACTTGTTGGCTGCTTTTCGGATTCGGTAACTGATTGATTCTTAGTGTGTTGTTTAATATTTGTAACTTCCTAATATTATTATAAGCCACATGTATGACTGCATTCATCCTATATTGTCCTAGATTCATGATTAGTAGCTAGTTAGGCAATAGTCAAAGCATGTATATCTTTGACCCAAACTCCCGAAGGACATTTTCGTCCGGTTTTTGATTTTTTAGCCGACTAATCTACGTAGCTTGAGTATCCACATAAGCTCAAACATGTTGGCCGCCGGAGTTGCTTATATAAATGTATCTAACTTGATCTTTTTGTCGTCGTTGATGTATGACAATGAGATAAAACAAATTGTACAAAGACAAACGTCAGATTGCAAAATCCGTGATGGAATTTAAATAGGAACCACTTAATTATCATTATATACGAAAATGATGTTTTTGGAGTGGTTTAAAACCTTTAGACATAGAAACGTGACAATTAAATGCGGCGGCTTGTAAATGGGATGCTTTTTATGAGGTGTTTGGTATGGTGTAAAAGGATGAAGGATCATTACGAATAGATTAGGTTTTTGACTTTATTTAAAAGTTCGTATGAACATGATTGATAATATCTTTGATATAAACTTATCTCATACTAGACTCGTATTGGTTTATAAGTTCAAGTGTAAAACTCATTCAAAGAGCTAACTTGTTTAAGGAAGTGATATTTAGACGATATAAACCATCAACCGTTCTTATACTTAGTCGATGGGGATAACAATTTTTTAAAACCAGAATACAAAGGCTTATTGGAAGGTTTAGTTTTCTGTTCAATTGTGGAACACCCCCAAACTCACTGTGGTCTTTGAAGGTCCTAAACCTCTCATTGAAAGCAAGTTATCTACTACAGCCGTACTTACACTTGCACCTGATCCATTGCTACAAGTTCCTCTTCCACCACCTCAAACACTACATGTCAGGTGTTTCAAGGTGACCATGATGCAGGACGACATGTTTAAAGGTTTATGTTTTATATTCCTGGACAAGTATCACCTCGTTCACCAATGTAACACGCCTAACTTCTTTTATTTTCATCCTGAACCGGCTGGTCTCGCGAAAAAGGACCCTTCGTGGGGATATTTACCGTTGATCATGACAGACTCGGCCTTGAGGACAAGGCTATTTTTCATGATGAGAGTATTGATACGGTTTATAAGCATGAGGACCAAGTCATGAAAACTACCCACTATCTCCATGCATTGTTTGTTAGTTTACTAGAAATAAGTATCCCACGTCTTAGAATAGCAGTTGACATGTTTTTATTTCCTATATATATGTAACATGTATTCACTTTAAGGAGAAGAAAAAATTAATCAAAGTCTCGTTCCTCTCTTATTTTTATGGAGTCTTGCCCGCTCTAAGGGCCTTATCCGTCTCGTTCTTTATCTAATTCTTGAGAGTTTGGCCTACTAAAATAAGGCCACATCAGAATCTCAAATCTATTGCGGTGTTCAAAGGATAAAAAATAAGACATTAGCTATGGCACATGCTGTTATGATAAGATCGGGTTGCGGTGTAGTTAGTATTCATATGACTTGAAAAAACGAAAAAATGAAAAGTTAAGGCCTATCCAAGCTTTTATTTTGGATTTTAGATATATATTAGAGCACTAAGAGTGTTTGGCATTAGAAGTTGGTGTCATATAGAAAAGTGTGTCACGTATGCTATGACATTAGAAATGTTATAACACCCGCCACATTTTGTGTGGAGTAGTTGGCACTAGAAAAGTGGTGTCAAAAGACAAAAAAGTGGTATCAAGAGACTACATACTCTACTTTTTATTATATATAAAAATAAAAATTCGAAAACGTCACTTTTGGTTGGCTCGTATCTACGATGCGAGGATCATGACATAAGGATGAGGAGTGGTGCGCTGCTGGAGAGTTGACGCCAAAGCCCGCCAACCAGGCTACCAACTCTACACTCTTTGGGCTCTTACACATATTTACATAAACAACATTAAGATGAGCAAAAACCTTAACGATTAAAGCTCGTCAAGCTATCAAACCAAATCAAGCCTATCTTATGGTGTTCGCTATGGGTGTAGAAAAAACCGTTCAATCGGAAACTAAAAAAACCCAAACCGAAAAAACTCGTTTGTTGTGGTTCGGTTACGGTTTATTACTTTTTGATATTTGTGGTTAACCGAACCGATTCGTGTATAATATACATCAAAGTTTGACTAAATCTCTATCTCTACTATACATAAAGCGTGTATGAGGATTGTTGAAAAGTTGAAAATTTTCAACATTTCTTAAAGTAGCTTTAAATATTGCCTTTCAACATTATTTTATTATCGAGTTACGAAATCGAACCACGAGTCAACTCGACCGAGTCACGGGATCGAGTACCGGGTCAATCAGTCAAGTAATCGGATCATAGGTTTGACGAGACCGGGTCAACCTGGTGATGGGATCAACCATCAGGTCCACCCGATCCAGTCATCGAGTCATGAGATCGACCACCAGTTCAATCCGGTCGAGTCACTAGGTCAACCTGGTTATAGGATCAACCACCGGGTCAACCCGGTCGAATCATCGAGTCATGAGATCGACCACCAGGTTAATCTAGTCGAGTCACCGGGTCATGGGATCGACCACCGGGTCACCCCTAACATTCGTAGTGATCGGACGATCGAGTAAGCTGACCCACACCTGACTTGGTCGCGCTGTAACCCCCTCCCTCGACTCGGTAAACCTTCAGTTTTTTTGAGAACCATGTCACACACTCTACCAATTCGTGTGCTTGTTTGTGTGTGTTGCATTAAAATGATTTTGGAAATAAAGTGTTTTCTTTCAATATGGGTGAAACACTTTACTTTTCTTTTCTTTTCTATGTTAGTTACTTAGTTATATATTCAATAATCCCTAGGTTTTTTAGCTTCAAATTGTGGCAATACAAAGGGACTCCCGTAAACGACTCCTCGGGAGTCCCTCCCAACAATTGCAAAGCATAACATTTAGCTCGCCAAGTTTGAGAATACGAGATAACAAGTTTGAACATAGCTCTCATATATGTCATAATCTTTTTCCCCCTATATATCCTGCTACGTTCGGACATTACCTCCTTCAATATATGACCAAGTACGGTTGGGGAGGCATTACGATGATGTGGCTGAATTTGAGTTATAGTGCATGTATGATGATCGATAAAAGTTGTTACAAAAAACTTATGATAGTCTTTAGGTATATAGGCTCGAAAAATCCACCCGCATGTGTCATCAATACATTTGCATATAACCTCTGCGGGTCTGACCTTGGGTATCTAATATGAAATCCCTCTTCAAGAGCTTTTTTACCCAAAGCAATTTTTATTTGTTGTCTACTATCAAAAGTATCATGTAAACGAATAAGACTTAGATGTTCCATAACACGTACCTTTTTTCGACTTGATATCGCGCGATACTAGAGTTTTGAGTACGACATGCATATTCCAAAATTTATCCTTCTTAGATTTGATGTTCTGAATGAGTGTTATTTTCGCCTCCTCATCTGATTCAATACCCTCCTCATCAGATTCACTACTCTCCTCATCAGATTCACTACTCTCGTCCTCGCCGGATAATATTTTTACTTTCCCAAAAACACTACCCATTACCTTTTCTCCAAAAGGTTGTAATATACTATCATCTAACAAATCCTTTTCTTTAGCCGTATTGGTTTTTAGTGAAACAACGGCTTGTTTGTTTTTACGATTAACGGAATCACATTGAGGATCCTGCATGGAAATCCAGGTGCATACATAGGATATTCAGGAAAGCCATGCATTTGTTGATAACTAGGAAAGGTTTGTTGAGGCATTCGCGTTAGGTGATTTTGTGTGGCATGATATTCAATTTGATAAACATTTATTGATGAGGTAACATGAATAACATTTCTTTGTTGATTGCTTCCCGTGGTTGATAGTTGTCTACCATTTACACTAGACTCAACAATACTCAACGTAACAATTCTACTACTTCTAACATCAAATTCCATAAATTCACTAACTTCCAAATCATCACATACCTCTACGATATCATTATCTGAATTGTAAGTTACCATAAAATTAGTATTAGCATCGATTTATAGCCTTTCGGATACTGCTTCTAGTAAACATTGATATAGGCGAGGGTTCGAAGAAGAGATTCTTCCGCTTGAATGTAATTGCACGACTCGACCCACTAACCACTAACATTTGCCGTTCTAAGAAAAACATTGATATGATGACAACAATTGTAAAATTAGTGTACGTTTTACACAATTGAATGACATATACTCCAACACACCATTCACTCTTTCCCATGCACCTCCTTTACACACTCGTATTTTGACGGATTCTATGAAAAATTGCGTTTTTAGTGAAAATTGTGAGTTTTTACGTGAAATAAGGATGTATGACATTTTTATCCAAAACTACAAGAAAATATCGCAAATATCATGAAAATCTCGCAATTTTATCCATATTTTATGCATATTTTACGAACTGGTAAAAATATCGAAAATTCAATATATGATAAATATCGAAAATTTTAGATATTCTGACGAAGTTTCAATTTTTTTTTTTTTTTTTGGCATAATATTTAAAATTTTTGATTTTTAAAAAATATCAAAAATTTCAGATTTTTTAAAGAAATTTCAAAAGTTTTTTATTTTCTTCAAAAAATCTAAACTTTTCGATATTATCTATTTCGTAAAGGTGTATAATTTTTCGATTTTCTTTTGTATGTTGGCTGTTGGAAGAAAAAACTGGATATTTTTGTGAAAAAGGTAACAAATTAGGTATTTTTATGATTTTTCCTATTTACTATTATTTTTATTTATTTTAATTTAATACTCTACTAATAATATATAAATAAGTTTTAATCAAATTTATTATATTATTTTTATTTAAAATTATTATTATAAGATAAAGAAAAAACAATAAATATTTTTTTAAAATGAGAATAGAAAAAAAGTACAAGTCGACACACACACGTACACAAAACAAATCTCCCCCAAAAACCATTTCCCCAAAAACCTCTTCTTTCCTTTCATCTTATTATTATTCTTCAATTAATTAATTTCTAGGGCTCACAATCCAATCAAATCAATGGATCCATCTCACCACCACCACCCAACCACCGGAGACACCGAAATGTCCGACGCCCCACCACCACAACCACCGTCCCAACAACAACCACCGTTGACCGGCGACACCATCCCAGCCACACTCAGTCACGGCGGCAGATTCATTCAATACAACATCTTCGGTAACATTTTTCAAGTTACTGTCAAGTATAAACCTCCTATCATGCCTATTGGTAAAGGCGCTTACGGCATCGTCTGGTAATTAATTTTTACTTTTTACTTTTTTACTAGAGGAAATGTATCTCTCGCTTGTCGCGAAGCTATTTAGCGCGTATTAATCTATTTTATTACTTATTAAATACGCTAACTAACCGTGCTGACATGGCACCGGACCGGTGCCATAAAAATAGGATTAGACGGTTAGTTAGTTTAGTTAATAACTAATGAAATAGATTGATACGCGCTAACTAGCTTCGCGACAAGCGAGAAATACATTTGTACAACTATTTAGTTAAAAATGTATCTAGCTTGTTACAAAATCCTTTAGCGCGTATCAACCTATTTTTACTAACTAGTTATAAAATGTATCTAGCTTGTTACAAAATCCTTTAGCGCGTATCAACCTATTTTTACTAACTAGTTATAAAATGTATCTAGCTTGTTACAGAGTTATTTAGCGTGTATAAATCTATTTTATTACCTATTAAATACATTAACTCTCTATTAGTGTTATGGCACCGGACTGGTGCCATTTCAGCAATGGTTAATGTATTTAACAAGTAATAAAATAGATTGATACGAGCTAAATAACTTTGTAACAAGCTAGATACATTTTATAATTAGTTAGTTATTCTAAATGTATCTAGCTTATCACTAGATTATTTAGTTCGTATTAATCTATTTTATTACTTATTCAATAGGCTAACCGTCTAGTCCTACTATTGCTGACATGGCACCGGTCCGGTTCCATAACAGTAAGATTAGACGGTTAGTTAGTTTATTTAATAAGTAATGAAATAGATTGATTCGCGCTAAATCATTTTGTGACAAGTTATATACATTTTATAACTAATTAGTTTTTCTAAATGTATCTAGCTTGTTACAAAGTTATTTAGCGCGTATTAATCTATTTTATTACTTATTAGATACACTAAGTGTCTAATGTTAGTGTTATGGCACCGTGCCGGTGCCATGTCAGCAATAGTAAGATTAGACGGTTAGTGTATTTAATAAGTAATAAAATAGATTGATGCGCGCTAAATAACTATGTAACAAACCAGACACATTTAGAAAAACTAGCTAGTTATAAAATGTATCTCACTTGTCACTAAATTCCTTAGCGCTTTTTAATCTGTTTTATCACCTATCATATACATTAACTGTCTAATCTTATACTGTATCTATGTTATAACTGACGTGTGCCACGTCATAGATAGTTGCACACAATAGGAAGATTTGGCGGTTAGTGTGTTTAATAAGTAATAAGATAGATTGATACGCGCTAAATAATTTCGTGACAAGCCAGATACATTTTATAACTAGTTAGTTATTCTAAATGTATCTAGCTTGTTACAAAATCATTTAGCGTGTATTAATCTATTTTATTACTTATTAGATACACGGTCTAATAGTGTTATGGCACCGGACCGGTGCCATGTCAGCAACAGTTGGTGTATTTAATAAGTAGTAAAATAGGTTCATACGCGCTAAATGATTTTCTAACAAGCTAGATACATTTAGAATAACTAACTAGTTATAAAATGTATCTAACTTGTGCCATAACAATAGGATTAGACGGTTAGTGTAATCAATAAGAAACAAAATAGATTGATATGCGCTAAATAACTTCACGACAAGCTAGATACGTTTACACATTTTTTTTCTTTCTTTTTACTAGAAATGTATCTCTCGCTTGTCGCGAAGCTATTTAGCGCGTATTAATCTATTTTCTTACTTATTAAATACGCTAACCGAGTAATTTACTAAATGGCACCGGACCGGTGCCATTTCAGTAGCGGTTAGTGTATTTAATAAGGAATGAAATAGATTGATACGCGCTAACTAGCTTCGCGACAAGCGAGAAATACATTTTATAATTAGTTAGTTAAAAATAGATTGATACGAGCTAAATAACTTTGTAACAAGCTAGATACACATTTTATAACTAGATAGTTTTTTCTATATGTATCTAGCTTGTCACAAAGTTATTTAGCGCGCATCAATCTATTTTATTATTACTTATTAGATACACTAACTGTCTAATCATCCTATTATATGCGTACTATAGATGACGTGGCACACGTCATTTATAATATAGATACATTAGTTAGATTATACGGTTAGCATATTAGTAAGTAATAATAAAATAGATTGGTACGCGCTAAATCATTTTGTGACAAGTTATATACATTATATAACTAATTAGTTTTTCTAACTGTATCTAGCTTGTTACAAAGTTATTTAGCGCGTATCAATCTATTTTTATTACTTATTAAATACACTAACTGTCTAATGTTAGTGTTATGGCACCGTACCGGTGCCATGCCAGCAATAGTAAGATTAGACGGTTAGTGTATTTAATAAGAAATAAAAATAGATTAATACGCGCTAAATAACTCTGTTACAAACCATAACAAACCAGATACATTTAGAAAAACTAACTAGTTATAAAATGTATTTCACTTGTCACTAGATTATTTAGGGTGTATCAATCTATTTTATTACTACTTATTAAATTCACTAACCGCCTAATCATCCTATTATATGGTACTATAGATGATGTGGCACACGTCATTTATGGTTTAGATACACTAGTAAGATTAGACTGTTAATGTATTCAACAAGTAGTAATAAAATAGATTGATACACGCTATATGGTTTTGTGACTAGCTAATACATTTAGAATAACTAACTAGTTATAAAATATTAAAATGTATCTAACTTGTCACCAAGTTATTTAAGCGCGCGTCAATCTATTTTATTCCTTATTCAATAGGCTAACTGTCTAATGTTACTACTATTGTTTTCACTAAATGGCACCGGACCGGTGCCATGTCAGCAGTAGTAAGATTAGACAGTTAGTGTGTTTAATAAGTAATAAAATAGATTGATGCACGCTAAAGAACTTTTTGACAAGTGAGATACATTTTATAGTTGGTTCAAAATGTATCTAACTTTTTACAAAATTCGTTACCGTATATCAATCTATTTTATTACCTATCAAATGCATTAACTGCGTAATCTTACTACTGTCTATATTATATATGACGTGTGCCACGTCATCAATAGTAGCACACAATAGGAAGATTAGGCTGTTGGTGTATTTAATAGGAAATAAAATAGATTGATATATGCTAAGGAAATCTGTGACAAGTTAGATGTGTTTTAAACCAAGTATTTTGTTTTTTTTCTTCTGATTTTGTTGCGTTTGTTTTAGTTCGGCGTTGAATTCGGAGACTAATGAGCATGTGGCGATAAAGAAGATTGCGAATGCGTTTGATAATAAGATTGATGCTAAAAGGACGTTGAGGGAGATTAAGCTGCTCAGGCATATGGATCACGAGAATGTTAGTGTTCTTATTTTTTGTTGTCACGTTTATACTTATGTGTTGATTACTTAATGCTAATTGTGACATTCGTTTTGTGGAGTTGGGTGTTTGTTTTAGCTTATTTAGTAGGATTATGTAGCATAAAGTAGCGTATTGAAGATATTAGTTAGTTGTTTGGTTATTAGCTAGTGTTAGCTTACCGTTTATGGATGATGCACGCGTAGTATGTGTGTTGGCAAGATGGCTTTCTGATGATCATATGAGCTGTTAAAGTTGATGCATATCATAGGTTTTACTATTGCTTCTTGGATAATGATTAGGGAACTTTATTAGCTGCCATATGATAAACATGATTAGGGTATTTTATTCATTGCTACTTTTCATATTCTTTTAAGAAGGAAAATGATCGATAGGCCTAAATATGTGACTAGTTTTGTGAGCAAATATATCTGCCACTGGTTTAATGGTTTATAAAGAAGTGGGTCCCTTTGTTGTCACCAACATGATGATGCCACAATGCCACATAGGATTAGGCATACAATTTGGCATGCCAGTTAATGCTCCTTTAAGAAAGGGCTTCTTGTACCTTCCTTTTCTCAGTTCTCCTTTGTGTGTTGGTTTTCCGTTTGAAGAGTGAAGCATGAATTGTAAACTATACTTGATGTTTGTAAACCTGATGTTTATTTAATTTTTTGTGTTTGTTACAATTTGTAAGTTCCGGATCAGGGATTTAGGGTTACTAACACCTGTGTGGGATGGAAAGCCAACGAGAGGATAATTACGGCTAGAACTTGGTGTATTCGTATGTGAGCCACTTATGATTTTTAACCTAAAAGTGAAAATTAGTCGAATGCCTGATATATATGGGTACATCTTTTTCTGGCATTAGAAATTTAGAATTGGACTCTGATCATCTTATGGTAATTTATTATCTCCAAAGTCCAAACAGACTGCCAATGGAATTTGAGATTAATCATGTAGCTTTGGAGTTTCTAGGTGGATGAATTATAGTTAAACTTCTAGTCTGGCGATTGCAGTTTTATCTTATTTTCAATCTGTTTAGCTAGTTGCTTTAAGATCTTTTATCACTTCCGCTTATACTTGCTATTTGATACCGTATTATCTCAATTTAGCTAGTTTATAATGACGCAAGGTTTCTGTTTTCTGTGTACGTGTCAGTTATTACGTGAGTGCAGTATAACCTTTACTTTGTCGTGGTGCCGCTTTTTAGCGCAAAACCACATTGCCGAGCTTGGCTCACAACATGACTAAGTTATTTACATTCACGTCTATTGTTCTTGACTCCCCGTTTTGTGATTATAAATTTTGAGCGATCAAGAATTATCAGATTCAACCGTTGGTGTGAATTTCTGTGACTGACGATGCCCGGTTCCTTTTTCATGTAGGTCGTTGCAATTCGAGATATAATCCCACCTCCAGAGAGGATGGCTTTCAATGATGTCTATATTGCTTATGAGCTCATGGACACCGATCTCCATCAAATTATTCGTTCTAACCAATCATTATCAGAGGAGCATTGCCAGGTATGCTTTTTCAGATGCCTTCTTTTGATGTTTATTTTGACTTGATGAATATGTTGTTGATCTTTTAGGGTGCTTTTTAGACATTTGTTTCCTTCTGTTTTGCTTGAACTTAAGTTCATGTATGTCGTTGAAATGATAAATCAATCCAAGTTGGTATTTTCATTGTTGGTTATTGCTTATAGTAATGAAGCAAACTTTCTTGTATATTTTGTGTTCCAATCTGACTTGGATTAGATTGTGCGTTTGAGTTTATGTTATGTAGTCTTTTACTCCTGCTATCCACAAGTCCAATTCAGTAAAAACTCTAATTTGTAAAGGGTAATTGATACTTTGCTATGGGCTTTGACCATCCTATTAATGTGCCATCTCGGGCTGTCCTGTAGCATTGGTGGATCTCAATCACTTCTAGTACTAACTGATGCCCCCTAGCTGATAGGTAACATATGTACTGTACCATTATGTTGATCTCGAAACTGAAAGAAAGAATGCACAAGTTATCTTAAGATATTTTCCATGTTCTATAATAATAGGTCATCTTTTGGCGGTGACATGATATATATCACATACCTATAAAGCAAACCAATGGTGATGTATAAATAAATGAAAAAAACCCCGAAAGGCTAGTTCTCCGGTCAATTTTAGATTCAAGGTGTGAGGATTTGTAGATACTTAAACAAGTTGCTGTCGCTAATATTAAGGTTACTAGAAGGTTGTGCTGCAGTGCTTTCTGTTACCCACCTGATCACTCCTATACTGTTAGTTACATCGTAAATCATTTTCCATTATCATGTTACACAGCAAAAACAATAATGTTTGTGTTGCAAAGTAATCACAGTTTTATCGTACATCTTAAAGTGAAGAGATGAAAATCTCTTTTCTCATGCGTAAGTATTAGGCAAAATCAACCTTCACGATGATAGAAAAGTGATATATCTTTTGTGTTTTTTACTATTATGTTTCACTCTACTTGTTGGTTGCAAACTTGCAATCTGCGTTTAGCTCCATGACAAGTTTATAACGTAATTAGTTAGCTGTTCCAAAGAAGAAGCTTAGGATGTGCTTGGAGCTGGTCCAAAACTCAACTAGCATTAGCAATCTGTGAACTGATACATAGTAGACATAGAAAGTTCTTTGCATGGATCTAGCTTCTTTTAGGACATTTTAATCAATTTTTGCAATGGTATGCTGATATAGCATTGAAAGGTCGTTTTAAGGGCTCTTGAAGTTTAGTTGAAATATAGGAAATACTGATGTGTGTAGAGTCCAACTTCCGTTCGCATCTAGTATTAACACGTTGGAGTTGACCAGGTCAATAGAAAATTTGCATTTTACACGGGGTAGACTTGGTTGATATCTCATTTCGATTCTCAATAGATAAGGCGTTAAATATGTTTCCGTTAGTTTATGATTAAGATTCATACTAGCAATAGGTGAACTTACATGGAGGAGATGTTCAAACATCCTGTTTGGACAGATACCAGGCATTGTGTGCCAAACTATAGAAGGGTGACATGGAGATGAAAGGCTGATTTAGACAATCGGTTTATGGAGTCATGTTTCTGATACAATCGGCTTCACGCTGAGATGATTAACAAGGATTCATTTTCATTCTTGGACGACTCATGGTATGATATAGATACAATAAAGATATGGGATCTATTGATGTAACAAGTGCATATGTTAGGGGGTGCTATGAGGCGATGCATTAGGCTATTGCAAAGAAGACTGTGTCTGCAGTATAGGGAATTATTATCGATTTGATAATAATGAATGTGAAAGCATGTGACCACACAATTTTTCTGTTACTTCAGCATTACAGCTACAACGTTGATTCCTTATCCTTTTGTTTTAGTTGTGCTGCATGATATGCTATCTTTCTTTATAGGGAACACACTTCGGCTGAAGGTCATATTTAGAAAACACGCCTGTAAGATAAGGATCTGAAATTTTTAGGTTATATCAAAAGATAACAACGTAACAAGAACAATTAAGCAGCATTGAAAGGGAAGTAAAAGGTGGGGTGGTGGTGAATAGACATTAACTAAGTATAAAGATTACTTAGTTTTGATCAACTTTTCGTAAGTTGAGATGTGATGTCAGGACAAATAAGGTGGTTGGATGGGCGAGAAGCATCAGTTAGGGCCTTGTGTGTCTGAAAAGTTCCATAATCTCATTAGGTAACGTGATGGACGGTGTAATGCCTGTAAATGGTTTAGAGGGCAGGATGTCACGTGCATCAAACCTAGTATAAAAAAATAACAAAATTTAGAATTTGTTTTTAACACGTGTTCAAGAAAGTTGCAGCGAAGTGTAGGAGGTCGCTAGGAAGGGCGAGGTCAGCCATCTGCTATCAATGTATAAGATTCTAAATAGCATCTTATTTGTTCTGTGCTATCAAGTGGGAAACTGGGAATGCGAGACCCTGATCTTAGGTGCTTAAAATTATATTAGGTTATTTGTTTATCCGATAGCTTGTGTTGGCATGCATATCTCAACTTATCATGCTAACGAGTCGTTAGTATTTACTATTTTTATTTCTTCCTTGCAGTATTTTCTGTATCAGATCCTGCGTGGGCTAAAATACATACATTCTGCAAATGTGCTGCACAGGGATTTGAAGCCTAGCAATCTTCTCCTGAACGCCAATTGTGATCTGAAAATATGTGATTTTGGATTAGCTCGTGTTACATCTGAAACTGATTTCATGACAGAGTATGTTGTTACAAGATGGTACCGTGCACCGGAGCTGCTGTTAAACTCTTCTGATTACACTGCTGCCATTGATGTATGGTCAGTTGGCTGTATCTTTATGGAATTGATGGACCGCAAGCCCTTATTTCCTGGTAGAGACCATGTACACCAGCTAAGATTGCTTATGGAGGTATTTAAAACGGGCAGCATAGCTTTTTTGACGAGTAACGATTCATCAGCATTATGTATTGACCTTTAAAACTATTTTGCCCTTGCAGCTGATTGGAACTCCATCAGAAGCGGAATTAGGATTTCTGAATGAAAACGCAAAAAGATACATTCGACAACTAAATCATTATCAACGACAATCATTCATTGAAAAGTTTCCTCAAGTTCATCCTGCTGCTATTGATCTTATCGAAAAGATGTTGACTTTTGATCCTAGGCAGAGAATCACAGGTGAGTAGCTTGCTATACGCTCTTGCATGCTCTATTTATTTTACGCCACACACTTGGTTAACGTTATCTAGAGATGGTTCTGGTTAACTTGGCTTGCATATGCGTATACCATAATATATATAAAGAAACCATTCTGCTACCTGACGGGATTGGTCACTCGCCGATACAGATTAGTGATATGGTCCCTTCGAACACTGTTTACTTCTATATCTGGTTCCTTGCCCTTCATTTTTTAGGACCAAACACGAAATTAATGACATACTTGAGGTTCAAAAGTGAAATTAAGGATATACTCGAGGGACCAAATGTGAAAGCAAACTAGGGACCATATTTCTTATGCGTATGGGCGAGGGATCACTTCGTAACTTTGGGCGAAATCACAAGGACCATTTATGTAATATAATTTCTATTAAAATTCATCTGTTATTTAATGTTAAATTTAGAACTCATTTTGCTTGGCTTATCAGCTTATGCATACATCGGTATACTAATTTGCAAAAATAAATGTAACTCGTGTAAATTGTTGGTTTCAGTTGAAGATGCACTTGCACATCCGTATCTAACATCACTGCACGACATCAGTGACGAGCCTGTGTGCATGACTCCTTTTAACTTCGACTTTGAACATCATGCCCCAACCGAGGAGCAGATGAAGGAGATGATTTATAGGGAGGCTCTTGCTTTCAACCCCGAGTACGCTCATCTGTGAGGAGTACTCGGGTGTTTGTTTGTTTGTTGTGTGATTTCATTAGTGTGGTAATTTGCGATTTGATATAATTTTACTATCTGTTTGTTTGTTGTATATAAACAATCCCGATCATCTAAAACCAGAAGTTGAATCGTTTGGTTAGGTCATGGCAACCAAATACCATTTAGATGCCGTTGTCGTATGTTGTTTATGATCAAATATTATTGCAACACTCGACCTTTTTACTTTCTTTATGTTCTGTTTCTCCATGAATTTGCTTGAGCATTTGTCTCGGCGCAAATGCTCATAATGATTAAAGCTTCTGAAGTAGCATTATTTTTTCAAGCTTAACATCATTTTTGTAGCTCGCCATGACATGATTCACTTTGACACGTCATTCGAGTATATAAATGAACATGTTCTGCTAATATCTAGAGATGGGAAAAATACTGGAGTGATCCGAACAGATAAAAGAATCCGTAACCGGGTTTTACTAAAAGTGGTTCTACACAAACTGGTTCGGTTGGATCATAACTAGTTTGCTAAATTTTTTTATATTTGCTTTTAATTTGAGAGCAATTTCCACATTAATTTTTATTTATGGTCGTTTATTTTGCCCTCATATCTTGCTAAAACTATGTATTTATTGTAATTGCAACCGCACAATTTTTTTAATTTATTTGTAAGAAATTTGAAAAGTAAAATATAAATGTTGTGTACTTTTTAGTTCTTTTTTTTACTTTAGGTGGTGAAAGACAAGTACTATGGTAAAAGTAGGTGGCGAAAAGAGTAAACTTGAGTACTTTTACCTTTTTATTTTAACAAATTTCAAATTTTCAAAATTTTTCAAAAATTCAGTTTATAACACTATACATTTATTTTTACCCAGTATAAATAAAAGGATTAAGTGTTAAATTAAAATATATAGTCTCATATTACTTTTGGTTCTACATAACCGGTTCGACCGAATTTTAAACTGATTAAAACCCGTTATTTTTTTTGGCAGATTTTGGATATTAAATGTTGCATGTGATAATATGCTATTTTGGCAGAAATTTAAGAAAGATGGTTGACAATTTTTAATGCTTTGTCATATAATACTGAACATGTCATACTTGCTTTTAACTTGTTAAAGTAATTTCCACATTTAATTTCATTTATGCTTTGATTGTTTTGCTCTTATATCTTGCTGAAACTCTTTGTACTTATTGTAATTGCATCATGGAATTAATTCTTTTTTAATTTATTTGTAAAAAATTCTAAAAACTAAAATATAAATCTTGTGAAGTATAATTCTTTTTTACTTGGGTTTTTCTATCTTGTGCCCTAGGGGCATATGATAGGAAGGTAAAATGTACATAGGGTCCTACAGAAAAGTACACAGGGATTCACATTTTACGAATTCCTGTGTACTTTTCTGTGAGACCCTGTGTACTTTTCATGTACATTTTACCTTCTTATCATGTGCCCCTAGGGCACAAGATAGAAAAACCCTTTTTACTTTAGGTGGTGAAAGATAAGCTCTGTGACGATAATATGTGAAGAAAGAAAGAAATTGAGTACTTTTATTTTTTTGCTTTATCAGATTAATATTTTCAAGTTTTTCAAAATTTTGATTTTTTACTAGTACAAATAAAGATCGAGTGGTAAAGTAAAATATACAATCAAATTACAATAAAACACTCTAAGGGTCTGTTTGTTTGAATCCGGATTTCACTTTAATGTAGGTTTATAAAGTAGATAAGTTAAGTTTAGATTTGAATTTTAGGTTTTGAATATAATATTGGTTTAGGTTTAGAGAGTGAATGAATATATATAATTGTTACAATTTTATATAAAATAAAACTTTGTAAAAATATTATCGAATTTATGACCAACTACTTTTCATTTAATTCCAGATGTTTGCGTAATTTTCTTTTAATTCGATATATAATTACTACTTTTCATTTAATTCCACAAATTAACATACACATTATTGCGTAATTTTCTTCTCTGTAACTCGATTATGTGAATGTAGCATTCCTGATACGTATCGGCTTTCATATTGATTGACAGCTTATCGAATTTATAACCAACTACTTTTCATGAAGATGGTAAGAAATATCATCAATAACAACTCCACCCACCATTGTATCTTTAATGGACACTTAAATTAGGAGCTCATGTGAAACAAACAACCATCGCCTTCATTTAAATCCAGATGTTTTAAATTGATTTTTTTGCTACTAAAAATACCCATCTATTAATCCCACATCATGAGAGACAAAACCAGGATTAAATAACGTCGGATGTTATAAATATAGTTCTATGTAACGGGGCATAACATACTTTGAAAAAAATCTAGTATGTTGGTCTAAAAAGTTAACAATACATCGAAAAAATTCTTAAGACTCCCAGATTCTCGCGAGACCTCCTGGTTCTGTTCCTGACACGATTACTACAATTATGTGAACTCTGGAAAAGTAGACTTAAAGGTACCATCTCTAAATCAACTACGTATGCGTAATGGAAAAACGACAAAAATTTTTCTCTTTAAATCTACAATCTTCAATACGTATCTACGACAAGGTTTTAAAATACAATAGTAAGAACATAAAAAGATAGATGGCTACAAGATATATATAGATGAAATATGGTCAATGTGCTTAAATATGTTGCAAACTAATAGTCTAATACTCCATGCGTCTCATGATAATAGTTCACTGTTCACTTTTTTGGTCTTAATTTTACAACTTTGACTCTAAATATTTTTATTTATGTTATATGATATTTGATGAAAATTATACTAATGAAAATACATTTAAAACTCAATTCATTCATATATTTTACGGGAAGTATCATATAGAACAA
Source organism: Glebionis coronaria (assembly GCA_025667525.1). Lineage (NCBI taxonomy): Eukaryota > Viridiplantae > Streptophyta > Magnoliopsida > Asterales > Asteraceae > Glebionis > Glebionis coronaria. The sequence goes on along the minus strand of JANFOE010000122.1, from coordinate 1,924,353 downwards.
ATAAAGATATTTAAGGTCAAAACTGCAAAAATTAAAACCGAAAAAATTAACACTAGACTATTATTATGAAACAAAGGAAGTATGTAGACAAAAATTAAAGAACATATTATAAGTGATTTATAGGATCTTTGGTCTACTTATTATTGTAGACGAAATTATTGTTAAAACTGAATTTATCATATTACTCCTTTCGTCCCAAATTAATAGTCACCCGACAAAAAACATATTCTTTTACAAAACATCACTATCACTGCATTCCCTCTCTTATTTTTTGGTAAAATGACATTCTTAGAGCATCTACTATGTTGAACTTTTTTAGAGGTTTATATTATTAATGTAATTTACTTTTTATTTTATAAACCTACTTCCACTATGTATAAACCTCTTTTAAAATTATAAACCTCTCATATAATTCATATGCATTAAATTATGAAAAGGTTCAATATCTTAGACCTCTTCATGCCAAATAAGCTTGAAATACATATCCACTATAGTTTACAAGTTTTCAGACCTCTTCATAATTTTATAAACCTATATATAAACCACCATAGTAGATGCCCTTACTCTTATGCAATTAATTAAAACTTAATACAAATCTTGTAATTTCTAGTACCACTAGGTGCAATATGGTAAACTTGTTACTCCACTTACATCTATTTTTAGAAGGGGAATATAATTTTGAAACGTCTCAAAATAGTATACGAGACTATAATTTTAGGACGGAGGGAGTACTTGATCAGACGCTACGTCTATAACCAAAAGTGCATAAATGGGATTAATTTGGTATACAATTTATTGAAACCTTCGACCATGCATCCCGACAAACGATATGTGGTGGTCTTGGATCTAGTACTCTCGGCACGGCATAAGAAGAGATCAGTGAATACACACAAGTTAAAAAAAATCTACATAATGATGTGGCATGCTAAATTATTGATATTATCTCTAATTGTTTCGATTTTTTTACATACTTGCATCCACAAATTATGCGGACGTAGCATTAGTCATACGTATCAGCTTTCATCTCGATTGACAGCTTATCGAATTTATGACCAACTACTTTTCATGACGATGGTAAAAAATGTCATAAGTAACAACTCCACCCACCATTGTATCTTAAATGGGCACTTAAATTAAGAGCTCATCTGTAAGAGGGCACGGTATGGCAAACTGGTGGCTGGCTGGCCACGGCGGCGCCAACCACACCGTGGCTCGCGTCGTCGGTTTTGGGCTGGTTACTGCCAGCCGACGCCATGGTGACGGCGCGAGGCCACGGCGGCGCCAACCACACCGTGGCTCGCATCGTCGGGTTTTTTAATTTTTTTTTTTTTTTTTTGAAAATTTAAAGAAGTTACCGTTTTTTGACCGTTGGGTAACACTTTTTTTTGAACGTTTTTTTGACCGTTTGAAGGGGAAACCCCCCCCCCCCCCCCCCCCCCCCCCTTTTTTTTTCTATAAATTCCACCTCAATTTACCCACAAATCACACCTTCTACATCTAATTTCTCTATTTTTTCTATCCACCATGAGTCAAAATCCTAATCCAAACCAATACCCGAATCAATGGTTAAACAATTACTTTTCCGATCCTCAAAATCTTCCTTCTACTCAACTACCGAATTCGTCTTCTTCGTCTAACCCGAATACTCCCTCATCCGCAACATCTAGCACATCAAGAACATTCGCCAACTATAATCAACTCCCAAATCCGTTCACTAACTTCCCACAATCACAACAAAACCCGTTTCTTAATTGTACACCCGGGCAATTTAATATGTGGTTCCAACATTCCCAACAATCACAAATCTTCCAACAATCACAACAATTACAAACCTTTCCTCAACACTCTTCACAAGAACCCAAAGAACCCGAACAAAACAATGAACCCGAAGAACCCGAAGAACCCGAAGAACAAGTCGATGCACAACCGAAGAAAGGTTCGAGGACGAAAAGTGTTGCTAAAAAATACCCAAAGAACAAAGGCATAGCCGCGGCTACACAACCACCTCCGAAGTCGGACCGTTCTTTTTGGAGCCAACGTGAGGAAGAAGTTTTGGCCGAGTGTTGGATTGAAGTATCCGAAGACCCGAAGGTCGGACCGATCAACCACACGATACGTTTTGGTACCAAATTATGGATTTGTATAACGATCAGCTTAAGGATGAGGGTTATAAAGCTCGAAACAAAAATATGTTGACCGGGAAGGGGACGAATTTGAACCACGAGGTTCATAGGTTTAATTCGTTTTATGAAAACGCCAAACTTTTGACTGGCGAAAATAAGACGATTTGATGACTCGTGTGATGAGTTTGTATCGAGATGAAAACGGGAACAAGGAGTTTCCACACAAAAGTGCTTGGCTTGTTTTGAAAGACAAGTATAAATGGAAAAATCCCGATTCAACTCGAACACGCCGGGCACGAGGGAAGATAGCCGATCAAGATCCGGATCTTTTCAATGACGATGAGATCCCTCGTCCCTCCGGTGCTCCAAGAAAGGCCAAGGTTCAACGCTCGACAAGCTCATCCGCCACTTCGGGGTCTCAAAAAGAACAATTGGTGGATATGCTACAACAACAAATGTTATCCGATCGTGAAACTAAAAAGGAGCGATTGGACCGAGAGGTGGCGGCTAGACTAGAAGTGGTTGCACTTCAAAAAAGAAACGAGGATTTGCAAATCCTTCGATTCGACACTACCGGATTAAGTCCACAAGACGCGGCGAGGATCGAGAAGCTCAAAGACGAGGCGCGTGAAAAATATTTTAATTTTTAAGTTTATTTTCGTATTCGTGTTTTTTTTATTCAGTAACTTTTTTTTTAATTTCGTGTTGTTTTTTTTTCTATTAGTAATTGTATTTTTTTTTTATTAATGAAAATTTAAGTTTATGTTAATTAATTGTTGATAAAAAAAAAAGTTGGGTGACGACGACACGAGAATTCTCGTGTTAACCAGGGAGGGGGGTTGAGCCATCGTGGGGAGTTTTGGTGTCGTGGGAGTAAAAAGTGACGTGACATCACTTTTTGCCCACGACACGAGCACGACGGCTCAACCACACCGTGTGCTCTAACAACCAACCATCGTCTTCATCTAATTCCAGATGTTTTAAATTTGACTTTTTTGTTGCTAAAGATATACATCTATTAATCCCACATTATGAGAGACAAAATCAGGATTAAATAATGTCAGATGCTAGAAATATATTTCTATGGAACGGGGCATTACATATTTAAAAAAAATCTAGTATGTTGGTCTAAAAAATTAACAATACATCAAAAATTTTTTAAGTGTTCCGGACACCCGCGAGACCACTTGGTTCCGTCCCTGAAATTATATGAACTCTAGAAAAGTATACTTAAAGGCTAGGATGCACGGGATCGCCCAGATAGCAGTCGTATCCGTTTGGGATTGGGACGGGAGCGGGATCGATGTCGATTCGTCTGAGGGTCGAATCTTGACCGAATCCCAAATTTTGGGATCGATCCTTGACCGACTCAGGAACGGATCTGCATGTTTTTAGCCCATTTGGCTTGTTTTTTTAGGGTTTGTATGGGATTGGGATGTAATTAGTATAAATACAATGTAATTGTACACAGACGATTCACAACAAGAATACATCATCTAAATCAATCGACAATAACCAATCACGTCTATAGCATTTCTTTTCCCAGAAATCCAGAATACATCACAAATTCACAAGTTATGTCTTCTTCCCAGTCCCACAATACAACACAACAAACACAATCATCAACACAAGAAACAGAATCATCATCTTCAACCGATGAACAACCTCCATTGTTGGATTTCGTTGAAAAAATAGAAAGACAAGGTCCATCAGGAGGAGCATGGAAATTTAAGTGCAATGTTTGCCACCTTGTTCGAACTGGATCTTATTCAAGAGTTAAAGCACACTTGCTTGGAATAACCGGTATCGTTTTTTTGCATGTATACGGTTTATAAGTTTATAAGTTATAGTGTTTTTGCATATAATTGTGTAAACTGATAGTCATTCCAAGAATATAGTTTTTTTAGGGTTCTTATAAAGTTATAAAGTTTTAGGGTTTATAAGTTTTAGGGTTTATATGTGTGTAGTTAAGTATACTATGTATAGTTTTGTATCAGTAAAGAAGTTTTATAGGTTGTGGGATTGCATGGAACAATGGGATTAGATTACTCCAGATAACTTGGTGTAAACGACAACTTGCATGAAAATTATAACTTATAAGTTTATCACTTGCATGAAAATTATAACCTATAAGTTTATCACTTTATCAGTAAACGACAACTTGGTGTTAGTGTATAAAGTGTAAATTTTTTTTTTAATTTGTGTAGTTTCATGTTACTTTATCAGTAAACGACAACTTTGGTGATAGTGTATAAAGTTTTAAATATTGTGTAAACTTTTTTTAATTTGTGTAGTTTCATGTTACTTTATATTTTTTCCGATGAGTTTGTTTAATTGTATAAAGTGTTTTTTCATGTATATTTGTATGAATTTATCTTAATGTGTTCATCTTTTATAGGTTGTGAGATTGCAGCTTGCAAGCAAGTATCAGCGAGTCAAAAACAAGAGATGAAAAAGTTAGAAGAAGCGTATGAACAGAAGAAAGCCGAGGCAAAAGAGAAAAATGTTGCGTTGCCATGTGAGGCTAATGTTGGATTTAAGAAAAGAAAAGATATTACTAGCCCTCTTGAAAAAGCTTTTGGTGTTGAAATTAGGGACCAACTAGATCAAGAAATTGCAAGGATGTTTTATACAAGAGGTTTGCCTTTTAATCTTGCAAGAAATCCACATTATCATAGGGCTTTTCAGTTTACGACAGACAACAAAATTGATGGTTATGTCCCTCCTGGTTATAATAAGCTCAGAACAACCTTATTACAGAAAAAGAAGGCTAATGTCGAGCGGCAATTGGAACCCCTTAGGTCAACATGGAAAGAAAAAGGTGTGACTATCGTGACTGATGGTTGGAGTGATCCTACTAGAAAGCCTCTAATCAATTTCATGGCTACAATAGGTAATAATGGTCCGTTATTTTTAAAGGCGGTAAATTGTTTTGGTGAAGTAAAAGATAGAAATTTTATTGATAATTTAATGAAGGAAATGATCAATGAAGTTGGTCATCAAAATGTTGTGCAAATAATTACTGACAATGCAGCAAATTGTAAAGCGACTGGACATCTTATTGAGAGTGAGTTTCCTCACATCTATTGGACACCATGCGTTGTTCATACACTCAATCTTGCTCTGAAAAATATTTGTTCACCAAATAATGTAGAAACAAATGAACTAGTATATGAACAATGTGCGTGGATAAAAGATGTTCATGGGGATGCGCTTGCAATAAATAATTTCATCATGAATCATAACATGAGACTCTCGATTCTCTCCAAGTTTACTCATCTTAAGTTGATTTCGGTTGCCGATACCCGCTTTGCCTCCATCATTGTCATGCTTAGGAGACTGAGACTTATCAAAACAGCTCTTCAAGGTATGGTCATAAGTGAAGAATGGTCTTCTTATAGAGAAGATGACACTGCAAAAGCAAACTTTGTTAAAGAGAATATTCTAAAAGATGAATGGTGGGATAAAGTATCATACATTCTTAGTTTCACTGAGCCTATATATGAGATGATTAGAGTTTGTGACACCGACAAACCATGTTTGCACTTGGTGTATGAGATGTGGGATTCAATGATAGAGAAAGTGAAAATTGAGATCTATAAGAAAGAAAAACGTCATCTGGATGATTTATGTCTTTTTTATGATGTTGTCCATTATATTTTAGTGTCTCGATGGGGGAAGAATAACACTCCGCTACATTGTTTAGCTCACTCTTTAAACCCAAGGTATATGATGAGAATTTTTAAACTATATGCTTGATTACTATTTATTATATACTTATGTTTTGACTTTTTAATATTGTAGATATTATAGTGATGCATGGTTAACTGAGGATCCTAAGAGAAGTTCTCCGCATAGAGATGGAGAAGTTTCACAAGAAAGGAAAAAATGTTTTGAAATGTTGTTTCCTAATAATGATGAGCAAAATGCAGTCTTTCAAGAGTATGCAATGTTTTCAACAAAGAGTGGAGCTTTTTCTGATTTAACAAGCATTACAATGATGGGTACTATGGAACCTAAGACTTGGTGGGTTAACTTTGGTGCTCAAGCTCCTTTACTCCAGACTTTGGCTTTTAGATTACTTGTGAAACCTACTTTGTCTTCTTGTGCTGAGTGTAATTGGAGTACATATGCATTTATACACTCGTTTAGGAGGAATAAGTTGAATACAAGTCGTGCTCAAGACTTGGTTTACATTCATAATAATCTCCGACTATTGTCAAGAAATCCCAATGATGATGAAAAGATGTGGGATTTGGGTGGAGATGCTTTTGATTCCATGGAAGATGTTGGGTATATGGAGTTTGCCGACCTTTCACTAGATGAGCTGGAGCTTGAGAATTTTTTGGTTAATTAATTGTTAGTTTTATTTTGAAAGATAGTAATTTGAAGTTTAGAATTTACATCAATAAATATTTATTTTGAATTTTTTATAATATATTTATTTTTTTAATATATTTTTATTGCCGTATCCATGCCGATCCCGTATCTTGATTTTTTTATTTTTGCCAATTCCCGTTCTCGTATCGCTCCCGTATCCCCGTTCCGCTCCCGTTTCGGTGCAACCTAGCTTAAAGGTACCATCTCTTAAAAACTACTCGGATTCCCATACATATAAACATTTTAAAATGTACGCGTACACGTAATGAAAAACGACAAATTTTCTCTCTAAATCTACAAATCTTCAATACATATCTACGACAAGGTTTTAAAATACAATAGTAAGAACATAGAATAATAGATGGTCACAAGATATATATAGCTGAAATATGGTCAACGTGCTTGAACTATGTTACATAGTAATATGTAGCCGGCAAACTTAGATAGGCCGCACTAATTTTAGAAGGAGTTTGTCACATAATCCAAATTCAAGTTGTCTGTCTTGCGTCAGTATCTTAAATTATTTGAGTTTCAACCTTAAATATTTTAGCATATCCATACATGGCAATCCACTCAAATTACTCATTGATTTTTCTTAATGGGCATTGTTATTCCCTACATCTTTTGTGGTATTAGACAAAACTCTCATTTTATCTAGTGTGTTTACAACTACCACGTATAGCATTCGATTATAACTCTCTCTAGAATCGATGACATAAGAGGCAGGGGCGGATCTATGCCTTGGCCACCTATGGCACGTGCCACACATAGATTGGCAAGGTGAATTAGGGTAGATTTGGCTGATGTAATTCGATTTCAAGCAGAAAACTGATATGAATGTGTTCAAAAATGAAAACTATGATATTTTACAAAAAGAATGAGTTTATAATCATTAGTATAACGGTATAAAGTAAGTTAGAAATCTGGGTTAGGATAGTATACAGAACGTGTTCAGTTAGATGAAGAAGATGACCCAAATTGAGTATTTACACATTTCCCCCCTAAAATTTCTAATTTACATATTTGTCTCATACTTTTAGTTGTAGTTTAAATTAAAAGAATTAAAAAAGGCACAAAAACATAACTAACCTTTCAAAAACACAAAAATATTACTCTTATTGGTCATAAGTCAATCAAATGCAAGTTATTCTCTAAGATATTTTCAAAGATGGTTCATTTAAATTAGTGTCATGAATACATCTGGTCATCAAGTATTGCTTCTAAGCTTATATGTATAACTATTGTTTTAGCATTTTGGTATTTATATGTTTCTTACGCGTTCTAATGTTTTCGAGTTCAAGGACAGGACCTGGATGTGTTAATACTAGCTTTTTGATACGTAATTTGTTATAGGGCGATAGAAGTATACTAGCTTGTTTATTATTTTTCTAATACCAGTTTTTTATTTCATATCTTGTATTAATTAAAGCTCGAGGTAAAAAAAAATTTGTGCCACACATGTTTTAACTACCTAGATCCGCCACTCATAAGAGGTACATAACATGCCAACACACTCAAAAGTATAATGTGTTGACATATATATCCTTGTAATATAAACATGAATACACATGATGTAAGGGTATATATGTCATGACACACTACTTTTTGAGTGTGCCAATCAATTTGGAGAGTGTGCAAACCACCTCCCTTTGTTTTATAACCAACAAACCCAGAAATGGGAGTGGAAGGATTTTAGTGTTGACGTTATTTTGAATACACAACAATTTCTCTTGAACACATACAAACCTACTACAAAAAGGTTGTTTTTAATGTCACATTACTTATTAGTCAACGACTTCAATACTTCTATCTTTTAATTTTTTGTATTATAGATGCAATTCAAGACTTTGTTAAGAATGAATGATCGGATAACGAAGATTAAGTCTAGTTTAGACTACCTTCATAACATGGTTAGTTTTTATAGATGCAATCCAATACTTTGTTAAGAATAAATTATTGGATAATGAAGATTAAGTCTAGTTTAGACTACCATCATAATATGATTAGTTTTTTTTAGAGAGAAGCGCAAAAATCATCCCTGTGGTATGTTGAAAAATCGAGTTACATCCTTCGTTAACTTTTTGGACAACAATCATCCTTCCGTTAGTGCGCGGGGCACAATACATCCCTAATGGACTAACGGTGCAAATGTTTTCTCGTTAAAAATTAACAAAATTTAAAAGAGAGGGTATTCTTGTCTTTTTCCTTTCCCAGGGATGTATTGTGAACCTTATCATAAATAGTTTCAAAAAAAAAATTTATTTTTGAAAAAAAAAATTTATTTTCAGAAAAATAAGTTTTATTTTCTCGAAAAAAAAAATTATTTTTGGAAAAAAAAGTTTTATTTTCTAAAAAAAATTATTTTCGAAAAAAAAATTATTTTCGAAAAAATAAATTATTTTTGAAAAAAAATTTATTTTCGAAAAAAATTATTTTCGAAAAAAAATTTATTTTCGACAAAAAAATTTATTTTCTAAAAAAAAATTATTTTCGAAAAAAAAGTTTTATTTTCAAAAAAAAATTTATTTTCGAAAAAAATTTTATTTTCTAAAAAAAAATTATTTTCGAAAAAAAGGTTTATTTTCGAAAAAAAAGTTTATTTTCAAAAAAAAAATTATTTTCGAAAAAAAAATTTTATTTTCGAAAAAAAAAATTATTTCCCGAAAATAAAACATATTTTTTCGAAAATAAAACTTTTTTTCCGAAAATAAAACATATTTTTTCGAAAATAAAACTTTTTTTTTCCAAAATAAAACTTATTTTTTAGAAAATAAAACTTTTTTTTCCGAAAATAAATTTTTTTTCGAGAAAATAAAACTTATTTTTTCTGAAAATAATTTTTTTTTTCAAAAATAATTTTTTTTTTGAAACTATTTATGATAAGGTTCACAATACATCCCTGGGAAAGGAAAAAGACAAGAATACCCTCTCTTTTAGATTTTGTTAATTTTTAACGAGAAAACATTTGCACCGTTAGTCCATGAGGGATGTATTGTGCCCCGCGCACTAACGGAGGGATGGCTGTTGTCCAAAAAGTTAACGAAGGATGTAATTCGATTTTTCGACATACCACAGGGATGATTTTTGCACTTCTCTCTTTTTTTTATTAAAATTGTTATGTTTGAGCTCGAGTTATACATCTTACTATTTATGAATGGGCAAATAGCACAAAAAGACACTCAACTTAAAGGTAATTTTTAATGAAGATGTTATATTTTATTTTTTGCATAAAAAGGTATTCAACTTATATTTTTAGCCAATTCAGTGTTTTCGTTAAATTTTAAAGATCATCTGTTAAAAATTACAATTCAAGTTCACCCTCGCTACAGCCACAATAATAACGGTCTCACCACCAAGTCTGCCCACAACCATCACTAAGCACCGTGTTTACCGCCAACCCTACCCACCACTACGCAAATCATCCGACGCACCCACCACCACTACCACACAAACCGTTAGTCCTTTATATGGTGAATTATGTCAGGCTTATATTCGTGAATGAATGTTGGCAAACTATTTTATGATGTTGAGTTGTTGACAGTTTTCTTAAATTCGTGAATGAATGTTGGCAAATTGAAATACTTTGTTATATTGTTCTCGGTATTACTATAGTCATACTTTCTTAAATTAGTAATACTTTGTTATATTATGATAAATCCTCAAATTTCTCTACCTTTTGACAAATGAACTTGTCTTGCGACTCCATCGAACACAACCAGGTATGAATTCCACAATGCATACAAATAAGTTGAAATTGCTCGATAGTCGCGACACAAGTTTGTGCAGCATGTACCACATCGTTCGCTTCATGGCTATAGGTAGCCATGTTTGCAAGACACATGTTCGACATATTCTCTTAAAATGAAAACAACGACTCTTTTGTTCGTACTTATTGTTTTCATTGTAAGATAGTATGCGTAACATGTGTGATGCAGGCGTGGCTGCCTATAGACATGAAACACACGGCGTGGCATAGGCTGCACAAGCTTGTGTCGTGGTTATTGAGCAATTTCGACCTGTTTATTTGAAGTGTGAAACTCATACCTGGTTGTGTCCCGAGCGGTCACAAGACATGTTCATTTGCCAGAAAAGCAGTGAAATTGAGGATTTATCATTTATAATATGGATAATCCCAGATCCTTCCAATTTGTGGCCTCGAGTCCATGCCTCGATGTTGAGGCTGGGTGGGAGAGGCTTGTGGGAACTTTACTCAAGGGACATATTCGTATTGATTTAAGACTGTGATGTTGTTATCTTAGTTACTTATTAAAATTATAGGACGTCGCGCTTCAATGCGTTTTAGTAGTAGGTGACTGACCATCCGTGCCTTTCTTGTTAGTTTTGGCTCTTAAATTTGTACTTTTGTTATTGTGGAATAAAAACAGTAGATATGTTTCTCTTGTGTGATACTAAATACAATAGTTTTGTGTATTAATGTATCACGAAAATAAAATGAGTTACTCCTTTCGTCCCATAATAAGTGTCTACTTAGACTTTTTTAGTCTTTGTTATCTAAACTTTGATTATAAATATTTTTATTTGTGTTATATAATACTTGATGAAAATTATACCAATGAAAATACATTTTAAAATGAATTTATTCATATAACTTTATCAAGTGTTATGTAACAAAAATTAGTAACAAAGACTTTGAGCATTTCATAATGAACACCTAATATAAGACGAAATAGTAATAAATAGCAAAATCAATAACTCGAACTAAAACATGACAAGTATATAAAAACTAACCATGTTATGCATCATAAGACAAAAAAAGTAATGTGACAACTAATGTGACAAAAAATCGAAAAATAAAAAACCGTTGACTAATAAGTAATGTGACAATTAAAACCAACCATTGTAGTAGGTTTTTGTATGTGCTCAAAGAGAAATTGTTTTGTGTTATACATAGACCAAATGAGATAGGAAGCATTTTATAAGGAATTATAAGGCATGGATGTAAAATCTAAAAAGTGTATTTAATACGATTGTCTTAAATTTTTTTCTAAAAGGTACACAAAGTAGATATGTGTCATGAATGTTCCCAAAAAAATGTCATCAAGTTTGGTGACATAAAGATAGGGAGGTCTTTTTACTCGTTTTTCTGTTGTTTGGTTTATTCGGTTTGAGTTATTCAGTTAATTGTTTTTCTTAGTCAACCTAAAAATCAAACTGAACCAAACTAGATTTTAACCGAACTGAAACGAAAACCGAATTTCAATCCGGATCGGTGCTTGAGTAAACCCAAATAACCCGAATTGTCCAGATTTTTCTTAAGAAATATATAATTATTTAAATATTTAGCAAAAAAAATATTTTAAGTATACAAATTGTATTTTTATATTAAAATTAAATTTTAATAATTATTTTATGTATATAAAAATATATATATTTGTATAACTTCGGTTTTCAGTTCAGTTTTCGGGTCTGATTGTCAAACCCATATCCAATCAGAAAATCGAATTTGTAGTTTAGTTCGGTTTTGCTACGACCCACAATCAGAATTCTATTTCGGTTTGGTTCTAACTCGGATTTAATTCGGTTTAATTTTGGTTTTCATAAGTTAACCAAACAATGAACACCCCTACATAAAGATTTGTGTGTATCTTTGGCACAAGAAAATCAGAACACTAGGCCTCACAAAGATGCGTAAGTTAGATATTTATATAGAATGGTAAACGTGAAACATATTTCGTCTTTTCTTAAGTTTATGTGCTTATGGTTTTCAATTTATATTTCATAAGCTTATTTTTGGGTTTCTTTTGAGATTTGTCATTTATGTGTTTGTATATGTTTTTATGCCATGGTAAACTTGTGTAAGCTATAAGTCGCAAAATAAGAAGAAATATAAAGTGTCTAAAACATAAACTTAAAAGAGATAACTACGCAAGCTCTGAATAACCTTAAAAACAAACACCTCATGCATGTGTGTTTAAGTAAAAATGATGAAGGTTGTTACAAAGTTTAAATTTCTATACTAAAGGCATGTTGCATATATGAACAAATACACGCCAAGGTCTGAATCTTTCATATCGATTGATAGCTTATCGAATTTATTGATAGGCAATTTCTTATTTACAACAATTCTAACCCATGATATCATCTACACATGTTACTGATCATTAACTGAAACCAATCTTAATATAAAAACCCATACATCACATATCCTATGCTGATACACATAGTAGTCTGATGAGACTGCTTTTATACATAGTCTCATCGTCCAAAAAAGGCTTTAAATGCATTAAATATCATGAAAATAGCCAAAATATGCTTATGTTTGTTACTTGTGTATTTTAGGTACGGATATTGAGAAAATGACAAAAGATCACAAGAATCATGCAAAAACGAACACGGGAAACGAAGCCGCACAATGAACCAAGCCCTAATGAAGATTTTCCAAGAAGAACCCTTGAAGATTTGAAGATTATGCAAGAAGGGTCCTCCAATATTGAAGAATTGACACTTTGAACCCTTGTATCTTCATAATTACAAGATTGGTCCTTAAAGTTTGTCAAAATTACAAAAAAGGCCCTCCACTTTGAAGAATTGGCAAATTTAGTCCCTCAACAAAACTAAATTGTCAATATTAGTCCTCCTCAAATTTAAACATGCCATGAAGACCTTTAATTAACAAAAAATTACAAGATTGGTCCTCAATATATGTCAAATTGCAAAAAGGACCCTTAACTTTGAAGAAATGGCAAAAATGGTCCCTCATTAATCATGACTTGTCAATTTCAGTCCTCCAAAAAGTCAACCATACAAGTCAAGACCATTATCTATGAACAAAATGCCAAATCAGCCTTTCAAGAATCAACAAATGGCAAGAAATACCCCTGAAAATACTTTGGAAAAGTATTTGGGGAAAAAGCATGAAAAATAAAACTTTGCTAACAAAGGAAAACGGATTTTTGCATGTTTAAACCAAAGTGACAAAGAAAGGAGAAGTGAGGGGTTAATCATGGCAGACAGCAAACTTACCTAGACCAGTGGGAGGTGGACACGTGCCCCACTTACTCCATCCCACCAATCCCCCTTCACCATTTCGCCACATCACCAATTTACTCACCAGGTTTTAACTAACTTATTTAGTTAGTTTAATCTTGGCGCCTAACACTTTATTTAAACCTCAAAACAGATTAAACATATCACTATTCATGTTCTTATCAAAATTGAGTTTTCTTAATCTGCTTGTAATTAAACCATCATATGCTCCAGATTTATGATTAAACATACCTTAATCATAACCCAACCCTCATAATCCTTGCCACATCACTCAGCAGCCCCACAAGAGATTCCCCTGCTACAAAGGTTGAAAAAACTACCAAAATCTGCCAGCCATCCAACGTCCAAGATTGTAGCTTCAAACTTAAGCTCTTTGTGGGCCATGGATTTATCTTTAACTTTTTAGATGAATATAAACGAATCCACATGTGAATCTCGGACTCAAAACCACCAGAAAGGTTGGAAACTGTCGTAGATCGGTTGTGATCTAAGTTGCAACGTGGTCAACTTTTTGGTAGCCATAATCAATGATATGATTCCAGCAAAACGGGCTTGTCATACGTAAAACATCACCGATTCTAGGATATATAGGATATCATATCATCCCAAATAATCAAATACTTTATTTTATCACATCTTCAAACATCTAATGATTATTCATTTCATAAAAAATGTTATTGACTAAAAATTAACAAGTGAACTTATGATGGTTCATGAAATAAAATTGGTGGGTGGAACTTTGTTTAATGTAGTGTAGCTGATCAAGTTCATTAAACCTCCAGAAAGACAAGTCGTTTTCTACTTAATTGTGTTCAGCCTAGGCATGTGTTTTGTGTCATACACATCAATTAAGTTGGCTAAAGGCTTGGTGCATGCGCGAACCGATACAGGTAAAGAGTCTGAATCTTTATGTCATTCGATAGCATACCGAATTTATGGCCAAGTACTTTTTCATGTAAGAAGTCATCATGATACACAACAATATCAACTATGCACATTTAATGACACTTAAAATAGTAGCCCATGTACAACAACTAAAGTTAGCTTTCATTAATTTTAGGTGTTTTAAATTAGATTTTCTTTTGCTGCCAAAGAATGTTTGAAAAAAAGGTTTTAGGACAACCATAACAATGAAATATGGTGGGTTGAATTAGTGAGATTAGTAAGCTAAATGATATTATGCCACAGTGCATCTAGAGGTGAAACCAGACTGGATCTCTACATATCACTCAAAGCTAACAAAATGTTTCCAAGTTTATATGAAGCACTTTACGTTTAACTGATAACCATCAAGTCGATTGGGATCCCACATAAGAAGTTCTTCGTAGTTCAAAAACAAAGAGAATCAAGAAGTAAGATCCAAAGCTAATGAATATAAACATCTTTTCGACCAGACATGTTATCCATTCATCACGCACCCACATGTCAAGTGTATAACTGATGCTCGATCTTGTTCCACAAACAAAAAGGCATCCATCTATTAACCATAGACGACTATTACGCCTATATGAACTTCTAAAAGGTTGATGTATGTCAGAAAGTCCCATCTCTTGAACATTGAGGACGATTATCATGTTTTCTTTGCCTGGAATTCGATACAAATATTCATTTTGATATAAACGTACGCATAAAGTGAAAAATAAAAATTAAAGTTCTTTAACCTACCAATCTTCAAGACATCTTGGACGGTTCCACCATAGCCAAATCCATACACATAGGTCACGTGGTGGCGATATTGAGAGCCTTCATGACTTGGTATTTCTTAACAAGTTTCAAACAAGCAAAATTAAGTTCAAACACGGTCGTATAGCAAAACAAAACTTCAAACAAACGAATTTGAAGTATAATAATCCATGGTTGATATACACATAGAAGAATGTATTGTAGTCAAAGGAGTCATAACATCTAATACAATATCAAACTTGAATTTAGAGTTATCACGACAATGTTTCAAAATCCTTGGAGATACATAATTCTAGATACGATCAACATGCTTGGAGATACATAATTCTTGATAGGGTTTGCCAAATTATTCAAAGATATCTATTTAATCGAGAGGTCTGTTTTGTATCAGTGTCCTAAACTATTTGAGTTTCTAACCTAAATACCTTAACACACGAATACATGTCAAACCACTCGATCACATAGGGATCTTTGATTTTCCCTAAGGTTGTATTGCATTGTTGTTCTCAGCATCTTCGTGGTATTAGAACCAAATTTTCATATTCTCTATTGTTTACAACTACCACACATAGTCTTCGGATATAACCTTCTCCAAGAAAGACGACCTGAGAGGTTCTATATATACGCCAACTCTCAACCTTTGTTTCATACCGAATAGAGCCCACAATGGGGTTGAAAGATTCCAGCACTTGGATGAACCTAAACTAAAAATAAAGAAAAATGGAAAAGTATTAAAATAAAACATAAATACCGATTATTTATCAAAATAAGATTGATGAGTATATCTTAAAAGAAAAATAACACACTTTGGTTTCCACGGTGCAGCACTATCACGAATTTCTCCAAAAAATGGAAAGATTAAAACATTTTTTTCAAACAATCTAAAGCTCAGGTTCATACATTTGTGCATCCTTCTCACAATTTATGAGATTTGGGGCCATAGTTCTCTCTAGGTTGTTTTGTCGACATTAGGAATAAGTTTTGCTCCTTGATGTTTGAGTTCATTGATGCAGCATCCCACACATGAGTAATTTTGGTTGTAGAAGTCTGTTTTTATAACATGGGTGAGCCCAAATAACAAAAAAAAAATGATACATATTTTAATCAAAATACACATTTCTTAAAACATATATGAATGTATGAAACTTAAAACAACAATATATATGATGGTACGCAATAATGAAAAGAATAAGACGTTATTACCTTAATTCCAAGAACACCTATTTCAATAAATGACTTGAATACTGTTTTACTTGTGTCGAAATTTAAGCTGAAATAAGATTTGGTCCTGGGCATATGTGATATGATGATCTTCGCTGGAGTTTAGGATTAATGTCGAAACTTTAGAACCACTAACACCATCCAATGTCACCGACTGTCATCACCACTTTAGCATAAGCTTGTTTTACTTATGTTTGCAATTTTCACACAAATGTATGTGCACATGAGATGGTTAAATAAAAATATATAAAGGTAAGTAAGTTTGACAGATAATAGGGTAAATGCAAAAGATAAAAGATGGGTGAACAAGTTTGATGAGGATGGAGTAAATGCTATTGAATTGATTGATATAGAAAATGTTAAAGGGCAACAAAAAACTAGGTCTCATAGAAGATATGCATGTGATGGAGATTTTAGAGCCTTGTCAAAATATAAATATCTACTTCCATATAACACAACCAATGAAAACACTAAAAGAACGAAATTTTGAATTTCTATATTTTTTATTCGACTTCTATTTGTATTCAGACTTCATTATGAGGAGTTTTAATATACGAAGTTTCATAAATGTAATTCATTTCGTATACAATTACACTGACTCTTTCAACCATGGCCACAAACGTGTCAAATATACGTAAATTATAACTATTGAATTATATTTAAATATTTCATAATGTCTTTTATTACAGAACTGTGCTAAAAAGTTTGTTATAAGTTTTTTTAGATTAATAGTAATCGCGGTAGTAGTGGAGGGGTGTGACAGGAAAACATGCCTATTTGATCAGTAGTGTCAGGTAATTCTGATCAACTCTTGCATCATAATCGCGCTACAGATTAGTCTAGAATGCCTCATAAGTGCCATATATTAATGAGACTCTTTTAGAACTACAAATAGGAAGAACTCGTCAATCTTGAACATACACATGGAGAAAGAAATATATGCATTCAGTTTTTGTTGGTTTTCGGGTCGGGATAATCGATGATTGCCGTATAAGTTCTTGAATCGTGTAATCACTTTCCTAATTCAATATTTCGACCCTATTCGGTGCCTCGGGTTACACGAAATTCGTATTGGGATAAGACAAGAACACACTCTAAATCTAGGCACAAAAAATAGAGCAAAAACATGGATAAATTGTTAGGTTTATTTTAATATGATGATATGATCATTCATGAGAGACCAATGATACGACCCTCTCGGGTAGTATCGGGATAGGACACCCCTTCAAGCGTGATGTTAGCTCCTTAAGAAATAGAGATGAGAAGACTAGACATTGTTGAACTTTAACTTTGATTGATTGATAATATGATTACATATGAGACCTTAAATACTAGTTACGAGATAAACATAAAACATAAAAGATACTAAAATGATAAACATAAAACATAAAGATATATCCTAAATAATTAAAAGATATTGATGTGTAACATTCCTCACTCCTTCGAATTCACCTTGTCCTCAAGGTGACGTCTTGAAAAACACTCTTGATTCCCGGGTCTCAAATTTTGAAACGTTTCCTAATCATTTACACACTCCGTTCCAACTTTTTCTTTGGCTCAGGAAGTAACAATTTCCGGATTGATACTCTACACTCCTTCCATTCGAATAGAACAAATAACATGACACTCTCGAACGATTCATCAACAACAAGCTGTGATTCACTAATCTCAGTTTGAGATTCCCCAACCATAGGCACCTTCGATTCACAAACATTAGGTAGTGATTCACCAATAATAAGTGGTGATTCAACAACAATAGGCTGCGTTTCAGTAACAACAGGTTGTGATTCACCAATAATTGGTTGCGGTTCATTTGACCATGATAAAACGACATCTAACTTTTCTTCAATGTTAAGAATTTTCCCCGTAATTGCTACAAAACGAGCTTCCATTATACGAGCTAAGGAAAAGGCTTCTTCTAAAGTTTTAGGCCCTACCCTTAAGAGTGCACATTGTAAAGCCGGTTTAAGCCCAGATGTATAATAACATTGAAGTAAATCTTCAGAGATCCCCGTTGCCCGATTTGCAAGTATTACAAAATCACTTTCATATTCGGCTACGGTGCGCCTATGCAAGAGCTTAGATAGTGCATACCGATCGTTGTTGCCCGATGGCATAGTAACTCGAAAAAATATAGAAAGATATATTTTTTTCTCACTGATGAACAGTACCCCAATAGTGCCTATGAACAGTAACAGTGCGATGAACAGTACTGATGAACAGTACCTCGGTGAACACTACTCCGTGGTGAACAGTACCTCGGATGAACAGTAACTTTTTTTTTTGGAAACCTTAATCAAAATACCTCAACGAACTGAGGCTCTCAATCAAAGCACCAATTGATACGACCCTCTCGGGTAGTATCGGGATAAGGCACCCCTTCAAGCGTGATGCTAGCTCCTTAAGAAATAGAGATGAGAAGACTAGACATTGTTGAACTTTAACTTTGATTGATTGATAATATGATTACATATAAGACCTTAAATACTAGTTACGAGATAAACATAAAACATAAATGATACTAAATGATAAACATAAAACATAAAGATATATCCTAAATAATTAAAAGATATTGATGTGTAACAGGTGCTTTATGAGGGATATGTAGACATAATCCTCTTTTTTGAATCATTCATTCTTAACAAACTCTTGGATTGCATCCATAAGACTAAAATTCGAAAACTAAGTTTAAAAGTAATATTTTATGTAGTAGGTTTTGGACATGTTCAAGAGAAATTGTTGCATGTTATATATGTGGCCAGGCAACTCGAATAGGTAGCAAAAATTTCTTTTAGAAGGGGTTTGCCACATAATCCAAAGGCCGATATTTATTTGAGTGATTTGTCTTGTATTAGTTTTCTAAAATATTTTAGTTTCAAACTTAAATACTTTAGCACACCGATACATGACAAACCACTCGATTAAATATCGATCATTGATTTTTCTTAAGGGGCGTTGTTATTCTCTACATCTTTGTGGTATTAGAACAAAACTTTCATTTTCTCTTGTGTTCTTACACCTAACACGTATAGTATTCGATTGTAAACTTTTTTCAAAATAGACTACATAAGAGGCAGGGCGGAGGGACTTAGCGAGTACTGGGGCAATACTCTCAACAATTGGCCCAACAAAAGTTTTATATAGTGCAATTTTTTTGGTTTATTGGACTTTTATAAAGCATGCCCTCAACCCAAATTTCAAATTGGTCTCAATAAAATAAAAGGCCAACATCCTATCTCTATGTTCTGTAAAATTATATCCAGTAAAAAACATAAAAGCCACGAACTGAAAATATAGTACTATAAAATCATCATCAATAGCCGTCAAGATACTTTTTGGTGTTGTAACACTACGGTTTGGTTGATGTTTTCCGAAACATAAGGTGTGTTTTGTTATTTTTTTTGCAAAAAAAAATTCTAAGGTATTTTCCTCCCATATCTTAATATCCTGGCTCCGCCACTGATAAAAGTACATAATAAACCAATTCTCAATCTTTGTTTCATACCGTACAGCCCTACAAATGGGAGCGGAAGGATTTTGGTGTTGGCGTTATTTTGAACACACAACAATTTCACTTGAACACATACATGCCTACTACACAAAGGTTGGTTTTTAATGTCAGATTACTTCTTAGTCAACGATTTCAGTACTTCTATTCATTTTTTTATCTTATGGATGCAACCCAACACTTTGTTAAGAACAAATGATTGGAAAAGAGGATTAAGTAAATGTACGGTTTAGACTACCTTAACCGTCATGTTTGAGCTCGAGTTATTCATCTTGCTATTAATTAACTCATTTTATTTTTATGATAGAGTCATACAAAACTATTGTAAGGCAAGTGGTATCTCACTAAAGAAATATATATGTTGTCTTTTTTCCCACAATAATAAAAGTGCCAAATTTAATTGCCAAAACTAACGAGAAAGGTACGGATGGTCGTTTGCTGAAATGCTTTGAGGCACGACGTCCAATCAAGTTATGAAGTAATCAAGATCATAAAATCAACAGTGTCATATCGATACAAATCTGTCCCATGAGAAAATTTCTCACAATCCACTCTCACCTGACCCTCAATATCCAACAATGGACGAGATATGGGTGGAGCCAGAAAGTTTGGATTGGAGGTTCAAGTTTGATATTTTTTATAAACTACACTACAAAATGTTTATTAGAGAGGTCAAATTAAAAAAAAATCGAAATGTTTTGAAAATTTAGATAATAATATTTTCTCTAGGAGGTCACATGACCCTTATGATCCCCCTTACCTCTGCCCATGGACGGGAGGCCTCAAACCTGAAGGATATGGGGTTATTATGATAAATCCTCAAATTTCTCTCGACTTCTACCAAATGAACGCGTCTTACGACTCCACCGAACACACTAGGTATGAATTCCACATTGCATACAAACAACTCGAAATTGCTCGACAATCGCGACACAGGCTTGTGCATCCTGTACCACGTCGTCCGTTCCATGGCTACAGGTAGCCATGTTTGTAAGAGACATGTTCGACATATTCTCTTACTAAGAAACCAACGACTCTCTTGTTCGTAGTTGTTGTTTTCATTGTAAAAGAGTACGCCTAACCTGTCTCATGCAAGCTTGGCTCCCAATAGCCATGAAATACACGACATGGCACATGCCGCACAAGCTTGTGCCGTGATTATTGAGCAATTTCAAGATGTTTGTGTGTAGCGTGAAATTCATACCTGGTTGTGTGTCGGATGGGGTCACAAGACCTATCATTTTCCAGCAGAGCAGAGAAATTGGGATCTGTCATATGGATAACCTAGATCCTTCCGCTTTGTGGCCTCGAGTCCATGGATCGATGTCGAGACTCGGGTAAGAGAGGCTTGTGGGAACTTTACTCATGGGACATATTCGTATTGATTTTAGACTAGTGATGTTGTTATCTTAATTACTTTTTAAAATGATCGGACGTCATGCCTCAATGCGTTCAGTAATAAGTGACTATCCATACCATTCTTGTAAGTTTTGGCTCTTAAGTTTGTAATTTTGTTATTATGGAAAAAAACAATAGAGATGTTTTTTTTCAGATACTACATATGATACATTAGTTGTGTGTATAAATTTATCACCAAAATAAAATAAGTTAGCAAGATTAATAACTCGAGCTCAAACATGACAGGTACATAAAAACTAACCATGTTATGCTAATCCTCATTTTCCAAATGTTCACTCTTAACAAAGTCTTGGTATGCATCAATAAGACAACAAATTTAAATAAAGTATTGAAATCGTTAACTAATAAGTAATTTGATATCAAAAACCATTGTGTAGTAGGTTTTGTATGTGTTCAAAGAGAAATCGTTATGGGTTATACTACCAAATGACATCGTAAGCATTTTATAAAGGAATTATAAGGAATGGATGTAAAAACTAAAAAGTACACAAGTTAGATATGTGTAATAAATGTTCCCAAAAAAGTCTCATAGATATGCAACAAATTAGATAGAGGAATATAGAATAGTAGACATGAAATATTGTCCGTGTTTGCTTATGTTTATGTGCTTATCGTTGTCAGTGTATATTTCATAAACTCATTTTTGGGTTTATTTTGAGATTTGTGTGTTTATATATGTTTTTATTACATGGTATACTTGCATAAGCTACAAGTCGCAAAATAGGAAGAAGAAAAATATAGTGTATAAAATACATAAACCCAAAAGAGAAGACCTTGCAAAATAAGCTTAAAAATTGTTAAACAATAATAAAACCCGTATGTATAATTTATTATTCAACATAATATATACTGGTAGAAGATTACCCGAAACCCTAACTGACCCCAACCACGAAATAACACCTCATTTGGAATATAGAAGTATAGATTACTTTTAAAAAGCATTTTCGCATGCATGTATGTTTTAGTGAAAATAAGAGGTTGTTACAAAGGTTGCTAACTATAAGCATGCTCCATATATACATGAACAAATACATACGAATGTCTGGTCTTAAAAAAAATCATTTTTTTGTTAGATTTGTGTTAAAAGCATCTGGTCCCTAAAAATGTTGTTTGTAACATTGTACAGTTTATTGTAAGTGCACCTGGTCGTTTTGTCTCGTAGTTCCGTCCTTGGACATAATCCAAAGGTCGATGTTTATTCGAGTGGTATTGCTTGTATGAGTATCCTAAAGTATTTGATTTTTCTTAAAGGGCATTTTTATTCCTTACATCATCGTGGTATTAAACAAAAACTTTCATATACACTCTTGTGTTTACAACTACCACGTAGAGTCTTTGATTATAACCTTCTCCAAAATCGACGGCATATGTGGTTCTGAAACACGGCAACTCCAAACCTTTGTTGCATACTTCCCACATATATAAGGGTGAAAGGATTCTACCGTGTTGACTTCTACCAGGTTATTTACATAGCCCACATATATAGGGGTGGAAGGTAGGGTTGCTCGTGTGCTGGTGTTGGATTACAATGCCGCACACGAGTTATACGACATTACTTTTTTTACTTGCATTTCATAGGGTTAAGTGCGAGTCAGATGGAGTCTTAAAGCTTCGGTGATTGTAGTGATATTGATGGATGGTGTTTTTTGGGTTAAGCTATAGGTCGTAACGTTTATGAGAAAGCGCTGAAATGACATCTTTTTTTAATATAATACGAGTGATATGAATTATCGGCATGTAAATTCTAAACGTGAGAAATAATTAGTATTTTATTTTCTTAAGTTTATTAATGTGCTTATCATTTAGGTTTATATTTATTCAGTTCATTTTTTCGGCTTCTTTTGAAATTTGTGTGTTTATATAAGTTGATATGACATGACAAATACAAGTCATAAGTCCCAATATAATAAAGTGTATAAAGCATGCACAAAATTTGGTCCGTATCAATTTCCAACCTCGGTAGCTAAATATGTTTTGTTGTCAATGAACATGGTTCTCAAAGCTCATGTAGATATGATCCCCAAAGGACCTAAACGATAAAACCTTGTTGGTTGCAACAACGTGGTAATTCAAACCCTAGAATGACAAGTCGTTTTCTACTTTATATGTGTTCAGACTTCCATGTGTTTTTTGTACAAAATTTATGTCAAAACCTACTCATCAATTTAAGTTGGCTAGGTAGGGGCTTGCTGTATTCGATAGTATACTGAATTTATGACCAAGTATTTTTTTTCATGTAAGAAGTCATCAAGTTACACAACAACATCAACTATGTATATTTAATGAACACTTAAATTAGAAGCCCATATACAACAACTAAAAATATGTTTGAATATAAAAGATTAGAGAAGGTTTTAAGACAACCATAACAATGACCATATATAGTGGGTTGAATTAATGAGAATATTAACCTCAAAATAATCAAATAATCAAATACAATAACTGTTTTTTTTATCACATCTTCAAACATGTAATCATTATGAATTTATATCGTCGTAGTGTTTCGGTGGCACCGATATCTTGTGCCATTTGCCTTGCAGGTTTGGAAGAGATGGACCATCTTCTTTTTGGGTGTAATTTGGCATCCGAGGTGTTCCAATATATTTGCAATTGGTGGAATTTGGACCTACTGCCTTCAGTTTCGTTTGCCTCTTGGTATACTTGGTTTAGCTCCATTCATATGTCGTCCAAATTGAAATCGGTTTTAGAAGGTGTTTTTTATACGTCGTGGTGGTGCATTTGGAATTACAGGAATAAGCTCATTTTCGGTGGCGCTAGTTCTAAAAGGGAGACTTTGCTTGAAGACATTACTCTGATTTCTTTTAATTGGTATAAAGCTAGGTGTGTTAAGTCTTGTAGTTGGGACAGTTGGATCCAACATCCGTTTTTGATGTCTTTGTAATGTTCTAGCTCCTTGCTAGTTGTTTTAATAAATTTACCGTTCAAAAAAATATTATTCGTTTAATAAACAATGGTTCTTTTTTGGGGAGCAAGTGAACTTATAATGGTGAATGACAAGTCGTTTCTACTTAATTGTGTTCAGCCTAGACATGTATTTGGTGTCATGCGTCCTTCACGTCAAAACGTTTATGTCATTTGATACTATATCGAATTTATGGCCAAGTTTATTTTTATGTAAGAATTCATCAAGATACGCACAACATCAAGTATGTATATTTAATAGACACTTAAACTAGGAGTCGTCCATGTACAACAAGTACACATTGCCTTCATTAATTTTAGGTGTTTCAAATCAGATTTTCGTTTGTGCTGGCATGTTAGAAAAAAACACGAGAGAACGTTTTAAGACAACCATACCAATGAAATATTGTGGGTTGAATTAAAGAGAATAGTAAACTAGAGGCGAAAAATTGTTTTGAATCCAATCCATAGGAATCAGGAATGTATACAAGTCAATATAAATCACTTGACGTGTAATAGATAACAAGGCCATTGGGATCACACATGAGAAGTAAGATCCAAAGCTAACATAAATAAACATCTTTTCGACCAGACATGTTGTGCATTCATCGCGCACCCATAGGTGGAATATATAATTGAAACTCGATCGTGTTTCATAAACAAAGACATCCATCGATTTACCACAGAAGAGTATTGCGATTATATGAATTTCCAAAAGGTTAATGAATCTCAGAAGTACATCTTCTGAACATTCAGGACGATTATTATGTTCTTTTTAGTTTGAATCCAATACAAATATTCATTTTGATATAAACGTACACATTAATTATGTATCTTATATGGACACTAAAATTGGGAGCGTATGTACAACTAGGGTGTAATTCGAGTTGGATTAAGGTTGGCGGGTTCGAGTTCTCAAGTTGGCAGGTTCGGGTTGTCAAGTTAGCGGGTTATAAAACCTCATTCGAAACCTAACTTATTTAAATAATCCGGTCAACTATGTCAACCTTAACTTATTTACCCATAACCCGAACCTGGCCATTTAACCCATATATATACTTGGTTGAATTAAATAGGTTCAACGGGTTTCGGGTTGACCCATTTAATAAGTTTTATATACATAAGTTGGCACTTTAGACGTGTTAAACATGTTAAATGGATTTGCGATTCGACGTGTTTATCCCGTTTAACTCGTATAAAAAGTATTAATAAGATTTAGAATAAGAAAACAAAATTTAACGGGTTAGCGGATCAACCCACTTATATTATTCTCAACCCGGATCTGACCTTTTTAATAAATGGGTCAGATGGCTCGACCCTAAACGTGAACCAAAATATATTAGACTCAACTCGAACCTATTAATTTTTGTATCAGTTTCGGGTCAAGTAAGAAATTACCACCCCTATGATAGGCAATTTCTTAAACGAGCAAACCATTGAAGTTTTACCCGGTTCACCATCATCAGCGGAACATCCAATCTTATCACCCGCTTTTACTTGTTGTTGTTCTTTATGGCTAAATTCATTAGAGGATGAATCCTCACTAGTTGCACTCTAAGAAAAATTCATCATGGGACGAATCCTCACTAGTTTTGGTCAAGCAAAATTCATCAAAGGATGCATACCCACTAGTTTCAGTCAAGCAAAATTCATTAGCGGAATATTCGATCTTATCATCCCCTTTTACTCGTTGTTGGCGCTTTTTTTTGTTGCACCCTTACCCATATCACTCCCTCAGAAGGATGGAGACACCTAGGTTTAGATTAATTTAGGTTAAGATTGTGTTTGTGTCCGGTAATTATATTCTTTAGCAATTTGGGCCATATAGTAAAACCAAAACTGCATATATAGGATAAATTTAGTATACAATCATTGACATAAAACAAGAGATTAATGGAAGCATACAAGTTTTAAAAAATCTACATAATAATGCGCCACGATAATTATTGGTATTACCTTTGATCGCTTTGATTTTTTTTGTCATACTTGCATTCAAAATTTAACTACACATTATTGTGTAATTTTTTTTTCTATAACTCGATTATTTCAGAGTAGCATTCCTCATACGTATTAGCTTTAATCTCGATTGACAACTTATCGAATTTATGACCAACTACTTTTCCTGAAGATGGTAAGAAATGTCATTAATAACAACTTCACCCACCATTATATATTTAATGGACACTTAAATTAGGAGCTCATGTGCAACAACCAACCATCGTCTTCATTTAATTCCAGATGTTTTAAATTTGAATTTTTTTGCTGCTAAAGACATCCATCTATTTATCCCACATGATCAAAAAATATCCTCGGATGCGCATAAAATACTAAACCGTGATGTAAGAAATATATTTTGATAGACCGGATGCATTTAACCTACCTTTAAAAAATATAGTATGTAGTTATTAAAAATTAACAATACATAAAAAATACGTAAAAACACGGCCACATGGGAGAACCCTAGTTTTTGCAACAATTATATGAACACTAGAAAAGTAGACTTAAACGTACCAATTCTTAAACAACTACTTTGATTCCATACATATAAACATTCATAAACGTACGTGTGACGGAAAAAACAACAAAACTTGTTCTCTTTAAACCTACAAAGACAAGGTTTCAAAATACAATCGTGAGAATAGAGAATGATAGATGGTTACAAGATATATATAGCTGAAATATGGTCAATGTGTTTGAATTATGTTGCAAATTAATATGTAGCCAACAAACTCTGATGGGTCGCAAGAATTTTAAAAAGGTTTGCCACATAATCCAAATTTGAGTAGTCCGTATGGTACGGTATCAGTGTCTTAAAGTATTTGTGTTTGAATTATGTTGCAAATTAGATATTATATTGCATAACAGACGACTCGATTACTCGTTGATTTTTCTTAAGGTACATAATAAACCACTTCAGAACAACTACAACAAATTAGTTGATTTTTCACACTTATTATGACACTTGTTCACATTTTCAAATGTGTACCTTTCATTAGTATTCTTAGTGTGAACAAATTGGGTGTAACAAATAACTTCACACTTTTATATGTAAAATTTATTACTATTTCACACTTTTATGTGTGAACTTTTAAATTTTCACACCTTTATGTGTGAACTTTTTAATAATTCACACTTACAAGTGTGCGTATTTTATAAATAAAGTTTACAATTTTTAAAGTGTGAAGAAAAGTGTGAACAAACTCTAAATTTGTTGTGGTGAATCTTTGTTTCAATCAAAACAGATCCCAAAATAGGAGCAGAAGGATTTCAGCATTGACGTTATTCCGGACACACAACAATTTATCTTGAAGACATAGACAAAGATTTCGGTACTTCTTTTCTGTTTTTTGTCATATGGATGTAATCCAAAAATTTATTAAGATCGAATGTCTAGAAATGAGGATTAAGTCAACGTGTAGTTACGGTGTCTTTCGGTTTGGTATTCGGGTTGTTCGATTTATTCGTTTCGGGATATTCGATAAATATTTTTTTTGGTTAACTTGAAAATCGAATCGAACCGAAAACCAAATTTGAATTTCGCTGGGTTCTCGTGTTAACCCAAATTATCCAAATTATTCTAAAAAATTACTATATATATATATATACAAATATATAAATATATATTTGGATAACTTTGGTTTTTGGTTCGGTTTTTGAATCCGATTCCCAAACCCATATCAAACCCAAAAACCAAGTTTATAGTTTGGTTCGGTTCGATTATCACCCACAACCCGAATTCTATTTCGGTTCGGTTGATTCGGTTCAGTTTTTGGTTTTCATGAGTCAAACCCAAACAATAGACTACATTCATTACATAGTTTCTTTTATATATAAAACTGTCGTGTTTGAGTATCTTCCTATTTATTACTCCCTCCGTCTCAATAATTTTCCCTAATTGACTTTTTCTTACAATTTTGACATTAAATATTTTTATGCATCTTATATAATACTTAATGGAAAATGTATAATTTGATTGGTTTTTAAATGTATTTCTATTTCTTATAATTTTTATCAAGTATTACATAACACAAACAAAAATATTTATCGTCAAAATTGGAAGAGAAAGACCGAAAAAGTGAATAGGGAAAATAATTTTGGGACGGAGGGAGTAACTCATTTTCTTTTTGTGATACGGTCATACAAAACTACAAGAAACATCTCTATTGTTTATTTTTCTACAATAAAAAAGTACCTCAAAAAATAGCCAAAACTAACGAACGGCCCGTCACTTTAGAAGCAATCATGATCACAGAATCACCAGTATCATATCGATACAAATATGTCCCATGAGCAAAGTTCACACAAGTCTGTCTCACCCGAGCCTCGACATCTGGCCATTTACCGGAGGCCCTAAAACTTGAAGGATTTGAGGTTATCCGTATTATGATAAATCCTCAAATTTATTTGCCTTTTTACCAAATGAACGCGTCTTACGGCCCCATCAAACACACCTAAGTATAAATTCCAAAATGCATAAAACAACTCAAAATTGCTCGGCAGTTGCGGTACAAACTTGTTGCAGCATGCACTACGTTGTGCGTTCCATGGCTAAATGTAGCAATGTTTGCAATAGAGAGGTTCAACATATTCTCTTATAATGAATTACGATGACTCTTGTTCTTCGCTACCATTTTCATTGTAAGAGAGTTTTCTAACTTGTCTCGTGCAAACATGGCTACCTATAGCCACGGAACTCACAATGTAATACAGGGTGCACATGCTTGTATCACGACTTTCTAGCAATTTCGAGCTGTTTGTATGCAGCGTAGAATTCATACATGACTAGGTGCCGATAGGGTCACAAGGCCCATTTATTTTTCAGAAGGGGCAGAGAAAGTTGAGGATTTATCATACATAATATGGATAAACCCAAGACCCTTCAAGGTTGAGGCCTCTAGTCCATGGCTCAATGTCGAGGCTCGGATCAGAGAGGCTTGTGGGGACTTTACTCACGGACATATTTGTATCGATTTGAGAGTGGTGATGATGTGACTTAAATTCCTTCTTAAAATGATTGGATGTCATGACAATACCTTTCTTGTTAGAGTGGTGATGATGTTTCTTTTGTGAGATACCACCTCAATATAATACATCTATGTATTAATGTATCACAAAAATAAAATGAGTTAATAAATAGCAAGATCAATAACTCAAGCTCAAACATGACAAGTATATAAAAACTAACCGGTTATGCTAATCCTCATTATTCAATCATTCATTCTTAACAAAGTTTTGGATTGCATCTATAAGACAAAAGGGTGAAAAATGAAAGAATGGAAATGGTTGACTAAGAAGTAATGTAACAATTAAAACCAACCATTGTATTGTAGGTTTTGTATGTGTTCATTGTAAAAGAGTACGCCTAACCTGTCTCATGCAAGCTTGGCTCCCAATAGCCATGAAATACACGACATGGCACACGCCGCACAAGCTTGTGCCGTGATTATTGAGCAATTTCAAGATGTTTGTGTGTAGCGTGAAATTCATACCTGGTTGTGTGTCGGATAGGGTCACAAGACCTATCATTTTCCAGCAGAGCAGAGAAATTGGGATCTGTCATACGGATAACCTAGATCCTTCCGCTTTGTGGCCTCGAGTCCATGGATCGATGTCGAGACTCGGGTAAGAGAGGCTTGTGGGAAGTATACTCATGGAACATATTCGTATTGATTTTAGACTAGTGATGTTGTTATCTTAATTACTTTTTAAAATGATCGGACGTCATGCCTCAATGCGTTCAGTAATAAGTGACTATCCATACCATTCTTGTTAGTTTTGGCTCTTAAGTTTGTAATTTCGTTATTATGGAAAAAAACAATAGAGATGTTTTTTTTCAGATACTACATATGATACATTAGTTGTGTGTATAAATTTATCACCAAAATAAAATAAGTTAGCAAGATTAATAACTCGAGCTCAAACATGACAAGTACATAAAAACTAACCATGTTATGCTAATCCTCATTTTCCAAATGTTCACTCTTAACAAAGTCTTGGTATGCATCAATAAGACAACAAATTTAAATAAAGTATTGAAATCGTTAACTAATAAGTAATTTGATATCAAAAACCATTGTGTAGTAGGTTTTGTATGTGTTCAAAGAGAAATCGTTGTGGGTTATACTACCAAATGACATCGTAAGCATTTTATAAAGGAATTATAAGGAATGGATGTAAAAACTAAAAAGTACACAAGTTAGATATGTGTAATAAATGTTCCCAAAAAAAAGTCTCATAGATATGCAACAAATTAGATAGAGGAATATAGAATAGTAGACATGAAATATTGTCCGTGTTTGCTTATGTTTATGTGCTTATCGTTGTCAGTGTATATTTCATAAACTCATTTTTGGGTTTATTTTGAGATTTGTGTGTTTATATATGTTTTTATTACATGGTATACTTGCATAAGCTACAAGTCGCAAAATAGGAAGAAGAAAAATATAGTGTATAAAATACATAAACCCAAAAGAGAAGACCTTGCAAAATAAGCTTAAAAATTGTTAAACAATAATAAAACCCGTATGTATAATTTATTATTCAACATAATATATACTGGTAAAAGATTACCCGAAATCCTAACTGACCCCAACCACGAAATAACACCTCATTTGGAATATAGAAGTATAGATTACTTTTAAAAAGCATTTTCGCATGCATGTATGTTTTAGTGAAAATAAGAGGTTGTTACAAAGGTTGCTAACTATAAGCATGCTCCATATATACATGAACAAATACATACGAATGTCTGGTCTTAAAAAAAATCATTTTTTTGTTAGATTTGTGTTAAAAGCATCTGGTCCCTAAAAATGTTGTTTGTAACATTGTACAGTTTATTGTAAGTGCACCTGGTCGTTTTGTCTCGTAGTTCCGTCCTTGGAGATAATCCAAAGGTCGATGTTTATTCGAGTGGTATTGCTTGTATGAGTATCCTAAAGTATTTGATTTTTCTTAAAGGGCATTTTTATTCCTTACATTATCGTGGTATTAAACAAAAACTTTCATATACACTCTTGTGTTTACAACTACCACGTAGAGTCTTTGATTATAACCTTCTCCAAAATCGACGGCATATGTGGTTCTGAAACACGGTAAATCTAAACCTTTGTTGCATACTTCCCACATATATAAGGGTGAAAGGATTCTACCGTGTTGACTTCTACCAGGTTATTTACATAGCCCACATATATAGGGGTGGAAGGTAGGGTTGCTCGTGTGCTGGTGTTGGATTACAATGCCGCACACGAGTTATACGACATTACTTTTTTTACTTGCATTTCATTGGGTTAAGTGCGAGTCAGATGGAGTCTTAAAGCTTCGGTGATTGTAGTGATATTGATGGATGGTGTTTTTTGGGTTAAGCTATAGGTCGTAACGTTTATGAGAAAGCGCTGAAATGACATCTTTTTTTAATATAATACGAGTGATATGAATTATCGGCATGTAAATTCTAAACGTGAGAAATAATTAGTATTTTATTTTCTTAAGTTTATTAATGTGCTTATCATTTAGGTTATATTTATTCAGTTCATTTTTTCGGCTTCTTTTGAAATTTGTGTGTTTATATAAGTTGATATGACATGACAAATACAAGTCATAAGTCCCAATATAATAAAGTGTATAAAGCATGCACAAAATTTGGTCCGTATCAATTTCCAACCTCGGTAGCTAAATATGTTTTGTTGTCAATGAACATGGTTCTCAAAGCTCATGTAGATATGATCCCCAAAGGACCTAAACGATAAAACCTTGTTGGTTGCAACAACGTGGTAATTCAAACCCTAGAATGACAAGTCGTTTTCTACTTTATATGTGTTCAGACTTCCATGTGTTTTTTGTACAGAATTTATGTCAAAACCTACTCATCAATTTAAGTTGGCTAGGTAGGGGCTTGCTGTATTCGATAGTATACTGAATTTATGACCAAGTATTTTTTTTCATGTAAGAAGTCATCAAGTTACACAACAACATCAACTATGTATATTTAATGAACACTTAAATTAGAAGCCCATATACAACAACTAAAAATATGTTTGAATATAAAAGATTAGAGAAGGTTTTAAGACAACCATAACAATGACCATATATAGTGGGTTGAATTAATGAGAATATTAACCTAAAAATAATCAAATACAATAACTGTTTTTTTTATCACATCTTCAAACATGTAATCTTATGAATTTATATCGTCGTAGTGTTTCGGTGGCACCGATATCTTGTGCCATTTTCCTTGCAGGTTTGGAAGAGATGGACCATCTTCTTTTTGGGTGTAATTTGGTATCCGAGGTGTTCCAATATATTTGCAATTGGTGGAATTTGGACCTACTGCCTTCAGTTTCGTTTGCCTCTTGGTATACTTGGTTTAGCTCCATTCATATGTCGTCCAAATTGAAATCGGTTTTAGAAGGTGTTTTTTATACGTCGTGGTGGTGCATTTGGAATGACAGGAATAAGCTCATTTTCGATGGCGCTAGTTCTAAAAGGGAGACTTTGCTTGAAGACATTACTCGGATTTCTTTTAATTGGTATAAAGCTAGGTGTGTTAAGTCTTGTAGTTGGGACAGTTGGATCCAACATCCGTTTTTGATGTCTTTGTAATGTTCTAGCTCCTTGCTAGTTGTTTTAATAAATTTACCGTTCAAAAAAATATTATTCGTTTAATAAACAATGGTTCTTTTTTGGGGAGCAAGTGAACTTATAATGGTGAATGACAAGTCGTTTCTACTTAATTGTGTTCAGCCTAGACATGTATTTGGTGTCATGCGTCCTTCACGTCAAAACGTTTATGTCATTTGATATTATATCGAATTTATGGCCAAGTTTATTTTTATGTAAGAATTCATCAAGATACGCACAACATCAAGTATGTATATTTAATAGACACTTAAACTAGGAGTCGTCCATGTACAACAAGTACACATTGCCTTCATTAATTTTAGGTGTTTCAAATCAGATTTTCGTTTGTGTTGGCATGTTAGAAAAAAACACGAGAGAACGTTTTAAGACAACCATACCAATGAAATATTGTGGGTTGAATTAAAGAGAATAGTAAACTAGAGGCGAAAAATTGTTTTGAATCCAATCCATAGGAATCAGGAATGTATACAAGTCAATATAAATCACTTGACGTGTAATAGATAACAAGGCCATTGGGATCGCACATGAGAAGTAAGATCCAAAGCTAACATAAATAAACATCTTTTCGACCAGACATGTTGTGCATTCATCGCGCACCCATAGGTGGAATATATAATTGAAACTCGATCGTGTTTCATAAACAAAGACATCCATCGATTTACCACAGAAGAGTATTGCGATTATATGAATTTCAAAAAGGTTAATGAATCTCAGAAGTACATCTTCTGAACATTCAGGACGATTATTATGTTCTTTTTAGTTTGAATCCAATACAAATATTCATTTTGATATAAACGTACACATTAATTATGTATCTTAAATGGACACTAAAATTGGGAGCGTATGTACAACTAGGGTGTAATTCGAGTTGGATTAAGGTTGGCGGGTTCGAGTTGTCAAGTTGGCAGGTTCGGGTTGTCAAGTTAGCGGGTTATAAAACCTCATTCGAAACCTAACTTATTTAAATAATCCGGTCAACTATGTCAACCTTAACTTATTTACCCATAACCCGAACCTGGCCATTTAACCCATATATATACTTGGTTGAATTAAATAGGTTCAACGGGTTTCGGGTTGACCCATTTAATAAGTTTTATATACATAAGTTGGCACTTTAGACGTGTTAAACATGTTAAATGGATTTGCGATTCGACGTGTTTATCCCGTTTAACTCGTATAAAAAGTATTAATAAGATTTAGAATAAGAAAACAAAATTTAACGGGTTAGCGGATCAACCCACTTATATTATTCTCAACCCGGATCTGACCTTTTTAATAAATGGGTCAGATGGCTCGACCCTAAACGTGAACCAAAATATATTAGACTCAACTTGAACCTATTAATTTTTGTATCAGTTTCGGGTCAAGTAAGAAATTGCCACCCCTATGATAGGCAATTTCTTAAACGAGCAAACCATTGAAGTTTTACCCGGTTCACCATCATCAGCGGAACATCCAATCTTATCACCCGCTTTTACTTGTTGTTGTTCCTTATGGCTAAATTCATTAGAGGATGAATCCTCACTAGTTGCACTCTAAGAAAAATTCATCATGGGACGAATCCTCACTAGTTTTGGTCAAGCAAAATTCATCAAAGGATGCATACCCACTAGTTTCAGTCAAGCAAAATTCATTAGCGGAATATTCGATCTTATCATCCCCTTTTACTCGTTGTTGGCGCTTTTTTTTGTTGCACCCTTACCCATATCACTCCCTCAGAAGGATGGAGACACCTAGGTTTAGATTAATTTAGGTTAAGATTGTGTTTGTGTCCGGTAATTATATTCTTTAGCAATTTGGGCCATATAGTAAAACCAAAACTGCATATATAGGATAAATTTAGTATACAATCATTGACATAAAACAAGAGATTAATGGAAGCATACAAGTTTTAAAAAATCTACATAATAATGCGCCACGATAATTATTGGTATTACCTTTGATCGCTTTGATTTTTTTTGTCATACTTGCATTCAAAATTTAACTACACATTATTGTGTAATTTTTTTTCTATAACTCGATTATTTCAGAGTAGCATTCCTCATACGTATTAGCTTTAATCTCGATTGACAACTTATCGAATTTATGACCAACTACTTTTCATGAAGATGGTAAGAAATGTCATTAATAACAACTTCACCCACCATTATATATTTAATGGACACTTAAACTAGGAGCTCATGTGCAACAACCAACCATCGTCTTCATTTAATTCCAGATGTTTTAAATTTGAAATTTTTTGCTGCTAAAGACATCCATCTATTTATCCCACATGATAAAAAAATATCGTCGGATGCGCATAAAATACTAAACCGTGATGTAAGAAATATATTTTGATAGACCGGATGCATTTAACCTACCTTTAAAAAATATAGTATGTAGTTATTAAAAATTAACAATACATAAAAAATACGTAAAAACACGGCCACATGTGGGAACCCTAGTTTTTGCAACAATTATATGAACACTAGAAAAGTAGACTTAAACGTACCAATTCTTAAACAACTACTTTGATTCCATACATATAAACATTCATAAACGTACGTGTGACGGAAAAAACAACAAAACTTGTTCTCTTTAAACCTACAAAGACAAGGTTTCAAAATACAATCGTGAGAATAGAGAATGATAGATGGTTACAAGATATATATAGCTGAAATATGGTCAATGTGTTTGAATTATGTTGCAAATTAATATGTAGCCAACAAACTCTGATGGGTCGCAAGAATTTTAAAAAGGTTTGCCACATAATCCAAATTTGAGTAGTCCGTATGGTACGGTATCAGTGTCTTAAAGTATTTGTGTTTGAATTATGTTGCAAATTAGATATTATATTGCATAACAGACGACTCGATTACTCGTTGATTTTTCTTAAGGTACATAATAAACCACTTCAGAATCACTACAACAAATTAGTTGATTTTTCACACTTATTATGACACTTGTTCACATTTTCAAATGTGTACCTTTCATTAGTATTCTTAGTGTGAACAAATTGGGTGTAACAAATAACTTCACACTTTTATATGTAAAATTTATTACTATTTCACACTTTTATGTGTGAACTTTTAAATTTTCACACCTTTATGTGTGAACTTTTTAATAATTCACACTTACAAGTGTGCGTATTTTATAAATAAAGTTTACAATTTTTAAAGTGTGAAGAAAAGTGTGAACAAACTCTAAATTTGTTGTGGTGAATTTTTGTTTCAATCAAAACACATCCCACAAATAGGAGCAGAAGGATTTTAGCATTGACGTTATTCCGGACACAACAATTTATCTTGAAGACATAGACAAAGATTTCGGTACTTCTTTTCTGTTTTTTGTCATATGGATGTAATCCAAAAATTTATTAAGATCGAATGTCTAGAAATGAGGATTAAGTCAACGTGTAGTTACGGTGTCTTTCGGTTTGGTATTCGGGTTGTTCGATTTATTCGTTTCAGGATATTCGATAAATATTTTTTTTGGTTAACTTGAAAATCGAATCGAACCGAAAACCAAATTTGAATTTCACTGGGTTCTCGGGTTAACCCAAATTATCCAAATTATTCTAAAAAATTACTATATATATATATATACAAATATATAAATATATATTTGGATAACTTTGGTTTTTGGTTCGGTTTTTGAATCCGATTCCCAAACCCATATCAAACCCAAAAACCAAGTTTATAGTTTGGTTCGGTTCGATTATCACCCACAACCCGAATTCTATTTCGGTTCGGTTGATTCGGTTCAGTTTTTGGTTTTCATGAGTCAAACCCAAACAATAGACTACATTCATTACATAGTTTCTTTTATATATAAAACTGTCGTGTTTGAGCATCTTCCTATTTATTACTCCTTCCGTCTCAATAATTTTCCCTAATTGACTTTTTCTTACAATTTTGACATTAAATATTTTTATGCATCTTATATAATACTTAATGGAAAATGTATAATTTGATTGGTTTTTAAATGTATTTCTATTTCTTATAATTTTTGTCAAGTATTACATAACACAAACAAAAATATTTATCGTCAAAATTGGAAGAGAAAGACCGAAAAAGTGAATAGGGAAAATAATTTTGAGACGGAGGGAGTAACTCATTTTCTTTTTGTGATACGGTCATACAAAACTACAAGAAACATCTCTATTGTTTATTTTTCTACAATAAAAAAGTACCTCAAAAAATAGCCAAAACTAACGAACGGCCCGTCACTTTAGAAGCAATCATGATCACAGAATCACCAGTATCATATCGATACAAATATGTCCCATGAGCAAAGTTCACACAAGTCTGTCTCACCCGAGCCTCGACATCTGGCCGTTTACCGGAGGCCCTAAAACTTGAAGGATTTGAGGTTATCCGTATTATGATAAATCCTCAAATTTATTTGCCTTTTTACCAAATGAACGCGTCTTACGGCCCCATCAAACACAACTAAGTATAAATTCCAAAATGCATAAAACAACTCAAAATTGCTCGGCAGTTGCGGTACAAACTTGTTGCAGCATGCACTACGTTGTGCGTTCCATGGCTAAATGTAGCAATGTTTGCAATAGAGAGGTTCAACATATTCTCTTATAATGAATTACGATGACTCTTGTTCTTCGCTACCATTTTCATTGTAAGAGAGTTTTCTAACTTGTCTCGTGCAAACATGGCTACCTATAGCCACGGAACTCACAATGTAATACAGGGTGCACATGCTTGTATCACGACTTTCTAGCAATTTCGAGCTGTTTATGCAGCGTAGAATTCATACATGACTAGGTGCCGATAGGGTCACAAGGCCCATTTATTTTTCAGAAGGGGCAGAGAAAGTTGAGGATTTATCATACATAATATGGATAAACCCAAGACCCTTCAAGGTTGAGGCCTCTAGTCCATGGCTCAATGTCGAGGCTCGGATCAGAGAGGCTTGTGGGGACTTTACTCACGAACATATTTGTATCGATTTGAGAGTGGTGATGATGTGATTTAAATTCCTTCTTAAAATGATTGGATGTCATGACAATACCTTTCTTGTTAGAGTGGTGATGATGTTTCTTTTGTGAGATATCACCTCAATATAATACATCTATGTATTAATGTATCACAAAAATAAAATGAGTTAATAAATAGCAAGATCAATAACTCAAGCTCAAACATGACAAGTATATAAAAACTAACCAGTTATGCTAATCCTCATTATTCAATCATTCATTCTTAACAAAGT
This sequence comes from Glebionis coronaria, assembly GCA_025667525.1. NCBI lineage: Eukaryota > Viridiplantae > Streptophyta > Magnoliopsida > Asterales > Asteraceae > Glebionis > Glebionis coronaria. The sequence goes on along the minus strand of JANFOE010000122.1, from coordinate 1,886,244 downwards.
TTTGGATTGCATCTATAAGACAAAAGGGCGAAAAATGAAAGAATGGAAATGGTTGACTAAGAAGTAATGTAACAATTAAAACCAACCATTGTATTGTAGGTTTTGTATGTGTTCAGAGAGAAATTGTTGTGTGTTATAATGAGAGACCAAATAAGATTGTAAGCATTTTATAAAGGAATTATGAAGTATCGATGTAAAAACTACAAAGTATATTTAATGAAATTGCTTTAAATTTAATTTAAAAAGTACACAGAGTAGATATGTGTCATAACTGTTCCCTAAAAAAGTGTCATAAAGATGCATCGTTTAGATAGGTATATAGATGTTAAACGTGAAATATTTTCCGTGTTTGCTTAAGTTTATTTGCTTATCATTTTCAATTTATATTTCAAAGGTCATTTTTTGACTTACTTTGAGATTTTTGTGTTTATATATGTTTTTATGACATGGTAAACTTGTATTAGCTATAAGTGGTGAAATAAGAAGAAGACAAATAAATTGTATTAAAAGCAAAAAACTAGAAAAGATGACCTCTCTGTGATTACAAACTATTAAAACAATAATAAAACCGTTATATATGATTTATTATTCACCATCCTAAGAGCTCAGGCTACGGCGGGCTAGTGCTATTCACCACCCTAAGAGCTCAGGGTACGGTTGGTTGGTGGCTCGCGCTAAACCCCATGGCGCCAGAAAACCTACGGCGCACCACACCGACCCTCGCGCCATTGTGACTCGCGCCGTAGTCCCCAACAGAGAAAAGTCACGTTTTTAGTTTTTTTATAAGAAAAATAAATAATCTGTTGGAATTTAATTACTAACGGCTATATTTTTCAAAAATCCATGCTTTTCAAAATGTAACCCATTGAATCTCTATAAAAACCTTTATATCATCCCATTTTCATATATCACTTTCATTTTACTATCTCTTTCACAAATACATTATTATTTTCAACAAAAGAAAATATTAATCTAAACACCTACGATCTTTACGATGTCTACTTTCAAGGCGACGCTGAAAGATACGTTCAAAGGTACCAGGATTACGAAAAATACGTAGCTTTATGTAACGAGCAAACTGGGGGATCAGGATCAGAATCAAGATCAGGATCAGGATCGGGATCGGGTACTAAGCACTCGCGTAGATACATATCTCGTCAAATAGAAGAGGCGTGAGAACGTTTACTCGACGACTATTTTGGTCACGATGAGACGCCTCCTAAATACTCGGATGATAAGTTCTGACGAAGGTATCGTATGAGTTCTAAACCTTCTAAAGAAATCGTTGACAAAATCTTAAGTTATGAAGCCGATCCCCTTCCCGAACACTTTGCATTTTTATACCGAGTTACGATGCTACCGGTCGTGAATGTATTCATCCTATTCTAAAGCTAACTTCCGCCATAAGTCAATTGGCATACGGGTCATCACCCGATGCATTTGACGAGTACTTACAAATGGCCGAACGAAACAGTCGCGACTATTTAATTAAATTTAGTAAATGCATATATATGTTATTCGTGAAAGAGTATTTAAGAAAAACATCTACATAAGATATTGGGAACATATATGCATTGCACGAAGAGAAACATGGACTCCCGGAAATGCTCAGGAGTATTGATTGATGCATTAGAAATGGAATCACTGTCCAAAGGCTTTGCAGGCTCAATTAAGAAGAAGTGATCATAAACACCCTACTATTATGTTAGAAGTTGTTGCAGATCAACAATTACGGGATTGACATGCATATTTTGGGGTTCCATGGGCTAATAATGATCTTAATATGTTACATGGTTCCCCGTTATTTGATGAGAATTTGCAGATATCGCTCCAGAGTTTCTGTTTGAGGTTAACGGTCGCGAATACCGAAACGGTTATTACTTAGCCGACGGTATTTCTCCTGAATCGGCTGCGTTTGTCAAAACCTTTTTTGATTGCCAGGGTTGAAGATATATGAGGTTTAAAAGGGTTCATGAAGCGGCTCGAAAACATATTAAACGACCTTTTGGTGTGTTACAAGGTCGTTGGGGCATCATACGATAACCGGCACGTGCTTGTGAAGTAAACTGGTTGCTAAGAATCATGTATTGTTGCATAATATTGCATAACATGATATTAGTAGATGAAAACTATTCACTGAATGTGAAGGATGTATTCCTTAATCCAGAACCGAACATGGGTTCGAACTTGAATTGAACGATGTGAAATTCATGAGAGAAAATTTAAAGAACTACGAGACCGAAATGTGTATCATGAGCTTCGAGAAGACCTTACGGCTATCTAAACAACCTTTATGGTGATCAATAATTTAGGTGTAATGTTTTTAATAATTTCATGTAATGTTTTTTTATGAATTTCTTTTATTTCATGGAATGTTGTTTTTTTAATGAATAATTTTTATTAATTATTATATACTTTATTTAAGTTGTTTTTAAAAAAAAAAAACTTATGACACCACTTTTTTGATTGCTCACTCCTACCCCAAAATGTAGTGTCATAGCATTTTGGTCGCATAGTCTGCATGGCAGTATTTTTTGGCTATGACATCACTTTAAGCTATAACACTACATCACTATACTTTGTGTCTAAGAGGGCTGGGAGTCTTGGCGCCGTGGGGTGCCAAACCCACGGCGCGATTGGCGCAATTGCTCCCCAAACAAAAAAAACCCACGGCGTTGGGTCTGAGCGTGAGTCAACCCACTTGGCGTGGAGGGGTGTGTTTCGGCTTGTTTATAAAAAAAATAAATTCTTTTTACCCCCTGGATGTTTGAGAATGGCTTTTTTTTCTTTTTTTGTTGTTGATGCAGTGGTGGTAGTGGCGGCTGGTGGTGGTTGTGGCGGCTGGTGGTAGGTGGCGGCTGGTGAAGAAGAAGAAGTAGGGTTTGGGGGTTGGGGGTGAAGAAGAAGAAGAAAAAAAAAATTCATTTTATCCCCCTTTAGTTTAATGAAATGTTTAAGTTTGTTTAGGGGGTGTTTTGTAAAATTTTGAAAAACTGGAAATCACTTGGAGTGATGACTCCCCTGTTTTTTCATGTGAGTGAGTGAGTGAGTTTTGCTGACATGGCACCCCAAAATACACTCACTCGGAGTGATGACTCCCTGCGCTCTAAACCCAAAACAACACCACATGAATATATAGATTACTTTTAAAAAGAATTTTCGCATGCATGTATGTTTTAGTAAAAATGATCAAGGTTGTTGCAAAAGTTAAATTTCTATACTAGAGGCTAGCTGCATATGTGAACAAATACACGTAAAGGTCTGCATCTTTCATCTCGCTTGATAGGTTATCAAATTTATGACCAAGTAATTGTTCATGAAAAGGGTAAAAAATGTCATCAATATACACACAACTACACCAGCTATCTATATTTAACGGACACTAAAATTAGGAGCCTATGTACAACAACCAAAATTTGCCTTCGTTTAATTTCAAACAAAGGGTTATCCAAAAAAAAATATACGTATCTTGTTTCGTGGTCATGACAAGGTTTAAAAATACAATTGCAAGAAGAATGATAAATGGTTACAATTATGTTGCAAACTTATATGTGGTCAGCCAACTCGAATAGGCCGCGCAAGCCAGAATCATTGTTCCTCGCATGGCACTTAAAGCAATTCAGTTGTGTGTTGGAAGCATAGGATCTTCGCTTACGACCTCATTTAGGCTAATTGGTTTTAAGAACTCAGTGTCCTGTGGTTTATTTTACGTAGCTAAATGGTTTTAGTACTTGTTTAATAAGGAGATAACCTATGTAGGCTCTTTTAGTCAAGAACATGGTTTAATCGCTTTTGCGTACTTGAACACCAGCTATGTATCTCAGAAAGTACCATCTTTTAAACATTGAAGACGACTAACATGTTCTCTTTACGTGGAATCCCATATAAATATCTATTTATGTATAAACGTATGCCTAATGTAAAAAAGAAAAAGAAATATTAAAGCTTGATATCATCTTTAACCTACAAATCTTCAAGACATCGATCTATGACGGTTCAACCGTAGCCGAATCCATGCACATAAGTCTCGTGGTGGCGATATTGAGAGCCTTCATGACTTGGTATTTCTTAAAAAGCTTCAAACAAACAAACTTAATTTCAAACATATTGTTGACTCATGGACGATGGGTTTGGATTAGACTATAGTTCTTAACTTATATGAAAAAAAACATTGAGGCGACATCCTATAAAACAAGACATATAGCTCTGGGACAAATAATGCTCTACACGTGAAAAATAATCGGTGTTTGCTATCTCTACTCCTTTATAAAGGAAAAACAGGGATGGTTGAAAATTGCTATATTTAGAAATGTTGAAACTATGATGGTTGAAAATTGCTATATTTAGAAATGTTGAAACTAGCTGGCACCCAATATCTCTCACTCTCATCACCCTAAATATTAACCCTACCACTTTTAATATTGCAGCCACCACCATCGAAACTCTCCACCATACCACCACCATCATCGAACCATACCACCACCAAATACCACCCTCTACCAAAACCCTCCGCCAAAACCCACACATCCGTCGAAAGCCTAACCACCATAAAACGTTTTTTTATAGATTTAAATCTTTTCTTTCTTCAGATTTGGATTCTTAGTCAGATTGGGAAGTAGCCTTCGGTGGTGACGGTGTAGCATGGTTTAATCTCAAGGTTTAATATTTTTTCCATTAATATAAAGATTCAATCTTTTCTGTTTTGATATCTATTTTAGGTTAGTAGGGGTTTTGTTTGATGTCTTGATTTAATAGAAGAGATTTGTTAATTTGTTCAAGTGCATATCATGTGTTTGTTATAATGTTTAGGTGACAGATTTGTAATGTGGCTTTGCTACATTTTGATTTGTGGCTTTGTTAATTAGCAGAGGATTTGAAGTTGAAGGTATGTTTCTTATGGTGGTTTTACCAGATAATCTGTTTTAATGGCTGCGCACCAAATGTTCGATGAATTGTTTGGCCATATGAGATGCATCTACACTACTCTAAACTAGATGATGCATGATTTTGACTTTTAATAATGCAATGAATCAAAATACAATTCTATCTATATCTTTTTGATTTTTCTTGAAATGGTTTTGATGGAAATAACTCATAAAGAATTCAATTACTTAGATTAGGGCTTGGGTACCATGGACATTTATCACCCTCAAGTTTCACTTTCCCCATACCAAGCTTGAAAATGGGATCATTGCTTTCACAAGTAAAAAGTGCATCAACTTATTCATGATAATTAAATGTGGAACCGGTTATTATTTGAGCAAATTGCTTATGGGCAAATTTGTCATTATTCAAGTGTGAAGTATAAGAAGTGTAAAATCCAAAAATAAGGAAGCACGGTTTTAATCCTAAGTAATCTTCTCATCCATTACTTGAAAAACCGCTCACAATTAATATAAGTCCGTATTAAGAGTAATAAGTCATTCGCCTTATGTGTAAAATCCTCATGTCATGCTTTCATAAGTAGCTACACACTCGCTAAGGAAAGAAAAATAAAACTCACGCAATAATTTACATCCGCCATCTTTTTGAGACTTTGGATCTTCAACCCCGCAACCCGTCAAGGAAATATTGGATTGGAGCAATCTATTGAATCCCCGCAACCCGTCAAGGTAATATTGGAACTCAATAGTCACTATAATTAACACCACACCGCCCCTCTTGGGAGTCTTGCATTATTTTTTTTTTTTTTCTTTTTTCTTTTTCTTTTTCTTTTTCTTTTTCTTTTTCTAACCACTCATTTTTTCATAAGCCGCTCTTATTTTTCTTTATTCCTCACAAAGAAATTTGCAAAGAAGAAAAGGAAAAACACCCGCTAAATATGGAGCATGACATAAGTCTAGTACACATAAAACGTGCTAACTTAGAATCTTAAGACGTACTCATATCAACCATGAATGATTAGCCAAAAATGCATAAGAGATTACGAACCAATTAAAACCGTACTTGATTATTTATTAACAATTATATACAAGCGAAGAAAATAGAGGTCAAGAAGAGAAGGGTTTAGCCACAAGTAATTGCCATGAAGTCTATCTAGCCCTTTTACACTTGCTTCAACTCTATCATTTCCCATTCTCCACAAATTAAAAATCTCAAATAATGAGATTGGTGGATGCTTAGCCTAATAGACCAATGAAGGACTACATGGTTAAGGATACTAGCTAGAGAATGCTAAAATAAGCAAACTCGGGTTGAGTCAAAATATCCATGGCGGGCCTAATATGTCAAAGAAGTCTAAACTCGTTAAAACCATGTTTTATTATATTTTTCCTTTTTATTTATTTTGATGAAAAACAAAAGAAAAGATATATACAATGCAAATGTGTTATGCAAAAATGATTGATGCAAAAATTATGAATGCATATTTTTGTTGGCCAAAGTAGATCAAAAATTTGAAAAATGTTGAAAATTCAATTTTATCATGTTATCATGCAAGACAATGACAAGTTCTAGGTAAAGTCACTTCGATAGAAGACCCCCCTACACTTAAGCTAAACATTGTCCTCAATGTTTAAGAGCATGGAAGTATAAAAACTTCCCCTACACTTATGACAATGAATAGACTTTGCTTAACCCAAGTTAAGGAAAGTACAACTATTAGTGAAATCATGTTTAAGCACAAGGTGTCAATGAAAATTCACTAAAGTAACGAAGTGAACCGGATACAAGGGCCTCCTCCATAAGCTCCAAAGCATGAGATGAGTGAGAAACCCTACAAACAAGCATGAAGACAAAAGAAGATCTCCCCTACACTTATCTCCAAGTCTATGCCTTTATTTCTAACCTACCACACTCTAAACCTAGTTATACGATGCTTGAGTTAATGAGTCTCTAGCTCGACTCGTCCCTCAATGAATTAATTCATGGGGAAAATGGGGACCTCTTGGACCATTTCAACGGAAATGTCCTCCCCAAAGTAATGTTTAACACGGTGACCATTCACTTTAAAATTTGGACCATCGGGTTGGGACAACTCAAGAGTTCCATATGGAAACACTTGAGCAATAGTGAATGGACCGGACCATCTCGACTTAAGCTTGCCCGCAAAAAGCTTCAATCTTGAGTTAAAGAGGAGAACCGGCTCTCCAACTTTAAACTCACGATTCTTGATCTTAGCATCATGCAATTTCTTAGTCTTTTCCTTGTAAAGCAAAGAATTCTCATAGGCATTGGCTCTCAACTCATCCATCTCATTGATTTGATCTTTCCTATGTGAACCGGCTTGGTTTAAATCAAAGTTAGCCCACTTGAGAGCCCACGATGCCTTATGTTCTAACTCAAATGGGAGGTGGCACGCTTTTCCATAGACAAGCCTATAAGGCGTACAACCAATTGGTGTTTTAAAAGCCGTCCTAAACGCCCACAAAGCATCATCGAGCTTATCCGACCAAGAAGCTCTATGCTCTCCCACCGTTCTCTCTAAAATCCTCTTTAAACCACGATTTGTGACCTTGGTTTGACCATTTGTTTGAGGGTGATACGCAGTAGAAAGTCTATGATTCACTCCATATTTCTTCATAACTCTCGTGAATTGATCATTACAAAAGTGCGTACCACGATCACTTATGATGGCCCGAGGTACACCAAATCGAGCAAACAATTGTTTCAAGAACTTTACAACCACTCTAGCATCATTAGTAGGTAAGGCTTTAGCCTCCACCCACTTGGACACATAATCCACCGCCACAAGTATATACTTGTTTCCCTTAGAAGATGGAAAAGGTCCCATGAAATCTATTCCCCATACATCGAATATCTCACACTCTTGGATAAAATTTTGTGGCATCTCATCACGTTGTGTAATTTTTCCTTGTCTTTGACAAACATCACAAAATTTCACCATCTCTTGGGCATCCTTGTAAATGGACGGCCAATAGTAACCCGAATCAAAGACTTTCTTGGCGGTGTAGTTAGGCCCAAAATGTCCACCCGTAGGTCCTTTATGACATGCCTCTAGGATCTTAAATGCCTCGGGCCCATCTACACACCGTCTAATGATTTGGTCCGCACATTGCCTAAAAAGATATGGATCATCCCAAAAGTAATACTTAACTTCCTTAAGAAACTTTTTCTTTTGTTGGTAAGTTAGACCCTCAATAAGCACATTGCCCACAAGATAGTTTGCTATATCCGCAAACCAAGGTGTGGCATCCTCTTGGGAAGAGATAGACATGAGCTCCTCTAGTGGAAAGGATTCATTGATTTCTTGATGTGGGAAATCTCCTTTAAAAGGATGCTCAAGTCTACTCAAATGATCCGCCGCTAAATTCTCGGCCCCTTTCTTATCACGAATCTCTATCTTAAACTCTTGAAGCAACAAAACCCATCTCAAAAGCCTAGGCTTAGCATCTTGTTTTGTCATAAGATACTTGAGAGCGGAGTGATCCGTATACACTATGGTCTTAGAAAGCACAAGATATGGTCTAAACTTCTCAAAAGCATATACTATAGCAAGCAACTCTTTTTCCGTGGTAGTGTAATGAAGTTGTGCACCGGTCATGGTTTTACTCGCATAGTGTATAGGTTGAAAATGCTTATTAACTCTTTGTCCTAAGACGGCCCCCACCGCATAATCACTAGCGTCACACATAAGCTCAAAAGGTAATTCCCAATTTGGAGAAACCAAAACGGGAGCCTTAGTTAATTTTTCCTTAAGGGTCTCAAAAGAGTCTAAGCAAGCTTGGTCAAAAATGAAAGGAGCCTCTTTCTCCAAGAGATGAGTCATCGGTCTAGCTATCTTAGAGAAATCTTGTATAAAGCGCCTATAAAATCCCGCATGACCTAAGAAACTCCTCACACCTTTAACCGAGGTGGGTGGGGGAAGCTTAGCAATCACATCAATTTTGGCTCGATCAACTTCTAATCCCTTATTGGATATCTTGTGTCCTAAAACAATCCCCTCTTTCACCATAAAGTGACATTTCTCCCAATTAAGCACCAAACGTGTTTCCTCACAACGCTTAAGCATTCTCTCAAGATTGGTGAGACATGAGCCAAAGGAGCTTCCAAATACGGAAAAGTCATCCATAAAAACCTCCATGGTTTGCTCTATCATGTCATGGAAAATTGCCATCATGCACCTTTGAAACGTCCCCGGTGCATTACATAGGCCAAAAGGCATCCTCTTGTAAGCAAATGTACCGTAGGGACAAGTGAATGTGGTCTTTTCTTGATCCTTAGGGTCAATGGGTATTTGAAAATAACCCGAAAAGCCATCAAGAAAACAATAGTACTCATTTCCCGCTAAGCGTTCAAGCATTTGATCCATAAAGGGAAGCGGGAAATGGTCTTTCCTAGTTGCCTCATTGAGTTTTCTATAATCAATGCAAACTCTCCAACCGGTCACAAGTCTCGTGGGAATAAGCTCATTGTTCTCATTAGGCACCACGGTGATTCCACCCTTCTTTGGAACACAATGAACCGGGCTAACCCATGGAGAGTCGGAAATGGGGTAAATCATACCCGCATCTAAGAGTTTAATCACTTCCTTCTTAATAACCTCATGAATTTTTGGGTTAACTCTCCTTTGGTTTTGAATGGCGGGTTTATAATCATCCTCCATAAGGATTTTGTGAGTACAAAAATGTGGATCAATTCCCCTTATGTCGGATATTTTCCATGCTAAGGCTTTCTTGTGTTTCTTAAGGACTTCAATAAGTTGCTCCTTCTCATCCTCTTTCAACTCTTTAGCAATAATCACCGGTAATTGGTCTTTTCCTTCTAAGAAAGCATATTCTAAGTGGGATGGAAGTTCCTTAAGTTCAATGGGAGGTGGACTCTCTATGGAAGGTTTTACTATGGAAGGTTCCTCAATGGTAATCTCTTGTGGAATAGAAGAAGGAATAGGGTCCTCATTGAGCAACTTTTGGATTGTAAGAATATCTTCTTCCCAATTAATGGGAGAATCATCATCACCAAGAAAGTTAGACTCAAATTCCTCCAAGAGGAAATCACTCTCTCCAAAAGGTGTTAAAGAGGGAGCAATTGAGGCCACGGTTTCAACATGTGGAATCTCATCACTAGCATTCTTACAAGCATCATGAAAGTGTTCATTACACACATCATCTAGCACATCCACAATGTTAATAGTCTCACAAGGTTTAGACTCCTTAACCTCTTTTCTATCACAAACTTTGCCTAACTTAAACACCACTCTCTCATCTTCTACTCTCATAATTAATTCTCCTTCCGCCACATCTATCAAGGTACGACCCGTTCTCAAAAACGGTCTACCAACAATCAAAGGCACTCTAGGATCCATGTCATAATCGACCACTACAAAGTCGGCCGGAAAGGTAAACTTGTCCACACCTACAAACACATCTTCCGCTATACCTACGGGGTGAGCTATGGTTCGGTTGGCTAGTTCAAGAGTCATCGTAGTGGGAGTGAGCTCGGGAAGAGATAGTTGTTTCCAAACCGATAAAGGCATGAGATTTATGCTCGCCCCTAAATCCGCCAAAGCCATGCAATTTTCAACACCGGGAAAATTACACGGTATCAAGAAGCGCCCCGGATCTCCAAGTTTTGTTGGTAAGGTTTTAAGTAACACCGCGGAACAATTTTCATTAAGTGATGTGTTGGGCAAATCAACCAATTTTTCTTTGTTTGAAAGCAAATCCTTGAACATCTTAGCAAACTTTGGCATATAAGCAAGAGCTTCCGCAAAGGATATGTTGATGTTGAGTTGCTTGAACATCCTTAAGAAATTGGAGACTTGGATGTCATCTTTGTTCTTTAACTTGTCCTTTTTCAACCTTGAAGGGTATGGAAGAGTAGGTTTTGGTGTAGGTGGAATAGGTGTTGTGGTGGAAGATTTGTCTTTGTTAGCTTCTTCATTGGGAAGTGTGGAAGGTAAAGGAGAAGTTTGAGGTGGTTGAGAAGGTGTGTGTAAGTGAATAGGAGCATTTTGAGGAGGTGGAGTAGAAGTAGAAGGCTTGTCACAAGTAGGAGCACAAGTGGGTTGAACAAGAGTAGGTTTAGGAGGTGAAGGATCCTTTGTTGTTGTTCCACTCCTTGTTGTAATAGCATTGACATTGGCCCTAGGGTTTGTTTGTGTGTTAGAAGGTAAAGCCCCTTGTGGTCTTTGATTTAATACCACTAAAACCTTATTGAATTGGTCATTCATTTTCTTCTCCATAGCTTGGAATTTCCTTTCATTCTCTTGATTCATCTTTTGCAAGAGATCCATTGTGTTAAACTCTTGTGGCACATAACCTTGAAAACCTTGAGGTTGGAAAGGTAAAGGTTGGGAGTTAAATCCTTGATTTGGTGGATAAAAGGTACTTGCTTGAGGTTGAAATTGATTGGGTGCTTTGTAGTTATTTCCTTGATATGGTGGTCTTTGCCCTTGATTCCTTGGTAAAATTTGAGGAGTATGTGTTGGAATTTGGGTGGGTGGTTGGGGTGGGAAGCCGGGTGGAGAAAGGTAATTTTGGGATTTGTAAGAAAGGTTATTTGGATTGATATTAGGCTTGAAGTGTTCACGGTGTTCCTCTTGGTAAGCATAGCATTCCCCTTGATACCCTTGCACCTTATCACATTGTTCATAAGAATGGGGACCTCCACAAGTAACACAAGAAATGGTGATGGCATTCACATTATTTGAGGAATTGTTCAATGACAAGTTCTTAAAAGTTTGAAGCATTTCTTGTTGTACTTGCAAATTCCTCTCACGATCTCTATCCATCCTTTGAAAAATGGCTTCTTGAAACTTGAGGAGTTGGTTGTCACAAGGGATTTGAGAATTGTTTTGGATCACATGAACCTTTTCTTCAAATGGATTGTTTGTTTGAACCATTGCCTTAGTCTCAATGATGTCCAAAGCCTCTTGGTAGGTCTTAAGAAGAATATTTCCTCCCGCGGAAGCATTAAGTGAATCTTGGTGGTGAGGTTTAAGGCCATCATAAAAGGAACTTATTTGGTGAACTTGATCCAATCCATGATTAGGGCATCGCCTCAACAACTCACTATACTCTTCCCAAGCATCACTAAAGGATTGACTAGGTTTTTGTTGAAAGCCCATAATTAAATTCCTCAAAGCCATAGTCTTTTGTGGAGGAAAGAATTTGTTCAAAAACTTAGTGGTAAAACCCTCCCATGTGGTGATACTATCGGGTGGTTGGGTGTCTAACCAATGCTTAGCACTCCCCTCTAAGGAAAATGACACTAACATCAACCTAATGACCTCATGTGGAACCCCATTATGCTTAATGGTATTGCAAAGTGAAAGGAATCTCTTAAGGTGAGCATGAGGATCCTCATTTTGTTTTCCCAAGAAAGGTGATAAAGAAACCATATTGATCATAGATGTATGTAGCTCAAATGTGTTAGCGGGAAAGTCAGGAATCTTAATGGCACTAGAATATCCATGAATGTTGGATTGCATACGTTCATACAAAGTACGATTATCAATAGCCATGGCTTCTTGTGGTGCTGACAAAGCACGATTCTCGTGATCGGCTTGGTGGACGGTGGTGGTCTTACTCTTTCTCTTTTTCTTCCTTTTCGGAGGAAGAGGTTGTACACCAATCGGTATTTGTGCACGCCCGCGAGTGAGCATGCAACTCAATACGAGGAATGAGAGAGAAGCTCTCGTGTGACTTTGAAGAGAAATGGATTATCCTCTTCGAGTTTCAATATTAAATATCCACAAGAAAATAACAATATATGTATTTACTACTTTGGGTGCAAGACCCTCAATGAAGCCGTCCTTCTTAGAATACTCCCAAGTGAACGGGGGGTTAGGTGGCGCGAAGCACTTAAGTACCTATTGACCCTTAGATGGCATTTTATAGCACATCGGCTTTCTATTCACTTAAATGTTCGTATTCTTCGAATTATTGCTTATTGAAAGTATTTATCTATTCTTGCTTTATTTTGTTTGATCGATACACGTGTCAAGGACCGGAGCGCCCCTCAACACGGTGTATTGCCTCGGCAATACTTATGGAAGATATGTAGATTGATTGTTCTTATACGTATACGTATTTACTTATAATAATATATGGAAAATATTTTTGTATTTATGAGTTTTTTTTAAAGGAAAATACTATATGTACATAAAAACCGAGAGAATCCAATAATATATATTTTTGGTTGCAATCTCTTAGGAAAAAGATTACTTTTTGGATTTTTTAATTTTTTTTGGTCAATTCTTTAGGAAAAGAATTGTTTTGTTAATTTTTAGTTTTTATATATTTTTATATTTTTGATTTTTATTTGTTTTTGATTTATGATATGTAAAAATAACGTTCACAAAGTGAACGGATCCCAAAAGCCAATGAAAACCGTCAATCGATAGTCTCTCGTGTAGTCAAAGAACCGGCAGCGGCGCCATTTGAAATTGAGTATAATGCAGTTCGTTTTCTCTCGATTCTTAACCAATAGAAAGTCCAACCAATATCGGGTTTTTAATTGTTCTTGGTTGTTAAGCTTGCTTGGTAATCTATTGCTAATTCAACAAAGCTTGCAAAACGGAAAAATATTACCTACGTATATGTAAACAAATTGCAAATACCACGTTTTTATTCAAGTAAAAATTTAAAATGCAAAACTTGAAACTAAAGGGACTGACATTGTAAAATTCTATGAAATGTAAATGCTTGAAATGTAAACTCTAACAACTATAGGGACTAAAAATGTAAATCTGTTAACTAAAAGGATTAAAAATGCAAAAACTATAACAAACTAACTAAAAATGTAACAATCTAACAAACTACTAACTGAATTTTAACAACTCTCAAAATCCAGGGATCTAAACAATGCAAACCCTAAATTCTTGGAAGATTAGCCAAGTTTTCAACACTGGTAGAAATGAAAGGACTAAAGAGCAATTTTAGAAAGTTTTTAAACAAAAACGGGACAAGTGAGTCAATAAGCTCGTTCTGGCTTATTATTCAACCAAAATCAATGAAACAACTTGCAAAATGCTTAAAATCTCATTTAAGCTACGTGTGTTCAAGGAATTAAGCTAAAGATCAAAAATAAGCAAATGAGTGCTTATTGATAAGCTCAAAATAAGCTCTAGCCAAATCTAATCAACCACAACTGGATTTTTCTCTTGAAACTGATTAAGCAACTTATTTAAAGACTGGGAAATCAAACCAGAACAAATTTCATCCAGTAATAAGCTCTAAATCTGAAATAAGCTAAAAAGAGCTTATGTTGACCAAACGTTGACCAAAATTTGCAAAAAGCTCAAACTTTCAGAAATTAACTAGGAACACTTACTAACTGATTTTATGAAAGAAAATCACAAGATTTGTGAAGTAGATTTGAAGATCTAGGAAAACAGAATCATGCTTTTTCACAGAGAATGAGCTTTGCTCAGCTTGGACCAAAAAGCTATTTCCCAGCTTATTAACTAATACTGTAGAAATTCCTTTTAGAATCTAAAACTATATGATATAAGCTAAGACTGAAAGCAAATTTGGTTGAATTTCTTCAAGTAATGAATGAGAACTAAGCAATTGAAAGTGGCAAGTTTTTAAATCCAAAGCTGAATGCAAACTGACCCAAACATTTTTGAAGCCATTTGCCTGTTTGACTTTGAGCTTGACTTGTAAAAGGCTTAAAACAACTTGTTTTCACTTAAAGACTGGAAATGAACTCTAAAACACCAAATTCCAATGCTTGAAATCTATTATTGATCTATTGCCAAACACTCCTTTACTGATTTTTGACAAACTTTTTCAAAGACTTATTAAGTATTGAATTAAGCTGACTCAAATGCTTTAGCAGGTTAAACTCAATGATCAAAATGAAAGGTATAAGAGCTAAATGCAGTCAATTAACACAACAAGAACTTCAATTAAGGTGCAAGACTAAAAAATGACTGAAATGATGCAGTTAACTAGAACTAATCCAAATCAAAGCACAAGTAGGCAGGATTAAGCTACAAACACACAAAGATCAATCAAACATCAACTACTAACAACTTTATCATGCAGCCATCAGATTTTAACTAGGAAAATAAAGCATGGCATTTGACTGTTGAGTTGAACAAAAAAAACAAGAAGCTTAAAACCTATTGTAGATAGCCTTTGAGAAGAAGAGGAGCGCTGAGCTCTCTTGCCCTAGTGATAACCACCACCTATCACTAGAATTCAACAAGAATCAATCAACAAATCAACTAAAATCCATCAATCTGCTTGAAATCTCCATTAGAACTAGGCAATGGCTGAATTATGATCAAACAGCTAACAAACTTCACCAATGTCAGTTATGATCAATGATTGATCATAACAAACACTCAACAGCAACAACAATATCCAAATGCAGCAAGATTTTGAACTGGAATGATAAGAACAATTTGGCGGGAAAAAGTGAATTTGAATTTTATTGCTGAAAAACGGTTACAAAGCTGTTACAAAGGTAGTAACTAACTAACTGACTCAAGAGTTTGTCAGACTCTTGAGTAGTTAGGGTAAGAATGAAGGAAAAAGGAAAGGAAAAGTTTAACTAGGTGTTTTTACAAATTTAAGCTACAACTGAAAATGAAGTACAATCTAGCTATTTATAGGCACAAAGGAGAAGTTAGTTGGGGTTGGTGACGTGTCAGAACCAATCCTAGCTTGCCACGTGGAGAATTCTGTATTTAGCACTTTGAAGGTATGAACAATGATTTGGGGGTTCTTGATTGGATGGATGAAATGTTAATTGAGTTGCACCATTGAATTCGTCTCTCCAAATTGATCAACTTTGGTGTTTAAACCTTTCCATGAAATTGCTTCTATCTCAATCACGATCCTGGGAAAATTTCTTATTCTTGAAGATGACACGTGTAAGCCTTTGATTGGTTTAAATTTAGTCACACGGATCAAACTGTTTAGATTTTGTAATAAATGTGAGGCGGCGTTAGTGGACATTTAATGCTTGATCCGTGTGACCCCTTTTCTTTCTTCTCATTGGTTGAATCCCTTGTTACATGGATTAAGCTCAAATAACTTTCCAATCTTGGCAGAACAAGCCCCTTGACTTGGCAGAATGTTGTTTTAAGCTACAATCTTCATTCTTTTGACATAATTGGTCCTTCAACTTTGAATCTTGAATAAAATGGTCCTTTGACTGAGTTGACTTGATAGTTGACCAAGTTTGACTTGAATCTTGACTTTACAATATTTGCACTTTTAGTCCCTCAACTTTCATAACTTGTCAAGATAGGTCCTTATACTTCAAAGTCTTGTCACTTTTGATCCTCTTTTGTCTTTTTCATCCATTTAAGCTTGATTTTTCCTTGTTTGCTTGGAAATGTATCTTTTTACCTACAAAAGTGCACACAAACACAAACATACCACATAACACTGTTTTTGCCAAATAAATTGGTATTTTGCTTCATGTTTTAGGGTTATTTGTTGATAAAAGGATATGAGTTTAAGCTCATATCAGTTTGTCAAAACCTTTTTTGATTGCCAGGGTTGAAGATATATGAGGTTTAAAAGGGTTCATGAAGCGGCTCGAAAAGATATTGAACAACCTTTTGGTGTGTTACAAGGTCGTTGGGGCATCATACGATAACCGACACGTGCTTGTGAAGTAAACTGGTTGCTAAGAATCATGTATTGTTGCATAATATTGCATAACATGATATTAGTAGATGAAAACTATTCACTGAATGTGAAGGATGTATTCCTTAATCCAGAACCGAACATGGGTTCAAACTTGAATTGAACGATGTGAAATTCATGAGAGAAAATTTAAAGAACTACGAGACCGAGATGTGCATCATGAGCTTCGAGAAGACCTTACGGCTATCTAAACAACCTTTATGGTGATCAATAATTTAGGTTTAATGTTTTTAATAATTTAATGTAATGTTTTTTTTATGAATTTCTTTTATTTCGTGGAATGTTGTTTTTTTAATGAATAATTTTTATTAATTATTATATACTTTATTTAAGTTGTCTTTAAAAAAAAAAAACTTATGACACCACTTTTTTGATTGCTCACTCCTACCCCAAAATGTAGTGTCATAGCATTTTGGTCGCATAGTCTACATGGCAGTATTTTTTGGCTATGACATCACTTTAAGCTATAACACTATACTTTGTGCTCTAAACCCGAAACAACACCACATGAATATATAGATTACTTTTAAAAAGAATTTTCGCATGTATGTAAACCCCGTGGATTAGTCGGCCAATGAGTCGGAAATCACGGTTACCAAAAAAAAATAAAAAAATAAAAAAATTTCGCATGCATGTATGTTTTAGTAAAAATGATCAAGGTTGTTGCAAAAGTTAAATTTCTATACTAGAGGCTTGCTGCATATGTGAACAAATACACGTAAAGGTCTGCATCTTTCATCTCTCTTTATAGGTTATCAAATTTATGACCAAGTAATTGTTAATGAAAAGGGTAAAAAATGTCATCAATATACACACAACTACACCAGCTATCTATATTTAATGGACACTAAAATTAGGAGCCTATGTACAACAACCAAAATTTGCCTTCGTTTAATTTCAAAAAAAGGGTTATCCAAGAAAAAATATACGTATCCTGTTTCGTGGTCATGACAAGGTTTAAAAATACAATTGCAAGAAGAATGATAAATGGTTACAATTATGTTGCAAACTTATATGTGGTCAGCCAACTCGAATAGGCCGCGCAAGCCAGAATCATTGTTCCTCGCATGGCACTTAAAGCAATTCAGTTGTGTGTTGGAAGCATAGTATCTTCGCTTACGACCTCATTTAGGCTAATTGGATTTAAGAACTCAGTGTCCTGTGGTTTATTTTACGTAGCTAAATGGTTTTAGTACTTGTTTAATAAGGAGATAACCTATGTAGGCCCTTTTAGTCAAGAACATGGTTTAATCGCTTTTGCGTACTTGAACACCAGCTATGTATCTCAGAAAGTACCATCTTTTAAACATTGAAGACGACTAACATGTTCTCTTTACGTGGAATCCCATATAAATATCTATTTATGTATAAACGTATGCCTAATAATGTAAAAAAGAAAAAGAAATATTAAAGCTTGATATCATCTTTAACCTACAAATCTTCAAGACATCGATCTATGACGGTTCAACCGTAGCCGAATCCATGCACATAAGTCTCGTGGTGGCGATATTGAGAGCCTTCATGACTTGGTATTTCTTAAAAAGCTTCAAACAAACAAACTTAATTTCAAACATGTTGTTGACTCATGGACGATGGGTTTGGGTTAGACTATAGTTCTTAACTTATATGAAAAAAAACATTGAGGCCACATCCTATAAAACAAGACATATAGCTCTGGGACAAATAATGCTCTACACGTGAAAAATAATCGGTGTTTGCTATATTTGTTTATGTGCTTATCATATTTGGTTTATATCTAATCAACTCATTTCGCTTCTTTCAAAATTTGTGTGTTTATAAAAAATTTTATGGCATGGTAAACTTGTATAAGCTACAAGATCGATGCAAAATAAGAAGAAGAAAAAAAAAGTTTATAAAACATAAACCTAAAAGAGATAACCTCGCAAGCTCTCAATAAGCTTAAAAACAAACACCTTCTTTGGAATATATATAGTTTACTTTTAAAAAGCATTTTCGCATGCATGTATGTGAAAATAATAAAGGTTAGATATAAATGTTGCTATACTAGAGGCCTGATGCATACATGAACAAACACATATGTTACAAATTTATCGACAAGTATTTGTTCATGAAGAGGGTAAAAAGAGTCATCAATTTACACAACACCACCAACTATATATGTATCTTTAATGCACACTAAAATTAGGAGCCTATGTACAACAACCAAACATTACCTTCATCTAAAACAATATGTCATATATAGCATGCCGAGTAGGCTCCCACATAATTATACATTACAGAGTATTGAAAAACAAATAGCCCAAGAATTAAGATCCGAAGCTATTGTAAATAAACACCTTTTCGACCAGACATGTTTTACATTCATCGCCCTAAAATAGAATATATCACTAGTCTATTGTAAATAAACACCTTTTCGACCAGACATGTCTTATAGTCTTCGATTATAACCTTCTCCAAGATCGACGGTTTGTTTCATACTAAACAGGGCCCACACATGGGGGTGGAAGGATTATAGCACTGACTTCTAACATGTTATTCTCGACCACTAACCCATACTCATTAAACGCCAGGTTTACGATGTTGTACGCTTGCATGAACCTAAACTAAAAATAAAGGAAAAATGGAAAATAATTAAAAGAAAACATAAACACCGATTATTTATCAAAATAAGATTAATACTTCTTAAAGGAAAAATGACTCACTTTGGTTTACATGATGCAACACTATCACAAACTTCTCCAAAAAATGGAAAGATAAAAATATTTTTTTCAAGCAATCTGAAGCTCAGGGTCATACATATGTGCATCCTTCTCACAATTTATGTGATTCGGGACCATAGTTCTCTCTAAGTTGTTTCGTCGACATTAGGAATAAGTTTTACTCCATGATGTTTGAGCTCATTGATGCAACATTTCACACATGAGTAATTTTAGTTGTAGAAGTCTGTTTTTATAACATGGGTGAGCCCAAATAACAAAAAAAATGATACATATTTTAATCAAAATACACATTTCTTAAAACATATATGAATGTATGATATTAATATCACCTTCGGTCTCAGGATTGGTTGATCTGCTGCTTTGGTTGCCTTTCCAGGGGCTTTTGCCCAGATACTAGGGAGGAAGCATTCTTTGGCTCTGATTTACCGTGTACTCGCCTGGGCCACCAAGTCCGTTTTTTCTCGCACACCGCATAGAATTTTGCATACCTGAAATAAAAACGAAAATGCATGAGACGAAAAGTTTAAACATGTCTATTACCTATACAATGCAAAAAGAAAATAAGATTAAATACATGTACTATCTCGTATGGAATAAGACCCCTTAAAATTTTAACGTTCAAAAACTTCTTAAACAAAGATGGTCTCATAATATGTTAGGAAGCGGTTTTTTCATCTACAACAATTCAACCTTATTGATTACAACTAGGGGTGAGCATGGTTCGGTTTAGTGTGGTTTTTGACTAAAACGGAACCGCTACGCACTTGCGGTTTTTATAAAAATAAAAACCGCACAGAACCAAAAACCGCGGTTTCGGTTTTGCGGTTATTTTTGCGGTTTCTACGGTTTTATGGTTTTTAACCGCCCCGAACCATTACTTATAACTTATACAACAATTGTGGCATTTTGCGGTTTTTTGTTTAAAATGTTGTGTTTCAGTATAAAATAATTATTGTGTGATACGGTTCGGTTTTGCGGTTCGTTTTTTCGGGCGTAAACTGCAACCGAACCGCATATGCGGTTTTTCCTTTTTCTTAAAACCAAACCGTCGGTTTTTGTCGTGGTGCGATTTTTGCGGTTCGTGGTTCGATTTCTGCTCACCCCTAATTACAACTGATTTTGGGTAGATCTCAAGACTAACCAAAAGCCTATCCTGAATAATTACTTAAAAAAAAATGATTTGTTGGCATTATAATATACAATAATTCTTTTCAAATCAAATGGTACGGATCAAGTCCAAGAATAAACATGAAACTTAAAACAACTATATATATGATGGTACGCAAATAATGAAAAGAATAAGACGTTATTACCTTAATTCCAAGAACACCTATTTCAATAAATGACTTGAATACTTTTTTACTTGTGTCGAAATTTAAGATGAAATAAGATTTGGTCCTGGGCATATGTGATATGATGATCTTCGCTGGAGTTTAGGATTAATGTCGAAACTTTAGAACCATCAACACCATCCAATGTCACCGACTGTCATCACCACTTTAGCATAAGCTTGTTATACTTATGTTTTCAATTTTCACACAAATGTATGTGCACATGAGATGGTTAAATAAAAATATATAAAGGTAAGTAAGTTTGACAGATAATAGGGTAAATGCAAAAGACAAAAGATGAGTGAAGAAGTTTGATGAGGATGGAGTAAATGCTATTGAATTGATTGATATAGAAAATGTTAAAGGGCAACAAAAAACTAGGTCTCATAGAAGATATGCATGTGATGGAGATTTTAGAGCCTTGTCAAAATATAAATATCTACTTCCATATAACACAACCAATGAAAACACTAAAAGAACGAAATTTTGAATTTCTATATTTTTATTCGACTTCTATTTGTATTCAGACTTCATTATGAGGAGTTTTAATATACGAAGTTTCATAAATGTAATTCATTTCGTATACAATCACACTGACTCTTTCAACCATGGCCACAAACGTGTCAAATATATGTAAATTATAACTATTGAATTATATTTAATATTTCATAATGTCTTTTATTACAGAACTGTGCTGAAAAGTTTGTTATAAGTTTTTTTAGATTAATAGTAATCACGGTAGCAGTGGAGGGGTGTGACAGGAAAACATGCCTATTTGATCAGTAGTGTCAGGTAATTTTGATCAACTCTTGCATCATAATCGCGCTACAGATTAGTCTAGAATGCCTCATAAGTGCCATATATTAATGAGACTCTTTTAGAACTGCAAATAGGAAGAACTCGTCAATCTTGAACATACACATGGAGAAAGAAATATATGCATTCAGTTTTTGTTGGTTTTCGGGTCGGGATAATCGATGATTGCCGCATAAGTTCTTGAATCGTGTAATCACTTTCCTAATACAATATTTCGACCCTATTCGGTGCCTCGGGTTACACAAAATTCGTATTGGGATAAGACAAGAACACACTCTAAATCTAGGCACAAAAAATAGAGCAAAAACATGGATAATTTGTTAGGTTTATTTTAATATGATGATATGATCGTTCATGAGAGACCAATGATACGACCCTCTCGGGGTAGTATCGGGATAGGGCACCCCTTCAAGCGTGATGTGAGCTCCTTAAGAAATAGAGATGAGAAGACTAGACATTGTTGAACTTTAACTTTGATTGATTGATAATATGATTACATATGAGACCTTAAATACTAGTTACGAGATAAACATAAAACATAAAAGATACTAAAATGATAAACATAAAACATAAAGATATATCCTAAATAATTAAAAGATATTGATGTGTAACATTCCTCGCTCCTTCGAATTCACCTTGCCCTCAAGGTGACGTCTAGAAAAATACTCTTGATTCCCGGGTCTCAAATTTTGAAACGTTTCCTAATCAGTTACACACTCCGTTCCAACTTTTTCTTTGGCTCAGGAAGTAACAATTTCCGGATTGATACTCTACACTCCTTCCATTCGAATAGAACAAAAAACATGACACTCTCGAACGATTCATCAACAACAAGCTGTGATTCACTAATCTCAGTTTGAGATTCCCCAACCATAGGCACATTCGATTCACAAACATTAGGTAGTGATTCACAAATAATAAGTGGTGATTCAACAACAATAGGCTGCGGTTCAGTAACAACAGGTTGTGATTCACCAATAATTGGTTGCGTTTCATTTGACCATGATAAAACGACATCTAACTTTTCTTCAATGTTAAGAGTTTTCCCCGCAATTGCTACAAAACGAGCTTCCATTATACGAGCTAAGGAAAAGGCTTCTTCTAAAGTTTTAGGCCCTACCCTTAAGAGTGCACATTGTAAAGCCGGTTTAAGCCCAGATGTATAATAACATTGAAGTAGATCTTTAGAGATCTTTGTTACTCGATTTGCAAGTATTAAAAAATCACTTTCATATTCGACTACGGTACGTCTATGCAAGAGCTTAGATAGTGCATACCGATCGTTGTTGCCCGATGGCATAGTAACTCGAAAAAATATAAAAAGATATATTTTTTTCTCACTGATGAACAGTACCCAATAGTGCCTATGAACAGTAACAGTGCGATGAACAGTAATAGAATGAACAGTATTTCGGTGAACACTACTCCGTGGTGAACATTACCTCGGATGAACAGTACTTTTTTTTGGAAACCTTAATCAAAATACCTCAACGAATTGAGGGCTCTCAATCAAAGCACCAATTGATACGACCCTCTCGGGTAGTATCGGGATAAGGCACCCCTTCAAGCGTGATGCTAGCTCCTTAAGAAATAGAGATGAGAAGACTAGACATTGTTGAAATTTAACTTTGATTGACTGATAATATGATTACATATAAGACCTTAAATACTAGTTATGAGATAAACATAAAACATAAATGATACTAAAATGATAAACATAAAACATAAAGATATATCCTAAATAATTAAAAGATATTGATGTGTAACAGGTGCTTTGTGAGGGATATATATACATAATCCTCTTTTTTGAATCATTCATTCTTAACAAACTCTTGGATTGCATCCATAAGACTAAAATTCGAAAACTAAGTTTAAAAAGTAATATTTTATGTAGTAGGTTTTGGACATGTTCAAGAGAAATTGTTGCATGTTATATATGTGGCCAGGCAACTCGAATAGGTAGCTAAAATTTCTTTTAGAAGGGGTTTGCCACATAATCCAAAGGCCGATATTTATTCGAGTGATTTGTCTTGTATTAGTTTTCTAAAATATTTTAGTTTTAAACTTAAATACTTTAGCACACCGATACATGACAAACCACTCGATTAAATATCGATTATTGATTTTTCTTAAGGGGCGTTGTTATTCTCTACATCTTTGTGGTATTAGAACAAAACTTTCATTTTCTCTCGTGTTCTTACAACTAACACGTATAGTATTCGATTGTAAACTTTTTTCAGAATAGACGACATAAGAGGCAGGGCGGAGGGACTTAGTGAGTACTGGGGCAGTACCCTCAACAATTGGCCCAACAAAAGTTTTATATAGTGCAAATTTTTTGGTTTATTGGACTTTTATAAAGCATGCCCTCAACCCAAATTTCAAATTGGTCTCAATAAAATAAAAGGCCAACATCCCATCTTTATGTTCTGTAAAATTATATCCAGTAAAAAACATAAAAGCCACGAACTGAAAATATAGTACTATAAAATCATCATCAATAGTCGTCAAGATACTTTTTGGTGTTGTAACACTACGGTTTGGTTGATGTTTTCTGAAACATAAGGTGTGTTTTGTTATTTTTTTTGCAAAAAAAAAATTCTAAGGTATTTTTCCCCCCATATCTTAATATCCAGGCTCCGCCACGGATAAAAGTACATAATAAACCAATTCTTAATCTTTGTTTCATACCGTACAGCCCTACAAATGGGAGCGGAAGGATTTTGGTGTTGGCGTTATTTTGAACACACAACAATTTCACTTGAACACATACATGCCTACTACACAAAGGTTGGTTTTTAATGTCAGATTACTTCTTAGTCAACGATTTCAGTACTTCTATTCATTTTTTTATCTTATGGATGCAACCCAACACTTTGTTAAGAACGAATGATTGGAAAAGAGGATTAAGTAAATGTACGGTTTAGACTACCTTAACCGTCATGTTTGAGCTCGAGTTATTCATCTTGCTATTAATTAACTCATTTTATTTTTATGATAGAGTCATAGAAAACTATTGTAAGGCAAGTGGTATCTCACTAAAGAAATACATATGTTGTCTTTTTTCCACAATAATAAAAGTGCCAAATTTAATAGCCAAAACTAACGAGAAAGGTACGGATGGTCGCTTGCTGAAATGCTTTGAGGCACGACGTCCAATCAAGTTATGAAGTAATCAAGATCATAAAATCACCAGTGTCATATCGATACAAATCTGTCCCATGAGAAAAGTTCTCACAAGCCTCTCTCACCTGACCCTTAATATCCAACAATGGACGAGATATGGGTGGAGCCAGAAAGTTTGGATTGGAGGTTCAAGTTTGATATTTTTTTATAAACTACACTACAAAATGTTTATTAGAGAGGTCGAATTTTAAAAAAATCGAAATGTTTTGAAAATTTAAATAATAATATTTTCTCTAGGAGGTCACATGACCCTTATGATCCCCCTTATCTCTGCCCATGGACGGGAGGCCTCAAACCTGAAGGATATGGGGTTATTATGATAAATCCTCAAATTTCTCTCGACTTCTACCAAATGAACGCGTCTTACGACTCCATCGAACACACTAGGTATGAATTCCACATTGCATACAAACAACTCAAAATTGCTCGACAATCGCGACACAGGCTTGTGCATCCTGTACCACGTCGTCCGTTCCATGGCTACATGAGGCCATGTTTGTAATAGACATGTTCGACATATTCTCTTACTAAGAAACCAACGTCTCTCTTGTTTGTAGTTGTTGTTTTCATTGTAAAAGAGTACGCCTAACCTGTCTCATGCAAGCTTGGCTCCCAATAGCCATGAAATACACGACATGGCACACGCCGCACAAGCTTGTGCAATGATTATTGAGCAATTTTGAGTTGTTTGTGTGTAGCGTGAAATTCATACCTGGTTGTGTGTCGGATGGGGTCACAAGACCTATTATTTTCCAGCAGAGCAGAGAAATTGGGATCTGTCATACGGATAACCTAGATCCTTCCGCTTTGTGGCCTCGAGTCCATGGATCGATGTCGAGACTCGGGTAAGAGAGGCTTGTGGGAACTTTACTCATGAGACATATTCGTATTGATTTTAGACTGGTGATGTTGTTATCTTAATTACTTTTTAAAATGATCGGACGTCATGCCTCAATGCGTTCAGTAATAAGTGACTATCCATACCATTCTTGTTAGTTTTGGCTCTTAAGTTTGTAATTTTGTTATTATGGAAAAAAAACAATAGAGATGTTTTTTTGTCAGATACTACATATGATACATTAGTTCTGTGTATAAATTTATCACCAAAATAAAATAAGTTAGCAAATAACAAGATTAATAACTCGAGCTCAAACATGACAAGTACATAAAAACTAACCATGTTAGGCTAATCCTCATTTTCCAAATGTTCACTCTTAACAAAGTCTTGGTATGCATCAATAAGACAACAAATTGAAATAAAGTATTGAAATCGTTAGCTAATAAGTAATTTGATATCAAAAACCATTGTGTAGTAGGTTTTGTATGTGTTCAAAGAGAAATCGTTGTGGGTTATACTACCAAATGACATCGTAAGCATTTTATAAAGGAATTATAAGGAATGGATGTAAAAACTAAAAAGTACACAAGTTAGATATGTGTAATAAATGTTCCCAAAAAAGTCTCATAGATATGCAACAAATTAGATAGAGGAATATAGAATAGTAGACATGAAATATTGTCCGTGTTTGCTTATGTTTATGTGCTTATCGTTGTCATTGTATATTTCATAAACTCATTTTTGGGTTTATTTTGAGATTTGTGTGTTTATTTATGTTTTTATTACATGGTAAACTTGCATAAGCTACAAGTCGCAAAATAGGAAGAAGAAAATATAGTATATAAAATACATAAACCCAAAAGAGAAGACCTTGCAAAATAAGTTTAAAAACTGTTAAACAATAATAAAACCCGTATGTATAATTTATTATTCAACATAATATATAGAAGATTACTCGAAACCCTAACTGACCCCAACCACGAAATAACACCTCATTTGGAATATAAAAGTATAGATTACTTTTAAAAAGCATTTTCGCATGCATGTATGTTTTAGAGAAAATAAGAGGTTGTTACAAAGGTTGCTAACTATAAGCATGCTCCATATATACATGAACAAATACATACGAATGTCTGGTCTTAAAAAAAATCAATTTTTGTTAGATTTGTGTTAAAA
Organism: Glebionis coronaria; assembly: GCA_025667525.1. Lineage (NCBI taxonomy): Eukaryota > Viridiplantae > Streptophyta > Magnoliopsida > Asterales > Asteraceae > Glebionis > Glebionis coronaria. The sequence goes on along the minus strand of JANFOE010000122.1, from coordinate 1,859,624 downwards.
GCATCTGGTCCCTAAAAATGTTATTTGTAACATTATACAGTTTATTGTAAGTGCACCTGGTCATTTTGTCTCGTAGTTCCGTCCTTGGACATAATCCAAAGGTCGATGTTTATTCGAGTGGTATTGCTTGTATGAGTATCCTAAAGTATTTGTTTTTTCTTAAAGGGCATTTTTATTCCTTACATCATCGTGGTATTAAACAAAAACTTTCATATACACTCTTGTGTTTACAGCTACCACGTAGAGTCTTTGATTATAACCTTCTCCAAAATTGACGGCATATATGGTTCTGAAACACGGCAACTCCCAACCTTTGTTGCATACTTCCCACATATATAAGGGTGAAAGGATTCTACCGTGTTGACTTCTACCAGGTTTTTTACATAGCCCACGTATATAGGGGTGGAAGGTAGGGTTGCTCGTGTGCTGGTGTTGGATTACAATGCCGCACACGAGTTATACAAAATTACTTTTTTTACTTGCATTTCATTGGGTTAAGTGCGAGTCAGATGGAATCTTAAAGCTTCGGTGATTGTAGTGATATTGATGGATGGTGTTTTTTGGGTTAAGTTATAGGTCGTAACGTTTATGAGAAAGCGGTGAAATGACATCTTTTTTTTATATAATACGAGTGATATGACTTATCGGCATGTAAATTCTAAACGTGAGAAATAATTAGTATTTTATTTGCTTAAGTTTATTAATGTGCTTATCATTTAGGTTTATATTTATTCAGTTCATTTTTTTGGCTTCTTTTGAAATTTGTGTGTTTATATAAGTTGATATGACATGACAAATACAAGTCATAAGTCCCAATATAATAAAGTGTATAAAACATGCACAAAATTTGGTCCGTATCAATTTCCAACCTCGGTAGCTAAATATGTTTTGCTGTCAATGAAAATGGTTCTCAAAGCTCATGTAGATATGATCCCCAAAGGACCTAAACGATAAAACCGTGTTGGTTGCAACAACGTGGTAATTCAAACCCTAGAATGACAAGTCGTTTTCTACTTTAATTGTGTTCAGACTTCCATGTGTTTTTTTGTATAGAATCTATGTCAAAACCTACTCATCAATTTAAGTTGGCTAGGTAGGGGCTTGCTGCATTCGATAGTATATTGAATTTATGACCAAGTATTTTTTTCATGTAAGAAGTCATCAAGTTACACAACAACATCAACTATGTATATTTAATGAACACTTAAATTAGAAGCCCATATACGACAACTAAAAGTATGTTTGAATATAAAAGCTTAGAGAAGGTTTTAAGACAACCATAACAATGACCATATATAGTGGGTTGAATTAATGAGAATATTAACCTAAAAATAATCAAATAATCAAATACAATAACTATTTTTTTTATCACATCTTCAAACATGTAATCATTATGAATTTATATCGTCGTAGTGTTTCGGTGGCACCGATATCTTGTGCCATTTGCCTTGCAGGTTTGGAAGAGATGGACCATCTTCTTTTTAGGTGTAATTTGGCATCCGAGGTGTTCCAATATATTTGCAATTGGTGGAATTTGGACCTACTGCCTTCAGTTTCGTATGGGTCTTGGTATACTTGGTTTAGCTCCATTCATATGTCGTCCAAATTGAAATCGGTTTTAGAAGGTGTTTTTTATACGTCGTGGTGGTGCATTTGGAATTACAGGAATAAGCTCATTTTCGATGGCGCTAGTTCTAAAAGGGAGACTTTGCTTGAAGACATTACTCGTATTTCTTTTAATTGGTATAAAGATAGGTGTGTTAAGTCTTATAGTTAGGATAGTTGGATCCAACATCCGTTTTTGATGTCTTTGTAATGTTCTAGCTCTTTGCTAGTTGTTTTAATAAATTTACCGTTCAAAAAAAAATTAATCGTTTAATAAACAATGGTTCTTTTTTGGGGAGCAAGTGAACTTATAATGATGAATGACAAGTCGTTTCTACTTAATTGTGTTCAGCCTAGACATGTATTTGGTGTCATGCGTCCTTCACGTCAAAACGTTTATGTCATTTGATACTATATCGAATTTATGGGCAAGTTTATTTTTATGTAAGAATTCATCAAGATACGCACAACATCAAGTATGCATATTTAATAGACACAGTCGTCCATGTACAACAAGTACACATTGCCTTCATTAATTTTAGGTGTTTCAAATCAGATTTTCGTTTGTGTTGGCATGTTTGAAAAAAACACGAGAGAACGTTTTAAGACAACCATACCAATGAAATATTGTGGGTTAAATTAAAGAGAATAGTAAACTAGAGGCGAAAAATTGTTTTGAATCTAATCCATAGGAATCAGGAATGTATACAAGTCAATATAAATCACTTGACGTGTAATAGATAACAAGGCCATTGGGATCGCACATGAAAAGTAAGATCCAAAGCTAACATAAATAAACATCTTTTCGACCAGACATGTTGTGCATTCATCGCGCACCCATAGGTGGAATATATAATTGAAACTCGATCGTGTTCATAAACAGAGACATCCATCGATTTACCACAGAAGAGTATTGTGATTATATGAATTTCAAAAAGGTTAATGAATCTCAGAAGTACATCTTCTGAACATTATTATGTTCTTTTTAGTTTGAATCCAATACAAATATTCATTTTGATATAAACGTACACGTAAATTATGTATCTTAAATGGACACTAAAATTGGGTGCGTATGTATAACTAGGGTGGTAATTCGAGTTGGATTAAGGTTGGCGGGTTCGAGTTGTCAAGTTGGCAGGTTCGCGTTGTGTTGTCCCATATATTTAGATGATTAAAGATAGAAAATATATGAAAAGAGATGAATTCCTAAAGAGAGAAAGTAGTGAGAGAAAGTAGAGAGAAGGAGATGATTAACTTGGTGAATATTAGATTAAGAAAGAATAAAGTCAACAACCAACCCTCCTAACATGCTAGGAGGGTAGTATATATAGTCCACCCACATACGGGCTCTAATGGGCTATATATTGGGCCGGGCTTGTCTTTTAGACTTTAATTACTTTAAATCCAAGCCCGTAAACCACGACTAATTAACTACCTATTAAAACGTTCTAATAAATATTACAATAGAAACCTATGACCGAACATTCTTGTTTGACTCAATATTTTGAGGCTAACAATCTCCCCCAATGTGAGGTTATACCCTTTTGATATTTTGAGATCAATGGAGATTACGAATCTCGTCATAAATGAGTCTTGAACGTGTAACAGTAGTCTTGTTCCTTCATGCTGTGATCTTTGAGCCTTTGTCATTGTCTTTCGACTTAGTCTTTTATCTTGAGATCTTCAAATCATTCTTGACTTGTCTTTGCCATCTTGCGATCTTGTGTCTTTATCCACATGCTCACACTATTAATTGTTGAATAAGTCTTTGGGCATGAATATGTGGTTTTGAATCTTTGACTTTGCTGAGTACACCGTGACGCCACCTTCTCGAGATAAAACATAGAAACGGACTGAATGGCTTTGACATTCATCCTAAATCGGTAGCGTTTCTCCGGTCGGTGAAGACCGTTATACGATATTAAATACCGTACCCGTGATTAGGTAGATTCAATTAAGAATCTCCATGACAGGGTTTCGCGGCTGTACTAGCCGTTCTCTTTACTCGACCGTCTCAAAGCAAGACTGCGAACATATAGAGTGAATCAATTGGATAAATATCCGCTTGATTAAATTCGTCAATTCAAATTCCTGGAACAAGTTTGATTCCTTAAGAATCTTACCATTGTTGCTTTCCAGTTGACACAAGTTTGATTCATAAGAATCTCACAAGTCACCTACCGTAGCGCTGTTTGATGTTGACGCTAGAAGGATTTCCATTCGTCACTGTGAATATTAATGAATATCACTCTGAATGTTCTGGTAAGACCATAAAGATATTGCGTAGAAACCTGAAACGAGTTTGAATCAATTCAGAATCAAACCACTGTTGCTTTTCAATTTTACATATGTTCAATTCATTAAGAATCTTGCATATGACCTACCACAATGCTGTTTGATATTAACACTGGAAGGATTTCCACTCATCATTGTGAATACTAAGTAGTATCACTCTGAGTGTTCTAACAACATCGCAAAGATATAGCGTAGGACTCTCTTGATCTTCATCTGTGTGTCCTAACGAGATTTGATTGATTTCTTGGCTCTAGACTCGTTTTGTGCACTTTTAGTGGTTGGAGGCTGGAGCAGATGCCACCTATTCAATATCAACTATCTCGGAGTGAGAAAGTAAATAGAAGTCATATTGATCTCCGTGAAAATAAAACAAAACTTCTTTTGAGAGAAGCCTGAGTAGCTAGGAAAGGGTTGTGCTTCACATCACTGGGTCCATGATGAGTTGTCTTCATGATGAGTTGACCCGGTTTCTGCCTAAGTTGTATGGAGGGCTAATTTCTTTACACCATGTGGATTTGCTTTTTAGTAATCCGGTGGTCTAGGTGGGTGGTGGAAGGTGTTGGAAGCCATGGATGAAGTTGAGAGAGAAGGTTGTGTGTAAAAATAAGAAAATGTATTAAGATGAAAAGAAAACACAAGCAACACCCCTCCTTGGAAGCCTTGGAGGGGTATATATAGTCACACACCGCACCTAAACTATACATTGTTTCCTAGTCTAGTCTAAGCGTGTGTGACTATGATAACTAATGGGAATTCTTAAATGTCGTCACATAAAGTGAATTTCCAACAATCTTCCCCCATGGGACGAAGTGTAGAATTCCTTACAATATTTTTCCTAACAAGTACATAATGATTAAGAACAAAAGCTTTCATGAAGCGTCCAATGCTGATGATGTCTTCTAAGGCCTTTGACATCAAGTCTTCACTTCAAAACGACTCATCTTTAAAGTAACTTGTAATAGAAATACTGTAACGGCACGAGCTAAGTAATCCATATACTTCTGGTTAAGGAGAAGCTTCTGAATTAACTTCCCCCTAATTCATGTCACATAAACTTGATGTAGAAGCTTTTAATAGCTTCCCCCTAAACCGACAATCCTCATAGGCAACTTCAAAGCTTTCAATAAAGCTTAGAATGATTAAGCGCACAACGGAATTTAAAAAGCAAACCCCATCATATAACATGATAATGTTGCTATGAAGGATTTAAAGTTTGGGGCACACCAAGTAGATCAACAACTTCTCTTCCCACGCTCGAATAATTCTTCTGAACATAATTTTTGAAAGATTTTGAATATCATTGAGAAATTCTTGAAAAAATTGTGTTCAACGCTTTTTGAAAAATCAATTCTTTTTGGGGAAAAGGTTTTTCTAAAGCATAAACTTGAGTTCATAGACTTTGAATGTCTTGACGAATCCACTCAAGTGTAAGAAGATTTAACTTCTTTTACTAAGGGTAAGAGCACGAACTCGTACACTCCCCCGTGAATATTGTTCCGGGTTGCAATCTGAAAGTGATTATAAGCCATTGTGTTGAGCTCAAAACGTTGAATGTTTTGTGACAAGCTCAACCCAAGATAGATTGCTCTACCCGTTAGTTAGGATAAGTTATTGATAGGTGTGTAAACACCCATCCTTTTTTACCACTTAATTACAATAATAACCGAGCCAAAACGTGTATTTTATGTCATTTATGTCGGAATTATGCGTGGTTTGTGTTTTTGTTGTGATTTAGGACGAAAAGGTGAAAAGTGGAGAAAACACGGGCATTCACGGGCTTTTATCGAAGAAAAAGACGAAAGACGAAGTCAAGAAATCAAGAGTGCAAAAAGAACGGAAGTCCAAGACCAATTCTGAAGATTTATCGAAGAAAAAGTCAAAAGACGGAAGTTTACTAAAAGTCGAAGAACTCAAGTCTAATTTATTGAAGAATTACAAGACGAGTTTGAAGAAATCCCTAGACAAAGTCATTAAAGTCAAAAGATTAAGAAGATTAAGGACTTAATGACGCAATTAAAGAAAGAAGAAAGAGGGAGGAAGCTTCCACTAAGCACCTCCCTAATCCACTATAAATAGTGTCCTTAGGCTTTCATTATTTGTTGTTGGGTGGATTGACAACCCACCTCTTCCATCATTTTCATACCTTGCACAATTTAATTTCTTGCACTTTAATTTTCCTTGTATCGCACCTTTTAATTCCAAGTAAGTTTTATTGAATCTTTACTTTTCTTGTTTAATCTCTCATCTACCTTTCTTGTTTGTGTTTAATCTTATGTTATGTTCATGTTATTGAGTTTCATAGTTTGATCAAGTGGGTTTTGATCATTTTGATTATTATTGTTAGTGTTATTGATTTGGTTTGATTGGTATTGATTAGTTGTTCATTTGTGGTTAGTTTGATTTAATCTTTTGGTTAATCTTGATTGATTTTGTTTAGATTAGTGCCTTCATGTTCTTCCTTGTTCATCGTTCTGCTTATGCTACCCAGATTCTGAATCAACCGTTCCTTTAGTTTATTCCGGATCAAACTTTCATTCCGAATCAAAGTTTTCTTTTGTTTATTCTGGATCAAGCTCTTCATTCGGAATACTTTGTTATTCCGGATCAACTCTTCATTCGGAATATTAATTATTCCGGATCAAGTCTCTTTATTCGGAATATTAATTATTCCGGATCAAGTCTCTTTATTCGGAATATTAATTATTCCGGATCAAGTCTCTTTATTCGGAATATTGATTATTCCGGATCAAGTCTTTCATCCGGAATAATATTCCGGATCAAGGTTATTATTCCGAATCAACCTTATTTTCTTTTCATTCCGGATCAAGCTCTTTATTCCGAATCAAATAGTTTATTCCGGATAAGTGACATATTCCGGATGAACTGTTTTATTCCGAATGAATGTTTTCCAGTTTTTAGTTTTAAGCTTTACTTTTCCCGCCTTTTTCTTTATTTGCACTTTTACTTGCCTTCCCTTTAGTTTAAGTTTTAGTTTGAGTTATTTACCTTTATTGCTTTTAATTTCTCGTCATTTACTTTTCGCCAAGTTTAAATCTTTCAGTATTTCTTTTTACCGTCTTTACTTTATTTTTGTTTGTTTCAAGTCTTTATTTTAATTAGTGTAGACAACGACAACCATTCTATTTCTTTTCTACCAAGAACAACTGATCGCACATTTAACTGGAGATCAATTCGAGAAGATACCGAGAAACGAACTTTCAACCTAGCAAAATCTCTAGTATTAAAATGGCGCCGCTGCCGGCTCTTTTCGTGAGGATTAACTGTTTTTTGTGAGAGACACGTTGGATTTTGGGATCCGTTCACTCGTGAACGTTATTTTTCGTGTCAAAATTTTTCAAAAATCCCAAAAACATTTGAAAAATCATAACAAGCATTTCTTTTTCAAAGTTTTGCACCAAAAATATTCTTCTTGCTTATCTATTTTTCTTTATGGATTCTTATGTCCATTGCGTCGGGTGTGGGAGACGATTATACGGGAACGACTCATGTCAATGGTGTACATGTGAGCGGTGCGGAAACGATATCGACAATACACAATTCGGATTCGGATTTTGTCCATTGTGCAACTCGACTAATTCGTCCTTTTTGAATCCACCTCCTGTTCCCCCGTGCATCTATTGTGGAAGCGATTCTCATTGGCATGTTTCGTGCCCAATTCGATACCCGCCTCATGGCGAGCAAGAACTGGGTTACAATTATGACAATGGTAATAGCTATCTACAAGAAGCACCCGATTTTTCTCCATACCTATGTTGCCAAAATTGTGGGGGCCCTCACGATACTTCTTATTGTCAGCCAATGAATTATTATGAGCCAGATCCGTGTCCTCAATTTTCTTCACCGATGGATTATTATGAACCAAATCCGTTTTATAATTCTTCTCAACCGATGACTTACTTTGAGCCACATCCGTGCTATAATTCCGGTTTTCAAAATTTTCAGCCCCCACATCACACCCTCAATCATCAATCCTCTCAGCAACTTAGTCTTGACCAACAACTCACTACTTTGAATGGCATTCTAGAAAGTATAGCTCAACTTCGAGCTGACTTGCATCAGGAAAAGCAACCTTTGCTTGATAGTGAAGAAATCTTGAAAACCACCGACACCTTTTTGAGCCAATTTAGTCGTTTTCCCTTCTTTTCTACACCAAAATGTTTAATTACAGCATGGGATAGAATTGGTGAAATTGAACATACTCGGGGAGATGAACAACAAAAATTGCTTCATGAGCTTCTTAAAGATGTGGAGGTTATCAAGGAAGAGTTAGCCGACTACGTCACTCCTAACTGGACTCGTCCCATCTATTATGATGATGAAGACGACGATGATGTCTACACTTTCAACCAACCTTCTGAAGTTGCTGCTCCTACTCTCGATGTTCCTACTGCGTCTAAGGATCTAGATTCGTTGAATGAGCTTAGTGATGTTGGTCTCGACAAATTATTGGATGATGAGGTTTGTGACTTACCTGCTATGGAGCTTCAGGACGACGTTGCTTTCACGCAAGCGGTCGATCCAAATGATGACGATTCTTCTCCCCGCTATGAGAATTTCACTTTTGAAATTTCTCATTCTCCACCGGGAGATGCGGGCGATGACGATTTATTCTCTCCGGCTTACAAGAAGTTCACCGATGAACTTGCTTTACCCACCCCACCTCCCATTCAAGACTTATCCCCCCGCCTCTCCTTTGTTGATGTCAACCGGGAACGAGGTCAAGGTCTTTGATCCCGGTATTGCATTCGAGGCTTCCCCATGGACCATTTAATTCGGGGACGAGTCAGGCTCGTGACACGGTTAATAAAAACAAGCGCTCTTCGGGAGGCAACCCAATTATCTATCTTTACTTGTTTTCACCATAAGTGTAGGGGGAGCCCCGTTGGTGTTTCTTGTTTTCTTTCTTATCATGTGCAGGGATTAGAGCTTCAAAGACACACTCTTGATGACTTTGGATGAACCGTGATTCCGTGTTCCCGTCTTCCCGGTTCTATCCTAAACTCTTTTCGATTCACTATTTTATATTTTTCAATATTAAAATAGGAATCTCTTTAGTTGTCTCTTCCTTAGCGCGATTTAAACAACGTGCACAATGTCCTAAGTGTAGGGGAGTTTACTCCCACATGCTTAAACATTGAGGACAATGTTTATATCAAGTGTAGGGGGACTTCTATCGAAGTTAAGTGGCCTTTTCCTTGTATTTTTACTCATTTTAACAGGAAAATCGATTTTTCGACATTTTTCAAAATTTTTGATCTATTTTGGCCCATTAGTTTTTCCTTTGCATAGTTATTTTCTTTCTTTACTAGAATAAATTTTAATAAAGTGGTTTTAATTTTCAAACGTTGTGAATCTTTTGACTCAACCCGAGTTTACTTATCTAAGTTTACTCTAGCTAGTATCCTTAACGTGTTTAAGTCAAGTTTTGCTAGGCTTTTATATAGGGAGCTATAAAACGCGAAAGTCTTAACTCTCACGGGTTAAGAACAAGAACTTTTCGCAAGTTCCTATAATTGATCCTAGAGAGTCGTTTATCAAGGGAACTTTAAAATGCGATTTCTAAACTTGAAAAAGTCTAAGAAGTTGCAAGATCCTATAGACGACTCGAAAACCCAAAACTTTGATTTAATAGGCTAAGCATCCACGAGTCTCATTCCTTGAGATTTTAAACTGTGGAGAACGAGAGATGATAGAGTAAATTATAAGTTTGGTATTCTTTCGTGAATTTATCTGAGTTAATTATAAGCCTATTCTCCCATCGCTTGCTAATAAATTTATCTGCAATAAATAAGGTTGTACGATTTGAAAAGTTACTTAGCTTCTAGCCCAAGATCGTTTAAAAGTTGCTCGGTATGGATTAGAGTTCATAGCCAAGGCATAACTTATTGAAGCGGGATGCAAAGATTGGCGAGTCCAAAAAGGTCCTAACAAGGCATGAGGGCTACATTTTGTTGCTAAAGATCCAAAAGTGATGTGAAGAATCATTTATCAAAAATCAATAGGAAGGATCGAGACACACGACGAAAAGCAAGTACTCCCCAAAAGATCATGGAGAAGTCTATCCGAAAAGACCCTAGCAAGGTATGAGGATGAATAGATCCAAGTCCAAAAAGGAGGCGGATCGTTGTATATCAAAGTCCAAAGTAATGATTGGAGAAAAATGAAGAAGTCGTGGTCCAAATATGAAGAATCTCTCAAAACTTCAAGTGAAGAAATTCCTATTATGAAGAGAAGACCATAATTTCAAGAACGTCTCTCAAGATTTGAAGTATGAAGTCGCTGCCAAATATCGGTCCGAGAAAGGTCTCAAATCGCGAAGCGAGTTATGCCAAGATATGAACTTTATGAGGTCCCGAGAAGCAGTTTTAAAAGATTTTGTCCTGTAGCTAACTATTGATTAAATCGTCCCACTTTATTTTCAGCCTAATAAACTATCGAAATAAGTCAACAATGCATCCTCGTGATCATTCTAAGACAAAAATAAAATATAACAGATACACCTAGGAATAAGGGAGTCTAAGTAAATAATTGGCTCACATGAGTTCGTGTTAGTTTGCTAACTTATAATAACAATGATCTCGTTTTTAAGCTTGGTTTGGAGAAAGTGAAAACTTGAGGATGATGATCATTCATGACATTTTCAAAACCCTAAGGTATGCTTTTGATTTCTTAACTTGTTTTGTTATTTTCTATCTCTTTAATAAAGGCCAAGGTGGATTGATTGTGATGAAAAATGTAAACATGCTTTGTATTTTATGTCATTTATGTGTAGGGGATTTGATAGGTGTGTAAACACCCATCCTTTTTACCACTTAATTACAATAATAACCGAGCCAAAGCGTGTATTTTATGTCATTTATGTCGGAATTATGCGTGGTTTGTGTTTTTGTTGTGATTTAGGACGAAAAGGTGAAAAGTGGAGAAAACACGGGCATTCACGGGCTTTTATCGAAGAAAAAGACGAAAGACGAAGTCATGAAATCAAGAGTGCAAAAAGAACGGAAGTCCAAGACCAATTCTGAAGATTTATCGAAGAAAAAGTCAAAAAACGGAAGTTTACTAAAAGCCGAAGAACTCAAGTCTAATTTATTAAAGAATTACAAGACGAGTTTGAAGAAATCCCGAGACAAAGTCATTAAAGTCAAAAGATAAAGAAGATTAAGGACTTAATGACGCAATTAAAGAAAGAAGAAAGAGAGAGGAAGCTTCCACTAAGCACCTCCCTAATCCACTATAAATAGTGTCCTTAGGCTTTCATTATTTGTTGTTGGGTGGATTGATAACCCACCTCTTCCACCATTTTCATACCTTGCACAATTTAATTTCTTGCACTTTAATTTTTCTTGTATCGCACCTTTTAATTCCAAGTAAGTTTTATTGAATCTTTACTTTTCTTGTTTAATCTCTCATCTACCTTTCTTGTTTGTGTTTAATCTTATGTTATGTTCATGTTATTGAGTTTCATAGTTTTGATCAAGTGGGTTTTGATCATTTTGATTATTATTGTTAGTGTTATTGATTTGGTTTGATTGGTATTGATTAGTTGTTCATTTGTGGTTAGTTTGATTTAATCTTTTGGTTAATCTTGATTGATTTTGTTTAGATTCGTGCCTTCATGTTCTTCCCTGTTCATCGTTCTGCTTATGCTACCCAGATTCCGAATCAACCGTTCCTTCAGTTTATTCCGGATCAGACTTTTATTCCGAATCAAAGTTTTCTTTTGTTTATTCCGGATCAAGCTCTTCATTCGGAATACTTCGTTATTCCGGATCAGCCTCTTCATTCGGAATATTAATTATTCTGGATCAAGTCTCTTTATTCGGAATATTAATTATTCCGGATCAGGTCTCTCTATTCGGAATATTAATTATTCCGGATCAAGTCTCTTTATTCGGAATATTGATTATTCCGGATCAAGTCTTTCATCCGGAATAATATTCCGGATCAAGGTTATTATTCCGAATCAACCTTATTTTCTTTTCATTCCGGATCAAGCTCTTTATTCCGAATCAAATAGTTTATTCCGAATAAGTGACATATTCCGGATGAACTGTTTTATTCCGAATGAATGTTTTCCAGTTTTTAGTTTTAAGCTTACTTTTCTCGCCTTTTTCTTTATTTGCACTTTTACTTGCCTTCCCTTTTAGTTTAAGTTTTAGTTTGAGTTATTTACCTTTATTGCTTTTAATTTCTCGTCATTTACTTTTCGCCAAGTTTAAATCTTTCAGTATTTCTTTTTACCGTCTTTACTTTATTTTTATTTGTTTCAAGTCTTTATTTTAATTAGTGTAGACAACGACAACCATTCTATTTCTTTTCCACCAAGAACAACTGAGTCTCACATTTAACTGGAGATCAATTCGAGAAGATACCGAGAAACGAACTTTCAGCCTAGCAAAATCTCTAGTATTAGTTATCTTTAAAGATATACTTTCCTTTATTTGAAGTTCGAGTTACAGTCTGACATTTGACTGTAAGTCGTTTACATGAGCTTAAAAACTTTGAATGTTTTTAATGAGAGCTCATGACCGAGAAAATTTATTTTCCCGTTGTTAAGGGTAAGTTATCATTCGTGATCAACTTTCCTTTCTTGGAAGTACGAGTCACAATCTGAGGTAATTGTACATCATTTTACATGAGCTTAAAAACTTTGAATGTTTTTAATATAGCTCATGACCGAGAAATTTTTAGTTTCCCGTTCAGAGGATAAGTTATCATCGGGATGAACTTTCCTGTCTTGTGAGCCCGGGTTACAGTCTGTGTGTTTTGTGAAGCTTACTTGTGAAACCCCTGAGACACATATTTCTCTGATATCTGTTTCTTCAGCAACCAAACTCTGAGATTGTCTTTTGTTGAATGGTATGCATATGGAAAACCTTTATGTCCTTGTTAAACCTTTACTTTATTACCTGAATTTTCATTAGTAGTTTGTATGCTTGCATGTAGGTTAGCGATATCTTGATGAGAACCATGTGGGGGTTCACCTTGAATCTTTTTAGTGCTAGGGGGAAATATCTTTCTAGTAGGAACTCATTTAAGACCAGTTGTTTTGAATATTCTACCCGTTGGTATCCATTTAAGACAAGATCTAGGAAACGTAATTTTCTCATGCACAGCGGAAGACTTAATTGGAGAAAAAAATATTTCCTATAGGGTTCCGTCTTTGAGATGCTCTAGCTTTTTGGTTCACCTTGTTCAGGACTTTTGTGAGGCAATCATCATGAATGGCATTAAACACACATTTGTTACATTTTATGCAAACAAAGTGCTTAGCATCAGAGAAGGATCTAGTGTTCCTAGGATAGGCTGATTTGGGCACATCATAGAAGGGTCTAGAATTCCTAGATGTGTGATTAGCGCTCCTAGGTTTCGGTTGGGTCCTATCTCTTGCTTGTGTCTTTATCTTATCATCCTCTAGATAGCTTTTATGACCCGTGTCATTTGAACTACTCCGAGGCATGTTCTTGGAGCTATTTCTAGAGTTGCTTGAAGCATTCATGTGACTGGGTTTTGCATAGGCAAAGTTTGTTAAGGGGGATCTAGATAGTGGAGTGACTGTTTTTGGCAAATTTCTACGCACGTGAACTTGGGATACAAACCTCGAGCTCGATGTTTTGGGTCGTTCAGATTTAAACGCATTCGGTTGTCTAGCAACTGAGCAGTTTCTGAATGGTTGAGTGGGAGGTTTCCCCAAGATTGACTGATTTGCTATCTTAGTATCCACACTATTTCCTATTAGCTTCCTTAATTCATTTTTCACCGTTGTTAATGCAAAAACCTTTTCCTGAATCTGAGCTTTCAATTGCTCATTTTGTAGAAGTAATTGAGCGACACGTTGTTCTAACTTAATGTTCATATTATCAAATATGTCGTTATCAGCATTCGCGTCATTACTATCTACAGTGTCGATAGGTTGCACATATATTTCACTTAATGAAGCAGGCGGAGGACTTGGATTTTGAGAAACCAACTTTGATTCTAACAAATTTATTTGTTTCACAAAATGTTCTTTTTCTGTATTAAAATCTTGAATCTTACGATCCAGGTTTTGTTCAAGAACAACGTTTGCTTTTTCAAGTTTTTCAAAATAGGCCTCAAATTTGTCATTGAAAAATCGAGTTTGGTATCCTCAAAATCTTTTGTCTTTTGAGCTAACATAGTTTCAAGGGCATGAATCTTAGAATCATACACAGTAGTTAATTGTACCTCAACCATTGGCTCTTCATCATAAATGGGTCTGATATCTGCATCATCGGCTGCTGGATCATTCCCTGAGTTGTGGTTGGTATGCTGCTTTTCTGATTCTATCCCGCTGCGTTATGTGACAATCGAACAATCATCCAATGTTTGACCATCATCGACATTGATCTCGTTCGTCTGCATCAGTCTTTCATTCACCATTCTTTCAACTGGTATTTTATGACGTGTTCTTTCGGTAATGAACTTCCTTACATCACTCATGTGTTGAAGAAACGTCTCCTTGAATTCTTGAACTTCTAACCGGGTATATTCAAAGAAGTATTTGTTTATGAATTTTCGATCATATTGTACAGACACCTGTGTATAATGTTGAAACTGATTCTCGAGAACTAAAACGACATCTATGGATTCAACCTCTTGAAATTCATCGTTGGCAAGTTGTTGTTCAATGTGATCTACATTGAGTAGCATTGTGGTTGTGAATGTCTCAACATCTTGACCAGTTAGTGACATGAATACCCGTTTGAATCCAAGTTCGACGCGAGTGCCTTTTAAATAGTCATTTGAAAGAACTTGAAGGTGTGACTGGAGTGATCTAATTTGTGTCATGCATCGTTCTTTTGCAACCGACATCTTGGATTTGAGTGCATGCACATCGTGTGTTACGGAATCCATAATGGGTGACACAGTTGATGAATTGACTTTGGATCTTAAGTAGATATGGTGTGATTAGGTTGTGGTTTAAATTCTGAAAATTGCGATTTTTCTTCAGTCCGACAATAAATTCTCAGTCCGATAAGACGGTAAACTGAAAAATTATGAATCACCAAATTTTGAAAATGAGTTAGAAATAGCCAATAACTAGTAGAGAAAAATTTTGAAAAATGAAAATTTTAATGAAAAATAAAACCTAAAAAATTTGAAATTTGGCCTAAAAATTTGAATTTTGGTCCGAAAATTTGAATTTTTGGTCAAAAAATTTTTGGCATCGCCAAAATTTGAAATCGAAGATTAAATGGCCTAAAAATGGTCTAGGAAAAAGTAAATTTTACAATGGTTTTCCCGCCAAAAAACTTGTTATTTTTTTTTTGGAAACGATGTTCCGAACCTAGTCTAGATAGTGGCTAAGTCTAAAAATGCTTCTGTCAAAAATACTGATTGCGATGAATAATTCCGCGATGTGTGACTTAATTTTGCAATTGATAAAATTCGCAATCACTCAAGTTCAAATTCGCAATTACTTCTAAAGTCACAAGATTCCGCAATCCCCTAAATCACAAGATTTCGCAATCCCCTAAATCACAAGATTTCGCAATCGGGATAATTACAAGATTTCGCAATTCCCCAAATTACAAGATTTCGCAATCTTTAGCAAGATTCCGCAATTCTGTCAAATTACAAATCCGCAATCCTTTTCATGTACAAATCCACAATTCTTTGAATGTATGAATTCGCAATCCTTTAACACACAATTCCGCAATTAATGGCAAGATGTCGCAATAAGCTAGTATTCAATTTCGCAATTCAGGAAGGCATTCAATTTTGCAATGAGTATCAATTGAAAAATTATGGGAAGATTTCGCAATGAGTGACAAGGTTGCGATATTGTACCAGATTTAGCTAAAAAATAGGAACAAGGAAGAACACTTATGAAATTCGTGATTTCACACCAGAAATCAAGCCAAACACCACCAAATTTCGTGTTTTTAACCGACTAAAGTAACCCAAATCACTACCACGCCTATGTAGATGATTTGTCTACTCACTAACACCACAAAAACACAAAAAACTTGATGATTCGAGCTTTAAAATCAAGAAAAACTCACGAACACAATATGACAATCAAAACCAATCACGTATCTACCCCATGGCGATTGATACCAAATGTTGTCCTATATATTTAGATGATTAAAGATAGAAAATAGATGAAAAGAGATGGATTCCTAGAGAGAGAAAGTAGTGAGAGAAATTAGAGAGAAAGAGATGATTAACTTGGTGAATATTAGATAAAGAAAGAATAAAGTGAACAACCAACCCTCCTAACATGCTAGGAGGATAGTATATATAGTCCACCCACATGCGGGCTCTAATGGGCTATATATTGGGCCGGGCTTGTCTTTTGGACTTTAATTAGTTTAAATCCAAGCCCGTAAACCACGACTAATTAACTACCTATTACAACGTTCTAATAAATATTACAATAGAAACCTATGACCGAACATTCTTGTTTGACTCAATATTTTGAGGCTAACACGTTGTTAGGTTGGTGGGTTATAAAACCTCAATCAAAACCTGACTTATTTAAATAATCGGGTCAACTATGTCAACCTTAACTTATTTACCCATAACTCGAACATGGCCATTTAACCCGTATATATATATATATATATATATATATATATATATATATATATATATATATATATATATATATATATATATATATATATATATATATATATATACTTGGTTGAAGTTAAATAGGTTCAACGGGTTTTGGGTTGACCCATTTAACAAGTTTTATATACATAAGTTGGCACTTTAGACGTGTTAAACATGTTTAATGGGTTTGCGATTCGACGTGTTTAACCCATTTAACTCGTATACATAGTACTAATAACCTTTAATATAAGAAAAAGAAATTTAACGGGTTAGCGGATCAACCCACTTATATTATTCTCAACCGGATCTGACCTGTTTAATAAATGGGTCAGATGGGTCGACCCTAAACCTGAACCAAAATATATTAGACTCAACTCGAACCTGTTAATTTTCGTATCAGTTCCGGGTCAAGTAAAAAAATGCCACCCCTATGATAGGCAATTTCTTAAACGAGCAAACCATTGAAGTTGTACCTTGTTCACCATCATTAGCAGAACATCCAATCTTATCACCGGCTTTTACTTGTTGTTCCTTACGGCTAAATTCATTAGAGGATGAATCTTCACTAGTTTTAGTCAAGCAAAATTCATCATGGGATGAATCCTCACTAGTTTCACTCAAGCAAAATTCATCATGGGACGAATCGTCACTAGTTTCAGTCAATCAAAATTCATCATGAGACTAATCCTCACTAGTTTCAGTCAAGCAAAATTCATTAGCGGAATATTCGATCTTATCATCCCCTTTTACTCGTTGTTGGCGCTTTTTTTTGCTGCACCCTTACCCATATCACTCCCTCGGAAGGATGGAGACACCTAGGTTTAGATTAATTTAGGTTAAGATTGTGTCTGTGTCCGGTAATTATATTCTTTAGCAATTTGGGCCATACAGTAAAACCAAAACTGCATAAATGGGAAAATTTTGGTATACAATCATTGACATAAAAGAAGAGATTAATGGAAGCATACAGGTTTTTAAAAAATCTACATAATAATGTGGCACGCTAATTATTGGTATTATCTTTGATAGCTTTGATTTTATTTGTTTGAAAAAAGTTTAACATAGACTTTTTCTTTAGCATATACCTAATCAACCAATCATAACCACCATTTTTTTTCATCTAACAAAAAATATATTTTTTAAAAATTTAATATCTCACAAACATCGTCACGAAACATATATGATTTTTAGAAAATCATATATGATTCATATCACGAATCATATATGATTTTGACGAATCATATATGATTCGTCACGAATCATATATGATTCTCTCAGACGTGACTTAAGAAAAAAAGTCAAAAAAAAAAGTTTGTCGAAAGTATATACATGTGCCATTCGATAGAAAGATGATTTAATTCTCGTTGTAATAGTGTATTTTTTGTCCGTTGACGATTTACCGTTTGCGAGTTATTTAATTTTTTTATAAAAAAATGGAAAATTAATTTGAATGAATATAATTAGTTGATATGGTCTATGCTAAAAAGAAGGTTTATGTTGATCTCAACTCCTATTTGTCATACTTGCATTCAAAAATTAACTACACATTATTGTGTAATTTTTTTTCTGTAACTCGATTATTTCATTGTAGCATTCCTCATACGTATTAGCTCAAATCTCGATTGACAACTTATCGAAGTTATGACCAACTACTTTTCATGAAGATGGTAAGAAATGTCATTAATAACAACTTCACCCACCATTGTATCTTTAATGGATACTTAAATTAGGAGCTTAGAGCATCAACAATGGTAAGTTTTTGAAAGACTTGTAGCCTTAAATGCATTCAATGCATAACACCTTAATGACTAGAACTTTGAGGAAAAGCTTGAGTTTTGCCAAGTCTTTGGCAAAAAGGTTTTCAAAAAGTTATTGGTGTAATGCAAAAAAAGCTATTAAAAGACTTTTTAGGAATTGGAAAAGCTTTTGTCAACTTGACCCATTGTGGGTGCTCTTATGTTCAACAACCAACCATTGTCTTCATTTAATTCCATATGTTTTAAATTTGAAAATTTTTGCTGCTAAAGACATCCATCTATTTATCCCACATGATCAAAAAATATCGTCGGATGCGCATAAAATACTAAACCGTGATGTTAGAAATATATTTTGATAGACCGGATGCATTTAACCTACCTTTAAAAAATCTAGTATGTAGTTATTAAAAATTAACAATACATAAAAAAATACGTAAAAACCCGGCCACCTGTGGGAACCCTAGTTTTTGCAACAATTATATGAACACTAGAAAAGTAGACTTAAACGTACCAATTCTTAAACAACTACTTTGATTCCATACATATAAACATTCATAAACGTACGTGTGACGAAAAAAAACCAACAAAACTTGTTCTCTTTAAACCTAAAAGACAAGGTTTCAATATACAATCGTGAGAATAGAGAATGATAGATGGTTACAAGATATATATAGCTGAAATATGGTCAATGTATTTGAATTATGTTGTAAATTAATATGTAGCCAACAAACTCTGATGGGTCGCAAGAATTTTGAAAAGGTTTGCCACATAATCCAAATTTGAGTAGTCCGTATGGTACGGTATCAGTGTCTTAAAGTATTTGTGTTTCAACTTTAAATACTTTAGCACACCGATATATCACAGACGACTCGATTACTCGTTGATTTTTCTTAAGGTACATAATAAGCCAATTCATAATCAATACAACAAATTAGTTGATTTTTCTCACTTATTATGACACTTGTTCACATTTTCAAATGTGTACCTTTCATTAGTATTCTTAGTGTGAAAAAATTGGGTGTAATAAATAACTTCACACTTTTATATGTGAAATTTATTAATATTTCACACTTTTATGTATGAACTTTCAAATTTTCACACTTTTATGTGTGAACTTTTTAATAATTCACACTTTTTCATATTTCACACTTAAAAGTGTGCGTATTTTACAAATTAAGTTCACAATTTTTAAAGTGTGAAGAAAAGTGTGAACAAACTCTAAATTTGTTGTGGTGAATCTACCTTACCATCAGATCTGTCATCTCCCGTTGTCGTTTGTCATCTGTCACCTGTTGGGAATAAATTGTAGTCAGTCTACTTGAGCGCTGACAAGAGTAAAACAAGCGTTGACAGGAGTAAAACAAACGCTGACAGCTCAAGCGTTGACAAGACAATGTCAAGCGTTGATACATTGAAGACAAGCACTGATGGAAAGATATACTCTACGCGTTTATTGTATTCTAGATTACTTCTAGTAAAGATAAGAACAACAATGTATTTTCTATATTCATCTTTAACTAGAATAGTTGATACGTAGATTATTGTACAAGGCTTCTTATGTCTATAAAAGAAGACATTTAGGTTATTGTTCAATATAAGTTTTCATACGTAAACTACTTTCATTGTAAGCAAGTTTGATATCATTAATCAAAGTGAAAGTTTGTTTACATCTTGTGTGTTCTTGTTTAAGTGTTAATTCCGCGTAACACTTAGATTGTCATATACATATACAAAGGTTTCTCTAAGTGTATTACTTGATCTAATCTAGTATACATAAAGCTAAATCGATCTAAGTTTGGGATCAACAAGTGGTATCAGAGCTTGTTGAGGAACTTTTGATCTTAAAGAATACAAGAACCCTAAAAATCACCAAAACCCTAATTTTCTCAAAACCCTAACAACATCATGTCAAATCCAGAAATAACCTCCTCCTCCTCACCTTTACCAAACATCAAGATTCCCATGCTTGATGCAACCAACTTTGAATTGTAGAAATTCAACTTTGAGCAATATCTAGGGATCTATGACTACACACTCTGGGAGATTATTGAATATGGAAACACATTCAATAAAGCCCAAAAGATTGCTGATGCTATTGCTGGAAGAGCAGCTGTTGCTGGATGTTCTGAAGCAGATAAGAAAGAAAAGCCTGATGATGGTAGAGCTATGTCTGCTGAAGACATAGCAAAGAAAAGGGTTGACATGAAAACCCTAAATATTCTGAAACTCTCTTTGGGACAAGAGAACCAGCATAAATACAAAGGTTATGAATCTGCTAAAGACCTTTGGGCAGCTCTTGAAGTTGCATATGGTGGCAATGAAGATACTAAGGAAGAGAAGAAGAAGCAACTCATGCATGATTATGCTGTCTTCAAGGCTCAACCTAATGAAAAGTTTAGTAGTGTGAGAAGCAGATTGCTTGATATTACTAGCAAATTATCCTTCATGGGGACACAACTTGGTGATGTTGACATTAATGCTACTTTTCTTAAAAGTCTTGGTGAGACGTGGAAGATTGAGGAAAGATCTATTCTTGCCAATAATACTCACAAAAGTTCCACGTTTGATGATATCTACAACAAACTGAGGCTGTTGGAAGATGAAACTCTTTTAGAGCATGGAAGCAAGTCCACCAACAATAACATGGCCTTCTTTTCTTATAGTGAAGGTCAATTCAATCAGAAGGACTCCTACATGCATCCAGTTACTGGATCATCATGTGTCAGCGCTGGAACATGTCCTGTCAACGTCTCCTTTTCAGACGCTGACACATTCAAAAGTGACTCACCAAGAGTTAAACCTGCTGGTTTGGATCTGGATACTGTATGTGCTTATATTGCTTCTTTTCCCAATGGTTCAGTGATTACATATGAGGACCTTGAGCAGATAAGTGATGAGCACTTGGAAGAAATGGATATCAAGTGGAACATGGCTCTTGCTAGTATAAGAGCAAACAGATGGAATAGAAGGTTTAAGAAGAAGATGACCTTCAATGCTAAGGACACAGCTGGATTTGATAAATCCAAAGTTGAATGCTACAATTGTCATCGTATGGGGCACTTCATGAGGGAATGCAAATCTCCTAGAAGATCTGATGCTGGTAAACCCTCAAGTCAAATTGTTAAAGCTCAGGATCTTAAGGCCATGGTTGCAGTTCAAGGAATTGATGGTATGGGATGGGATTGGAGCTATTTGGCTAAAGATGTAGAAGAGGATAAAGCTTTGGTTGCTGAAATTGAAGAAGAAGAGCATGTTCAATATGCTCTCATGGCACACTCCTCCTCTTCATCTGATAATGAGGTATACGATGATGCTTTTTGTAGTAAAGGTTGTAGGTTAAATACTGAGAGACTTAACAAAGAGGTGTTAAGATTATTAGATGATGTGAGTACTGAAAGATGCAAACTGTCTAATTACCAACTAGCTCTCACTCAAACTGAGAAGACAGTTTCTAAATACAAGAAAATGGAATTTGACTTAAAAGATAAAATAAATATCTTAAAACATGAGTTGAATGCTAGTAATGATATTAGGAGTATCATGGAAATGGTTAATGGTGAGTTACAGGCTAAGTTAGATGAGGCCATTAAGAATAAAGATAATGTTGGCCTTAAAATTCAAAGATTTGATAAGGCCACACAAACCCTAGGAGAATGTGTGAGTAAACAAAGGGATCCTAAGGACATGACTGGGATTGGGATGAAAGACTACTCAGTGGTTCCACCACCAGCTGGTGACTTCTATGGTGTCCAACAAAAGGACCTATCTTGGACTAGTTTGCCAGAACTCCAAGAGGAGGAATTCATTCCTCCACCAAGAGTTGTCACCCCAGTTGAAGAGTATCAACAAAAGTTGACTGACTTAAATGAATGGAAGAAAGCTAACGCTACCTTATTTATTAAGGGTGGCTTGCTATGTGAAAGTCCTAATGAGTCAACCCCCATTAAGGTTACAAACCCAATCACTAGTAAAGCTGTTGACCTTGGCTCAAACACTGTTAGAAAACCTAGCATTAAGTATGCAGAGATGTATAGGAATATTAGGTCACCTAAGAGCCAAGTTACCAATAATGGAACAGGCTTCTTCTCTTCTAGACCTAGGGTTGTGTCTAGAAAAGCCTGTTACACTTGTGGTAGCTTTTCACATTTAGCATATAAGTGTGTCAACGCTCCCAAAGCCAACGTTGTTAGAAAGTCAAACGTTGTCAGACCCAAACCTTGTGTGCAGCAAAGTCCACAAGTTGTTAGACCTGCCCCATTCTTCACTAGAGGGTCTAACACTCATGGACAAAGACCATTTCAAAAGACAAACACTTGGTCTAATAGGCAATGGGTTTCTGTAGCAAACCCTAGGTTCAACGCTGACAAGGGTAATTTCAGCGTTGACAAGACCAATTCCAACGCTGACAGAAACGTGACCAGACCTAAATATTTGCAACCACAGGGTAAGGGGTCTAAAGCTTCTTCAAGCTTAACATGGAGACCAAAGAAAGATCAAAACCCTAATGATAATGGGATTTCAATGACCTACAACAGATTTAATTACATTTCAAAGGTCATTACAAAACCTATTGGGGTTAACTGGGTATTTCATCCTAAGAAGGATGAAAATGGGGTTGTTATGAGAATTAAGTCTGTTCTTATTGAACAACCAGATGAATCCAAGTCGTCTAAGGCTTGGGTTCCCAAAGAAAACTAACTTGTTTTCTTTATGTGCAGGGCATTCAAAGATAGGTCAATGATTTTGGATATTGGGATAGTGGATGCTCAAGGCACATAACAGGGAAGGAAGATTATTTGACCAACTTTACTACCATTAAGGATGGTGATAAGGTTTACTTTGGAGGCGGATATGGTACTATCACAGGCAAAGGAACACTTCTCACCAAGAACTTGCATTTTGAAAACGTATTTTTGGTAAAGGAACTTGATTACAACCTTTTTAGTGTATCACAAGTTTGTGATAACAAAAATAAAGTTCTGTTTACTGATACTGAATGTTTGGTGTTAAGCAAGGATTATAAGATCCATGATGAGAAATATATTGACTATAGAACACCTAGGCATAAAGACATATACAATGTGAATCTGAATGGGATTAGAATGAATAAAAATATGTCTTGTTTTTATGCTAAAGCTTCAGTAGATGAAAGTAATTTATGGCACAGGAGACTAGGGCACATAAATTTTAAGAATATAAACAGGCTTGTGAGACTTGGTTTGGTTGATGGTTTGCTTGAAAAGGCCTTCCACAATGACCACTCTTGTGTTGCGTTTATTGTATTCTATATTACTTCTAGTAAAGATAAGAACAACAATGTATTTTCTATATTTATCTTTACCTAGAATAGTTGATACGTAGATTATTGTACAAGGCTTCTTATGTCTATAAAATAAGACCTTTAGGTTATTGTTCAATATAAGTTTTCATACGTAAACTACTTTCATTATAAGCAAGTTTGATATCATTAATCAAAGTGAAAGTTTGTTTACATCTTGTGTGTTCTTGTTTAAGTGTTAATTCCGCATAACACTTAGATTGTCATATACATATACAAAGGTTTCTCTAAGTGTATTACTTGATCTAATGTCGTATACATAAAGCTAAATCGATCTAAGTTTGGGATCAACAAGTGGTATCAGAGCTTAGGAGTGATAATGGTGGTGAATTTAGGAATAAAGTGTTAGATGATTTTTGTGCCAGGAAAGGAATTACTAGGCAATTTAGTGTTTCCAGAACCCCTCAGCAAAATGGGGTTGCAGAAAGGAAAAATAGAACCCTAATTGAAGCAGCCAGAACTATGTTGGCTGATGCTCATTTCCCAATAGCCTTTTGGCCTGAGGCTGTTAATACAGCTTGCTATGTTTAAAATAGAGCATTGGTCAACAAAATACAGAACAAAACACCTTATGAGTTACTTTGGGGAAGAAAACCTAATATTGGTTTTCTCAGACCTTTTGGTTGTCATGTAGTAGTTTTAGATACTAGTGATGCCTTAGGTAAATTTAGTGCAAAAGGTGATGAAGGCTACATCATGGGGTATTCAGTGCAGAGCAAGGGATATAGGGTTTATCTTAAAAAGGAAAAACGTATACTTGAAAGAGTACATGTTAGGTTTTTAGAGAATAAACCTAGTGATCCTGAAAGTGGTCCAAATTGGTTGTTTGACTTGGAACCTTTATCTAGGACTTTAAATTATATGCATGTCACTAATCCAGACATTGTGAAGGTAACTTCAAATGATGTGGAAGAACAAGTTGTTGATGTTTCAGGTACACAGGTTCATGAAAAGGTTGGATCACAAGCAGAAAAGACATCTCCTATACAAGAATATGTTACAATCCCCATATGGACAGATGCTTTTGCTGCTGCTGCTACTGCTGGAAAACATAATGGTGGTCCCCAAGTACCACCAGATACAAACATGCATGGTCCTTCAGGCGCTGACAAAGGAAAATCTAGCGCTGACAAGACCAATTCAGACGTTGATGGCTCAGACGTTGACAACAACAGTTCAAGCGTTGTTAGCCCATCCGCTGACAATCAAGGTTCAGGCGTTGACAACACTTCTGCACATCTTTTCTCTTCTACTTTTGAACAGGGTGAACCTTCCAATTTATATGAAGAGGTTCATCCTCATGTTGATGAAAGAGAGTCTGATGAAGAAGATATTGGCAACTTGGAGAATGAGGTTGAAGACACCAAACTGTTTGAAGGAGGAGTTCTCACTTCTACCATGAAGAATCACCCTACTTCTCAAATCATTGGTGATATTATGACTCCTGTTCAGACTAGAAGATCTCATCAAGGTCTTGGTGGGTTTATTGCCAATATTCACAAGAAGGTTGATACCCCTCTTGTGCAAGCATGTTTGTTTGCCTGTTTTCTGTCACAACAGGAACCCAAGAAGATATTTGATGCTCTCAAAGAACCAAGTTGGGTGGAAGCAATGCAGGATGAGCTTCACCAATTTTCAATTCAGGATGTTTGGGAG
This sequence comes from Glebionis coronaria, assembly GCA_025667525.1. Classification (NCBI taxonomy): domain Eukaryota; kingdom Viridiplantae; phylum Streptophyta; class Magnoliopsida; order Asterales; family Asteraceae; genus Glebionis; species Glebionis coronaria. The sequence goes on along the minus strand of JANFOE010000122.1, from coordinate 1,834,370 downwards.
CTGGTTGATTGTCCCAGATATGTTAGACCTATAGGGACAAGATGGGTTCCAAGAAACAAGAGAGATGAAAGAGTGGTCAGAAACAAGGCAAGATTAGTGGCTCAGGGATATACACAAGAGGAGGGGATAGACTATGAGGAGGTCTTTGCACCAGTTACAAGGATTAAAGCTATTAGGATTTTTTTAGCCTATGCATCCTGCATGGGCTTCACTGTCTATCAAATGGATGTCAAGAGTGCCTTCCTCTATGGAACAATTGTTGAGGAGGTATATGTGATGCAGCCTGCTGGCTTTGAGGATCCAGAGAATCCAGATAAAGTGTATAGAGTCAAAAAGGCTATGTATGGACTTCATCAAGCCCCTAGAGCATGGTATGGTACTTTGTCTACTTATTTAGTGGACAATGGATTCAAAAGGGGCACCATAGATCAGACACTATTTACAAAGAAGAAAGGTAAGGATGTGTTGCTGGTTCAGGTCTATGTTGATGACATCATTTTTGGGTCTACTGATCTAAAGATGAGTGAGGATTTCTCCAAGCTCATGACAGACAAATTCAAGATGAGTGTTATGGGGGAGATGAACTTCTTTCTTGGTTTACAAGTTCAGCAGAAAGAAGATGGTATCTTCATCTCCTAGGATAAGTATGTGGCAGAGATCTTGAAGAAATTTGGCTTTTCTCCACATGAAAAGAGGGCTACTACTCCTATGGATAGAGAACACCCTTGGGGAAAGATTAGAGATGGGAAAGATGTTGATGTCAGACACTATAGATCCATGATTGGATCATTGATGTATCTTACAGCCTCCAGACCTGACATCATGTTTGCTGTGTGTGCTTGTGCACTCCATCAAGTGACTCCTAAGGAATGTCACCTTTATGCTGTGAAGAGGATCTTTAGGTACCTAAGATGCTATCCTAGTCTTGGTTTGTGGTACCCAAAGGATTCACCATTGGAGCTGATTGCATATTCAGACAGTGACTATGGAGGTGATAAGTTTGATAGAAAATCCACAACTGGTGGATGTCAGTTTCTTGGGAGCAGATTGATATCTTGGCAATGCAAGAAACAAACAGTGGTGGCTAATTCTACAACTAAAGCTGAGTATGTGGCTGCAGCTGCTGGTTGTGGACAAGTTTTGTGGATTTAGAACCAGCTGTTGTACTATGGGTATAATTTCATGCATACCAAGATATTTGTTGACAATAACAGCACATTATGCATTATTAAGAATCCTGTGCATCATTCTAAAACTAAACACATAGAAATTAGACACCATTTTATAAGAGATTGTTTTGAAAAGGGTTTAATACAACCAGATAGGGTTGATACAGAAGAGAATGTGTCAGATTTACTAACTAAACCTTTTGATGCTGGAAGATTTCAATACTTGGTAACAAGTATTGGAATGATCAATCTCACATAATATGTGTTTTGAAGTCTTTTTGTAAAAGTATGTACAGGATAATGCATTGTTATTGGTCTTTTTGAGGATTTAGATTTTCCACTATATTTTTCTAACACTAACAAAGGTTGCTTGAACGCTGATAAGTGTTTTTGTAACGTTGTCAGCAATGTATTTGTCTAACGCTGACAAAGCTTCCCTCAACGCTGTCATATGTTATCGGGGCGTTGTCAGCAACAATGTTAGTTTTGTGGTTTTTTAAATGTGCAGGTGGTGTTAGCAGTATACCACTGGATACAGAGTTGCTTATGAATCATTGGAGAAGCATTTGGACATGTTTTTATTTATGGATGATGGTTGGAATTTTTAATTCCTATCTTGACATAAATTTTTTTTTATGTTCATGCATATTTTTAGCAACATATGTATCATAGTTTAAGGGAAGGTTTTAGGAACCTTTAGGATGTTTGGGTATCCATATGATACTCTTATCACAATTCTAGATTGTGTCCATAGGTGAGTATGAGTTAGTTTTACTAAATCATGAGGCACTGTAGCATGCAAAGTTGATATACTATGCATGCTGCCAAGAAATTTTTGGCCTAGAATTGGTTGTGGTCTGCTAGGAGACTTGGGAATGATTTTGTTATGGGATTTACCTGGGAGTAACAAGGAATTACATAAGGTAACTTAGTTGTTAAGAGTTTTGGTTAGCAAGGGACACTAGAGGACTGTTATGTCTATCTTGCATAAGCATGTTTGCATAACTGGACAGTGCTTGTCGCCCTATAATAAATATCAACTTTTTTGTTATCTTCTCTAGGATAAATTACCTTGTTAAGGTCATTTTTCATTTTTTACACATTTTTCTTTTTGGACGCTGACAAGTATTTTTCCAAGCGTTGTTGTGACCAATTTAGACGCTGACATGACTATGGCAAACGTTGACAAGAATATAGCCGTTGGGCGTTGATAGGTTATTTTTTACCGTTGACACTCAATGGGCCCTACCCAGTTGTTACTTTTTGACATATTTTTAGGCCGTAATTTTGGGAGCTGATAACTTTCATTTAATGCATGAGATAAACTTATTCTTTTTCAATATTTTCATGATTACATTTTGAAAATACTTGCCTATTTTTGGGCCAATCACATGCATTTTCTTCTCCTATAAATTTGGCTCCTATTTTTAAACAAGGTACCTATTATTCTTGTCTAACACAATTTTCTTTTATCAACTTCATCTTTATCACTCTCTCAAACAGCTTTCAACAATGGCACCAAAATTCAAACCAAGTGATATGGAATTAGAATTCAGAAGTCAACACAACATGATCGCGTATCTTGAAGCTGATGATACTCTGTTTCCTCAATACACACAAATGGTAGCGTATTTGAACGCATCCCCTTTTAGGTATGCTCTTTCTCATGCACCACTCATTCCTGTCACACATATTAAACAGTTTTGGAACAATGTCAGTTCCTCAACAGTTAATAGAGTGACTACATTATCTTCTATTGTTCATGGGAGAACATGGGTGGTTACTGAAGCTTTGGTACGCCAAGCTTTGCATCTTGATGATGCTGATGGTATAACCACCATTCCCATTAGTGAAATAGAACAAGGACTAAGGGCTTTCGGTTATCCTTTTCCTGCTCAAGGAACTTTAAATAAATATCATAAACAGGAGTTTCCCCCAGCCTGGAAGTACCTAATACATGTCCTCCTATAATGTTTGAGTCCCAAGTGCACTGCACACAATGAGATCAATAGATCTATTGCAAGTGCTATTGTGTGCATTGCTACTGGACAAAAATTTAATTATTCCAAAATGATTTTTGAGGGCATTTGTAAAAATAAAGGGAACAAAATGACTTTAGCTTATCCCAGATTTTTACAAATGGTTTTTGATGTCCAAGGATACTGCACAAGGGATCATAATGATTTTTATGAGATCCCTGTGCAAAAGAAAGCAATTTTTATGAACATGAATTCACCCCCACATCGTGACCTACCCCTAACCCTAACTATGATTACTGTCATTGATGCAGCTCAACCCCAACCAGATCCCCAACCACAAATTGACCCAATCCCTGAACCTTTACCTTCACCACAACATATGCAAATTGACCAAGAACCCTTCGACGCTGACACGTTAAATGTTGGCGTTGATGTGCCTATTTCAAACGTTGACACACAACCTTCACAGACCCAAACAGCCCTTAACCAACCCACATCCACCCAATCCACATCTTCTTCTCCCCCAACACAATATAGGTTACAAAAACGCCAAAGGACTACTGGAGTGTTCTCCTCTAGTGGTCCTAGCCATGTAGTAGAGAGAACCACCACCACAAGTGTGGTTGGTGTTATGGATGAGGCTGGGACTATTGGTTCTGGCTTAGAAGCTGGCCAAGACAATCCTAACATACTTAAGACCTCATCCATGCCCAATGGATCTACCTTGGGAGGTCCAATACCCATTTTCGAAGAGGGCAGATTGGAACCAATGACCCTAATGGAATTGACGGCTGTCTGTGAAGGATTGTGTTTTTCTAAGGATTAGTCATGTTGTTGTTTATCTATTAAGATGGATGGAAATGGTAGAACTTAGAGAGAGAAAGAAGAGAGAGAAAGGAGAGGATGAAAAGGAAGATGGAATGTTGAATAGAATGAATGTGTTTCAACAACCTCTCCTAACATGCTAGGAGGGGGGTTTATATAGCCCACCCTACATGTGGGCTATATGGGCTATATTGGATCACGAGCCCAATATCATTGGAGTGACCGATCCTTTCTAAATACGTAAAAACGTATTTCTAACAATCTCCCCCAAAGGGAGGTCACTCCAAGTTACAATGTCCTAAATAGTCTATAGCTCTTGATCTATGCTAGTAATGATGTGACCGAGACTTTCCTTGGAAAAACGTATTTCCAACAATCTCCCCCAAAGGGAGGTCACACCATTTTACAAAATCTTAAACCTAGCATACTATGCTTGAGTCTTCGATCTTGTTCTTGTGAATATGCTGATGAGATCTTTGACTTTAGTCTTGAGCATGTTCTCTTGCCTTGACCTTGTGCATTCATCACTTGTGATATTTGCCTCCTTGTGACTTCATGTTCCACATACTTATACCTTCATAATTCTTGAAAGCTTCAGAGTTTGATACAGCGGAAGACTTGACCTTCAGACTTTCTTGAATTCGTTGAAGTACTGAGTGTATGCAGTATAAGCATGTGGTGACGACTTCTTCTGGATTGTACACCGCAATGCCACCTTCTTGTTACGCTGCATAAGACAGTTAGCAACAAACCATATACACGGATGAAATTACCTTGAACATTTCATTCTAATTCGGTAGCATTTTACCTCCGGCCGGTGAAGACCGTTGGACGATATTAAATATCGTACTTGTCGCAGGTAGTTTCAATAAAGAACCTCCTTGACAAGATTTCGCGGGTAAACCCGTTCTCTTTACTCGACCGTCCAAAGCTGACTGCGAACGTAAAGAGTGAATCATTTGGATAATAATATCCGCATGATTTGAAGCCGTCAATTCATGTCCCTGGAACAAGTGAAATTCAATTAAGAACCGCACCATCGTTGCTTTCCAGTTGTCACGAGCTTGATTCGTATAGAATCTTGCAAGTTACCTACCAAGTGCTGTTTGAGGTTAACACAAGAAGAATTTCCACTCATCACTGTGAACACTAAGGTATCACTCTGAGTGTTCTGGCAAGATCACTAAGATATTACGTAGAGGCCTGGAACGTGTTTAAATTCATTTAAGAATTAAACCTCTGTTGCTTTCCAGTTATCACAAGTTTGATTCATAAAGAATCGCACAAGTCACCTACCATGAGCTTTTTGATATTCGCTCAAGAAGGATTTCCATCTTCATTGTAAATACTTTCGTATTACTCGGATGTTCAGGCAAGATCATGAAGATTTTGCGTAGGACTCTTAAGATCTTTCTTACTTTTTCACAGTGTGTGAAGAAGCAAGGAAATATGAAAGTGTGTCCTAATGAGATATTTGATGATCTCAAATGGCTCTAGACTCGATCGTGCATTTTGGATTTTAGTGATCGGAGGCTGGCGAGGAGTGCCACCATTTCAATACCAATTTATTCGGAGTGAATAAATCAATAGATAATGCGTTGTCTCTGTGTGATTAAAACAAATATCTTTTGAGAGATATCTGAGTTAGCTGGGATGGGTTGTGCAATGCATCACTGGGTCCATGATGTCTATCTTCAATATCAAGAATCATTAAAAATGATCTCAATAGCATATGTATTGACCCGGTTTCTGCCTAAGTTGTAAGGAGGGCTTCTTTCTTTACACCCTTTATCTTTACAATTCTTTTTCATTCTTCAACCCCTTCAATGCTTACCAATACGTCATCACTAGCCCCTTGTTGTGATTTTTCCAGTGCTAACATAAGAACTTGGTCGGCATTCAGCTACGTTCACAATCTTTCTCCATCTTTCCTAAGGACTACTATTTCTAGCTATGGAATGTCCTTGGGAAGATTTCTCCGGTTCTAGAGGAATCATTGGACTTTAACCTATCCTACCATCCTTATGTCACCACAATCTTCACCGTAGTGAATAGAGATGTTTTGGGTAAGTGTATGTCACCATGAAATCCATTTTGAAGTGCAAATCCATTTTGCTCCCCCTTAACATATGCCACGATATCCGAAAACATTTCGCACATGTAGGGATGAGCTAGCACGTTAAGTCAAACCATTTGTGATTAATCATTTCCCATATTAAATCACATTTTCTCCCCCATATTAAAAATATTAACCCAATCGATGTTTTTAATATCAATTGATTTAATAGCATTTTAAGAAAATTTGGGAAGAAAAATGCAAAGCCATATATCTTCATGAATTACACAAGCTCCCCCTCAAATTAATGTGGGCGTACTTGAAACATAAATTAAATACCTTTTGAACACAAGTGTAAGGTATTTATCACGTGCAAAGATCATATATGATAATGAATTCACAATATTAGCAATTTACGAGGTTGGACCTGAATGATGGAGAACATCATATGAAAGAAGCACATGGTTCTTGTTCACGAATGTTGGTCTTCCTCGTAACTTCTGAAATTATCTTCCCCTTTACACCACATGGACAATTGATATCGTTGTCTTGACACCAACTTGTGAACTATGGCACTTTCGGCATCGAAGATTCTGAATGCTGGACAATTGCTCCCCCTCAATTGTTGACCCGTGTTCTATTGAAAGAGCTGTAGTCACTGTTTGAGTAGTCGCATCGTCGAGTATGTAGATATCAATTGTAAGTTGCTACGGTTGGTAGAGATGATAACTTCATAAAAACAAGACTTCTCTTGTTTTAACAAATAAATGCACTGAATCATACATAAATTTGTGTTAGATTGTGTTATTACGTAAACACAATCCCTTACATGGTTATAAAGTAAACCATGCCCGAGAAAATTAATTCCCGTTGTTGAGTCAAAGCTTTCCGGTGAAATGCTTGACTTGATTATGAAAAGCGAGTTACTATCTAAAATAATAGCAAACCATTTTGAGCATGTTTTAAAACATTTGAACTTCTGCTCGAACTTTATTTACAACCCCGTGTCATTATTGAATGACATTTCTAGTATCGTAAATATTATCGATTCCAGAAGACATGCTCTTTTTATCAAAACATTTTTTGAACACACAATTTTGAAAGATTTAGAAAACCTTTTTGAGAAATTCTCGAAAAATTGTGTTCAACGTTTTGAAAACCAATTACTTGAGCTTAAGATGTTGAATATCTTGCAAAACGAGCTCAAGTCCGAGAAGTTGTAAACTTCCCGTTGTTAAGGATAAGTTTATCATCGGCGATAAACTTTCCTTGTACCTAAAGAACGAGTCCTAAGTTGACATTTACTTAGAAGTCGTTTTCATGAGCTTGAAAAACTTTGAATGTTTTAACGTAAAGCTCATGACCGAGAAAGATGAATTTCTCGTTATGAGGTAAAGTTCTCTTATTTAAAAGATACGCTTTCCTTTCTGATCTTAAAACTTGGAATGTTTTAATACAAACTCATGACCGAGAAAAATTAATTTCTCGTTTCGAGGATAAGTTATCTTTAAAGATAAGCTTTCCTAAAAATGAAGTTCGAGTTACAGTCTGATATTTAACTGTAAATCATTGTGCATGAGCTAAAAAAACTTCGAATGTTTTTAATATTAGCTCATGCCCGAGAAAAAATAATTTCTCGTTGTAAGGATAAGTTTATCATCGGCGATAAACTTTCCTTTATTTGAAGAACGGGTCATTGTCTGACATTTAACAATGAACCATTTTACACGAGCTTAAAACCATTGAATAGTTTTTAAGTAAGCTCGTGTCCGAGAAAATTTAATTTCTCGTTTTTGAGGATAAGTTTATCATCGGCGATAAACTTTCCTTTAATTGAAGATCGGGTCATCATCTCATATTTAATGAAGAGCCTTATACACGAGCTTAAAACCTTTGAATGGTTTTAGGATAAGCTCGTGTCCAAGAAAACTTAATTTCTTGTTAAGAGGGTAAGTTATCGTTGCGTAGATAAACTTCCCTGTCTCTGAAGTCCGGGCCATCGTCTGTCATTTAACGAGGAGCCATTTACACGAGCTTAAAACCTTTGAATAGTTTAAATGTGAGCTCGTGTCCGAGAAAATTTAATTTCTCGTTTTGAGGGTAAGTTATCGTTGACGAGATAAACTTCCCTTTCTCTGAAGTTCGGGTCACATACTGTGATTTGAATGTGAGCCATAGTGCATGAGCTTAAAAACTTGGAATGTTTTTGATATAAGCTCATGCCCGAGAAAAATTAATTTCTCGTTATAAGGATAAGTTTATCATCGGCGATAAACTTTCCTTTCTTTGAAGATCGAGTTATAGTCTGTAATGTGACTATAAGTCCTTTACACGAGCTTAAAACCCTTGAATAGTTTTAAATGTAAGCTCGTGTCCGAGAAAATTTAATTTCTCGTTTTGAGGATAAGTCATCATCGGGATGAACTTTCCTGTCCTTTGAGAGCGAGTTACAGTCTGTTATGTGACTGTAAGTCCTTGTGCACTGTATGCTTAACTGGAAATCCCCTGAGACACTTGTTTCTTAAATATCAGCTTCTTTAGCAACCAAACTCTGAGAGTGTCCTTAATTTAATGGTATACAATGATTGGACCACTTCGTTCTTTTGGAACATCCTCTTTGGTACATGCATTCTCATTTGGAATTTGCATGCTTTGATATGGGTTAGCGATATCTATCTTAGAAGCAAGTGGGGGTTCGCAGTTTTCTTTTCTTGTGCTGGAGGTGTTCTGAGGAGATGATTCACTTGTCTTAGGTGGTAAACATTTCCTTTTATAGAAAACTTTAAGTTCATGCTTAGGTGATGCACCCTCCTTTTCAATTTCCTCCCTAGTAGTCTTAATAGAATCGGAGACTATCCTAGTTAAAGGGCACTCGTTTTCTACAAGGGTGAAAGTTCTACCAGTGGGGCACCACATTTTACCAATGGGTTTGATTTTAGCAACCCACTGGGATTTAAGTCTAGCACGGGAGTTCACCTCATTAAGTAGTTTCTTGATACAAGAATCATGATTAGCCGTAAAGACACATTTTCTACATGTTTTACAAGTAGCATATTTAATGTCCGAGTAAGATCTAGAATTCCTGGACGATTGATTGATGCTCCTAGGATTTGACATGCTACGGTTAGCAGTGTTGGGTAATCTAGAAGGCATCTGACTAGGTTTGAAATTCCTATCTCTTACTTGTGTCTTTTCCTTAGCTTCCGTTAGACCAAATGTATGGCGAACGTCATTTGAACTAGTTCGAGACGTATTCTTTGGACTATGTCTAGGGAGACTAGATGCAATCATGTGATTAGGTCTTGCAAAAGCTGTTTTAGTCACATTGGCCCTAGTTGGTGGAATGACTGTTCTAGAAATATGAGCCATATCAACTTGGGAGGCAAACCGCTGTCTCGAGGATTGTTGTCGCTCGGATCTAAATGCAGTAGGTTGTCTGACAGTCGGTTGTCTGACGAACTGATTTGTGGGCGGTTTCCCCAAGATTGATGGTTTTTCAAGCTTAGTGTCCACACTAGGTCCTCTATTTTTCCTTAACTCGTTTTTCAACGCAGCTATAGCAAAGACCTTTTCCTGAACTTGAGCCTTTAAAGTCTCATTTTCTGTGAGCAATCTATCTTGGGATGCCAATTTAGACTCTAGAAACTGAATTTGTTTCAAAAGATTATCCTTTTCAGCTTTAGAATCTAAAACTTTTTGATCCAATTTTCTTTCAAGAACAACGTTTGACTTTTCAAGTTTTTCAAAGTATGTTTCAAATTTGTCCGTTTTCTTAGAAAATTCAATTTTGGCATCCTCAAGATCTTTTAATTGTTGAGCTACAATCGTTTCGAGCTCTCTAATCTTGGAATCAGAAGCAGTTAATGAAGCAGTTATAAGACAATTATCGTGATGTTTAGCATTTTGAACACTTTCTCCCCCATTATGACTCACATCGGATGAATCAGAAGTGGTATTTCTATCACTCTTTTCCATCCCATGTTTGTCATAGTTAGGTTCAGAATGCTCAATATGCGTTATTTCATCAGAATATACATCATCAACATTACATTGTACCATGTCCGCAGGCTCTTCGTCATTAACGGGTAAGGTGTCATCAAAAGAAATCTCGTGAACATTGCCTGACGTGCCACTGGTATCATGTTATCCTCCTGATTCCGTGCTCTTGCCATCGTTAGGCTCCAAGTTGTCAACCGTATGACCATTCTCCTCTTGCATCTGCATCATAGATTCTTGCACTCCATTATCATACACTTGCTGAAGTCTGGATCTTTCATAAATCGAAGACGAAACCGAGGGTCATAAATTTCAACAGTTTATCACGAAAATCTTTAACATCGTTCTGTGTGTATTGAAAAAATGATCGGCATATCCCTGAATTGTCAGACTTGATGATATTGAATTGGAGGAAAGGCGTGAGTTGTGTCACAAAAGCCTGATATGCAGTTTCGGATGCAGAGTGATTAAAGTCTTCTTTGTGAAGTTGCTCAGCTAGGTGGTTCAAGTTGAGAAATAGTGAATCGATGAATGTATAATGATGTTGACCAAAGAGTGTCACAAATTCGCTTCCTCCTTGAATCCATGCAATAGTCCGAAGATGTGACTGAAGTAGTCGACATGAAATTATACCACTTTCTCTAGCTGTGTCTTGCATGTGATGCAAGTCTCCCTCTTGAAATTTCGAATTCAGAGACTCCATTGAATATCGCTAACCAATGTCGTTGATGATTATGATCGATGAACAAATCTGTTTTCACTTTCAAGTAATAACACCCAGTCAAAAATCCGTAGTCACTAAAAATAAAGCCCGTCACTTTGACTCGTCACTTTTGTCTTTGTCCCGACAATAATTTAATATCACAAAATTTTAAAAAATAAAAATTAAAAAGTAGAAAAATAAAATAAAATTTTGTATAACTAATAAAAATTTGGATAAATTCCAATTTAACACAATAAAAATAAAAAAAATGGGCTTAAATTAAATCTTTTATCAAAAAATTTGTAAAATAAAAATAAAATAAAAAAATAAAAATTTTAGATAAAACGTGGCTAATTTTGGAACTCTGGTGGTACACGACTACACGTGGCCTTGACCACTATAACATAGTTTCCTCCACCTAAATTTGTCTGCTTATATCTCTCTCTCCTTAAATGACACAAACCTAATCTATATTTCCTCCGTCTAATCTAAAAACCACACACAGTCAACAAATCTTAAAAAAAAACTCAAAACACTCCTTCTTCTCTAATCTAATCTATGCTCCCATCACTGATATTGTTCACCATCACTGATAACATTAAAAATCTGCACCAATCACTGATATTGTTCGATATAGAAACCAAAATCTCCACAGATAAATCAAGCAAATGAATCTTCAAGGTCTCTGTATAGAGGTCTCGGGTAAGAAAGATATGTTTGATTTTCGTTTTTGATCGATGAGAGTTTTTGTGTAAGACTGAGATCTTTTTTTAAAAGAATTGAGTCTGATTGTTGTTTGTTTTAAAAAATCTGTCTTTTTGTTTAAAAATCAGTCTTTTGTTTGTCGTGTGGTATGCTGGTGAGACGAGGGTGAGAGTCGAGTGTGTCGAGAGGTTGAATTGAGTCAGTGTTGGTTTCGTCCAATTGTTGGAGAGACGAGTTTGGTTTTGAGTCTTTTTAGGTGTCGAAAATCGTTGTTCAAGAGTCGTGGGTTTGGTAATGATGTTGGGTCATGGATCTGTTAGAATGAGGGTGTGGGTAAGGGATGTATTTGTGACGAGAGTGGGTGGGTGTAGGAGTCGAGGGTGGGTTTGCGTCTGTGTGGGTGTAAGTCGAGTCTTGGTAAGGGTGAGTCTTGGTGAGGGTGAGTGTGCGAGGGTGTGGTGTGGTGTTGTAGGCTAGAGTCGAGGGGTGTCAGTTTTGTCGAGTCAAGGTCTTTGGTCTTGTGTGTTGAGCGAAAGTGACGAAGGGAAGAGGGTCTGTGTGTCGAGAATGTTTCTAGATGTTTGGGTTGATGTGGAGTCCGAGTGTGAGAGACTAATGGTTGTGAAATCTGTTTTGGAGTTGAGTCTATACGAGTCTAAAGTGAAGAGTGAGTCGAGTCTTGGTGATGAGTTTTCTAGTCGAGGTCTTGAGTCGGCTGTGAGTTTGGTCAAATGAAAGAAAATAAATCTAAGAGTCAAGTTTTAAATATTGAGTTCACATCCCATCGCAACACCAACATACATCCATCGCAATATGTATCGTTTCCCATCACAATACCTAAATTCCATCGCAATATCCAAAAACTCTCCATCGCAATATGCATAATTCCATCGCAATATTTATCATATTCATCGCAATATCAAAAACTTTCCATCGCAATGTGACGAAAAAAATTGGGCAGAGTTTCGTCTTACTTTACCTTAAACCCGTCGCAATCACGATCGCAAAAAGCTATCGCAATCACGTCGGAGTAAGGGAATCTGAAAAAGATTGATCGCAAAGTAGAACCTATGGTTATTGTGATCGAAATGTCAAAGTATCGGAATAAGGCAGCTTGAAACCGTCGGAAAAGGTGTCGGAAAAGGTGTCGGAAAGAGTATCGGAATGATAAACCCTTATCCGACAAATGAATAGACAACTTTTAATAAAATAAGATAAACTAAAATAGAAAAACAAAAAGAAACTGATAGAATAAGATAAAATAAATAAATAAAAACTGATACTTTTTAATGAATAAGATTATCCCACCAAATTGATGAAAAAAATGGATTCCCACAAAAAGTATGAAAAACTGATGATAGAAAGAATGAAGAGAAAAAACCACGCAACTCCAAATGGTTTATCAGATTTGGGACAAAAAAAATTGAGAAAGATAATTTATACCACCAAATCAATAGATAAAAACACGCTAATTCGAAGAATAAACCAAGCTCTTGATACCAATTGAAGGATCGTGTTTTTCTAAGGATTAGTCATGTTGTTGTTTATCTATTAAGATGGATGGAAATGGTAGAACTTAGAGAGAGAAAGAAGAGAGAGAAAGGAGAGGATGAAAAGGAAGATGGAATGTTGAATAGAATGAATGTGTTTCAACAACCCCTCCTAACATGCTAGAAGGGGGGTTTATATAGCCTACCCTACATGTGGGCTATATGGGCTATATTGGATCACGAGCCCAATATCATTGGAGTGACCGATCCTTTCTAAATACATAAAAACGTATTTCCAACAATCTCCCCCAAAGGGAGGTCACTCCAAGTTACAATGTCCTAAATAGTCTATAGCTCGTGATCTATGCTAATAATGATGTAACCGAGACTTTCCTTGGAAAAACGTATTTCCAACAGTCTGCATGAGCTTGCAAAAGAAAAATGCAGACTTGGTACAAGTTGTCAGCACACAAGGCCTTGAACTCAAGCAATTGAGGGAGAGGATTGTTATTTTGGAGACTGCTAGTACAAGGAGAGGGATGGAGGAATCTTCCAAAGGGGAGGATGAACAAATAAATGTGAGTGATAAGGGCAGCCATGATGGTCAGTCTTTGGATGTTGCTGAGGCCCTAACAAGTTTAAAGAAACAGACAGGTTTTGATACGTCTCTAGTCTCTCCTACAAACTTAAATTTATCATTTACAGCCATGTTGGAGGAAATTGCAAAAGGCGATGAGGCAGGAAATTTGAGCATTGACAAGGAGAATTTGAACGCTGACATGAGTATTTTGGGCGCTGACAAAGCAAAAGTGAGCGTTGACAGGCCTGCAAATGAGGTTGATGTATTCCAGTCATCATCCATCATCAAAGAGGTTTCTTCACAGGTATTACCATCTACCTTACCAACGATTGATCCATTAGATAAGGGTAAGGGTATTATGGTAGAAAAGGTTGTTCCAAAGAATGCAACCCAAATTGAGTTTGATAGAAAGTTGGCTGCACAAATTGTGGAACAAGAAAGAAAGGAGGTGAGAGAGTCACCTTTTGTTGTCACTTCAGAAGAGCAAGAAGGAAGTGATGAAGCTAGTTCAGACTCAAGTGTTATGATCATAGAACAGCCAGAAAGACTTGAGTATGGAGATGAGTTGGCCAAGGAGAAATTGAATGAGTTGAAATTGCAGGTTGATTTTGATATGCCAGAGGTTGTTCAGATGTACCATGCCTGGGAAGATAGGTGTATGGAGAATCCACATTTGACCATTTCAGATCAGATCTGGGGTTTGGAGATTCTTCTCAGAGTACAAAAGGATTGCAAGGTCATTCTGAAACACAAAGCAAGCAATGTTCTCTCAAATTTGAAAAGGGATAGAAAGGAGTTGTACTTCATGCTGCTCAGATGTCATGGAACAGGGTGGACTTATAAGAAATTGACTGGGTTGACATTTGAAGAGTTGGAATGTAGAGCTTATCCCATTTGGGTTAGAGTTCAGGAAGAGAACACTATAAGACTTCTTTCTGATGAAAGAAAAGAAGAACTTGCAGAGGAAATGGAGCTCAAGAAGGCAATGTTTGTTCCCAGACCAGTGAAAAAGGGAGTTTCTCTTGAGTTTCCCAAAGATATGGATCCATTACATCCAAGTGAAGCTGTCATAAGAAAGAGCCTCAAGCTCTCACCATTAGAAGCTTCAAATATGGTACAAGTGTTACCACTTGATTCCAGAAACCCAATTGTAAGCTATGAAGAAGATGAATGTGGGTTTTGGAAGATTGGCAGGTACGAAAAAGAGGTTCACACTTTTACCACCCTTATATCTTTGTTTGCATGTTTTGACAGAGAAGACTTGGTAGACCTATGGAGGTTATTGGAAGCCAAGTATGTGACTGAAGCACCAACTTCAGTCAATGGAATAAAACTGTGGTCAACATTCAAGAGAATGTGTGGACCAATTGATGAAGATCCTGCGATATGGAAGGATCTTGAAGATGATCTCAGTAGTCTTCAATGGAGATTGTATTCAGCTGCTGGTGTTTATTATTTGAGTTCTACAAAGTTTGCTGAGTATCTACTTGTGGATGGTCAGTACTTCATGTCCAAGGAAGTCTTGGAGAAGATGAAGAACACTCAGTTGGAAATTGATTATTCAAGTGACGTGGCAAAAGACTTGATCAGATTTATTTATTACCAATATGAGAAGGTTTGTAAGATTCCTCCTAGTCCTTAATGTTTATTCAGAAACTTGATCACTGGAGTAGATATCAAGTTTAGGGGAGGATTGTTGTGAATAAATTGTAGCCAGTCTACTTGAGCGCTGACAAGAGTAAAACAAGCGTTGACAGGAGTAAAACAAACGCTGACAGCTCAAGCTTTGACAAGACAATGTCAAGCGTTGATACATTGAAGACAAGCACTGATGGAAAGATATACTCTACGCGTTTATTGTATTCTAGATTACTTCTAGTAAAGATAAGAACAACAATGTATTTTCTATATTTATCTTTACCTAGAATAGTTGATACGTAGATTATTGTACAAGGCTTCTTATGTCTATAAAAGAAGACCTTTAGGTTATTGTTCAATATAAGTTTTCATACGTAAACTACTTTCATTGTAAGCAAGTTTGATATCATTAATCAAAGTGAAAGTTTGTTTACATCTTGTGTGTTCTTGTTTAAGTGTTAATTCCGCATAACACTTAGATTGTCATATGCATATACAAAGGTTTCTCTAAGTGTATTACTTGATCTAATCTTGTATACATAAAGCTAAATCGATCTAAGTTTGGGATCAACATCACCGTCGCTATACCATCTGATGTGTTGTTACTATCTCAGATTTTTTAGATCTGTTGCGCTTTCTAGCTTCCAATCCGTCAGATGGTTTGCTGCTGCTACAGGATGCTTTGCTGCAATCTTGGGATATAGATTTAGATTTGTTTGGTTTAGGTTTGGCTCTTTTAGGGATGTTAGGCTTTATTTTCCTTGTATGGTTAGTGTACTCTTTTGTAGTTTTGCTCCGGGCTACACCATCTTCATATGGTTGTGTTTGAGAAAAGCTCACATTGGTGATTCCCCCTCACCCTTGTATTGTGTTACTGCTTCCGTCTCACAATCATCCTTATGGTGTATGTCTTGGTTTGTTTCAACTTGTTACTTTGTGTACTTTGTTTGGTAAATCACTTTTGATTTTTCCTTTTGGATTCGATGTAACTTGTTGTGTACTAAATTTCTCCATTTGTGAGGCGTGATAACGAAGTTATGTTAAAAAAAGAATCTTTGTTTCAATCAAAACAGATCCCACAAATAGGAGCAGAAGGATTTTAGCATTGACGTTATTCCGGACACACAACAATTTATCTTGAAGACATAGACAAAGATTTCGATACTTAGCTTCTTTTCTGTTTTTTGTCATATGGATGTAATCCTAGAATTTTTAAGATCGAATGTCTAGAAATGAGGATTAAGTCAACGTGTAGTTACGGTGTCTTTCGGTTTGGTATTCGGGTTGTTCGATTTATTCGTTTTGAGTTATTCGATAAATATTTTTTTTTTGGTTAACTTGAAAATCGAATCGAACCGAAAACCAAATTTGAGTTTCGCTCGGTTCTCGGGTTAACCCAAATTATCCAAATTATTCTAAAATATTACTATTTATATATACAAATATATAAATATATTTGTATAACTTTGATTTTTGGTTCGGTTTTTGAATCCGATTGCCAAACTCATATCAAACCCAAAAACCAAGTTTATAGTTTGGTTCGGTTCGATTATCACCCACAACTCGAATTCTATTTCAGTTCGGTTGATTCGGTTCAGTTTTTGGTTTTCATGGGTCAAACCCAAACAATAGACTACCTTCATTACATAGTTTCTTTTATATATAAAACTGTCATGTTTGAGCATCTTCCTATTTATTACTCCCTCCGTCTCAATAATTGTCCCTAATTGATTTTTTCGGTCTTTTTCTTACAACTTTGACATTAAATATTTTTATGTATCTTATATAATATTTAATGAAAAATGTATAATTTGATTTGTTTTTAAATGTATTTCTATTTCTTATAATTTTTGTCAAGTATTACATAACACAAACAAAAATATTTATCGTCAAAATTGAAAGAGAAAGACCGAAAAGTCAATAGGGAAAATAATTTTGGGACGGAGGGAGTAACTCATTTTCTTTTTGTGATACGGTCATACAAAACTACAAGAAACATCTCTATTGTTTATTTTTCTACAATAAAAAAATACCCCAAAAAATAGCCAAAACTAACGAACGGCCCGTCACTTTAGAAGCAATCATGATCACAGAATCACCAGTATCATATCGATACAAATATGTCCCATGAGCAAAGTTCACACAAGTCTGTCTCACCCGAGCCTCGACATCTGGCCGTTTATCGGAGGCCCTAAAACTTGAAGGATTTGGGGTTATCCGTATTATGATAAATCCTCAAATTTATTTGCCTTTTTACCAAATGAACGCGTCTTACGGCCCCATCAAACACACCCAAGTATAAATTTCAAAATGCATAAAACAACTCAAAATTGCTCGGCAGTCGCGGTACAAGCTTGTTGCAGCATGCACTACGTTGTGTGTTCCATGGCTAAATGTAGCAATGTTTGCAAGAGAGAGGTTCAACATATTCTCTTATAACGAATTACGATGACTCTTGTTCTTCGCTACCATTTTCATTGTAAGAGAGAGTTTTCCAACTTGTCTCGTGCAAACATGGCTACCTATAGCCACGGAACTCACAATGTAATACAGGGTGCACATGCTTGTATCACGACTTTCTAGCAATTTCGAGTTGTTTGTATGCAGCGTAGAATTCATACATGACTAGGTGCCGATGGGGTCACAAGGCCCATTTATTTTTCAGAAGGGGCAGAGAAAGTTGAGGATTTATCATACATAATATGGATAAACCCAAGACCCTTCAAGTTTGAGGCCTCTAGTCCATGGCTCAATGTCGAGGCTCGGATCAGAGAGGCTTGTGGGGACTTTACTCACGGACATATTTGTATCGATTTGAGAGTGGTGATGATGTGATCTAAATTCCTTCTTAAAATGATTGGATGTCATGACAATACTGTGGAAACCTTGGTTTCCGGATCTTTGAAGCTACTAGGAATGCATCATGTTCATATGATTAAATAATCAAAGCGGAATTAGAACACGACACATTAACAAGGTGTTTAGGCACAAAACATGAATTAAAACAAATGGATTGCTCATTATATTAATAACGAACAACCACTAGGTGTGTGTACATTGAATCCCACACCTAGTCGACACACACTTTAGGTTTACATTGTGAATGAATTGAATGAATAAAACCTATGACCCTTGGTTCCTTTTATAGTGTAAGGATTAGGGTTTACAAGAGATAATGATGAATAAACAAGTAAATCTTCTATTTAAATAAACTTATGCAGAATATCTTTTGCATGTTAATCTAAATAGAAGCTTCCATAAGCTTCTTTGTCTACGTTTTGTCAATGCTTGAATTGCATGTAACAATGCTTAGATTGTACACGACAATGCTTGAGCCATCAACGCCTAATTAACTCTTGTCAACGCCCAAATTAGTCTTAACAATGCTTAGACAATAACTTCATGTTTTCTTCATTTTTGAGTTTCTGCCACATCAACTTTTTGACCCAACAAATACCTTTCTTGTTAGAGTGGTGATGATGTTTCTTTTGTGGGATACCACCTCAATACAATACATCTATGTATTAATGTATCACAAAAATAAAATGAGTTAATAAATAGCAAGATCAATAACTCAAGCTCAAACATGATAAGTATATAAAAACTAACCAGTTATTCTAATCCTCATTATTCAATCATTCATTCTTAACAAAGTTTTGGATTGCATCTATAAGACAAAGGGCGAAAAATGAAAGAATGGAAATGGTTGACTAAGAAGTAATGTAACAATTAAAACCAACCATTGTATTGTAGGTTTTGTATGTGTTCAGAGAGAAATTGTTGTGTGTTATAATGAGAGACCAAATAAGTTTGTAAGTATTTTATAAAGAAATTATGAAGTATCGATGTAAAAACTACAAAGTATATTTAATGAAATTGCTTTAAATTTAATTTAAAAAGTACACAGAGTAGATATGTGTCATATCTGTTCCCCAAAAAAGTGTCATAAAGATGCATCGTTTAGATAGGTATATAGATGGTAAACGTGAAATATTTTCCGTGTTTGCTTAAGTTTATTTGCTTATCATTTTCAATTTATATTTCAAAGGTCATTTTTTGACTTACTTTGAGATTTTTGTGTTTATATATGTTTTTATGACATGGTAAACTTGTATTAGCTCTAAGTGGTGAAATAAGAAGAAGACAAATAAATTGTATTAAAAGCAAAAAACTAGAAAAGATGACCTCTCTGTGATTACAAACTATTAAAACAATAATAAAACCGTTATATATGATTTATTATTCACCATCCTAAGAGCTCAGGCTACGTCGGGCTAGTGCTATTCACCACCCTAAGAGCTCAGGATACGGTTGGCTGGTGGCTCGCGCTAAACCCCATGGCACCAGAAAACCTACGGTGCACCACACCGACCCTCGCGTCGTAGTCCCCAAGAGAGAAAAGTCACGTTTTTAGTTTTTTTATAAGAAAAATAAACAATCTGTTGGAATTTAATTGCTAACGGCTATATTTTTCAAAAATCCATTCTTTTCAAAATGTAACCCATTGAATCTCTATAAAAACTTTTATATCATCCCATTTTCATATATCACTTTCATTTTACTATCTCTTTCACAAATACATTATTATTTTCAACAAAAGAAAATATTAATCTAAACACCTACGATCTTTACGATGTCTACTTTCAAGGCGACGCTGAAAGATACGTTCATAGGTACCAGGATTACGAAAAATACATAGCTTTGTGTAACGAGCAAACTGGGGGATCAGGATCAGAATCAAGATCAGGATCAGGATCGGGATCGGGTACTAAGCACTCGCGTAGATACATATCTCGTCAAATAGAAGAGGCGTGAGAACGTTTACTCGACGACTATTTTGGTCACGATGAGACGCCTCCTAAATACTCGGATGATAAGTTCTGAGGAAGGTATCGTATGAGTTCTAAACCTTCTAAAGAAATCGTTGACAAAATCTTAAG
Source organism: Glebionis coronaria (assembly GCA_025667525.1). Classification (NCBI taxonomy): domain Eukaryota; kingdom Viridiplantae; phylum Streptophyta; class Magnoliopsida; order Asterales; family Asteraceae; genus Glebionis; species Glebionis coronaria. The sequence goes on along the minus strand of JANFOE010000122.1, from coordinate 1,814,289 downwards.
TTATGAAGCCGATCCGCTTCCCGAACACTTTGCATTTTTATACCGAGTTACGATGCTACCGGTCGTGAATGTATTCATCCTATTCTAAAGCTAACTTCCGCCATAAGTCAATTGGCATACGGGTCATCACCCGATGTATTTGACGAGTACTTACAAATGGCAGAACAAAACAATCGCGACTATTTAATTAAATTTAGTAAATGCATATATATGTTATTCGTGAAAGAGTATTTAAGAAAAACATCTATATGCATATATATGTTATTCGTTAAATTTAGTAAATGCATATAAGAGTATTTAGTAAATGGCAGAACAAAACATCTACATAAGATATTGGGAACATATATGCATTGCACGAAGAGAAACATGGACTCCCAGAAATGCTCGGGAGTATTGATTGTATGCATTAGAAATGGAATAACTGTCCAAAGGCTTTGCAGGCTCAATTAAGAAGGAGTGATCATAAACACCCTACTATTATATTAGAAGTTGTTGCAGATCAACAATTACGGGATTGACATGCATATTTTGGGGTTCCATGGGCTAATAATGATCTTAATTGTTACATGGTTCCCCGTTATTTGATGAGAACTTGCAGATATCGCTCCAGAGTTTCTGTTTGAGGTTAACGGTCTCGAATACCGAAACGGTTATTACTTAGCCGACGGTATGTCTCCTGAATGGGCTGCGTTTGTCAAAACCTTTTTTGATTGCCAGGGTTGATGATATATGAGGTTTAAAAGGGTTCATCAAGCGGCTCGAAAAGATATTGAACGACCTTTTGGTGTGTTACAAGGTCGTTGGGGCATCATACGATAACCGACACGTGCTTGTGAAGTAAACTGGTTGCTAAGAATCATGTATTGTTGCATAATATTGCATAACATGATATTAGTAGATGAAAACTATTCACTGAATGTGAAGGATGTATTCCTTAATCCAGAACCGAACATGGGTTCGAACTTGAATTGAACGATGTGAAATTCATGAGAGAAAATTTAAAGAACTACGAGACCGAGATGTGTATCATGAGCTTCGAGAAGACCTTACGGCTATCTAAACAACCTTTATGATGATCAATAATTTAGGTGTAATGTTTTTAATAATTTCATGTAATGTTTTTCTATGAGTTTCTTTTATTTCGTGGAATGTTGTTTTTTAATGAATAATTTTTATTAATTATTATATACTTTATTTAAGTTGTTTTAAAAAAAAAAAACTTATGACACCACTTTTTTGATTGCTCACTCCTACCCCAAAATGTAGTGTAATAGCATTTTGGTCGCATAGTCTACATGGCAGTATTTTTTGGCTATGACATCACTTTAAGTTATAACACTACATCACTATACTTTGTGCTCTAAACCCGAAACAACACCACATGAATATATAGATTACTTTTAAAAAGAATTTTTGCATGCATGTATGTTTTAGTAAAATTGATCAAGGTTGTTGCAAAAGTTAAATTTCTATACTAGAGGCTTGCTGCATATGTGAACAAATACACGTAAAGGTCTGCATCTTTCATCTGGCTTGATAGGTTATCAAATTTATGACCAAGTAATTGTTCATGAAAAGGGTAAAAAATGTCATCAATATACACACAACTACACGAGCTATCTATATTTAATGGACACTAAAATTAGGAGCCTATGTACAACAACCAAAATTTGCCTTCGTTTAATTTCAAACAAAGGGTTGTCCAAAAAAAAAATATACGTATCCTGTTTCGTGGTCATGACAAGGTTTAAAAATACAATTGCAAGAAGAATGATAGATGGTTACAATTATGTTGCAAACTTATATGTGGTCAGCCAACTCGAATAGGCCGGCCGCGCAAGCCAGAATCATTGTTCCTCGCATGGCACTTAAAGCAATTCAGTTGTGTGTTGGAAGCATAGGATCTTCGCTTACGACCTCATTTAGGCTAATTGGATTTAAGAACTCAGTGTCCTGTGGTTTATTTTACGTAGCTAATTGGCTTTAGTACTTGTTTAATAAGGAGATAACCTATGTAGGCCCTTTTAGTCAAGAACATGGTTTAATCGCTTTTGCGTACTTGAACACCAGCTATGTATCTCAGAAAGTACCATCTTTTAAACATTGAAGACGACTAACATGTTCTCTTTACGTGGAATCCCATATAAATATCTATTTATGTATAAACGTATGCCTAATGTAAAAAAAAAAGAAAAATTAAAGCTTGATATCATCTTTAACCTACAAATCTTCAAGACATCGATCTACGACGGTTCCACCGTACCGTAGCCGAATCCATGCACATAAGTCTCGTGGTGGCGATATTGAGAGCCTTCATGACTTGGTATTTCTTAAAAAGCTTCAAACAAACAAACTTAATTTCAAACATGTTGTTGACTCATGGACGATGGGTTTGGGTTAGACTATAGTTCTTAACTTATATGAAAAAAAACATTGAGGCCACATCCTATAAAACAAGACATATAGCTCTGGGACAAATAATGCTCTACACGTGAAAAATAATCGGTGTTTGCTATATTTGTTTATGTGCTTATCATATTTGGTTTATATCTAATCAACTCATTTTATAAGGCTTCTTTCAAAATTTGTGTGTTTATATAAATTTTTATGGCATGGTAAACTTGTATAAGCTACAAGATCGATGCAAAATAAGAACAGTCTCTCAATAAGCTTAAAAACAAACACCTTCTTTGGAATATATATAGTTTACTTTTAAAAAGCATTTTCGCATGCATGTATGTGAAAATAATAAAGGTTAGATATAAATGTTGCTATACTAGAGGCCTCATGCATACATGAACAAACACATATGTTATAAATTTATCGACAAGTATTTGTTCATGAAGAGTGTAAGAAGAGTCATCAATTTACACAACACCACCAACTATGTATCTTTAATGCACACTAAAATTAGGAGCGTATGTACAACAACCAAACATTACCTTCATCTAAAACAATATGTCATATATAGCCTGCCGAGTACGCTCCCACATAATTATACATTACGGAGTATTGAAAAACAAATAGCCCAAGAATTAAGATCCGAAGCTATTGTAAATAAACACCTTTTCGACCAGACATGTTTTACATTCATCGCCCTAAAATAGAATATATCACTAGTCTATTGTAAATAAACACCTTTTCGACCAGACATGTCTTATAGTCTTCGATTATAACCTTCTCCAAGATCGACGGTTTGTTTCATACTAAACAGGGCCCACACATGGGGGTGGAAGGATTATAGCACTGACTTCTAACATGTTATTCTCGACCACTAACCCATACTCATTAAACGCCAGGTTTACGATGTTGTACGCTTGCATGAACCTAAACTAAAAATAAAGGAAAACTGGAAAATTATTAAAAGAAAACATAAACACCGGTTATTTATCAAAATAAGATTGACATATCTTAAAGGAAAAAGGACTCACTTTGGTTTGCATGGTGCAAAACTATCACAAACTTCTCCAAAAGAGGAAAGATAAAAATGATCTTTTCAAACAATCTAAAGCTCAGGGTCATACATTTGTGCATCCTTCTTACAATTTATGAGATTCGGGACCATAGTTCTCTCTAAGTTATTTCGTCGACATTAGGAATAACTTTTACTGCATGATGTTTGAGTTCATTGATGCAGCATTCCACACATGAGTAATTTTAGTTGTAGAAGTTTGTTTTTATAACATGGGTGAGCCCAAATAACAAAAATATGAAACATATTTTAATCACAATACACATTTCGTAAAATATATATGAATGTATCATGTTCGGTCTAAATAGTGGTTCCTCTGCTACTGTGGTTGACTTTTCCAAAGGCCTTTACTCACACACCCACGTCGAAGGATTCTTGGGGCTGTGATTTACCGTGTACTCGTCTGGGCAGCGCGAGGGCTTTTTCGAAGGCGCACGCCGCATAGAATATTGCTTACCTAGAATAAACACGAAAATGCATGAGATGAAAAGTTTAAACATATCTATTACCTATACAATGCATAAAGAAAATAGGATTAAATACATGTACTATCTCGTTTGGAATAACACCCCTTAGAATTTGAATGTTCAAAAACTTCTTAAATCAAGATGGTCTCATAGTATGTTAGGAGGTGGTTGCTTCATCTATAACAATTTCTAAGCTTATTGATTACAACTCATCTTGGGTAGATCTTAAGACTTAGAACCAAAAGCCTATACTGAATCACTACTTTCCAAAACATGATTTGTTGGCATTATAACAATTTTACCGTGAACCTAATAAAATACATTAATTATTTTCAAATAAAATGGTACGGATCAAGTCCAAGAATAACATGAAACTTAAAACAACAATATATAATGGTACCCAATAATGAAAAGAATAAGACGTTATTACCTTAATTCCAAAAACACCTATTTCAATAAATGTCTTGAAGACTTTTTAATTGTGTAGAAAAGTAAAAGCCGAAATAGAAAATGGATTTTGGCATGTGTGATATGATCTTCACTAGGGTTTCGGATCAATACTGAAATTTTAAACCACCACATGCCAATGCCAAAGAGTGTCATCACCACCTTAGCAGAAGCTTGTTATACTGTTATTGGCAATTTTCACAGAAATGTATGTGCACATGAGATGGTTAAATAGAAAGATATAAAGGTAAATAAGTTTAGGAGATAATAGGGTAAATGCAAAAGGTGGTTGAAGAAGGTAGATGAGGATGGAGTAAATGCAAAAATGTTACATACGGGCCATGCAAGCACGTATTTTTATTTTGGATTTAAGTGTATTAGAAACAGAAACCGATTTGCACAGCTCTTCAAACTTTATTCTAGGATCTTCAATGATCAAACAACCATCATGTTTGCATAAACATCATTTAGGATTAACAGAAAAAGAAGATGGGATGAACCTTAAAGTACATCTGATATATAAAGTGTAAAAGGGTTACTTTCCAATCGTTACAACAAAACCTATATATAAAGAATGAAACGGTGTGAATTGTATGAAGTGTTGTGAAGCCTCTTCACTTTAACCGTTCAAAAAATAACCTAGTAATTGGGTCTGGGCCTAAACTACTAAACTTGCAGCCCTATATACATATGTGCAGGGCTTGCATATCTTAAAATACATTATGTATAATCTTAAAAAGATACTAAATGTAGAGAAAACAAAGATCTGTGGATTATAATTTCAACAAAGGATGATATAACCCTGTCATTTTAGTAAAGTTGTTCATATATATATTAATCAAAGACTCTAAGACAAGTTAGTAAATCTAAATGAGGAAATACATGGATTTATGTCTTTGTAGTGACCAAACATGATACATAGAAAAATCATTCAAACACATATACATGGCCACTTTCACTGGTTTATCTTAAATATGCATGTGCATAGGAGATGTTGGAAATATAATTGTCGACTTCCATACAACATAACCATTGAAAACATTAAAAGAACGAAATTTTTGATTTCCAATTTTTTTATTTGACTTCTATCTGAAATTTTGGATTCAGATTTCATTATAAGGAGGTTTAGTATACGAAGTTTCATAAATGTAATTCATTTCGTATACAATCACACTAACTCTTTCGACCATCACCACAAACGTGTCAAATATATGTTTGAGTTTTTTATACATCATTATTACAGAATTGTTTATAAGTTTTTTAGATAAATAGTAATCGCGGTAGCGGTAGGTGTGACAGGAAAACATGCCTATTTGATCAGTAGTATCGAGTAATTTCGATCAACTCTTGCATCATAATCGCGCTATAAATTAGTCTAGAATGCCTCAAAAGTGCCATATATTAATCCGACTATTTTAGAACTGCAAATTGGAAGAACTAGTCAATCTTGAACATACATAGGGAGAAAGAAATATATCCATTAGGTTTTTAGTCCAGTAAAGTGATGTTTCTCTCGGGTTATGGCTTATTTAATTTTGGTCTTATGTTTCATAAACTCACTTTTTGTGTCTTATTTTGAAACTTTTAAACTTATTAACATGAACACTTAAACGCATAGATTGTCGTGGTTTATTATGTTGGTTTATATTTTTTGTTTTTAAGCATAATGCATGTAACGGGTTGCTTTTTCATACAATTTTAACATTGTGTATCTAGTCTCCTAAACGGTATAATAATGTATGTGGACTGTCTTAGCCCAATATTTACTTCGTATAAGCATAAGCAGAATCCCAAACACCGTCTAAGTAAATAACTATAGATCATTTCCTATCCCTCACAAACCAAAACCACTCACCATTATAACAATGGAAACTAAGGTTTTTCTGGTCATCTTGTTTTTCTTACTCTCACTTCAACCATCTTCCAAGTTAACTAAAGAACCAATTTGTCTACTCCGACACCTGCAGTCGTCGTTGGTAAGCGTAAGGAAATAAATTTGTCATTACTAAGAATCCTTGTTACTCATCCAATTATTACGAAAGCATTCATTGATTCAGACATTTCACTATTCATTACCTTACCTAATAACATGGTTCACTCAATCGCTCATGACTGAAATGTTTATGAGTAGTCATTAGAAATTAAGTGAATTATGCCATTGGTAAGGTGATAAGTAGTGAAATGTTTAAATCTTCCGTAATTTTCGAATAAGTAACAAGGACTCTTAAGAATGACAATTTTAACTCCTTAAACTTAGCCAAAACTTCACATGTCCGAAAGAGACGAGTTGGTTCTGAAGTTAACACCAACAATGGTTGAAATGATGGTAAGAATGAGAGAAATGAGATGAAAAGAAAAACCTATTTTCCATTGTTGTAGTGGTGAGTGGTTTGTGAGGGATATGCAGACATAATCCTCATTTTCCAATTATTTATTTTAACAAAGTCTAGAATTGCATCCATAAGATAAACATTCGAAAACTAAGATTAAGAAGTAACCTTTGTGTAGTAGGTTTTGAACGTGTTTATGAGAAATTATTGTGTCACTTCTACATACTTATAATGTAGTGAGAGATAAAAAAACATCACAAGAGTTTTATAAAGGATATAAAGTATGTAAAAAGTATAATTGCCTTAAATGTTGTTTAAAAAAGTACATAAGTTTGTTACATGTGGTAAATATTAAAAAAAGTGTCAAAAAGTCCTGTTACATAAAGATTTTATAGAAACTAGAAGGGGGGTTGAATAGTTTTTTATATTTACTTGTTAAAAGATGGTTTTCAAAAAATCATTTTTCAAAAACTTAGGCTTGAGGAAATATGTGAAATCTTCTTATGCACAATATGAACAATGATAGTGTAACTAAACTAATACTAACTAATGTATATGCACAAAGAATAAAGAATGTAAAGAGTTAAGGGTAAAGAAAGATCAAACCAAACACTAAGGATTTATAGTGGTTCGGCAACGAAGCTCACTCCTCGTTCCTACTCCACTCCTCGAGTACTCCTTACTCGAGAGTTCACTACACAACAAGCTCCTTATGGTGGAGAAAAACGTACACGTTGCTTAACCAATTTCCGACTCTAAGCTAAAAGTCGAGCCCTAATCGTAGCTAGGACCAATCTACACAACTATACTTAGTACATACACAACTTCCAAATCGACGCAACTACTTGGATCTTCACAACTATGACACAACAACAAATGTATAAGATTTGATCTTCAAAGGATCATTGGTGGTGGACTCAACACTTCACAAGGATAGTGTTCTTCTCTTTGCACTTGGAGAGGAAGGGATGGATGGGATAGATTCACTTCTAAACAAGTAGTAATCAATCAAATGATCAAGGATTTGAGTGATTTAAGAAGTATGTTTAAATCTGGAAATATATGTGCAAAAGAGGTGAAGAGAAAATCTGAGAATGGTCCACTATTTATAGGACAAAGGGCCAACGGCTATATCTGCCCGCGGTTCCTTATCTCAGCTGGGGGTTCGTTATCGATAAGGAACCACATAGGCACTAGGGAACCGCCGGAGTAGACTCCGCTCCCTTTTTGTCCTTTAGTGGTGGAGGTCTTATCTGATTATAAAATATCCTGAAAGAATATTCCAAATCAAAAAAGAATATGCCATTTTCAAATTTTCAAATATTTAATTTAATAAAACATTTTCTTAAAAAGAAATTTTAATAAAAAAACTTGTCACACTTAATAAAAAGTGAGTTTTAAGAAAAGATTAAATCACTTGATCACTTGATTAAGGTTAGTACTTATTTATTCATACCTTAAGTGAACATGGGTAAAATGAAAAATACTTGAACTCATGAATTCGTTTTTCGTTATTTTCGTAAATGCTTGTTTTTACATATTGTCGTAATCAAAACTAAGCGAGACCGAAAAATCCAAGTAACGTTTTTAGGCATTATTGCATTAACAATCTCCCCCTTTTTGATTCCGACAATACATAAACTCAATCACACAAAAACAAGATTTTCGAAGACGAGTTTATTCATTTCTCCCCCTTTGTCGAAGCAAAAAGGTTGCACAAGTCGGTGTTGAAGAGACAGACTTTGCAAAGACTCCCCCTTGGTGCTTACTCCCCCTTGCTTGGGGCACCGAGGACTCAAGATATGGTGACAAGCTACATAGAAGGGTTAGTTGAACAAAAGAGACAAACAACAAGAGGTAGCTATAGGTCACAAAAAAATAAAATAAAAGAGAAGAAAACACAAAGACTAAGATCCAAGTGAAGTCATGTAAAAAAAATCATACAAAGATGTATGAAAAAGGAAACAAGCCAAAAGTATAAATCTAATCCTAGTTAATCTAGACTTTTAAGATTTGCTTGAAATAGGTGTCTTGTGGATAAGCAACCAGTGCTTATATGAAAGACAAGGTAGTGGCGGAAGGTGGTGGTGGTGGCTTGGTGGAGATCTCATAATCAAAGTGAAGAGGAGGCTTGATTAAGAGACTCTTGATGTAGCTCTACTCCTCATAGATGTGTGCCATAGCAAGATGTTGATATTGACAACAATAACAATATGTCCCATGGTGCATGACATCTTGGTTTAAAAATGCGTTTTGCGATCCATTGCGCTAAAGGTCTCAAAAGCTATTGCGTGATGCGTGATGCGATTGCGAGCGCAATTTAGACGCGATGCGTTTAGTATAAAAAAAGTACAAAAATTATATAAGTATAAAATAAATGCAATAAAGTTACAAAATAAGTTACTAGCATATTTAAATTAGGCTTATAATCCCTTGTAAAACAAATAAATTGAAAGTAAAGCTTGACAATAAAAACTTAGCAAAATACAAAATACTATATTTTTGTTATTGTGTTTCTTCAGATGTTTGTCTAACATTTCTTATCTTTAAAAAGCTATTAAAATATATAGGTCACTTTTAAAAGGTTAAAATTGGACAAAAATGACCTAAGTACTAGATTGCGACAATTGCTACCGTTGCTAGCATTACACAAATGCGACAAATTGCGGTTTAATGCGAACGCATTTTGGGATGGCATTGCATTAGGCACCTTGATGCGAAATTTTGAATGCAACGCATTGATGCGTGCAATTTGCGCAATGATGCGCGCATTTTTAAACCAAGCATGACATTATCATGAGAAGGAGGAAGAACACTAAAGGGTGGTGGTGAAAGAAAAGATGTTCCACAATCAACATTCTTGGTAGGAGAAATGTGATTAAGAGTGTTCTTGGGTGAATTTGGATTGAAAGTGTTCTTGGGTGAGTTGGGATTGAAAGCAATTGGGGAAAATGGAGGAGAATCAAGGCTTTAATTAGGAGAATAAGACATTTTGGGATGTGAAGTATGACAAAATGCTTATGGTTAAATAGGGAAGGCTCAAGGTATTTTTAGGATGGTAAAAGGGTTGAAACAAAGATTCCCAAAAGTGTTGGATCAAATTTAGAGTGTCAGAAATACCCGAAAATTGAAGCACTGTACGCGGTTCCTTATCACTTATGACGGTTCCTTATCGTTAAGGAACCGCGGTTCATATATGGAACCACCTATAGAGGCTGTGTTTTGGTGGTGAAGGAAGATTTTTTGAATTCAGCAAATCTTATTTTTCTAGTCTAACTAATCATAGAGACATGCTTAAAAGCAAATATAGACAAAGAAAACACATACGAACTCACCAAATAGAGATTTGACCAAAATACATGGATTTTAAAATAAAAATCGATGTAGGAGGTGTGTAAGACAAGACCTTAAATCACGACAAAATGATCCTCCATGATTCTATCTTGTTCTTTCTATGTTTGAGAGAAGCATACATATGAATTATGTAAGCTCGAGATTAATAGCAAGAATCTATGAAAAACGTTATTAGATTGAATTAACAATGTCAAAACATTTCTCGACCATTTTCGAAAGAGACTTTGAGAATTTTTAAAAGGAGAAGAGAAGATTTTCAAGAAGAGTTTAAGAGACTCAATGACTCAAAGTGATAAAAGACTCAAAAGAAAATAAGAGACTCAATAAAAGGAAAGCAATTAAGGAATATGTTCCATTAATCCTAGACCTAGACGCAAGTAATTAAAAGGTTCCCTCTTAAGTGGGTTAGTGAAGATGTCGGCTAAGTTATCCTCGGAGGGTACCTTCTCAATCGAAATGTTCCCCTTTTGAACATTATCCCTAAGGAAATGGTGGCGAATTTCTATGTGCTTGGTTCGCGAATGTTGCACGGGATTCTTGCTAAGGTCTATAGCACCTTTATTGTCGCACATGATGGGAACATCATCAAGAGAAATACCGTAATCAACAAGCGTTTGCTTCATCCATAGAGCTTGTTGGCATGCTTTTCCGGCACTCACATACTCGGCTTCCGTGGTGGATATCGCAAGAGCGGTTTGTTTCTTGGAGAACTAAGAAGTTAAACAACAGCCCATGAAGGTACAAACTCCACTAGTGCTTTTCCGGTCCACATAGTCTCCCGTATGATCCGAATCCATGTAGACAATGGTTTTTACGCCGGTCCCTTTAGGATACCATAATCCTAAATGTATAGTGTCCTTAATGTATCGGAAGATACGCTTAACTGCTTCAAGGTGAGAGGTTTTGGGAGCCTCTTGAAAGCGAGCACAAAGGCAAACACTAAACATGATATCTGGTCGACTTGCCGTTAGGTACAACAAACTACCAATCATACCTTTATATTTGGTGTTGTCTACCGACTCACAATCATCATCTACGGTGAGTTTAGTATCCGAGGCCATTGGGGTCTTCATTGGTCTAGATCTTCTAATCCAAATTTCTTTAGCATTTCTTTAGCATACTTAGATTGACTAAAGAATATACCATCATCCATTTGTTTAATTTGGAGTCCTAAAAAGAAGTTAAGTTCTCCCATCGTACTCATTTCAAACTCATCATGCATGATTTTGGCAAAGTCATCACACAATTCTTGACAAGTTGAGTCAAATATAATGTCATCAACATATATTTGCACGATTATGAGGTGAGAACCTTTCTTCTTTGTAAAGAGCGTGTTGTCTACCATCCCAATGGTATACTCATGTTTAACAAGAAATGCTTTAAGTCTATCATACCAAGCTTTGGGTGCTTGTTTAAGACCATAAAGTGCCTTCTTAAGCTTGTAAACATGACCCGGTTTCTCAAAATTAATGAAGCCGGGAGGTTGAGCCACATTACCTCCTCATTGATCAAACCGTTAAGAAATGCACTCTTTACATCCATTTGTTGAAGCTTAAAGTCTAAGGCACAAGCGTAGGCTAAAAGGATTCCAATGGATTCTAATCTTGCTACCGGTGCATATGTCTCGTCATAATCAATCCCTTCTTGTTGATTATAGCCTTGAGCTACAAGTCTAGCCTTGTTACGAGACACAACACCATTCTCACCAAACTTATTCCTATAGAACCATTTGGTTCCTATAATGTTAGAACTTCTAGGTAGAGGAACAAGTTCCCAAACATCATTAGCAACGAATTGATTCAATTCTTCTTGCATCGCAATGACCCAACTCTCATCCATCAAAACTTCTTTAACATTCTTTGGTTCAATCAAGGAGACGAAACAAAAGAAGTTGCTTTGGTTTTGGACTTGAGATCTTAGGGTCCTTTAATTTAAGTCACCAATGATATTATTGAGAGTATAATCCTTAGACTCCTTAATGTTTACTTCCTTTTCAACACTAAGGTCTTCAACTCCTATTGTTCTAACCTCTTTGGCTTTAACTACTTCTATTTCATCCAAGTCATCATCAACCAATGGTGGTGTCTTGGGTAAAGGAGGGGTTTCATCAAAAGTCACGTTAAGTGATTCTTCAGTTACGCCCGAGGTTCTATTGAGGACTATGTAGGCTTTGCTAGTTTGGGAATAACCTAAAAAGATACCTTCGTAAGACTTTGGGTCGAACTTGGTAAGGTAGTCTTTGCTGTTGAGGATAAAGAACTTGCTTACAAACACCCTAAAGTATTCCAATGAGGGTTTCTTACCTTTAAGAATCTCATAGGGGGTCTTTCCTAGGAAAAGTCGAATAAGAATTCGGTTGAGAATATAAGTCGATGTGTCCACGGCATTGCACCAAAACTTTTGAGGCAAAGATTGCTCGTTTAACATCGTCCTACTCATCTCTTGGATGCTCCTATTCTTCCTTTCAACTACCCCATTTAATTGTGGAGTGCGAGGAGCCGAGAAGTTATGGGTAATACCATGAGCTTCACAAAAGGCACCAAATTGCACTTCATTATCAAATTCTCTACCATGATCCGTTCTAATAGAGACAATTGGACATCCTAGTTGATTTTGAATTCATCGACTAAAGATTTCGAAATGATCGAAAGCTTCATTCTTAGATGCCAAAAATCTAGTCCAAGTGAATCTAGAATAGTCGTCAACTATAACTAGGGTATAAAGGTTACCTCCATAACTCTGTATGGTGGAAGGTCCAAAGAGATCCATATGTAGGAGCTCTAAGCACTGAGAGGTTGAAACCAAATTCTTGGCTTTATGACTTGAGTGAACTTGCTTTCTAACTTTGCAAGCATCACAAAAGTGACTATCAAACTTCATCTTGGGGAGGTGTCTTATCAACTCCTTAGAGACTAAAGATTAAATTAAACGCATATTAGCGTGACCTAATATCCTATGCCAAAGAGTAGAACTATCATCTGTAGTCGCAAGACATATGCTGTCTTTTGACTTCTTATTAACCTTCATGACATAAAGCCCATGCTTTCTAACACCTTTTCCAATGACCTTTTCATCTTTTACGATTTCACTGTCATGTTCCGAAAAGATGACCTTACACTTATTGTCACAAACTTGACCTATAATTAAAGGTTAAACCCTAATTATCTACCTGCTAAACATTTTACATGGTCATGGAGTCAAGAGAAACCGTACCTTTGCCGATGATATTACCACGTAGACTACTAGCGAATGTGACGTTACCTCCATCATATGCTTTGTAGTGCGAGAACAAACTTCGATTACCCGTCATGTGTTTAGAACAACCACTATCCTTAATCCACTCGTCGAGTTCCAAATCAATTCCCAAGCATATCTAGGTAACAACACACAAGATCAAACATTTGGTCCCTAATATCTCATGGGTCCAAAATTGTTCGTTCCAAACATCCCTTGCATTTGGTTGGGATGCATGAATGGAGGAGGGGTTCTCCATGGGGAATAAAATAGAGTTGTGGTCATTCCTTCTAGGTGTTGGAGTTTTACTTCTAGGTCGTGAATTGTTTTGACTATCTCTTCTAGGTGTTGGCGTTCTACTTCTAGGCCTAGACTCATTCCGTACTCTTGGTGGAGTAGTGGATGGTCTTGATAAACTTCTATTTCCCATTAGAGGTTTACTTAAGGGCTTATAAAACTTATCAATGGTATTGTCGTCAAGTATGGGAAATTTGACCTTGTTAACAATAAGATGCTTTGGTTGTTCACCTAAATTTGACTTTTAAAAAGTTCAGGATTTCCAGCAAAACCTCTTTCTGGCCGCGGTTCCTTATCTAGGGCGCCGGCTCCATAGTGATAAGGAACCACCCCATACAATCTGAGACCGCGTACAGCAAACGATTTTTTTGAAAATCTGACTTGTTTAGGTTCACTAGTTGATGCTTCATTTGAGTTAAAACCTACACCAAGTCTTTCCTTAGAATGAATTTATTTGTTTAACATATCATCAAGAGCACTAGTACCTTTCATGAACTTTTCCAATTTAATGGAGGTGCTCTTGAGACATTCATTCTCTAATCTAAGTTTCTCACAACTTAAGCAACCTAAATCAACTTCTTTATTTTTCTCAAGCTTGGCTAATTTCTCCTTAAGTTCATTGATCTCATTTTCAAGCTTAGTTTTGGTTGATTTTAAGATTTTGTTCTTTTCTATGAATTTAAAGCTAAGTTTGTGTAAATTATCATATTGGCCTTCTAATTCAATATCATCTAAGGTGGAGCTATCATTGCTATAATATTCGGTTTTGGAATGTACCTCTTTAGAAGTATGAGCCATAAGACATTTCTCCTCTTTGGGGTTGTCATCAACATCTTCACCGCTATCGCTCCAAGAACCACTAACGAACGCCGTGTGATTTTTATCGCGTGAAGGCTTTGGACAATCACTAATGAAATGATTTGGATCACCACATCTAAAGAAATTCCTATCACCTTTTTCGTTCTTGGCAAACCGATTCTTTGAGAATGGTTTCTTGTCATTGTTGGGTTGCCCCACGTGTTGACCTCGTCTTTTGAAGAACTTCTTGAAATCTCTCACCGCCAATGCATACTCCTCGTCATCGCTATCCAAGGAACTGTCATGATCGCTTTGTGCCTTCTTGGCTTTGAGTGCAAGAGACTTCCTTTCACTCTTGGTTTTTACCAATTCCGAGTCCTTCAAAATTATCATCTCATGAACCTTCAAGTTGCCTATGAGTTCATCGACTGATAAAGTTGAGAGATCTTTCGATTCTTCAATCACCGTGACTTTTGCTCTCCACTTCGGATGTAAGGCCCTTAGAAACTTCCTAACATTGTTCTTGCTAGAAAAACCTTCATCAAGTGCTTTTAGACTAGTAATAATAGTGTTAAATCTAGCAAAAATACTATCAATAGTTTCATCTTCTAAGATGACAAATTGTTCATATTGTTTGACAAGAAGATCGATTTTGCTTTCTTTGACTTGGCTATTACCTTGGTGGGTTACTAAAAGAGTGTTCCAAATATCTTTAGCGGTTTCACACATAAAAATCCTTTCATACTCTTTCTTAGGTAAAGCATTATAAATCATCATTTTAGCCTCATTATTTTTCGAAAGTTTCTTTTTAGTATCGTCATTAGCTTTGTCAAAAATGACCAATTCTTTTGTTTTAGACACTTCATTAAATTGATAAGGTAAAAAATCGCCATTGGTAATAACATGCCAACGATCTAAATCTTTTGATTTCACATAAGTCTCAATTCTATTTTTCCAATAAATAAAACTATCGGTTTCAAAAAGTGGTAGTCTTTGCATAGATTGCCCTTCTAGGTACTTGTTGGAATCCATAGATCGATTCAAGTTTTAAAATACAATATACTTTAAAAATTCTTGAGCAACCTCGCTCTGATACCAATTGTAGAAACTAGAAGGGGGGGGGGGTTGAATAGTTTCTTATATTTACTTGTTAAAAGATGGTTTTCAAAAAATCCTTTTTCAAAAACTTAGGCTTGAGGAAATATGTGAAATCTTCTTATGCACAATATGAACAATGAAAGTGTAACTAAACTAATACTAACTAATGTATATGCACAAAGAATAAAGAATGTAAAGAGTTAAGGGTAAAGAAATATCAAACCAAACACAAAGGATTTATAGTGGTTTGGCAACGAAGCTCACTCCTAGTTCCTACTCCACTCCTCGAGTACTCCTTACTCAAGAGTTCACTACACAACAAGCTCATTATGGTGGAGAAAACCGTACATGTTGCTTAACCAATTTCCGACTCTAAGCTAAAAGTCGAGCCCTAATCGTAGCTAGGACCAATCAACACAACTATACTTAGTACATACACAACTTCCAAATAGACACAACTACTTGGATCTTCACAACTATGACACAACAACAAATGTATAAGATTTGATCTTCAAAGGATATTTGGTGGTGGACTCAACACTTCACAAGGATAGTGTTCTTCTCTTTGCACTTGGAGAGGAAGGGATGGATTGGATAGATTCACTTCTAAACAAGTAGTAATCAATCAAATGATCAAGGATTTGAGTGATTTAAGAAGTATGTTTGAATCTGGAAATATATGTGCAAAAGAGGTGAAGATAAAATCTGAGAATGGTCCACTATTTATAGGACAAAGGGCCAACGGCTACATCTGCCCGCGGTTCCTTATCTCAGCTGGCGGTTCCTTATCGATAAGGAACCGCATAGGCACTAGGGAACCGCCGGAGTAGACTACGCTCCCTTTTTTTCCTCTAGTGGTGGAGGTCTTATCTGATTATAAAATATCCTGAAATAGTATTCCAAATCAAAAAAGAATATGCCATTTTCAAATTTTCAAATATTTAATTTAATAAAACATTTTCTTAAAAAGAAAGTTTAATAAAAAAATTGTCACACTTAATAAAAAGTGAGTTTTAAGAGAAGATTAAATCACTTAATCACTTGATTAAGGTTAGTACTTGTTTATTCATACCTTAAGTGAAAATGGGTAAAATGAAAAATACTTGAACTCAAGAATTCGTTTTTCATTGTTTTCGTAAATGCTTGTTTTTTCATATTGTCGTAATCAAAACTAAGCGAGATCGAAAAATGCAAGTAATCCTTTTAAGCATTATTGCATTAACAGACTTCATACAACCAATCTGAACATGCCATACAAAGATGTGTCTGTTAAAAAATGGGTGGTGTTACCCTGTAGCTTAGCTTTATGACTTCATTTGACACCTCACCTGGTGCGATAGCTACTCGCGCCAAATCCACCGGCAATGTTATACGCCATCACTTTTTTTTTTGTATTTTATTTGGTTAATTGAGGGCGAGATGGTGTCATAGATCTCGAATGACTCAAGGATGATGGCTTTGGGTTAAGCTATAGGTCTTAACTTATATGATAAAAATACTGAGGCGACATCCTATGAAACGAGACAGCTAGCTCATGGGACACATAATGCTCTACACATGGAAAATAATCGGTGTTAACTTAAGTTTATTTATACGCTTATCATTTTCGGTTTATATGTCCTCAACTCTTTTTTTAGGCTTATTTTAAAATCTGTGTGTTTCAATAAGTTATAATGACATCGTAAACTTGTGTAAGTTAT
Source organism: Glebionis coronaria (assembly GCA_025667525.1). Classification (NCBI taxonomy): domain Eukaryota; kingdom Viridiplantae; phylum Streptophyta; class Magnoliopsida; order Asterales; family Asteraceae; genus Glebionis; species Glebionis coronaria. Next base: position 1,797,092 of record JANFOE010000122.1, on the reverse strand, counting down.
AAGTTGCAAAATAAGAAGAAGAAAAAAAAAGTGTACAAAACATAAATGTAAAAGAGATAACCTCGCAGGCTCTTAATAAGCCTAGCAACAAACACCTCATTTGGAGTATATATAGTTTACTTTTAAAAAGCATTTTTGCATGCATGTATGTTTCGGTGAAAATAATAAAGGTTGTTATAAATGTTGCTATACTAGAGGTCCATGAACAAACACATAGGTTAGAGAATTTATGGCCAAGTATTTGTTCATGAAGAGGGTAGAAAGAGTCATCAATTTACACAACAACACCACCTATGTATTTTTTATGGACACTAAAATTAGAAGCGTATGTACAACTAGGGGTGTCAATTCGAGTTGGATTCAAGTTGACGGGTTATGAAATCCCAAACCCAAATCTGACTTATTTAAATAATCGGGTCAATTATATCATCCCTAACATATATACACATAACTTGCCGAAACTGACTCATTTAACCGATATATATGTACTTACGTTGACGTTAAATAGGTTCAACAGGTTTCAGGTTGACTCATTTAACAACTTTTATATACAAAAGTTGACATATTATACACATGTTAAACATGTTATATGGGTTTGTGGCTTGACCCGTTTAATCCATTTAACATGTATAAAAAAGTATTAATAACCTTTAATATAAGATAAAAATTATTAAACGCGTTGGCATGTCAACCCGCTTATATAATTTTTAACCCGAACCTTGCCTGTTTAATAAACGGGTTAGTTGAATGGACCAGAATCTGACTTAAAATATATTAGATTCAACCCGAACATGTTAATTATTGACTCCCCTATGTACAACAACCAAACATTACCTTCATTTAAAACAATATGTTTCAAACTTGAACTATTTTTGCTGTAGAAGAACGCTCGTATATTTTGGAAATAAAACCAATAATTCCACTAGACCAAACATTTACGAGTAATATACTAACATCACTAAAATCTAACCAAACATTTATGAGTGTATATGAATAACTTGGTGTGTCATAGATAGCATGTCGATTGGGATCCCACATAAGATAATCTTTATTATTCCAAAACAAATATCCCCAATAAACATTTTTTCGACTAGACATGCATGTTTTCCATTCATCACCCTAAGGTAGAATGCATCATTGATGCTTGATCTTGTTCTGCAAACAAAGGAATCCATCTATTTATCCCTAGACAATTACTATGATTATATAAAGTTTGAAAAGGAATCTAGACGTATCTCGATAAGTACCATTTCTTTGGGACTGAAGACGATTAGCATGTTCTCTTTACGTGGAATCCGATACAATGTTCCATTTATAAACGTACACATAACGCAAAATTCGACAAATCTTCTTGTTCACTTTGTACCTACCAATATTCAAGACATCTAGGATGGTTTCACCGTATCCAAGTACATCTCATCGTGACAATATTCAAAGACTTGACTTAATCTTTGTTGTTATTATTAATTATTATTTGTTCAAACACATCTTATTGCCGAACCAAGTTTCAAACAAACAAATATATGTATCATGTTTCGTGGTCGAAATACGAATAGAGGAATGTATGGTAGTCATAACATCTAATACAGTGTTAAACTTGAATTTAGAGGGTATCGCGACAAGATTTCAACATACAATTGCGAGAACAAAAAATGATAAATGGTTACAAGATATAACTAAAATGTGGTCAATGCGCTCGAATTATGTTGCAAACTAATCTGTGGCCAGCCAACTAGGAAACAATAATTTTAGAAGGGGTTGCCACATAATATAAAGGTTGATATTTATTCAAGTGGTATTTGCTTGTATCAGTATCCAAAAAAAATTTACTTTCAAACTTATCACAACAATGCATGACACATCTCGTGGGTCCTCCTTTGGAAAACCAATAGAGAACCTTATGGTCCTTGACCTATATATTCTTGAACTGTTTTTTTGTGAGTCTCGGGATTGCTGAAGCTTGAGCGAGCGTGCGATCTCCATTGTTCAGTGGTGTTGTGCTAACCTAGAAACAATATGAAAACAAAAAGGTTCAGTTTATAAAGCTTTTCCCACAAACCAGGGTGAAAGGATTATAGGATTGTGATTTACAATCTACTGCTTGTGCATTGGGAACTAGCATACTGCATACAATTTTGCTTACCTGAAATAAACACCAAAATGCTTGAGACGAAAAGCTTAAACATATCTATTACCTATAAAACCCATAAAGAAAATTAGATTAAATACCTGCACTATCTCATCAGGTATAAGACCCCTTAGAATTTGAACGTTCAAAAACTACTTAAACCAAGATGGTCCCATAATATGTTAGGAGGTGGTTTTTTCATCTACAACAATTCGTAACCTTATTGATTACAACTGATCTTGGGTAGATCTCAAGACTAAGAACCAAAAGCCTATCCCGAATCACTACTTTCAAAAACATGATTTGTTGGCATTATAAAATACATTAATTCTTTTCAAATGAAATGGTGCGGATCAAGTCCAATAATAACATGAAACTTAAAACAACAATATATATAATGGTACGCAATACTGAAAAGAATATGGCGTTATTACCTTAATTCCAAGAACACCTATTTCAATAAATGACTTGAATACTGTTTTACTTGAGTCGAAAATTAAAATCCGAAATAAAGAATGCTTTTGTGTTTGTGTGATATGATCTTCATCGGAGTTTAAGCTTAAGACTAAAACTTTAGACCACCACCAACACCAACCAATGCCACTGACTGTCATCACCACTTTAGCAGAAGCTTGTTATACTTATGTTGGCAATTTTCACACAAATGTATGTGGACATGAGATGGTTATATAGAAATATATAAAGGTAAGTAAGTTTAATAGATAAAAGGGTAACTGCAAAAGTAAAAGATGGGTGAAGAAGGTAAATGAGGATAGAGTAAATGCTATTGAATTGATTTATATATAAAATATTAGACTAAGTTTATTAACAAACTCAACCAACCGGTTGAGGGAGAAAAGGACAAAAAATAATATTAAATAATTATAAGTGAGGAACAAAGTCACGAACCAAGGTCATAGGATGACTTCCAGATTGCCAAACCAAACCATTCAATAACCAATCAAATTCTCTTATATATTTCTTTCTCACACACTCGTTTATTAGATACATATCTCTTTCACACACTTCTCCAATAAATATATATAAAATAATTTTGTCATATCTCTCCAACCGATTGAAGTTGGGTTTTTTATACATCATTATTACAAAGTTGTGCTGAAAAGTTTGTTTAGAAGTTTTCTTATATAAATAGTAATCGCGGTAGCAGTTGAGGGTGTGACAGGCAAACATGCCTATTTGATCAGTAGTGTCGGGTAATACCGATCAACTCTTGAATCATCATCGCTTTATACATTAGTCTAGACTACCTCATAAGTGCCATATATTAATCAGATTCTTTTAGAAATGCAAATAGGATGAACTGGTTAATCTGGGACACGAGAAACACTACAAGAAAGTTGAGAACAGATGACGGGCGTTTCCCTGGCGACACAATGTCGCCAGGGATAACGCCTTTTCCCTGGCGACAACGCTGACGTGGCGGTAAAGTAGGTTTACTTTTTAGTCAAAGTTTGACTAGAGTTTCCCTGGCGACATGTCGCCAGGGATACTCGGTCCAAAACCAGATACCAAGTGAAAGAGCGCGAAATTTTCCCTCCAAGGTTTCCCTGGCGACACGTCGCCAGGGAAAACCTAGTCAAACTTTGACCAACGTATCCCTGGCGACAAGTCGCCAGGGAAAACCCGTCCATCGTATTTAACAAAAATTATGTTTGCTAATTACATGTCAACATTATCCCTGGCGACAAGTCGCCAGGGAAACCCTCGCCATTTGTGATTAGTTTCAAAATTAAACACAAATGTTTAATTACATGCCAAGAATGTGTGGCGGGCTTTTACCCGCCAAAACCCAAATGTTTCCCTGGCGACTTGTCGCCAGGGAAACTCCCTGACATATATGTATTTTGTTTTTGCTTGTTAGTTATTATTTTAACTATCGATCCGATGTTATTTAATTTTTGCGACGTTTATATAATAAAAATGAGACATTTATAAAACAAACATTTATTTATTCATAATATTATACATAGCCCTTGTGGAATCAAATGGAAAACTTAAAAACAGACATTACTAATCAACTTAAAGTTCGTGAAGTAGTGCAGCCGATTACTACTCAACGCTAAGATTTTCCATTTCATTTAAAAGCTCATGAAGTATTGCAGCCGATTGACATGCGTGGTCTTCAGGATGCCTTTCCATTTCTAGTCTTGCCTCTAACATCTTTATCTTTAGATCTTTGATCTTGCAATTTGAGCACTCAGTGGGTGCAGATTGAGAAGGACCTGTAGAAGAACTTGGATGTGAACCTTGAGGTGTTGAAGATCCAGGGGAAGATCTTATACGGAGTTCGAGATCAAAATCATCCTTCCATTTAAAATATTTACATCCATAATCATTTGTTTTTGGCTGTTACAAAGTAAACAAATAACATGACATGTCATTTAATAATCACACGTATTACATAACTAAAACATTTGATTGTTTACCTTCGAAAAAGGACATGCATAGTAGAGTTTACCAAAGCTATGAGGTTGATGTGACTGTCTCAACACAATATATCCCTTTCTACATGTACACTTATAAGCTTCACGGGGATCCATCTGCTACCAAATCAGGTGGTGGTGGTGGTGAGTTTGGTAGGAGATGATAAGTGTGTGTGTGTGTGATCTGCTGATGATAAGTGTGTGTGAATCATTTTATGGTCAAAAAGTGAGGGAAATAGTTAACATTTTCCCGCCAATGTTTTCCCGCCAACGTTTTCCCGCCAATAGTTAAACGTTGGATGTTCAATGGATGACCCGGTTTGTTATGGTTGTACGTTTGATGTTCAATGGATGATCCGGTTTGTTATGGTTATATTAGATGTTCAATGGACGACTCGACATGTGTTGGTTACACGTTAGATGTTAAATAAATGAGTCGGCATGTATTGGTTAGACGTTAGATGTTCAATGGATGAGTCGGTATGCATTTGTTAAACATTAGATGTTCAATGGATGAGTCGGTATGTTTTGGTTACACGTTAGATGAGCTGGCAACATAGCTATATTGAGCTGGCAAATGACTATACTCGTTGTGTAAGCTATTTTGGTGAGGTTACATCAAATGAAAAGCTTCTTTCTTTTGTTCAAACTTACGCGACTTGTTTGCCGGAACTCTTTTTGTCATCGATTCAAAACGGAAGCTGGTTAAAGATTTATTTGAATGGTTGTTTTGGGTACAAACCACTATGTATAGTTGTATACTATTATTACAACACATATATACAAACACAAATACAGGTTTCCTTTCTTTGCATTTACACGTTAGATGTTCAATGGATGAGTCGGCATGTCTTGGTTACACGTTGGATGTTCAATGGACGACTCGACATGTGTTGGTTACACGTTAGATGTTCAATGGATGACTCGACATGTCTTGGTTACATGTTAGATGTTCAATGGATGAGTCGGCATGTCTTGGTTAGACGTTAGATGTTCAACGGATGAGTCGGTATGCATTTGTTAAACATTAGATGTTCAATGGATGAGTCGGCATGTCTTGGTTACACGTTGGATGTTCAATGGACGACTCGACATGTGTTGGTTACACGTTAGATGTTCAATGGATGACTCGACATGTCTTGGTTACATGTTAGATGTTCAATGGATGAGTCGGCATGTCTTGGTTAGACGTTAGATGTTCAATGGATGAGTCGGTATGCATTTGTTAAACATTAGATGTTCAATGGATGAGTCGGCATGTCTTGGTTACACGTTAGATGTTCAATGGATGAGTCGGCATGTCTTGGTTACACGTTGGATGTTCAATGGACGACTCGACATGTGTTGGTTACACGTTAGATGTTCAATGGATGACTCGACATGTCTTGGTTACATGTTAGATGTTCAATGGATGAGTCGACATGTCTTGGTTAGACGTTAGATGTTCAATGGATGAGTCGGTATGCATTTGTTAAACATTAGATGTTCAATGGATGAGTCGGCATGTCTTGGTTACACGTTAGATGTTCAATGGATGAGTCGGCATGTCTTGGTTACACGTTGGATGTTCAATGGACGACTCGACATGTGTTGGTTACACGTTAGATGTTCAATGGATGACTCGACATGTCTTGGTTACATGTTAGATGTTCAATGGATGAGTCGGTATGCATTTGTTAAACGTTAGATGTTAAATGGTTACCGAATTAGAATAAATCGAGAAACTAAACGGAATAAATCGGAATGAATTTAGAAATTAAACTGACCGGGATGATATAGTTATTTTATAAATAATAATAATTATTTTATAATATGTAATAATAATAATTATTATTTCATAAATAATAATAATAATTATTATTATTTTATTACTAATTATAATAATACATAAGTAACAAAAACTTTATTTTCACAAAAATTATCCCTTGCGACATTTGTAACTATCCCTGGCGACAAGTCACCAGGGATACTATCCCTGGCGACATGTCGCCAGGGAAACGTGTGCTCAACTTGACTTTCTAAAAAGTCAGCCAAGTTTCCCTGGCGACATGTCGCCAGGGAAAATGTGGCTCACTTGACTTTCAAAAAAGTCAGCCATGTTTCCCTGGCGACATGTCGCCAGGGAAACTTTGGGAGACCCGACGAAAGTTATAGGTACGTGCATATGCGTTGAAAAGTCAAAGGAATCCCTGGCGACATGTCGCCAGGGAAACCTCGTCACACCCCCCCAAAATTTTTCACTAACGCGCGCTTTTGGCTAAACGACAAAAGGCAAAAGTTTCCCTGGCGACATGTCGCCAGGGATTGTCGCCGGGGAAAAGAAAAAGCGATTTATTCATCAGAAACCTTATCTTTTCTCACATACACTTAACAAAAAAAAAAACTTCATCTCCCTTACTCTCTTCGCTGCTATATCCGGCCACTCACCACCACCACTCTCCTCCACATCCCGCTGCTATATCACCACCACCACCACTCACCACCACCACTCACCATCATTCTCCTCCACACCTGCACACGTGCACGCACCACCACTCACCACCATCTCCAGTCGCCAACACCACCACCACGCCATCTACATTCACCGGCACCACCACCACCGCAATATATATTAAGGTATTTTATATAATTTATATTGTTATTGTTTTGGTTTTTTTTTATATAATTTTTTTTATAATTTATATTGTAATTGATTTGGTTTTGTTTTTACAATTGATAGTATATTTGGTTTTGTTTTTACATATCCGGTCACCGCAGCCGAGTCCCGACCGTAGCCGAGCCCGACCACAGCCGAGACCCGACCGCAGCCGAGCCCCGACCACACCCGCGCCCCGACCACAGCCGAGACCCGACCACTATTTAAAGGTATGTTTTTTTAACTTTTAATTGTAATTGAGAATACATATTGTTTTTTTTTAGTTTTTTTTAGATTCCCTGGCGACATGTCGTCCGGGATGTTTAAAATTGTTAATTTTTTTAAACGTAAATCCAAACACTCCTTATGTTACCTATTTGATGAGAATAAGCTGTTTGATAACAGCTTATCCTAATAAGCTTATCAGGATAAGCTGTTTGATAACAGCTTATCCTGATAAGCTTATTAGAATACGCTGTTTAAAAACAGCTTATCCTTATAAGCTTATCAGAATAAGCTGCTTATCCTTATAAGCTTATCAGAATAAGCTGTTTTCAAAAAGTTTACTTTGATAAGCTTATCGGGATAAGCTGTTATCAAACAACTTATTCTAATAAGCTTATCAAAATAAGCTGTTTGAAAACAGCTTATTCTGATAAGCTTATCGGGATAAGCTGTTATCAAACAACTTATTCTAATAAGCTTATCAAAATAAGCTGTTTGAAAACAGCTTATTCTGATAAGCTTATCGGGATAAGCTGTTTTCAAACAGCTTATTCTGATAAGCTGTTTTTATTATATGATATAAATGTTTTATTGGACTAAGCCTTAAGAACGTGTGAATGATGATGATGGTGAAGACAGAGTTTATTCTAGTGAAGAAGAAGATTGACCTTTAGTTGTAACTTGCAAAAGACACTTATTTGTTTGAATTAATGAATCTAATTGTTGTGGATTTTTTAAATGTGTATATTTATTTGGATGTGTTGTATTTGAATTTGTGCATGCTTATATTATTTTGTTCATGAATTTGTCTATGTTATGCTAATTGTACTTGTACAGATGTCAGCAGATGTTGCAGGATCACACGGTGGTGACGGTGGTGGTGAGGATGAACCTCCTACGCCAAACATCCGCAGCGGTTGTTTCGCCGCATTTAGAAATAAAGGTAAGAATATTTGGATTATTGTAACACAATCAAAAATTTGGTGCATATATATGTTGCTTGCCTTGAATTTTTATTACTTTGTCACTCACTTGATTTTTGCAGGCAAAGGCAAAAGAAAAGAAAATTTGGGCGGCAGAGCGGCCGGTAGAAAGACTCGAGGCATTAGCCGATGTATCGATTTGTTGGAGGAAGTTGGTCAGCATGGCCCTGTCCCGATAGATTTTGAAGAAAAATCTCACCGGCCTCGCGGCACGCATGCTCAGCATTTATCTAATTACATCGGGGATTGTATCAGGAGGCTCGTGCCACTGTACTACCCAAGTTGGGCTGATGTCCCTGATGAGATCGAAACATTGGTTTGGGCGAACATAGAGGTCAGTTATCATTTTTATGTTCATAACATTATTGTGTTTATTTATTTAATGATGTATATATTTAAATAAATTTGTTTATTTATTTATATCATATAAATAAATAACAAATTTAAATAAATATACAAATTGTATCTTATTTATTTATATCATATAAATTTTTTTTAAATATATATAAAAAAATTAGAATAAATATAAAAAAATTTAAATAAATATATATTTGATGAGAATAATGTAATAAGCTTTTCGGATAAGCTGTTTTCAAACAGCTTATCCTGATATGCTTATCAGAACAGGCTGTTTGAATACAACTTATCTTGATAAGCTTATCAGAACAAGCTGTGTGAAAACAGCTTGTTCTGATATGCTTATCAGGATAAGCTGTTTTCAAACAGCTTGTCCTGATAAGCTTATCAGGATAAGCTGATTTCAAACAGCTTGTCCTGATAAGCTTATCAGAACAAGTTGTTTTCAAAAAGCTTATGCTTATTAGGATAAGTTGTTTTTATTATAAAAAATTAAATAAATGACTAAGCCATTAAATAAATAAACAAAATAATGTATAAATTATATCTCTAACTCTAACTCTGTTTTTGTTTTATTTGTTGTATATGAATGCAGAATCAGTTTAATTTGACGCCACACAAGAGTGATCCTAGATGGAAGGAAATACGTGGCGGCATCAATCAAATGCTTACAAAGAGTTATAATTCTCGAAAAAATACGCTCAAGACAAAGCATTGGGTCCGAGACATCGATACCGGCAGGGTAGATATCGGCAGAGTCCGCAGCGAGCGTCCAGAGGAAATTACTTCAGAGGACTGGGAGAAACAGATCGCACTTTGGAGTAATCCGGATTACGAGAAAAGATGCCAGACGAACTCCCAGAACCGGTCTAAGCAGAAGACGCCGAGTCGGCAGGGATCCCGATCGTTGGCACGCCTTCGAGACCAAGTGGTGAGAAATTCTATAATTAATTTACATACATATATGTCTTTGATTATATGTTTTGGTGTGTTGTGATTTTTTGTTTTGAATTTGCTTCATTCTATATATGCGTGTCTATGTATGTACAGACGCAAGCTGCAATTGAAGCTGATGTGCCACCCCCGACTGTCATTGATCACTTCTTCATTGCGCACACCGACCAGGATGGGAATTTTCCTTGCGATGCGGACCGCGTTATGTATGTAAGTATTTTTTTTTAAATTAATTAATTAATTAATTTTTTTTTGGATATGCCTTGGTTTTTTACTATTCCTTGCCGATAAATAATGTACCAACCGACTAATATATAATATACTAACTGTCGTTTGTTTTTGTCACTTCATTAGGAGGAGATGCTTGCGATGAAGGCTGCAGGAAAACATACGGACGACGAGATCAACCGTATCGTCCGAGGTGGAAAGCAGCGAGGCCACATGCCCGGTGTCGGCCAGATAGTGCCGAGAAGGAGTACTCACTATATTCCTCCTCCTCCTCCCGTCGACCCACGGTTGGAACAAGCGTCTCAAGTGTTTAACTTTTTGAGAAGTGACGATAGGTTTGCCGATGCGTTCGGAGCATTTCTATCGGGTGGTGCTAGCGGGAGTGGCACGGGAGGCAGCGGTAGTGGCGCCGGTGGGAGTGGTAATGGTTAGTATGCTTGTCTTGTTTTTCCTACCTTAGCATGCAAGTTTAATAATTGTAAACCCCGAATTGCAAGTTTAATAAGTGTAACTAGGAACTTTGTACTCAAGTTGTGACATGTATTTGTATTGATCGAGAGTTACATGTTATTGTGTTTTGGTACTAGATTCGTGGTAGATTTTTGGTATATTTATCTTCAGGTTTTGTATTTGTATTCCCAGGTTTTGGTAGATTTTTTCCGGAAAAATTCCGGAAAAAATCTGGAAACAGCCTGCTGTGCAGGCAGCTAAAAAAAAAAAAATGTCAAAGTTTCCCTGGCGACATGTCGCCAGGGAAACTTTGGATAATTTGACTTTCTAAAAAGTCAGCCATGTTTCCCTGGCGACATGTCGCCAGGGAAACTCGAAAAAAACATTGACTTGTCAACGCCAGGCGTTGACTCGTCAACGTTACGTCTAGTTTCCCTGGCGACATGTCGCCAGGGAAACTCAAGAAAAACATTGACTTGTCAACGCCAGGCGTTGACAAGTCAACGCCTGGCGTTGACAAGTCAATGTTCTTCTAGAGTTTTCCTGGCGACATGTCGCCAGGGAAAAGTGAGGTTTAAAAAACCTATTTAACTTAAGTTCCTTAATCAGCCATATTTTCCCTGGCGACACATGTCGCCAGGGATACTATCCCGCACCAACTCCGACGTGGCACCAATTTTTGAACCAAAGAGTTTGCGGGGCCCACTTGTCGCCAGGGAAATCAGAATTTGTCGCCAGGGAAACTATCCCGCACCAGCCTTTCTTGGCGTACTTTCCCTGGCGACATGTCGCCAGGGATTCGTCTTCCCTGGCGACATGTCGCCAGGGAAACGTCGCGAATTTAGCCAGGGAAGGGTTCGAATTTTGTAAGAAATACATCCACTGGATTATTAGTGTTGTAAAGCCGTGTTTTTTTTGGCTTATCACATATTTGACTTATTTTGAAACTTTTCGGCTCAGATTGTCATGGTTTATATATATTTTTAAGCATATTTACATGTAACGAGTTGCTTATTTCATATAATTTCAAAATTGTTAATTCTGTCTCCTAAATGGTATACAAATAATGTTGTCGGTTATTCACGGAGAGCCAGTTTTTGACTCATATGTAGATGCCTAACTCGTGAGTGTCTCAGACCAATATTTACTCTGTATAAGTGATGCATAAACCAAACCACGTACCATTGTAACAATGGCAAATAAGTTTGTTCTTCTCATCTCGTTTTTCTCACTCTCACCCACGCAAACAAACCAAACGACTCATCACTCACTAACCAAACTACGACTGAGTTTGAAGGTCACTACTATGGGTAGACCGACACTGATCGAGGTCGACCAAGGTGGTCGATTGATATCATAATGGGCAGCCACATAGGTCTTAACTTATATGAGAAAACATTGAAGTGACATCATTTTTTTGCTATAAATGAGATGTATTAGACACCTAATGCTGCTCTACATGTGAAAAATACAGGGTAAACTTGTATAAGCTATAAATCACAAAATAAGAAGAAGAGAAAAAAAGGCATAAAACAGACATATATATTTCAAATTTGGAATATATATAGTTCACTTTTAAAAAGCATTTTCGCATGCATGCATGTTTTAGTGAAAATGATGAAGGTTATTACAAAGGTCTGAATCTATCATCTCTATTGATAGGTTAAGGTATTCATGAAGAGGGTAAGAAAATGTCATATATATATATATATATATATATATATATATACAACAAGCACCTATGTATCTTTAATGGACTTAGGAGCTAGTCTATGTACAAGAAACGTGCATATACATATATATTAAGCCAAATTATACACATATGCATCTAGAGTTGAAAAACTAGACTCGATCTCTACATACTCACTACCATGTATTATATTAAGAGGTTAATATCACTAAAATCTAACAAAACATGTGCGAGTGTATGTATATCAATCACTTGGGGAGTCATAGATCGCCATAAGAAGTAAGATCCAAAGCTATTAGTATAAATAAACACCTTTTCGACAAGACATGTTTTCCATTCATCACCCTAAGGTAGAATGTATCATTGATTCTTGATCTTGTTCCGCAAACAAAGGAATCCATCTATTAATCCTAGACGATTACTATGATTATATGAAGTTTGAAAAGGAAGCTAGAGAATCTTATGGGTCTTTCACCTACTCTTAAACTATTTTTCTGTGAGTCCCAGGATTACCGCAGCTTGAGCGAGCGTTCTTTCCCCAGTGTTCAGTAGTTTTGCGCCATCCTACAAACAATAAGAAAACAAACAGGTCCAGTTAACAACAGGTTCCAGATTTGAATCTTTCATTGAAAACAAAATGATAAATACCGCAGCTAATTGTCCACATACCAATTGATCTTTTCTTGGCAAATAAGCAGTTTGAAACCAGTAGATATCAAGTTGTTATAGAAAAATATTTACTTCAAAAGATTATATTTACGTCAAAGTGTCTGCTTACTGTGTGTAGGTAGCAAATTACTAACCAAACTGTGTGTGATCTCAAGCACCGCAAAATACAAGGAAAGCGTTTTAATTATTTGTTGTTGATCAATGTATATGATAAACATATATGCCGCTTTTAAGGTGGTGTTTATTTCGGCTTATATAGCCGGCTTATGGCTTGTTTGAGTTTGGGCTTATGTTTCATAATTAGCTCACTTTCTGCTACATTCTTTTTACATCTACAGCAACCAAAAGCTGATTAACAATGTCGACATATGTGCTTTTTGGGTGTTGAAAAAACGGTTACCAGATTTATAGCAAGTTATAAGCTTGGTTGCACTTATTAGCTAGCAAATTTATTAGTTAGTTGTTCTTTTTATTGAAGATATAATTTCCTTTGTTTTTTCGTTTTTTTGAAGACTTAAAATTTTAATCTATTTAATTTCCATGGCAGTATTATTGGTACACGCCAAATATCAAACACGGTATACGTTTTTCTTGAGTATACTCGTTTTTATGTTGCAAAAGGTAGAAGATTGCACAATAAAGTGTCTACGTTTAAAATGACCAGATGGCTCAAATATTATACCGGTTTCGTGTTGCAATGGTAACGCCATTGTGGGAAGTGTACATGATACGGGGCAATCACCCTTGTTCGTTCAACCCCACCGAAAATGCAATAGCTCATGTAGCGCAAAAATATAATGAGTAAATAAAATCTCAACTTCTCAACAAAAGACGAGTAACTCGAGCTCAAACATGACAAAAGTACAAGAAATTGACAAAAGCTTTTGTGTATATAAAAGCTAACCATATTATGAAGGTAGTCTAGACCTCACATTGACCTAATCCTTATTTTCCAATCATTCATTCTTAACCAAGTCTTGAATTGCATCCATAAGACAAATATTGGAAACCTAAGACACCAAAACTAACCTTTGTGTAGCAGGTTTTGTATGTCTTATAATCACTACAAAATAAATGACATTTACTTACTCAAAGTTTTGCTTACTAATAAAATTTATAATCATTTAAGTCACTATAACTTTTCCTTACTAAAACACAATGCATATAAAAGTAAGCAAAAACATTTGCTTACTCTTTTCCCTACTAAAAAAATAGTCATTAAAAGTTTTACATTTTTGCTTACTCAATATTGAGTAAGTAATGACTTTTAGTGCTCCCCTCTATTACTTACTCTTAGTCTTAAGAGTAGGAGTTGATAAAAATTAACTTTTGATGACTCTTTTTTAGTAGAAATTAATAGAAAATACTTTTGCTTACTCAATATTGAGTAAGTATAAACTTTTAGTGCTCCCCTCTATTACTTACTATTTCACATTTAATTGAGTAAGCAAATGTCCTAAATTTTGTAGTGAATCAAGTGTAGGTGGGTTCATTAAATTCTTAGAAAGACATGTTGTTTTGTCCTTGCGTTCAGCCTAGGCATGTGTTTTATGTCATGTCCGTATAATAAACAGCATGGTTTACTCGCTTTCGCAAACTTGATATCACAGAGAAAATTAATGGAAACTTAAATCCGGAGTACATGCATGAAAACCAAACATAGCTCTGTGTGTTTCAAATTTGATTTTCTTATGTTGTCAGATGATATATTTCAAAAAAACCTAAAGAAGGTTTTAAGACAAAGAAAACAATGAAATGTGGTAGGTTGGATTAATGAGAATAGTAATCTAAATTCAAGAGGCGGTATCGGATAATCTACCTAGACGATATTAAGCCAAACACATTTCATCTAGAGGCGAAACTAGACTCGATCTCTACATGCTCACTACCACGCATGTATTGTACTAATATAACGCAAATATAACATAAGGGTTTACGAGTGTATATGAATCACTTGACGTGTCATAGATAGCAAGTCGATTGGGATCGCGCATAAGAAATACTTCGTCGTTAAAAAATATATAGCCTCAAGAAAAGACACAATACTATCTACCTATATAGAGGAGGGTACTAAAGTAGTCACAAATTAAGAGCATAACTCAGAGCAAACAAGTAAAATTTGATTGTTTTTTAGGGGTCAAGGACACACCACAATAGCTTTGATTGGAGAAATATAATAGATAGGAAGTTAACCATTGAACTCTTAATTGGTACCTGGTTCGTCATCAGCAGAACATCTGATCTTATCACCCGCTTTTACTTGTTGTTGTTCCTTACGGCTAAATTCATCAAGGGGTGAATCCTCACTAGTTTCAGTCAAGCAAAATTTGGATTATCAATCGCATTTCCTTTCGGCTAAATTCATATCACTCCTATCATTATCGGAATATCCGATGTTATCAGCCCCTTTTACTCGTTGTTGGCGCTTTTTTTTTTTGCTTCACCCTTACCTATATCACTTCCTCGGAAGGATGGAGACACCTAGGTTTAGACTAATTTAGGTTAAGATTTTGTTTTGTTCGGTAATTATATTCTTTAGCAATTTGGGCCAAGTTTACTGGGTTGGACGATATCAAAATGAATGTTATAAATGTAACTCGAATCACCAACAGCCTCAAGTTGGTTAAGATATTTACTTTATGGCTTATTTGATTTTGAGCTAATGTATCATAAGCTCACTTTTTGTGACTTATTTTAGAACTTATTTTAATAAACTTATAAAAATGAACACTTAAACGACCAAATTGTCATGGTTTATTGTTGGTTTATAGTTTTCTGTTTGTTTTTAAGCATATATACACATAAAGGGTTACTTATTTCAACATGGTTAAATTAATCTCCTAAATGGTATACAAATAACGTCATCTGGTACATAGGGAGGCGAGGAGGCGAGTCTTTGACACAGATGTACGTGCCTAACTCGTGATTAGGCAAATGTTTACTCCATATAGGCAAAACTCGATACACCCTCTTAAGTAAAAATCTAAACTTCATTTTCTTACACTTAAAAAATCATTCGAGAACGTGCCTAACATCTGGGTTCCCTCGCAAATCGGTAAAAACACTTTAACAATGGAGACTAAGATTTTGTGTTCAACTCGTTTATCTCACTCTCACCCCTGATCGTCATTGAGGTTAGGCATCGAACCAACCTGTCTCATCCAGGCACTTGAAGGAGTTGTTACTAAGTTTAACATGTTAACTTTGTCATCATTAAGACTCCTTGTTACTCAGCCGAAAATTATGGAAACATTATTGATTCAAACATTTCATTACCCATCACCATACCCAATAATGTAATTCACATAATTGCTAATGATTACGCGAGCATAATACTATGCATCAATGAGAATATACATGTATTCTATCGAAGGTTGAAATCTATGGAGAATATTTTTGAGTTGATGACATTTGTGATAATGATGATAGAATATCTTAAGGGGAATGTTTCGCCAATCGATGGTGCTCAAAAACTACTATTTGAGTCTAGATTAAATAAAATACTAGTTTCCACAACATATATCGAATTATTTCATTCGCCCCTCTGAATAACACCAAGAGCGGCGAATCAAACAATTCAATATACTTTTATAAGTTTAAGTGTTGGAAACTAATATTTCACTTAACCCCAACACAAATAGTTATATTTGAACACAATCGATTGCCTGAAAAATACCTTTGGGTATTATGTCATCATTATCACTAACGGCATCATTCTAACATAAACCCCCTAGAATTCAACCCTTCTATAGATGCATGGATATTCTCGTAAATCCATAATATTGCGTCAGCAAGTCATTAGTAATGGAGTGAACTATGTTATTGGGTACGGTGATCGGTAGTGAAATGGTTGAATCAATAATGCTTCCGTAACTTTTGGAGGAGTAACATGGAGTCTTACTGGTCACAGTTTCAACATCTTAAATTTAATAACAACTGAGGGGTGAGAGTAAGAGAAACGAGATGAACATTAAAACCTAGTTGCCATTGTTATAGTGGCCGGTAGAGGTTTGTGAGTGAGACTTAGATATTGGGTATGTTTGGAAAAGAGTGGTGGCGAAGTTTTTAGAGCGGTGAGCGGTGGAAAAGCTAGAGCATTTTGATTTTTAATGCTTGTTTGGCAAAAGGGGCGGTGAGCGATGCTATTTTTTTAGGAATCCTAGTTTTCTTAATACTTCTTTTAATGATTGTGACAAATGAGCGGTGAAAAAATAAACAGTGAACTATAACGCCTACTGCTCACTGTTCCTGCACATTGCTTCCGCTTATAGCTACTGCTCGCTGCAACCGCTCATGTCAACAAACACACCCATAATCTTCATTTTCCAATCATTCATTCTTAACAAAGTCTTGATTGCATCCAGAAGACCAAAATTTGAAAACTAATATTAAAAATTAAGTTTGTGTAGTTGCTTTTATGTGTTAAAGAAAAATTGTTGTGTGTTACTACCGAGGAGAATGAAAGAACATTACAAGCATTTTATAAAAGAAATAAGGTATGTAAAAACTAAAAAGTATAATTAATAAGATTGCCTTAAATTGTGTTTAAAATAGTACACAAGTTGTTTCTTATGTGTCATAAATGTTCAATAGTGTCATAAAGCCTTGTGACATAAAGAATTGTATGTATATTTCAAACAAGCAATCAGATCATCTTGTCACCAAATGGTTAACTTCACACCTCACCTGGTTCAATAACTCTTATGGCTCATGGGTACCTAATCTTTAAACGTGAAAAATAATTAGTTTTTCATTTGCTTAAGTTTATTAATGTGCATATCATTTTTAGTTTATATTTTATCACTTCATTTTTCGGCTTCAATTGAAATTTGTGTGTTTATATAAGTTTTTGAGACTTGATAAACTTGTATAAGTCATAAGTCCCAAAATATGAAAAGGTAAATGAAAATAAAATGTATAAAACATAAACAGAGTTTGGTCCCAAAATACTTGGCGGTTCTAAAGGACCTAAACGAGAAAACCTTGTCGGTTTACGAATCTTAAACTTGTACACCAATGTGGTGCCTCATTGAGCAGCGGGACGTGTCTTTTACATCAATGCTTTGGGCCATGGATTTATCTTTAACTTTTTAGATGAATATAAACGAATCCACATGTGAATCTCTGACTCAAAACCACCAGAAAGGTTGGAAACTGTCGTAGATCGGTTGTGATCTAAGTTGCAACGTGGTCAACTTTTTGGTAGCCAGAATCAATGATGCCACCAAAACCGGCTTGTCATACATAAAACATCACCAAATAATCAAATACTTTTTTTATTACATCTTCAAATCATTATTCATTTCATAAACAATGTTCTTGACTAAGAATTAACAAGTGATACTTATAATGGTGCATGAAATAAAATTGGTGGGTGGAAGTTTGTTAAATGTAGTGTAGCTGATCGAGTTCATTAAACCTCCAGAAAGACAAGTCGTTTTCTACTTAATTGTGTTCAGCCTAGGCATGTGTTTTGTGTCATACACATCAATTAAGTTGGCTAAAGGCTTGGTGCATGCGCGAACCGATACATGTAAAGAGTCTGAATCTTTATGTCATTCGATAGTATACCGAATTTATGGCCAAGTACTTTTTCATGTAAGAAGTCATCATGATACACAACAATATCAACTATGCATATTTAATGACACTTAAAATAGGATCCCATGTACAACAACTAAAGTTTGCTTTCATTAATTTTAGGTGTTTCAAATTAGATTTTCTTTTGCTGCCAAAGAATGTTTGAAAAAAACCTAGATAAGGTTTTAGGACAACCATAACAATGAAATATGGTGGGTTGAATTAGTGAGATTAGTAAGCTAAATGATACTATGCCACAGTGCATCTAGAGATGAAACCAGACTGGATCTCTACATATCACTTTATATAAAGTACTTTACGTTTAACTGTTAACCATCAAGTCGATTGGGATCCCACATAAGAAGTTCTTCGTAGTTCAAAAACAAAGAGAATCAAGAAGTAAGATCCAAAGCTAATGAATATAAACATCTTTTCGACCAGACATGTTATCCATTCATAACTCACCCACATGTCAAGTGTATAACTGATGCTCGGTCTTGTTCCACAAACAAAAAGGTATCCATCTATTAACCATAGACGACTATTACGCCTATATGAACTTCTAAAAGGTTGATGTAAGTCAGAAAGTCCCATCTCTTGAACATTGAGGACGATTATCAAGTTCTCTTTGCCTGGAATCCCATACAAATATTCATTTTGATATAAACGTACGCATAAAGTGAAAAATAAAAATTAAAGCTCTTTAACCTACCAATCTTCAAGACATCTTGGACGGTTCCACCATAGCCAAATCCATACACATAGGTCGCGTGGTGGCGATATTAAGAGCCTTCATGACTTGGTATTTCTTAACAAGTTTCAAACAAGCAAATTTAAGTTCAAACACGGTCGTATAGCAAAAAAACTTCAAACAAACAAATTTGAAGTATAATAATTCATGGTTAAATACACATAGAAGATGTATTGTAGTCATAGGAGTCATAACATCAAATACAATATCAAACTTGAATTTAGAGTTATCACGACAATGTTTCAACATGCTTGGAGATACATGATTCTAGATACGATCAACATGCTTGGAGATACATAATTCTTGATAGGGTTTGCCAAATTATTCAAAGATAGCTATTTAATCGAGAGGTCTATTTTGTATCAGTGTCCTAAACTATTGGAGTTTCTAACCTAAATACCTTAACACACGAATACATGTCAAACCACTCGATCACATAGGGATCTTTGATTTTCCCTAAGGTTGTATTGCATTGTTGTTCTCAGCATCTTCGTGGTATTAGAACCAAATTTTCATATTCTCTATTGTTTACAACTACCACACATAGTCTTCGGATATAACCTTCTCCAAGAAAGACGACCTAAGAGGTTCTATATATACGCCAACTCTCAACCTTTGTTTCATACCGAATAGAGCCCACAATGGGGTTGAAAGATTCCACCACTTGCATGAACCTAAACTAAATATAAAGAAAAATGGAAAAGTATTAAAAGAAAACATAAATACCGATTATTTATGAAAATAAGATTGATATATCTTAAAGGAAAAATGACTTACTTAGGTTTCCACGGTGTACCACGATCACAAACTTCTCCAAAAAATGGAAAGATAAAAATAATCTTTTCAAACAATCTGAAGCTCGGAGTCATACATTTGTGCATCCTTCTCACAATTTTTGAGATTCAGGGCCATAGTTCTCTCTAGGTTGTTTCGTCGACATTAGGAATAAGTTTTGCTCCATGATGTTTGAGTTCATTGATGCAGCATTCCACACATGAGTAATTTTGGTTGTAGAAGTCTGTTTTTATAACATGGGTGAGCCCAAATAACAAAAAAAATGATACATATTTTAATCAAAATACACATTTCTTAAAACATATATGAATGTATGATATTAATATCACCTTCGGTCTCAGGATTGGTTGATCTGCCGCTTTGGTTGCCTTTCCAGGGGCTTTTGCCCAGATACTAGGGAGGAAGCATTCTTTGGCTCTGATTTACCGTGTACTCGCCTGGGCCACCAAGGCAGTTTTTTCTCGCACACCGCATAGAATTTTGCATACCTGAAATAAAAACGAAAATGCATGAGACGAAAAGTTTAAACATGTCTATTACCTATACAATGCAAAAAGAAAATAAGATTAAATACATGTACTATCTCGTATGGAATAAGACCCCTTAAAATTTTAACGTTCAAAAACTTCTTAAACAAAGATGGTCTCATAATATGTTAGGAAGCGGTTTTTTCATCTACAACAATTCAACCTTATTGATTACAACTAGGGGTGAGCATGGTTCGGTTTAGTGTGGTTTTTGACTAAAACGGAACCGCTACGCACTTGCGGTTTTTATAAAAATAAAAACCGCACAGAACCAAAAACCGCGGTTTCGGTTTTGCGGTTATTTTTGCGGTTTCTACGGTTTTATGGTTTTTAACCGCCCCGAACCATTACTTATAACTTATACAACAATTGTGGCATTTTGCGGTTTTTTGTTTAAAATGTTGTTTTTCAGTATAAAATAATTATTGTGTGATACGGTTCGGTTTTGGGTTCGTTTTTTTGGGCGTAAACTGCAACCGAACCGCATATGCGGTTTTTCCTTTTTCTTAAAATCCAACCGTCGGTTTTTGTCGTGGTGCGGTTTTTGCGGTTTTGCGGTTCGTGGTTCGATTTCTGCTCACCCCTAATTACAACTGATTTTGGGTAGATCTCAAGACTAACCAAAAGCCTATCCTGAATAATTACTATAGAAAACATGATTTGTTGGCATTATAATATACAATAATTCTTTTCAAATCAAATGGTACGGATCAAGTCCAAGAATAAACATGAAACTTAAAACAACTATATATATGATGGTACGCAATAATGAAAAGAATAAGACGTTATTACCTTAATTCCAAGAACACCTATTTCAATAAATGACTTGAATACTTTTTTACTTGTGTCGAAATTTAAGCTGAAATAAGATTTGGTCCTGGGCATATGTGATATGATGATCTTCGCTGGAGTTTAGGATTAATGTCGAAACTTTAGAACCACCAACACCATCCAATGTCACCGACTGTCATCACCACTTTACATAAGCTTGTTATACTTATGTTTGCAATTTTCACACAAATGTATGTGCACATGAGATGGTTAAATAAACAAATATAAAGGTAAGTAAGTTTGACAGATAATAGGGTAAATGCAAAAGATAAAAGATGGGTGAAGAAGTTTGATGAGGATGGAGTAAATGCTATTGAATTGATTGATATAGAAAATGTTAAAGGGCAACAAAAAACTAGGTCTCATAGAAGATATGCATGTGATGGAGATTTTAGAGCCTTGTCAAAATATAAATATCTACTTCCATATAACACAACCAATGAAAACACTAAAAGAACGAAATTTTTAATTTCTATATTTTTTATTCGACTTCTATTTGTATTCAGACTTCATTATGAGGAGTTTTAATATACGAAGTTTCATAAATGTAATTCATTTCGTATACAATCACACTGACTCTTTCAACCATGGCCACAAACGTGTCAAATATATGTAAATTATAACTATTGAATTATATTTAATATTTCATAATGTCTTTTATTACAGAACTATGCTGAAAAGTTTGTTATAAGTTTTTTTTAGATTAATAGTAATCGCTGTAGCAGTGGAGGGGTGTGACAGGAAAACATGCCTATTTGATCAGTAGTGTCAGGTAATTCTGATCAACTCTTGCATCATAATCGCGCTAAAGATTAGTCTAGAATGCCTCATAAGTGCCATATATTAATGAGACTCTTTTAGAACTGCAAATAGGAAGAACTCGTCAATCTTGAACATACACATGGAGAAAGAAATATATGCATTCAGTTTTTGTTGGTTTTCGGGTCGGGATAATCGATGATTTCCGCATAAGTTCTTGAATCGTGTAATCACTTTCCTAATACAATATTTCGACCCTATTCGGTGCCTCGGGTTACACGAAATTCTTATTGGGATAAGACAAGAACACACTCTAAATCTAGGCACAAAAAATAGAGCAAAAACATGGATAATTTGTTAGGTTTATTTTAATATGATGATATGATCATTCATGAGAGACCAATGATACGACCCTCTCGGGTAGTATCGGGATAGGGCACCCCTTCAAGCGTGATGTTAGCTCCTTAAGAAATAGAGATGAGAAGACTAGACATTGTTGAACTTTAACTTTGATTGATTGATAATATGATTACATATGAGACCTTAAATACTAGTTACGAGATAAACATAAAACATAAAAGATACTAAAATGATAAACATAAAACATAAAGATATATCCTAAATAATTAAAAGATATTGATGTGTAACATTCCTCACTCCTTCGAATTCACCTTGCCCTCAAGGTGACGTCTTAAAAAACACTCTTGATTCCCGGGTCTCAAATTTTGAAACGTTTCCTAATCATTTACACACTCCGTTTCAACTTTTTCTTTGGCTCAGGAAGTAACAATTTCCGGATTGATACTCTACACTCCTTCCATTCGAATAGAACAAATAACATGACACTCTCGAACGATTCATCAACAACAAGCTGTGATTCACTAATCTCAGTTTGAGATTCCCCAACCATAGGCACCTTCGATTCACAAACATTAGGTAGTGATTCACCAATAATAAGTGGTGATTCAACAACAATAGGCTGCGGTTCAGTAACAACAGGTTGTGATTCACCAATAATTGGTTGCGGTTCATTTGACCATGATAAAACGACATCTAACTTTTCTTCAATGTTAAGAGTTTTCCCCGCAACTGCTACAAAACGAGCTTCCATTATACGAGCTAAGGAAAAGGCTTCTTCTAAAGTTTTAGGCCCTACCCTTACGAGTGCACATTGTAAAGCCGGTTTAAGCCCAAATGTATAATAACATTGAAGTAAATCTTCAGAGATCACCGTTGCTCGATTTGCAAGTATTACAAAATCACTTTCATATTCGGCTACGGTACGCCTATGCAAGAGCTTAGATAGTGCATACCGATCGTTGTTGCCCGATGGCATAGTAACTCGAAAAAATATAAAAAGATATATTTTTTTCTCACTGATGAACAGTACCCCAATAGTGCCTATGAACAGTAACAGTGCGATGAACAGTACGGATGAACAGTACCTTGGTGAACACTACTCCGTGGTGAACAGTACCTCGGATGAACAATAACTTTTTTTTGGAAATCTTAATCAAAATAGCTCAACGATTTGAGGGCTCTCAATCAAAGCACCAATTGATACGACCCTCTCGGGTAGTATCGGGATAAGGCACCCCTTCAAGCGTCATGCTAGCTCCTTAAGAAATAGAGATGAGAAGACTAGACATTGTTGAACTTTAACTTTGATTGATTGATAATATGATTACATATAAGACCTTAAATACTAGTTACGAGATAAACATAAAACATAAATGATACTAAAATGATAAACATAAAACATAAAGATATATCCTAAATAATTAAAAGATATTGATGTGTAACAGGTGCTTTGTGAGGGATATGTAGACATAATCCTCTTTTTTGAATCATTCATTCTTAACAAACTCTTGGATTACATCCATAAGACTAAAATTCAAAAACTAAGTTTAAAAAGTAATATTTTATGTAGTAGGTTTTGGACATGTTCAAGAGAAATTGTTGCATGTTATATATGTGGCCACGCAACTCGAATAGGTTGCAAAAATTTCTTTTAGAAGGGATTGCCACATAATCCAAAGGCCGATATTTATTCGAGTGATTTGTCTTGTATTAGTTTTCTAAAATATTTTAGTTTCAAACTTAAATACATTAGCACACTGATACACGTTGTTATTCTCTACATCTTTGTGGTATTAGAACAAAACTTTCATTTTCTCTCGTGTTCTTACAACTAACACGTATAGTATTCGATTGTAAACTTTTTTCAAAATAGACGACATAAGAGGCAGGGCGGAGGGACTTAGTGAGTACTGGGGCAGTACCCTCAACAATTGGCCCAACAAAAGTTTTATATAGTGCAAATTTTTTGGTTTATTGGACTTTTATAAAGCATGCCCTCAACCCAAATTTCAAATTGGTCTCAATAAAATAAAAGGCCAAAATCCTATCTCTATGTTCTGTAAAATTATATCCAGTAAAAAATATAAAAGCCATGAACTGAAAATATAGTACTATAAAATCATCATCAATAGTCGTCAAGATACTTTTTGGTGTTGTAACACTACGGTTTGGTTGATGTTTTCCGAAACATAAGGTGTGTTTTGTTATTTTTTTGCAAAAAGAAAATTCTAAGGTATTTTTCCCCCATATCTTAATATCCTGGCTCCGCTACTGATAAAAGTACATAATAAACCAATTCTCAATCTTTGTTTCATACCGTACAACCCTACAAATGGGAGCGGAAGGATTTTGGTGTTGGCGTTATTTTGAACACACAACAATTTCACTTGAACACATACATGCCTACTACACAAAGGTTGGTTTTTAATGTCAGATTACTTCTTAGTCAACGATTTCAGTACTTCTATTCATTTTTTTATCTTATGGATGCAACCCAACACTTTGTTAAGAACGAATGATTGGAAAAAAGGATTAAGTAAATGTACGGTTTAGACTACCTTAACCGTCATGTTTGAGCTTGAGTTATTCATCTTGCTATTAATTAACTCATTTTATTTTTATGATAGAGTCATACAAAACTATTGTAAGGCAAGTGGTATCTCACTAAAGAAATATATATGTTGTCTTTTTTCCCACAATAATAAAAGTGCCAAATTTAATAGCCAAAACTAACGAGAAAGGTACAGATGGTCGCTTGCTGAAATGCTTTGAGGCACGACATCCAATCAAGTTATGAAGTAATCAAGATCATAAAATCACCAGTGTCATATCGATACAAATCTGTCCCATGAGAAAAGTTCTCACAAGCCTCTCTTACCTGACCCTCAATATCCAACAATGGACGAGATATGGGTGGAGCCAGAAAGTTTGGATTGGAGGTTCAAGTTTGATAATTTTTTTATAAACTACACTACAAAAGGTTTATTAGAGAGGTCAAATTTTAAAAAAAAATCGAAATGTTTTGAAAATTTAGATAATAATATTTTCTCTAGGAGGTCACATGACCCTTATGATCCCCCTTACCTCTGCCCATGGACGGGAGGCCTCAAACCTGAAGGATATGGGGTTATTATGATAAATCCTCAAATTTCTCTCGACTTCTACCAAATGAACGCGTCTTACGACTCCATCGAACACACTAGGTATGAATTCCACATTGCATACAAACAACTCGAAATTGCTCGACAATTGCGACACAGGCTTGTGCATCCTGTACCACGTCGCCCGTTCCATGGCTACAGGTAGCCATGTTTGTAAGAGACATGTTCGACATATTCTCTTACTAAGAAACCAACGACTCTCTTGTTCGTAGTTGTTGTTTTCATTGTAAAAGAGTACGCCTAACCTGTCTCATGCAAGCTTGGCTCCCAATAGCCATGAAATACACGACATGGCACACGCCGCACAAGCTTGTGCTGTGATTATTGAGCAATTTCGAGCTGTTTTTGTGTAGCGTGAAATTCATACCTGGTTGTGTGTCGGATGGGGTCACAAGACCTATCATTTTCCAGCAGAGCAGAGAAATTGGGATCTGTCATACGGATAACCTAGATCCTTCCTCTTTGTGGCCTCGAGTCCATGGATCGATGTCGAGACTCGGGTAAGAGAGGCTTGTGGGAACTTTACTCATGGGACATATTCGTATTGATTTTAGACTGGTGATGTTGTTATCTTAATTACTTTTTAAAATGATCGGACGTCATGCCTCAATGCGTTCAGTAATAAGTGACTATCCATACCATTCTTGTTAGTTTTGGCTCTTAAGTTTGTAATTTTGTTATTATGGAAAAAAAACAATAGAGATGTTTTTTTTGTCAGATACTACATATGATACATTAGTTCTGTGTATAAATTTATCACCAAAATAAAATAAGTTAGCAAATAACATGATTAATAACTCGAGCTCAAACATGACAAGTACATAAAAACTAACCATGTTATGCTAATCCTCATTTTCCAAATGTTCACTCTTAACAAAGTCTTGGTATGCATCAATAAGACAAAAAATTGAAATAAAGTATTGAAATCGTTAACTAATAAGTAATTTGATATCAAAAACCATTGTGTAGTAGGTTTTGTATGTGTTCAAAGAGAAATCGTTGTGGGTTATACTACCAAATGACATCGTAAGCATTTTATAAAGGAATTGTAAGGAATTGATGTAAAAACTAAAAAGTACACAAGTTAGATATGTGTAATAAATGTTCCCAAAAAAAGTCTCATAGATATGCAACAAATTAGATAGAAGAATATAGAATATTAGACATGAAATATTGTCCGTGTTTGCTTATGTTTATGTGCTTATCGTTGTCAGTGTATATTTCATAAACTCATTTTTGGGTTTATTTTGAGATTTGTGTGTTTATATATGTTTTTATTACATGGTAAACTTGCATAAGCTACAAGTCGCAAAATAGGAAGAAGAAAAATATAGTGTATAAAATACATAAACCCAAAAGAGAAGACCTTGCAAAATAAGCTTAAAAATTGTTAAACAATAATAAAACCCGTATGTATAATTTATTATTCAACATAATATATAGAAGATTACCAAAAACCCTAACTGACCCCAACCACGAAATAACAACTCATTTGGAATATAGATGTATAGATTACTTTTAAAAATCATTTTCGCATAGATGTATGTTTTAGTGAAAATAAGAGGTTGTTACAAAGGTTTCTAACTATAAGCATGCTCCATATATACATGAACAAATACATACGAATGTCTGGTCTTAAAAAAAATCAATTTTTGTTAGATCTGTGTTAAAAGCATCTGGTCCCTAAAAATGTTGTTTGTAACATTGTACAGTTTATTGTAAGTGCACCTGGTCGTTTTGTCTCGTAGTTCCGTCCTTGGACATAATCCAAAGGTCGATGTTTATTCGAGTGGTATTGCTTGTATGAGTATCCTAAAGTATTTGATTTTTCTTAAAGTGCATTTTTATTCCTTACATCATCGTGGTATTAAACAAAAACTTTCATATAAACTCTTGTGTTTACAACTACCACGTAGAGTATTTGATTATAACCTTCTCCAAAATCGACGGCATATGTGGTTCTGAAACACGGTAACTCCAAAACTTTGTTGCATACTTCCCACATATATAAGGGTGAAAGGATTCTACCGCGTTGACTTCTACCAGGTTATTTACATAGCCCACATATATATGGGTGGAAGGTAGGGTGCTCGTGTGCTGGTGTTGGATTACAATGCCGCACACGAGTTATACGACATTACTTTTTTTACTTGCATTTCATTGGGTTAAGTGCGAATCAGATGGAGTCTTAAAGCTTCGGTGATTGTAGTGATATTGATGGATGGTGTTTTTTGGGTTAAGTTATAGGTCGTAACGTTTATGAGAAAGAGCTGAAATGACATCTTTTTTTTATATAATACGAGTGATATGACTTATCGGCATGTAAATTCTAAACGTGAGAAATAATTAGTATTTTATTTGCTTAAGTTTATTAATCTGCTTATCATTTAGGTTTATATTTATTCAGTTCATTTTTCGGCTTCTTTTGAAATTTGTGTGTTTATATAAGTTGATATGACATGACAAATACAAGTCATAAGTCCCAATATAATAAAATGTATAAAACATGCACAAAATTTGGTCCGTACCAATTTCCAACCTCGGTAGCTAAATATGTTTTGGTGTCAATGAAAATGGTTCTCAAAGCTCATGTAGATATGATCCCCAAAGGACCTAAACGATAAAACCTTGTTCGTTGCAACAACGTGGTAATTCAAACCCTAGAATGACAAGTCGTTTTCTACTTTAATTGTGTTAAGACTTCCATGTGTTTATTGTACAGAATTTATGTCAAAACCTACTCATCAATTTAAGTTGGCTAGGTAGGGGCTTGCTGCATTCGATAGTATACTGAATTTATGACTAAGTATTTTTTTTTCATGTAAGAAGTCATCAAGTTACACAACAACATCAACTATGTATATTTAATGAACACTTAAATTAGAAGCCCATATACGACAACTAAAAGTATGTTTGAATATAAAAGCTTAGAGAAGGTTTTAAGACAACCATAACAATGACCATATATAGTGGGTTGAATTAATGAGAATATTAACCTAAAAATAATCAAATAATCAAATACAATAACTATTTTTTTATCACATCTTCAAACATGTAATCATTATGAATTTATATCGTCGTAGTGTTTCGGTGGCACCGATATCTTGTGCCATTTGCCTTGCAGGTTTGGAAGAGATGGACCATCTTCTTTTTGGGTGTAATTTGGCATCCGAGGTGTTCCAATATATTTGCAATTGGTGGAATTTGGACCTACTGCTTTCAGTTTCGTATGCCTCTTGGTATACTTGGTTTAGCTCCATTCATATGTCGTCCAAATTGAAATCGGTTTTAGAAGGTGTTTTTTATACGTCGTGGTGGTGCATTTGGAATTACAGGAATAAGCTCATTTTCGATGGCGCTAGTTCTAAAAGGGAGACTGATATTTGCATTTTTCAATGGGGTTCTCTATATTTTCTCGATATCCTCTCGAATTGATCTTGGTTCTAAGTGGAATGATTGTTCTTGGTTACTAAAAAGGGGATTGATTTTCTAATCTACTAAAAAGTTTAGATGAACTAAAATACAAACTTAAATTCAAAGCAATTAAATTAATAACAATTAATAAAGACTAGAATTAAAATATAAAATAAAATGAAGCAGCAGTAAGAAACAGTAACACAATAACACTTAAAAATACTCAAAGAAAATTGATTCGGAAATTGACCTTGATTCGGAACTACTGATCCGGAAGTTTATCCGGAACTTTTCACCCGGAACTTTACTCGGAAGATTGATCCGGAACTTGCTTCGGAAGTTCACCCGGAACTTTGAGTCGGAACTTGATTCGGAACTTCACCCGGAACTTCGAGTCGGAACTTGATTCAGAACTTCACCCGGAAGTTTGGTGATCCGGAAGTTTGTCCGGAACTTTTGGTCCGGAAGTTTATCCGGAAGTTCACTCGGAACTTTTGACCCGGAAGTTTATCCAGAAGATTTGAAAAGAGCATTCATTCGGAACTTCTAAAAATTGATTCGGAACTTCTAAAAATTGATTCGGAACTTTTTGAAAGGAAATTTATTCGGAACTTTTAAGACTCATCCGGAACTTTTGAAAACACTTTCATTCGGAAATTCTAAGACTCATTCGGAAGTTTGTGTTCATCCGGAAGTTTGTGTTCATCCGGAAGTTTTGTTCATCCGGAACCTGGGAATACTCAAGAACAGTAACTTACCGAAAAACAGGGGAAATACGTTTTAAGCCGAAAATCACCAAGTTTCTAACCAAAAACTTAAATAAACTAATCACTAAGCATCTACTAACCATAAACTACAAATCCCATCAATAAAAACATAAAACCCAACAACTTTTGAAGATCAAATCAACCAAATAAGAACTTTAACTTTTAACCAAACACATGAAGATGAATAAGATGAGATGAAAGGATTAAATTGATAGAATAAGGTTTTAACAATCACAAAACAAGGATTAAAATTACAAGATTGAAAAACAAAGATCAAAATCACCAAACACCCTAATGGTGTTGGTGAAACCTACGAACAGAAAGGGAGAAAAAGATGGGAAAAGAAAAACTAAAAACTGAATGAAAAGTGTGAAGGGTGGACTTTATATAGTCTTGTCTTTTGGTTGGTGAGTGGGCTTTCTCCCGTTCTTCTTGTCTTCTCGTCTTTTCAGAAAAGTTGACGTTTTCGATTCTGATTCGGGATTTGTCGTCGATTAAATTCAACTCGTCTTTTAATTTCTTCGTTTAATAGACTTGAGTTTCTTCGACTTTTGTAAATCTTCCATCTTTGGTCCTTTTCTTCGATAAATCTTCGAATAGGCCCAGTGACTTCAAATCTTTTGCATCTCTTGGACATAGACTTCATCTTGAGTCTTTTCTTTGATAAACCCCATGCAATCCCATGTTTTCTCCATTATCCATCCGGTTGGCTCTGAAAACACAATAAACACAAAAACAACGCATAATTCCAAACAAATGATATTAAATACGCGTTTTGGTCTCGTTTTAGCCAGAATTAAGTGGTGAAAGGATGGGTGTTTACACACCTATCAAATCCCCTACACTTAACCATTGCCATGCCCTCATGCAATGCTTAGTGATAAAGCAATTTTACACTTTTATCATAATTAATCAACCTTGGCCTTATTCAAATACTACTAAACAAAAATTAAAGTACTAAAAGAAATTAAAACTTTAAAGGAAACAAAAGGATAGAAAACCATTTTCACTTGAAAATATCTACATGGAAATAACTTGCAAAGAGATCAAGGACTTACATTAGGGCTTTGGTGCTGCGAAGATTTATCACCCTCAAGTTTCACGTTCCCCAAACTAAGCTTAAAAACGAGATCATTGTTATTATAAGTTAGTAAATCAAACACTTACACACATGGCTTAATTATATGCTTAAACTCCCTTATTCCTAGGTGTATCTCTTATATTTTATTTTTGTCTTAGAATGATCATGAAGATGCATTTTTGGACTTATTTCGATAGTTTATTTAGGCTGAAAGCAAAGTAGGACGATTTGATCAATAGTTAGCAAAGGGCAAAATCTCTTAAAACTGCTTCTCGGGATATCAAAAAGTTCATATCTTGGCATAACTCGGTTCACGATTTGAGACCTTTCTCGGGCCGATATTTGGCATGTACTTCATACTTCATATCTTGAGAGACGTGCTTGAGATAATGGTCTTCTCATCGTTAATAGAGTTTCTTCACTTGGAGACTTTTGAGGGGTTCTCCAACTTTGTTGACCACGACTTCATGATTATTCTTCAATCTCTAATTGGGATTTTGAGATACAACGATCCGCCTCCTTTTCGGACTTGGATCTATTTATCCTCATACCTTGTTAGGGTCTTTTCGGATAGACTTCTCCATGATCTTTATGGGAGTTGATTGCTTTTCGTCGTGAGTCTTGATCCTTCATATTGACTTTGGGAATAATGCTTTTCACATCACTTTGGATCTTTAGCAATAAAATGGAATCCTCATGCCTTGTTAGGGCCTTTTCGGACTCGCCAATCTTCGCGCCCCGCTTCATAAGTTATGCCTTGGCTATGAACTCTTATCATTACCGAGCAACTTTTAAACGATCTTGGGCTAGAAGCTAAGTAACTTTTCAAATCGTACGACCTTACTTATTGCAGATAAATTATTAGCAAGTGATGGGAGAATAGGCAAATAATTACACCAAGTGAGCTTGTGCAAGAATACCGACTTATAATTGACTCTATCATTTCTCGTCCTCCACAATTTAAAATCTCAAGTAATGAAACTCGTGGATACTTAGCCTAATAAACCAATTAAGGTCTACATGGTTAAGGATACTAGCAAGAATAAACTTGGATAAGTCTATTCGGGTTGAGTCAAAATAAACGCAACGGGCCTAATATGTCAAAGACTTCTAAACTAGCTACACCACTTTATTAATATTTTTGACTTTATTGCGGGATATATACATACGAAAACAACGATAAAAATTTAAAAATTACGACTAAATGGCCAAAGTTAATAAAAAATTTGAAAAATGTTGAAAAAGATGATTTTCCGGTTAAATGAAGGCATTTTCATGGAAAAGTCCACTTAAAACTTCGATACAAGTCCCCCCTACACTTAAGATAAACATTGTCCTCAATGTTTAAGCATGTGGGAAAAGTCTCCCCTACACTTATGAAATTGTGCACGTTGGTTAACTCGAGTTAAGGAAGAGACGA
Source organism: Glebionis coronaria (assembly GCA_025667525.1). Lineage (NCBI taxonomy): Eukaryota > Viridiplantae > Streptophyta > Magnoliopsida > Asterales > Asteraceae > Glebionis > Glebionis coronaria. Next base: position 1,764,883 of record JANFOE010000122.1, on the reverse strand, counting down.
CTAAAGTGATCAATTTCAAATGTGAGTATGAAGAAAATTGAATCACGATAGTTGAGATATAGAACCGGATTTCGGATAACACGGGAGCACGGTTCTTCAAAGGTTCCAAAAGTGCACTTATCCCTGTAATCACATAACCACACAAAGACAAACACCTATAGAGGTCCCCCTACACTTAGGAGGTTAAAACGAAGAGGGATAGATACTCGGGCTGCCTCCCGAGGAGCGCTTGTTTTTTATAACCGAGTCACGAGCCTGACTCGACCCAAAATTAGTTCATGGGGAACATGGTGAGGGATGGAATCATCTCTTGAGAGATGTCCTCACCAAAGTACAATTTCAAACGCTGGCCATTCACCTTGAAGTTGGGCCCATTTGGCTGAGAAAGCTCAATGGTGCCATAGGGAAAGACATTGGCGATGGTGAATGGACCAGACCAGCGGCTCTTCAACTTGCCTGAGAAGATCTTCAACCAAGAGTTAAAGAGTAAGACTTGATCACCAACGTGGAACTCTCGGTTCTTGATTTTAGCATCGTGGACAATCTTGGTCTTCTCCTTGTAGATCAATGAGTTCTCGTAAGCTTGATTCCTCAATTCTTGTAGCTCGTTGAGTTGAATCTTGCGAAAATCACCGGCTTTGTTGATGTCGAAGTTAGCCCACTTCAAGGCCCAGTATGCCTTATGTTCCAGCTCGATAGGGAGGTGGCAAGCTTTCCCGTGCACAAGACGATAGGGCGTACAGCCGATCGGGGTCTTGTAAGCAGTACGGAAAGCGCACAGAGCATCATCCAACTTATCGGCCCACGCGGCGCGATGCTCTCCCACAGTACGCTCCAAAATTCTCTTCAATCCACGGTTGGATATTTCGGCTTAACCGTTGGTTTGAGGATGATAAGCGGTGGAAAGACGGTGATTGACACCATACTTTGCCATGACTCTTGCAAATTGATCGTTGCAAAAATGAGTCCCGCGGTCACTAATAATAGCACGAGGAACACCGAATCGAGCAAACAGTTGTTTCAAGAATTTACAAACCACCCTCGCGTCGTTAGTGGGTAAAGCCTTGGCTTCAACCCATTTGGAAACGTAGTCAACAGAGAGAAGGATGTATTTGTTGCCTTTAGAAAAAAGGAATGGCCCCATAAAGTCGATACCCCATACATCAAAGATTTCACATTCTTGTATGAAATTTTGAGGCATTGATGAGACTGCTTTTATACATGGTCTCATCGTCCAAAACGGCCTTAAAATGCATAAAATATCATAAAATATGCCAAATATATGCTCGTGTTTGTTACTTGTGTATTTTTAGGTACGGATATTGAGGAATTGGCAAAAGATCACAAGAATCAATCAAAAACGAACACGGGAAATGAAGTCGCACAATGAACCGGGCCCAAGTTTGGAATTTTGCAAAAAGACCCTTGAAGAATTGAAGATTGGCAAAAATGGCCCCTCATCTTTGAAGAACTTGTCACATTTGACCCTCAAAATATCAAATGTACAAGTATAATCCTTAATGTTTGAAGATTGTACAAGATCAGTCCCTGGAATTTGAAGAATATACATTTAATACCCTTGGAAAAGTTTTTGGAAGAGTTTGTGCCATATTTGACAAGTTATCAAAAGTTGATAAGAAGAGATTGGGTGCTGATAGCTTTTTAATACAAAGTGGAAAGAATGTGATAACTTGGGGACCATATATGCCAGACAGCCAAACAACTCACAACCTATCAAACTGCCACCTCACCCTCCTCCACCAATCACAAACCCCCACTTCATCCCCTCTCCCACGTCAACATTCCACTCACCCTATTTAAATATCAGATTTAAATAATCTGATTAAATTTTGGTGGTAAACACAAAGTTTAAAAAAGTTAATCCCTTTTCAGATTAAACTTTCCCCTAATCCCAGACGAACCCTAATTTTCCCAAACCTTAATCACTCTCAATTCAAAGGGGTTTTTCCCCAAATCTTCCAGAATGTTAATTAATCCCATCATTATCATTTCCCAACCCCAAAAACCCCCACCACTTCACCCATATGAGCAGTAGGGACCTCCCCTGCTGCGTCACTTTCACTCCCAAACCCTAAACCCGACAACATAAACGGCTGGATGGAATTCCTTTGTCCCCAAGATCAAACCAACGTCCAAGATCAACCAAGCAAGGCTGGCAACATCACATGGGCATCTTGACCAAAATTCAGTCAAATGAACAAGGGCAAAATCGGATTTTTCAAGCTTTAGGGTTTCCTTTTTTATTATTTGTTTATTCAGCATCTAGATAGTTCTATTATGCCTATAAAAGCATCTCTCAACCTGTGAGAAGAGCTTGGTTCCAGTTTTAAACTTTTGCACTTGTAATTCCTTTTAAGAAATAAAAGTTTGGTATTTGTGAAGTCAAGTGTAATCCCTTTTTATGTTTTTAAAGTTGTGTGTTGTGTTAAAAGTTTAAGCTGAGTTCCATTAAAGATTTCTTGTGTTGAAGTTTCAAAAAAAGGTTTTGAAAAAGTCCTTTTAATCTTCAAAAATCCAAAAAGTTAAGAAGTGAAAGTGGACTGACTTTTTGGAGGTTTGATATTGAAAGAGGTTTTAAAACGTGTTTGAAAGTTCTTGAAAGTTTGTGTAAGGTTTTTAAGAAAGAAAAAAGTGAAAACAGATTATTGGATATACTGTGTTTTTCTTTTTGATTTTTCTTTTTCAGGTTTAAAGAGTTGTTGATTCAGTTCTGCATGCACCCCAGTGCATAAGGAGGTGGATATTCATCCACTAGGACCCTTGGATGTAAGGGTTCTAAGGTAAAATCTTTTACTTTTTGTTAAATTTCAGAAAATTGGTGGTTTAAGTGATCTTGCATGATTGTTTGATATTTGTTGTTTAAGCTGTTGGATTTGTTTTTATTTGTGTTATTATGCATATTGGATGCTAAGTGGATCAAGTTTGATTTAGTTTGTAAGGTTTTGATTTGAAAAATCTTGATTTAAGTTTTTAAAAGGGTGTTTGGATAAGTGGATTATCAGGGTAAAATTCTTGACTTGTGATTTTCAAAGGTGTTAGATAGGTGTTATAGGTGTGAGTTAGGATGCTTATAGGTATTAGATTGGATTGGGTCAAGTTTTGAAGCATATGGTGTGTTAAAAAAGTGAAAAGTGAGCTTGAAATCTGCTTAGGCCTATTTGTGCTTATTTTTCATGATTTTTGTGCTTAATCTTTGAAACCTGTTAAGATATTGGGAGATTCAAGGTCTGATTTGGTTTGCATATTGATTGGTGAGTGTGTATGCTTAATTTGAGCCATTGAAGTTCACTAGATTGCAAGTTATAAGCCTAAACAGTCCCCAGACTTGGAAATTTATATCAGCAACTTGTATGAGCCTTTTGAATGCTTGAATTTGTGACTTGGTGCTAAGATTTTGTGCTACTTTGTGTTATTGTGACTCCCTACACTCAGAAAGAGTGTAGGGGTGCCTTGTGTTCCACAAAAACATCACCAATATCCAAAACCAAGTCCTCTTGGTCTCATACTTGTTCATCAGAAATATCACCAAACCTGGGCACGTTTTTGCCTTTTAATTGCTTAATCTTGGATAAGATTTGATTTGGACTGTGTTTTTAAGCTATACTAGGTTACTGGATCAAGTTTCCAAAAGCTAAAAAGAAAAAAAAAATAAACTCCAAAAAGGACGTGGCCAGGACTCGAACCTGCGCCACTCCTCTCACATCACATACAAGTTACCATTGCGCCCTAGGGACTTTGACTGATAGGTTTGATTCTGAATTGTATTTAAGGGCATTTTGGTTTGGGCTTGTTTAAATAAGCCGTGGCTTATTTGACTCATTATAGCTTATTGGTTAAGCTTTTTAGCTTCTTTCCATTTTTCCTAGGTTTTAAATAGGTTTTAGGATTTTTCTGGCTAAAAATATTATTTTTCCTTTTATTTAATTAATTTTTAGGATTATTTCTATTTTTAAATTTAGAAAGTCAATTAAAAATATTAAACAGTAATAAAAAAATACAAAAAAATAGTTTTTAGGTTTTTATTTGTATTTTTGAGGTTTACATATAAAAAAGTTTTCAAAAACTTTAATTTTTGATTTTATTTAATTTTAGGGTTTTTTGGCAACTTTAAAAAATTAATATAAAATTAACTAAAAGGTTTTAGGAACTTTTGTTTACATTTTCTTCTTAGTTAGAATATTTAGGATTTTTGAGAATTTTTTAGAATTTATTTGAGAACTTTTATTATTTGGATTATTTTAATATTATTTTATTCATTAAAATTAAAAGTTTTATTTTTATTTCTTTTTTCATTTTTCATAGGTTCTATATCATTAATTAGGACTTTTCCCATTTGTAGAATAATTTTTAGGCTTTTCAATTAATTTTTAGAATTAATTTAAGATTTAATAGATTTTAATAGTTTTTAGGAGTTTAAAAATAGTTTAATTTGGTTTTAAATTTTTTTTTAAATAGTTTTTAGCTTAATTAGGTTGTTTTTAAGGTTTACAAACTATAAAATCTTGTTTAGGGCTTTTTAATATTTAAAAGTGATTTTTAGGGCTTTAATTAGCATTAAAAAGTCATTATTAAATTAATTAAAAGGTTTTGGCAAGTTTTGATTTTTTGTAAACTCTTAGAATATTATTTGGGAGTTTTTAGTAATTTTTAGGAATTTCTAGGTTAAAAATTTAAATTTTGTGTTTTTTACGTTTTACGTCGTAACTTTCTAGTAGTGTTTTCGCCTTATTTTTCTATTTTTCTATTTTTTTTCGTCTTCGTCATTTTCTCTTCTTTTCTTCTCATTAATAATCAAAAACATAATCAATCATTCATTACACAACACACGTGCCTCCTCGAGAGAACGAACTCACCTCATTGGGTCATAAGTGCTTGGTTTTCCTAAACCGACACTTAACGCTTACCGCTTTTTGTGTTGCTTTGTTTTTCCTAAAATAAAGTATATACAAAATCACTACATCATTTTTTGGCGCCGCTGCCGGGGAGGCATGTTGTGTTTTGATTGAACCATTGTTGTTTTTCTATATTAGCCATAATAGTATTTGTATTAATAGCACTCTATTAATACGTATTATCGTTTTTCGGTTTTTGTGTGAATACTATTGTTGGGAATAAAATATAGGTCAGTTCACTAGACGCTGATAAGAAGAATGTCAACACTGATAAGAAGACATTGGACGCTGACAGCCAAGCGTTGACATTGAAGAAGTCAACGCTGACAGCCTTGAAGATTGACACTGATAGAATATCTTTATACGAATCGTTTTGTTTATTTGTTTCTTTATTTATGTATGGTAAAGATAAGCACAATATTGTATTTTCCATTATTATCTTTACCTAGAATAGTTGATTCGTAGCTTATTGTACAAGACTTCTTGTTCTATAAAAGAAGATCTTTTAGGTTAAAGTCATATCTGAGTTTTCATAAGTATTCGCAAGTTAAACCTTTCATTGTAATCAATTCGATCATTCTAATACAAGTGAAAGTTTGTTTAACATCTTTGTGTTTTAGATCAAGTGTTAATTCCGCATAACACTTTGTTACTTTACTCATAAGCAAAGGTTTCTCTACGTGTAGTACTTGATCTAATCTCGTATACACAAAGCTTAATCGATCTAAGTTTGGGATCAACAAGTGGTATCAGAGCTTGTTGAGAAACTTTTGATCTTTAAGTAACGTAAGAACCCTAAAACACCAAAAACCCTAAAAACCCTAAAATTCTCAAAACCCTAAAAACATCATGTCTGGCACAGATCAAGCTGCTGCTTTGCTACAAAACAACTCCTCAAATCCTAGTATCAAAATTCCCATGTTTGATGCCAGGAACTTTGAGCTTTGGAAGTCTAACTTTGAGCAGTATATATCTATTTATGACTATACTCTTTGGGAGATTGTCGAATATGGGAACACATTCGACAAAGCAGCAAAGATTGCTGCTGCAATTGCCACAAGGACAGCTGTTCCTAATTGTCCTGAAGCTGATAAGCAGGAAAAGCCTGGAGATGGGAGAGCTGTAGCTGTTGAAGATATAGCCAAGAAGAGGGTGGACATGAAAATCTTGAACATCATGAAACACGCCCTAGGTCATGAGAATCAGCACAAGTACAAACGCTTTGAGTCTGCAAAAGAGCTTTGGGAAGCTCTTGAAGTAGCATATGGTGGCAATGCTGACACAAAAGAAGAAAAGAAGAAGCAACTCTTGCATGAGTATGATGTCTTTAAAGCTCAACCCAATGAAAATCTCAGCAGTGTGAGAAGTAGACTTCTTGACATCACAAGTCAACTTTCCTTCATGGGAACACAGATTGATGACCCTGAATTGAATGCTACTTTTCTCAAAAGCCTTGGTGATGTATGGAAGATTGAGACAAGATCCATTCTTGTCAATAACACCCACAAGACCTCCAGGTTTGATGACATCTTCAACAAACTAAGACTGTTGGAGAATGAATGGCAATTGGATAGTGATAATAAATCTTCCAGCAGCAACATGGCCTTCTTCTCACAAAGTGAAGGCCAATTTGATTCCATGAACTTCTATGGACATTCAGCCCCTGGATCTCAATGTGTCAACGCTGGATCTCAGCCTGTCAGCGCTGGATCATATCCTGTCAACGCTTTGTACTCAAGCGCTGACACACGCAATTATGGCGCTGATAGAATTAAACCTGCTGGTTTTGATCTAGATACTGTGTGTGCATTCATTGCTTCTTTGCCCAGTGATTCAAGGATTACATATGAAGATCTTGAGCAGATAAGTGATGAACAATTGGAAGAGATGGACATCAAGTGGACTATGGCTCTTGTAAGTTTAAGAGCAAACAGGTTTAATAAAAGGTTCAAGAAGAAGATGACCTTTAATGCTAAGGATGTTGCTGGTTTTGACAAGTCCAAGGTTGAGTGCTACAACTGTCATAGGATGGGGCACTTTATGAGGGAATGTAGATCTCCAAGAAGATCTGATGCTGGGAAGCCTTCAAGCCAAATGATTAAGAGCCCAGATCCCAAGGCCATGGTTGCTGTTCAACAAATTGATGGTGTTGGTGAATGGGACTGGAGCTGGATGGCTAAGAATGAGGAAGAGGACAGAGCTTTGGTTGCTGAAGTTAAAGAAGAGCATGTTGAATATGCTCTCATGGCACACTCCTCCTCTTCATCAGATAATGAGGTATATGATGATGCTTTCTGTTCTAAGGGTTGTCGTTTAAATACTGAAAAATTAAATCAAGAGATAGTTAAATTATTAGATGAGGCAAGTACTGAAAGATGCAAAGTATCTAATTATCAAATTGCTCTTACCCAAACAGAAAAGACAGTAGCTGAGTATAAGAAAATGGAGTTTGATTTAAAGGATCAAATAAATATCTTAAAACATGAGTTACATCAGAGTAAAGATGTTCAAGATATAGTAAATAGGGTTAATCTTGATTTGATAGCTCAGTTAGAAGAGGCTAACAAAAATAAAGATAATGTGAGTCTTAAAATCCAGAGATTTGATAAGGCCACACAATCCCTAGGAGAGTGTGTTAGCAAACAGAGAGACTCTAAGGATAGGAGTGGGATTGGGATGCAGGATTATACTGGTGTTCCACCACCAGCTGGGGATTTCTATGGTGTCCAATCAAAGGACTTATCTTGGACTGGCTTGCCAGAATGCCAAGAGGAGGAATTCATTCCTCCACCTAGAGTGATTTCCCCAGTTGAGGAATACAAGCAAAAACTGACTGACCTAGATGAGTGGAAGAAAGCTAACCACACCTTGTTTGTTAAGGGAGGGTTGTTGTGTGAAAGTCCAAATGAGCCCACACCAAACATGATACCAATTGTGGAGTCCTATGATCCTAAACCTATTAAGATCACACACCCTACCACTGGCAAAGCTGTTGACCTTGGCCCACAAACTGTTAGAAAACCTAGTGTTAAGTATGCAAAGATGTATAGGAATACTAGGTCACCAAAAAGCCAAGTTAGTAATCATGGAACAGGCTTCTTTGCTTCTAGACCTAAGACTATGTCTAGAAAAGCTTGTTACACATGTGGTAGCTTCTCACATTTGGCATACAAATGTGTCAACGCTTCCAATGTCAACGCTGATAGGAACCATTTCAGCGCTGACAAAAGTCAACATAGGTCAAACACTGTCAGACCCAATACCTTTGTGAACAAAAGTTCACAAGTCGTTAGACCAGCCCCATTCTTTTCTAGAGGGTCTAACACACAAGGCCTAAGACCTTTTCAAAAGTCAAACACTTGGTCAAATAGGCAATGGGTTCCTGTAGCAAACCCTAGGTTCAACGCTGATAAGAGCAATCGGGGCGCTGACAAGAGAAATTTCAGCGCTGATAGAAACACTGCCAAACCTAGTTATTTGCAACCACAGGGAAATAGGTCTAAAGCTTCTACTAGCTTAACATGGAGACCAAAACAAGACCAAAACCCTAATTCTACTGGTATTTCTATGACATGCAACAGGTTTCATTATATTTCAAAGGCATTGTCAACACCAATTGGGGTTAACTGGGAATTTCATTCAAACAGGGATGAAAATGGGGTTGTTATGAGAACCAAGTCTGTTCTTGTTGAACAACCAGATGAATCCAAGTCTTCCAAGGCTTGGGTTCCCAAAGAAAACTAATGTGTTTTCTTTATGTGCAGGGCATTCAGAAGAAGATCAATGATTATGGATACTGGGATAGTGGATGCTCAAGGCACATGACAGGGAAGGAAGACTATCTGACTAATTTTTCTCCTATTCAAGATGGTGATAAGGTATACTTTGGAGGGGGCTACGACACCATCACTGGAAAAGGAACCCTTGTCACCAACAATCTACGATTTGAGAATGTCTTCCTGGTAAAAGAACTGGATTATAATTTGTTTAGTGTATCACAAGTATGTGATAACAAAAATAAGGTTCTTTTCACAGATACTGAGTGCTTGGTGTTAAGCAAAGATTATAAGCTCCCTGAGGATAAATACATAGATTTTAGAACACCAAGGCATAAAGACATATATAATGTGAATCTTAATGGAATTAAGGTAAATAATAAAATGTCATGTCTGTATGCTAAAGCCTCAGTAGATGAAAGTAATCTTTGGCACAGGAGATTAGGGCACATAAACTTTAAGAATATCAATAGACTTGTGAGGCTTGGTTTAGTTGATGGTTTGCCTGAAAAGGCTTTCCACAATGACCACTCTTGTGTTGCATGTCTTAAGGGCAAGCAGCACAAGGTCTCATTCAGGTCTAAACAGGTGCACTCTAGTTCTAAACCACTTCACTTATTGCATATGGACCTCTTTGGTCCAACTAATATAGAAAGTTTGAAGGGTAAATCATATTGTTTTGTTATCACTGACGATTATTCCAGGTTTACATGGACTTTCTTTTTAGCCAAGAAAAGTGAAACTGCCCAAAGTCTGATTAATTTCATTACCCAAATTGAAAAGAAGAATGGTAATGAGGTCAAAATTATTAGAAGTGACAATGGGGGTGAGTTTAGAAATCAGTTGTTAGATGATTTTTGTGCCAAGAAAGGGATTACTAGACAGTTTAGCATAGCTAGAACCCCACAGCAAAATGGGGTTGCTGAAAGGAAGAATAGAACCCTTATTGAAGCAGCCAGAACCATGTTGGCTGATGCCCACTTTCCTATAGCCTTTTGGGCTGAAGCTGTTAACACAGCTTGTTATGTTCAAAATAGGGCATTGGTCAACAAAATACATAATAAGACACCTTATGAATTACTTTGGGGAAGGAAGCCAAATATTGGCTTTCTCAAGCCTTTTGGTTGTCATGTAGTTGTTTTAGAAACTAGTGAAGCCCTAGGTAAATTTGATTCAAAAGGTGATGAAGGCTACTTCATGGGTTATTCAGTGCAGAGCAAAGGATATAGAGTTTACATTAAAAAGGAAAAACGTATACTTGAAAAGGTACATGTTAGGTTTTTAGAAAGTAAACCTAGTGATCCTGAAAATGGTCCAAATTGGCTGTTTGACTTAGAACCTTTATCTAGAGCTTTGAATTATATGCCTGTTACTGATCCAGACATTGTGAAGGTAACTTCAAGTGTTTTGGAAAAGAGAATTGGTAATGTTTCAGGTATACAGGTTGCTAAGGAGGATGGACCACCAGCAGTTATATCATCTCCCACACAAGAATATGTTACACTTCCTATATGGACAGATGAGTATTATGATGCTGCTGCTGCTGCTAGAAAGGATAATGGTGGTTTTCAAATACCACCAAATACAAACATGCATGGTGCTTCAGGCGCTGACAAAGGGAAATCAAGCGCTGACAAGAGCAATTCAGACGCTGATGGATCAGACGCTGACACAAGCAGTTCAAGCGTTGTTAGCTGTCACACCCCCAAATTCACTGCAGCGGAAGACTTGCTTTGGGGATTTGTGACTTCATGAGTATTCGAGAGCTTGATCCGAGAACGACCTCTACATGCCAAAAACCACAAAGTAGACTCCAAATAATCCACATAGTCAAGTACCTGAAATACATGCTTAAAAATGTCAACATAAAGTTGGTGAGTTCATAAGTTTGTTTTAAAACGTTTATGAAAAATTAGAGTTTTACCGACCACTGCACCTTGCAATAAAATATAAGAGTTTAAAAATCACAGCTTCTGTTAAATAGGCTTTCTTTGATAATTTCAAAGTTTATTAGTAAAAACAAAGTTTATTGATAAATACAGAGTTTACTGATAAAGGCGGAGTTTACTGATAGTAAATATAGCTTACTGATAATAACATAGTCTTCTAGAAATAAATAGAGTTTTCTGATAAAACAGAGTTCATAGATAATAGTTAGCGTTTTCTGATAAAAACAAAGCTCGCTGATAAATAATAAGTTTTCCAATAGAATAGAATTGTTTAATGAACCACAAGATTTTCCAACCACTTAGTGACAATATAACAAATACAAAGTCACTAAATAAAATAAGGCATTTATTATTGTCTAAGCTCATGACACCGAAGCGTTAACAACACCGGTAGTATAATCATATAATGCAGCCCCTACGGATGCCTAACCCACGACATCCGTCCTCAGACTCAAATGAAACTGTGTCCGCTTGTCCTCTGTTGGACCAAGCCGGACAGGGGCGTCAACCCCGATAGATCTATCCATAACATTCGCGCTTTCGACCGGTCATCCGGTCTGAAATTAACGGTTCATGATAATGGGCCAAAGTAATTGGGTTAAAGTGGGACTTAGACCAATACATAAAAGAGATATGCACTTGTGTTCATTCTTGCAACCATTGTCTCTACCCGAGAACCAGTAAAAAGCAGTTAAAGTTTTGGGCTATGAAAATCACAATAGAAATTTTAGTATTAGCATTCATATGTATAACAATTAGAGGAGTTGACCACTCAGCACGTAACAATTAAACCAGTTTAAAGATAGTTTATGACCAACCAAGTAAGCTTAACATTAGCTTATGACAATCAAGTAATTTATAAACAGTTATAGACAACCAAACAAGTTTAATATCAGTTTCTGACAGCCAAGCAAGTTTATAAGTAGTTTATGACCAAGCATGTACCTCCCCCAAAGAGCAATTATAAAACATTTATAACTCAATTCAAAGCAAGAAAAGGTGGGGTATGAACTCACCTTGAAGCGATATCAACGGCCAAATAGCACAAACGTAGGCATGGAGAAATATTAGCTCAAAACAATCCGTATCCTAGATTAAATAAAGTATGTATCACTATACATGCATAGCAACAATAACCGTAGCATTTAGTCCCCTAGTATGTGCTTGAGTTTATTTAACTAAATCGATAGTTTTTAACTCTTGTGAAAGTTTAACGTTTTACTAAAAATGTAGGTATTTAATCATCATATATTTAACAATATTGGACACTTCGTCGTCAGGTAGTTTATTTAGTTAAGTCATTTAATGGGTCAAATATCCTAAATATATTTTTATTATTAACAAAATATATTAAGTAAATGAAATAAATATTTTGATTTATAAATAACTTTAAAGAAAGTAAATTAATAAATGTATTAAAACAAAATATAATAATTGCCCCATGTTGGGGAACAGGGAACACAAAACATTTGTTTGAAATCCTTTCTTTTTCTCAAATCGTATTCTGTGTTTTATTTTCGATAAATAGCTGTTTTTCTCGATTCTTTAAGAATAAATAGCGAGCTCGTTATTGGCTCGCGGTGCAAACTCAAAGTATCGTCAGATAGTCCGCCAGCCAGTCTATAGGCTCATGTTTTTAGTTTTATAAACCGATATCGTTTAATGGGTTAAAATCGTGTCCGAAGTAGGGTTCTTGAAATCATTTTAAAAGAAAATAGTTTAATGGGTCACTTTCGATCTTGTATACGGTTTTTGACAAAAACTTTTGGGTCAAACCAAAAGTATACCTGTGTAGACGGCATGGCCGTCTACATATTTCGTTGTTTAACCGACTCTGGGCAACGCTGTTTCGAGTGTCAAAAGGGGTCGAAAAAGGGTCCGATGTGGTAAACATCCTACGGGTTTCTTTTGATGTAACATAACAGAATAATTTTTCTTTATAATGTGCAGGTACCATTTGTATTTGCCACGGTGGTTTTTGGACAAACTTTTAATCTAGCATAACTATTTCCTCGATTGACCAAAAGACGTGTTTTCATGGGCTATAGACTTTCGACTAGTCCGTCTATGGAACTAATCGCTATACGACCTGTATCCGTGGTTAAAGGTGGTCAAAACTGAGCTCAAAGTAAGCCTAGTTGATCTTTTCAAGGTGGGCGCATCTCCTTTCCTGTTTAATCCTTTTTGAGTGTGTCAACTTGTGTACTATCTTATGATTTGTATGCTTTGCTAATTAAGTAAGACTCAAACATATCACTATGATTTCATAACTTGTAATATGTATGTTTTAACATCGTAATTTCATGATACATTGTAAAGCGTCTCGCATGGTTTGTGTTTTGTTCGAAAATAGTAGATAGCTCAAAAGATTCACGTACGTGATTTTCTATTTATAAAACCAAGACTCATTCCTCAAGCACAATACTACTAGGAGACCTACATGCATAAATAGTGAGGGAAAACAGTATGAATACTCACTTCGAAAGTCCTAATACACGGAACTTCCAAATCAACTAGAAACTAGCGCCCGTGACTCGAATAACCAAAGCTCGGTCTCCTTTCTTTGGGCTTGTTGCTGCTTCTCGATCAGATGTAAAAAAAAATAGGGTAGGGTTTGTTTTGGTTTAAGTGTGAGGCGAAAAATGAAAACCTTAAAACGTGATAACAACCCAAGCTTGTATGCCATTCTTCTTCACTTCTTGCTACTGTGGTCGAATACCAGGGAGGAGAGACAAAAGAGTTTTTAGTTTATGTTATGTGTGAGAAAACTAAAGGGTTTTGGGTAGTATTTATAGATGTCAATAACTAAGTAACTTTCTTAGTTTTCTTAGTTGGTCTAGTTTAGTCTTGATGTAATGTTTCTTGTTGAGAAAAGTTGTTCCAAGGAGACAACAAAATGTACAGTGGCTGCAATTTGGGGAAGGAAAACATGGGTACTTGTGTAAAGGTACTAGGAAAATTAATGAAGGGGTTGTACAGGAAGGATATCACGTGAACAATAAAGCATGGGGAATTGCTATTATTTTCTTTGAGGGTCGCGTCTGAAACACGGGAAGAAGTACAACATCGGGTTTTTAACTTTTATATTTGTGTTCATTTCTTGAGCAGCGAACCAAAGAGAAAACAGACCTAGGAAACGTATTCTTGTAATAACGACTACTATGTTATGATATTGTTTCCTTGTTACCATTTTTGTTTGGGAGTGTAGTATGTTGGGTCGTAATCAAGCAACAGAAAAAGGAATGGCTATATATAAAAAAAAATTATAGTACTTGTATAAGACAAGAAGACATGATAAGGGAGTTTATGTACTTGTGGATCTAAACACCAAAGCTGACCATTGTTAAAATGACTACGCAGGTCAAAACTTATGAATTTGGGGAAGAACAATATTCACACTTTCCTTGGAGACCACAAAGAAGGACAGGGATTCTCGATGCTTAACTTTCTACAGGGATTCTCGATGTTTAACTTTCTTGATACATGATGGGTAAATGTGATGTTTAGAAGGTTTAGGTGATGAATGGAGACATAAATAGAAAGTGACAGTATGGAGTTAGAAGTAGGAGGGGCAGGTTTTTGCTAGTTTATATACTCGGGCTATTTGGTACGTTACGTATTTTTTATTTTATTTTTAGTTAGAAGTATTATTCAATGGCTTCATGAAATAATTTACATGCCATTATATAAATTATAAACTACTATAATAATTACTATTGAGTCGTTATTAAAATAAGTTGGTATTAATTGTCTAGCGTCGGATTATTGAGGGGTGATATCAAATGTACGCGAAATAAGTTTTCGATCCCAATTAAATCTCATTTGTGTCGCGTCAGTTCTCAGATTTAACGTAGTATTTTACAATATGTAAAATAAACTCCCGTTTTCGAATCAAATGACTTTGATATCTCTCGAAAACGAATTTCGATTAATAAATACTATAATTTATTATTATTTAAAGTCTAGAAAATTCCCGGTTGTCACATTAGCCCTAACGCTGACAAACAAGGATCAGACTTTGACAACACCTTTGCACATCTTTTCTCTTCACATTTTGAACAAGGTGGACCTTCCAACGTCCATGAAGAGATTCATGTTGATCAAACAGAGTCTGATGAAGAAGATATTGGCAACATGGAGCGTGAAGTTGAGGACACCAGACTTTTTGAAGGAGGAGTTCTCACTTCCACAGCAAAGGATCACCCCACATCTCAGATCATTGGTGATGTTATGGCTCCAGTTCAGACAAGAAGATCCCATCAAAGTCTTGGTGGATTTATTGCCAATATACACAAGAAGGTTGATACCCCTCTTGTACAAGCATGTTTGTTTGCCTGTTTTCTGTCACAGGAAGAACCCAAGAAGATTTTTGATGCTCTCAAGGAACCAAGTTGGGTGGAAGCAATGCAGGATGAGCTTCACCAATTTGCTATACAGGATGTTTGGGAGCTGGTTGATTGTCCTAGATATGTGAGACCAATTGGGACAAGATGGGTTCTAAGGAACAAGAAGGATGAAAGAGGTATTGTGGTCAGAAACAAGGCACGTTTGGTAGCTCAGGGATACACACAAGAGGAAGGTATAGATTATGAAGAAGTTTTTGCTCTAGTAGCAAGAATTGAAGCTATAAGAATTTTTCTAGCTTATGCCTCTTGCATGAACTTCACTGTTTATCAAATGGATGTGAAGAGTGCTTTCCTCTATGGGACAATTGTTGAGGAAGTATATGTCATGCAACCTCCTGGTTTTGAAGATCCTGAGAATCCAGACAAGGTTTATAGAGTGAAGAAAGCTATGTATGGACTTCATCAAGCCCCTAGAGCATGGTATGGTACCTTGTCTACCTATTTGGTGGACAATGGATTCAAGAGGGGCACCATAGATCAGACACTATTTACAAAGAAGAAAGGAAAACATGTGTTGCTTGTGCAGGTCTATGTTGATGACATCATTTTTGGGTCTACTGATCCAAAAATGAGTGAGGATTTTTCCAAGCTCATGACAGATAAATTCAAGATGAGTGCAATGGGTGAGATGAACTTCTTTCTAGGTTTACAAGTTCAACAGAAAGAAGATGGTATCTTCATTTCCCAAGACAAGTATGTAGCTAAAATCTTGAAGAAATATGGTTTTTCTCCACATGAGAAGGAGGCTTCCACTCCTATGGATAGGCAACACCCTTGGGGAAAAATTGGAGCTGGAAAGGATGTGGATGTTAGGCACTATAGATCAATGATTGGATCATTGATGTATCTTACAGCCTCAAGACCTGACATCATGTTTGCTGTGTGTGCATGTGCACGCCATCAAGTGACTCCCAAAGAATGTCACCTTTTTGCTGTGAAGAGAATTTTTAGGTACCTAAGATGTTATCCTGATCTTGGCTTGTGGTACCCAAAAGATTCTCCATTAGACCTTATTGCATATTCAGACAGTGACTATGGTGGTGACAAGTTTGATAGGAAATCCACAACTGGTGGATGCCA
Source organism: Glebionis coronaria (assembly GCA_025667525.1). NCBI lineage: Eukaryota > Viridiplantae > Streptophyta > Magnoliopsida > Asterales > Asteraceae > Glebionis > Glebionis coronaria. The sequence goes on along the minus strand of JANFOE010000122.1, from coordinate 1,748,759 downwards.
ATTTCTTGGGAGCAGATTGATATCTTGGCAATGCAAGAAACAAACAGTGGTGGCAAACTCTACAACTGAAGCAGAATATGTTGCAGCAGCTGCTTGTTGTGGACAAGTCTTATGGATTCAGAACCAGCTGTTGGATTATGGGTATAATTTTATGCATACCAAGATTTTTGTAGACAATAACAGTACTTTATGCATTATTAAAAATCCTGTACATCATTCTAAAACCAAACACATAGAAATTAGACATCATTTTATAAGAGATTGCTTTGAGAAAGGTTTAATACAACCAGATAGGGTAGACACAGAAGATAATGTGGCTGATTTATTAACTAAACCTTTTGATGCTGGAAGATTTCAATATTTGGTAACAAATATTGGAATGGTTAATCTCACTTAATATGTGTTTTGGAATCTTTTTGTAAAAGTATGTACAGGATAATGCATTGTTATTGGTCTTTGTGATGATTTAGATTTTCCACTTTATTTTTCTAACACTGACAAAGGTAAATGTAACGCTGTCAAGTGTTATTTTGCCGTTGTTAGAGATATTATTGTCTAACGCTGACAAGAGTTCCTTCAACGCTGTTAAGTGTTGTCGGGACGCTGTCAGCAACAAATGTTAGTTTTGTGGTTTTCATCTAAATGTGTAGGTGGTGATAGCTTTATGCCATTGGATACAGAGTTGCTTATGGATCTTTGAAGAGCTATTTGGACATGTTTTGTTTATGGATGATGGTTGGAATATTTATATTCCTATCTTGACATAAATTTTTAATGTTCATATATATTTTGAAAACTCATGTATCATAGTTTAAGGGGAGGTTTAAGGAACCTTTAGGACTCTTGGGTATTCTTATAATACTCTTATCACAATTCTAGATTGTGTCCACAGGTGAGTATGGGTTAGTTTTACTAAACCATGAGGCACTGTAGCATGCAAAGTTGATAAACTATGCATGCTGCCAAGACATTTTTGGCCTAGAATTGGTTGTGGTCTGATGGGAGACTTGGGAATACTTTGGTTATGGGTTTACCAGGGAGTTACAAAGAATTTTATGAAATAACTTTGTTGGTAACTATTTTGGTTAGCAAGGGACACTAGAGGTCATTTGTGTCTATCTTGCTTAAGCAAGTGTGCATAAATGGACAGTGCTTGCCGCCCAGTAATTATTATCAACTTGTAAGATATTTCCCTTAGGATAAATTACTTTGTTAAGGTCTTTTTCTTTTTAAATATTTTTATTTTTATTTTTAGACGCTGACAAGTTTTCCTCCAAACGCTGTTACGTCCAATCGTGACGCTGACAAGGCTTTAGGCAAACGCTGACAAGAAAATATAGCCGTTGGGCGCTGATGGGCTATTTTTGACCGTTGACACCTAGTGGGCCCTACCCAGTTGTTATTTTTGACTAATCTTTGGCCGTAATTTTGGGGAGTTGTTACTTTTAATTAATGCATGAGATAAGTTATATTTGATTCAATATTTTCATCATTGCTCTTTGAATATAACCGCCTCATTTTTGACCAATCAAAATCATGCATCTCTCCTATAAATTTGGCTAATCTTTTTATTCTGGGTATTCATATTTTCTTGTCTAACACTTTTCTCCTAGATTTTTCCCATATCACATAACCTAAACAGCTTTCAAAAATGGCACCCAAGTTCAACTCAAAGAATTTAACATTGGAGTTCAAGAGCCAACACAATATGGTAGCTTACTTGACTGCTGATGATGATTTGTTTCCTCAGTATTCACAAATGGTGGCATTTTTAAATGCATCCTATCTCAGGTATGCACTTTCTCATACACCATTAGTCCCTGTCGCACACATTAGACAGTTTTGGAACACTGCTAGTTCCACAACAACTAATGGAGTGACCACATTAACATCTACTGTTCATGGAAGAACATGGGTGGTCACTGAAGCCTTGGTTCGCCAAGCTTTACGTCTTGATGACGCTGATGGTGTGACTACCCTTGCCATTGCAACAATAGAACAAGGTCTTAGGGATTTGGGTTATCCTATTCCTGCTGATGTCACTTTAAATAAATATCATAAGCAGGAATTTCCCTCTGACTGGAAATATTTGATACATGTCCTTTTACAATGCTTAAGTCCAAAATGTACTTCTTTTAATGAAATAAACAGGTCAATAGCAAGTGCTTTGGTTTGTATAACACGTGGGCTTAAGTATAATTTTTCAAAAATGATTTTTGAAGGGATGTGTAAAAACAAGGGAAGTAAAATAACTTTGGCTTACCCTAGATTTTTGCAAATGGTCTTTGATTTACAAGAATATTGTTCTAGGGATCATGACACTTTTTATGAGATCCCTAAACAACAGAAAACCATTTTTGCTAAAATGAGCTCCACAAATGAATCCATACCTCTTACTCAACCCATGCTTGAAGTAATTCAGGCTGCTCAACCACAACCACAACCACAACCAGAACCTGAACCTCAACTTGAGTCTATTCATGACCCATTACCTTCACCAGAAAACATGGACATTGACCAACCCAGCGCTGACACTCAAAATGTTGGCGCTGACACAGCCAATCCCGACGCTGACACCATTCCTGAACAATCCCAAACACCCCTTAACCAACCCACACCCACACAATCTACTTCATCTTCTACCCCATTACAATCTAGGTTAAATAAACGCCAAAGGACTACTGGAGTGTTCTCCTCTAGTGGTCCTAGCCTTGTAGCAGAGAGAACCACCTCCACAAGTGTGGCTGGTGAAATGGGTGAGGCTGGGGCTATTGACACAGGCTTAGATGCTGGTCAAGACAGTCCCAACATCATTAAGACCTTATCCATGCCCCATGATTCTATTTTGGGAGGTCAAATCCCCATTTTAGCTGAGGGCAGATTGGAACCAATGACAATAATTGAATTGACGGCTGCTGTCATTAGCTTGCAAAAGCAAAATGTCAGCCTTGTACAAATTGTCAACAAACAGGGACGTGAACTCCAAGTTTTGAGAGAGAGGGTCACTGTTTTGGAGAATCCAAGTAGCAGGAGTCTAATGGAGGAATCTTCCAAAGGGGAGGATGAAGAGGATGAGGAGGATGAGCTGATTCATACAGCAAGTGAGAAGAGTTCAGAGAAGAGTTCACAATTTAGTGAATCTTTGCAGGTTGCTGAAGCACTCACCAACTTGAAGAAGCACCCAGTTGTTGATACATCCAAGGTGACACCATTGAACTTGGAAGGATCTTTCAAAGAAACATTGGGCGCTGATACAGGCTTGGACGCTGACACATCCAGCGCTGATAAAGGTAATCGTGGCGCTGATAGGAGCAACTTGAACGCTGACAAAGTTGCAGGTGGTGTTGATGTATTCCAGCCATCAACAATCATCAAAGATGTGTCCACACAGGTTTCTTCTTCTACTTTACCAATTATTGATCCAAAAGACAAAGGTAAAGGGATCCTGATTGAAGAAGATGTTCCAAAGAAGGATGCAACACAAATTGCTTTTGATGAACAGTTGGCTGCACAACTTTTGCAAAGTGATTTGAAGAGGAGTAGAAGATCACCATTTGTTGTTTCTGAGAGTGAGGAAGAAAGTGGTGATGGAAAGGAAGGTGATAGCTCAGATTCAAGTATTCAGATTATTGAAGATCCAGAAAGGCTTGAATATGGGGATGAGCTAGCAAAGGAAAGGTTGAGTGAGTTGAAGAATCAAATTGATTGGGACCTACCAGAAATCACCAGAATGTACCATGCTTGGGAAGACAAGGTTATGGACAACCCAGGAATGAGCTTATCAGATCAAATTTGGGGGTTGGAAGTTCTGCTTAGGGTACAAGATGACATAAAGGTGATTATGAGGTTTAATGCACAAGAGGTCAAGACCTGGCTCAAAAGGGATAGAAGGCAGTTATACTATAAGTTGCTTAGATGCCATCAGCCCAGATGGACATACAAGAAGTTACTGGCCTTATCTTTTGAGGAGCTAGAGTATAGGGCACATCCTATTTGGAGGAAGGTGCAAGAACAGAATGTCTACCAGTTTCTTTCAGAAGAAAGGAAACAAGAGCTTGCTGAGGAAATGCAGATTCAAAAGGAAATAAGGATTGCTCAAAGACCAGTGAAGAAAGGAGATCCTTTTCAATTTCCCAAAGATATGGATGTGTATTTTCCAACTGAAGGTGTAATAAGGAAGCATCTCAAGCTTTCTCCATTGGAAGCTTCAGATTTGGTTAATGTAGTACCTCTGGATGACAGAAATCCAATCATCAGTTTTGATGAAGATGAGTGTGGATTTTGGAAGATTGGACGATTTGGAAAGGAGGTACATACTTTCACTTCAGTTATTTCTATTTTTGCAAGCATAGACAGGGAAGACTTGGTGCATCTATGGAGATTAATAGAGGCCAAGTATACAGCTGAAGCACCTACTTCAGCAAATGGAATAAGACTTTGGAACACATTTATGACTTTGTGTGGTCCAAAAGAAGCAGATCCTGCCATTTGGAAGGATCTTGAAGATGATCTCAGTAATCTTCATTGGAGGCTTTATTCTACTTGTGGTGTATTTCATATGAGCTCTACAAAGTTTTCAGAATATTTACTTGTGGATGCTGACTATTTCTTGTCCAAAGAAGTGTTGGAGAAGATGCTAGAGACACCCTTGGAGATTGATTATACTAGTGACGTGGCCAAGGACTTGATCAGATATGTTTATCACCAACATAAGAAGTTTTTGCAAGATTCCTCCTAAGTCTTAAGTTTTTATTCAGAAACTTGATCATTGGTATAGATATCAAGTTTAGGGGAGGATTGTTGGGAATAAAATATAGGTCAGTTCACTAGACGCTGATAAGAAGAATGTCAACACTGATAAGAAGACATTGGACGCTGACAGCCAAGCGTTGACATTGAAGAAGTCAACGCTGACAGCCTTGAAGATTGACACTGATAGAATATCTTTATACGAATCGTTTTGTTTATTTGTTTCTTTATTTATGTATGGTAAAGATAAGCACAATATTGTATTTTCCATTATTATCTTTACCTAGAATAGTTGATTCGTAGCTTATTGTACAAGACTTCTTGTTCTATAAAAGAAGATCTTTTAGGTTAAAGTCATATCTGAGTTTTCATAAGTATTCGCAAGTTAAACCTTTCATTGTAATCAATTCGATCATTCTAATACAAGTGAAAGTTTGTTTAACATCTTTGTGTTTTAGATCAAGTGTTAATTCCGCATAACACTTTGTTACTTTACTCATAAGCAAAGGTTTCTCTACGTGTAGTACTTGATCTAATCTCGTATACACAAAGCTTAATCGATCTAAGTTTGGGATCAACAACTATTACTATATTGTATACGTAGAACAATAAATACACAAGTACTCCAAATACGTGAGCAATCACAACCTTGATTCGGGATTTCATCACTCGATCATTGTATTCGAATCTCAAACCAAAGAAAAAGGCAAAAATAGATAAATACTTTCGTGAAGCTTGATTTTGATAATACAAACTATAAGGTGGGTATAAGGCGGTTGTATTTCACAACCTAAAGGAAAAAGGCTCTTAAGTGCTTCGCGCCGCCTCGTTTCCTCCGCTTGCTTGTGCGTATTTGATTTTGAGAGTGAATCGAGGGTTTTGCCGCCCAAAGTATTATTACATATCATATATATTTTCTTGGTTTCCATTTGATTAAACCCTCTTGAACGATTTGGTGTTCCACCATCGTTCTAAAGTCATCGAAGACGTTCACTCCACGTGATCGTTTTCATTCCTTGAGGCCTTTTTTAATCAAGAGATTTGATTAGTGAGGAGATTTGTGGACCTTGTTGTCTACTTAATACATTCACCAATTTCCAAAAAAGTTAATACAATCAAAAACCACAAAAATTGAAAAAACACAAAATACCAAAAAGAATCTTCTTTGCTCGCCTTCTCGTTGTACGTGACGTTTATGCAAACTCGCTCTAAAGCTAGACGTGCTCGTAAACGAAGAAACAAATCACTCACTCAATCTAGTGAGGAGTCTCCAAGTGAGGAACCTATTGTAGAACAAGAAGCTATCATGGCTAATCGTACTATGATGGAGTTGCTTCAAGCACCCACCGAGGGTTTTGGAGAGGCCATTGTGATTCCCGCCATCCTTGCGGAGAACTTTGAGATCAAAACGGGTTTAATGTCCATGCTTCAAGCAAACAAGTTTCGCGGTCACGAAAAAGACAACCCACATTATCACATTAGGCAATTTAATCGTCTCACCGCGACAAGCAAGTTTAAGGATGTACCACACGATGCCATCAAGATGATGTTGTTTCCTTACTCGTTAGATGGACCCGCCAAGATTTGGCTTGAGAAAGAACCGCCGAATTCGATTTTGACATGGGCCGATCTCGTGTCTAAATTTGTGAATCAATTTTTTCCACCATCTAAGACAACACATTTGAAAAACGAGATTTCACGTTTTACACAAAGACCAAATGAGAGTTTTTCAATGGCTTGGGAAAGGTTTAAAGAAATGTTGCATGAATGTCCACACCATGATTTTTCCGAATTGCATCAAATTGACACTTTTTATAATGGGCTTAATGAACATGAACGAGATTATTTAAATGCCGCCGCGGGTGGTAATTTTTTGTGCAAAACGACCAATGAGGCTTTGAAAATCATAGAAAATAGGTCTAAGGTCTATAGCCCTCGTAACACACCGAGTGTTGCCAATTTGGGCTCGTCATCATCTCGTTCCATTAATGCCTTGCAAGATGAAGCAAATGAGGAGAATCGGTTTTTCGATAGGTTTTCGACTCTTATGTCTCATTGGAAAGCTCAAGAAGCTTCAAGCACCGCTTCGGTTAAAGCGGTTGCTAAGAGTTGTATTTCGTGTGGTGGAGCTCATGATTTTTCCGAGTGCATTACCGCGGATGGTAACGCTTCGAATGCTTATGTAGCCACGGGAACTTATAACCAAATCGGTCAAGGTTCCCGCCAAAATCAAGCTCCACAAAGTCAAAATGCTAATAACTATCGAAACAACAATCAAGGTGGAAATTACCAAGGAAATCAAAGGAATTATAACAAGGGTAATTACCAAAGTGGAAATGGGCAAGTTTCTAATCAAAACCAAAACCGTGATTTTCAAACTCCTACTCAAGGTTTTCAAAATGCTCACACTAAAAATTTGCAAGGAGAATTTTTAGATTATGCTAAGGCTAATGATGCTAAGTTTGATAACATGCAACGTGAGATGATTAGCTTAAGATCCGAGTTGAAAAACGAGCTTAAAACCGAACTTGCTAATGAACTTAAAACTCATGCTAATAAAATGGAAGGAAATGTCACACGACTCCAACAAAATCAACAAAAAATGGAGCAAGGACAACATGAGATTAAGCAAGAGTTGTTAAAAGCGGATGCTAGGCAATCTAAGTTTGAAGACCGTATGGCTAAGATGTTTGAAGCTATCATGTGTAAGCCCTCTTCTTCGGGTGGTCTTCCTAGTGATACCATCGTGAACCCGAAAGGAGAATTGAAGGTTATTACCACTCGTAGTGGTAAAACTTTCAAAGAACCCATTTCTCGTCCAAGTACTTCTATGGAGAAGGAAAAAGAGAAAGAACCCGAGGTCGTGGTTGAAAAGGAGCACATTACAAGCCCACGAAGTACCGCTCAAACCACACCTACGGTTGAACCAATACCCATTATGGAACCCGAGATTCCAAGGCCGATGCCTATGCCTAATTTGCCCCAACCCACACCACCTTTACCCTACCCATCAAGACGAAACAAGGAAAAGGCACAAGAACGAAATAATTATCAATTTGAACTTTTTATGAAAATGTTTCGTGACTTGCATTTTAATATAAGTTTTGCCGACGCCTTAGTCATGATGCCTCGATTTGCCGCGAACTTCAAAAGTATGTTGAATAACAAAGAAAAATTGCAAAAATCGTCTAGTTGTTCTTCGGTTTTTCTAAGCCGCATACCTCAAAAAGTTGGTGATCCTGGAAAGTTTTTAATCCCATGTGCTATCCAAGACATGGAAGAATGCTACGCCTTGGCCGATCTTGGTGCTAGTATTAATTTGATGCCTCTCGAGATTTTTAAATCGCTCAATCTTCCAAATCTCACTCCTTCAAGAATGTCAATCGAAATGGCCGATCATTCTACGATTCTAGCTTGTGGAGTTGCCGAGGACGTCTTTGTGAAAGTTGGGAAATTCTATTATCCCGTGGACTTCATTGTTGTTGATATTCCCATCGATCCTAAAGTTCCGTTAATTTTAGGTCGATCTTTTTTGGATACCTCGAGAGCACTTATCGATGTGCATGCAAGAAAAATCACTCTTCGTTTCAATGAGGAAGAACTCGTCATTAATGCAACCCAAAACTCCACTCTTTCTCATGTTTATTCGATCACATCTTTGTACAATGTCAATCCTATCAAAAACATGTGTCAAAAGATTTCAAATAGAGTTTTAGGAGTTGATAAAAATGAAGTTCCGTCCCCTCCGCCGATGGAGGTTAAGAGTGTTAAGCCTTTGATAACAATCTCGAGTGATTCTTCGGATGATGAATACGTTGATCCCGATGGGGAGGTTTTCTTCGTTGACAAAAGATTTGAAAACTTGCCACCACCAAAACCAAAACGCTTTCAAAATGTGAGAATTTTTAGTGTGACTAACATTGTTTTAGATACACCAAATATTTTTGACATAATTAAATCGGGTTTTCACAAGGAGAGTTTTAAAGATGAAAAAGGAAAAGATTTTGAATCTAATTTAAAAGATTTTTCTACAATTCTAACTCCGTCATCACCGCGTTTATTGAGTACTACAAGCTCGTCTTCTCCTTTTGACGATGCTTTGTGTGGACCTAGTGTGGGGGAAGCCCCTTATGTTCCCTCCCCTTTCTCCACCGAGGACGAGATATTTGATCCTGGAATTGCTTTTATAGGGAAATCTCGGTCTTCCACCGATGCAATAAATGGAAAATCTTTTCATTTGATTGGTGCGAGTCTACCTCGAGTAGCTCAATGTTTTGACTTACCCATTGTCCCACCCTTCTATTTCTTCTCTCCTATTTTCTTCTATCCCATTGGGATTTGTGTTGGAGTTGTGTTGTCTCGTCTTTCATCCGAAAACGAGGACGCTATCTTTGACCCCGGTATACGTTTATCGGATTTTTAAAGTACTCCACGTACTTTTGGGCCTTGTTTATCATGTAAGCCCCACCAAAAATTGGCCATACCATGATTATCCCTAAATGATCACATTTATGGGGATTCGAGTCGAGCTTTTGACTCGGTTATCAAAAACAAGGTGCCTCGTGGGGGAGACCCATGCTTATCCATGTACATATTATTGCTTTCTAATTAGTTAATGTGAGGGGATTTGTGCCCTTCCAACCTTTGTTCCATGGTTGTTTGTGAATTGTGTCTTTTAGATCATCATCTTCACGATTGGAGCCTCTCGTGTTCGTTTCATGGGAGCACTCGATCGTTTGCTTTGGAGGCCTTTCCCAATATCCACATATGATATATCCTTTTATGTTCTAACCTTAGGTTTTTAGCACACTTCATAAACGGCTTTAAACTTATTGGTTACACCCTTTCCATGCTAGATTAGGCATTCGACTACGTCTCTAGTATGGGGGTGTTTGCACCCCTAGACTCGAAACATTGAGGACAATGTTTAACTTTAGTATGGGGGGGTGAATAGATACTTGCCTTGCCAAACCTTCACGCTTTCCAAAGTTTATCGTTTTCTTGCAAAATAAGGCTAAAAATGGCCAAATTTTAAAATTTTTCTCATATTTCATAAGTGTTTGAAGACACGAATGTAGATTTTCCGATGGCGAGAATAAGAGTAATTTTTGACTCGACCGTGCGTGTTGAGCACTTAGCTTTGATTCCTTAACTACACATTAGGCTAAGTCTCTTAAATGAGGGCGAGAAATGATAGAGTTAATTATAAGTTACTATGCTAAACGTAGAGTACTCGTATTCTTTCAAAAACTCATGTGTTCTCGTTGGTTGCTTATTCTCCCTTCGCATGTAAATATTTTTTGCTTAATAAATATTGATTTAGCGGTTTAGTTTTGATTGTTGGGTTTCTAGTCTTTTCTAGTAGCTTCCGTGTAATTAAATTGGGAAGACATTAAGGTATCGCCAGCGTCACGGTTTTGAAGTATTGGCAACCCTAATAATCGAAAGCTTCACCCAATAATAAGATTTCAAGTGCTCACCTAAATCTAGCAAACAATTTGAAGCCCCACAAGGCCTAAAATCTATGCAAAATTGAAAGTGAATCAAGCCTTAATCTTCGAAGCTTTAAAGATCCAAAATTCGCTTTAGCGTGAGGATATACGTCTTTGGCTAATAAAACCACCGATGAGGCGGATAATAAAAGGCAAGGCAAGACCGAAGTCATAATAAAAGCTTCATGGCGAAGTTGAATAAAAGATGGAGGTAAACCAAAGATAATAAGGCCCTTCCGTTAGGGGGCGTATAAAAGTCTTGGTAATAAGTCTCATGTTCAAAACCATTATAAAACCGTGTTTATCGATTCTTCTTGTCAACTTAATTTTTTAACATCGTTGTCTATTAGGAGGGGTTATTGATTTGATGGTCTTAGTTACACCGTTAGGACTCTATTTTTAGACCTAAATCTCTATTATCGCATAAGTCAACAATGTATCCTCGTGATCATTAAGACATAATAAAATATAAGAGATACAACTTAGGAATAATGGGAGAATAAGTACATGATTAGGGCATATGAGTAGTGTTAGCATTACTAACTTATAATGACAATGATCTCGTTGCACGCTTGGCATGGAATTAAGGTGAAAATCGAGGACGATGAAATTATTTCTAACGAAGCATTCACGTGTTCTTATTCTATGAACCTAAACGTCCCATTTTGCGATGAGAATCATACATTATGTCTAAAACGCAAGTAGTAGCAATAGTGTAATGTAGCTAGTTTACCATTTCAATAAAAGTGAATAAAATTAAACTTTGGAGATGCTTTGATACTTAATTCTAGCATTGCGTGAGGGCACGACAATGGTTTAGTATGGGGGAGTGATGAGACTGCTTTTATACATGGTCTCATCGTCCAAAACGGCCTTAAAATGCATAAAATATCATAAAATATGCCAAATATATGCTCGTGTTTGTTACTTGTGTATTTTTAGGTACAGATATTGAGGAATTGGCAAAAGATCACAAGAATCAATCAAAAACGAACACGGGAAATGAAGTCGCACAATGAACCGGGCCCAAGTTTGGAATTTTGCAAAAAGACCCTTGAAGAATTGAAGATTGGCAAAAATGGCCCCTCATCTTTGAAGAACTTGTCACATTTGACCCTCAAAATATCAAATGTACAAGTATAATCCTTAATGTTTGAAGATTGTACAAGATCAGTCCCTGGAATTTGAAGAATATACATTTAATACCCTTGGAAAAGTTTTTGGAAGAGTTTGTGCCATATTTGACAAGTTATCAAAAGTTGATTAGAAGAGATTGGGCGCTAATAGCTTTTTAATACAAAGTGGAAAGAATGTGATAACTTGGGGACCATATATGCCAGACAGCCAAACAACTCACAACCTATCAAACTGCCACCTCACCCTCCTCCACCAATCACAAACCCCCACTTCATCCCCTCTCCCACGTCAACATTCCACTCACCCTATTTAAATATCAGATTTAAATAATCTGATTAAATTTTGGTGGTAAACACAAAGTTTAAAAAAGTTAATCCCTTTTCAGATTAAACTTTCCCCTAATCCCAGACGAACCCTAATTTTCCCAAACCTTAATCACTCTCAATTCAAAGGGGTTTTTCCCCAAATCTTCCAGAATGTTAATTAATTCCATCATTATCATTTCCCAACCCCAAAAACCCCCACCACTTCACCCATGTGAGCAGTAGGGACCTCCCCTGCTGCGTCACTTTCACTCTCAAACCCTAAACCCGACAACATAAACGGCTGGATGGAATTCCTTTGTCCCCAAGATCAAACCAACGTCCAAGATCAACCAAGCAAGGCTGGCAACATCACATGGGCATCTTGACCAAAATTCAGTCAAATGAACAAGGGCAAAATCGGATTTTTCAAGCTTTAGGGTTTCCTTTTTTATTATTTGTTTATTCAGCATCTAGATAGTTCTATTATGCCTATAAAAGCATCTCTCAACCTGTGAGAAGAGCTTGGTTCCAGTTTTAAACTTTTGCACTTGTAATTCCTTTTAAGAAATAAAAGTTTGGTATTTGTGAAGTCAAGTGTAATCCCTTTTTATGTTTTTAAAGTTGTGTGTTGTGTTAAAAGTTTAAGCTGAGTTCCATTAAAGATTTCTTGTGTTGAAGTTTCAAAAAAAGGTTTTGAAAAAGTCCTTTTAATCTTCAAAAATCCAAAAAGTTAAGAAGTGAAAGTGGACTGACTTTTTGGAGGTTTGATATTGAAAGAGGTTTTAAAACGTGTTTGAAAGTTCTTGAATGTTTGTGTAAGGTTTTTAAGAAAGAAAAAAGTGAAAACAGATTATTGGATATACTGTGTTTTTCTTTTTGATTTTTCTTTTTCAGGTTTAAAGAGTTGTTGATTCAGTTCTGCATGCACCCCAGTGCATAAGGAGGTGGATATTCATCCACTAGGACCCTTGGATGTAAGGGTTCTAAGATAAAATCTTTTACTTTTTGTTAAATTTCAGAAAATTGGTGGTTTAAGTGATCTTGCATGATTGTTTGATATTTGTTGTTTAAGCTGTTGGATTTGTTTTTATTTGTGTTATTATGCATATTGGATGCTAAGTGGATCAAGTTTGATTTAGTTTGTAAGGTTTTGATTTGAAAATTCTTGATTTAAGTTTTTAAAAGGGTGTTTGGATAAGTGGATTAGCAGGGTAAAATTCTTGACTTGTGATTTTCAAAGGTGTTAGATAGGTGTTATAGGTGTGAGTTAGGATGCTTATAGGTATTAGATTGGATTGGGTCAAGTTTTGAAGCATATGGTGTGTTAAAAAAGTGAAAAGTGAGCTTGAAATCTGCTTAGGCCTATTTGTGCTTATTTTTCATGATTTTTGTGCTTAATCTTTGAAACCTGTTAAGATATTGGGAGATTCAAGGTCTGATTTGGTTTGCATATTGATTGGTGAGTGTGTATGCTTAATTTGAGCCATTGAAGTTCACTAGATTGCAAGTTATAAGCCTAAACAGTCCCCAGACTTGGAAATTTATATCAGCAACTTGTATGAGCCTTTTGAATGCTTGAATTTGTGACTTGGTGCTAAGATTTTGTGCTACTTTGTGTTATTGTGACTCCCTACACTCAGAAAGAGTGTAGGGGTGCCTTGTGTTCCACAAAAACATCACCAATATCCAAAACCAAGTCCTCTTGGTCTCATACTTGTTCATCAGAAATATCACCAAACCTGGGCACGTTTTTGCCTTTTAATTGCTTAATCTTGGATAAGATTTGATTTGGACTGTGTTTTTAAGCTATACTAGGTTACTGGATCAAGTTTCCAAAAGCTAAAAAGAAAAAAAAATAAACTCCAAAAAGGACGTGGCCAGGACTCGAACCTGCGCCACTCCTCTCACATCACATACAAGTTACCATTGCGCCCTAGGGACTTTGACTGATAGGTTTGATTCTGAATTGTATTTAAGGGCATTTTGGTTTGGGCTTGTTTAAATAAGCCGTGGCTTATTTGACTCATTATAGCTTATTGGTTAAGCTTTTTAGCTTCTTTCCATTTTTCCTAGGTTTTAAATAGGTTTTAGGATTTTTCTGGCTAAAAATATTATTTTTCCTTTTATTTAATTAATTTTTAGGATTATTTCTATTTTTAAATTTAGAAAGTCAATTAAAAATATTAAACAGTAATAAAAAAATACAAAAAAATAGTCTTTAGGTTTTTATTTGTATTTTTGAGGTTTACATATAAAAACGTTTTCAAAAACTTTAATTTTTGATTTTATTTAATTTTAGGGTTTTTTAGCAACTTTAAAAAATTAATATAAAATTAACTAAAAGGTTTTAGGAACTTTTGTTTACATTTTCTTCTTAGTTAGAATATTTAGGATTTTTGAGAATTTTTTAGAATTTATTTGAGAACTTTTAATTTTTTGGATTATTTTAATATTATTTTATTCATTAAAATTAAAAGTTTTATTTTTATTTCTTTTTTCATTTTTCCTAGGTTCTATATCATTAATTAGGACTTTTCCCATTTGTAGAATAATTTTTAGGCTTTTCAATTAATTTTTAGAATTAATTTAAGATTTAATAGATTTTAATAGTTTTTAGGAGTTTAAAAATAGTTTAATTTGGTTTTAAAATTTTTTTTAAATAGTTTTTAGCTTAATTAGGTTGTTTTTAAGGTTTACAAACTATAAAATCTTGTTTAGGGCTTTTTAATATTTAAAAGTGATTTTTAGGGCTTTAATTAGCATTAAAAAGTCATTATTAAATTAATTAAAAGGTTTTGGCAAGTTTTGATTTTTTGTAAACTCTTAGAATATTATTTGGGAGTTTTTAGTAATTTTTAGGAATTTCTAGGTTAAAAATTTAAATTTTGTGTTTTTTACGTTTTACGTCGTAACTTTCTAGTAGTGTTTTCGCCTTATTTTTCTATTTTTCTATTTTTTTTTCGTCTTCGTCATTTTCTCTTCTTTTCTTCTCATTAATAATCAAAAACATAATCAATCATTCATTACACAACACACGTGCCTCCTCGAGAGAACGAACTCACCTCATTGGGTCATAAGTGCTTGGTTTTCCTAAACCGACACTTAACGCTTACCGCTTTTTGTGTTGCTTTGTTTTTCCTAAAATAAAGTATATACAAAATCACTACATCAGGCATCTCATCTTTATGTGTGATCTTGCCTTGTTTTTGGCAAGAATCACAATGTTTAACCATCTCGTGAGCATCACGGTAAATGGTGGGCCAATAAAATCCCGAATCAAACACTTTTTTGGCAGTGTAGTTGGGACCAAAGTGACCACCGGTGGGTCCTTTGTGGCAAGCCTGGAGAATGCCCAAAGCGGCCGGTCCGTCAACACATCGGCGAATAATCAAGTCAGTGCATTATTTGAATAGAAAAGGGTCATCCCAAAAGTAAGTCTTAACATCGTTCAAGAACTTCTTTTTTTGTTGGGATGTTAACCCTTGGATGAGAACACCACCCGCTAAGTAGTTTGCAATATCGGCAAACCACGGGGTGCCATCAAGATTGAGATTTATAGACATTAAGGTCTCAAGGGGGAAAGAATCATTGATTTCTTTGCTCGGATGATCCCCTTGATATGGATCCTCAAGTCTGCTCAGATGATCCGCGGCCAGGTTTTCGGCTCCCTTCTTGTCACGAATTTCAATGTTGAATTCTTGAAGGAGTAAAACCCAGCGAAGAAGTCTTGGCTTAGAACATGCTTTGTCATCAAGTACTTCAACCCGGAATGGTCCGTATATACGATTGTGGTGGAAAGGACAAGATAGGGGCGGAACTTTTCAAAAGCATAGACAACAGCTAAAAGCTCTTTTTCGGTTGTCGTATAATGCAATTGTGCCCCCGTCATTGTCTTTCTAGCATAGTGGATTGGTTGGAAGTGTTTATTCACTCTTTGGCCCAAAACCGCACCAATAGCAAAGTCGCTAGCATCGCACATCAACTCGAAAGGCAGCTCCCAATTAGGGGTAACTAAGACGGGTGCCTTAGTAAGCTTATCCTTAAGCAAGTTGAAGGCTTCAAGGCACTCTTTGGAAAATATAAAAGGGGTATCTTTTTCCAAGAGATGGGTCATCGGGCGAACGATTTTAGAAAAATCTTGAATGAAACGACGATAGAATCCCGCATGACCCAGAAAGCTTCTCACACCCTTCACGGTTGAAGGAGGAGGTAGTTTGGCTATGACATATACTTTAGCACGGTCGACTTCTAGACCGGCTTTAGAGATTTTGTGTCCTAGCACAATGCCTTCTTTTACCATAGAATGGAATTTTTCCCAATTTAGAACAAGGCGAGTGTCTTCGCACCGCTTAAGCATACGTTCCAAATTGGCAAGGCAAGAAGAGAAGGAATCCCCAAAGACCAAGAAATCATCCATGGTTTGTTCAACCATGTCATGGAAGATAGCCAACATGCACCTTTGGAAAGTCCCGGGGGCATTACATAAGCCAAAAGGCATCCTTTTGTAAGCAAATGTGCCATAGGGACAAGTGAATGTTGTCTTCTCTTGATCTTGGGGATCGATGGGTATTTGGAAATAACCCGAGAAACCATCAAGAAAGCAGTAATATTCATTACCCGCTAAACGTTCAAGCATTTGGTCCATAAAAGGTAGAGGGAAATTATCCTTTCTCGTGGCATCATTGAGTTTGCGGTAGTCTATACAAACTCTCCACCCAGTGACGAGACGGGTAGGAATCAGCTCGTTGTTTGCATTGGGCACAACGGTGATGCCGCCTTTCTTAGGCACACAATAGACTAGACTAACCCATGGTGAATCCGAAATAGGGTAAATCATACCCGCATCAAGAAGTTTGATAACCTCTGTTTTGATGACTTCATGGATTTTTGGATTCACCCTTCGTTGGCTTTGAATTGTGGGCTTAAAGTCGTCCTCCATGAGAATTTTATGTGTGCAAAAGTGAGGATCAATTCCACGAATGTCGGAGATTTTCCAAGCGATAGCTGTTTTATGCTTCTTCAACATGGCGACAAGTCGGGCTTTTTTTCTTCTTTTAGGTCCTTTGCGATGATGACGGGCGACTTCTCGTTGTCTTCAAGGAAAACGTACTCAATATGAGGAGGTAGGTCCTTAAGCTCAAGAGTGGGAGGATCCTCAATATATAGTGAAACTAACGATGGATCATCATTAGTCACCTCTTTAGGAGAAGGAGGATCAATAGCAGTAACCGTCGGAGATAGCGGAGAAAGATTGTCTTCTTTGAGAAGGTTTTCAATGAGGCGGAGATCTTCATCCCAATTGGTGGTAGAATCGTCATGGTCTAAGTTCACATCTCCCATGGTGGCTTCCAAATCTTTCCAAAGGAAATCACTTTCTCCAAATAGAGATAGTGATGAGTCAATATAGGAAACGGTCTCAACATTGGGAAGAGAGGTAGGAATACTTTTACAAGCATCTTTGAAGTGTTCTTCACAAGCCTCATCAAGAACGTCAATACAATTAACACTCTCATATGAATAAGGCTGTTTAGAAAGCTTTCCCATGTTGAAGACGATTTTATCGTCACCCACTCTCATGATAAGCTCACCGGCTTCAACATCGATTAGAGTGCGACCGGTCCTCAGGAATGGACGACCAACGATCAATGGCACACGAGGGTCCATGTCGTAGTAAACGACGATGAAATCGGCACGAAAAGTGAATTTGTCGACTCCTACAAAGACGTCTTCGGCTATCCCCACTGGATAAGCAACCGTACGGTTAGCTAATTCCAAAGTCATTTTGGTGGGGACTAGCTCAGGGAGAGATAATTGCTTCCAAACGCTTAAGGGCATTAAGTTGACACTGGCACCTAGATCGGCTAGGGCCATGCAATTCTCTACTCCTGGGAAGTTGCAAGGAATCAAAAAGCGACCCGGATCACCAAGTTTGGTGGGCAATTTCCTTAAAAGCACTGCGGAGCAGTTCTCATTAAGTTGGGTCTGAGCAATGTCAAGAAGCTTTTCCTTATCACTTAGAAGATCTTTAAACATCTTAGCGTATTTGGGCATGTGAGCGAGAGCCTCGGCAAAGGAGATGTTAAAATTCAATTGTTTAAACATTTTGAGAAAGTTTGAAACTTGAATATCATCCTTGCTCTTTTGCTTCTCTTTCCTCAACCTTGTAGGATAAGATATATTGGATGAAGAAGAAGGCTTTAGGGGAATAGGATCACTCACAACCACGGGTGGTGGGGAAATGGGGGTAGAAGGTGAAGGAGGTGGAGAAATTGGGGAAGTAGAAGGATGAGGAATAGGAGCAGGTGACTCGTTCTCCTTAGTCACAACCACCGGTGGAGGTATAGGAAGCTCGGGTTCCTTTGTACCTTTGCCACTACGAGTGGTGATTGCTTTCATCTCCCCTCTTGGATTCGCAACGATGTTACTCGGAAGAGTACCCGAAGAAGAGGGTTGATTACCTTGGAAGAAACTAGCCATCATGTTCTTTAAGTAATTTGTTTGACTATCCAAAGTATTTCTCATGTCGGCTCTCAAATCATTCCCTTATTTGACCAGGTCTGCTTTCAAATTGAGCACTTCCCGCTGAAGATTTCCCACGATCACATCGTTAGTCCTCATGTAGGTTTCCACTTCTTGGTGTAAAGCGGTGGGTTGGTTGGGAGGGACAGTATATGCGGGTGGTTGATAAGCAGGTTGCTGGTAAACTTTGTTGTTTCTTTGAGGTGGTTGTTGTTGTTTGTGAGGAGGTAGGTATGGTGTACGAGGTGGTTGTTGTTGTTGAGGAGGGCGATTGAGGTTTTGGTGTTGGTTTGGGTTGTTTGGAGGAAAACCAGGTGGTGAGAGATAGTTGTTAGAGCGGTAGCTAAGCAAGTTACGGTCACCTTGAGGTCGAGCTTGATAAGCAGGTTGAGTATAGGTGCCGTATGCTGCATTCACATTCTCAGAAGGGTAGTCTTGGGTGGCAGTACAAGTGGTGTAAGAGTGAGGACCCCCGCATATCTCGCATGGTTGGCTAACAGCATTGACTTGAGCGTCTTTAGCGTTTCTAGCATTGATGCTGTTGGTGTTGCTGGCGGTTTGGGTAGCAAGCGATTCAAGAAGCGTAGTGATTTTGTCAAGTCACTTATCGCTGTCACTAGTACTAGCACTAGCGACATTGGTCCGAACACTCTTGGTTTGCACACGAGACTTATTCTCAATGATATCCCAAGCAGCATTGGAAGTCTTAGCCAAAAGATTACCCCCCGAGGCACTGTTTAGTGAATCTTGGTCATTCATGCTTAAACCATTGTAAAAAGTGTTAATTTGGTGCACTTTGGTAAAACCATGTTGTGGGCATTTTCTTAAAAGATCTTTGAAACGGTCCCAAGATTCACTAAACGACTCATCGTACTTTTGTTCAAAATTTATGATTTCATTCCGCAAAGCGGTAGTACGAGAGGGTGGGAAAAAGTAATTGATAAACTTGGTCTCCAAATCCGTCCACGAAAGAATACTCTGTGGCGGTTCCTTAGCAAGCCAATGTCGGGCTTGTCCCTCTAAAGAAAAGGGAAAAAGTTGTAACCAGATTACCTCTTGTGGAACACCATTGAATTTGACCGTATTGGTGAGTTGCAAGAATCTCTTGATGTGGTCATGTGGATCATCAATGGTACGCCCCAAGAATGGTTGAGCGGAGACCATCTGGATAAAGCCGGATTTGAGCTCAAAATTGTTGGCTGCAATCGCTGGTATAACAATTGGATCAGTGTTGCCATCTACATGAGCTTGAAGAAGTTCAATCATCGGGCGATTATCCGGTAGAGGCTCATTGTTGTTGTTATTATTCATGTTGTTGAAAGGTGGGTTGTTATTGTTATTATTATTGTTTTGAGGTGGTATGTTGTTGTTGTTTTGTACACCGGCCATGTCTAAGTTATCGAGAGGCTCGGGCTCTTGATAAGACGTTGATCGAGTGCGCATACACCTGCAAAAGAACTAACAAGGGAAAAACAAAGCAAAAATATTTTTGGTTTTTATGTTTTTTAATTTTTAGGATTTTTGAAAATTTTATATTTATTTATTTATTTATTTATTTATTATTTTTTTTTGTGTTTTTGAAAGTTTTTATGAAAAAGTAACGTTCACGGGGAACGGATCCCAAAATCCAAGTTCTCACAAAAAACTGTTGATCTTAACGAGAAGAGCCGGCAACGGCGCCATTTGGTACTTGCATTTTTCAATGGGGTTCTCTATATTCTCTCGATATCCTCTCGAATTGATCTTGGTTCTAAGTGGAATGATTGTTCTTGGTTACTAAAAAGGGGATTGATTTTCTAATCTACTAAAAAGTTTAGATGAACTAAAATACAAACTTAAATTCAAAGCAATTAAATTAATAACAATTAATAAAGACTAGAATTAAAATATAAAATAAAATGAAGCAGCAGTAAGAAACAGTAACACAGTAACACTTAAAAATACTCAAAGAAAATTGATTCGGAAATTGACCTTGATTCGGAACTACTGATCCGGAAGTTTATCCGGAAGTTTATCCGGAACTTTTCACCCGGAACTTTACTCGGAAGATTGATCCGGAACTTGCTTCGGAAGTTCACCCGGAACTTTGAGTCGGAACTTGATTCAGAACTTCACTCGGAACTTTGAGTCGGAACTTGATTCAGAACTTCACCCGGAAGTTTGGTGATCCGGAAGTTTGTCTGGAACTTTTGGTCCGGAAGTTTATCCGGAAGTTCACTCGGAACTTTTGCCCGGTAGTTTATCCAGAAGATTTGAAAAGAGCATTCATTCGGAACTTCTAAAAATTGATTCGGAACTTCTAAAAATTGATTCGGAACTTTTTGAAAGGAAATTTATTCGGAACTTTTAAGACTCATCCGGAACTTTTTAAAACACTTTCATTCGGAACTTCTAAGACTCATTCGGAAGTTTGTGTTCATCCGGAAGTTTGTGTTCATCCGGAAGTTTTGTTCATCCGGAACCTGGGAATACTCAAGAACAGTAACTTACCGAAAAACAGGGGAAATACGTTTTAAGCCGAAAATCACCAAGTTTCTAACCAAAAACTTAAATAAACTAATCATTAAGCATCTACTAACCATAAAATACAAATTCCATCAATAAAAACATAAAACCCAACAACTTTTAAAGATCAAATCAACCAAATAAGAACTTTAACTTTTAACCAAACAAATGAAGATGAACAAGATGAGATGAAAGGATTAAATTGATAGAATAAGGTTTTAACAATCACAATACAAGGATTAAAATTACAAGATTGAAAAACAAAGATCAAAATCACCAAACACCCTAATGGTGTTGGTGAAACCTACGAACAGAAAGGGAGAAAAAGATGGGAAAAGAAAAACTAAAAACTGAATGAAAAGTGTGAAGGGTGGACTTTATATAGTCTTGTCTTTTGGTTGGTGAGTGGGCTTTCTCCCGTTCTTCTTGTCTTCTCGTCTTTTCAGAAAAGTTGACGTTTTCGATTCTGATTCGGGATTTGTCGTCGATTAAATTCAACTCGTCTTTTAATTTCTTCGTTTAATAGACTTGAGTTTCTTCGACTTTTGTAAATCTTCCATCTTTGGTCATTTTCTTCGATAAATCTTCGAATAGGCCCAGTGACTTCAAATCTTTTGCATCTCTTGGACAATAGACTTCATCTTGAGTCTTTTTCTTCGATAAATCCCGTGCAATCCCATGTTTTCTCCATTATCCATCCGGTTGGCTCTGAAAACACAATAAACACAAAAACAACGCATAATTCCAAACAAATGATATTAAATACGCGTTTTGGTCTCGTTTTAGCCAGAATTAAGTGGTAAAAGGATGGGTGTTTACACACCTATCAGAGACTTTGCTTGAAGACATTACTCGGATTTCTTTTAATTGGTATAAAGCTAGGTGTGTTAAGTCTTGTAATTGGGATAGTTGGATCCAACATCCGTTTTTGATGTCTTTGTAATGTTCTAGCTCCTTGCTAGTTGTTTTAATAAATTTACCGTTCAAAAAAAAAAATTCGTTTAATAAATGGTTCTTTTTTGGGGAGCAAGTGAACTTATATAATGGTGAATGACAAGTCGTTTCTACTTAATTGTGTTCAGCCTAGACATGTATTTGGTGTCATGCGTCCTTCACGTCAAAACGTTTATGTCATTTGATACTATATCGAATTTATGGCCAAGTTTATTTTTATGTAAGAATTCATCAAGATACGCACAACATCAAGTATGCATATTTAATAGACACTTAAACTAGGAGTCATCCATGTACAACAAGTACACATTGCCTTCATTAATTTTAGGTGTTTCAAATCAGATTTTCGTTTGTGTTGGCATGTTAGAAAAAAACACGAGAGAACGTTTTAAGACAACCATACCAATGAAATATTGTGGGTTGAATTAAAGAGAATAGTAAACTAGAGGCGAAAAATTGTTTTGAATCCAATCCACAGGAATCAGGAATGTATACAAGTCAATATAAATCACTTGACGTGTAATAGATAACAAGGCCATTGGGATCGCACATGAGAAGTAAGATCCAAAGCTAACATAAATAAACATCTTTTCGACTAGACATGTTGTGCATTCATCGCGCACGCCCATAGGTGGAATATATAATTGAAACTCGATCGTGTTTCATAAAGAGAGACATCCATCGATTTACCACAGAAGATTATTGCGATTATATGAATTTCAAAAAGGTTAATGAATCTCAGAAGTACATCTTCTGAACATTCAGGACGATTATTATGTTCTTTTTAGTTTGAATCCAATACAAATATTCATTTTGATATAAACGTACACATTAATTATGTATCTTAAATGGACACTAAAATTGGGAGCGTATGTACAACTAGGGTGGTAATTCGAGTTGGATTAAGGTTGGCGGATTCGAGTTGTCAAGTTGGCAGGTTCGGGTTGTCAAGTTAATGGGTTATAAAACCTCAATCGAAACCTAACTTATTTAAATAATCGGGTCAATTATATCAACCTTAACTTATTTACCCATAACCCGAACCTGTCCATTTAACCCATATATATACTTGGTTGAAGTTAAATAGGTTCAACGGGTTTCGGGTTGACCCATTTAACAAGTTTTATATACATAAGTTGGCACTTTAGACGTATTAAATATGTTAAATGGGTTTGCGATTCGACGTGTTTGACCCGTTTAACTCGTATAAAAAGTATTAATAACCTTTCATATAAGAAAAATAAATTTAACGGGTTAGCGGATCAAACCACTTATATTATTCTCAACCCGGATCTGACCTGTTTAATAAACAAGTCAGATGGGTCGACCCTAAACATGAACCAAAATATATTAGACTCAACTCGAACCTGTTAATTTTCGTATCAGTTCCGGGTCAAGTAAAAAATTGCCACCCCTATGATAGGCAATTTCTTAAACGAGCAAACCATTGAAGTTGTACCTTGTTCACCATCATTAGCAGAACATCCAATTTTATCACCGGCTTTTACTTGTTGTTGTTCCTTATGGCTAAATTCATCAGAGGATGAATCCTCACTAGTTTCAGTCAAGCAAAATTCATCATGGGATGAATCCTCACTAGTTTCAGTCAAGCAAAATTCATCATGGGACGAATCCTCACTAGTTTCAGTCAATCAAAATTCATCATGAGATGAATCCTCACTAGTTTCGGTCAAGCAAAATTCATCAGAGGATGCATACTCACTAGTTTCAATCAAGCAAAACTCATTAGCGAAATATTCGATCTTATCAGCCCCTTTTACTCGTTGTTGGCGCTTTTTTTTGTTGCACCCTTACCCATATCACTCCCTCAGAAGGATGGAGACACCTAGGTTTAGATTAATTTAGGTTAAGATTGTGTTTGTGTCTGGTAATTATATTCTTTAGCAATTTGGGCCATATAGTAAAACCAAAACTGCATATATAGGATAAATTTAGTATACAATCATTGACATAAAAGAAGAGATTAATGGAAGTATACAAGTTTTAAAAAATCTACATAATAATGCGCCACGATAATTATTGGTATTACCTTTGATCGCTTTGATTTTTTTTGTCATACTTGCATTCAAAATTTAACTACACATTATTGTGTAAATTTTTTTTTTTATAACTCGATTATTTCAGAGTAGCATTCCTCATACGTATTAGCTTTAATCTCGATTGACAACTGTTCGAATTTATGACCAACTACTTTTCCTGAAGATGGTAAGAAATGTCATTAATAACAACTTCACCCACCATTATATATTTAATGGACACTTAAATTAGGAGCTCATGTGCAACAACCAACCATCGTCTTCATTAAATTCCAAATGTTTTAAATTTGAAATTTTTTGCTATGCTAAAGACATCCATCTATTTATCCCACATGATCAAAAAATATCGTCGGATGCGCATAAAATACTAAACCGTGATGTTAGAAATATATTTTGATAGACCAGACGCATTTAACCTACCTTTAAAAAATCTAGTATGTAGTTATTAAAAATTAACAATACATAAAAAACATACGTAAAAACCCGGCCACCTGTGGGAACCCTAGTTTTTGCAACAATTATATGAACACTAGAAAAGTAGACTTAAACGTACCAATTCTTAAACAACTACTTTGATTCCATACATATAAACATTCATAAACGTACGTGTGACGGAAAAAAACCAACAAAACTTGTTCTCTTTAGACCTACAAAGACAAGGTTTCAAAATACAATCGTGAGAATAGAGAATGATAGATGGTAACAAGATATATATAGCTGAAATATGGTCAATGTGTTTGAATTATGTTGCAAATTAATATGTAGCCAACAAACTCTGATGGGTCGCAAGAATTTTAAAAAGGTTTGCCACATAATCCAAATTTGAGTAGTCCGTATGGTACGGTATCAGTGTCTTAAAGTATTTGTGTTTGAATTATGTTTCAAATTAGATATTATATTGCATAACAGACGACTCGATTACTCGTTGATTTTCCTTAAGGTACATAATAAACCATTTCAGAATCACTACAACAAATTAGTTGATTTTTTCACACTTATTATGACATTTGTTCACATTTTCAAATGTGTACCTTTCATTAGTATTCTTAGTGTGAACAAATTAGGTGTAACAAATAACTTCACACTTTTATATGTAAAATTTATTACTACTTCACACTTTTATGTGTGAACTTTTAAATTTCCACACCTTTATGTGTGAACTTTTTAATAATTCACATTTTTTCATATTTCACACTTACAAGTGTGCATATTTTATAAATAAAGTTCACAATTTTTAAAGTGTGAAGAAAAGTGTGAACAAACTCTAAATTTATTGTGGTGAATCTTTGTTTCAATCAAAACAGATCCCAAAATAGGAGCAGAAGGATTTCAGCATTGACGTTATTCCGGACACACAACAATTTATCTTGAAGACATAGACAAAGATTTCGGTACTTCTTTTCTGTTTTTTTGTCATATGGATGTAATCCAAAAATTTATTAAGATCGAATGTCTAGAAATGAGGATTAAGTCAACGTGTAGTTACGGTGTCTTTCGGTTTGGTATTCGGGTTGTTCGATTTATTCGTTTCGGGTTATTCGATAAATTTTTTTTTTTGGTCAACTTGAAAATCGAATCGAACCGAAAACCAAATTTGAATTTCGCTCGGTTCTCGGGTTAACCCAAATTATCCAAATTATTCTAAAAAATTACTATATATATATATATACAAATATATAAATATATATTTGTATAACTTTGGTTTTTGGTTCGGTTTTTGAATCCGATTGCCAAACCCATATCAAACCCAAAAACCAAGTTTATAGTTTGGTTCGGTTCGATTATCACCCACAACCCGAATTCTATTTCGGTTCAGTTGATTCGGTTCAGTTTTTGGTTTTCATGAGTCAAACCCAAACAATAGACTACATTCATTACATAGTTTCTTTTATATATAAAACTATCATGTTTGAGCATCTTCCTATTTATTACTCCCCACGTCTCAATAATTGTCCCTAATTGACTTTTTTTTTATAATTTTGACATTAAATATTTTTATGTATCTTATATAATACTTAATGAAAAATGTATAATTTGATTGGTTTTTAAATGTATTTATATTTCTTATAATTTTTTTCAAGTATTATATAACACAAACAAAAATATTTATCGACAAAATTGGAAGAGAAAGACCGAAAAAATCAATAGGGAAAATAATTTTGGGACGGAGGGAGTAACTCATTTTCTTTTTGTGATACGGTCATACAAAACTACAAGAAACATCTCTATTGTTTATTTTTCTACAATAAAAAAGTACCTCAAAAATAGCCAAAACTAACGAACGGCCCGTCACTTTAGAAGCAATCATGATCACAGAATCACCAGTATCATATCGATACAAATATGTCCCATGAGCAAAGTTCACACAAGTCTGTCTCACCCGAGCCTCGACATCTGGCCGTTTACCGGAGGCCCTCAAACTTGAAGGATTTGGGGTTATCCGTATTATGATAAATCCTCAAATTTATTTGCCTTTTTACCAAATGAACGCGTCTTACGGCCCCATCAAACACACCCAAGTATAAATTCCAAAATGCATAAAACAACTAAAAATTGCTCGACAGTCGCGGTACAAGCTTGTTGCAGCATGCACTACGTTGTGCGTTCCATGGCTAAATGTAGCAATGTTTGCAAGAGAGAGGTTCAACATATTCTCTTATAATGAATTACAATGATCTTGTTCTTCGCTACCATTTTCATTGTAAGAGAGTTTTCCAACTTGTCTCGTGCAAACATGGCTACCTATAGCCACGGAACTCACAATGTAATACAGGGTGTACATGCTTGTATCGCGACTTTCTAGCAATTTCGAGTTGTTTGTATGCAGCGTAGAATTCATACATGACTAGGTGACGATGGGGTCACAAGGCCCATTTATTTTTCAAAAGGGGCAGAGAAAGTTGAGGATTTATCATACATAATATGGATAAACCCAAGACCCTTCAAGTTTGAGGCCTCTAATCCATGGCTCAATGTCGAGGCTCGGATTAGAGAGGCTTATGGGGACTTTACTCACGGACATATTTGTATCGATTTGAGAGTGGTGATGATGTGATTTAAATTCCTTCTTAAAATGATTGGATGTCATGACAATACCTTTCTTGTTAGAGTGGTGATGATGTTTCTTTTATGAGATACCACCTCAATACAATACATCTATGTATTAATGTATCACAAAAATAATGAGTTAATAAATAGCAAGATCAATAACTCAAGCTCAAACATGACAAGTATATAAAAACTAACCAGTTATGCTAATCCTCATTATTCAATCATTCATTCTTAACAAAGTTTTGGGTTGCATCTATAAGACAAAAGGGCGAAAAATGAAAGAATGGAAATGGTTGACTAAGAAGTAATGTAACAATTAAAACCAACCATTGTATTGTAGGTTTTGTATGTGTTCAGAGAGAAATTGTTGTGTGTTATAATGAGAGACCAAATAAGATTGTAAGCATTTTATAAAGTAATTATGAAGTATCGATGTAAAAACTACAAAGTATATTTAATGAAATTGCTTTAAATTTAATTTAAAAAGTACACAGAGTAGATATGTGTCATAACTGTTCCCCAAAAAAGTGTCATAAAGATGCATCGTTTAGATAGGTATATAGATGGTAAACGTGAAATATTTTCCGTGTTTGCTTAAGTTTATTTGCTTATCATTTTCAATTTATATTTCAGAGGTCATTTTTTGACTTACTTTGAGATTTTTGTGTTTATATATGTTTTTATGACATGGTAAACTTGTATTAGCTATAAGTGGTGAAATAAGAAGAAGACAAATAAATTGTATTAAAAGCAAAAAACTAGAAAAGATGACCTCTCTGTGATTACAAACTATTAAAACAATAATAAAACCGTTATATATGATTTATTATTCACCATCCTAAGAGCTCCGGCTACGACGGGCTAGTGCTATTCACCACCCTAAGAGCTCAGGGTACGGTTAGATGGTGGCTCGCGCTAAACCCCATGGCGCCAGAAAACCTACGGCGTACCATACCGACCCTCGCGCCATTGTGACTCGCGTCGTAGTCCCCAACAGAGAAAAGTCACGTTTTTAGTTTTTTTATAAGAAAAATAAATAATCTGTTGGAATTTAATTACTAACGGCTATATTTTTCAAAAATCCATGCTTTTCAAAATGTAACCCATTGAATCTCTATAAAAACCTTTATATCATCCCATTTTCATATATCACTTTCATTTTACTATCTCTTTCACAAATACATTATTATTTTCAACAAAAGAAAATATTAATCTAAACACCTACGATCTTTACGATGTCTACTTTCAAGGCGACGCTGAAAGATACGTTCAAAGGTACCAGGATTACGAAAAATACGTAGCTTTGTGTAACGAACAAACTGGGAGATCAGGATCAGAATCAAGATCAGGATCAGGATCGGGATCGGGTACTAAGCACGCGTAGATACATATCTCGTCAAATAGAAGAGGCGTGAGAACGTTTACTCGACGACTATTTTGGTCACGATGAGACGCCTCCTAAATACTCGGATGATAAGTTCTGACGAAGGTATCGTATGAGCTCTAAACCTTCTAAAGAAATCGTTGACAAAATCTTAAGTTATGAAGCCGATCCCCTTCCCGAACACTTTGCATTTTTATACCGAGTTACGATGCTACCGGTCGTGAATGTATTCATCCTATTCTTAAGCTAACTTCCGCCATAAGTCAATTGGCATACGGGTCATCACCCGATGCATTTGACGAGTACTTACAAATGGCGGAACGAAACAGTCGCGACTATTTAATTAAATTTAGTACATGCATATATATGTTATTCGTGAAAGAGTATTTAAGAAAAACATCTACTTAAGATATTAGGAACATATATGCATTGCACGAAGAGAAACATGGACTCCCGAAAATGCTCGGGAGTATTGATTGTATGTATTAGAAATGGAATAACTGTCCAAAGGCTTTGCAGGCTTAATTAAGAAGAAGTGATCATAAACACCCTACTATTATGTTAGAAGTTGTTGCAGATCATCAATTACGGGATTGACATGCATATTTTGGGGTTCCATGGGCTAATAATGATCTTAATATGTTACATGGTTCCCCGTTATTTGATGAGAACTTGTAGATATCGCTCCAGAGTTTCTGTTTGAGGTTAACGGTCGCGAATACCTAAACGGTTATTACTTAGCCGACGGTATTTCTCCTGAATGGGCTGCGTTTGTCAAAACCTTTTTTGATTGCCAGGGTTGAAGATATATGAGGTTTAAAAGGGTTCATGAAGCGGCTCGAAAAGATATTGAACGACCTTTTGGTGTGTTAAGGTCGTTGGGGCATCATACGATAACCGGCACGTGCTTGTGAAGTAAACTGATTGCTAAGAATCATGTATTGTTGCATAATATTGCATAACATGATATTAGTAGATGAAAACTATTCACTGAATGTGAAGGATGTATTCCTTAATCCAGAACCGAACATGGGTTCGAACTTGAATTGAACGATATGAAATTCATGAGAGAAAATTTAAAGAACTACGAGACCGAGATGTGCATCATGAGCTTCGAGAAGACCTTACGGCTATCTAAACAACCTTTATGGTGATCAATAATTTAGGTGTAATGTTTTTAATAATTTCATGTAATGTTTTTTTTATGAATTTCTTTTATTTCGTAGAATGTTGTTTTTTTAACGAATAATTTTTATTAATTATTATATACTTTATGTAAGTTGTTTTTAAAAAAAAAAAAACTTATGACACCACTTTTTTGATTGCTCACTCCTACCCCAAAATGTAGTGTCATAGCATTTTGGTCGCATAGTCTGTATGACAGTATTTTTTGGCTATGACATCACTTTAAGCTATAACACTACATCACTATACTTTATGCTCTAAACCTGAAACAACACCACATGAATATATAGATTACTTTTAAAAAGAATTTTCGCATGCATGTATGTTTTAGTGAAAATATCAAGGTTGTTGCAAAAGTTAAATTTCTATACTAGAGGCTTGCTGCATATGTGAACAAATACACGTAAAGGTCTGCATCTTTCATCTCGCTTGATAGGTTATCAAATTTATGACCAAGTAATTGTTCATGAAAAGGGTAAAAAATGTCATCAATATACACACAACTACACCAGCTATCTATATTTAATGGACACTAAAATTAAGAGCCTATGTACAACAACCAAAATTTGCCTTCGTTAATTTCAAACAAAGGGTTAACCAAAAAAAATATACGTATCCTGTTCGTGGTCAATATCCTGTTTCGTGGTCATGACAAGGTTTAAAAATACAATTCCAAGAATAGAATGATAGATGGTTACAACTTACAAGATATAACAAAAGTGTGGTCAATGTGCTCGAATTATGTTGCAAACTTATATGTGGTCAGCCAACTCGAATAGGAGCCCGAATCATTGTTCCTCGCATGGCACTTAAAGCAAGTCAGTTGTGTGTTGGAAGCATAGGATCTTCGCTTACGACCTCATTTAGGCTAATTGGTTTTAAGAACTCAGTGTCCTGTGGTTTATTTTACGTAGCTAATTGGCTTTAGTACTTGTTTAATAAGGAGATAACCTATGTAGGCCCTTTTAGTCAAGAACATGGTTTAATCGCTTTTGCGTACTTGAACACCAGCTATGTATCTCAGAAAGTACCATGTTTTAAACATTGAAGACGACTAACATGTTCTCTTTACGTGGAATTCGATATAAATATCTATATATGTATAAACGTATGCCTAATGTAAAAAAGAAAAAGAAAAATTAAAGCTTGATATCATCTTTAACCTAAAAATCTTCAAGACATCGATCTACGACGGTTCCACCGTAGCCGAATCCATGCACATAAGTCTCGTGGTGGCGATATTGAGAGCCTTGATGACTTGGTATTTCTTAAAAAGTTTCAATTAAACAAACTTAATTTCAAACATGTTGTTGACTCATGGACGATGGGTTTGGGTTAGACTATAGTTCTTAACTTATATGAAAAAAAACATTGAGGCCACATCCTATAAAACAAGACATATAGCTCTGGGACAAATAATGCTCTACACGTGAAAAATAATCGGTGTTTGCTATATTTGTTTATGTGCTTATCATATTTGGTTTATATCTAATCAACTCATTTTATAAGGCTTCTTTCAAAATTTGTGTGTTTATATAAATTTTTATGGCATGGTAAACTTGTATAAGCTACAAGATCGATGCAAAATAAGAACAGTCTCTCAATAAGCTTAAAAACAAACACCTTCTTTGGAATATATATAGTTTACTTTTAAAAAGCATTTTCGCATGCATGTATGTGAAAATAATAAAGGTTAGATATAAATGTTGCTATACTAGAGGCCTCATGCATACATGAACAAACACATATGTTATAAATTTATCGACAAGTATTTGTTCATGAAGAGTGTAAGAAGAGTCATCAATTTACACAACACCACCAACTATGTATCTTTAATGCACACTAAAATTAGGAGCGTATGTACAACAACCAAACATTACCTTCATCTAAAACAATATGTCATATATAGCCTGCCGAGTACGCTCCCACATAATTATACATTACGGAGTATTGAAAAACAAATAGCCCAAGAATTAAGATCCGAAGCTATTGTAAATAAACACCTTTTCGACCAGACATGTTTTACATTCATCGCCCTAAAATAGAATATATCACTAGTCTATTGTAAATAAACACCTTTTCGACCAGACATGTCTTATAGTCTTCGATTATAACCTTCTCCAAGATCGACGGTTTGTTTCATACTAAACAGGGCCCACACATGGGGGTGGAAGGATTATAGCACTGACTTCTAACATGTTATTCTCGACCACTAACCCATACTCATTAAACGCCAGGTTTACGATGTTGTACGCTTGCATGAACCTAAACTAAAAATAAAGGAAAACTGGAAAATTATTAAAAGAAAACATAAACACCGGTTATTTATCAAAATAAGATTGACATATCTTAAAGGAAAAAGGACTCACTTTGGTTTGCATGGTGCAAAACTATCACAAACTTCTCCAAAAGAGGAAAGATAAAAATGATCTTTTCAAACAATCTAAAGCTCAGGGTCATACATTTGTGCATCCTTCTTACAATTTATGAGATTCGGGACCATAGTTCTCTCTAAGTTATTTCGTCGACATTAGGAATAACTTTTACTGCATGATGTTTGAGTTCATTGATGCAGCATTCCACACATGAGTAATTTTAGTTGTAGAAGTTTGTTTTTATAACATGGGTGAGCCCAAATAACAAAAATATGAAACATATTTTAATCACAATACACATTTCGTAAAATATATATGAATGTATCATGTTCGGTCTAAATAGTGGTTCCTCTGCTACTGTGGTTGACTTTTCCAAAGGCCTTTACTCACACACCCACGTCGAAGGATTCTTGGGGCTGTGATTTACCGTGTACTCGTCTGGGCAGCGCGAGGGCTTTTTCGAAGGCGCACGCCGCATAGAATATTGCTTACCTAGAATAAACACGAAAATGCATGAGATGAAAAGTTTAAACATATCTATTACCTATACAATGCATAAAGAAAATAGGATTAAATACATGTACTATCTCGTTTGGAATAACACCCCTTAGAATTTGAATGTTCAAAAACTTCTTAAATCAAGATGGTCTCATAGTATGTTAGGAGGTGGTTGCTTCATCTATAACAATTTCTAAGCTTATTGATTACAACTCATCTTGGGTAGATCTTAAGACTTAGAACCAAAAGCCTATACTGAATCACTACTTTCCAAAACATGATTTGTTGGCATTATAACAATTTTACCGTGAACCTAATAAAATACATTAATTATTTTCAAATAAAATGGTACGGATCAAGTCCAAGAATAACATGAAACTTAAAACAACAATATATAATGGTACCCAATAATGAAAAGAATAAGACGTTATTACCTTAATTCCAAAAACACCTATTTCAATAAATGTCTTGAAGACTTTTTAATTGTGTAGAAAAGTAAAAGCCGAAATAGAAAATGGATTTTGGCATGTGTGATATGATCTTCACTAGGGTTTCGGATCAATACTGAAATTTTAAACCACCACATGCCAATGCCAAAGAGTGTCATCACCACCTTAGCAGAAGCTTGTTATACTGTTATTGGCAATTTTCACAGAAATGTATGTGCACATGAGATGGTTAAATAGAAAGATATAAAGGTAAATAAGTTTAGGAGATAATAGGGTAAATGCAAAAGGTGGTTGAAGAAGGTAGATGAGGATGGAGTAAATGCAAAAATGTTACATACGGGCCATGCAAGCACGTATTTTTATTTTGGATTTAAGTGTATTAGAAACAGAAACCGATTTGCACAGCTCTTCAAACTTTATTCTAGGATCTTCAATGATCAAACAACCATCATGTTTGCATAAACATCATTTAGGATTAACAGAAAAAGAAGATGGGATGAACCTTAAAGTACATCTGATATATAAAGTGTAAAAGGGTTACTTTCCAATCGTTACAACAAAACCTATATATAAAGAATGAAACGGTGTGAATTGTATGAAGTGTTGTGAAGCCTCTTCACTTTAACCGTTCAAAAAATAACCTAGTAATTGGGTCTGGGCCTAAACTACTAAACTTGCAGCCCTATATACATATGTGCAGGGCTTGCATATCTTAAAATACATTATGTATAATCTTAAAAAGATACTAAATGTAGAGAAAACAAAGATCTGTGGATTATAATTTCAACAAAGGATGATATAACCCTGTCATTTTAGTAAAGTTGTTCATATATATATTAATCAAAGACTCTAAGACAAGTTAGTAAATCTAAATGAGGAAATACATGGATTTATGTCTTTGTAGTGACCAAACATGATACATAGAAAAATCATTCAAACACATATACATGGCCACTTTCACTGGTTTATCTTAAATATGCATGTGCATAGGAGATGTTGGAAATATAATTGTCGACTTCCATACAACATAACCATTGAAAACATTAAAAGAACGAAATTTTTGATTTCCAATTTTTTTATTTGACTTCTATCTGAAATTTTGGATTCAGATTTCATTATAAGGAGGTTTAGTATACGAAGTTTCATAAATGTAATTCATTTCGTATACAATCACACTAACTCTTTCGACCATCACCACAAACGTGTCAAATATATGTTTGAGTTTTTTATACATCATTATTACAGAATTGTTTATAAGTTTTTTAGATAAATAGTAATCGCGGTAGCGGTAGGTGTGACAGGAAAACATGCCTATTTGATCAGTAGTATCGAGTAATTTCGATCAACTCTTGCATCATAATCGCGCTATAAATTAGTCTAGAATGCCTCAAAAGTGCCATATATTAATCCGACTATTTTAGAACTGCAAATTGGAAGAACTAGTCAATCTTGAACATACATAGGGAGAAAGAAATATATCCATTAGGTTTTTAGTCCAGTAAAGTGATGTTTCTCTCGGGTTATGGCTTATTTAATTTTGGTCTTATGTTTCATAAACTCACTTTTTGTGTCTTATTTTGAAACTTTTAAACTTATTAACATGAACACTTAAACGCATAGATTGTCGTGGTTTATTATGTTGGTTTATATTTTTTGTTTTTAAGCATAATGCATGTAACGGGTTGCTTTTTCATACAATTTTAACATTGTGTATCTAGTCTCCTAAACGGTATAATAATGTATGTGGACTGTCTTAGCCCAATATTTACTTCGTATAAGCATAAGCAGAATCCCAAACACCGTCTAAGTAAATAACTATAGATCATTTCCTATCCCTCACAAACCAAAACCACTCACCATTATAACAATGGAAACTAAGGTTTTTCTGGTCATCTTGTTTTTCTTACTCTCACTTCAACCATCTTCCAAGTTAACTAAAGAACCAATTTGTCTACTCCGACACCTGCAGTCGTCGTTGGTAAGCGTAAGGAAATAAATTTGTCATTACTAAGAATCCTTGTTACTCATCCAATTATTACGAAAGCATTCATTGATTCAGACATTTCACTATTCATTACCTTACCTAATAACATGGTTCACTCAATCGCTCATGACTGAAATGTTTATGAGTAGTCATTAGAAATTAAGTGAATTATGCCATTGGTAAGGTGATAAGTAGTGAAATGTTTAAATCTTCCGTAATTTTCGAATAAGTAACAAGGACTCTTAAGAATGACAATTTTAACTCCTTAAACTTAGCCAAAACTTCACATGTCCGAAAGAGACGAGTTGGTTCTGAAGTTAACACCAACAATGGTTGAAATGATGGTAAGAATGAGAGAAATGAGATGAAAAGAAAAACCTATTTGCCATTGTTGTAGTGGTGAGTGGTTTGTGAGGGATATGCAGACATAATCCTCATTTTCCAATTATTTATTTTAACAAAGTCTAGAATTGCATCCATAAGATAAACATTCGAAAACTAAGATTAAGAAGTAACCTTTGTGTAGTAGGTTTTGAACGTGTTTATGAGAAATTATTGTGTCACTTCTACATACTTATAATGTAGTGAGAGATAAAAAAACATCACAAGAGTTTTATAAAGGATATAAAGTATGTAAAAAGTATAATTGCCTTAAATGTTGTTTAAAAAAGTACATAAGTTTGTTACATGTGGTAAATATTAAAAAAAGTGTCAAAAAGTCCTGTTACATAAAGATTTTATAGAAACTAGAAGGGGGGTTGAATAGTTTTTTATATTTACTTGTTAAAAGATGGTTTTCAAAAAATCATTTTTCAAAAACTTAGGCTTGAGGAAATATGTGAAATCTTCTTATGCACAATATGAACAATGATAGTGTAACTAAACTAATACTAACTAATGTATATGCACAAAGAATAAAGAATGTAAAGAGTTAAGGGTAAAGAAAGATCAAACCAAACACTAAGGATTTATAGTGGTTCGGCAACGAAGCTCACTCCTCGTTCCTACTCCACTCCTCGAGTACTCCTTACTCGAGAGTTCACTACACAACAAGCTCCTTATGGTGGAGAAAAACGTACACGTTGCTTAACCAATTTCCGACTCTAAGCTAAAAGTCGAGCCCTAATCGTAGCTAGGACCAATCTACACAACTATACTTAGTACATACACAACTTCCAAATCGACGCAACTACTTGGATCTTCACAACTATGACACAACAACAAATGTATAAGATTTGATCTTCAAAGGATCATTGGTGGTGGACTCAACACTTCACAAGGATAGTGTTCTTCTCTTTGCACTTGGAGAGGAAGGGATGGATGGGATAGATTCACTTCTAAACAAGTAGTAATCAATCAAATGATCAAGGATTTGAGTGATTTAAGAAGTATGTTTAAATCTGGAAATATATGTGCAAAAGAGGTGAAGAGAAAATCTGAGAATGGTCCACTATTTATAGGACAAAGGGCCAACGGCTATATCTGCCCGCGGTTCCTTATCTCAGCTGGGGGTTCGTTATCGATAAGGAACCACATAGGCACTAGGGAACCGCCGGAGTAGACTCCGCTCCCTTTTTGTCCTTTAGTGGTGGAGGTCTTATCTGATTATAAAATATCCTGAAAGAATATTCCAAATCAAAAAAGAATATGCCATTTTCAAATTTTCAAATATTTAATTTAATAAAACATTTTCTTAAAAAGAAATTTTAATAAAAAAACTTGTCACACTTAATAAAAAGTGAGTTTTAAGAAAAGATTAAATCACTTGATCACTTGATTAAGGTTAGTACTTATTTATTCATACCTTAAGTGAACATGGGTAAAATGAAAAATACTTGAACTCATGAATTCGTTTTTCGTTATTTTCGTAAATGCTTGTTTTTACATATTGTCGTAATCAAAACTAAGCGAGACCGAAAAATCCAAGTAACGTTTTTAGGCATTATTGCATTAACAATCTCCCCCTTTTTGATTCCGACAATACATAAACTCAATCACACAAAAACAAGATTTTCGAAGACGAGTTTATTCATTTCTCCCCCTTTGTCGAAGCAAAAAGGTTGCACAAGTCGGTGTTGAAGAGACAGACTTTGCAAAGACTCCCCCTTGGTGCTTACTCCCCCTTGCTTGGGGCACCGAGGACTCAAGATATGGTGACAAGCTACATAGAAGGGTTAGTTGAACAAAAGAGACAAACAACAAGAGGTAGCTATAGGTCACAAAAAAATAAAATAAAAGAGAAGAAAACACAAAGACTAAGATCCAAGTGAAGTCATGTAAAAAAAATCATACAAAGATGTATGAAAAAGGAAACAAGCCAAAAGTATAAATCTAATCCTAGTTAATCTAGACTTTTAAGATTTGCTTGAAATAGGTGTCTTGTGGATAAGCAACCAGTGCTTATATGAAAGACAAGGTAGTGGCGGAAGGTGGTGGTGGTGGCTTGGTGGAGATCTCATAATCAAAGTGAAGAGGAGGCTTGATTAAGAGACTCTTGATGTAGCTCTACTCCTCATAGATGTGTGCCATAGCAAGATGTTGATATTGACAACAATAACAATATGTCCCATGGTGCATGACATCTTGGTTTAAAAATGCGTTTTGCGATCCATTGCGCTAAAGGTCTCAAAAGCTATTGCGTGATGCGTGATGCGATTGCGAGCGCAATTTAGACGCGATGCGTTTAGTATAAAAAAAGTACAAAAATTATATAAGTATAAAATAAATGCAATAAAGTTACAAAATAAGTTACTAGCATATTTAAATTAGGCTTATAATCCCTTGTAAAACAAATAAATTGAAAGTAAAGCTTGACAATAAAAACTTAGCAAAATACAAAATACTATATTTTTGTTATTGTGTTTCTTCAGATGTTTGTCTAACATTTCTTATCTTTAAAAAGCTATTAAAATATATAGGTCACTTTTAAAAGGTTAAAATTGGACAAAAATGACCTAAGTACTAGATTGCGACAATTGCTACCGTTGCTAGCATTACACAAATGCGACAAATTGCGGTTTAATGCGAACGCATTTTGGGATGGCATTGCATTAGGCACCTTGATGCGAAATTTTGAATGCAACGCATTGATGCGTGCAATTTGCGCAATGATGCGCGCATTTTTAAACCAAGCATGACATTATCATGAGAAGGAGGAAGAACACTAAAGGGTGGTGGTGAAAGAAAAGATGTTCCACAATCAACATTCTTGGTAGGAGAAATGTGATTAAGAGTGTTCTTGGGTGAATTTGGATTGAAAGTGTTCTTGGGTGAGTTGGGATTGAAAGCAATTGGGGAAAATGGAGGAGAATCAAGGCTTTAATTAGGAGAATAAGACATTTTGGGATGTGAAGTATGACAAAATGCTTATGGTTAAATAGGGAAGGCTCAAGGTATTTTTAGGATGGTAAAAGGGTTGAAACAAAGATTCCCAAAAGTGTTGGATCAAATTTAGAGTGTCAGAAATACCCGAAAATTGAAGCACTGTACGCGGTTCCTTATCACTTATGACGGTTCCTTATCGTTAAGGAACCGCGGTTCATATATGGAACCACCTATAGAGGCTGTGTTTTGGTGGTGAAGGAAGATTTTTTGAATTCAGCAAATCTTATTTTTCTAGTCTAACTAATCATAGAGACATGCTTAAAAGCAAATATAGACAAAGAAAACACATACGAACTCACCAAATAGAGATTTGACCAAAATACATGGATTTTAAAATAAAAATCGATGTAGGAGGTGTGTAAGACAAGACCTTAAATCACGACAAAATGATCCTCCATGATTCTATCTTGTTCTTTCTATGTTTGAGAGAAGCATACATATGAATTATGTAAGCTCGAGATTAATAGCAAGAATCTATGAAAAACGTTATTAGATTGAATTAACAATGTCAAAACATTTCTCGACCATTTTCGAAAGAGACTTTGAGAATTTTTAAAAGGAGAAGAGAAGATTTTCAAGAAGAGTTTAAGAGACTCAATGACTCAAAGTGATAAAAGACTCAAAAGAAAATAAGAGACTCAATAAAAGGAAAGCAATTAAGGAATATGTTCCATTAATCCTAGACCTAGACGCAAGTAATTAAAAGGTTCCCTCTTAAGTGGGTTAGTGAAGATGTCGGCTAAGTTATCCTCGGAGGGTACCTTCTCAATCGAAATGTTCCCCTTTTGAACATTATCCCTAAGGAAATGGTGGCGAATTTCTATGTGCTTGGTTCGCGAATGTTGCACGGGATTCTTGCTAAGGTCTATAGCACCTTTATTGTCGCACATGATGGGAACATCATCAAGAGAAATACCGTAATCAACAAGCGTTTGCTTCATCCATAGAGCTTGTTGGCATGCTTTTCCGGCACTCACATACTCGGCTTCCGTGGTGGATATCGCAAGAGCGGTTTGTTTCTTGGAGAACTAAGAAGTTAAACAACAGCCCATGAAGGTACAAACTCCACTAGTGCTTTTCCGGTCCACATAGTCTCCCGTATGATCCGAATCCATGTAGACAATGGTTTTTACGCCGGTCCCTTTAGGATACCATAATCCTAAATGTATAGTGTCCTTAATGTATCGGAAGATACGCTTAACTGCTTCAAGGTGAGAGGTTTTGGGAGCCTCTTGAAAGCGAGCACAAAGGCAAACACTAAACATGATATCTGGTCGACTTGCCGTTAGGTACAACAAACTACCAATCATACCTTTATATTTGGTGTTGTCTACCGACTCACAATCATCATCTACGGTGAGTTTAGTATCCGAGGCCATTGGGGTCTTCATTGGTCTAGATCTTCTAATCCAAATTTCTTTAGCATTTCTTTAGCATACTTAGATTGACTAAAGAATATACCATCATCCATTTGTTTAATTTGGAGTCCTAAAAAGAAGTTAAGTTCTCCCATCGTACTCATTTCAAACTCATCATGCATGATTTTGGCAAAGTCATCACACAATTCTTGACAAGTTGAGTCAAATATAATGTCATCAACATATATTTGCACGATTATGAGGTGAGAACCTTTCTTCTTTGTAAAGAGCGTGTTGTCTACCATCCCAATGGTATACTCATGTTTAACAAGAAATGCTTTAAGTCTATCATACCAAGCTTTGGGTGCTTGTTTAAGACCATAAAGTGCCTTCTTAAGCTTGTAAACATGACCCGGTTTCTCAAAATTAATGAAGCCGGGAGGTTGAGCCACATTACCTCCTCATTGATCAAACCGTTAAGAAATGCACTCTTTACATCCATTTGTTGAAGCTTAAAGTCTAAGGCACAAGCGTAGGCTAAAAGGATTCCAATGGATTCTAATCTTGCTACCGGTGCATATGTCTCGTCATAATCAATCCCTTCTTGTTGATTATAGCCTTGAGCTACAAGTCTAGCCTTGTTACGAGACACAACACCATTCTCACCAAACTTATTCCTATAGAACCATTTGGTTCCTATAATGTTAGAACTTCTAGGTAGAGGAACAAGTTCCCAAACATCATTAGCAACGAATTGATTCAATTCTTCTTGCATCGCAATGACCCAACTCTCATCCATCAAAACTTCTTTAACATTCTTTGGTTCAATCAAGGAGACGAAACAAAAGAAGTTGCTTTGGTTTTGGACTTGAGATCTTAGGGTCCTTTAATTTAAGTCACCAATGATATTATTGAGAGTATAATCCTTAGACTCCTTAATGTTTACTTCCTTTTCAACACTAAGGTCTTCAACTCCTATTGTTCTAACCTCTTTGGCTTTAACTACTTCTATTTCATCCAAGTCATCATCAACCAATGGTGGTGTCTTGGGTAAAGGAGGGGTTTCATCAAAAGTCACGTTAAGTGATTCTTCAGTTACGCCCGAGGTTCTATTGAGGACTATGTAGGCTTTGCTAGTTTGGGAATAACCTAAAAAGATACCTTCGTAAGACTTTGGGTCGAACTTGGTAAGGTAGTCTTTGCTGTTGAGGATAAAGAACTTGCTTACAAACACCCTAAAGTATTCCAATGAGGGTTTCTTACCTTTAAGAATCTCATAGGGGGTCTTTCCTAGGAAAAGTCGAATAAGAATTCGGTTGAGAATATAAGTCGATGTGTCCACGGCATTGCACCAAAACTTTTGAGGCAAAGATTGCTCGTTTAACATCGTCCTACTCATCTCTTGGATGCTCCTATTCTTCCTTTCAACTACCCCATTTAATTGTGGAGTGCGAGGAGCCGAGAAGTTATGGGTAATACCATGAGCTTCACAAAAGGCACCAAATTGCACTTCATTATCAAATTCTCTACCATGATCCGTTCTAATAGAGACAATTGGACATCCTAGTTGATTTTGAATTCATCGACTAAAGATTTCGAAATGATCGAAAGCTTCATTCTTAGATGCCAAAAATCTAGTCCAAGTGAATCTAGAATAGTCGTCAACTATAACTAGGGTATAAAGGTTACCTCCATAACTCTGTA
Organism: Glebionis coronaria; assembly: GCA_025667525.1. Classification (NCBI taxonomy): domain Eukaryota; kingdom Viridiplantae; phylum Streptophyta; class Magnoliopsida; order Asterales; family Asteraceae; genus Glebionis; species Glebionis coronaria. The sequence goes on along the minus strand of JANFOE010000122.1, from coordinate 1,707,669 downwards.
TGGTGGAAGGTCCAAAGAGATCCATATGTAGGAGCTCTAAGCACTGAGAGGTTGAAACCAAATTCTTGGCTTTATGACTTGAGTGAACTTGCTTTCTAACTTTGCAAGCATCACAAAAGTGACTATCAAACTTCATCTTGGGGAGGTGTCTTACCAACTCCTTAGAGACTAAAGATTAAATTAAACGCATATTAGCGTGACCTAATATCCTATGCCAAAGAGTAGAACTATCATCTGTAGTCGCAAGACATATGCTGTCTTTTGACTTCTTATTAACCTTCATGACATAAAGCCCATGCTTTCTAACACCTTTTCCAATGACCTTTTCATCTTTTACGATTTCACTGTCATGTTCCGAAAAGATGACCTTACACTTATTGTCACAAACTTGACCTATAATTAAAGGTTAAACCCTAATTATCTACCTGCTAAACATTTTACATGGTCATGGAGTCAAGAGAAACCGTACCTTTGCCGATGATATTACCACGTAGACTACTAGCGAATGTGACGTTACCTCCATCATATGCTTTGTAGTGCGAGAACAAACTTCGATTACCCGTCATGTGTTTAGAACAACCACTATCCTTAATCCACTCGTCGAGTTCCAAATCAATTCCCAAGCATATCTAGGTAACAACACACAAGATCAAACATTTGGTCCCTAATATCTCATGGGTCCAAAATTGTTCGTTCCAAACATCCCTTGCATTTGGTTGGGATGCATGAATGGAGGAGGGGTTCTCCATGGGGAATAAAATAGAGTTGTGGTCATTCCTTCTAGGTGTTGGAGTTTTACTTCTAGGTCGTGAATTGTTTTGACTATCTCTTCTAGGTGTTGGCGTTCTACTTCTAGGCCTAGACTCATTCCGTACTCTTGGTGGAGTAGTGGATGGTCTTGATAAACTTCTATTTCCCATTAGAGGTTTACTTAAGGGCTTATAAAACTTATCAATGGTATTGTCGTCAAGTATGGGAAATTTGACCTTGTTAACAATAAGATGCTTTGGTTGTTCACCTAAATTTGACTTTTAAGAAAGTTCAGGATTTCCAGCAAAACCTCTTTCTGGCCGCGGTTCCTTATCTAGGGCGCCGGCTCCATAGTGATAAGGAACCACCCCATACAATCTGAGACCGCGTACAGCAAACGATTTTTTTGAAAATCTGACTTGTTTAGGTTCACTAGTTGATGCTTCATTTGAGTTAAAACCTACACCAAGTCTTTCCTTAGAATGAATTTATTTGTTTAACATATCATCAAGAGCACTAGTACCTTTCATGAACTTTTCCAATTTAATGGAGGTGCTCTTGAGACATTCATTCTCTAATCTAAGTTTCTCACAACTTAAGCAACCTAAATCAACTTCTTTATTTTTCTCAAGCTTGGCTAATTTCTCCTTAAGTTCATTGATCTCATTTTCAAGCTTAGTTTTGGTTGATTTTAAGATTTTGTTCTTTTCTATGAATTTAAAGCTAAGTTTGTGTAAATTATCATATTGGCCTTCTAATTCAATATCATCTAAGGTGGAGCTATCATTGCTATAATATTCGGTTTTGGAATGTACCTCTTTAGAAGTATGAGCCATAAGACATTTCTCCTCTTTGGGGTTGTCATCAACATCTTCACCGCTATCGCTCCAAGAACCACTAACGAACGCCGTGTGATTTTTATCGCGTGAAGGCTTTGGACAATCACTAATGAAATGATTTGGATCACCACATCTAAAGAAATTCCTATCACCTTTTTCGTTCTTGGCAAACCGATTCTTTGAGAATGGTTTCTTGTCATTGTTGGGTTGCCCCACGTGTTGACCTCGTCTTTTGAAGAACTTCTTGAAATCTCTCACCGCCAATGCATACTCCTCGTCATCGCTATCCAAGGAACTGTCATGATCGCTTTGTGCCTTCTTGGCTTTGAGTGCAAGAGACTTCCTTTCACTCTTGGTTTTTACCAATTCCGAGTCCTTCAAAATTATCATCTCATGAACCTTCAAGTTGCCTATGAGTTCATCGACTGATAAAGTTGAGAGATCTTTCGATTCTTCAATCACCGTGACTTTTGCTCTCCACTTCGGATGTAAGGCCCTTAGAAACTTCCTAACATTGTTCTTGCTAGAAAAACCTTCATCAAGTGCTTTTAGACTAGTAATAATAGTGTTAAATCTAGCAAAAATACTATCAATAGTTTCATCTTCTAAGATGACAAATTGTTCATATTGTTGGACAAGAAGATCGATTTTGCTTTCTTTGACTTGGCTATTACCTTGGTGGGTTACTAAAAGAGTGTTCCAAATATCTTTAGCGGTTTCACACATAAAAATCCTTTCATACTCTTTCTTAGGTAAAGCATTATAAATCATCATTTTAGCCTCATTATTTTTCGAAAGTTTCTTTTTAGTATCGTCATTAGCTTTGTCAAAAATGACCAATTCTTTTGTTTTAGACACTTCATTAAATTGATAAGGTAAAAAATCGCCATTGGTAATAACATGCCAACGATCTAAATCTTTTGATTTCACATAAGTCTCAATTCTATTTTTCCAATAAATAAAACTATCGGTTTCAAAAAGTGGTAGTCTTTGCATAGATTGCCCTTCTAGGTACTTGTTGGAATCCATAGATCGATTCAAGTTTTAAAATACAATATACTTTAAAAATTCTTGAGCAACCTCGCTCTGATACCAATTGTAGAAACTAGAAGGGGGGGGGGGTTGAATAGTTTCTTATATTTACTTGTTAAAAGATGGTTTTCAAAAAATCCTTTTTCAAAAACTTAGGCTTGAGGAAATATGTGAAATCTTCTTATGCACAATATGAACAATGAAAGTGTAACTAAACTAATACTAACTAATGTATATGCACAAAGAATAAAGAATGTAAAGAGTTAAGGGTAAAGAAATATCAAACCAAACACAAAGGATTTATAGTGGTTTGGCAACGAAGCTCACTCCTAGTTCCTACTCCACTCCTCGAGTACTCCTTACTCAAGAGTTCACTACACAACAAGCTCATTATGGTGGAGAAAACCGTACATGTTGCTTAACCAATTTCCGACTCTAAGCTAAAAGTCGAGCCCTAATCGTAGCTAGGACCAATCAACACAACTATACTTAGTACATACACAACTTCCAAATAGACACAACTACTTGGATCTTCACAACTATGACACAACAACAAATGTATAAGATTTGATCTTCAAAGGATATTTGGTGGTGGACTCAACACTTCACAAGGATAGTGTTCTTCTCTTTGCACTTGGAGAGGAAGGGATGGATTGGATAGATTCACTTCTAAACAAGTAGTAATCAATCAAATGATCAAGGATTTGAGTGATTTAAGAAGTATGTTTGAATCTGGAAATATATGTGCAAAAGAGGTGAAGATAAAATCTGAGAATGGTCCACTATTTATAGGACAAAGGGCCAACGGCTACATCTGCCCGCGGTTCCTTATCTCAGCTGGCGGTTTCTTTATCGATAAGGAACCGCATAGGCACTAGGGAACCGCCGGAGTAGACTACGCTCCCTTTTTTTCCTCTAGTGGTGGAGGTCTTATCTGATTATAAAATATCCTGAAATAGTATTCCAAATCAAAAAAGAATATGCCATTTTCAAATTTTCAAATATTTAATTTAATAAAACATTTTCTTAAAAAGAAAGTTTAATAAAAAAAATTGTCACACTTAATAAAAAGTGAGTTTTAAGAGAAGATTAAATCACTTAATCACTTGATTAAGGTTAGTACTTGTTTATTCATACCTTAAGTGAAAATGGGTAAAATGAAAAATACTTGAACTCAAGAATTCGTTTTTCATTGTTTTCGTAAATGCTTGTTTTTTCATATTGTCGTAATCAAAACTAAGCGAGATCGAAAAATGCAAGTAATCCTTTTAAGCATTATTGCATTAACAGACTTCATACAACCAATCTGAACATGCCATACAAAGATGTGTCTGTTAAAAAATGGGTGGTGTTACCCTGTAGCTTAGCTTTATGACTTCATTTGACACCTCACCTGGTGCGATAGCTACTCGCGCCAAATCCACCGGCAATGTTATACGCCATCACTTTTTTTTTTGTATTTTATTTGGTTAATTGAGGGCGAGATGGTGTCATAGATCTCGAATGACTCAAGGATGATGGCTTTGGGTTAAGCTATAGGTCTTAACTTATATGATAAAAATACTGAGGCGACATCCTATGAAACGAGACAGCTAGCTCATGGGACACATAATGCTCTACACATGGAAAATAATCGGTGTTAACTTAAGTTTATTTATACGCTTATCATTTTCGGTTTATATGTCCTCAACTCTTTTTTTAGGCTTATTTTAAAATCTGTGTGTTTCAATAAGTTATAATGACATCGTAAACTTGTGTAAGTTATAAGTTGCAAAATAAGAAGAAGAAAAAAAAAGTGTACAAAACATAAATGTAAAAGAGATAACCTCGCAGGCTCTTAATAAGCCTAGCAACAAACACCTCATTTGGAGTATATATAGTTTACTTTTAAAAAGCATTTTTGCATGCATGTATGTTTCGGTGAAAATAATAAAGGTTGTTATAAATGTTGCTATACTAGAGGTCCATGAACAAACACATAGGTTAGAGAATTTATGGCCAAGTATTTGTTCATGAAGAGGGTAGAAAGAGTCATCAATTTACACAACAACACCACCTATGTATTTTTTATGGACACTAAAATTAGAAGCGTATGTACAACTAGGGGTGTCAATTCGAGTTGGATTCAAGTTGACGGGTTATGAAATCCCAAACCCAAATCTGACTTATTTAAATAATCGGGTCAATTATATCATCCCTAACATATATACACATAACTTGCCGAAACTGACTCATTTAACCGATATATATGTACTTACGTTGACGTTAAATAGGTTCAACAGGTTTCAGGTTGACTCATTTAACAACTTTTATATACAAAAGTTGACATATTATACACATGTTAAACATGTTATATGGGTTTGTGGCTTGACCCGTTTAATCCATTTAACATGTATAAAAAAGTATTAATAACCTTTAATATAAGATAAAAATTATTAAACGCGTTGGCATGTCAACCCGCTTATATAATTTTTAACCCGAACCTTGCCTGTTTAATAAACGGGTTAGTTGAATGGACCAGAATCTGACTTAAAATATATTAGATTCAACCCGAACATGTTAATTATTGACTCCCCTATGTACAACAACCAAACATTACCTTCATTTAAAACAATATGTTTCAAACTTGAACTATTTTTGCTGTAGAAGAACGCTCGTATATTTTGGAAATAAAACCAATAATTCCACTAGACCAAACATTTACGAGTAATATACTAACATCACTAAAATCTAACCAAACATTTATGAGTGTATATGAATAACTTGGTGTGTCATAGATAGCATGTCGATTGGGATCCCACATAAGATAATCTTTATTATTCCAAAACAAATATCCCCAATAAACATTTTTTCGACTAGACATGCATGTTTTCCATTCATCACCCTAAGGTAGAATGCATCATTGATGCTTGATCTTGTTCTGCAAACAAAGGAATCCATCTATTTATCCCTAGACAATTACTATGATTATATAAAGTTTGAAAAGGAATCTAGACGTATCTCGATAAGTACCATTTCTTTGGGACTGAAGACGATTAGCATGTTCTCTTTACGTGGAATCCGATACAATGTTCCATTTATAAACGTACACATAACGCAAAATTCGACAAATCTTCTTGTTCACTTTGTACCTACCAATATTCAAGACATCTAGGATGGTTTCACCGTATCCAAGTACATCTCATCGTGACAATATTCAAAGACTTGACTTAATCTTTGTTGTTATTATTAATTATTATTTGTTCAAACACATCTTATTGCCGAACCAAGTTTCAAACAAACAAATATATGTATCATGTTTCGTGGTCGAAATACGAATAGAGGAATGTATGGTAGTCATAACATCTAATACAGTGTTAAACTTGAATTTAGAGGGTATCGCGACAAGATTTCAACATACAATTGCGAGAACAAAAAATGATAAATGGTTACAAGATATAACTAAAATGTGGTCAATGCGCTCGAATTATGTTGCAAACTAATCTGTGGCCAGCCAACTAGGAAACAATAATTTTAGAAGGGGTTGCCACATAATATAAAGGTTGATATTTATTCAAGTGGTATTTGCTTGTATCAGTATCCAAAAAAAATTTACTTTCAAACTTATCACAACAATGCATGACACATCTCGTGGGTCCTCCTTTGGAAAACCAATAGAGAACCTTATGGTCCTTGACCTATATATTCTTGAACTGTTTTTTTGTGAGTCTCGGGATTGCTGAAGCTTGAGCGAGCGTGCGATCTCCATTGTTCAGTGGTGTTGTGCTAACCTAGAAACAATATGAAAACAAAAAGGTTCAGTTTATAAAGCTTTTCCCACAAACCAGGGTGAAAGGATTATAGGATTGTGATTTACAATCTACTGCTTGTGCATTGGGAACTAGCATACTGCATACAATTTTGCTTACCTGAAATAAACACCAAAATGCTTGAGACGAAAAGCTTAAACATATCTATTACCTATAAAACCCATAAAGAAAATTAGATTAAATACCTGCACTATCTCATCAGGTATAAGACCCCTTAGAATTTGAACGTTCAAAAACTACTTAAACCAAGATGGTCCCATAATATGTTAGGAGGTGGTTTTTTCATCTACAACAATTCGTAACCTTATTGATTACAACTGATCTTGGGTAGATCTCAAGACTAAGAACCAAAAGCCTATCCCGAATCACTACTTTCAAAAACATGATTTGTTGGCATTATAAAATACATTAATTCTTTTCAAATGAAATGGTGCGGATCAAGTCCAATAATAACATGAAACTTAAAACAACAATATATATAATGGTACGCAATACTGAAAAGAATATGGCGTTATTACCTTAATTCCAAGAACACCTATTTCAATAAATGACTTGAATACTGTTTTACTTGAGTCGAAAATTAAAATCCGAAATAAAGAATGCTTTTGTGTTTGTGTGATATGATCTTCATCGGAGTTTAAGCTTAAGACTAAAACTTTAGACCACCACCAACACCAACCAATGCCACTGACTGTCATCACCACTTTAGCAGAAGCTTGTTATACTTATGTTGGCAATTTTCACACAAATGTATGTGGACATGAGATGGTTATATAGAAATATATAAAGGTAAGTAAGTTTAATAGATAAAAGGGTAACTGCAAAAGTAAAAGATGGGTGAAGAAGGTAAATGAGGATGGAGTAAATGCTATTGAATTGATTTATATATAAAATATTAGACTAAGTTTATTAACAAACTCAACCAACCGGTTGAGGGAGAAAAGGACAAAAAATAATATTAAATAATTATAAGTGAGGAACAAAGTCACGAACCAAGGTCATAGGATGACTTCCAGATTGCCAAACCAAACCATTCAATAACCAATCAAATTCTCTTATATATTTCTTTCTCACACACTCGTTTATTAGATACATATCTCTTTCACACACTTCTCCAATAAATATATATAAAATAATTTTGTCATATCTCTCCAACCGATTGAAGTTGGGTTTTTTATACATCATTATTACAAAGTTGTGCTGAAAAGTTTGTTTAGAAGTTTTCTTATATAAATAGTAATCGCGGTAGCAGTTGAGGGTGTGACAGGCAAACATGCCTATTTGATCAGTAGTGTCGGGTAATACCGATCAACTCTTGAATCATCATCGCTTTATACATTAGTCTAGACTACCTCATAAGTGCCATATATTAATCAGATTCTTTTAGAAATGCAAATAGGATGAACTGGTTAATCTGGGACACGAGAAACACTACAAGAAAGTTGAGAACAGATGACGGGCGTTTCCCTGGCGACACAATGTCGCCAGGGATAACGCCTTTTCCCTGGCGACAACGCTGACGTGGCGGTAAAGTAGGTTTACTTTTTAGTCAAAGTTTGACTAGAGTTTCCCTGGCGACATGTCGCCAGGGATACTCGGTCCAAAACCAGATACCAAGTGAAAGAGCGCGAAATTTTCCCTCCAAGGTTTCCCTGGCGACACGTCGCCAGGGAAAACCTAGTCAAACTTTGACCAACGTATCCCTGGCGACAAGTCGCCAGGGAAAACCCGTCCATCGTATTTAACAAAAATTATGTTTGCTAATTACATGTCAACATTATCCCTGGCGACAAGTCGCCAGGGAAACCCTCGCCATTTGTGATTAGTTTCAAAATTAAACACAAATGTTTAATTACATGCCAAGAATGTGTGGCGGGCTTTTACCCGCCAAAACCCAAATGTTTCCCTGGCGACTTGTCGCCAGGGAAACTCCCTGACATATATGTATTTTGTTTTTGCTTGTTAGTTATTATTTTAACTATCGATCCGATGTTATTTAATTTTTGCGACGTTTATATAATAAAAATGAGACATTTATAAAACAAACATTTATTTATTCATAATATTATACATAGCCCTTGTGGAATCAAATGGAAAACTTAAAAACAGACATTACTAATCAACTTAAAGTTCGTGAAGTAGTGCAGCCGATTACTACTCAACGCTAAGATTTTCCATTTCATTTAAAAGCTCATGAAGTATTGCAGCCGATTGACATGCGTGGTCTTCAGGATGCCTTTCCATTTCTAGTCTTGCCTCTAACATCTTTATCTTTAGATCTTTGATCTTGCAATTTGAGCACTCAGTGGGTGCAGATTGAGAAGGACCTGTAGAAGAACTTGGATGTGAACCTTGAGGTGTTGAAGATCCAGGGGAAGATCTTATACGGAGTTCGAGATCAAAATCATCCTTCCATTTAAAATATTTACATCCATAATCATTTGTTTTTGGCTGTTACAAAGTAAACAAATAACATGACATGTCATTTAATAATCACACGTATTACATAACTAAAACATTTGATTGTTTACCTTCGAAAAAGGACATGCATAGTAGAGTTTACCAAAGCTATGAGGTTGATGTGACTGTCTCAACACAATATATCCCTTTCTACATGTACACTTATAAGCTTCACGGGGATCCATCTGCTACCAAATCAGGTGGTGGTGGTGGTGAGTTTGGTAGGAGATGATAAGTGTGTGTGTGTGTGATCTGCTGATGATAAGTGTGTGTGAATCATTTTATGGTCAAAAAGTGAGGGAAATAGTTAACATTTTCCCGCCAATGTTTTCCCGCCAACGTTTTCCCGCCAATAGTTAAACGTTGGATGTTCAATGGATGACCCGGTTTGTTATGGTTGTACGTTTGATGTTCAATGGATGATCCGGTTTGTTATGGTTATATTAGATGTTCAATGGACGACTCGACATGTGTTGGTTACACGTTAGATGTTAAATAAATGAGTCGGCATGTATTGGTTAGACGTTAGATGTTCAATGGATGAGTCGGTATGCATTTGTTAAACATTAGATGTTCAATGGATGAGTCGGTATGTTTTGGTTACACGTTAGATGAGCTGGCAACATAGCTATATTGAGCTGGCAAATGACTATACTCGTTGTGTAAGCTATTTTGGTGAGGTTACATCAAATGAAAAGCTTCTTTCTTTTGTTCAAACTTACGCGACTTGTTTGCCGGAACTCTTTTTGTCATCGATTCAAAACGGAAGCTGGTTAAAGATTTATTTGAATGGTTGTTTTGGGTACAAACCACTATGTATAGTTGTATACTATTATTACAACACATATATACAAACACAAATACAGGTTTCCTTTCTTTGCATTTACACGTTAGATGTTCAATGGATGAGTCGGCATGTCTTGGTTACACGTTGGATGTTCAATGGACGACTCGACATGTGTTGGTTACACGTTAGATGTTCAATGGATGACTCGACATGTCTTGGTTACATGTTAGATGTTCAATGGATGAGTCGGCATGTCTTGGTTAGACGTTAGATGTTCAACGGATGAGTCGGTATGCATTTGTTAAACATTAGATGTTCAATGGATGAGTCGGCATGTCTTGGTTACACGTTGGATGTTCAATGGACGACTCGACATGTGTTGGTTACACGTTAGATGTTCAATGGATGACTCGACATGTCTTGGTTACATGTTAGATGTTCAATGGATGAGTCGGCATGTCTTGGTTAGACGTTAGATGTTCAATGGATGAGTCGGTATGCATTTGTTAAACATTAGATGTTCAATGGATGAGTCGGCATGTCTTGGTTACACGTTAGATGTTCAATGGATGAGTCGGCATGTCTTGGTTACACGTTGGATGTTCAATGGACGACTCGACATGTGTTGGTTACACGTTAGATGTTCAATGGATGACTCGACATGTCTTGGTTACATGTTAGATGTTCAATGGATGAGTCGACATGTCTTGGTTAGACGTTAGATGTTCAATGGATGAGTCGGTATGCATTTGTTAAACATTAGATGTTCAATGGATGAGTCGGCATGTCTTGGTTACACGTTAGATGTTCAATGGATGAGTCGGCATGTCTTGGTTACACGTTGGATGTTCAATGGACGACTCGACATGTGTTGGTTACACGTTAGATGTTCAATGGATGACTCGACATGTCTTGGTTACATGTTAGATGTTCAATGGATGAGTCGGTATGCATTTGTTAAACGTTAGATGTTAAATGGTTACCGAATTAGAATAAATCGAGAAACTAAACGGAATAAATCGGAATGAATTTAGAAATTAAACTGACCGGGATGATATAGTTATTTTATAAATAATAATAATTATTTTATAATATGTAATAATAATAATTATTATTTCATAAATAATAATAATAATTATTATTATTTTATTACTAATTATAATAATACATAAGTAACAAAAACTTTATTTTCACAAAAATTATCCCTTGCGACATTTGTAACTATCCCTGGCGACAAGTCACCAGGGATACTATCCCTGGCGACATGTCGCCAGGGAAACGTGTGCTCAACTTGACTTTCTAAAAAGTCAGCCAAGTTTCCCTGGCGACATGTCGCCAGGGAAAATGTGGCTCACTTGACTTTCAAAAAAGTCAGCCATGTTTCCCTGGCGACATGTCGCCAGGGAAACTTTGGGAGACCCGACGAAAGTTATAGGTACGTGCATATGCGTTGAAAAGTCAAAGGAATCCCTGGCGACATGTCGCCAGGGAAACCTCGTCACACCCCCCCAAAATTTTTCACTAACGCGCGCTTTTGGCTAAACGACAAAAGGCAAAAGTTTCCCTGGCGACATGTCGCCAGGGATTGTCGCCGGGGAAAAGAAAAAGCGATTTATTCATCAGAAACCTTATCTTTTCTCACATACACTTAACAAAAAAAAAAACTTCATCTCCCTTACTCTCTTCGCTGCTATATCCGGCCACTCACCACCACCACTTCCTCCACATCCCGCTGCTATATCACCACCACCACCACTCACCACCACCACTCACCATCATTCTCCTCCACACCTGCACACGTGCACGCACCACCACTCACCACCATCTCCAGTCGCCAACACCACCACCACGCCATCTACATTCACCGGCACCACCACCACCGCAATATATATTAAGGTATTTTATATAATTTATATTGTTATTGTTTTGGTTTTTTTTTATATAATTTTTTTTATAATTTATATTGTAATTGATTTGGTTTTGTTTTTACAATTGATAGTATATTTGGTTTTGTTTTTACATATCCGGTCACCGCAGCCGAGTCCCGACCGTAGCCGAGCCCGACCACAGCCGAGACCCGACCGCAGCCGAGCCCCGACCACACCCGCGCCCCGACCACAGCCGAGACCCGACCACTATTTAAAGGTATGTTTTTTTAACTTTTAATTGTAATTGAGAATACATATTGTTTTTTTTTAGTTTTTTTTAGATTCCCTGGCGACATGTCGTCCGGGATGTTTAAAATTGTTAATTTTTTTAAACGTAAATCCAAACACTCCTTATGTTACCTATTTGATGAGAATAAGCTGTTTGATAACAGCTTATCCTAATAAGCTTATCAGGATAAGCTGTTTGATAACAGCTTATCCTGATAAGCTTATTAGAATACGCTGTTTAAAAACAGCTTATCCTTATAAGCTTATCAGAATAAGCTGCTTATCCTTATAAGCTTATCAGAATAAGCTGTTTTCAAAAAGTTTACTTTGATAAGCTTATCGGGATAAGCTGTTATCAAACAACTTATTCTAATAAGCTTATCAAAATAAGCTGTTTGAAAACAGCTTATTCTGATAAGCTTATCGGGATAAGCTGTTATCAAACAACTTATTCTAATAAGCTTATCAAAATAAGCTGTTTGAAAACAGCTTATTCTGATAAGCTTATCGGGATAAGCTGTTTTCAAACAGCTTATTCTGATAAGCTGTTTTTATTATATGATATAAATGTTTTATTGGACTAAGCCTTAAGAACGTGTGAATGATGATGATGGTGAAGACAGAGTTTATTCTAGTGAAGAAGAAGATTGACCTTTAGTTGTAACTTGCAAAAGACACTTATTTGTTTGAATTAATGAATCTAATTGTTGTGGATTTTTTAAATGTGTATATTTATTTGGATGTGTTGTATTTGAATTTGTGCATGCTTATATTATTTTGTTCATGAATTTGTCTATGTTATGCTAATTGTACTTGTACAGATGTCAGCAGATGTTGCAGGATCACACGGTGGTGACGGTGGTGGTGAGGATGAACCTCCTACGCCAAACATCCGCAGCGGTTGTTTCGCCGCATTTAGAAATAAAGGTAAGAATATTTGGATTATTGTAACACAATCAAAAATTTGGTGCATATATATGTTGCTTGCCTTGAATTTTTATTACTTTGTCACTCACTTGATTTTTGCAGGCAAAGGCAAAAGAAAAGAAAATTTGGGCGGCAGAGCGGCCGGTAGAAAGACTCGAGGCATTAGCCGATGTATCGATTTGTTGGAGGAAGTTGGTCAGCATGGCCCTGTCCCGATAGATTTTGAAGAAAAATCTCACCGGCCTCGCGGCACGCATGCTCAGCATTTATCTAATTACATCGGGGATTGTATCAGGAGGCTCGTGCCACTGTACTACCCAAGTTGGGCTGATGTCCCTGATGAGATCGAAACATTGGTTTGGGCGAACATAGAGGTCAGTTATCATTTTTATGTTCATAACATTATTGTGTTTATTTATTTAATGATGTATATATTTAAATAAATTTGTTTATTTATTTATATCATATAAATAAATAACAAATTTAAATAAATATACAAATTGTATCTTATTTATTTATATCATATAAATTTTTTTTAAATATATATAAAAAAATTAGAATAAATATAAAAAAATTTAAATAAATATATATTTGATGAGAATAATGTAATAAGCTTTTCGGATAAGCTGTTTTCAAACAGCTTATCCTGATATGCTTATCAGAACAGGCTGTTTGAATACAACTTATCTTGATAAGCTTATCAGAACAAGCTGTGTGAAAACAGCTTGTTCTGATATGCTTATCAGGATAAGCTGTTTTCAAACAGCTTGTCCTGATAAGCTTATCAGGATAAGCTGATTTCAAACAGCTTGTCCTGATAAGCTTATCAGAACAAGTTGTTTTCAAAAAGCTTATGCTTATTAGGATAAGTTGTTTTTATTATAAAAAATTAAATAAATGACTAAGCCATTAAATAAATAAACAAAATAATGTATAAATTATATCTCTAACTCTAACTCTGTTTTTGTTTTATTTGTTGTATATGAATGCAGAATCAGTTTAATTTGACGCCACACAAGAGTGATCCTAGATGGAAGGAAATACGTGGCGGCATCAATCAAATGCTTACAAAGAGTTATAATTCTCGAAAAAATACGCTCAAGACAAAGCATTGGGTCCGAGACATCGATACCGGCAGGGTAGATATCGGCAGAGTCCGCAGCGAGCGTCCAGAGGAAATTACTTCAGAGGACTGGGAGAAACAGATCGCACTTTGGAGTAATCCGGATTACGAGAAAAGATGCCAGACGAACTCCCAGAACCGGTCTAAGCAGAAGACGCCGAGTCGGCAGGGATCCCGATCGTTGGCACGCCTTCGAGACCAAGTGGTGAGAAATTCTATAATTAATTTACATACATATATGTCTTTGATTATATGTTTTGGTGTGTTGTGATTTTTTGTTTTGAATTTGCTTCATTCTATATATGCGTGTCTATGTATGTACAGACGCAAGCTGCAATTGAAGCTGATGTGCCACCCCCGACTGTCATTGATCACTTCTTCATTGCGCACACCGACCAGGATGGGAATTTTCCTTGCGATGCGGACCGCGTTATGTATGTAAGTATTTTTTTTTAAATTAATTAATTAATTAATTTTTTTTTGGATATGCCTTGGTTTTTTACTATTCCTTGCCGATAAATAATGTACCAACCGACTAATATATAATATACTAACTGTCGTTTGTTTTTGTCACTTCATTAGGAGGAGATGCTTGCGATGAAGGCTGCAGGAAAACATACGGACGACGAGATCAACCGTATCGTCCGAGGTGGAAAGCAGCGAGGCCACATGCCCGGTGTCGGCCAGATAGTGCCGAGAAGGAGTACTCACTATATTCCTCCTCCTCCTCCCGTCGACCCACGGTTGGAACAAGCGTCTCAAGTGTTTAACTTTTTGAGAAGTGACGATAGGTTTGCCGATGCGTTCGGAGCATTTCTATCGGGTGGTGCTAGCGGGAGTGGCACGGGAGGCAGCGGTAGTGGCGCCGGTGGGAGTGGTAATGGTTAGTATGCTTGTCTTGTTTTTCCTACCTTAGCATGCAAGTTTAATAATTGTAAACCCCGAATTGCAAGTTTAATAAGTGTAACTAGGAACTTTGTACTCAAGTTGTGACATGTATTTGTATTGATCGAGAGTTACATGTTATTGTGTTTTGGTACTAGATTCGTGGTAGATTTTTGGTATATTTATCTTCAGGTTTTGTATTTGTATTCCCAGGTTTTGGTAGATTTTTTCCGGAAAAATTCCGGAAAAAATCTGGAAACAGCCTGCTGTGCAGGCAGCTAAAAAAAAAAAATGTCAAAGTTTCCCTGGCGACATGTCGCCAGGGAAACTTTGGATAATTTGACTTTCTAAAAAGTCAGCCATGTTTCCCTGGCGACATGTCGCCAGGGAAACTCGAAAAAAACATTGACTTGTCAACGCCAGGCGTTGACTCGTCAACGTTACGTCTAGTTTCCCTGGCGACATGTCGCCAGGGAAACTCAAGAAAAACATTGACTTGTCAACGCCAGGCGTTGACAAGTCAACGCCTGGCGTTGACAAGTCAATGTTCTTCTAGAGTTTTCCTGGCGACATGTCGCCAGGGAAAAGTGAGGTTTAAAAAACCTATTTAACTTAAGTTCCTTAATCAGCCATATTTTCCCTGGCGACACATGTCGCCAGGGATACTATCCCGCACCAACTCCGACGTGGCACCAATTTTTGAACCAAAGAGTTTGCGGGGCCCACTTGTCGCCAGGGAAATCAGAATTTGTCGCCAGGGAAACTATCCCGCACCAGCCTTTCTTGGCGTACTTTCCCTGGCGACATGTCGCCAGGGATTCGTCTTCCCTGGCGACATGTCGCCAGGGAAACGTCGCGAATTTAGCCAGGGAAGGGTTCGAATTTTGTAAGAAATACATCCACTGGATTATTAGTGTTGTAAAGCCGTGTTTTTTTTGGCTTATCACATATTTGACTTATTTTGAAACTTTTCGGCTCAGATTGTCATGGTTTATATATATTTTTAAGCATATTTACATGTAACGAGTTGCTTATTTCATATAATTTCAAAATTGTTAATTCTGTCTCCTAAATGGTATACAAATAATGTTGTCGGTTATTCACGGAGAGCCAGTTTTTGACTCATATGTAGATGCCTAACTCGTGAGTGTCTCAGACCAATATTTACTCTGTATAAGTGATGCATAAACCAAACCACGTACCATTGTAACAATGGCAAATAAGTTTGTTCTTCTCATCTCGTTTTTCTCACTCTCACCCACGCAAACAAACCAAACGACTCATCACTCACTAACCAAACTACGACTGAGTTTGAAGGTCACTACTATGGGTAGACCGACACTGATCGAGGTCGACCAAGGTGGTCGATTGATATCATAATGGGCAGCCACATAGGTCTTAACTTATATGAGAAAACATTGAAGTGACATCATTTTTTTGCTATAAATGAGATGTATTAGACACCTAATGCTGCTCTACATGTGAAAAATACAGGGTAAACTTGTATAAGCTATAAATCACAAAATAAGAAGAAGAGAAAAAAAGGCATAAAACAGACATATATATTTCAAATTTGGAATATATATAGTTCACTTTTAAAAAGCATTTTCGCATGCATGCATGTTTTAGTGAAAATGATGAAGGTTATTACAAAGGTCTGAATCTATCATCTCTATTGATAGGTTAAGGTATTCATGAAGAGGGTAAGAAAATGTCATATATATATATATATATATATATATACAACAAGCACCTATGTATCTTTAATGGACTTAGGAGCTAGTCTATGTACAAGAAACGTGCATATACATATATATTAAGCCAAATTATACACATATGCATCTAGAGTTGAAAAACTAGACTCGATCTCTACATACTCACTACCATGTATTATATTAAGAGGTTAATATCACTAAAATCTAACAAAACATGTGCGAGTGTATGTATATCAATCACTTGGGGAGTCATAGATCGCCATAAGAAGTAAGATCCAAAGCTATTAGTATAAATAAACACCTTTTCGACAAGACATGTTTTCCATTCATCACCCTAAGGTAGAATGTATCATTGATTCTTGATCTTGTTCCGCAAACAAAGGAATCCATCTATTAATCCTAGACGATTACTATGATTATATGAAGTTTGAAAAGGAAGCTAGAGAATCTTATGGGTCTTTCACCTACTCTTGAACTATTTTTCTGTGAGTCCCAGGATTACCGCAGCTTGAGCGAGCGTTCTTTCCCCAGTGTTCAGTAGTTTTGCGCCATCCTACAAACAATAAGAAAACAAACAGGTCCAGTTAACAACAGGTTCCAAATTTGAATCATTCATTGAAAACAAAATGATAAATACCGCAGCTAATTGTCCACATACCAATTGATCTTTTCTTGGCAAATAAGCAGTTTGAAACCAGTAGATATCAAGTTGTTATAGAAAAATATTTACTTCAAAAGATTATATTTACTTCAAAGTTCCTTCTTACTGTGTGTGTAGTTAGCAAATTACTAACCAAACTGTGTGTGATCTCAAGCACCGCAAAATACAAGGAAATCGTTTTAATTATTTGTTGTTGATCAATGTATATGATAAACATATACGCCGCTTTTAAGGTGGTGTTTATTTCGGCTTATATAGCCGGCTTATGGCTTGTTTGAGTTTGGGCTTATGTTTCATAATTAGCTCACTTTCTGCTACATTCTTTTTACATCTACAGAAACAAAAAGCCGATTAACAATGTCGACATATGTGCTTTTTGGGTGTTGAAAACACGGTTACCAGATTTATAGCAAGTTATAAGTTTGGTTGCACTTATTAGCAAGCAAAGTTATTAATTAGTTGTTCTTTTTATTGAAGATATAATTTCCTTTGTTTTTTCGTTTTGTTGAAGACTTAAAATTTTAATCTATTTTCCATGGCAATATTACTGGTACACGCCAACACGGTATACGTTTTTCTTGAGTATACTTTTTTTTATGTTGCAAAAAGTAGAAGATTGCACAATAAAGTGTCTACATTTAAAATGACCAGATGGCTCAAATATTATACCGGTTTCGTGTTGCAATGGTAACGCCATTGTGGGAAGTGTACATGATACGGGGCAATCAGCCTTCTTCGTTCAACCCCGCCGAAAATGCAATAGCCATGTAGCGCAAAAATATAATGAGTAAATAAAATCTCAACTTCTCAACAAAAGATGAGTAACTCGAGCTCAAACATGACAAAAGTAACGTGGATATTGTTACTTTGCGGTGTCCATTGTGTGGGGCGGTTGCGGATTCCCATTCACACTTATTTTTTGAGTTCTTTCTCTTCGCATGTTTGGTGTAATGTTCGGGAGTTGGCTGATATGGGATCTGTACCTCCGAGATTTACGGACATCTTTGCCTATTTATCCCCTATTTCGAAGGCTCGATCTGTGATTAGCATTATTGGCCGAATGGTCGTGGCTGCGACTTCTTATTTCTTATGGGCTGAACGGAATTCTCGTTTGTTCAGAGGGCAAAGCAGGAATGTTGATCAAGTTGTGGTGTTGATTTGTGATACTATTCGATTAAAGCTTGTCACCTTCAGATTTAAGAAGGTTAGTGCCCGTTCCAAGTCCTTGTTGGATCGGTGGAGATTGCCTAGTATATGCGTTTCTCATGGTGGTGTTAGTGTATGAGGGTCGTACTCTTTTTTCCTTCTTGGGGGTTTTCCCATTGGGTTTTTCTCGAGAAGGTTTTTTAAGGAGGCGGCCTCATGTGGATCCTTTGCTGCCGCTGGCGTGCTGTTGGAGTGGTGGGGTGTTTTCTTTGTTTCAAGACTTCATTCTGCTGGTGTTCATGTGTTCGATGATTAGTTTATGATATAGTCTATGTCATTTGATATATATAGTGTGTTTATAGCATGTCATAAGCACTAGTTTCCAAGCTTTTGCTTGAGGTTAATGTGATACTTCGGCCACATTCCTGTGTACTTAACATTATTTTTTG
Source organism: Glebionis coronaria (assembly GCA_025667525.1). Lineage (NCBI taxonomy): Eukaryota > Viridiplantae > Streptophyta > Magnoliopsida > Asterales > Asteraceae > Glebionis > Glebionis coronaria. The sequence goes on along the minus strand of JANFOE010000122.1, from coordinate 1,688,930 downwards.
GTTAATATATTTACCGGGGTAACCCATTAAAAAAAAACATGACAAAAGTAAAAGAAATGGACAAAAGCTTTTGTGTATATAAAAGCTAACCATATTATGAAGGTAGTCTAGACCTCACATAGTCACATTGGTCTAATCCTTATATTTTCTAATCATTCATTCTTAACCAAGCCTTGGATTGCATCCATAAGACAAACATTAGAAACCTAGACGCAAAACTAACCTTTGTGTAGTAGGTTTTATATGTCTTATAATCAAGTGTAGGTGAGTTCATTAAATTCTTAGAAAGACATGTTCTTTTCTCCTTGCGTTCAGCCTAGGCATGTGTTTTGTGTCATGTCCGTATAATAAACAACATGGTTTAGTCACTTTCGCATACTTGATATCACAGAGAAAATAAATAGAAACTTAAATCCGGAGTACATGCATAACAACCAAACATAGCTCTGGGTGTTTCAAATTTGATTTGCTTATGTTGTCCGATGATATAATTGTAAAAAAAAATCCTAAAGAAGGTTTTAAGACAACGAAAACAATGAAATATGGTAGGTTGAACTAATGAGAATAGTAATCTAAATTCAAGAGGCGGTATCGGATAATCTACCTAGACGATATTGAGCCAAACACATTTCATCTAGAGGCGAAACTAGACTCGATCTCTACATGCTCAGTACCACGCATGTATTGTACTAATATAACTCAAATCTAACATAAGGGTTTACGAGTGTATATGAATCACTTGACGTGTCATAGATAGCAAGTCGATTGGGATCGCGCATAAGAAATACTTCGTCGTTAAAAAATATATAGCCTCAAGAAAAGACACAATACTATCTACGTATATAGAGGAGGGTACTAAAGTAGTTACAATTAAGAGCATAACTCTGAGCAAACAAGTAAAACTTGATTGTTTTTTAGGGGTCAAAACACATCACAATAGCTTTGATTGGAGAAATATAAAAGATAGGAAGTTAACCATTGAAGTCTTAAGTTTTTTTTTAACGGCGAGTTAGTAGTTAGTGATTCGAGTTTACAGTGACATTCAATTGGGCATTATGCAAGCCTCGAACCTTCTCCTTAGGGGATAAACCCTACTCCTTCTTCTTAATTCGGGCCCGTGAAGGTTCTTAGTGAGACTCGAACTCGAGACCTCTCCAACAATACCTTCCCAAGGTTACCCTTGGTAGCCAACTGAACTAGCTCAGTTGGTTCATTGAAGTCTTAATTGGTACCTGGTTCATCATCATCAGCGGAACATTTTAATTTGTATTAATATATTTCTTAAATAGATCGGTTAAAAACCGATCTAAATCGTTTAGTATAACCATTAAAGAGTACGCCTCAAATAGACCACTTTTTTTTAAGGAATCGGTCTATTTGAAAATTCAAAAAGAACGGTTTCAAACCGTTCTATATGTGACCCGACTTAAAAGATCATCCTTTGTTAGATCAATTCACAACCGTTCTTTATAAGGCATTTACACCGTTCTATTTAAAATTTTATATGGTAGTGTTATTATCCGCTTTTACTTGTTATTGTTCCTTACGACTAAATTCATGAGGGGATGAATGCTCACTAGTTTCACTCAAGCAAAATTCATCATGGGATGAATCTTCACTAGTTTCAGTCAAGCAAAATTCATCAGGGGATGAATCCTCACTAGTTTAAGTCAATCAAAATTCATCATGGGACGAATCCTCACTGGTTTCAGTCAAGCAAAATTTGGATTATCAACCATTTACTTGATGTTTGTGTGCACCGTTACCCATATCACTCCTATCATTATCGCCGATGTTATCAGCCCTTTTACTCGTTGTTGGCGCTTTTTTTTTGCTGCACCCTTACCCACATATCACTTCCTCGGAAGGATGGAGACACCTAGGTTTAGATTAATTTAGGTTAAGATTGTGTTTGTGTCTGGTAATTATATTCTTTAGCAATTTGGGCCAAGTTTACTGGGCTGGACGATATCAAAATGAATGTTATAAATGTAACTCAAATCACCAACAACCTCAAGTTGGTTAAGATATTTACTTTATGGCTTATTTGATTTTGAGCTAATGTATCATAAGCTCACTTTTTGTGACTTATTTTAGAACTTATTGTAATAAACTTATAAAAATGAACACTTAAACGACCAAGTTTATTGTTGGTTTATAGTTTTCTGTTTGTTTTTAAGCATATATACACGTAAAGGGTTACTTATTTCAACATGGTTAAATTAATCTCCTAAATGGTATACAAATAACGTCATCTGGTGCATAGGGAGGCGAGTCTTTGACACAGATGTACGTGCCTAACTTGTGATTAGGCAAATGTTTACTCCGTATAGGCAAAACTCGATACACCCTCTTAAGTAAAAATCTATACTTCATTTCCTTACGCTTAGAAACTCATTCGAGAACGGCCCAGCCGAGTACATAACGATTATTCTAAGTGGTTGTAAAAGTAAACTAAATAAATCTCGTTGAAATTTGCCCTTTTCTTTATACGCCCACATCTAGGTTCCCTCGCAAATCGGTAAAAACACTGTAAGAATGGCGACTAAGATTTTGTGTTTAACTCGTTTATCTCACTCTCACCCCTGATCGTCATAGAGGTTAGCCATCGAACCAACTTGTCTCTTCCGGGCACTCGAAGTAGTTGTTGCTAAGTTTAACGTGTTAACTTTTTCATCATTAAGACTCCCTGTTACTCAACCGAAAATTACGGAAACATTATTGATTCAAAATTTCATTACTCATCACCATGCCTAATAATGTAATTCACTTAATTGCTAATGATTGCGCGAGCATAATACTATGCATCGACGAGAATATCCATGTATTCTATCGAAGGTTGAAATCTACGGAGAATATGTTTGAGTTGATGACATTTGTGATAATGATGATAGAATATCTTAAGGGGAATTTTCGCCAATCGATTGTGCTCAAAAACTACTATTTGAGTCTAGATTAAATGAAATACTAGTTTCTACAACATATATCGAATTATTCCATTCGCCCCTCTGAATAACACCAAGAGCGGCGAATCAAACAATTCAATATACTTATATAAGTTTAAGTGTTGGAAACTAATATTTCACTTAACCCCAACACAAATAGTTATATTTGAACACAATGGATTGCCTGAAAAATACCTTTTGGTATTATGTCATCATTATCACTAATGGCATCATTCTAACATAAACCCCCTAGAATTCAACCCTTCGATAGATGCATGGATATTCTCGTAAATCCATAATATTGCGTCAGCAAGTCATTAGTAATGGAGTGAATTATGTTATTGGGTACGGTGATGGGTAGTGGAATGGTTGAATCAATAATTCTTCCGTAACTTTTGGAGGAATGACATGGAGTCTTACTGGTCACAGTTTTAACATCTTAAATTTAATAACAACTGAGGGGTGAGAGTAAGAGAAACGAGATGAACATTAAAAGATAGTTGCCATTGTTATAGTGGTAGAGGTTTGTGAGTGAGACTTAGATCTTGGGTATGTTTGGAAAAGAGTGGTGGCGAAGTTTTTTTGGAGTGGTGAGCGGTGGAAAAGGGTATTTTGATTTTTAATGCTTGTTTGGCAAAAGGAGCGGTGAGCGATGCTATTTTTTTAGGAATGCTAGTTTTCTCAATACTTCTTTTAAAGATTGTGACAAATGACCGGTGAAAAAATAAACGGTGAACTATAACGCCTACTGCTCACTGCTTCCTGCACACTGCTTCCTGCACACTGCTTCCTGCACACTGCTTCCTGCACACTGCTTCCTGCACACTGCTTCCTGCACACTGCTTCCTGCACACTGCTTCCGCTTATAGCTACTGCTCACTGCAACCGCTCATGTCAACAAACACACCCATAATCTTCATTTTCCAATCATTCATTCTTAACAAAATTTTAAAAATTAATATTAAAAACTAAGTTTGTGTAGTTGCTTTTATGTGTTAAAGAAAAGTTGTTGTGTGTTGTATCTACCGATAGAATGAAAGAACATTACAAGCATTTTATAGAAGAAATAAGGTATGTAAAAAAAAACTAAAAGGTATAATTAATAAGATTGCCTTAAATTATGTTTAAAAAAGTACACAAGTTGTTTCTTATGTGTCATGAATGTTCAACAGTGTCATAAAGCCTTATGACATAAAGAATTGTATGTATATTTCAAACAAGCAATCAGATCATCTTTTCACTAAATGGTTAATTTCACACCTCACCTGGTTCAATAACTCTTATGACTCATGGGTACCTAATCATTAACCGTGAAAAATAATCAGTTTTTCGGCTTCAGTTGAAATTGGTGTGTTTATATAAGTTTTTGAGATATGATAAACTTGTATAAGTCATAAGTCCCAAAATATGAAAAGGTAAATGAAAATAAAATGTATAAAACATAAACAGAGTTTAGTCCCAAAATACTTGCGTTCCCAAAGGATCTAAACAAGAAAACCTTGTCGGTTTACGAATCTTTAACTTGTACACCAACGTGGTGCCTCATTGAGCACCGGGACGTGCTTTTTACACATATGTTTTTGGTCATGGATGTATCAAAAACTTGTTAGATACATATAAAACGAATCCACATGTAAACCTCGGACTCAAAACCACGAGAAGCGTTGGAAACAGTCGTAGATCCGTTGTGAGCAAGGTTGCAACAACGTGGTTCACCTTTTGGTAATAAATGATGCCACCAAAACCGGCTTGTCATACATAAAACATCACCGATAAATTTGTGATCTATTAGACCCCTAAAATGACAAGTCGTTTTCTACTTAATTGTGTTTAACCTAGGCATGTGTTTTGTGTCATGTGTCCTTAAAGTCGATAACTACTTATCAATTAAGTTTGCTAGGGGTTTGCTGCATGTGCGAACTAATAAATGTATCCAGAAAGACAAGTCGTTTTCTACTTAATTATTATGCTCAACGTACGCATGTGTTTTGTGTCATGTGTCCTTCAACTCAAAACTTTTACTCGTCAGGTTGGCTAAAGGCTTGGTGCATGCACGAACCAATACAGGTAAAAGTCTGAATCTTTATGTCATTCGATAGTATATCGAATTTATGGCCATGTACTTTTTCATGTAAGAAGTCATCATGATACACAACAACATCAACTATGCATATTTAATGGACACTAAAATTGGAGCCCATGTATAACAACTAAACATTTACTTCTTAATTTTAAGTGTTTCTGTTAAATTCCTTATGTAATCTGATATTCAAAGTTATAAGGACTGATTGTGTCTTTTCTCTTATTTCAGGGACTAAAGGTGGACATGGGGTGTGAATTTTGCTTATGGATTAGCCGTTGGACCTTGTGGGCTTTTGGAGTTGAAGGCCCAAGTATGTTTGGGTGAACCGTTGGCTGTATTTGGCTATAATACCCTAACTCTTATTGAGTTAGGGTTAAGTCTGGTGTGTGTGTTTTCTTGTGCAGCCATCTATGGCGTCCACACACATCATTCTTCACTTCTGGGTTATTTCATCTTGTTTTCTTGTTTAATTAATTTGTAAAACTATTATCAGGTTAGATAATAGATCCATACCAGTTGAGACTGTGGTGGATTTGATCTTTTAAGCTCTCTCTTGTTCCTTTGATTGTTTGAAGTGAATAAAAGTGTTGTTAGATCATCTAGCCTTATTTTTCTACATGGTATCAGAGCCAGGTTATTAAATCTGACTCTGTTATTATGAAAAGTCTTTTGAGAAAATACTTTTCTGTTTATATTTTTTTGATACAAAGTTATAAATTGATTTTTCTGGTTGATCTGCTATTGGTATAGCTTTATACTCTCTCGATTTACAAAACCCCTAATTTTTTTGAGAAATTAGGGTTTGACTTTTTTTGGGGATTTTTTGATTCAAAGGTCCCGGTGACTAATTGGTGGTTTTGTTGAGACTCTTGTGGTATTATCTGTGTCATAAGTGGAAAACCCCTAATTTTTTTATAAAATTAGGGTTTACTGTTTATGACTGGATCTTGAGGATCTTGTGCTTGTGATTCATTGGAGGCTGTTATCTCTTGCTGGATTTGATTTTCCCTATTTTTTTCCTCGAAGAAAAAATTAGGGTTTGTCAATTGGAGGTTCTAATATCATCTAGACTAAGTGAATCTAGATATATCAGATCGATCGTGCTTTGTTTGGTCTCACTGTAACACCTCTCACTCTCTCTTTTTTTGATTGCTATTTGTTTTTATCTGCTTATTTGTGTTTTGTTCTTCTTGGGTTGGTAGTTCTTATTTTTGACCTATTATTCTTGGATCCTCACACATTTCTCGCCCTTGACCTACCACCCTTGAGTGGTTTGGAAGCCTGGGAACTCTGTTGCAATGTTGTGAGTTCTTTTATTACCCTGTTTGACCCTTCACCATGACTGATCTGGTTAATGAGACAGTTCATGGTGATGATGAGACTTTAAGTGTGACTGATCATGTCACACTTATTAGCAAGTTAGATTTGAGTGACCCTTTACATTTGCACCCCAATGATACTGCTGTGTTGACTGTTGTGAGTGTTAAACTTAAAGGGACTGAAAATTATCAGGTTTGGGCTAATGCTATGTTGTTAGCTTTGGAAGGAAAAAAACAAAATTGGTTTTATAGATGGGTCTTGTAAAAGATCTATAACTGATGAAGTTTCGGGTAAACAATGGGATAGAGTTAATGCTGTGGTCCTTGGGTGGATTTTAAACTCAATTTCTGAGGAACTTTTCCTTGGTCAAATTTTTTCAAAAAGGGCTAAGCATGTTTGGAATGAGTTAAAAGAAACTTACCATAAAGTTGATGGGTCTGTCATTTTCAATTTGCATCACAAGATTAACACTCTCAAACAAAATGGATCTAATTTGTCTGATTATTACCACAAATTAAATGCTTATTGGAAACAGTATGATGCTATGATTGAGTTGCCTAATTGTGTGTGTTCTGCTTCTGGTGAATTTAAAAGACATAATCAGTTGTTAAAACTTATGCAGTTCTTGATGGGTTTGGATGATTCTTACATGAGCATTAGAAGCTCTATTCTCTCTAGAGAAACTTTGCCTGATGTTAAAGGTGCCTATGCCATAATTTCCAGTGAGTAATCTCACAGGTTAGCATCTGGTACTCTTGCTGGTTCCTCTCAGAGGACTCAGACATCAGCCTTTTTTTCTAATGGGCCCGCTAGAAACAATACTCAAAGAAATCAGACCAATAACCAAGGTAACTTTAATAGTGGTAACTTTAGACCCAACTTTGGCAACAATAGGGGTTTTAGACCTAACACTCCCACTACTGGATTTAGACCTAATGTTCCTAACAATTCTGTGTTTAGACCTTATGGTCTTAGCAACTCTGAAGTGGTTTGTGAGAATTGTGGGTACAATGGGCACACCATTGATAGGTGTTTCAAAATCATTGGTTACCCTCCTGACTTTGGTAAGAAAAAAGGGGGTCAAGGTAACAAGGATAAAAATGTTTCTAACAATTCTGTTGGAACATCCTCTTCATCTGGATTCAGTGATGAGCAACTTGCTACCTTACTTTCTATGTTCAAGGAGAACAAGGGGACCACTAGTGAATCTGGAAATGTTCATGCCAACATGGCAGGTATCTACTTTAACAATAGTAGGATTTTTAATAATAACTTTGAGAAGTTTTTATTTCTAACACAAACATCAAGTCCAAAATTGGGTATAAAGGGAAGGTTGTTGATTCTGGGGCTAATCAACACATGACCAATGATGATTCTGAATTGGAAAATGTTTTTGATATTTCTCACCTTAACATTAAAGTAGCTCATCCTAATGGGACTGAAGCTATCATCTATAAGATTGGAAATTTAAAACTTTCTAATGGGCTTGTGTTGTTTGATGTGCTTGTTATTCCTGAATATTGTGTGACCCTGGTTTCTGTTCATAAATTAGCTAAAGATAACAAAATTTTGGTTGTCTTTGATGAAAACAAATGTTTCTTTGTTAATCAAGATTTCAATCTCAAAAAAATCTTGGGGACTGGTAGACAATATGGTGGTTTGTACTATTTAGATGTAGAAGGTAACAAGTGTGTTAATGACTCCCATGTGATTGCTTGCTCTTTGTCTAAACATGATTGGCATTATAGATTAGGTCACCCTGCTGACCCAGCTTTGAATGTTCTTAAAAACTCTTTGAAAATTGGTTCTGTTGATCAAAATGAGTTTTGTGAAATCTGCCAAAGGGCTAAACAAACTAGAGAGCCATTTCTATTAAGTGAACACAAAACTAAAAATCTTGGTGACTTAGTTCATTTGGATCTGTGGGGACCTTATAGGGTGACAAGTCATACTGGCCATAGATATTTTTTGACCATTGTGGATGATTACACAAGAGCTGTTTGGGTCTATTTATTAAAAACCAAGGATGAAGTTGGAAAATCTATTGAGTTTTTTCATAACATGTTAAAAACCAATTTGAAAAAGATGTCAAAGTTTTCAGAAGTGACAATGGGACTGAATTTGTTAATCATAGCTTTCAAACCTTCTGTCACACCAAAGGGATTTTACATCAAACCTCTTGTGCATATACTCCACAACAAAATGGGGTTGTTGAAAGGAAACATAGGCACCTTCTTAATGTGACAAGATGCCTTATGTTTCAGGGGGAATACCCTTAAGATTTTGGACTGAATGCATTCTAACTGCTACTTATCTTATCAACAGATTACCCTCTTCTGTGCTAAATGGTAGATCTCCATATGAGATGATGTATAACACACCTCCTAATCTCTCTCATATTAGGACCTTTGGTTGTCTTTGTTTTGCTGCTATCTTGAATAGTCATGATAAACTCACCAGTAGATCTAAAAAATGTGTTATGATGGGTTTTTCTAATTTGCAAAAGGTTTACAAACTTTATAGTCTTGATAGACATCAGTTCTTTGTTTCTAGAGATGTTAAGTTTTTTTAGTCCATTTTTCCTTTTAAAGATACTGTTTTGAATAAAAAGAATTAGAATCAAGATTTTGATGTTCTTCAAAATAATAAAGTTTTGACCTTTTTGATTTGGAAAATCCTGAGCTTCCTGATGATGAGGAGAGAGTTACAAATGATCATAATGGTGACAGTAAGTCACCAAGTGTTGGTAGCCCACATTTGGGACTAGGTGACAGTGGTTACATTGCTTCTAGCAATGACACCACAGATGCCAGTCCAAATGACATTGAGGCTGCTACACTTGATGAAATTCATGTATCTGAGGGAAATTTAGAAATCCCCCCAAGTCTTCCCTTGCATGGACAGAACTTGGGTGGCATTTCTAACACTAATGCTCAGGATGACCAGGGTTTAAGAAGGTCTTCTAGACCTTCTGTCTTTCCAAAAAATTATAATGACTTTGTGGTTAATTCCAAGGTTAAGTATAGGATTGAGAAATTTGTTGGGTATTCCAACATTAAAGGAGATGTGTTATGCTTTGTTACTCAGTTAAATAGAAGTAGTGAACCTAAGAATTTTTTTGAAGCTTGTAAAAGTCCTGAATGGGTTGATGCTATGAATACTGAGTTTGGTGCCTTGCTTGAAAATGACACATGGGACTTAGTTGAATTGCCTGTTGGTAGGACTGCCTTGAATTCTAAATGGGTTTGGAAACTTAAGTTCAAATCTAGTGGTTAGATTGAAAGGTATAAGGCCAGAATTGTTGCCATGGGGTGTGGTCAAAAGGAAGGGATAGATTATGAGGAAACCTTTTCTCCTGTTGTTAAAATGGTGACTGTTAGATGCCTTATTAATCTTGCTGTTAACCAATCTTGGCCTTTATACCAATTAGACATTAACAATGCCTTCTTGTATGGTGAATTAGATGAAACTGTTTATATGAAACCCCCTCAAGGGTTTTACTCTGATAATCCCAAACTTGTTTGTAGACTTAAGAAATCTATTTATGGATTGAAGCAGTCTCCTAGACAGTGGAATGCTAAACTCACATATGTTTTGATTCAAAATGGTTTTGTGCAAAGTAAATCTGATTATTCTCTTTATACCAAGCATTGTGATAAATGTTTTATTGTTGTTCTTGTTTATGTGGATGACATCATTGTTACTGGTAATAACAAGAATGAAATTGACAACTTCAAAATGTTTCTGAAAAGCAATTTTAGAATTAAAGATTTGGGAAAACTTCAATACTTTTGGGAATTGAGGTTGTTGACACCAATGATGGTGTCTGTTTAAATCAAAGAAAGTATGTTCTTGACCTTTTATCTGAATATGGAATGCTTGCTTGCAAACCTTCCAAGACACCCTTGGTGTCTAAACTGACCATTACCAATGAACCATCTGATAATGATCCCTTGTTGGAAAATATTGTAGATTATCAGAAACTTATGGGAAAGCTTATATATCTTACCAATACCAGACCTGACATCTCCTATGCTGTTCATTGTCTTAGTCAATTTATGCACTCACCCTTAAGGTCTCATTTAAAAATTGCTTTTAAAATTCTTAGATATTTGAAAGGTTCACCTAGTCTGGGTGTTCATTTTAAAAAACACCCAGGTGTGATCCTTAAGGGTTTCTCTGATGCTGATTGGGCCAAGTGTGTTGTTACTAGAAAGTCAATTACTGGTTATTCTGTTTTCATGAATGACAACCTTGTGTCTTGGAAAAGTAAGAAACAAATCACTCTCTCTAAATCATCCGCTGAAGCTGAGTATAGAGCTCTTGCAGCAGTGACTAGTGAGGTCATTTAGATCCTTAAGATTTTAAAAGATATGAATTGTAGTAATCTTTTGCCTGTGGATCTACATTGTGACAGCAATTCAGCAATAAAAATTGATGCCAATCCTGTATTCCATGAGAGAACTAAACACCTTGAGATTCACCTTCATTTTGTGAGGGAAAAAATCTTGAATGGGGTGATTAGAACACAAAAGGTGGAGTCTGCAAATCAAATTGCAGATATCCTTACCAAAGGATTGGACACACCACAACATGAGTTCCTGATTGAAAAACTTGGGATGATTGATTTGTATAGAATATTAGATTAAGGGGGGATGTTAAATTCCTTATGTAATCTGATATTCAAAGTTAAAAGGACTGATTGTGTCTTTTCTCTTATTTCAGGGACTAAAGGTGGACATGGGGTGTGAATTTTGCTTATGGATTAGCCGTTGGACCTTGTGGGCTTTTGGAGTTGAAGGCCCAAGTATGTTTGGGTGAACCGTTGGCTGTATTTGGCTATAATACCCTAACTCTTATTGAGTTAGGGTTAAGTCTGGTGTGTGTGTTTTCTTGTGCAGCCATCTATGGCGTCCACACACATCATTCTTCACTTCTGGGTTATTTCATCTTGTTTTCTTGTTTAATTAATTTGTAAAACTATTATCAGGTTAGATAATAGATCCATACCAGTTGAGACTGTGGTGGATTTGATCTTTTAAGCTCTCTCTTGTTCCTTTGATTGTTTGAAGTGAATAAAAGTGTTGTTAGATCATCTAGCCTTATTTTTCTACAGTTTCAAATTAGGTTTCTTTTGTTGCAAAAGTATGATGGGTTGAATTAACGAGAATAGTAACCTAGAGGCGAAAACTATGCCTAGAGGATTTTAGGCCAAACACATATGCATCTTACCAGACTCGATTTCCATATATACTCACTACTATGAATTGTACTAACATCACTCAAATCTAACAAAATATTACGAGTTCATATGAATCACTAGACGAGTAATATAACAAGTCGATTGGGATCCCACATAAGAAGTTCCTCAGCTCGTTATTCAAAAGCAAAAAGACCCAAGAAGTAAGATCCAAAGCTAACACAAATAAACACCTTTTCGACCAGACATGTTGTCCATGCATCGTGCACCCATGGGTCGAATATTCAATTGATGCTCGATCTTGTTGCACAAACAAAGGCATCCATCTATTAACCATAGACGATTATTGCGATCATATGAACTTCGAGAAGGTTGATGTATCTCGGAAAGTACAATCTCTTGAACATTGAGGACGATTAGCATGTTCTCTTTACGTGGAATCCGATACAAATATTCATTTTGATATAAATGTACGCATAAAGTGAAAAACGACAATTAAAGCTCTTTAACCTACCAATCTTCAAGACATCTCGGACGGTTCCACCATAGCCTAATCCATACACATAGGTCGCGTGGTGGCGATATTGAGAGCCTTCATGACTTGGTATTTCTTAACAAGTTTCAAACAAATAAATTTAAGTTAAACACGGTCAGATATACATATAGGAATGTGGTTCAGAATACGCCAACATACTCTCAACCTTCGTTTCATACCACACCTACAGGGGTGAAAGGATTCTACTGTGCTGACTTCTACCAGGTTATTCACATAACCGACATATAGGGGTGGAAGGTAGGGTTGCTCGTGTGCTGGTGTTGGATTACAATGACGCACACAAGTTGGTGAAAGTGTTTGTGTCGTGGATTAAGAAGGCCTTTAGAACGCTTGCACAAGTTACATTCGATGCCACATACGATCCAGGTTTATCTTCCAACCTCACGGGTCCTCCTTTAGAAAACCAATAGATATTTTTATTGGTCCTTAACCTATTTTCGAACGGTTCTTCAGTGAGTCCCAGGATTTCCGTAGCTTCAGTTAGGGTGCGGCCTCCTCCGTTGTTCAATTCAACAACATTGGCTCTATGAATAGCAAACTCGTTTTTTGAGCCATCCAACAAATAATAAGAAAACAAACATCTCCAGTTAACTAAGGGTTCCAAATCTGAATCTTACATTAAAAACAAAATGATAAACCATAGGTACCGCATCTAATTGTCCCTATACCAATTGATATTTTCTTGGAAAATAAGCAGTTTGAAACAAGTAGATATTAATTTGTTATAGACAAATATTTACTTCAAAGAGATTATATTTACTTCAAAAGTGTCTGCTTAGAGTGTGAGGCGGTGCTATTATTGAAGTATTATCACAAGCAAAAGCGGTGAGAAGTGCTATTTTTTGAAAAGACCTTTTTCAATACTTATTTCAAAGAGTTTTGAAAAATTAGCGGTGAGATGTGAGAATAAGTGCTAATAGTTACTGCTCACTTGCTACTGCTCGTTTTAACAAACACACCTTAAGTAACAACTCGTGCAACCATCATGTCTCCTTTGGGAGACCAATGGAGAATGATGAGAGGATTTAATGAAAACATGCTCTGATCATGGGCTCAAAAATGGCTCCAACCAAAACGAAATTAAGAAGCTAATCACTTGCTTTGTTACGTAAGCAATGAAATTCAAAAAGGTGTTGTCATTAATATTCGATTTGTATGGCAACATTGTTGTGCAAAATATGCTCAAGATGTTGATTTTTGGGAAAAGATTCTTCGGGCATGAAGATGGAGGACCAGGTAATTAAAAGATATTAAACATGCCTCGATCCGCCTCAGCATCCTAAGGTATCATCATGGGTTTTGCATCTCTAATTATTTCCCATGGTTGAGAGGAACAACAGATATTGATAGCCATGAAAAGATCATGAGGGATGTCATTAAAATTGTTCAAAAGTATCAAGTATCATGATCTTTTAATAGAGGACCGAATACAAGCATCGAAAAAGGGAGGTATAGATGAAGTGAAGGATATACTTGATAAACTAATAAGACATAAAAATTCAAACTTATACACGATTAATTAAGTTGGCTATATATACTTGTACCCATTGAGTTTAAATACACACACATACACGTACATATAACCTCAATTCCAAATGAAGGTTTATTATTCCTCATTATTGAGTTCTGACTACAATTTTTTTTCTTTCCATCTGTAGGAAATAATGATTGCCATAATCCATAATCCATAATCCATCTAATGCAATAGAATGGGAGATGGCACTGGCAGAAATGATTAGCCAACCTTTAATCCTAAACCGAGTAATCAAGGAGATAGACAATATTGTTGGTTGCAACCGACTTGTTAAGGAGTAAGATCTTCCACAACTAAATTACATAAAAAGCATGAATTAAGGAGTCTTTCAGGCTACATCCTTTTTCAGCCTTCAACGTTCCTCACGTTTCACTCAAGGTTACTATTGCGGCTAGTTACTTCATACCCAAGGCTAGCCATGTGCTACTTAGTAGGCTCGGGTTAGGAAGGAATCCTAATGTGTGGAACGATCCAATGCAGTTCGATCCAAATTGACATCTTGGAAAACAAGTGGTTCAGCTTTTGATCATGACTTGAGGATACTTTCATTTAGCACAGGGAAACGTGGTTGTCCGGGAGCTGTTTTTGGATCAACCATTACTACAATGTTGTTAGCTAGAATGATTCAAGGTTTGCATGAGAAAAATCACACAATGAGCTAAAGATTAAGCTTCTTGAAAATCATGATAATCTTCACCTGGCTAAGCCACTTGTAGCTGTTGCTAAGCCTCGACTCCCACAACAAATCTTCACCTGGCTAAGCCACTTGTAGCTATTTCAAGTGGCTTTATGTTGATCTGTAGAGCAATCAAAAATGTTATGTTAGACTTATAAGAATATATTTGGCATCAACAAACATAATTATTATGCATAAAACTAGAACGGATAATTCCCGTACACATGAGTCATGACATCAGCGCGCATATAACACCAATATTGACTTTTTCAGGAGGATATAGGATAGATTTGTTGTGGCAGTCGAGGCTTAGCAACAGCTAGAAGTGGCTTAGCCAGGTGAAGATTATCTTGATTTTCAACAAGCTTAATCGTTAGCTCATTGTGTGCTCTCTCCTATGCAAATCCTTGAATCATTCTAGCTAACATTGTAGTAATGTTGATCCCAAAAGAAGTCCCGGACAACCAGGCTTTCGCGTGCTAAATGAAAGTATCCTCAAGTCCTGATCACAAGGTGAACCACTTGTTTTCCAAGATGTCGATTTGGATCGAACCGCATTGGATCCTTCTACACATTAGGATTCCTTCCCAACCCGAGCCTACTATAAGTAGCACATGGCTACCCTTGGGTATGAAGTGGCCAGCCACAATAGTATCTTTGAGTGAAATGTGAGGAACGTTGAAGACTGAAAAAGGATGTAGCCTGAAACACTCCTTAATGCATGCTTTTATGTAATTAAGTTGTGGAACATATGACTCCTCAACAAGTCGTTTGCAACCAACAATATGTAATGTGTGTTCTTTTTTAATTTCGAGAGCAAGTGAACTTATAATGGTTCATGCATGAGATGTGTTTTTGGTAGGTGGAACTTTGTTTAATGTAGTTTAGCTGATCAAGTTCATTAAACTTCTACATAGACAAGTCGTTTTCTACTTAATTGTTTTGGTCCTAGGCACGTGTTTTATGTCATGCGTCCTTCAAGTCTAAACCAACTCATCATTTAAGTTGGCTTGCTGCATGTGCGAACTAAATACTTTTTCATGTAAGAAGTCATCAATATACACAACAACATCAACTATGCATATTTAATGGACACCAAAATAAGAGCCCATGTACAACAACTAAACATTGACTTCATTAATTTTAGGTGTTTCAAATTAGGTTTCTTTTGCTGCCTTTGAAAAAAATAAACCTAGAGATGGTTTTAAGACAAGTATAACCAAAACCAACATATATTTGAAATATAGGTGGGTCAAAGTAAATAACTATAGATCGTTTCGTGTCCCTCACAAACCAAAACCACTCACCATTGTAACAATGGCAACTAAGGTTATTCTGGTCGTCATCCTGAAAAGGGAGGGTTTTACCTGGTTTGAGTCTGTGTGGCGGTGGGCTCAAACTCCGTGGTTTAGTCGGCCAATGTGTCAGAAATCACGGTTACAAAAAAAAGAAAAAAAAAGGTTATTCTGGTCGTCATCCTGTTTTTCTCACTCTCACCCCTGACCATTACTTCAAGTCTTCAACCATCACCGAAGTTAATTCAAGAACCAATTTGTCTCCTCCGACGCCTGCATTCGTAGAATTTGAATGAGTCATGGATGATGTGTTTGAGGTTAAGCTATAGGTTTTAACTTATATGAGAAAAACACTTAAGTGACATCACTTTTTGCTATCAAAACGTGACATATAGTTCAGGGGACACCTAATGCGCACGTGAAAAATAATTGATGTTTGCTTAAGTTTATTTATGCGCTTATCATTTTCGGTTTATATCTCATCACCTCATTTTTAGGCTTCTTTTGAAATATGTGTGTTTATATAGGTTTTTATGGCATGATAAACTTGTATAAGTCGCAAATTAAAATAAGAAGAAGAAAAATAAAATGTGTAAACCATAAACTTAAAAGAGATAACCTCGCAGGCTCAGAATAAGATTAAAAACAATGCCTCATTTGGAGAATATGTTTAGTGAAAATGATGAAGGTTATTACAAAGGTTAATTAAGTTAATATACATACTAGAGGCCTGATGCATATATAAACAACTACACACAAAGGTTTGAACCTTTCATCTCTACTAATAGGTTATCGAATTTATGACCAAATACTTGTTCATGAAAAAATAAATGTAAATAAACACGTATTTCAAATAATTGGATCATTTGCATATATATCCTTGCGAAAGTTCAATATTACATTAATGTCATTCTTACTTTTGTAATTACGTTAATATCTTTCATAAATTTTTGTAATTACATTAATATCGTTCACAAATATTTGTAATTATATTAATATTTTTCTAAAACATTTAAATTCTAAAATCAAAAATTAATTTTAATTTAATTAATTTTTGAATATATATGAGTATTTAAAGGATACTGATGTAATTACAAAACTTTAGAATGGACATGTAATTATAAATGTGAGAAGAAAGTTTATGTAAATGAGAAGGTTATATACATGTAAATCTTTATTGAAATATGTGTTTGGAATAAAGGTACGATATCTTTTTTTATTAAGTATTGTTATGTATTGTTGCCAATTCGCCAATTTCATGTTATTCTTTGACTTAAAGGGGGAAGATTTTAACAAGAGTCCAAAATAGGATGGACTTATGCAAAACTATTAAAAAACATGTAGTGTTTAAAAAAGGTCCAGTAAATTTAGGAAACTTGGGCAACTTTAGAAGAAATCGACAAGTGTCCCATATGTATAAGGTGTATATACGATTATGTTTTTTGGGGGACTAATACCTTTGAAATAACGAGTACGTAAGGAAACTGGGTTATTAGTAATTTAACCCCCTTATTATAGTCAACAAATTACTAACTTAAAAGTATACCCACCGACAATACTTCATCTTCTCCAATCAAATTCTAGGCAACTCTCGCCTAATTTTTTTTAATCACGCTTTTTCACTTAGTGTTGACACTAAAAGTGGTCATTAAAACTAAAAATGGGTAAGTTTCTAATATAGTCGAATATCCACCTCTTATAAATTACCAATGGGTCTATTATCACATCAGAAAAAGTGATACATTCCTTTCAATAATAACGATTTACAAGGTTGTACGTATTAACTTTGGTTTGAGGCGATATTAAACCTTCGAATTTTTTTTGTTAAAGATAACATTTGACATATGTGAGATACACAGTAATTATATTCATAATAGATCAAAATGGTCCTTTTATTGGTAAATGACAACTAGCTAAACTAATTGTTTGAAAATAAGAAAAGAAGATACGATCTTATCACAATATTTGGATGAGAATTCATCATATATAAATGTGTTAGGAGTCTTTGGAATTTCCTAAGGACCTTCATCGGGTATTCAAATGATCAATTGATTCAATCACTGGTGAAGGTAGGCATGTTTCCAATCTACGGATCTTATACTGAAGAAATTTACAGCTTTTGAAAAATTAAAAGATCTTCCTGATTCATCAGAATCCATATATAGTTGATTTTATAATTACATCAAACAACCCACTCAAAAAAGTCAACACGCTAAAAATGTGATAATTTCTTTGGTTTTTAGTTTTGCTCATAAATATCAACCGCCATCAATAACTTTCATCATTACAAGTTACAAAAAGGTTTCTTGAATAATTCACACTTTAAGAAAAAGAGGACATCGCATTTATGTTTTACAACCTCCATTTACACTGACAAAAAGGCTGAAAGATGCAAGAAATTATTGGATGGGTTGTTGTTTCTGTAAACGGAGGTTGCAAAACATAAACTTGATGCCCTCTTTTTCTTAAAGAGCGAATCATCCAAAAAAGATTGTTACATGTAATGATGAAAATTGTTGATGACGGTCAATATTTATGAGCAAAACTATAAGCTGAAGCAATTACCACATTTTTAATGTGCTTACATTTTTTGAGTGGTTGTCTGATGTAATTATGTAGCCATTCTGATGATTCTCATCAAAAAGATCTTGTACTTTTATAAAAGTTGTAAATTCTTTTGGTATAACATCTATAGATTTTAGAAACATGCTTGTCTCCACTAGTGATTAAATCAGCTTATCATTTGCATAATCCTGAAGGTCCTTAGGTAATGGCCTAACTCCAAACAGATTTATATATGATAAATTCTCATCCCAAATATTATCATATCTTTTTTTTTCAAATGTTGGTTTTATCTAGTTGTCATTTACCAATAAAAGCATATTTTTATCTATTAATTAAGAATGTGATTGATGTGTATCTCACAATGGTCAAATGTTATCTTTAAAAAAAAGTGGAAGGTTTAATATTGCCTAAAGTCCAAGTTAATATGTACAACCTTCTAAATCGTTCTTATTGAAGGGTTGTATCACTTTTGTCGATGTGATAACAAACACATTGATAAATTACAAGAGGTGAATATTCCACAATATTAGAAACTGTTGTCCCTAATTTGTGATGATCAAAACAAGAAAGAAAGGAAGAAAATAGATGAAAAGTAGATGAATTCTAGGGAGAGAAAGTAGAGAGAGATGTGTGTGAAACATATGGAAGATTAGATTAAGAAAATGAATAACCAACACATCTCTCCTAACATGCTAGGAGAGGTATTTATAGCCTTGCCTACATGTGGCATAATGGGCTATATCTTTGATTGGGCCAGGCTTGAATAAATGCTTAGTACCTTGAAAGAGGCCTTTTAAGCTAGTTATCAAGCCTGTAATGTCACGACTATTTTAACTAACTATTACAACGTTCTAATAAATGTTACAATATAAACCTATGACCGAACATTCTTGTTTTACTCAATATTTTGAGGATAACAATCTCCCCCAATGTGAGGTCATTCCTCTTCGATATTTGGAGATCAATGGAGATTACAAATTTCGTCATAAATGAGTCTTGAAAGTGTAATAGTAGTCTTGTTCCTTCATGCTGTGATCTCTGATCCTTTGTCGTTGTCTTTCGACTTTGTCTTTAAACTTGAGATCTTCAAATCATTCTTGACTTGTCTTTGCCATCTTGCGATCTTGTGTCTTTATCCACATGCTCATACTTTGCACAGTCTTGAAAGCTTGCTAACAATCTCCTTTGAAGACAGGTCATTCCTCTACATTAATTGATAAGGAAGATTTTGATCATCAGAGTTGCGAAAAACTTTTGCTTTCTTGATTGTTGAATATTTCTTTGGGCATGAGTATGTGGTTTTAAATCTTTGACTTTGCTGAGTACACTGTAACGCCAGCTTCTTGAGACAAAACATAAAAAATTACTGAATGGCTTTGACATTCGTCCTAAATCGGTAGCGTTTTACCTCCGGTCGGTGAAAACCGTTATACGATATTAAATACCGTACCTGTGATTTGTTGGGAATAAATTAAGGCCAGATCACTTGAGCGCTGACAAGAACAATTCAAGCGCTGACAAGAACAAAACAAGCGCTGACAGCTCAAGCGTTGACAAGTTGAAGTCAAGCGTTGACAACATTGAAGACAAGCACTGTTGGAAGATATGATCTACACGTTTACTATATTCTAGAATACTTCTAGTAAGGATAGAAACGACAATGTATTTTCTATGTTTATCTTTACCTAGAATAGTTGATACATAGCTTATTGTACAAGGCTTCTTAGTCTATAAAAGAAGGCCTTTAGGTTAATGTTCAATATCAAGTTTTACATAAGTTTTCGTTCATAAACATCTTTCATTGTAAGCAAGTTCGACATTGATAATCAAAGTGAAAGTTTGTTTATATCTTGTGTGTTCTTGTTTAAGTGTTAAATTCCGCATAACACTTAGATTCATAAAGCATATACAAAAGTTTCTCTACGTGTTATACTTGATCTAATCTCGTATACACAAAGCTAATCGATCTAAGTTTGGGATCAACAAGTGGTATCAGAGCTTTTTGAGGAACCTTTGATCTTTGAAGAACACCAGAACCATACACGAACACCAAAACCCTAATTTTCTCAGAAACCCTAAAAACACCAAAACCCTAACAACATCATGTCTGAAGCAATAACCACCTCCTCTTCACCCTTACCAAACATCAGGATTCCCATGCTTGATGCAACCAACTTTGACTTATGGAAGTTCAACTTTGAACAATATCTGGGGATCTTTGATTACACACTCTGGGAGATTATTGAATATGGAAACTCATTCAATAAGGCTCAAAAGATTCTTGATGCCATTACTCAAAGATCAGCTGTTGAAGGATGCCCTGATGAAGATAAGAAAGAAAAACCTGGAGATGGTAGAGCTGTAGGTGCTGAAGATATTGCAAAGAAAAGGGTTGACATGAAAGCCCTAAATATTCTAAAAGTCTCTTTGGGACAAGAAAACAAGCACAAATATAGAGGCTATGAATCTGCTAAAGATCTTTGGGAAGCACTTGAAGTTGCATATGGTGGCAATGCAGACACTAAGGAAGAAAAGAAAAAGCAACTTCTGCATGACTATGCTATCTTCAAAGCTCAACCCAATGAAAAACTGAGTAGTGTGAGAAGCAGATTGCTTGACATCACAAGCAAATTGTCCTTCATGGGGACACAAGTTGGTGATGTTGACACCAATGCTACCTTTCTTAAAAGTCTTGGTGAGGCATGGAAGATTGAGGCAAGATCTATTCTTGCCAATAATACTTACAAGAGCTCCTCGTTTGATGACATCTACAACAAACTAAGACTATTGGAAGACGAAACTCTTTCAGATCATGGAAGCAAATCTAGCACCAGCAACATGGCCTTCTTCTCTCATAGTGAAGGTCAATTCAATCAGATGGACTCTTTTATGCATCCAGTTACTGAATCATCATTTGTCAGCGCTGGAACAAGTCCTGTCAACGTCTCCTTTTCAGACGCTGACACATTCATGAATGACTCCCCAAGAGTTAAACCTGCTGGTTTGGATTTGGATACTGTGTGTGCTTACATTGCTTCTTTGCCCAATGGTTCAGTGATTACATATGAGGACCTTGAGCAGATAAGTGATGAGCACTTGGAAGAGATGAACATCAAGTGGAACATGGCTCTTGCTAGTATTAGAGCAAATAGGTGGAATAGAAGGTTCAAGAAGAAGATGACCTTCAATGCTAAAGACACAGCTGGATTTGATAAATCCAAAGTTGAATGCTACAACTGTCATCGTATGGGGCACTTCATGAGGGAATGCAGATCTCCTAGAAGATCTGATGCTGGTAAACCCTCAAGTCAGGTTGTTAGAGCTCAAGATTCCAAAGCCATGGTTGCAGTTCAAGGAATTGATGGTACAGGATGGGATTGGAGCTATCTGGCTAAGAATGCTGAAGAGGACAAAGCTTTGGTTGCTGATATTGAAGAAGAAGAGCATGTTGAATATGCTCTCATGGCACACTCCTCCTCTTCATCTGATAATGAGGTATATGATGATGCTTTTTGTAGAAAAGGTTGTAGGTTAAACACTGATAGACTTAACAAAGAGGTGTTAAAACTAAAAGATGATATGAGCACTGAAAGGTGTAAATTGTCCAATTACCAACTAGCTCTTACTGAAACTGAGAAACCGTTTCTGAATACAAGAAAATGGAATTTGACTTAAAAGATAAGATAAATATCTTAAAACATGAGCTAGAGGGTAGTATGGATATTAGAAATATCATGACAAAGGTCAATAGAGACCTACAGGCTAAGTTAGATGAGGCCATTAAGAATAAAGATAATGTTGACCTCAAGATTCAAAGATTTGATAGAGCCACCCAAACCCTAGGAGACTGTGTAGCTAAACAAAGGGATCCTAAGGACATGACTGGGATTGGGATGAATGATTACTCTCTGGTTCCACCACCAGCTGGTGACTTCTATGGTGTCCTTAGAAAGGATTTGTCTTGGACTGGTATACCAGAATGCCAAGAAGAGGAATTCAGTCCTCCACCAAGATTTGTCACTCCAGTGGAAGAGTATCAACAAAAACTGACTGACCTAAATGAGTGGAAGAAAGCTAACCCTACTTTATTTGTTAAGGGAGGTTTGCTATGTGAAAGTACCAATGAATCACCACCCATTAAAGTTACTCATCCAATCACTGGTAAAGTTGTTGACCTAGGTTCAAACACTGTTAGAAGACCTACCATTAAATATGCAGAGATGTATAGAAATAAAGGTCACCCAAGAGCCAAGTTAGCAATCATGGAACAGGTTTCTTCTCTACTAGACCTAAGGTTGTGTCTAAGAAAGCCTGTTACACTTGTGGCAGCTTTTCACATTTGGCATACAAGTGTGTCAACGCTCCCAAAGCCAGCGCTGACAGGAACAATTTCAGCGCTGATAGGAAGAAAGTCAACGTTGTTAGGAAGTCAAACGTTGTCAGACCCAAACCTTGTGTGCAGCAAAGTCCACAAGTGATTAGACCTGCCCCATTCTTTTCTAGAAGGTCTAACACTCATGGACAAAGACCTTTTCAAAAGACAAACACCTGGTCAAATAGGCAATGGGTTCCTGTAGCAAACCCTAGGTTCAACGCTGACAAGGGTAATTTCAGCGTTGACAGGACAAAATCCAACGCTGACAGAAACGTGACCAGACCTAAATATTTGCAGCCACAAGGTAAGGGGTCTAAAGCTTCTTCAAGCTTAACATGGAGACCCAAGAAAGATCAAAACCCTAATAATAATGGAATTTCAATGACTTGCAATAGATTTAATTACATTTCAAAAGTCATTACAAAACCTATTGGGGTTAACTAGGTATTTCATCCTAAAAAGGATGAGAATGGGGTTGTTGTGAGAACTAAGTCTGTTCTTATTGAACAACCAGATGAATCCAAGTCTTCTGAGACTTGGGTTCCCAAAGAAAACTAATTTGTTTTCTTTATGTGCAGGGCATTCAAAGACAGATCAATGATTATGGATATTGGGATAGTGGATGCTCAAGGCACATGACAGGAAAGGAAGACTATCTGACGAACTTCACTCCTATTAAAGATGGTGATAAGGTATACTTTGGAGGGGGCTATGGCACCATTACAGGCAAAGGAACCCTTCTTACCAACAATCTGCGTTTTGAGAATGTCTTCCTGGTAAAAGAACTTGATTATAATCTGTTTAGTGTATCACAAGTTTGTGATAACAAAAATAAGGTTCTTTTCACTGATACTGAGTGTTTGGTGTTAAGCAAGGATTTTAAGATCCCTAATGAGAAATATATTGAGTATAGAACACCTAGGCATAAGGACATACATAATGTGAATTTAAATGGGATTAAAGTAAATACCAATATGTCTTGTTTTTATGCTAAGGCCTCAGTAGATGAAAGTAATTTGTGGCACAGGAGACTAGGGCACATAAATTTTAAAAATATAAATAGACTTGTGAGGCTTGGTTTAGTTGATGGTTTGCCTGAGAAGGCCTTTCACAATGACCACTCTTGTGTTGGATGTCTTAAAGGCAAGCAACACAAGGTCTCATTTAAGTCCAAATAGGTGCATACTAGTTCCAGACCTCTTCATATGCTTCACATGGACCTCTTTGGTCCAACAAATATAGAAAGTTTGAATGGTAAGTCATATTGCTTTGTAGTCACAGATGACTTTTCTAGGTTCACTTGGACATTCTTTCTAGCTATGAAGAGTGACACAGCTGCTGTTCTTATTGATTTTATCACTCATATTGAGAAAAGGTCTGGAAATGAGGTTAAAATGCTTAGGAGTGATAATGGTGAAGAATTTAGGAACAAGAAGCTAGATGATTTTTGTGCCAGGAAAGGAATTACTAGGCAATTCAGTATTTCTAGAACCCCACAACAAAATGGGGTTGCTGAAAGGAAAAATAGAACCCTAATTGAAGCAGCCAGAACAATGTTGGCTGATGCTCACTTTCCTATAGCCTTTTGGGCTGAGGCTGTTAATACAGCATGCTATGCGCAAAATAGAGCATTGGTTAACAAAATTCAGAACAAAACACCTTATGAGTTACTTTGGGGAAGAAAACCTAATATTGGTTTTCTCAGACCTTTTGGTTGTCATGTAGTAGTACTAGATACTAGTGATGCCTTAGGGAAATTTAGTGCAAAAGGTGATGAGGTTTACTTCATGGGGTATTCAGTGCAGAGCAAGGGTTATAGGGTTTATCTTAAGGAGGACAAACGTATAGTTGAGAGAGTACATGTTAGGTTCTTGGAGAATAAACCTAGTGATCCTGAAAGTGGTCCTAATTGGTTGTTTGATTTGGAACCCTTATCTAGAACTTTAAATTATATGCCTGTCACTAATCCAGACATTGTGAAGGTAACTTCAAATGTTGTGGAGGAACAAGTTGCTGATGTTTCAGGTACACAGGTTAATGAGAGGGTTGGATCACAAGCAGAAAAGGCATCTCCTACATTTGAATATGTCACAATTCCCATTTGGACAGATGCTTTTGCTGCTGCTGCTGCTGCTGGACAAGATAATGGTGGTCCCCAAATACCACCAGATACAAACATGCATGGTTCTTCAGGCGCTGACAAAGGCAAATCTAGCGCTGACAAGACAAATTTAGACGTTGATGGCTCAGACATTGACAACAACAGTTCAAGCGTTGTTAGCCCAAACGCTGACAAACAAGGTTCAAACGTTGACAACACCTTTGCACATCTTTTCTCTTCCACTTTTGAACAAGGAGAACCTTCTAATGTTCATGAAGAGATTCCTGTTGCTCAAAGAGAGTCTGATGAAGAAGATATTGGCAACATGGAGCATGAGGTTGAGGACACCAGACTTTTTGAAGGAGGGGTTCTCACCTCCACAATGAAGAATCACCCTACATCTCAGATCATTGGTGATATTATGACTCCAGTTCAGACAAAAAGATCCCATCAAGGTCTTGGTGGATTTATTGCCAATATACACAAGAAGGTTGATACCCCTCTTATACAAGCATGTTTGTTTGCATGTTTTCTGTCACAAGAAGAACCCAAGAAAATATTTGATGCTCTCAAAGAACCAAGTTGGGTGGAAGCAATGCATGATGAGCTTCACCAATTTGCAATTCAGGATGTTTGGGAGCTGGTTGATTGTCCTAGACATGTCAGACCTATAGGGACAAGATGGGTTCTCAGGACCAAAAGAGATGAAAGAGGTATTGTGGTCAGAAACAAGGCAAGGTTAGTGGCTCAAGGTTACACAAAAGAGGAAGGGATAGACTATGAGGAGGTCTTTGCACCAGTTGCAAGGATTGAAGCTATTAGGATTTTTCTAGCCTATGCTTCCTGCATGGGCTTCACAGTCTATCAAATGGATGTTAAGAGTGCTTTCTTGTATGGCACCATTGTTGAGGAAGTTTATGTCATGCAACCTCCTGGTTTTGAGGATCCAGAGCATCCAGATAAAGTGTATAGAGTCAAAAAGGCTATGTATGGCCTTCATCAAGCCCCTAGAGCATGGTATGGTACTTTGTCTACCTATTTGGTGGACAATGGATTCAAGAGGGGCACCATAGATCAGACACTGTTTACAAAGAAGAAAGGCAAGGATGTGTTGCTTGTGCAGGTCTATG
Source organism: Glebionis coronaria (assembly GCA_025667525.1). Taxonomy (NCBI): domain Eukaryota; kingdom Viridiplantae; phylum Streptophyta; class Magnoliopsida; order Asterales; family Asteraceae; genus Glebionis; species Glebionis coronaria. Next base: position 1,663,150 of record JANFOE010000122.1, on the reverse strand, counting down.
TTGATGATATCATTTTTGGGTCTACTGATCCAAGGATGAGTGAGGATTTCTCCAAGCTTATGACAGACAAATTCAAGATGAGTGCTATGGGGGAGATGAACTTCTTTCTTGGTTTACAAGTTCAGCAGAAAGAGGATGGTATCTTCATCTCCCAGGACAAATATGTTGCTGAAATCTTGAAGAAGTTTGGCTTTTCTCCACATGAAAAGAGGGCTACTACTCCTATGGATAGAGAACACCCTTGGGGAAAGATTGGAGATGGGAAAGATGTTGATGTCAGGCATTATAGATCCATGATTGGATCCTTGATGTATCTTACTGCCTCCAGACCTGACATTATGTTTGCTGTGTGTGCTTGTGCACGCCATCAAGTGACTCCCAAACAATGTCACCTTTATGCTGTGAAAAGGATCTTTAGGTACCTTAGATGCTATCCTAATCTTGGTTTGTGGTACCCAAAGGATTCACCATTGGAGCTGATTGCATATTCAGATAGTGATTATGGAGGTGATAAGTTTGATAGGAAATCCACAACTGGTGGATGTCAGTTTCTTGGGAGCAGGTTAATATCTTGGCAATGCAAGAAACAAACAGTGGTGGCTAATTCTACAACTGAAGCAGAGTATGTGGTTGCAACAACATGTTGTGGTCAAGTGTTGTGGATTCAAAACCAGCTGTTGGATTATGGGTATAATTTCATGCATACTAAGATATTTGTTGACAATAATAGTACTTTATGCATCATTAAGAATCCTGTACATCATTCTAAAACTAAACACATAGAAATTAGACACCATTTTATAAGAGATTGCTTTGAGAAAGGTTTAATACAACCAGATAGGGTTGACACTGAGGAAAATGTGTCAGATTTATTAACTAAACCTTTTGATACTAGAAGATTTCAATACTTGGTAACAAGTATTGGAATGGTTAATCTCACTTAATATGTGTTTTGGATTCTTTTTGTAAAAGTATGTACAGGATGATGCATTATTATTATTGGTCTTATTGATGATTTAGATTTTCCACTATATTTTTCTAACACTGACAAAGGTTGCTTGAACACTGATAAGTGTTTTTGCAACGTTGTCAGCAATATACTTGTCCAACGCTGACAAAGCTTCCCTCAACGCTGTCATGTGTTATCGAGGCGTTGTCAGCAACAATGTTAGTTTTGTGGTTTTCAATCTAAATGTGCAGATGGTGTTAGCAGTATACCAGTGGATACAGAGTTGCTTATGGATCAATGGAGAAGCATTTGGACAAGTTTTTATTTATGGATGATGGTTGGAATGTTTCATTCCTATCTTGACATAAATTTTTTATGTTCATGCATGATTTTAGCAAACTTTTTGTATCCTTGTTTAAGGGGAGGTTTTAGGAACCTTTAGGATGTTTGGGTATCCATATGATACTCTTATCACAATTCTAGATTGTGTCTACAGGTGAGTATGGGTTAGTTTTACTAAACCATGAGGCACTGTAACATGCATAGTATATCAACTTTGCATGCTGCCAAGACATTTTTGGCCTAGAATTGGTTATGGTCTGTTGGGAGACTTGGGAATGATTTTGATATGGGATTTACCTGGGAGTAACAAGGATTTTATAAGGTAACTTTGTTGTTAAAAATTTTGGTTAGCAAGGGACACTAGAGGACTGTTATGTCTATCTTGCTTATGCAAGTGTGCATATCTGGACAGTGCTTGCCGCCCTATAATAATTATCAGCTTTTGGTTATCTTCTCTAGGATAAATTACTTGTTAAGGTCATTTTTCACTTTTTAAAACAATTTTATTTTTGGACGCTGACAAGATTTTTCCAAGCGTTGTTGTGACCAAATTGGACGCTGACATGGCTTTAGGCGAACGTTGACAGGATTATAGCCGTTGGGCGTTGATAGGTTATTTTTGACTGTTGACACTCAATGGGACCTACCCAGTTGTTACTTTTTGACATATTTTCAAGCCGTAATTTTAGGAGTTGTTACTTTCATTAAATGCATGAGATAACTTATAACTTTTTCAATATTTTCATGATTAGTTTTTGAAAATCTTTGCCAATTTTTGGGCCAATCACATGCAATCTTTCTCTCCTATAAATTTGGCTCCTATTTTTAAACAGGGTATCTATAATTCTTGTCTAACACTTTTCTCTTATCAACTTCATCTTCTACATTTCAAATTACTAGCTTTCATCAATGGCACCAAAGTTTAACTCAACAGAATTGGAATTGGGGTTCAAGTCTCAACACAACATGCTTGCTTATCTTGTTGCTGATAATGATTTGTTTCCTCAATACACACAAATGGTGGTGTATTTGAACGCATCCCCACTAAGGTATGCTCTTTCTCATGCACCACTCATTCCAGTCACACACATTAAGCAGTTTTGGAACACTGTTAGTTCCTCAACAGTTAATGGAGTGACTACATTAACTTCTATTGTTCATGGGAGGTCTTGGGTGGTTACTGAGGCCTTGGTACGCCAGGCCTTGCATCTTGATGATGCTGATGGTGTAGCCATCCTTCCCATAAATGAAATAGAACAAGGGCTTAGGGCTTTGGGATATCCTTTTCCTGATGAAGGTACTCTAAACAAGTATCATAAGCAGGAATTTCCCCCAGCCTGGAAGTACCTCATCCACATCCTCCTTCAATGTTTGAGTCCCAAATGTACTGCACACAATGAGATCAATAGATCCATTGCCAGTGCTATTGTGTGCATTGCAACAGGGCAAAAATATAACTATTCTAAAATGATTTTTGAAGGGATGTGTAAAAACAAGGGGACAAAAATGACTTTAGCTTATCCCCGTTTTCTGCAAATGATTTTTGATGATCAAGGTTACTGCTCAAGGGATCACAATGATTTTTATAAGATCCCTGAGCAAAAGAAAGCTATTTTTACGAAGATGAATTCCCCACCCCATAGAGACTTACCTTTAACCCTAGCCATGCTTGTTGTTATTGCAGCAGCACAACCCCAACCAGACCCCCAACCTCAAATTGACCCTCAACCACAACTTGAACCCATTCCTGAACCTTTACCCTCACCTGAACAGATGCAACTTGACCAAGAACCCTTTGACGCTGACACATCCAATGTTGGCGTTGATGTGTCTATTTCTAACGCTGACACACAACCTTCACAATCCCAAACACCCCTTAACCAACCCACATCTACCCATTCTTCCACACCATCTTCCACACCACCTGAATATAGGTTGATAAAACGCAAAAGGACTACTGGAGTGTTCTCCTCTGGTGGTCCTAGCCATGAAGCAGAGAGAACCACCACCACAAGTGTGGCTGGTGACCTGGATGAGGCTGGGACTATTGGTTCTGGCTTAGATGCTGGCCAAGGCAGTCCCACCATAATTAAGTCCTCATCTTTGCCCAATGAACTTGACTTGGGAGGTAAAATCCCCATTTCAGAAGAGGGCAGACTGGAACCAATGACTCTTTTGGAATTGACGGCAGTCTGCATTAGCTTGCAAAAGCAAAATGCAGACTTAGTACAAATTGTCAGCTCTCAAGGCCTTGAACTCAAGCAATTGAGGGAGAGGATTGTTGTTTTGGAGAGTGATCATGCTAGGAGGGGTATGGAGGAGTCTTCCAAAGGGGAGGAAGATCAAAGAAATCTGAGTGATAAGGGCAGCCAAGATGGTTAATCAATGGATGTTGCTGAAGCCCTTACAACTTTGAAGGAACAAACAGGTTTTGATACGTCCTTAATCTCTCCAACCAATCTAAATTTATCATTTACAGCTATGTTGAGAGAGGTTACACAAGGCGCTGAGGGAAAATATTTGAGCGTTGACAAGACAAATTTGGACGCTGATAGAAGTATTTTGGGCGCTGATAGAGGAAATTCGGGCGTTGACAGACCTGCACATGAAGGTGATGTATTCCAGTCATCATCTATCATCAAGGAAGTTTCTACTCAGGTATTACCATCTACCTTACCAACCATTGCACCATCAGATAAGGGTAAGGGTAAATTGGTAGAAGAAATTGTTCCAAAGGATGCAGCCCAAGTTGAATTTGATAGAAGATTGGCTGAACAAATGATGGAACAAGGTGAAAAGGAAAAGTCACCATTTGTTGTGACTTCTGAAGAAGAAAGTAAAGGAGCTAGCTCAGACTCAAGTGTGATGATTATAGAACCTGAAAGGCTTGAGTATGGTGATGAGCTTGCTAGGGAAAAGTTGAGAGAATTGAAATTGCAGGTTGACTTTGACATGCCAGAGGTGGTTCAAATGTACAATTCTTGGGAAGAAAGCTGCATGGATAATCCAGACTTGACCATTTCAGATCAAATATGGGGTTTGGAGCTTCTTCTTAGAGTTCAGAAGGATTGTAAGGTGATTTTGAAGCACAAGGCAAGCAATATTCTCTCAGAATTGAAAAGGGATAGAAGAGAGCTCTACTTTATGTTGCTCAGATGTCATGGAGTTGGATGGACACATCAGAAGTTGAAGGCTTTGACATTTGTCGAGTTGGAACATAGGGCTTATCCTATTTGGGTGAGAGTGCAGGAAGCAAACACTCTCAGACTCCTTTCAGATGAAAGAAATGAGCAACTTGCAGAAGAAATGGAAATCAAGAAAGCTATGATAGTTCCCAGGCCAGTAAAGAAGGGATTTAAACTTGAGTTTCCAAAAGATATGGATCCACTATATCCAAGTGAAGCAGTTATAAGAAAGAGCCTCAAGCTCTCCCCATTAGAAGCTTCAGATATGGTGCAGGTGTTACCATTAGATTCCAGAAATCCAATTGTGAGTTATGATGAGGATGAATGTGGATTCTAGAAGATTGGCAGATTTGGCAAGGAGGTATACACTTTTACCACTCTCATATCTTTATTTGCAAGTTGTGATAGAGAAGACTTGGTGGACCTTTGGAGGTTACTAGAGACCAAGTATGAGGCTGAAGCACCAACTTCAGCTAATGGAATAAAACTTTGGACCACATTCAAAAGAATGTGTGGGACAAAAGAGGAAGATCCTGAAATATGGAAGGATCTTGAAGATGACCTCAGTGGTCTTCAATGGAGGTTATATTCAGCTGCTGGTGTATATCATTTGAGCTCTACAAAGTTTGTTGAGTATCTACTTGTGGATGCTCAGTATTTCATATCCAAGGCTGTTTTGGAAAAGATGAAGGACACTCAGCTGGAGATAGATTATACAAGTGATGTGGCAAAGAATTTGATCAGATTTATTCATTACCAATATGAGAAGATTTGTCAGACTCCTCCAAGTTCTTAATGTTTATTCAAAAACTTGATCATTAGAGTGGATATCAAGTTTAGGGGAGGATTGTTGGGAATAAATTAAGGCCAGATCACTTGAGCGCTGACAAGAACAATTCAAGCGCTGACAAGAACAAAACAAGCGCTGACAGCTCAAGCGTTGACAAGTTGAAGTCAAGCGTTGACAACATTGAAGACAAGCACTGATGGAAGATATGATCTACACATTTACTATATTCTAGAATACTTCTAGTAAGGATAGAAACGACAATGTATTTTCTATGTTTATCTTTACCTAGAATAGTTGATACGTAGCTTATTGTACAAGGCTTCTTAGTCTATAAAAGAAGGCCTTTAGGTTAATGTTCAATATCAAGTTTTACATAAGTTTTCGTTCATAAACATCTTTCATTGTAAGCAAGTTCGACATTGATAATCAAAGTGAAAGTTTGTTTATATCTTGTGTGTTCTTGTTTAAGTGTTAAATTCCGCATAACACTTAGATTCACAAAGCATATACAAATGTTTCTCTACGTGTTATACTTGATCTAATCTCGTATACACAAAGCTAATCGATCTAAGTTTGGGATCAACATGATTAGGTAGATTCAATTAAAAATCTCCTTGACAGGGTTTCACGGCTGTACTAGCCATTCTCTTTACTCGACCGTCTCAAAGCAAGACTGCAAACGTAAAGAGTGAATCAATTGGATAAATATCCGCTTGATTAAAGTCGTCAATTCAAATTCCTGGAACAAGTTTGATTCAATAAGAATCTTACCATTGTCGCTTTCCAGTTGACACAAGCTTGATTCATGAAGAATCTCGCAAGTTACCTACCGTAGCGCTGTTTGATGTTGACGCTAGAAGGATTTCTATTCGTCATTGTGAATATTAATGAATATCACTCTGAATGTTCTGGCAAGACCATAAAGATATTGCGTAAAAACCTGAAATGAGTGAATCAATTCAGAATCAAACCACTGTTACTTTTCAGTTTACACATGTTCAATTCTAAAAGAATCTTACACATGACCTACCGTAGTGCTGTTAGATGTTAACACTAGAAGGATTTCCACTCATCATTGTGAAGACTAAGTAGTATCACTCTGAGTGTTCTAGCAATATCGCAAGGATATAGCGTAGGACTCTCTTTATCGTGATTCAGTGTGTCCTAACGAGATTTGATTGATCTCTTGGCTCGAGACTCGATTTGTGCACTTTTAGTGGTCGGAGGCTGGACAGATGCCACCTATTCAATATCAACTATCTCGGAGTGAGAAAGTCAATAGAAATCATGTTGATCTTCGTGAAAATAAAACAAACTTCTTTTGAGAGAAGCCTGAGTCAGTTGGGGAGGGGTTGTGCATTACATCACTGGGTCCATGATGCGTTTTCTTCATGATGTGCTGACCCGATTTTTTCCTAAGTTGTATCAAGGGTCAATTTCTTTTCACCCGTTTATCCTTACATTTCTTTTTCATTCTTCAACCCCTTCAATGCTTACCAAGATATCATTACTAGCACCTTGTTGTGATTGTTCGAGTGCTAGCATCAATACTTAGTCGGCATTCAGCTACGTTCACATTCTACTCCATCTTTCCTAAGGACTTTGAATAAACTATTAGATTGTCCCTGGGAAGATCCCTCCAGTTCTGGTTGGATCATATGACTTAAACCTAACCACCCTTTTGACACCAATAACGTCGTGGATTAAAGATGTTGTGGGTTTTTTTTATCATAACCATAAATGCTTGAGTATTTAGATCACATTTTAATCACATTTTCTCCCCTATCTCTAATATATAAAATCGTTTGATATTAGAGATACCAAATTTGATTAAAATGTATTGTGAAAAATAATCTTGAAAACTTTCGGGAGAAAAATGTGTCAAACTTAGCATGAATTTGGAACGCTCCCCTCAAAAATTGATCCAATTGAATTGTCATTGTGAGGATGTGATCAATATTTCGCTTTTTGAGGATGGGAGTTGTTGAACACACAATTTTTGAAAGATTTTGAATAATCATTGAAAAACTCTTGAAAAAATTGTGTTCAACGCTTTTTGAAAAACTCTATTTCTTTTTGGCGAAGAAGTTTTTCTAAAGCATAAACTTGAGTTCATAGACTTTGAATGTCTTGACGAATCCACTCAAGTGTAAGAAGATTTCTCTTCTTTTGTTGAGGGTAAGCACACTAAATCGTACATTCCCCCTTGAATATAGATCCGGGTTGCAATTTGAAAGTGACTACAAGCCATTGTGTTGAGCTCAAAACGTGGAATGTTTTGTGACAAGCTCAACCCGTGATAGATTGCTCTACCCGTTTTTAGGATAAGTTGTCTTTAAAGATACACTTTCCTTTATTTGAAGTTCGAGTTACAGTCGAACATTTAACTGTGAGTCGTTTACATGAGCTTAAAAACTTTTAATGTTTTTATCGAAAGCTCATGACCGAGAAAAAAAGTTTATTTTCTCGTTGTTAAGGATAAGTTATCATCTGTGATCAACTTTCCTTTCTTTGAGGCACGAGTCACAATCTGAAGTAATTGTAAATCATTGAAATGACATGTTTTGAAAAATATTTACAACTTTCATTTGAGCTTTATGTACACACCCGTGTCGTTATTGAGTGACATTTCTAGGTACGTCCATATTATCGATACTAAAAGACATGTCGAGAAGAATATTTTTGGTATTTTCAAAGATTTTCCATTTTTTATTTTGTTTTTCTAATGATATTTACATTTTATTTTATTTTTGTATTTTTCTCAAGTTTTTCGAAAATAATCCAAAATAGATTTTTGTACAGCAGAAGAAGGTGATATCGAATGTACAGAATTGGAACCCTTTGAGGAAGGAGAAGTGGGTTCAGAAACCGTTGTTGTACCTGCAATAACAGAAGAAGAGTTCGCACAAATACTAGTGTTAGGATTAACAAATTCCTTGTCTACGGCCAAAACATTCGCATTCGTGCTAGCGCTGGTTTCATCACTCTTCTATATTGGAATCCACTTAAGACCAACTTCCGTGAAGATCCGACCCGTTGGTTTCCACTGAAGATTAGATCTTGGAGTAGTTTTCTCTTGCACAACGGAAGACTTCTTTGGAGAGAAACTATGTCCTTTTTTAATCCACGTTTTAGATTTGGTGTTATTGCTTTGCTTTGCGACGGGTTTGTATCTTCTTGTTGTCTTATGGGATTCCGCATTCTTTTTCTGTGCAAAGGCACGAGATTTAACCTCATAGAGGTATTGCAGAATGCAATGGTCATGATTTCCATTGTGAATGCCCTTCTTGCAAGTGGGGCATACAGGGAATTTGGAATTTACGAAAGTACTTGTATTCCTTAGTTTTCCAAATCGTTCAGGCGTAGTGTTCGAAACACGACTATTCATGGATGGTTTTCAATTCCTAGATTGCTGGTGAGGGATCCTAGGTTTTGGTTGGCTACCATTAGGAGTGTGTTGAACTCTAGCGGAATTTGGTGAACTAGGTTTTGAATACACTGGTTTGTCTTTCTTAATCTTCCCTTTTTGCTTAGCATCCTCTAGGTTTTTGGTATGAAGTAAGTCATTTGAACCTACAGATTCCTTTGTGGACGCGAATGTCACACGTTTTGGAGGAGTCCTAGAAGTGCTAGGTGCATTCACATGGTTGGGTTTAGCAACAGTGTGCTTTCTAAATGGAGGAACATAGAGTGATATGGATAGTTTTGGAACACTTGGTTGCACATCAGTCTTAGGAGGTAACCTAGATTTCACATGAGAAGAATTTGAGAAAGGAGTCGGTTTTCCTAAGAACGTCTCTCAAGATTCGTAGTATGAAGTCGCTGTCAAATATCGGTCCGAGAAAGGTCTCAAATCATGAAGAAAATTATGCCAAGATATGAACTTTAAGAGGTCCCGAGAAGCAGTTTTAAAAGATTTTGTCCTTTAGCTAACTATTGATTAAATCTTCCCACTTTATTTTCACCCTAAATAACTATCGGAATAAGTCAACAATGCATCCTCGTGATCATTCAAGACAACAATAAAATATAAGAGATACACCTAGGAATAAGGGAGTCTAAGTGAATAATTGGGCCACATGCGTTCGTGTTAGTGTGCTAACTTATAATAACAATGATCTCGTTTTTAAGCTTGGTATGGGGAACGTGAAACTTGAGGATGATAAACATTCATGACAGCCAAAAACCCCAATGTAAGTCTTTGATTTCTTTACTTGTTTTGTTCTTTTAGTTTCCTTAGTGTTTAGTATTTAATAAAGGCCAAGGTGGGTTATTTATAATGAAAAATGTAATATGTGCTTTGAAATTAATGCATTGCATGAGGGCATTGCAATGGTCAAGTGTAGGGGATTTAATAAGTGTGAAAACGCTTATCCTTTTACCACTTATTTCCAATAATAACAAGACCAAAACGTGTATTTTATGTCGTAAATGTCGGAATTATGCGTGGTTTGTGTTTTTATTGTGTTTTAGGACCAAAAGATGAAAAAGGAAGAAAACATGGGCTATCACGGGCTTTTATCGAAGAAAACGGGAAAAGACGAAGTCAAAAGATCAAGAGTGCAAAAAGAACGGAAGTCCAAGGCCTATTCTGAAGATTTATCGAGGAAAAGTCTAAAGACGGAAGTTTAATGAAGTCGAAGAACTCAAGTATAATTATAGAAGAAAATTAGAAGACGAGTTCAATTTACATCGACAAATCCCGAGACGACGTCGAGAAAGACAAAGAATTAAAATCGAGTCGAGAAGAAAGAAAGAAAGAAGGAAGCACATGCACCTCCCCATCTCCTATAAATACCCTCCTAATGACACATTAGGAGGGTGTTAGTTAGTTAATTTAGCATTTTCATTTTTCCTTTCTTTAGTTTTTAGAGAGAGAAAGTTTTAACTTTCTCTCACTAAGTTTTCATATTTTCTTCATCTTTCCTTTCAAGTTTAAGTTTTATTTCATCCTTGTATTTTGAATTCATTAATCAAAAGTTCAAGTTTAAGCTTTGAATCTTTAATCTTCTTCTACCTTTCTTGATTTTGATTTATCTTTGATTCGAATTGTTCTTGATTCGTGTTTGATTTTGATGTTTATGTGATTAAAAAGCTCATCTTTTTATTCCTATATAAGTTCTTATACGTTTAAGCTTTAAGCTTGTTGTGCTTATTGGCTTATTTCGTATGTTTAGCTTATTTAATTTTAAGCTTTCTTAAAAATTTTATCTTATTAAAGTTAGTTGTATAAAAGTTCCCGTATTTAGTATTTCAAAAGTTGTCAAATTTGTGCTTAATTAGTCTTGGCTAAGAGTTGGTAAATGCTTATTTGATTAAGTGCTTATTTGTTTCAACTTAATTACCTTTAGTGTCCCATTGCGATCTTATGAGGGTTTTACTTGTCACGATCTCCTGGATACGATCGCATTGATTGCGATCCTGACTTCTTTGATTGACTACGATCCATACCACGATCACTTGTTGCAATCTGTGGTTGCGATCCGTGTCACTATCTCTTGGGTACGATCGCATTGACTGCGATCCTTGTTGTTACGATCAAAGACCACGATCCACTTGTTGCGATCGTGGTTGCGATCAGTGAGTGCGATCCAAGTCACGATCCAACAGTGTGATCCCTCACTTCTTGAGTACGATCCACCACTGCGATCAGGGACCACGATCCACCACTGCGATCTGAGTACGATCGTGTTATGTTTTTGTTATTTTAATTTTTAAATTTTACTTTTCCCGCATTTTTACTTAGTATTATTTTTAAACTAGTTTTGCCTTAGTTTATTTTTACAAAGTTTTAAATTTTACAAAGTTTTCAAGTTTTAAATTCATTACGTTTTAATTCCCAAAAATTGCACGCTTCCCGAAATCTCTGTTTTTACCAAGTGTTTTTCTAGTAATTTTTAAAGCTTTTATTTTACTCAACGACATTTTTATATTTGCTTATAGTTTAAAATAGATAATCAACCCATTCTATTTGTCCACCAAGAACGATTGAGTCGCACTAATTACTTGTAATCAATTCGAAAAGATCGGACGATAACTTTTTATACTTGGAAATCCTTTGTATTAAATGGCGCCGCTGCCGGCTCTTTTCTTAAGATTAACAGTTTTTAGTGAGAGACGCGTTGGATTTTGGGATCCGTTCATTCGTGAACGTTATTTTCCTTGCTTAAGAATTTTCAAAAAATCCATAAAAATTTTAAAAAAAATTCAAACATACAAAAACATTAAAAAAATCATAAAAAGCATTTCTGTTTCAAAGTTTTGCACCAAAAAGATTTTATTTTTACAAGTACATATGTATTCTTTGTTTCTTTGGTATTTTTTTTTCTTTTTCTTTTGCAGGTGTATGCGTATTAGATCTTCAACTTATCTAGAGCCCGAGTGATACAAGGTTTTTCAATGGGTTCAATTTTTGTTCTCTCGATATCCTCTCGAATTGATCTCGGCCTTAAGTGGAATGATTGTTCTTGGTTAATAAAAAGGGGAGTGATTTTCTATCTACTAAATGTTAAATGCTTAAAGATGTAAACTTAAATTTAAAAGTAATTGATTAATAACAATTAATAAAACTTGAATTGAAATTAAAGTTAAAATTAAAATTAAAATTAAAATTAAAATTAAAGTCACAGTTAAAATATAATATGAAATAAAGACGCAGTAAAGAAACAGTAAGTAAACCGTAAAAATACCCAAAAGAAATTGATTCGGAAGATTGACTTTGATTCGGAACTTTTCACTCGGAACTTGGTTCGGAACCCTTGATCCGGAACTTTTCACCCGGAAGTCTTCATTCGGAACTTTTAGAAATCCTTCACTCGGAACATTCTTCGGAACTTTGAGTCGGAACTTCACTCGGAACTTTGATTCGGAAGTTCACCCGGAAGTTAGTTTGGAACTTTATGCGGAACTTTGATTCGGAAGTTTATTCGGAACAATCACTTCATTCGGAACTTTTTAATTCATTCGGAACTTTTAAACAAAAAATCTCATTCGGAACTTTTTGACTCATTCGGAACTTTTAAACAAAAACTCATTCGGAACTTTTAAAGGACATATTTATTCAGAACTTGGGTGTTCATCCGGAACTTTGGTGTTCATCCGGAACCTGGGAACACAAATACAGTAACTAAATGTGACAACCGTGGTTTTGAGGTTCGTCACTTGGTCTTACTTTTAGGTTATTTTATGTGTGCTTACTTGAATTGTGTGATTACGTGTTTATTTTGTGTGATTGAGGTTGGTGTGATTATCATTTATGAGTATAGAGTACTCATAAGTAAATCGAGGAACGGTTAATTCATGTTCATGAGATTACAATTAGTGACTATGAAATGAAATGGTGATATTTTGGTGGTTACGTATACGTATAAGTATTATCGTAATAGTGTATTTTTTTTAGGATTTACGGTTTAGCATTTAGAGGTCTCGGGTGAGGTAATTATCCATATGAATATTTTTCGGGATGGTTTTAAGTCACTTAGGACTTAGTTATAAAGTTTATTTCAAAATTTGAGATTTTTTTTACAAGTGTATATTTTACGTCTTTTACGGTAATCGCGTAAAAACTGACTAGTTTTACGGTTTTGAGGTTTTGGAGGCTTTAGGAGCTGAAATAAATTAAGGTAAATTAAGGTAATATTAATAAGGTATTAATTAACAATAAAAAGAAAAAAAATAAAGAAAAAAAACGAAATTAGGGGTGTTTGGGTCGGTTTAGAAGAGAAAAAAAAGGAAAAAAAGGAAAAAAAGGAAAGTGGGCTTTGGGTTGGACTAGGATTCACCCATACCCTATATATTGTTTTATACACAACCAAAACTCATTATCTATCCCTGGAGACAAATTAAATTCGTGGGTTTCACAAAAGTTCGGGTTCTTCATATTTTTTTTTGGGGGTTTTCATAAATCGAAGGTAAAGTCTTTAATCCCTTTTTAATTTAATTGTTTTAATGATTTCTTAATCATTCTTATGATGGATTAGGGTTAGGGTTTATATAAAATCAGTAAATTAATGATTTTATAATCATAATATGATGATCATATAATCTAGGGCTTGTATTAGATGGGGTTATGGGTAATTAATTAGTTCAATTTGTTTAAACCCGTTTTTAAAAACTAGGCAGATTTTGAGTCAATTGTTTTGATCATATCGGGAGTTCTATAAACTCTTATTTTACGATCCAAGTACCCCTGGAAATCTATTTGAAGTGGCTTTCCAATGCAAGAAACGAGAACTAAATTGGAGGTCGGGAAGTGGGTCAAAAACAGGTTACAACAGTCGGAGGTCAAAACAGTTTTGAATTCAGCCTGTTTTCTTTTTAAGTTTTGGGTTGTTTGGGGCACTTAGGGTTGCATTGGGATCTTCTCACGAACGCGAGATATGGTTTATATATTGTAGTTAATATCTGCATTTGGGCTAAGGTGGTGGTTTAGGGTAAGACCCCTTAATGGTAACAAACTTTTAGTACGTTTAAAATCAGGAAATCTGGAATGACGAAAGTAGATATATATATATATCGGGGCCTTAACAGTAGCTTTAAGGTTAGGTCAAGTGGGAGGTGTTAGCCAACATATGTAAGGGTGTGAATATTCCTTTTACAGAAACCATGGGTAGGTTTAATTGGGCGTTTGACCTAAAGGTTTGAGACCTAAAAACTGGGACTGTTTTGGGTAAAATACGAACGGGTTAGTTGTTAAACTTAACTAAGTTAAGGACTTGTTAAGGAAGGGTAATGGGGTAATTAGAGCTTATTAATGAGGTAAATATGTGAGAATGGGTTAGATGTCCATCATAGGTTAATGAGCCATCTTAGTGATTGGTTCGTTTATTGATTTCGTGTTTTTGGTTTGTTAGCTTGTTGCTAGTGCAAGGACGTGTGAAGGAGCTATCAGGTGAGTGTTCATAGTCCCATATTTATTTTTGTTTTTGACTTCAAGATGGGATGGAAGAGACACTGTGTTGAGTTGTTTCTAAATTGTTGCTGTGAATGTTTTATGGTTGTGATGGACTTGTGTGTACACTTATGTGATTAACTGCTATGCGATTTTTGATATGTTATCGTGGTTTGACAAGGTAGTGGCCTTGTGGTTTGCCAAGGTAGTGGCCTTGTGGTTTGACAAGGTAGTGGCCTTGTGGTTTGCCAAGGTAGTGGCCTTGGGATAGGTACATAGTGTGATCATCTATGGTACCATGATGTTGTTTGGCAAGGTAGGAGCCTTGGATTGGTTTGGTATGATTGGTCTTGATTGATAGTTGTTAATACATAATTGTAACACATTGTCCATATGTTCTTTTGTTGATGATTGTTATTCACAGCTTGTAATCTGATTTAGCGTTGGAGTCTAAACCTATGACTCTCACCAACTTTATGTTGACGTGTTTTAGTGTCTCTTTCAGGTGATACTATGGTTAAGCATGAGAATATAAGTGGCTAGGATTGGAGAAGCTTAGGAATGCATATAGAAGGAGAATCCCCGTTTCCTTCTTAGTTTTATTTGTTCATTGAATAAGTGATACTGTTGGCACCTATATGTTTGTTTGTTCGTGTTATTTGTTTGTCTTGGGTAAGAGGTAGGACTGTTACCTACTTACCTAGACTCCTGTATTGTTGAGATATTGTCATGACGTTTGTGTCACCATTTTATGACATTTCTTATATCATTTAGTTATCTCTATAGACACGCTATTGTTGTGATGATATCCATACGCCGTGCCCCATATTCCGCCATGGTGGGGTGTGACAGAATGGTATCAGAGACAATGGTTATAGAGAATTAGGTTGCCTAGTCGCGTAGCCTAGTCTATAGCTTAAGGGTCCCTGCATATAGGCGTCATAGGAGTATGTGTGCATTTTATTATAATTGATGTGTTTGAATGTTATTTATCGTGATGTTTTGACTGGTATGAATTGAACCATAGTAAATTCATACTTAGCAACATGTTATTTTCTTTTCGAGTTGTGAGTAGTGCGGGTTTAACCATAATCGTCCACGCTAGTCATTGTCGTATTTTACTTATAATGTACATTATAGTACATAATTTGGTACATACTAGTTTTTATCTTTTGTGGGTTATTTTATGTACCTGATGGGTATTGTTTTCTTTTGATGTTTAAGTCATGTTCCCTAAGAATCATGTGGTGGTTCGAGTTATTAGGAGTAGGTGAATATGAAGGACCTTATGCTATTTCCACTCTTATGGGCGACATGACTTATAACTGTTTATGTTTTCGTTTTGGATTTAGTCTAGGCTGTTTTAGCTAGACTATGGATTTCTGTATTCCAAGAGTTTTATTATGTTATTTTATAGATGGAGTTTTGGACCTTATTGGTTATGTGGTTATGAGCTTATGTGAGTAGATAGATTTATGTGTTATATGTTGTATTGATTCTTATAAGTGTCATCATAGGAGGGAGTGCATTAGGGAAAGGGTAATTGTATAAGTATGGTGGCCAACATAGTTATACAAGTACCACAACTTCAATGGGTTCTCAAGTATGATGGCATGAAAGAGGATTAGTACATGCTTGTATATGGTGAGATGTAGATATTGGGTATACGTATAATATATGGGTTTATGTAACAGCTGCCTACGATATGGCTATTTTTATTAGTGTGTTATATGTTTTGGGTTATAGTTGTGTTGTGTGATTTTGGGGTCACACGATATGGTTTGGTTTTGGAGGTAGGTTTTATGCTTTGTTGTGGCACGGTGAGATGGTGATTACTCGTGTGGAAAAACGAGTGTATGACGTAATTGGTTGATCCGACATGTATGGTAACGAGTATGTTTTGGGTGATTTAATAGCTATATGTATGCGGATGTATATATACTACTATGTGTTAAGTTATGGTATATGGTCGTTCACTAGTTATTATAACTTGAACGTACCTTGTGTTTGTTCGTGTTTTATGGTGCTGGAGTTGATGGAGTTTCAACAACGTTTCGATTTTTTTTAACTGTGTCTTGTAGCGTATTCTTTGAGTTCATATTTCACGTGTACGTTTTAAAATGTTGTTCTGGGTTTTAAGTCCGTTGAAATAAATGGAGATTTCTTTTGGGATAATGAAATCTTTTGGGTTGATTCTTACATTTCTTTTGGTTGGTATATGGAAAAAGGGGGGACTTGGAAATCTACTATAGAGTTAGATAGTTGGTTGTATTCGGTAAAATAAGGGTAATGTGTTGGGGTCATGTTTGAAACAAGATGTAACATAAGTTTTTTTTTATCAACACTTATTTATTTCAAATTCTAAAAGACTTTCTTTAAAATAAAGCGAAGTAAAATTTCTTTCTACTTACATATTTTATATAATTGGATTTAACCGATTCATGTCATTTATAGTTATTGATACAAGGTTAAAAGGAGTTTATGAATATTTCACATACAATTATATCTTTCATTGAAAAGGATTGCATTGATCACTAAGTCTATTCTTTAGTTTTTTTAAAACAACTAGCATAAATTTTTTTTGGTCATAACTAGTTCATTTTTAAAGCTTTTTGGGTGATTCAAAAGCCAAAACTTATGTACTCGGAACGTACTTTTCAAATATTCAGAATGTATAGTCATGGGAGGTCAGTGGACTGGCCGGAATTGTTGTACAAGTGTCGGGTTCAAGGTTGAGTTTGAATAGTAGTTTTATTTTTTTTATGATTTGGGATGCACGGGATACCTAGTCTTTGAGTTGAGTTTTGAGATCGTCTAGAAGGTTGTTTGTAGATGGTTTGAGTCACAAAGATGTGGGGAGGTAAGGAAAAAAAAATTTTAAAAAAAATATATATATATTCTTTTGGAAAGTCGATCTTTGCACGGTTTAAATAATATGTGGCGGGGCGTAATATGTCTTGGTTGCCATTGGGTGTTTCTTGGATTATTTTTTTCGTTGTCATGGGTCATTTGGAATTGATACATGTTTTGGGTTTGAGTTTTCTTTGGAGTCTCGTGGTTTTTGATTTGTTTTAATTGGTGCACGTGAAATGTCGTTAGTTATCCGTGGGTTTAATTCGTCGATCGTATCTGGTGTATTCAGGATGTAGTTTTGGTTTTGTATGGTTTAGGAGCGTTGAGGTAGAACCATGAATAGAGCAAGTAGGAGAAGTGAGAGGAGTTGTAGTTAGTGTCTTCCAAGGCAAATCGTTGATGGAGTGAATTAAGAACAAGAGCTGTTAGAAATTGCAAGGAATTTATTCGTATTGCCGCTAAGAGATGGTGTGAGGAGGACATAGTTGAAATTGCTAAGGATGTTGTATGAACGCTTTGGGTTTACGGTTATGCATTTGGCTTCGCCAAAGCACTAGCGGTTTTCATGGAGTCAATGAACCGAGTGTGCATGAACGTCTATAAACGAGTTGTCATCGGGAACATCGACGACATCTTGATCTACTCAAATCTTAGAAGGAGGATGAGGCGAATTATGTGTTGGTTTTGGAGTTGTTAGTAATGGGAATGAAACATGAGATTTCTAAGTGTGAGTTTTAGGATTTAGTTGGCCAGGACTAGTAGTCAGAGATGATGGCATATCGTGGAACCAGCAAGGGGCGAAGTGAAGAAGGACGAGGAAGCATTTTGGAGGCTGAAGAGGTGGATTGGATGATGAGCAGATCTTGGCATTATCGGAAGGACTGGATGAATTCGCGAAGCATGACGATACGTGGAGCAGGGATTTGGACGCGTACGAGGACGACAAAGAAAGGCGACCGCTTATACGTTGCAGGAACTGAAGATTTGGAAGAACTGGATAGACTTAGTTAGTGGAGCTGGACTGTTATATCTGCCTAGAATGCTAGAGGCATTTGGTGTACGAGACGTGGGGAATGATCTATACGGATCATGAACGTATCCAACACATATTCAATCATCTTGATTGAACATTTGGCAAAGGTGATGGGTGGAGTTAATTGATGAAAGAAAATTTCAAGGCCAAGTAGACATGGAATAAGAAGGATGAGGTGAAGCTGAGACGAACTTGAACTATAGGGATGATGTATTAGAGTGGTTTGGATGAAGGATGTGGGTTGCACGAGTGGGGTTGTCTAAAGCAGTGAACGTGACAACATTTATGTTGCGTGGCTTGGACAATCGTAAGGAGGAAAGGGACGTAGACTATACTTCCTACATGGATAGGAGTAGTTTAGAAAGGGCGATGTAAGGACGAAGTTGGTGGAAGGGATACATAATGCGGTGGGGGATTAAGTACGATGAGAGTTGGGTGATAGTCGATAGACTGACTAATTCATCACCTATTTCAAGAGGAATGAGAAGTCACGTAGTTGGGAAGTTGGAAGAATTAATGGATATGTGAAAGACCGTCATAGGCCACTTTGTAAGGAAATTGGAATTTAAAGTAGTTTGGGATACGGACTGAAGGGAGTTGATGAATGTAATTGGACATGGGTGATTGATTTAGAGGTAGTTCGGAAACTCGTTAGCGATGGCTGAGTTTTCATATAATGATAGTTATCGTACTAGAAGTCGATAAATGCCATTTGAGGCACGATATGAAAGGATAGGGTGAGTTGTCCTCATTGTGGACTAGAATTGGTAAAAGAGGCTACTAATGTGGTAATGGTGTTTGTGGACAGAATGAGAGCAACAAGGGATGCTATGTAGAAAAGGAGGAAACCACTAGATTTAGTGACAAAGTTATGTATGGAGTTTCACCCATAGTAACGGGTGGTATGATTTGGAAAGATGTAAGTGTTGATGTAGAGTTTTGTAGGGCCATTTATGATCTTTGGGAAGATCAGACCATTAGCTTATGAGCATAGAATTACCTGGGGGAAATGAGTTGTATACATGATACATTTCATGTATTAGGGTTGGTAAATGTTGTTTGAGGATGCATATTTGCATGTTCGGTTATTCGGGTTTTGTGTTAATAAGAGTCTTTGTTTTATCGAAGAGTCATTTGCGAGATTTATTGACTGTGAGGTCAAGAGTTTGTCAATGGGTTTAATTATTTTTGGTTTGTACATGTGGTATCTTGAAACTTGAACTGAAGTTCACGTGGAAATGAGAGGAGTTCATTTAGAACAAGTATCCTCGTGTGATTTGTTGTCTGTGTGTTGATCCTAAGGAGTAAATCTCGGGACGATATTTCTATTAGGAGGGAGTGATGTGACAACCGTGGTTTTGAGGTTCGTCACTTGGTCTTACTTTTAGGTTATTTTATGTGTGCTTACTTGAATTGTGTAATTACGTGTTTATTTTGTGTGATTGAGGTTGGTGTGATTATCGTTTATGAGTATAGAGTACTCATAAGTAAATCTAGGAACGGTTAATTCATGTTCATGAGATCACAATTAGTGACTATGAAATGAAATGGTGATATTTTGGTGGTTACGTATACGTATAAGTATTATCGTAATAGTGTATTTTTTTTAGGATTTACGGTTTAGCATTTAGAGGTCTCGGGTGAGGTAATTATCCATATGAATATTTTTCGGGATGGTTTTAAGTCACTTAGGACTTAGTTATAAAGTTTATTTCAAAATTTGAGATTTTTTTTACAAGTGTATATTTTACGTCTTTTACGGTAATCGCGTAAAAACTGACTAGTTTTACGGTTTTGAGGTTTTGGAGGCTTTAGGAGCTGAAATAAATTAAGGTAAATTAAGGTAATATTAATAAGGTATTAATTAACAATAAAAAGAAAAAAAATAAAGAAAAAAAACGAAATTAGGGGTGTTTGGGTCGGTTTAGAAGAGAAAAAAAAGGAAAAAAAGGAAAAAAAAAGGAAAGTGGGCTTTGGGTTGGACTAGGATTCACCCATACCCTATATATTGTTTTATACACAACCAAAATTCATTATCTATCCCTGGAGACAAATTAAATTCGTGGGTTTCACAAAAGTTAGGGTTCTTCATATTTTTTTTGGAGGGTTTTCATAAATCGAAGGTAAAGTCTTTAATCCCTTTTTAATTTAATTGTTTTAATGATTTCTTAATCATTCTTATGATGGATTAGGGTTAGGGTTTATATAAAATCAGTAAATTAATGATTTTATAATCATAATATGATGATCATATAATCTAGGGCTTTTATTAGATGGGGTTATGGGTAATTAATTAGTTCAATTTGTTTAAACCCGTTTTTAAAAACTGGGCAGATTTTGAGTCAATTGTTTTGATCATATCGGGAGTTCTGTAAACTCTTATTTTACGATCCAAGTACCCCTGGAAAGCTATTTGAAGTGGCTTTCCAATGCAAGAAACGAGAACTAAATTGGAGGTCGGGAAGTGGGTCAAAAACAGGTTACAACAGTCGGAGGTCAAAACAGTTTTGAATTCAGCCTGTTTTCTTTTTAAGTTTTGGGTTGTTTGGGGAACTTAGGGTTGCATTGGGATCTTCTCACGAACGTGAGATATGGTTTATATATTGTAGTTAATATCTGCATTTGGGCTAAGGTGGTGGTTTAGGGTAAGACCCCTTAATGGTAACAAACGTTTAGTACGTTTAAAATCAGGAAATCTGGAATGACGAAAGTAGATATATATATATCGGGGCCTTAAAAGTAGCTTTAAGGTTAGGTCAAGTGGGAGGTGTTAGCCAACATATGCAAGGGTGTGAATATTCATTTTACAGAAACCATGGGTAGGTTTAAGTGGGCGTTTGACCTAAAGGTTTGAGACCTAAAAACTGGGACTGTTTTGGGTAAAATACGAACGGGTTAGTTGTTAAACTTAACTAAGTTAAGGACTTGTTAAGGAAGGGTAATGGGGTAATTAGAGCTTATTAATGAGGTAAATATGTGAGAATGGGTTAGATGTCCATCATAGGTTAATGAGCCATCTTAGTGATTGGTTCGTTTATTGATTTCGTGTTTTTGGTTTGTTAGCTTGTTGCTAGTGCAAGGACGTGTGAAGGAGCTATCAGGTGAGTGTTCATAGTCCCATATTTATTTTTGTTTTTGACTTCCAGATGGGATGGAAGAGACACTGTGTTGAGTTGTTTCTAAATTGTTGCTGTGAATGTTTTATGGTTGTGATGGACTTGTGTGTACACTTATGTGATTAACTGCTATGCGATTTTTGATATGTTATTGTGGTTTGACAAGGTAGTGGCCTTGTGGTTTGCCAAGGTAGTGGCCTTGTGGTTTGACAAGGTAGTGGCCTTGTGGTTTGCCAAGGTAGTGGTCTTGGGATAGGTACATAGTGTGATCATCTATGGTACCATGATGTTGTTTGGCAAGGTAGGAGCCTTGGATTGGTTTGGTATGATTGGTCTTGATTGATAGTTGTTAATACATAATTGTAACACATTGTCCATATGTTCTTTTGTTGATGATTGTTATTCACAGCTTGTAATCTGATTTAGCGTTGGAGTCTAAACCTATGACTCTCACCAACTTTATGTTGATGTGTTTTAGTGTCTCTTTCAGGTGATACTATGGTTAAGCATGAGAATATAAGTGGCTAGGATTGGAGAAGCTTAGGAATGCATATAGAAGGAGAATCCCCGTTTCCTTCTTAGTTTTATTTGTTCATTGAATAAGTGATACTGTTGGCACCTATATGTTTGTTTGTTCGTGTTATTTGTTTGTCTTGGGTAAGAGGTAGGACTGTTACCTACTTACCTAGACTCCTGTATTGTTGAGATATTGTCATGACATTTGTGTCACCATTTTATGACATTTCTTATATCATTTAGTTATCTCTATAGACACGCTATTGTTGTGATGATATCCATACGCCGTGCCCCATATTCCGCCATGGTGGGGTGTGACACTAAACCCCGAAGAACAAGGAAGACGAATTTAATCAAAAATCAAACTAAATACTCAAAAAGGTTTTACCAAATTAACCACAAATTATCTAATAACCATAAGTAACAAATCCCAACAGTAAAAACGCAAATCCAACAACTTTTTAAAATCAAAACTCAACCAAATAAGAACTTAAGAACTTGAAAAGAAAGATGATGATGAACAAGATGAAATGGAAAGATTAAACAAGAACTTGTATTGATGATTAATGTTTTAACAAGATCAAACAAAGATTAAAATTACAAGATTTGAGAAACAAAGATCAAAATCACCAAACACCCTAGTGGTGTTGGTGATACCTACGAAGAAGGAGAAAAATAAGGAGGAGAGAAAAACTAAAATCTCCCCTGGCTAAATGTGTGAGGGGTGGACTATTTATAGGCTTGTCTTTTGGTTGGTGAGTGGGCTTTCTCCCGTTCTTCTTGTCTTCTCGTCTTTTCAGAAAAGTTGACGTTTTCGATTCTGATTCGGGATTTGTCGTCGATTAAATTCAACTCGTCTTTTAATTTCTTCGTTTAATAGACTTGAGTTTCTTCGACTTATGTAAATCTTCGATCTTTGGTCCTTTTCTTCGATAAATCTTCGAATAGGCCCAGTGACTTCAAATCTTTTGCATCTCTTGGACAATAGACTTTATCTTGAGTCCTTTTCTTTAGTAAAACCCGTGCAATCCCATGTTTTCTTCAATATTCATCCGGTTGGCTCTGAAAACACAATAACACAAAAACCACGCATAATTCCAAACAAATGATATTAAATACGTGTTTTGGTTTCGTTTTAGCTAGAATTAAGTGGTAAAAGGATGGGTGTTTACACACCTATCAAATCCCCTACACTTAACCATTGCCATGCCCTCATGCAATGCTTAGAGATAAAGCAATTTTACACTTTTCTCATAATTAATCAACCTTGGCCTTATTTAAATACTACTAAACAAAAATTAAAATACTAATAGAAATTAAAACTTTAAAGTAAACAAAAGGATGGAAATAACTTGCAAAGAAATCAAGGACTTACATTAGGGCTTTGGTGCTGCGAAGATTTATCACCCTCAAGTTTCACGTTCCCCAAGCTAAGCTTAAAAACGAGATCATTGTTATTATAAGTTAGCAATTCAAACACTTACACACATGGCTTAATTAAATGCTTAAACTCCCTTATTCCTAGGTGTATCTCTTATATTTTATTTTTGTCTTAGAATGATCATGAAGATGCATTTTTGGACTTATTTCGATAGTTTATTTAGGTTGAAAGCAAAGTAGGACGATTTGATCAATAGTTAGCTAAAGGACAAAATCTCTTAAAACTGCTTCTTGGGATATCAAAAAGTTCATATCTTGGCATAACTCGGTTCACGATTTGAGACCTTTCTCGGGCCGATATTTGGCATGTACTTCATACTTCATATCTTCGAGAGACGTTCTTGAGATAATGGTCTTCTCATCGTAATAGAGTTTCTTCACTTGGAGACTTTTGAGGGGTACTCCAACTTTGTTGACCACGACTTCATGATTATTTCTTCAATCTCTATTTGGGATTTTGAGATACAACGATCTGCCTCATTTTCGGACTTGGATCTATTTATCCTCATACCTTGTTAGGGTCTTTTCGGATAGACTTCTCCATGATCTTTATGGGAGTTGATTGCTTTTCGTCGTGAGTCTTGATCCTTCATATTGACTTTTGGAATAATGCTTTTCACATCACCTTGGATCTTTAGCAATAAAATGGAATCCTCATGCCTTGTTAGGGCCTTTTCGGACTCGCCAATCTTCGCGCCCCGCTTCATAAGTTATGCCTTGGCTATGAACTCTTATCATTACCGAGCAACTTTTAAATGATCTTGGGCTAGAAGCTAAGTAACTTTTCAAATCGTACGACCTTACTTATTGCAGACAATTTATTAGCAAGTGATGGGAGAATAGGCAAATAATTACACCAAGTGAGCTTGTGCAAGAATACCGACTTATAATTGACTCTATCATTTCTCGTTCTCCACAATTTAAAATCTCAAGTAATGAGACTCGTGGATACTTAGCCTAATAAACCAATTAAGGTCGACATGGTTAAGAATACTAGCTAGAATAAACTTAGATAAGTCTATTCGGGTTGAGTCAAAATAAACGCAACGGGCCTAATATGTCAAAGACTTCTAAACTAGCTACACCACTTTATTAATATTTTTGACTTTATTGCGGGATATATACATATGAAAGCAAAGATAAAAATTTAAAAATTACGACAAAATGGCCAAAGTCAATAAAAAATTTGAAAAATGTTGAAAAAGATGATTTTCCGGTTAAATGAAGGCATTTTCATGGAAAAGTCCACTTAAAACTTCGATAGAAGTCCCCCCTACACTTAAGATAAACATTGTCCTCAATGTTTAAGCATGTGGGAAAAGTCCCCCCTACACTTATGACATTGTGCACGTTGGTTAACTCGAGTTAAGGAAGAGATGACTAAAGTGATCAATTTCAAATGTGAGTATGAAGAGAATTGAATCACGATAGTTGAGAGATAGAACCGGATTTCGGATAACACGAGAGCACGGTTCTTCAGAGATTCCAAGAGTGCACTTATCCTTGTAATCACATCACCACACAAAGACAACCACCCTATAGAGGTCCCCCTACACTTAGGAGGTTAAAACATAAAAGGATAGATACTCGGGCTGCCTCCCGAGGAGCGCTTGTTTTTGATAACCGAGTCACGAGCCTGACTCGACCCAAAATTAGTTCATGGGGAACGTGGTGAGGAATGGAATCACCTCCGGAGAGGTGTCCTCACCAAAGTACAACTTCACTCGGTGGCCATTCACCTTAAAATTAGGTCCATTAGGTTGAGCGAGCTCGAGAGTACCATATGGAAAAATTTGGGCAATGGTGAATGGGCCGGACCAACGAGATTTGAGCTTTCCCGAAAAGATTTTCAACCGAGAGTTAAAAAGTAAGACTTTGTCTCCAACATGGAACTCTCGGTTTTTGATCTTGGAATCGTGAATGAGCTTAGTCCTTTCCTTATAGATCAAAGAATTTTCATAAGCCTCATTACGGAGTTCATTGAGCTCATTGAGTTGGATCTTGCGTAGGTCACCGGCTTTGTGAATATCAAAATTAGCCCACTTCAAGGCCCAGTAAGCCTTGTGCTCCAACTCAATGGGGAGGTGGCACGCTTTCCCGTACACGAGACGATATGGTGTACAACCAATCGGAGTCTTGTATGCGGTACAGAAAGCCCACAAAGCATCATCAAGTTTATCAGCCCATGAGGCACGATGCTCTCCCACGGTTCTTTCCAGAATTCGCTTTAATCCTCGGTTGGATATTTCAGCCTGGCCATTAGTTTCTGGGTGGTAGGCTGTGGAAAGACGATGATTTACACCGTACTTAGCCATGACTCTTGCGAATTGGTCATTGCAAAAATGAGTCCCACGATCACTAATAATGGCACGAGGTACACCGAATCTAGCGAATAGAGCTTTTAAAAAGTTACAAACCACCCTTGCGTCATTAGTGGGTAAAGCTTTGTCTTCAACCCATTTGGAGACGTAGTCAACGGCGACAAGGATGTATTTGTTTCCTTTAGAAGAAGGGAATGGCCCCATAAAGTCGATACCCCAAACGTCAAAGATTTCACACTCTTGAATGAAATTCTGAGGCATCTCGTCTTTATGTGTGATCGTGCCTTGTTTTTGGCAAACATCACATCGTTTAACCATATTGTGAGCATCACGATATATGGAGGGCCAATAAAATCCCGAGTCAAACACTTTTTTGGCGGTGTAGTTGGGACCAAAGTGACCACCGGTGGGTCCTTTGTGGCAAGCATCAAGGATTTCCGAAGCTGCCGGTCTATCAACACATCGACGGATAATTAGGTCGGCACATTGTTTGAATAGGTAAGGGTCGTCCCAAAAGTAAGTCTTAATGTCGGTGAAGAACTTTTTCTTTTGTTGGGATGTCAACCCTTCCTTGAGAATTCCTCCCGCCAAGTAGTTTGCAAACTCCGCAAACCACGGGGTTTCATCAGAATTCGAATTTATAGACATTAAGGTCTCCAAGGGAAAAGAATCATTGATTTCTTTGTTCGGATGATCTCCCTGGTAAGGATCCTCAAGTCTGCTGAGATGATCCGCGGCTAGGTTTTCTGCTCCTTTTTTATCGCGAATGTCGATTTTAAATTCCTGGAGCAGCAAAACCCAGCGAAGAAGTCTTGGTTTGGAATCTTGCTTTGTCAACAAGTACTTCAACGCGGAATGATCGGTATACACAATTGTTGTAGAAAGGACAAGATAGGGGCGGATTTTTTCAAAAGCATAGACAACAGCTAAAAGCTCTTTTTCGGTTGTCGTATAATGCAATTGTGCCCCCGTCATTGTCTTGCTAGCGTAATGGATCGGTTGGAAGTGTTTGTTCACTCTTTGTCCCAGAACCGCACCAATAGCAAAATCACTAGCATCGCACATCAACTCAAAGGGAAGCTCCCAATTAGGGGTAACCAAGACGGTTGCCTTAGTTAGCTTATCCTTAAGCGAGTTGAAGGCTTCAAGACACTCTTTAGAAAAGATAAAAGGAGTATCTTTTTCTAAGAGGTGGGTCATCGGGCGAGCGATTTGAGAAAAATCTTTGATGAATCGACGGTAGAAGCCCGCATGACCCAGAAAACTTCTCACACCCTTCACGGTTGAAGGTGGAGGCAACTTGGCGATAACATCGACTTTAGCACGGTCTACTTCAAGACCGGCTTTGGAAATCTTTTGTCCCAGCACGATGCCTTCTTTTACCATAAAATGGCATTTTTCCCAATTCAGAACAAGGTGAGTGTCTTCGCACCGCTTAAGCATACGTTCCAAATTGGCAAGGCAAGAAGAGAAGGTATCCCCGAAGACCAAGAAATCATCCATGAAGACTTCCATGGTTTGTTCAACCATGTCATGGAAGATAGCTAACATGCACCTTTGGAAAGTCCCGGGGGCATTGCATAAGCCAAAAGGCATTCTTTTGTAAGCAAATGTGCCATAGGGACAAGTGAATGTTGTCTTCTCTTGATCTTGAGGATCGATGGGTATTTCAAAATAACCCGAGAAACCATCAAGAAAGCAGTAATATTCATTACCCGCTAAACGTTCAAGCATTTGGTCCATAAAAGGTAGAGGGAAATGATCCTTTCTCGTGGCATCATTGAGTTTGCGGTAGTCTATACAAACTCTCCACCCAGTAACGAGACGAGTGGAAATCAACTCGTTGTGTTCATTGGGAACAACGGTTATTCCGCCCTTCTTGGGAACACAATGGATTGGACTAACCCATGGTGAATCCGAAATAGGGTAAATCATACCCGCATCAAGAAGTTTGATAACCTCTGTTTTGATGACTTCATGGATTTTTGGATTCACCCTTCGTTGGCTTTGAATTGTGGGCTTAAAGTCGTCCTCCATGAGAATTTTGTGTGTGCAGAAGTGAGGATCAATTCCGCGAATGTCAGAGATTTTCCAAGCGATAGCGGTTTTATGCTTCTTCAACACGGCGACAAGTCGATTTTTCTCTTCATCCTTCAAATCCTTAGCAATGATGACTGGCGACTTCTTCTCTTCTTCAAGGAATACATACTCGAGATGGGGCGGCAACTCCTTAAGTTCTAAATCCGGAGGATTTTCGACGGGAGGCGTATTCGAAGTCGGAGTATCGATAGCAATGACCGTGGGAGATGGAGGCGAAGGATTGTCTTCGTTGAGAAGATTGTCAAAGAAATTCAAGTCTTCATCCCCATCGGTGGGAGGATCATCAGCAGCTAAGTTCACATCTCCCATGGTGTCTTCAAGATTGTTCCAAAACAAATCAGTATCTCCAAATAGAGACAATGATGAATCAATAGAGGACACGGTCTCAACATTGGGAAGAGAGGTAGGAATACTTTTGCAAGCATCATTAAAGTGTCCTTCACAAGCCTCATCAAGAACGTCAATACAATTAACACTCTCATATGAATAAGACTGTTTAGACAACTTTCCCATGTTGAAGACTACTTTATCGTCACCCACTCTCATGATAAGCTCACCGGCTTCAACATCGATGAGAGTGCGACCGGTCCTCAGGAATGGACGACCAACAATTAGTGGTACACGAGGGTCCATCTCGTAGTCGACGACAACGAAATCAGCAGGAAAGGTGAATTTGTCGACTCCTACAATGACGTCTTCGGCTATCCCCACTGGATAAGCAACCGTACGGTTAGCTAATTCCAAAGTCATTTTGGTGGGGACTAGCTCTGGGAGAGATAATTGCTTCCAAACGCTTATAGGCATAAGATTAATACTGGCACCTAGATCGGCAAGGGCCATGCAATTCTCTACTCCCGGGAAATTGCAAGGAATTAAGAAACGACCCGGATCACCAAGCTTGGTTGGTAATTTCCTTAAGAGCACTGCAGAGCAATTCTCATTAAGTTGGGTGTTGGCAATATCGAGGAAATTTTCCTTGTCGCTCAGAAGATCTTTAAACATTTTCGCATATTTAGGCATGTGAGCGAGAGCCTCAGCGAAGGAGATATTGAAATTCAGTTGTTTGAACATTTTAAGGAAGTTCGAAACCTGAATATCGTCCTTGCTTTTGAGCTTCTCTTTCCTCAACCTAGATGGATAAGGTATATTAGAAGAAGAGGAAGGCTTTGGGAGAATAGGATCACTCACATCCTTGGGTGGAGGAGGGGTAGAAGGAAGAGGTGGAGAAATTGGGGAAGGAGAAGGATGAGGAATAGGAGCAGGTGACTCGTTCTCCTTAGTCACAACCACCGGTGGAGGTATAGGAAGCTCGGGTTCCATGGTACCTTTACCACTGCGAGTGGTGATTGCTTTCATCTCCCCTCTTGGATTCGCAACGGTGTTACTCGGAAGAGTACCCTAAGAAGAGGGTTGATTACCTTGGAAGAAACTAGCCATCATGTTCTTCAAGTCATTTGTTTGGCTATCCAACGTGTTTCTCATGTCGGCTCTCAAATCGTTCCCTTGTTTGACCAGGTCTGCTTTCAAATTGATCACTTCACGCTGAAGATTTTCCACGATCACATCATTTGTCCTCATGTAGGTCTGCACTTCTTGGTGTAGAGCGGTGTATTGGTTGGGAGGAGCATTGTATGCGGGTGGTTGATAAGCAGGTTGTTGGTAAACTTGGTTGTTACGTTGAGGAGGTTGTTGCTGCTTGTGAGGAGGGATGTATGGTGTACGAGGTTGTTGTTGTTGTTGAGGAGGGCGATTGAGGTTTTGTTGTTGGTTAGGGTTGGTAGGAGGAAAACCGGGTGGTGAGAGGTAGTTGTTGGAGTGGTAGCTAAGCAAATTACGGTCACCTTGAGGTCTAGCTTGATAAGCAGGTTGAGGATAGGTGCCATATGTCGCATTCACATTCTCATCATGGTAGTCTTGGGTGGCAGTACAAGTAGTGTAAGAGTGAGGACCACCACATATCTCACAAGGTTGGCTGACAGCGTTAACTTGAGCGTTTTTAGCGTTGCTGCTGTTGTTGTTAACGGTGTGGGTGACAAGCGATTCAAGAAGCGTAGTGATTTTGTCCAGTCGCTTGTCGCTGTCATTAGTGCTAGCACTAGCGACATTGGTCCGAACACTCTTGGTTTGCACACGAGATTTATTCTCAATGATGTCCCAAGCAGCATTGGAAGTCTTAGCCAAAAGATTACCCCCCGAGGCACTGTTTAGTGAATCTTGGTCACTCATGCTTAAACCATTGTAAAAAGTATTAATTTGATGTACTTTGGTAAAACCATGTTGTGGGCATTTTCTTAAAAGATCTTTAAAACGATCCCAAGATTCACTGAACGACTCATCGTACTTTTGTTCAAAATTTATGATTTCATTCCGCAAAGCGGTAGTACGAGAGGGTGGGAAAAAGTAATTGATAAACTTTGTTTCCAAATCCGTCCACGAGAGAATAGTGGCGGTTCCTTAGCAAGCCAATGCCGGGCTTGTCCCTCTAAAGAAAAGGGAAAAAGTTGTAACCTGATAACCTCTTGTGGAACACCATTGAACTTGACCGTGTTAGTGAGTTGCAAGAATCTCTTGATATGGTCATGTGGATCATCAATGGTACGTCCCAAGAATGGTTGAGCGGAGACCATCAGGATAAAACTTGATTTTAGCTCAAAGTTGTTGGCGGCAATTGGAGGTATGACAATTGGATCAGTGTTGCCATCTACATGAGCTTGCAGCAGTTCAATCATCGGGCGATTATCTGGAAGGGGCTCATTATTGTTGTTATTATTCATGTTGTTGAAAGGTGGGTTGTTGTTGTTAATATTATTGTTTGGAGGTGGTATGTTGTTTTGTACACCGTCCATGTCTAAGTGATCGAGAGGCTCGGGCTCTTGATAAGACGTGGATCGAGTGCGCATACACCTGCAAAAGAACGAACAAAGAAAAATAAAGCAAAAATATTTTTGGTTTTTATGTTTTTTAATTTTTAGGATTTTTTAAAAATTTTATATTTTTTAATGTTTTTGAAAGTTTTTGATGAAAAAGTAACGTTCACGGGGAACGGATCCCAAAATCCAAGTTCTCACAAAAAACTTTTAATCTTAACGAGAAGAGCCGGCAGCGGCGCCATTTGATACAAGGTTTTTCAATGGGTTCAATTTTTGTTCTCTCAATATCCTCTCGAATTGATCTCGGCCTTAAGTGGAATGATTGTTCTTGGTTAATAAAAAGGGGAGTGATTTTCTATCTACTAAATGTTAAATGCTTAAAGATGTAAACTTAAATTTAAAAGTAATTGAATTAATAACAATTAATAAAACTTGAATTGAAATTAAAATTAAAATTAAAATTAAAATTAAAATTAAAATTAAAGTCACAGTTAAAATATAATATGAAATAAAGACGCAGTAAAGAAACAGTAAGTAAACCGTAAAAATACCCAAAAGAAATTGATTCGGAAGATTGACTTTGATTCGGAACTTTTCACTCGGAACTTGGTTCGGAACCCTTAATACGGAACTTTTCACCCGGAAGTCTTCATTCGGAACTTTTAGAAATCCTTCACTCGGAACTTTCTTCGGAACTTTGAGTCGGAACTTCACTCGGAACTTTGATTCGGAAGTTCACCCGGAAGTTCGTTCGGAACTTTATGCGGAACTTTGATTCGGTAGTTTATTCGGAACAATCACTTCATTCGGAACTTTTAAACAAAAAAACTCATTCGGAACTTTTTGACTCATTCGGAACTTTTAAACAAAAACTCATTCGGAACTTTTAAAGGACATATTTATTCGGAACTTGGGTGTTCATCCGGAACTTTGGTGTTCATCCGGAACCTGGGAACACAAATACAGTAACTAAACCCCGAAGAACAAGGAAGACAAATTTAATCAAAAATCAAACTAAATACTCAAAAAGGTTTTACCAAATTAACCACAAATCATCTAATAACCATAAGTAACAAATCCCAACAGTAAAAATGCAAATCCAACAACTTTTTAAAATCAAAACTCAACCAAATAAGAACTTAAGAACTTGAAAAGAAAGATGATGATGAACAAGATGAAATGGAAAGATTAAACAAGAACTTGTATTGATGATTAATGTTTTAACAAGATCAAACAAAGATTAAAATTACAAGATTTGAGAAACAAAGATCAAAATCACCAAACACCCTAGTGGTGTTGGTGATACCTACGAAGAAGGAGAAAAAGAAGGAGGAGAGAAAAACTAAAAACTCCCCTGGCTAAATGTGTGAGGGGTGGACTATTTATAGGCTTGTCTTTTGGTTGGTGAGTGGGCTTTCTCCCGTTCTTCTTGTCTTCTCGTCTTTTCAGAAAAGTTGACGTTTTCAATTCTGATTCGGGATTTGTCGTCGATTAAATTCAACTCGTCTTTTAATTTCTTCGTTTAATAGACTTGAGTTTCTTCGACTTATGTAAATCTTCCATCTTTGGTCCTTTTCTTCGATAAATCTTCGAATAGGCCCAGTGACTTCAAATCTTTTGCATCTCTTGGACAATAGACTTTATCTTGAGTCCTTTTCTTCAGTAAAACCCGTTCAATCCCATGTTTTCTTCAATATTCATCCGGTTGGCTCTGAAAACACAATAACACAAAAACCACGCATAATTCCAAACAAATGATATTAAATACGTGTTTTGGTCTCGTTTTAGCTAGAATTAAGTGGTAAAAGGATGGGTGTTTACACACCTATCACCGAGACTCGTGAAGATTTAGATATGGCTGGTATGCACAACAACAATAACAACCCACCTATACCCAATTTAAATAATAATAACAACAACAACAATGTTCCCCCACCCGACTTACGAACAATGGGGGAGCTTTGTCAGCCAACAATGAACGGACGCGGAGGACCGATTGCGCCGATGCAAATCACGGCTCCTGAGTTTTCGTTGAAGCATCACATGATCCAGCAAGTTCAAAACGCTTGCCCATTTCGCGGATTACCCGATGATGATGCCAACAAACACCTCGACAAATTCATTACCGTCACCCAAAGCATGAAACTTCCCGGTGTTACTATGGATTTCCTTCGCCTACATCTCTTCCCACACACTTTATCCCATCATGCCGAAAAATGGTTTGATCGTCTTCCCAAAAACTCAATTCATACATGGAATGACATGACTCAACGATTTTTGTCGCACTACTTTCCACCATCCATGGTCACTAGTCTTCGCAACCAAATCAGTGGATTTACTCAAGAACCTGATGAGTCGCTTTTCGATGCTTGGGAACGTTATAATGTCTTTATCGACCGTTGTCAGAACCATAACATGCTCCCCGTTACTTTGATTGATACCTTCTACAATGGTTTAACTTTTCGTGATCGTGATACGATTAATGCTGCCGCCGGTGGTACATTCATGAAGAGAAGACCTGAGGAGTGTAGAGAGCTAATTGAGAACATGACCACTCGCCAAAAAAATTGGGATTCATCCGCATCCTCAAGATCAAACCCGAGAGTCAATGTTTCTTCTACTTCAGCAACCCCAGATATGACCGAATTCACTCACATGATGGCCGAAATGAACAAAAATATTCTACTTATAGCTACGAATCAACAACAACAAGCTAAAGCTGTAGCAACTTCTTGTGAGATTTGCGGGGATTCTCATTCATACACCGATTATCCTTATACTCATGACAATCCGGAAAATGTGTATGCCGCCAACGGTGACTTTTCTATGGGAGGCTATCAAGCACGTCCTCAAGGTGACCGCAATTTGCTTAGTTATCGTTCGAATAACTTTCTTTCACCGCCCGGTTTTCAATCCCATAATAGACCACCACCACCTCCATTGAACAACACACAATACCCACCAAGGAACCAAGGCCAAAGAAGTAACTACCAAGGGAATTCTTCTAATAATCAAAGGAATTATAACTCAAATCAAGGGAATTTTCATAGTCAAAATCAAGGGACTTTAACGGGCAAAACCAAGGGTTTCAAAATAACAACTTTAACCAAGGTTTTAATAATAACAATGCTTATCAACAACAATATCCAAACCAAGGTTTTCAAAATCAAGGGCAAAACACGAATTCTCCTTCAATGGACTTGGTTCTTCAAAAGTTGACTGATAAGTTGAGTGAACATGAGAAAATCATGTCTGCTATGCAAGAATCGAGTGATAAGAAATTTATGCTAATGTTTCAAGCCATTAATCCCCAAGGCCCACCCCAAGGTACTTTCCCTTCTAACACCGTGAACAATCCTAGGGCCAACGTTAATGCCATTACTATTAGGAGCGGTAAGATCATCGTTGAACCTTCTTCTTCACCAACTAACCAAGGACCCAAGATTCCTTCTACTTGTTAAATACCACCCGTTATGCCTTCGTCTGCACCTCATGTCCCACCGATACCTCAAGTTTATACCACACCTTCGGTTCTAAAACTGGTTCATCCACCTTCCACTTCTACCCCTCCACCACCCAAGGATGTGAGTGAGAATTCCATTCCAAAGCCTTCCTCTCAACCCAATATACCTTATCCCTCAAGGTTGAGGAAAGAGAAGTTGAAAAACAAGGATGATATTCAGGTTTTTAACTTTCTTAAAATGTTTAAACAACTGAATTTCAACATCTCCTTTGCTGAGGCTCTCGCTCACATGCCTAAATATGCTAAGATGTTTAAGGATCTTTTAAGTGATAAGGAAAAATTGCTCGACATCGCCAATACCCAATTAAATGAGAATTGTTATGTCGTTCTTTTGAGAAAACTTACAGTTAAGTTAGGAGATCCCGGTCGCTTTCTAATCCCTTGCAACTTCCCTGGGGTAGAGAATTGTATGGCCCTAGCCGATCTAGGTGCTAGTATCAACTTAATGCCTTTAAGCGTTTGGAAACAATTATCTCTACCTGAGCTAGTCCCCACACGAATGACATTGAAATTAGCTAACCGTACGGTTGCTTATCCGGTGGGGATAGCCGAAGATGTCTTCGTCGGTGTCGACAAATTCACCTTTTCAGCGGATTTTGTTGTCATTGACTACGAGACGGATCCCCGTGTTCCATTAATCGTTGGACGTCCATTCTTGAGGACCGGTCGCACTCTCATTGATGTAGCCGCTGGCAAATTAATCATGAGAGTCGGTGACGAGAAAATCGTCTTCAACATGGGTAAACTTTCTAAGCAGCCTTCTGAAAACGTTAGCGTTAATTTCATCGACGTTTTTGATGAGGCTTGTGAAGAACAATTCAAAGACGCTTGTAAAAGTGGTTCTTCTTCTCTTCCCATTGTTGAGACCGTTGCCTCTATTGCTCCCTCACTAACTCCATTTGGAGAAAGTGATCTCATTTTGAAAGAATTTGAAGCAACTTTGGGAGATGTGGACTTACAATATGACGATTCTCCCTCCGATTGGGATGAAGACGTTCGTACCATTGAGAAACTTCTTAATGAGGACCATATTTCTCCACATTCTCCTAAGGAAATCTCTATCGATGATCCGAATTTTACTACGCCTTCCATCGAAAATCCTCCGGATTTAGAGCTTAAGGATCTTCCGTCTCATCTCGAGTACGTGTTCCTTGAAGACAATAAGAAGTCACTCGTCATCATCGCAAAGAACTTGAAAGAAGAAGAAAAATCTCGCCTTATCGCCGTGCTGAAAAATCATAAGAAAGCGGTTGCTTGGAAAATCTCCGATATTCGTGGAATTGATCCTCACTTTTGCACACATAAAATTCTCATGGAGGACGACTTTAAACCCACTATTCAAAACCAAAGAAGGGTGAATCCCAAGATCCATGACGTTATCAAAAAAGAGGTTATCAAACTTCTTGATGCGGGAATGATCTACCCTATCTCGGATTCACCATAGGTTAGTCCGGTCCATTGTGTGCCTAAGAAAGGCAGAATCACCGTTGTGCCCAATGAAAACAACGAGTTGATTCCTACTCGTCTCGTTACAGGGTGGAGAGTTTGTATAGATTATCGCAAACTCAATGATGCTACGAGAAAGGATCATTTTCCCCTTCCTTTTATGGACCAAATGCTTGAACGTCTAGCGGGTAATGACTATTATTGCTTCTTTGACGGTTTCTCTGGGTATTTTCAAATTCCCATCGATCCTAAAGACCAAGAGAAAACCACATTCACTTGTCCTTATGGAACATTTGCTTACAAAAGAATGCCTTTCGGCTTATGCAATGCTCTCGGGACTTTCTAAAAGTGTATGATGGCTATCTTCCATGACATGGTTGAAGAAACCATGGAAGTCTTCATGGATGATTTCTCGGTCTATGGTGATTCTTTCTCTTCTTGCCTTGCCAATTTGGAACGCATGCTTAAGCGGTGTGAAGACACACGCCTTGTTCTAAATTGGGAAAAATGCCATTTCATGGTACAAGAAGGCATTGTGCTTGGACATAAAATCTCAAAAGCCGGTCTTGAAGTGGACCGTGCTAAAGTGGATGTCATAGCCAAATTACCTCCACCTTCAACCGTGAATGGTGTGAGAAGTTTCCTTGGTCATGCGGGCTTCTATCGTCGATTCATTCAAGATTATTCTAAAATCGCTCGCCCGATGACCCACCTCTTGGAAAAAGATACTCCTTTTATCTTTTCTAAAGAGTGTATTGAATCCTTCAATCTTCTTAAGGACAAGCTAACTAAGGCACCGGTCTTGGTTACCCCTAATTGGGAGATACCTTTTGAACTGATGTGTGATGCTAGCGACTTTGCTATTGTAGCGGTTTTGGGCCAAAAAGTGAATAAACAATTCCAACCAATCCATTAATGTAGCAAGACAATGACAAGGGCTCAATTGCTTATATCACTACCGAAAAAGAACTTTTAGCTGTAGTGTATGCTTTTGACAAGTTCCGCCCTTATCTTGTTCTTTCCACCACCATTGTCTATACCGACCATTCCGCGTTGAAGTACTTGTTAACTAAACAAGATTCCAAGCCAAGACTTCTTCGTTGGGTTTTGCTCCTTCAAGAATTTAAAATTGAAATTCGTGACAAAAAGGGAGCGGAAAACCTAGTCGTGGATCATCTAAGTAGACTTGAGGATCCTTATCAAGGGGATCATCTGAATCAAGAGATCAATGACTCTTTTCCCCTTGAGGCTTTAATGTCTATCAATTCCAATCTTGATGACACCCCGTGGTTTGCGGACATTGCAAACTACTTAGCGGGTGGTATTCTCATCGAAGGGTTAACATCCCAACAAAAGAAGAAGTTCTTTAAAGATGTTAAGACTTACTTTTGGGATGACCCTTATCTCTTCAAACAATGTGCTGATCTGATTATTCGTCGATGTGTTGATGGACCTACAGCTTTAGACATTCTCGAAGCTTGCCATAAATGACCCACTGGTGGTCACTTTGGTCCCAATTACATCGCTAAGAAAGTGTTTGACTCGGGATTCTATTTGCCCACCATTTATCGTGACGCTCACGAGATGGTTAAAAATTGTGATGCTTGCCAACGCCAAGGCAAGATCACACATAAAGATGAGATGCCTCAAAATTTCATACAAGAATGTGAAATCTTTGATGTATGGGGCATCGACTTTATAGGGCCATTTCCATCATCTAAAGGGAACAAGTACATCCTCGTAGTCGTTGACTACGTCTCCATATGGGTTGAAGCTAAGGCTCTCCCTACGAACGATGCGAGGGTGGTTGTGAACTTTCTGAAGCAACTTTTTGCTATATTCGGTGTTCCTCGTGCTATCATCAGTGACCGCGGGACTCATTTTTGCAATGATCAATTTGCTCGAGTCATGGCTAAGTAAGGTGTCAATCACCGTGTTTCCACCGCTTATCATCCTAAAACAAATGGTCAAGCCGAGATATCTAACCGTGGATTGAATCGAATCTTGAGCGTACTGTGGGAGAGCATCGTGCCTCGTGGGCCGATAAGTTAGACGATGCTTTGTGGGCTTTCCGTACCGCATATAAGACACCTATTGGTTGCACTCCATATCGTCTTGTGTACGGGAAGGCATGCCACCTCCCTATTGAACTGAGGAATGAAGCTTATGAGAACTCATTAATCTACAAGGAGAAGACCAAGATCATCCATGATGCTAGGATT
Source organism: Glebionis coronaria (assembly GCA_025667525.1). Lineage (NCBI taxonomy): Eukaryota > Viridiplantae > Streptophyta > Magnoliopsida > Asterales > Asteraceae > Glebionis > Glebionis coronaria. The sequence goes on along the minus strand of JANFOE010000122.1, from coordinate 1,625,554 downwards.
AAGAACCGAGAGTTTCACGTTGGTGATCAAGTTTTACTCTTTAACTCTCGGTTGAAGATCTTCTCGGGCAAGCTAATGAGCCGTTGGTCTGGTCCATTCACCGTCGACAAAGTCTTCCCATATGGAACCATTGAGCTTTCTCAGCCAAACGGGCCCAATTTTAAGGTGAATGGCCAGCGCGTGAAGTTGTACTTTGGTGAGGACATCTCTCATGAGATGATTCCATCCCTCACCACGTTTCCCTTGAATTAGTTCTGGGTCGAGTCAGGCTCGTGACTCGGTTAACAAAAACAAGCGCTTCTCGGGAGGCAACCCGTTGATCTATCCTTTACCATTTTCATAATAAGTGTAGGGGGTGCCCCGTATGTGTTTGTAGTCTTGTTTCTTATCATGTGTAGGGATAAAAGCTTCAAAGACCCATTCTCGATGACTTTTGACGAACCGTGATCCCGTGTACCCGTCTTCCCGGTTCTATCCTAAAGTGTCGTGATTCAATATTTCATATCTTATATGTTCACATTGAAATCACTATCGTTGTCCTTTCCTTAGCAAGATTTAAACAATGTGCACAATGTCCTATGTGTAGGGGAGTTTACTCTCACATGCTTAAACATTGAGGACAATGTTTATATCAAGTGTAGGGGGACTTCTATCGAAGTAAGTGGGTTTTTCCATGAATTTGTCCTCATTTTAACCGGAAAATTTGATTTTTCGACATTTTTCAAATATTTTAATCTATTTTGGCCTTGTAGTTTTCCTTTGTTACCGTTATTTACTTTCTGTGTTACAATAAATTTTCAATAAATTGGTTTTAATTTTTCAAAGTCATGAATCTTTTGACTCAACCCGAGTTTACTTATCTAAGTTTACTCTAGCTAGTATCCTTAACATGTTTAAGTCAAGTTTTGCTAGGCTTTTATATAGGGAACTTTAAAACGCGAAAGTCTTAACTATCACGGGTTAAGAACAAGAACTTTTCGCAAGTTCCTATAATTGATCCTAGAAAGTCGTTTATCAAGGGAACTTTAAAATGCGAATTCTAAACTTGAAAGAGTCTAAGAGTTTGCAAGATCCTATAGATGACTTGAAAACCCAAAACTTTGATTTAATTGGCTAAGCATCCACGAGTCTCATTCCTTGAGATTTTAAATTATGGAGAACGAGAGATGATAGAGTCAATTATAAGTTTGGTATTCTTTCATGAATTTATGTGAGTTGATTATAAGCTTTTTCTCCCATCGCTTGTTAATAAATATATTTGCAATAAATAAGGTTGTACGATTTGAAAAGTTACTTAGCTTCTAGCACAAGATCGTTTAAAAGTTGATCGGTATTAATTAGAGTTCATAGCCAAGGCATAACTTATTGAAGCGGGATGCGAAGATTGGCGAGTCCGAAAAGGCCCTAACAAGGAATGAGGGCTACATTTTGTTGCTAAAAATCCAAAAGTGATGTGAAGAATCATTTATCGAAAATCAATATGAAGGATCGAGACACACGACGAAAAGCAAAAACTCCCCTAAAGATCATGGAGAAGTCTATCCGAAAAGGCCCTAACAAGGTATGAGGATAAATAGATCCAAGTCCTAAAAGGAGGCGGATCGTTGTATATCAAAGTCCAAAATAGAGATTAGAGAAAAATGAAGAAGTCGTGGTCCAAATATGAAGAATCTCTCAAAAACTTCAAGTGAAGAAATTCCTATTATGAAGAGAAGACCATAATTTCAAGAACGTCTCTCAAGATTCGAAGTATGAAGTCGCTGCCAGATATCGGTCCGAGAAGGGTCTCAAATCGTGAAGCAAGTTATGCCAAGATATGAACTTTAAGAGGTCCCGAGAAGCAGTTTTAAAAGATTTTGTCCTTTAGCTAACTATTGATTAAATCGTCCCACTTTATTTTCAGCCTAAATAACTATCGAAATAAGTCAACAATGCATCCTCATGATCATTCAAGACAACAATAAAATATAAGAGATACAACTAGGAATAAGGGAGTCTAAGTGAATAATTGGGCCACATGAGTTCGTGTTAGTTTTCTAACTTATAATAACAATGATCTCGTTTTTAAGCTTGGTATTGGAAACGTGAAACTTGAGGATGATAAACATTCATGACAGCCAAAAACCCCAATGTAAGTCTTTGATTTCTTTACATGTTTTGTTCTTTTAGTTTCCTTAGTGTTTAGTATTTAATAAAGGCCAAGGTGGGTTATTTATGATGAAAAATGTAATCTGTGCTTTGAAATGAATGCATTGCATGAGGGCATTGCAATGGTCAAGTGTAGGGGATTTAATAAGTGTGAAAACACTTATCCTTTTACCACTTATTTCCAATAATAACAAGACCAAAACGTGTATTTTATGTCGTAAATGTCGTAATTATGCGTGGTTTATGTTTTTATTGTGTTTTAGGACCAAAAGATGAAAAGGGAAGAAAACATGGGCTATCACGGGCTTTTATCGAAGAAAACGAGAAAAGACGAAGTCAAAAGATCAAGAGTGCAAAAAGAACGGAAGTCCAAGGCCTCTTCTGAAGATTTATCGAGGAAAAAGTCTAAAGATGGAAGTTTAATGAAGTCGAAGAACTCAAGTCTAATTATAGAAGAAAATTAGAAGACGAGTTCAATTTACATCGACAAATCCCGAAACGACGTCGAGAAAGACAAAGAATTAAAATCGAGTCGAGAAGAAAGAAAGAAATAAGGAAGCACATGCACCTCCCCATCTCCTATAAATACCCTCCTAATGACACATTAGGAGGGTGTTAGTTAGTTAATTTAGCATTTTCATTTTTCCTTTCTTTAGTTTTTAGAGAGAGAAAGTTTTAACTTTCTCTCACTAAGTTTTCATCTTTCCTTTCAAGTTTAAGTTTTATTTCATCCTTGTATTTTGAATTCATTAATCAAAAGTTCAAGTTTAAGCTTTTAATCTTTAATCTTCTTCTACCTTTCTTGATTTTGATTTATCTTTGATTCGAATTATTCTTGATTCGTGTTTGATTTTGATGTTTATGTGATTAAAAAGCTCATCTTTTTATTCCTATATAAGTTCTTATACGTTTAAGCTTTAAGCTTGTTGTGCTTATTGGCTTATTTCGTATGTTTAGCTTATTTACTTTTAAGCTTTCTTAAAAATTTTATCTTATTAAAGTTCGTTGTATAAAAGTTCTCGTATTTAGTATTTCAAAAGTTATCAAATTTGTGCTTAATTAGTCTTGGCTAAGAGTTGGTAAATGCTTATTGGATTAAGTTCTTATTTGTTTTAGCTTAATTACCTTTTGTGTCCCATTGCGATCTTTTGAGGGTTTTACTTGTCACGATCTCCTGGATACGATCGCATTGATTGCGATCCTGACTTCTTTGATTGACTACGATCCATACAACGATCACTTGTTGTGATCTGTGGTTGCGATCCGTGTCACTATCTCTTGGGTACGATCGCATTGACTGCGATCCTTGTTGTTACGATCAAAGACCACGATCCACTTGTTGCGATCGTGGTTGCGATCAGTGAGTGCGATCCAAGTCACGATCCAGCAGTGCGATCCCTCACTTCTTGAGTGCGATCCACCACTGCGATCAGGGACCACGATCCACCACTGCGATCTGAGTACGATCGTGTTATGTTTTTGTTATCTTAGTTTTTAAATTTTACTTTTCCGGTATTTTTACTTAGTATTATTTTTAAACTAGTTTTGTCTTAGTTTATTTTTACAAAGTTTTAAATTTTACAAAGTTTTCAAGTTTTAAATTCATTACGTTTTAATTCCCAAAAATTGCACGCTTCCCGAAATCTCTGTTTTTACCAAGTGTTTTTCTAGTAATTTTTAGTTTAATTTTTAAACCTTTTATTTTACTCAACGACATTTTTATATTTGCTTATAGTTTAAAATAGATAATCAACCCATTCTATTTGTCCACCAAGAACGACTGAGTCGCACTAATTACTTGTAATCAATTCGAAAAGGTCGGACGATAACTTTTTATACTTGGAAATCCCTTGTATTAGCTTGCTCTAGGTACTTAGGATTTGCAAAACTAGGTCTATCCTTGAAAAACGAACGAGGTGCCAACATTCTCATGGTTTGAATTGATTGATTAGTTTTGTAAACTATTTTCTTATAAAAATCAATTTGAGTTTCAAGTTCTACCATTTTGTCGATGTCTTTCGCTTGTTTAGTTTTGAAATTCTTTTCCAACTTTTCAACCACTACTTTCTTTTCGCTCTGATACCAATTGTTGTCCCTAATTTGTGATGATCAAAACAAGAAAGAAAGGAAGAAAATAGATGAAACGTAAATGAATTCTAGAGAGAGAAATTAGAGAGAGAAAAGAGAGAAATGTGTGTGAAACTTATGAAAGATTAGATTAAGAAAATGAATAACCAACACACCTCTCCTAACATGCTAGGAGAGGTATTTATAGCCTTGTCTACATGTGGCATAATGGGCTATGTTTGATTGGGTCGGACTTGAATAAATGCTTAGTACCTTGAAAGAGGCCTTTTAAGCTAGTCATCAAGCCCGTAATGTCACGACTATTTTAACTAACTATTACAATGTTCTAATAAATGTTACAATATAAATCTATGACCGAACATTCTTGTTTGACTTAATATTTTGAGGCTAACAAAAACTCATCCATTTCTTGTTTTGAATGACCAATCTTACTTTGAACACTAAAAGTGAAAAACTATGACTAAAAAAATTAGCTGGTAGTTGGTCGGAGAATATGAAAGTATTGTGGTAGGTACACTTTTATGTAAGTAATTTGTTGACTATAATAAGGGATTAAATTACTAATAACCCAGTTGTATTACGTATTTTATGGCTCAAAGGCACTAGTCGCTCAAAAAACATAATCGCATATATATACCTTATACATATGGTACATATGTTAATATCTTCCAAAGTTGCCCAAGTTTCTAAGTTGCCATGTTACTCTTTTGAATAAAGTGTGTTTTGAGATAGTTTTGTAAAATTCCACCCATGAAATTGGCAACAACAATACATAACGGTATTTAATAATAAAAGGAATAAGATGGCATTACCTTTATTTATTCTAAGAACACTTATTTCAACCAATGACATGAAGACTTTTTTACTTGTGTTAAAAACTAAAAGCCGAAATAAAATAAATGATGGGCATGTGTGATATGGTCTTCACTGGAGGGAAGGATAACTCTCAACCACCACCGCCATCGGCCAATGCCAACGACTGCCGTCGCCACTTTTGGAGAAGCTTGTTATACTTTTGTTGGTAATTTTCACACAAATGTATATGCACATGAGATGGTTAAATAGAAAGATATAAAGATTAAGTTTGGTAGATAATAGGGTAAATGCAAAAAGTGGTTGAAGAAGGTAGATAAGGGAGAGTAATGTAATTGAATAAGGTAAATGCAAAAGATGGTTGAAGAAGGTAGATGATGGGGAGTAAATGCAATTGAATTGATTGATTTAGAAAGCATTAAAAGGGCTAAGTTTGCAAAAAAATTTAGGTGTTAGTTGAGTGTAAGGCTGAGCACGGCAGATCCAAAACTGACCCGGACCGGACCGAACTGAACCGGACCGAGCAATTTCGGTCCGGTCCTTGGTTCGGGGTTTTGGACGAATTACGTCCTCGGTCTGGTCGGTCCGGTCTGATCCGATTCGGTCTTATCAAAATCTTATCGATTATGCCTAGTAGTACCGGACCGAGGACCGAACCGGACCAACCCGGACCGGACCGAAACATGTCGGTCCGGTCTCGGTCCGAGGTTTCGGACCACTTCGGTCTTCGGTCCGGTCCGATCTTGTCCGGTCCGGTCCGGTCTCGGACCGATGCTCAGCCCTAGTTGAGTGGACGAGAAGTGTGTAGCGATTAATCAGTTATACAGAGATTAAATGAGGATTAATGGATTGGATATTTATATAAAATTTATAAACTTTTGATAGTATATATGCCCAATTTGGTCGATTGTAGTCTGATTTGACCAAATTATGTCTGATTTGCCCGATTTTTATTCACTATCCGAGTTGTTGATATAGCCGATTTGACCAATTTATGCTCGATTTGACCGATTTTTATTATTTACCGAATTTTGACCAAAAAGATTAATAAGGACGATTATCTAAAATTAAGACGGTTAACAAACGCCTAACGCATACATGGGGATTAACCGGACGCATAGAACGATTTTTGCAAACTCGTCTCATGGAAGATACATTAATAAAGTACTCTGTAAGTTTCAGTAAAAATGTTCTATACGGGTCATGTAAGCATGAATTTTGTCATTTTGGTAAAGTTGGTCATATCAAAGACTAAACATAAGCTAGGAAATTCATTGATTCACGTCTACGTAATTCTACACACTGGAAGTTTAACGCTAAAGGCAAGGCAGATGAATTTTATGGGTGAATTGACGGAATACCCTCACCACTCTAGGTGTCCTTTGACACACGTCCTTGTTCGTCTCACAAGGAATAGCTCCGACAACTTCTCCCGACCTTTTAGAGCCAAGACGCGAACCCTTAACCCTTTTATCCATAAAACTTTCTGGTATGCTTATGGGTTTTTTGAAGGTAGCTCCTTTGGTAAATTGATCGAGTAAATGAGTTTATCAAATGATATATTTTCAATTTTTTTAGCCTTGTTCTCAGGGGCGGACTTACGTCTTGCGTAGGCGGTGCCTGGGAACCACCTTGAACGAAAAATTTCTTTAGAAGCAATAAAATATTTTTTTAGGACCTACTTTAGAAATTATTCGGGAACCACTTTAGAATGAAAATTTCAAAAAATAAAGAATGAAAATAAGTAAAAAAAGAAAAGTTTGGTCGGAGATCGAACATATCCTGTTGTTGAACGAGTCAGGAAGATGAAGAAATATGATTGCTTTTAGGGGTGTCCTTCGGTTCAGTTCTCGGGGTGTTCGGTTTATTGGGTTTTGGTTATTCAGTTATTTTTTTCTTGGGTCAACCCGAAAACCAAACTTAACCGAACTATATTTTAACCGAACCAAACCGAAACCGAATTTGAATTTGATCCGGCTCTTGGGTTGACTGAATAACCCGAATTATCCGAATATTTCTAAAAAATACATAAATATTTAAATATTAAGCAAAAAAATATTAATTCAAGTATAAAAATTGTTTTTATATATTAAGATTAAATTCTAATAATTATTATATATACAAATATATATTTGTATAACTTCCGTTTTCGGTTCGGTTTTCGGGTCCGATTGTCAAACCCATATCCAACCTGAAAACTGTATTTGTAGTTCGGTTCGGTTTGGTTATGACCCACAACCCGAATTCTATTTTCGCTTCGCAACTAATTCGGATTTGATTCAGTTCGTTTTTTGATTTTCGTGGGTCAAACCCTAACAATGAACACCTCTAATTGCTTTAATATTTTTTCTGGATATAGCAATTAATCTTGTTCTGGAAGTAGCAATTTAAATATTAATCATAATTTTAAATAGCTCGCTATAGCCCGTCTTAAGGCGTGCTGAAGCTTGAGGCGTGGCCTTCACACTACGTAATTGGTCAAGGCGCGCTACGACATAATTTGCGGTGATTTTTTGAATTTTTTGAATTTTTTTTTTATTTTTTGAACTTAACTCGAAAAATTGAATATTGTTACATGTAAAGAGAGTTTTATAGCTTTAATTATTATGTATAACACTTATTATGAACTTAAGATAAATCTAACATTGAAATACAATAGAACAAATATATATATTTTTATATGTTATGCCGCTATAAGTCACACTTTAGAAACGTTAAAGGTTCGCCTTAGCCGCTAAAGCGTGTAGTTTGAACATGTCGTCACGTCACGCCTCACACTATTTACAACCATAATATTAATGTTACCTTTGTATTGGAAATAGCTATTTTAAATAAAGTGGGGTTTATCTATTTTTTTTTTCTTTTCTTTGTGGCGCGTGAGTGAATGTTCTTTGAGCAGTTAACTTTTTAATGAATGTTTAAAGACATTATTAACTTTTTGAGTTTTATTTAATTTTTGTGACTTTTGATTTCCTTCCGTCTCAAAGTTATTGTCTCTCAATAAAAAGACATATTTTAAAAAAAGTGCATTTATTACAGTTTTATTTTTCTTACTTTTTGACAGAAGCTTTAGCCAACCTAAATATTTCTTTAAATCTTGTAATAATAATTTTAAATAAGAGTAATATATTAAATTTGATCAAACTTTTCTATCTATTTTTCTATGTGATATCTTCAAATACTAGATTCTTGACGCTATGATTTAAATTTTCTTATTATATCAAAATAATTTATAAAAAACTGTTTTAGTAAAAGTTTTACACTTAATTGATTTAGTACGCGACATAGTATAATTTTTTGCTTTTAATTACTTATATTATATTTTACTTGATAAGATATATAATAACCCGACCAGTTGACTTTTTTACCCGTTTAGTTTGACATCAAATAAAGGAACCACCTTACGTTTGGTGCTAGGTCCGCCACTGCTAAAAAGACATATACAAAAGACATATACAATGATAAAAAAATAACCCAAATTAAGACATGTATATACAAAAAGTAAACTTATTTTGAAAGATATGTATAAAGGTTGCTGCATTTCAAAAAAAAAATTGCAAAAAAATTACCCAAATTAAGACAGGATTGCAATGGACATCAGCAAACATTTTTTTGAGTTCAGGAGCAGTGGACATCAACAAAATTACAGTGTTAATCGGAATATCGGATCGCTTGGTTTATGTGGTTTTTTAAGCGATCATCATACTTAAAAGACCGTCGCTCATTAATCACATAGAATAGCTTGGATCATCTGCTAGAAAACCATGTGCTTAACCACATATAATAGATCATCAGTACGCAGTGAAAAAACCACCAATTCAACATGTTCGATCTAACCAACAATCAACCTAGATCGTCACAAATATCCTACCTGTTTTAGTCATTGCATCCACCGGACTAAGGCTTACCCCAAACATTAGACAGCACTCATTTAAAAAATCTTACATAAACGATCCCAAACAAAAGTGAAAAGACACGACCAATATCTGATCTTCATTCTCCGAACACTCCTTAGTTTGCATTCAGTAGACCACGACGCATTATAATCAGGATTTTGGCTGTGTACTTCACTCTTAAGCAGTTACTATCATATTTCCCCTCCTTGCTTACTTTTTCGGCCTCAACACACCATGTATTCAATTTCCATGTCCTTTAGCAGAGCATTATTAGGAAACATCTCCATTCCTATCGCCAGTGTTTTTTCAAAAGACTTCCTACTCTTCTCGATAGTTTGGATGTAATTCTCGAGCTTCCAGACAAACCCCTGCATATACATGTCCATATACTTATAAAATACAAATGACATACAGAAAAATATACTAAACGCTTTTAGTATGCCATACGTTACTTGGATATTACCTCTATGTCTTCTGGCAACCCATTCTCTTCTTCTTCAACAAAAGGAGGTTCTTTTTCGCCTAACCCAAAACCACCTGCTTTGAATTCCTCATCCTCTCTTTCCTTCAAGACTTCCATTGTCCATGCTGATGTAGGAGGTCGCTTGCGCAGCATCGGTAGTGACTTACACTTGGTCCCGTCAACATATATCATCTGTGTTATATATAAGTATCATTAATATTATATAACATACGTGTTCATACATATAGAAACTATTATGAGTACAAAATATTACCGTCAATAGTGTAATAGGTCCACAAAAGAAATCGTTGACAAGATGCCTTTTCCATCCAGTCTTGCATGATGCTAGACATTCCCACATATAATCACACCAGTTGATATTCGCCAGGTCAGTATTCGGGCTTATATGCTTTAGTATGCCTAAATCACAAGACCCCGACTTCTTGCAACAGCCCATGGTACTCACGAACAACATAATGAAGTTCAATTTGAAATTCAAATCAACCACATTAGATTTGCGAATCTTTGCTTTAATTAGTGTTGGCGTGATGTCTTTTTCAGCCACATCAAACTGATCTTTCCATTCACGAATCATTTGTTCGTTTGATGATACTTCCTCCTTCAGAATATTCACACCTTCATTTTTCAGACCTAGCATCTCGCTGATAATATCTTTAGTAATCAACAGTGAACCGCTTGCCAATTTTATCTCCATTTTATCAGGATCAAACATGTCAACGACATAGAAACCAAGCCGTGAAGGTATACCGTCCACCTTAAAGTCAAGTAATTTTCCAAATCCCATTTTTGCAACACAATCTTGCTGATTCGGTTTTAACATAGCCACTGCAAGGTACAAGGGTTTTGGGCTAGACCGAGTTCGCCATGTACTTTTTGCTCTTTTCTTTTTTTTCATTGTTGACCCGACTCTTGAAGGTACTGCCTCACTTTCACTTTCACTTTCTGTAAGTGTATCCCGACTATCTTCAGTAGGTGTTTCTCCTTCAACACATAATATCAGCAAGTATAACATTAATACTTAATACGTTCATAAAGTTCTATATAAAGATTTGCATAAACGCACACAGATGCAAACCTTTGTTTTTCTTGTTACGATTCATTCCATTGTTAGCTGAAGCTCGCTTCTTTCCCCCGCTTACTTCAGAAGCTGCATTTGGTGATTTTGACATTGGTGATTTTGACACAACCGATCTTCCAGTCAACTTCACCGGTGTTGCTATAAAAAAAATATCCTTATCAATTATGCCATTGTTCGCCAAATGTATACGATGAAAAGATCTCAGCTATATTAGTCAGTCACTAATATCAACAAGTTATGCGCAAACATAAAACTTAATAAGTTAATATCTTACACACAAAAGTGCACACACTATATGATAAGAACCTATCCCATACTAGGCTCGTATCAGACATAAGTCCAAGTGTAGAACTCGCTCAAAAAGCTAGCTTATTTGAGGAGGGGACAGCTAGACACTATATAATATCAGATTCACAGACTCCACACAGTATCTTAATACAAATCCACACTTTTAAAAATATAAACACACACGCACAAATGCAGAAATCTAACGCAAAATTTAGAATGTAAATTCTCTATGCTTACCATTGCTACCAGAGGTTTTTTTGCTAGGATAACTAGCATGTTCAAAGCCATCATCACTATCTTCTGTGTCTACGCCGATTGCTTCATCAATGGTATTTTCTTCGACAACTGGACGCTGACCCTTAAACCTACCGCTTCTCCTTACTCCTAAAATGTATACAACATCTATCATCCACACATGCACTAACTATTTTGTTTCGTATAATTAAAAACATCACTTTCTATTATAAAATTCAATCCAAACTAGTATATCAAAGCACTAACTAGTATTCTTACCATTAATAAAGACAATTAAGATCCGAGACAGCACAAATATAGGCTTAAGTGTTGAACGAACTATTGAATGCTACAAACTATATGAAAGAGTAACAAGGCAAAAGTTCTGATTCTGGAGCAAATATCACTTGCAGAGTTGCAGCAAGGGGGTTCTGTCAGCATACTGCCGGTTTTACATGGAAAGAGTAAGACGGATCAAGGCCTATGATAAACAAACCATATGGTAGAGTATATGATAATCCTACGAGTATTACCAGTTGAGTCCACAAATATTTTTGATTCGGTTTACTTTGATCCCGAACAATGTATAAGTGTTCTATGTCAAAGCTCCATTCGGATTGCAGAAAACTAAACTAGTTCCTTCACTTAACTGTTTACCGGGGGAACCCTTTACCCCAAATAGAAACACGCTAGACCCCTATCCTACTCTCACTACCGAAATAGAAACACGCCCAGTCTGGAAAGACATCAGGTTACCATTACTTAAAACATCTATCCTACTCTCACTAAAACAACGCCAAAGTCACGAACACAAAAAGGGAACACAAGCAAGATAAATCACTTAACTGCAGGGGAACAAAATGTAACATCACGTCTAGACCCTTACTGAATAAGCTAAATCAGAATCCCCACCCAGAAGGGTGTTATAAAACTTATATATCGATGAGGCAAAGGTAGAAGTAGAACATTTAATCTCCATGGCCTGAAACTTGACACGTCCCAGAACATATCGCTACATCGGTGATCGGTCACGTAGACTACTTTGTCCTTAAGAGCCTAAGCACCAAAGCTTATAGTCATTTCCCTCCTTATTATTAGAAGCCTTTCATTTAGTCTCCTCGAAACAGTTGATGTCAACTTTATGACAAGCTCAAATACCTTTTCTGGTCATGGAACCTACATTCCAACGACCCACCCTAATCCTAGGTACCCTACTGTCTTATGTCAATGCTCCATTCGGATTGCAGAAAACGAAACTAGTTCCTTCACTTAACTGTCTACCGGGGGAACCCTTTACCCAAATAGAAACACGCTATCTCCACTTTATGACGCTCCAAAGCATTGACAAGCCCTGAGCTTTCCGGACAGGTAACCTACATTCCAACTATCCATCCTAATCCTACGTGTAGTCTCTACACTAGTCTCCCTAGTTTTGCCCAACCCAACCAGTCCGAAAAGACATGACCTCAGGTTACCATCGCTTAACCCTCTATCCTACTCTCACTAAAACAACGCCAAAGTCACGGACACAAAAAGAACACAAGCAAGATAAATCACTTAACTGCAGGGGAAAAAAATGTAACATCACGTCTAGACCCTTACTGAATAAGCTAAATGAGAATCCCAACCCAAAAGGGTGTTATAAAACTTATAAATCGATGAAGCAAAGGTAGAAGTAGAACTTTTAAATCTCCATGGCCTGAAACCTGACAAGTCCTATATCGGTTCAGGTAGACTACTTTGTCCTTAAGAGCCCGAGTACCAAAGCTTATAGTCATTTCCCTCCTTGTTACTAGAACCCTTTAATTTGGTCTCCTCGAAACAGTCAATGTCCACTTTATGACGCTCCAAAACATCGACAAGCTCTAAGAGATTTTCTGGTCATGGAACCTACATTCCAACTACCCACCCTAACCCTACGTACCCTACTACCTAGTCTCCCTAGTTTCGCCCAACCCACCCAGTCCGGAAAGACATAACCTCAGATTACCATCACTTAAAACCTGTATCCTACTCTCACTAAAATAACACCAAAATTAAAGTCACCAACACAAAAAGGGAAAGATACACCATACCAATGTTTTGAAAACCAGTTTTTTAATCGACCTGGTCGAGGCACTGGGTCATCGGGTTACCGGTTCGACTCGGGTCAACCCGGTTTTCCGGGAGAAAATTTAAAATTAAAATTTTGTAACGATTAAACGAAATTATATATAAAAATCATAAAATCTTTCCTTATATGAGCATATATAAATTCTTTACCAATAAATACAATATGTAAAAATAAAATAAGTTAAAATTACGTTGCATATATGTATAATTAACATATCCTTTATATGTAAAAAGCCACGAAAAAACCGAAACTCATCCAGGTCTCGAGAACCAGGTTGACCCAGGTCACTCCAAACCCGTCGGGTTTAACAGGGTTTCGAAAAAGAAATCGAATGGAGTTTTGAAAATGTGAAATCCGGTTTAATTTGACCTGATTTTTCAACCGGATAAATCGGTCAGCTTGAATCGAGTTCCAAAACATTATTGAAAAGTATAAAAAAGTTTAGGGGGTATTTGGTTTGGCTTATATAACGTAAGCCGATTTCGGCTTATATAACAAAAGCACCAATTTCGTGGCTTATTTGGTGACTTGTGGGCTTATATAAGTTTATTACTAAGTCTCCAAATAAGCCGAAAAATTGGAGCTTATGTTATATAAGCCGAAAATAAGCCATATTTTGTCTTATATATCATAAACCTCAATTTTTTAAGCTTATTCGGAGACTTATGAGCTTATAAGTCTTCAAATATAAGCGTATTTGGAGCACTTTACGAATTTTCGATTTTAGTGTAAATTGTTTTCGCTTTTGAGCATTTTTCGAACATGCCCCCCACCCTGGCCACCCATAAACCAAATTGCCCCCACCTACATATTAAAAATCAAAATTCAACTCTCTAACAGCTTATAAATCCATCATTTCTAAGTAAAAATACCCGATCTATCATTTCAATAATAGTTTTTCTTTCGTATTTTGATGCCATTGTCAAAAAAAAAAAATTGCCCCACACCAGTGTAATTCGGCTTATATTTCATAAACCCCAATTTTTTAAGCTTATTTGGAGGGAGACTTATATAATTAAAACTTATATAAGCCCGTAAGTCTCAAAATAAGCCACAAAATTGGATCTTATGTTATATAAGCCGAAAATAAGCCATATCTTCGGCTTATATTTCATAAACCCCAATTTTATTTTGGAAGCTTATTTGGAGACTTATGGGCTTATATAAGTTTTAATTATATAAGCCCATAAGTCTCCAAATAAGCCACAAATTAAAGCTTATGTTATATAATCTGAAAATAAGCCATATTTCGGCTTATATTTCATAAACCCCATTTTTTAAGCTTATTTGGAGTGTTACAAGCTTATATAAGTTTATTATATATAAACTTATATAACCCAATAAGTCTCCAAATAAGCCAAAAAATTGGAGCTTATGTTATATAAGCCGAAAATAAGCCCTATATCAGCTTATATTTCATAAACCCCAATTTTTAAAGCTTATTTGGAGACATATATGTCTCAAATTAAGCCACAAAATTAAAGCTTATGTTATACAAGCCGAAATGAGCTTACGTTATATAAGCTAAAACAAACAGCCCCTTAGTTACACATTTTAGTTTTGAAACCCAAAAACGTCAATTTTATTTGTTTATTATTTTAGTTTATTTAAGCTCATAAGTCTCCAAATAAGCTTAAAAAAATTGGGGTTTATGTAATATAAGCCGAAAATAAGCCATATCTCGGCTTATATTTCATAAACCCCAATTTTTCAAGCTTATTTGGAAACAATAAGCCTCCAAATAAGCCACAAATTTAGGGCTTATGTTATATAAGCTAAAACAAACAAACAGCCACTTAGTTACACAATAAAAAAATTAAAAAAAAAAAGAACATACCTTCCAATTCCATTGTTTGAAGTAAGGATCGTTGTTTTTCAGGAAGGGGGTTTTTTATTTTATAAAGGTGGTACTAGTATTTAGGGGGGTGTTTGTTTCGGCTTATACGTGGGCTTATGAGCTTATTTGATTTTTTTTAACGGCAATTTATTAAATAACTAGCAAGGAGCTAGAACTTACAAAGACATAAGATGTAGGTTTTTAAGCCACTCGTTTCAACATAACGAGGCTTTACATCTAACCCGACACCAATAAAAAAATTTAGTAATAACATCGTCAAAAAACGTATTCTTTCTAAGAATATTTCCGTCGAACACATTTTTATTTCTATACCACCATAGAAGCCACCATGCCACGTAGTAAACCCCTTCAAGCACCGTCTTCACCTTCGACCCTAAAGAAACGTTCTCCAACCACAACAACCACGTATCATAATCATCAACCTCACAGTCTGACACCTCCCACCATCTATTAATTAATCTTCGAACTTATCTAGCCAAACCACAAGTAAAAAACAAATGACTAACCGTTTCTACCCTGATATCGCAGTTTGGACATAAAATGGATTCCATATCTATACCTCGTCTCGATAATTCGAATTTTGTGGCCAACGACCTTGTCATAACCTTCCAGGCATGAATGTTTACTTTAATCGGAACATATGAAACCCATCTAGTACTATGAACAGCCTCTGCACACAACTTATTGTCGATAATACGCCTGAGCGACGCCACCGAGAAATCTCTTGAATTGTTCTTTGTCCATACCCATCTGTCCATACCCTCACCAATCATGACCTGCTGCATCAGCTCAACCATCTCGTTTTACTGCACCAGTTCTGCTCTACCTCTCGGATCCCTTCGAAAAGAAGATAACAACGTCTGATTACTTAATTTATTTCCTACAGTAATAGCTTTACATAATTCGAGTGCATACACACGAGGAAAACGATCCTTCATTATGCCCCCTGCATGCCAGTTATAATCGAGTAAATTTCCAATCCCCCAATTTGATGTGCATATAGCTCATCACGTTAATACCTTTTTCAGCCAAAACATTCATCTCTTTGATGATGCTACTCCAACATGAATCATAACCTCTACACCTATTATTTCCAATGTTTCCATCATTACCATGGATCACTTTAACCAGTCTCACCCATAACGCTTCACCATGAGCCAAGAACATCCATACCCATTTGAATAACAAAGCCCTATTTAAAGCATATAAGCTTGAAATTTCAAGCCTACCTTTATCTTTTGGCGCAACCACTTTTTTCCAATTAACCAACGACATCTTCCTACTCAATAAATCATGACCATTAAAAAAATGTCTACGTATCGATTCTAAATTATGAAGAATACCTGACGGCACCATAAAGATTGACATGTGGAAAATCGGCATGGACCCCAACACTGCCTTAGTAAGCGTAAGTCTCCCACCGCAGGACAACATCTTCATCTTCCATTTAGACAACCTATTCTTCACTTTATCCACCACACCATCCCAAGAGCACAGTCTATTCATATTTCCCCCCACCATGGACCCCAGATAAATAAAAGGCGCTTTAAGAATTTGACATCCAAGTTTGTTCGCTGCTTGTTCAATATTTACATTATCTACATTAATACCCATGATCTTGCTTTTTCTCATGTTTATTTTAAGACCCGACGCCCTGTAGAAACATTCCAAAACAGATGTTAAAGTATCAAGATTCCGCTCATTCCAGACTCCAAGAAAAACCGCATCGTCCGCGTAAAACAAATGTGATAAAGTTACCGTATCTTTCAAACTAACACCTTGAAACATCCGCGCGTCTATCACTCGCTGAAACGAAAGGTGAATACATTCCATTATTAAAATGAATAAAAATGGAGACAACGGATCACCTTGTTTCAATCCCCTACCGAACTTAAACTCCTCCGTGGGACTACCATTAATCAAAATAGACCCTCTCGACGTTTGCAGACACACTTGAATCCATTTTCTCCATTTAATACCAAAGCCAAATTTATGTAACACCTCATCTAGAAAATGCCAACGAACCGAATCGTAAGCTTTCTTAAAATCCACCTTAAAAATAAGAATTTGTTTCTTCTTGACCTTACACCAATTCATAATCTCATTAAGCATAAACGGGTCGTCTAATATCTGTCTGTTAGCAACGAAAGCCGATTGCACCTCATTAACTAAATCACCCAAGACTCCAACAAGACGTTTAGTCAAAATCTTAGTGATAATTTTATAAATGCACCCAATTAGACTAATAGGCCTAAAATCTTTAACATACTTTGCATCCGGAATTTTAGGAATCAACGCAATGAAAGACGAGTTACATCCACTACAAAGATCATTATGACTGAAAAAATACTTTACCGCAGCAAATAGCTCCTTGTCCACTAAATACCAAAAGTGACGAAAGAACCCAAATGTAAAACCATCAGGACCCGGAGCTTTGTGTGTACCACACTCCCAAACAACATTCTTAAATTCTTCATATGTTACACCTGCCTCCAACGCAAACACCTGTTCCTCTTTAAGCCTATTTGGAAAATCCATAATGATACTCTCCCGTCTATCCCCGGGTTTACAGAATCTGTTACTAAAGTGATCCAAAAACTCTTTTTTAACACCTTTTGGGTCTTCAATCCATTCCCCATTAGCCATGACACCCCGGATATTTAATATGTTCTGTTTCTTATTTAACATACAATGAAAAAATTTGGAGTTTTCATCTCCTTCTATAGCACACTTGATTTTTACTTTTTGAGCCATTTCTTTTGCTTCAATCTGCTCACACATTTGAAGTTGAATCAATAACTCTGACCTAATTTGAAGAATATCATCAGTCCATCCTCCCCTATCAATCCGCATGTCCACCACCTGTAACTCATTCTTATATTTATCTTTCATATCATTTCTGGCCGCCTTACTTTTTATATTCCATTCCCGAATTTGAACCTTGATGTGTCTAAGCTTACCCAACAGATTACTCATATCATTAGTACCCACGACCTGACAATTATTCCAAGCGTCTTCAACTAATTTATTGAAACCCTTCACCTCCATCCAGTAATGAAAAAACCTGAAAGGAGTAGGGCCATAGTCGACATATTTCTCCCGTAATAAAATTGGTCGATGATTTGATAAATATCTTTCCAAGGTGATAGCCGATATATAAGGATAGTCCACCATTAAATTTTCCGATACCAAAAATCTATCTAATTTACTCATCTTTTTTGCAGATTTGATGCTCCAAGTAAACTGAGCTCCACCAAGAGGGACTTCCATCAATCCCGAATCCCTAATAAAATTGTTAAACAAAAGAGCCCCGTGTTCATTAAAAACCGACCCAAACCTATCTGATTTAACACGAACCTCATTGAAATCTCCCATTATTATGACCTCCCCTTTCCATCTAATGACCTCCCCCTTTAAATACTCCTAAAGCATTTTTTTATCTCTATTATCCTGAGGTGCATACACCGAAATCAACAGAAATTTCTTGCCCGACACTCTCCAAATCCCACGAACCATCACAAAAAAATCAGAAACCGTGACACTTTGTTTAAGAAAAGTATTAGAATCCCACACGCATAAAATATCTCCCGAATTCCCAACAGATTCACTAAACGCATAGTCAAAACAAGAATTACCCCAACACTGTCTAACGCACATATCATTCATCTCCTCCATCTTTGTCTCCTTAATTGCCAAAAAACATACCTTCTTCTTGATACATAACTTCCTAACCCAATAATTTAGCCTTTTGGGCGAGGCCCTGTATATTAATAGACAAACAATTCATTTAACCACCTCTTCCACTCCTTGGACACTAATGATGTCTTCCATGTTCGCCATACACCCCTCCATATTATACCCCATGACTTGTCCCACCTTAACCACTTCGTCTAAGAGGCCTAAAATCGAACCTCATGTCCTTGGACAATTTGATTTTTTAAAATGCCCTGATGAAACTGACTCAGATCCTCCATCTTGTGGGAACTCGCTCCAACGCTATGTGACTTGTCCCCACTAACATTATCCTGTATCTCCTCATTCTCAGGATGTGTATAACCTGGAGGATGTCCTGTACTCTCTCCCGAATTAACATCACTGCCCCCCCCCCCCCCCCCCCCCACATCTTCTTAAGCTTATCCATTAAAGGATAAACTTGAAAAGGATCCTCCGATTGACTTGGATTATGCCCACCTTTTGCCTTTTCAACCTCATTAACACAAATCCCCTCTTCTTCAAAACAAGTCTCTAAAACCTCCTCAACCTCACCATTCTCACCTATACCCGACCCATCTCCTCCCTGTTTTTTGGCTACTATCAATATCTAGATTAGACTCGATCTCCTCCTCTTCCTCATCCTCAGAATCTCCAGTAAAATCAGGAACCCACCCCGGTGTTTCAGAAACCCTTATTCAGTATTTCTTGCTCTTATACGCGATAAAAAATTCATCTTTTATACTCTTCCCTTCCTTCAATTGGATACAAATTCGTTTGGAATGAAAACAATTATCCTCTTGATCATCCACATCTAACAAAGTCCCCCATTTACTTGCTATACGGCTGAACGTATTATTCGTCCTCAATTTGAACGGAACACCTTCAACTTCCACCCATACAACCCTTCCCTCCACCACGAAATCATTAGTGGCATTAGTAATATGAGAAAACCACGAGACTATACTAACACAATTTCTAAATTTGGTACGAGTCTCCAAGGATTTAAATTCAAGTAACACCCATAATTCCCTCATATATTTAATCCCAATATCAGAAAAACCCTCATTGCTAAACGCCAATTTGATATTGGCAAGAGACGCAAATTCCTTTACACGACCAAACAGAGCTAGGATAAATCTTTATTCCCTAAACAATCATCTCCTAAAACCATAATAGACTCCCCCTTAGTAGCAGTACCTGCTACACCTACCCCCTGTTTCACAATAGAAGCAAACGACTTATCCCACCTCGTATAATTAGAATTCCTAGGCATACTCTCGTATCGCTGAGGTTTAAACGCCTTCCCATTCCTCCCATCCTCAGATCCTTGGCCTCCATTACCCTGTGTTCTTTTAAACTGAGCAAGATTCGCTTGAATTTTATAACGATCAATCCAAACTGTGCACAAGTTCGAAATAAGTCTCTCCGTGTTAGAAACATTAATCAACCTAACCAATCCAAACCTCTTGCCAAACTTTGTTCTTTTGGACGGAATGAATGAATCCACCACATAACTGTATTGTTTACACGCGTGGAAAAGATCTTTAGTACTAATCTGATCAGGGATATTCGAGATAAACACCGAAGCTAAAATCTGGACCACCTCATCTTCATTCGAAACAAACGACTTTGTAGAAACTAGAAGGGGGGGGGGGGGGGGGGGTTGAATAGTTTCTCTTCGATTGGTGACCAAATTAAAATTACTTTCAATTTGGTTTGTATCAAAACTATCTTTTACTTGATGCTAAGTTGCATAATGATTAGGTTCAATTGAAATACACTAGCAAGGATAATAAGCAAGTATAATGATAATGAAATAAGTAAAGAGCAAGGAAGGAGACAACCTAGTGGGAAGACACCAAGATTTATAGTGGTTCGACAACGAGGCTCTATCCTCGTTTCTACTCCACTCCTCGAGTACACCTACTCGAGATTTCCACTATATCCACAAGCTCCCTTCTCGACGGAGAAAACCTTACATCGTTGCTTACATTATTTTCCGACACTAAGCTAAATGTCGAGACCTAATCTTTAGCTAGGACCAATCTACACGACGTTGCCTACTTCACAATTTAACGACACAAGGCTAGATGTCGAGTTCTAATCGAAAGGTAGAACCAATCTTCACGACGTTGCCTACTTCACCATTTTACGACACAAGGCTAGATGTCGAGTTCTAATCGAAAGCTAGAACCAATCTTCACGACTCTTCACTTTGAAGCTAAGTGAGAACTTCACACAACACAACTACTAGTCACTTTAAAGTTTAGTGAGAACTCACAAGACACAACCACATCACTTTATAGTTTAGTGAGAACTCCTAATCAAATCTATTACAACTCAACTAGACTTATCCAAGTACACACATGTAGCTTAGATTTACACAACACAAATCCAAGCAAACACATATGCAATGGATGTACACAACAAATCCAAGTATCCACAAATAACTTGGATGAACACAACTAGTCCAAGTATACATAAATACATTGGATTGACCTAAAACAAAAAGGTATAATGATGAATATGACTAGCTCATAAATTCATCTTTATCACTACACTAGTGAGTGAGTGATCTTCTCATTGGACATGGTAAAGGAGGGGATCAAGAGGATAATCATATGTAAACATCCTTAACAAATTAAGTGATCATTTACTAATGATTATGCTATAGAAAATAGAAAAAGGGCTGAGAAAATCGTCCAAGAGGCTTGCTGGAAAATGAGATTTTACCCACTATTTAAAGGAGACAAAGTTACAACGGATCTATAACGGCTACTGTGCGCGGTACCTTATCTCACCCCGCGGTACCATATCGCTAAGGTACCGCGTAGGTACTTAAGGTACCGCCACTAGACTCCGCTCCGTTTTTTGTCTTTTAGTGTGGTGGGAATATCTGAGGTATTTGAACCCTTCAAAGGATATTCTAACAGCATTTGGAATATGCCATTTTCAAATTTTCATTTTCCATTTTAATAAAACATTTTCTAAAAAAGAAAGTTTATTAAAAAGTCTTTTGTCTTATTAGCAAAAGTGAGTTTTAAGGATAATCATTTTGATGATCACTAAGTATGATTAAGAAAGGTTAGTGATATGATTATTACCTTGATGATAGTGTTAGTTAAATAATTCATTTTGTGTTTCTACACTAAATGTGTTGTATGGTTTGTTGTGATCAAAACTAAGAAAGATTAGCTAGCACTAATAATGATTTTAGGCATTACTTGCATTAACAATCTCCCCCTTTTTGATTACGACAAACGATAAACTCATTTACGTATAAACACAAACTATGGAATTATTAACTAGTTTATCACTATCATTTCTCCCCCTTTGTCGTAGCAAAAAGGTTAGCATAAGTCTTTGAAGTGCATCGAACTTTGCTAGTAGCTCCCCCTTGGTGGTTGCTCCCCCTTGCTCGGGGCACCAAGTTTGTGAGCTAAGGTGACATGCTACACAAAGGTTAGTAGAAAGGAAAGAAACACCAATGTATATATGATCACTACCTACTAAGTAACTTGAGAGGGAGAAAGAGAAGAAATCTCAAATTAGAAGCAAGTATTTTGCTAAGTATGTCCAAAGAGGTAATTGACAAAATCAAACTTCAATAAAATGAAGATGATAAGCTTGTCAATGGGTTAAAGTTTTAGAATTGATGAAATCACCCATAAGCAATTGTAAAAATTTAACCAAGATCAACTCAAAAATAGAACTAATTAGATAGCACACAAATAACACAAAAGTTACAAAAATAATACAACAAAGAAGATAGTCATACACATAGTATGAGTATCTAAAAGCAATAAATATGGAAAATAAACCACTAAGCATAAGCTAGTCTAATAGTGATATTTTCCAAGATTGCTAAAAATAAAATAAAACTAAAAAGACGACGATGCATCATTCGAAGTTTTGTCCACCGGAACGAAAACTTGAATAGGAGGTCGAGTGAGGAGGAATTCAAGAAAATTTAACTTCTAATACACATGAGCAAGTTCAATTTGTTGAAATCGGCAACAATCACACGAGGATCCATGATGCAACACAAAATCGTTTGATGGGGGTATGGCATCAAACTTAGGGTTTGGTGGTGGTGGGGTAAAGGGTTTGGGAATGTTTTCACAATGCCTTGTGAGGTTTGGGAAGGTGGAAAGGTCATTGAGTTGGGGGGGTATTGAAGGATTGTGGTGGTGGTGGAACATGTTCTTTTGCTCCGGTGATGGGGTTTATGGTGTAAGTCTCATTCTAATACTTGATTGGAGAGAAGGTAGGGTTTTTGGGTGGTTTGGACGAAGATGGTTCATTCTTCTTAACCCAAACAGGTCGAACCGAGATTTTCGGTTTCTTTGAAAGCTTGGATGAGGAAGCTTTGGGTGAGTGGGGTTGTGACAAAGAAATGTCAAGGTTAGGAATGTAGGAGTTAGGCATTGTGAGAGTGTGAGAATGATATCTCAAGGTTATGTGAGAATGAATTCTCAAGGTTGGGAAGATGTGAGAATGAAATCTCAAGGTTGGGGTATAAGTAAAATATAATCAAGGTAAGAATTTGAATACAAAATGTGTATTGTCAAGGAATGTTTAGTCAATTTGAGTAAACAAGGAATCTTGACTGGGAATAGGGTTTAAAGGTTTTGACCAAAAATTCGTCAAAAGTCACTTTCTGGCCGCGGTACCTTATAGGGTCCGGCGGTTCCATATCACTAAGGAACCGCGGGTCTTTAAGGAACCGCGTCCAGAGGACTTTAGACCATGTTTTTCCTGGGTTTTGGGAAAAACTAAGACTTTTTCAAAAAATTGCAAATCTTGAATTTTTACCTCTATTAGAACCAAAATATGCTAGGGTTGCATAAGGCAACACATTCACAAAGAATGTCTTGACAAAGGGTGACAAAATAATTTAGATATCATTTTGAACCAATTTTAGTCAAGTTTAGGGGTTGTGATATATTTAGGTTCAATTTTAATTTCAAATTAAAGTTGATTAGTGTGCACAAAAGGATAGAATCACACAAAGCTAAATCCATAACACAACAACAAGAAACATTCATAAATGAGGAAACAAGTACAAAGATAAATAAAACTAACTAATACATAGCTAGCTTATCATAAAATCTAGATAAGTAGTTTTCTTAGGCTTGGTTTTGTTGAAAACTCTTATTAAGACAACTCCATCATTCATCTCCTAGGAGGAGGCATGGAAAACAAAGTAAGCAAGAAATCTTGCAAACCCCTATGTAGTCCATACATATCCATCCTTAGGTTTTGGATGAGGAAGTGGTTGTAGAGACAACATGGACATCTAGGACCATGAGTTTGTTGGAACCCAAAGTAGGGATCACCCAAGAGGAGGGAAAGTGGGATACCCAAAATTGGGATGTTTGAGTTGGGTGGAGGTGGAGGAGGCAAGTTCTCCAAGGGTGATGTGGGTGAAAGTGGTGGCATGTTCCCCAAAGGGGAGATGGGTGAGTGTGGAGGAAAATTCTCCAAGGTTGGTGAAATTGGTGAGTTGAGAGGGGTAAATGGTGAAGTCACCAAAGATTCATCAAAGTCATTCCCAAAAGGAATGCTTTGGATTGGTTGAGGTTGTGTGATCACTTTCAAGGGTGCACTTGGAGTGAAGGGTGAAGAAAGCTCATTCATTCTAGAGTTGAATGAAGAGGATATAGAACCAATGGAGTGGTTAGTACCATGGGTGGATGAGGTTTTGCATGGTGCAAGAGGTGGGGAAGGTGATGAAGAAATGAGGATAGGAGCATTCTTATTCTTAGGTGTGTGGAAAGGTGAAGAGTTAGGCTTAGCTACCTTAACCCTTATTTTGAGTGTTTTTCTTGGGGTGGAGGTCTTGGAAGTGTTTGAGGTTTTGGTACACACCATGGTTGATTAGGGTGGTTTAAGGTTTAGGGAAGTATGTTTGATGTGTGAAGAACATGGCAAACAAGGTGGGTTTAAATGGTTGAGGGGATGATCCAAACTAGTAATGGGTTAAAATCATTTTAGGTGAATAATGAATTTAGATACCCTAGTTTAGGAAATGTGCAGTTTATTACTGAAAATCATGCAAGGTTTACACAAAATTAAGAAAACAGTGTAAAGCAAAGATGCTGTCGTGCACAGTGGCCGACGGTTCCTTATCTAGGACCGGCGGTACCTTATCGATAAGGAACCGCGGGTCGATATGGAACCGCGACCAGAAGGTTTTCAAAAATTTCCCATTCCAGTTTTTGATAAACCCAGATTTTTCCCAAAGGTTTCACTAGCCAAAGTTAACTACAGATCATAATCTAATAAGCTAACTATCATATGGCATGCACAAAGCTAAGTAAAACACAAATATGATGGCAAAAAAAATTAAGGATCAAAATGAATGGAAATCCAAGCATGCAACACAAGTTAATAAACAACTAAACCAAAGTGTTAATAACCAAATGTTTAACCATCAAATCCAAACTTTGACAAAACTTCAAAGTCTTCACCTCCTTTTCTTTCCTAAACCCTTGATCATCTTTCCCAAATACTTGAACCCTTTTCTTGACTCCACTCGGTGTTCATGTAATTCTCCTCGGGTTCTAAGATTTTCACGATAAAGATGCTCCATATTTAGATCTTCAGGAACATCACTAGAAGGATGAGGAGGAGGAGCTAAGTCTTCAAAATCATCCTCGAATTGATTTGAGGATGGATGGGAGTTGCTCGAAGAGTCAAAGTGAGAACTAGGACCGATGCCATCACCATCACTTGGTGGCATATCGGTGTCCTCCTCATCCGGCTCTTGATGGTCGGATTTTCTCGAACCACGGTCACTTCTTGGCTTTCGTTGATACGCCTCTTGAATAGGCAACATAACCCGTTGAACCGGGTGAAAGCGAGGAAGATCGAGTTAAGGAAAATCTTGACCAACCCTTCTAAAGAGGCGAGTAAGAAGCATAGCATAAGGGAGGTTTGTTTTGGGTTTGGAAAGAGCATAATTTATACGTCGAGCGATGTAATATGCAAGATTGTACTTGGTGGAAGTAAATAGGCAAAACAACATATGCCCCATGCAAGCCGGGATATGATCCCGGTTCCCACCAAGACAAAACACATTTTCCCTAAGGATGTTTGCCCATTGGAGCATATAATACTTAAGGTCGCTTGAGAGCACTTCATACCTATTCACATTTCGCACATTTGTATGAAGGCTTCTCACAACGTTTCCACTACGCTCTTTCGTGATGATTTCAATGATGAAATTTAGATCAACTTCGGTGGTGTCATTTGGAGGTTTGTCGTTTGACTCCAAGAGAGCATCTAGTCTCCACTTATCCGTGAAACGACAAGTGCCTTCAAATGGCACACCAAGAATATCACCAAAGTCATCGAGGGAATATTGAATGATTTGACCATTCAACAAGAAACGGATAAAGATTTGGTCGTTGATTTCAAGCATGGAGTAAGTACTAAAGAACTCAAGAAGGAACAAGGGATAAATTACCTCGTCTATGTAAAGCAAACAATCAAACCCAATTAGCTCGAACATAGAGTTGATATAATTATCTCCCGCTATTCTTGAGTCTACAATCCTACCCTCATGGAAACAACGAGAGGAAAGGGATGGAAAAGCGTTTTGGAGTTGAGGGGAAACAAAGGTTTGAGAGATGTCGGGCATATAATCTCTAGTGAATTGATGATCTTTGTGATATTGAGAAGGCATGATTAAGTACCTAAATACAAACACAAGACAATATTTCTCCAATCACTCATATGAAAATCAAAAGGAAAACGAAAAATGAAAATGTGTTATATCAATTTCTTGACAAACATAGGATTGAATCCATATCATTTTCATGTTCACAATGTGTCTATTCCATCATTGACCAAGAACACATGATCTATGTTAGATCAACAATGGATTAGAACATTGGTTTTTCAAAACAAGGTTTTTAGGTAAGCATTAACAATGTCATTACCTACTTGTTCATTGGGTTCATCTCAAATCCATAATTCAACCAAAATCATTTAGCCTAAATTCGGATTTGTTCTACAAGTGGGTTTTAGTGAAATCTTAATGAATATGAACCTAAGGAATCATAGTAGAATAACTATGTCAACCCACATTCCTATTAAGGTTTTAATTCAATTTCAATTTTAAAAATCCCCAATTATGAAAGGATGAACCCTAGAACAAAATAGATGAAATTGAAAGAAAATACTTACAATTAATTGATGTTAGATGAAGGATGAGTGAAACCCACAACTTGGAATCAATTAATTTGAGTGATTGAAGGTTTTGGAAGCTTCAACAATGGTGGAAAAGGTAAAACCCGTCGGCTGTGTGTTTTTGGGAGAGAGAGAGTTTGGTTTGAAAAAGAATAAAAAATACAAACTGGCGCTCTGACAAAAGTTACTGCCCGCGGTACCTTATCGATAAGGAACCGCGGGGTTGAGCCGCGGAGATAAGGAACCGCCTACAGAGGCAGGTTTCTATCTCTAAAAAACGCCAAATTTTGAAAATCCAGTTTTTCTAAAATACTTAAAATTAAATCATGAGCCTTTTAGAATATCATTGGATCATCATAACACTAAGCAATATGCCTTAATGAAGGATTACGAGTTAAATCAAGATCGAAAAGAACCGAAACGGACAAACGACTACTCGTAGCAAAACGACTAAGTGGAGAGAAGTCAAGAGAAGTGAGTCAAGACTAGGATCAATGCTCAAGGGATTAATGACAATCTTCAAGTAGTTGAAACGAAGAGCTTGTGTCATATATAGTGGTTTAAGACGTGCCTTTCCGGCGAAACGATAAACGGCTTTGGTAATGAATAAGCACAAAGCAATTATTCAAGTCTAAACTAAGATCACTTTCAATAATAGTCTTAGTCTAAACTAAAATATGAGCAAAGTATTAATTCACTTTCTCTCCCACAAAGGGCCTACTAACCGTATGGGTGCAAACCATGGAAATCATGCTTGATACTTTAAGCTTCTACTAACTCACTCTACATCACCATAGTGAGTCAAGTATCCAAGCAATGAATGTTTGAGAGGATAAAAGAAAAGAAACACAAACCACAAATAAATGTCAAGGCAAGGATGCCGAGAACAAGCACATAGTCAAGTAATGATCAAAAGAATGATCAAAGGGCGTGTGGAAGAACGAAATCGTACCTTGGCCACAAAGAGCAATCCATGAAGGAATAAGTGCTATGCCCAATCAATGACTATGATGAGTACTAAGTCTTCAAGGACTAGTATCATTCCCAATCATCTTGGTATCATCATTCAAAGATGTTAAAGATCAATGAAAATGATTCTTCTACAAGTGTAAGTAACTCAATCCACAACCAATTAAGTGATTGATCTTCATGAGTACCTACACAAAGCAAGATGCAAACTAGTAGATACATTTCAAGAGTATATCTAAAATGCATAAAGGCTACTAATCTTAAGTGGGATGCAATGTTATCAATTAAA
The DNA here is from genome assembly GCA_025667525.1 of Glebionis coronaria. Taxonomy (NCBI): domain Eukaryota; kingdom Viridiplantae; phylum Streptophyta; class Magnoliopsida; order Asterales; family Asteraceae; genus Glebionis; species Glebionis coronaria. The sequence continues at coordinate 1,597,386 of JANFOE010000122.1, read as the reverse complement.
AGACCAATTTTTCAAAGAAAACATAGTTTTGACCAAAGAGAAACTTTAGTACAACTAGACCTTCTAATTTGAGGAGACAATGGATCGATCCAAGTTTCAAAGTACAATATACTTCAAAGATCTTGAGTGACCATCGCTCTGATACCAATTGTAGAAACTAGAAGGGGGGGGGGGGGGAGGTTGAATAGTTTCTCTTCGATTGGTGACCAAATTAAAATTACTTTCAATTTGGTTTGTATCAAAACTATCTTTTACTTGATGCTAAGTTGCATAATGATTAGGTTCAATTGAAATACACTAGCAAGGATAATAAGCAAGTATAATGATAATGAAATAAGTAAAGAGCAAGGAAGGAGACAACCTAGTGGGAAGACACCAAGATTTATAGTGGTTCGACAACGAGGCTCTATCCTCGTTTCTACTCCACTCCTCGAGTACACCTACTCGAGATTTCCACTATATCCACAAGCTCCCTTCTCGGCGGAGAAAACCTTACATCGTTGCTTACATTATTTTCCGACACTAAGCTAAATATCGAGACCTAATCTTTAGCTAGGACCAATCTACACGACGTTGCCTACTTCACAATTTAACGACACAAGGCTAGATGTCGAGTTCTAATCGAAAGGTAGAACCAATCTTCACGACGTTGCCTACTTCACCATTTTACGACACAAGGCTAGATGTCGAGTTCTAATCGAAAGCTAGAACCAATCTTCACGACTCTTCACTTTGAAGCTAAGTGAGAACTTCACACAACACAACTACTAGTCACTTTAAAGTTTAGTGAGAACTCACAAGACACAACCACATCACTTTATAGTTTAGTGAGAACTCCTAATCAAATCTATTACAACTCAACTAGACTTATCCAAGTACACACATGTAGCTTGGATTTACACAACACAAATCCAAGCAAACACATATGCAATGGATGTACACAATAAATCCAAGTATCCACAAATAACTTGGATGAACACAACTAGTCCAAGTATTCATAAATACATTGGATTGACCTAAAACAAAAAGGTATAATGATGAATATGACTAGCTCATAAATTCATCTTTATCACTACACTAGTGAGTGAGTGATCTTCTCATTGGACATGGTAAAGGAGGGGATCAAGAGGATAATCATATGTAAACATCCTTAATAAATTAAGTGATCATTTACTAATGATTATGCTATAGAAAATAGAAAAAGGGCTGAGAAAATCGTCCAAGAGGCTTGCTGGAAAATGAGATTTGACCCACTATTTAAAGGAGACAAAGTTACAACGGATCTATAACGGCTACTGTGCGCGGTACCTTATCTCACCCCGCGGTACCATATCGCTAAGGTACCGCGTAGGTACTTAAGGTACCGCCACTAGACTCCGCTCCGTTTTTTGTCTTTTAGTGGGGTGGGAATATCTGAGGTATTTGAACCCTTCAAAGGATATTCTAACAGCATTTGGAATATGCCATTTTCAAATTTTCATTTTCCATTTTAATAGAACATTTTCTAAAAAAGAAAGTTTATTAAAAAGTCTTTTGTCTTATTAGCAAAAGTGAGTTTTAAGGATAATCATTTTGATGATCACTAAGTATGATTAAGAAAGGTTAGTGATATGATTATTACCTTGATGATAGTGTTAGTTAAATAATTTATTTTGTGTTTCTACACTAAATGTGTTGTATGGTTTGTTGTGATCAAAACTAAGAAAGATTAGCTAGCACTAATAATGTTTTTAGGCATTACTTGCATTAACAGACTTCATAATCAGAACCAACCTAAAACCCGACCAAAACCCAAACAATAAAAATAGAAAAAGAAACCTTTAATCACAAAGAGTCCCAATTTTAATAATCTCGTCGATCCTTGATAATAATAAATTAAAAGTGTTCAATATAATGGATCTAAACACAATCAGACTTATGATGAATACTGGGCCAGATGAAATCTTCCCAGCTACGTCGAATCACAACTCAAGATCAGATCTAAACCCAAAAATCAACACCCTAATCGATTATTATAAAGTGAATGGAGATTAAACAAAATAGAAGAAACTTTGGATTGAAGGGAGATCAACAAAAAAGACTAATAAAACAATGAAACGACTAAATAACCTCACTCGCTACCAATCAATTCCTGTGGCTCTGGATTGCTAGTGAATAAAAGAGCTCGTTCTTGAGATCAATCATAATGATAACACTCATAGACGACAGGTCCTTTAGACTCATGAATTACCAGAGGGTAGTGAATCGATAAAGAGAAGGCAGATCCAGAAGGTGTGCCGCCATTGTTAATTAGATAAATAGAGAAATTTAATCAAGTTTTGTAAACGGGAAAGATCAGTCGTCACCCACATTCGGTTTATATTTGTGATCTTTGGTTTCTTGATTTAGGCTTATATTTCATAAGCCTAGGGTGCAATCGAGTCAAGTAGAGCTCAAGTTTTATAGGGCTTGAGCTTAGCTTGATAAAACAATTGTACGCTTGATCTTGGCTTGATAGCTTTTCAAGCTTTAACAATCTAGGCTTGAGCTTGGATTGATAAAACTTGATCAAAGTTTGAATGCGTATAAATTATTTTTTTTTATAGTAAAACTCGTCAATAAAAACATATGTATAAATTAAAGCAAACAAAAACCATAAATCAAAACCAAATTCGATTCATTTAGCATTAATAAAACTAAAAATAACATAATCGTACAGTTTTGGTTTCAAAATTCATTTTGCAATCCAGTGCGACTAAGGTCTTAAAGGTCATTGCGTGATGTGACTGCTAACGCAATTACGACACATTCGTATTAAAAAGAGTAAATAAAAATATTTATACATATTATATTTCACCAAGTACTAAGTAAATGTAATAAATTTATTGACGTATGATTTAGTGGTTGTTCAAGCTGCGGCTTGAGGTTAATGTGACATTTAGTCACATTTCATTTGTATTGATTGGTTTTTTTTTTGGAAAAATTAATATATTTTACCGAGGTGAAGTCTCTTTTACCAAAAAAAATGTAATAAATTTATAAAAATAAAAAAATATTTAAAATACGACGAGCTAAATTAATTTAATCAAAGTTAAAAATTCATCTAGAATATATTATTCATTTATGAAATAAGCTTTTATAACTAAGTTAATACATAAATTTACCATAAGTTGCTTATATGAATTCATCATAAAAACACATTTTAATAAGGCTTGAAAAAGCTTGATAAAAGTTCGAGCCTAGCTATCAAAAGCTTGAGCTTGAGCTTGATATATGTTTCAAGCTATTTTTTGGGCTTGAGCTTAATAAAAGCTTGACTTGATCAAGCCAAACTCGAGCTTAAACTCGAGTTGCTTGATAAAAATTAGGCTTGATTGCAGCCCTACATAAACCTTTATTTTCCAACCTATTTCAAGACTTGCTGGCTTTATATAATTATGTTATGATATGATAGACTTATGTAAGCCCGTAAGTCTTAAAACAAGCCAGAAAAATTAGGCTCATGAAATATAAGCCAAAATAAAATAAGCTCATAAGCTCACATATAAACCAAAACAAACAACCCTTTAACTAGATGAGTAAGGTGTATAAGATTTTTTAACTTTTAGGTTTTTTTTTAAATTATTTTTTAATAGTATATACTTTTTTTTAATGTTTTTATATATCTTTGTGCGTTTTTAAAGTTTTCGTGTTTTTTTTACGTTTTCGCACGGTTTTTTTTTACGTTTATGAACCTTTTGTCTATTTTTTTTACGAGATAGCACGTTTTCGTTCGTTTATACGTTTTTGTTAGAGGTGAGCAAAAGAAACTGAAACCGAACTAAAAACTGAAAACTGAAAAAAAATCGAACAATGACAACCCTAAAGATTATCATTAAGTGTATTAATTTTATTACAATTATATGTAATGATATAATGCAACTAATCACAATCAAGTATCAATTATATATATTCATTAATTCCGAGATTCTCTCCATTTTTTTGGATTATCATCAAATCAGAATTAATCACAAGTTGTATTGTAATAAAAATTATTTGCTTTATAATGAGAAAAATAAAAAATATAACCAAATTTTTTTAACGTAAAAACAAGTTTGTTAGTAAAATTTGCTACGCACAAATAAAAACGGTTTTAAAATCGAAGATCCGAACCGAAAGCGACTAAAAACCAAAAAAATGAACAGTTTCGGTTTTTGGTTTTATAAAAACCGAATATTACGGTTTAATTTCGATTTTTGCCAAAAACCGACTCAAACCGAACCGTGCACACCCCTAGTTTTCGCATATTTTTGTCTGTTTTTTTACGTTTAACCAAAAATCATCATTACGCAGTGAAAAATCCACCAATTCAACATGTTCGATCTATCAAATAAGAGATTATCGAACGTGAAAGTTTCCTTTCATCCGGCTCAAGTAGGTCAAAGAAAAAGAAAGGAGTTCTACTTCAAAGAGATGTTAAAAGGATGGATGTATAAAAAAGAAGAAAACTTAAAAGTGCTTAAAAAATACATTTTCAAAAGACCTGATAATAACCATAAAATACTAACATGAAGGCACCAGTGGTCTAGTGGTAGAATAGTACCCTGCCACGGTACAGACCCGGGTTCGATTCCCGGCTGGTGCATTTCTAAGCTGTGATGATTCTGAGGTTTAACTTTTTTCCATTCTATAATGATAACAGTGCTGATTAACAGTAACACCGTCTAGGCGTCTGCAACTTCAGTTTTTTTTTTCTTTCAAGTTTACTAGTTCTTCTAACTTACGCCGGTGACCCATAAAATCAACCTAGATCGTCACAAAAATCCTAACTGTATTAGTCATTGCATCCACTGACTAAGGCTTACCCGAAACATAAGACAACATTTATCTAAAAAAGTCATTACATAAACCATTCCAAAACAAGAGACAGAACCAAATCCTTACGTTGCATTGTATTCGGTAGACCACGAACTTCGCATTAAGCAGGATTTTGGCTGTGTACTTCACCCTTAAGCAGTTACTATCATATTTCCTCTACTTGCTTACTTTTTCAGCCTCAACACATCATTGTATTCAACTTCCATATCCTTTAGCAGAACATTATCAGGATACAACTCCATTCCTATCGCCAGTGTTTTTTCAAAACACGCCTTACTCTTCTCGATTTTTTCTATGTAATTCCCAAGCTTCCAAACAAACCCCTGCATATACATGTGCATATACTTGTAAAACACAAATAACATACAAAAAATATACTAAACGCTTGTATTTTGCAATACGTTACTTGGATATTACCTCTAAGTCTTCCGGAATTCGATTCTCTTCTTCTACAACAAAAGGAGGTTCTTTTTCGCCTAACCCAAAACCACCTGCTTCGATTTCCTCATCCTCTCTTTCCTTCAGGACTTCCATTGTCCATGCTGATGTAGGAGGTCGCTTGCGCAGCATCGGTAGTGACTTACACCGGGTCCCGTCAACATATATCATCTGTATTATGTATAAGTAACATTAATATAAAATAAATACGTGGTCATACATATAGAAACTATTATGAGTACAAAATATTACCGTCAATAGTGTAAGAGGTCCACAAAAGAAATCGTTGGCAAGATGCTTTTTCCATCCAATCTTGCATGATGCTAGACATTCCCACATATAATCACACCAGTTGATATTCGCCAGGTCAGTATTCGGGCTTATATGCTTTAGTATGCCTAAATCACAAGACCCCGACTTCTTGCAACAGCCCATGGTACTCGCAAACAACATAATGAAGTTCAATTTGAAATTCAAATCAACCACATTAGATTTGCGAATCTTCGCTTTAATTAGTGTTGGAGTGATGTCTTTTTCAGCCACATCAAACTGATCTTTCCATTCACGTATCATTTGTTCATTTGATGATACTTCCTCCCTCAGAATATTCACACCTTCATTTTTCAGACCTAGCATCTCACTGACAATATCTTTAGTAACCAACAGTGAACCACTCGCCAACTTTATCTCCATTTTATCAGGATCAAACATGTCAACGACATAGAAACCAAGCCGTGAAGGTATACCATCAACCTTAAAGTCAAGTAATTTTTCAAATCCCATATTTGCAACACAATCTTGCTGATTCGGTTTTAACGTAGCCATTGCAAGGTACAAGGGTTTCGGGCTAGACCGAGTTCGCCATGTACTTTTTGCTCTTTTCTTTTTTTTAATTTGCGACCCGACTCTTGAAGGTACTGCCTCACTTTCACTTTCACTTTCTGTAAGTGTACCCCGACTATCTTCAATAGGTGTTTCTCCTTCAACACATACTATCAATAAGTACAACATTAATACTTAATAGGTTCATAAAAGTTCTATATAAAGATTTGCATAAACACACACAGAGTCACAGATGCATACCTTTCTTTTTCTTGTTACGACTCATTCCATTGTTAGTTGAAGCTCGCTTCTTTCCCCCGCTTACTTCAGAAGCTGCATTTGTTAAAACTATTTCATGAATACAAAGGTAACCTTTATTGCAACACATCATTTTTTATAATGAATAGAAAATAACCTTTAATTACAGTTGGATATGGTAATTTTCCATTGCTACGAGAGGCTCGTTTGCCACTAACATGTTCAAAGTCATCATCAGTATCTTGTGTGTCTACGGCGATTGCTTCATCAATGGTATTTTCTTCGACAACTAGCTGCTGACCCTTAAACCTGCCGCTTCTCCTTACTCCTAAAATGTATACAACATCTATTACGCACATACGCACATTCATATATAAAAGCACTAACTATTCTGTTACGTATAAATACATTCCAAACATATATGATTACAAGATTATTACCCTGTTTATATAGTTATCATCTAACGAGTATGATAGAGCTAATGCATTGCACCTTAATTATAAGACTAAGAGAAGTTACGACTGTGACAAACGGAAAACTGGCAAATAAAACCAGTCGTTACTGAGTTTAATAGGTAGAAATAAGGCAAAAGTTCTGATTTTGAAGCAAATATCACTTGCAGCAAGAGGGTTCTGTCAGCATCTGTCGATTTACATGGAAAGACTGAGACGGATCAAGTCCTATGATAAGTAGACCATATAGTAGATTATATGAGAATACTACGAGTATTACCAGTTGCGCCCATAAAGATTTTTGATTCCGTTTACTTTAATTAGGTGAGCATCGCGTCGGAAGCGATCTGAATTGACAAAAACCGAAACCGAATAAGGGAAATTTGCCAACAGAGAACTGAATCGAATAAGGTCAGTTCAGTTCAGTTCGGTTCGATTTACACTTTGTTCCCAGAGTTTAAGTTTGGAGTGAAAGAGAAAGTTTTAGGATGATAATAAAAATAAATTGTGTTCCTGAGATTTTTCTTAAGAGAGGAGAGGGAAATAAATCAGAGTAAAATTCTTTATTTTTCACTCTTCTTCCCATGAAGACAAAAAGTTTATATACTATTTATCTTTCTCCTCAGCTCGGGAACACAAAACTTTCAATCCTTTCCTCTTCACTCCGCTCCCCATCCTCCCAAACACCCTGTCTTCTTTCCTCACTAAACTGAATCGAATAAGCCGTTCAAACCGGTTCGGTTTGGTCCGGGTTTGTTCGGTTTTCGAGTCACTTTGTTCAGCCCTACTCTCTATGGTTTTGACCAATATAGGGTTTGGTAACTAAGACTAAGGATCATCGATTTTCTTAACAAAAAGGGGAACACGAGCAAGATAGACCAAAGGAGCTTAGTTGAGTTCGTACCCACCATCGAAAAACCTATGAGTCCACCGGAGAGATTTTGTGGATAAAAGTTCTAGGGTTCGTGTCTCGGCTGAGCTATTCCTAGGGGTGGATAATGGATCATGGCCAGGGGCGGATGTACCTCATAGGTACGGGGTGGCCGCGCCCCCCATAGCTCGACCAAAAAGACGAGATTTTGTGTATTTTTTCTTTAAATTTGAGCGTTTTTTTTAAATGCATTCCACTCGAATTTCAAATTGTCCCCACTCACACATTAAATTCTAAAATTTAACACTGAAAAACCTAAAAATCGTTAATTTTTAAGTTATAATAGTCAATTTTTTATTCGAATTCTAGGTTTTTCGCCTTGGTATCACCAATTTTTTTTTCCCGTGATCATGGCTGATGCTAAAAGTCATCATGAGTCAGAGTGTTCTCGCCAATTCACACCCTGTTTCTGAAGTAGTATTAGCTAGGCACATATCTAATTACACATGTTCGAGAAACTAGAAACATATGTAAATTAAAATTCCTAGTTTTGAAACCCAAAAACATAAATTATATATTTATAACCAAACACAATGCCAAAACTACACATGCAGTTCACAACTGTTTTCTATAATGCGATCCTAAACAATTCAAAATTGCTACGAAAAAAAAAAAAACATACCTTCCATTATTTAAGGACGAATCGTTGTTTTTATTAGGTAGATGTTTTCGACTGACTAAACTAAACCTGGGGGTTTTATTATTTTATATACTGGGAACGTTAATTTATTTAGGTAAGATTTTGGGCCCTTTTGGTTTATAATTGGGTTTGGTTTAGGATTTTAATTTTATAAAAATAAACTTAAAAACTAGAAATTTAAAATATAAAAATTCACGAACAGATTTTTTAGGTGGGTGTGGAGAAAATAAAAGTTTGCATGTATTCGAAAATTGTGCTGGTGCTACTTTTTGTTTCATTTTTTTACTAGTTATAATACCCGTGCACGCACGGGGTTTTGACATAAATATTAAGTATAATATTTTTTCTAATAATTGTTAAACTAAAGTAAATGTGCTAATAATAGCGGAACCTGTATATACATTCAGGGACGGAGCTAGGGGTTCCCGCGGGTGCCCGTGACCCCTATGGACTTTTTTCTGTGTAATATTAATTTGTGAAGAAAACATCGATTTTCTCTAAATGCATCTTAAATGCACCCAATCAATCAGGACGTGTTTCTCCATTCGTTTCCATTCGTTTCAATTCACTTTTTATATCTGTTGTATTACGGTTCAAAAAAGATTGTGCATCCAGGCATATTTCGTCATTACCATGTATACATTTAAACAAATTGTTGAAAAAATAATCTCTGTTGCTAACGACTATATTTGATTACTTCTTATGGTCACTAATCATACATAGTTAGTTTTATCGTTCAGATAATTTAAAAATTAACCTGGTAAAAGAACATAGGTAAAAGTAAGAAATATAGAGATAGGTGAAAGTAAGAAAACTAACCTCTTTCCTTTGACTATTCATTACCACTGTGTTCTCGAGTTGATATGGGAGGGGAATTGAAAGGAAAAGGAAATGTTTTGTGTTCTTTAGTTTTTTTTTAAATAGGAAAAAAAATTGGAAAGGAAGATTTGAGGAAATTTTGCTTATAAAACTTTCCTCCCAAAAGTGGGAGGAAGTAGGAGGAAAGGGAAAGGAAAGTTTATAATAACTTCTATAAAGACTAAAATGCTTTTTTTATAGTATTTGGTCACAAGAACATAAGGACATATATGTAATTTAACAAATTATTTTTTCCTTCCTCCCACTTAAGAACATGATTATTGTTTTCTTTTATATTCCTTTCTTTTGTCTCAAGAACATATAAACAAAATTTTCTTTACCTTTCCTCTTCCTTTTCACTTCCTATTCTTTTGCTTTTCCTCTCAATTAAAACTCGAGAACTCAGCGTACGTGTGCAAGTGTTTTAATCAAATAATTCCATTAGCTTACCAATACAAAATAAGTAATTTTAGTACGTTATCTTTCAGTCAATTTATGACTATCATAAAGAGACTGCCACGTTTCCTGACATTCTGGTATCTCGTGATCTAACACAAGCTTAGAATTTTATCTTTATTTTTAATATTTATTAGTCCAATTCATGGATGTGTAAGTGTGTAAGGATACATGTCATGGTTGAGTTATAATACCTGTGCATGCACGGATTTTTATCTATTTTTTTATTGAGTATTATCAAATAAATAGAAAATCTTACGTATATATGTTATAATCTATTTACGTAATATATTTCTTTATATTGCTTATGGTTTGAGAATTATATAATATTATTGAAGCAAAATGACATGCATTGAAAGCCAAAATAGCTCTTCATTCTTCAAGTACTAAAGTAACCAAGTAAGGGAACTTAGCAATTGTGTCATCATATAATTACATTGCATATGTTTCTGGTGGTGTCATTGTAGCTCGTTATGTCTCCAATAAAATACATTTGCATACTGAACTTTTTGTCACTGTTATCGAGTAATGCCCATTTTTTTAGCAACTTGATGTGCATATTGAAGAGAACTAAATTATGTTAAAAGTCAAGAACTAAATTAAAAAAAATACTTGAAGTTGATAAGTTAATTTCTCTTATGCGAGTAATTAAAAAATAACCAAAATTATTCTATAGCACATGAAAGTTATCTTCTAAGCTGCTTTTAAACTCCCATTTTGTACTCTTTGATCTTAAAACGAAAACAAATGCGCGAAAAGATATAATAAGCTAGAATTATCAACATACAATGTCTTATAACTATTATAAAAAATAAAATCCATAATATTAACAACCAAATCCATCTCCAAATCCAACATGTACATAACATGGTCTCATACTATTTTTATAATGCAAACTCAACATACTTTAACAATATTGTGTTCAAAGTCATGTCATTCTGTTTTATATCATACTGCTAACTTCACATTCTCTGCAAAAGCTTTCTGGATAATCTAATAAGGAAAAAAAATATGCATATTGTCTAATTCATATCACTACTTGCAACAACCAGTTTTGATGCCATACCTAAAAAGAGCCGCATGCACATTTAAGGAAGAAAAAAAGGTGAACTTAAATGGTATACAATTTAATAAGGAATATTACATGTATTTCTTGTAAGGTTTTTGTCAAATATTTCATAAGCAGAAGTACGAAACGCGATTGCCTTTCAACATTAGACACACTCACTGATCGATTGCAAGCCTCCTTCTCACATTTCTGCTAGAACAACCTTCTTGTTTGTTAGTAGTTGTAATTTTGTTTTATGATAAACGATGTCCATTGTCGTTAGCATGTGAGGATCGAGCTTAGAAATACCAGCGGTACCCCTGTAAAAAGAAGACAAAATCGACGATTTTTAAACCTAGCAAGAACAAAAGCAAAAGACTACAAGAAAAAACATTACACAGTTGGATAACACATCGATCTAATCTAATGAGTGGTAAGTAAAAAGAAGTGAATACCTATGTTCTGCTCATAATTGGGCACCCCAGCATCTTTAACAGGTGTTTATGAGCAATTGTTGATGATAAAATAGTCTTTTGATTCTCGTTGTCGCTTGGAGGAGGTAAAAAATAGACTCTCAGACCTGCTTTGTTAGACAGACCTAAGGCGGAGCAAAAAAGGGTTTTTATGTTTAAGCCATCGAACTTAACACAATTTTCTTTTACAAAAATGCATCGGGAAAAAAAGGTACTGACCCATTGTTTGTGCAGAAGTGGCTGGTCGAAAGTCAGTTGCACACATAGATGTCATATGAGTTGGAAGCTACGACTTTACATGCTCGTATGATTGAACAGACTGACCAACATACATACTTTCACTAATCAGTCTTTCCATTTTTTATTTGACTGCCATAAGAAGAGCATGATTGAAAATCTTGACCAGATGAACTTTGAGTCGTAACACGCCTTTTTAAGTCCCTCCAAAGAACTGGAAAAGTGGAAGAAACATTTAAAACACCTTGTGCACACTTCTGTTTTCTCGTATCGCTATTAACATCAGAAGCTTAACCGAAAAGAGAACTAAAACAAAGCAAATAAATCAATAATTTAGAGATGTAATAAGTAACAAAATATGTTTCTGTCATGAAAGATTGAAAGAAATTTGGTGATTGATGCATCATGTGTGCAAATGATGCATGGTGAAGTTTATGTATAATAAAAGATGTCAAACAAAGTACATGACCATAAATCTTATGTTTTTTTTAAATAGACGCCATTACAACCAAACCCAAAAGCTAGATAAAAGAAATTAGATTCCAACAGTCATAATTTTATATACCATATATCATTGTAAAAGCTGCTCACCAGGATGTGCACAAAATGCATCCACCTTCATATGAATGTTTGAAAGTGCCATGACACCTCCTATCACAAACATAATACTCAGAACCGTGATTAACCATGACCATCGTTAAGGAAGGCTAAAATGTTAACAGGTAAATACATCGAAAGGGTCTACATGTTGACACAATGATGGCTTAAAGTAGAATAAAAATGCGAACAAAATTGTTTCGGGCCAACCCGACATACATAGCCTTTTATTGATCGACACTGAAATTACCCATTTTGACCCGTTACTGAATTCATCAACCTGTCATTTTTTCACTACTAATAAATTTTAACTTGCATAACCTTTAAATATGAGCATTAAAGATAAACATTATAACTTTAAGCTATTTATCACGCCACAGTCAAAGTGTCAAACAAACGTATTTATCGAGCTAAACACTATGGTAATAGACTGCCTAACATATTGAGTGACTTTCGGTTTGACTCATTTTAGATAACCACACGTTGTAGGTAAATCTTTCAAACTTAGCTATTTGAATTAAAGTATTCAATATCAGAGTAAGTAAAAAGGGACATTCAGAAATTACCCTTGTGCATGTGGAAGATCACAACAATGAACATGTGCGTGTATATGTTTTTATCATCACGATCCATTTATGTCTATGTATGTCAGTAGCTGCAACACAAAACACATAACATGAAACAGGTACATATACAATTTTTCCACATGTCAAAGATAAACGCACATGTTGTTATTGTTCTGAATTGGAATCTTTTATTTAATGAGAAGAACAAATTGTCAACTTAGAACGACATATAAATATATGTAATATCCTATATTATTGGTTACACCTAAATCCAGTTTTGAATGTATATATCTGTAGTTCTTATCTACATACTATCTCTCCCAATTCCTACAACTATTTGACTTGCAAATACCATAACTCACTATCAACTGTTGAAGATTGATGCACATTCCCACATTTTATCTTACTAAATCGACGTACATGGATCTATTAAATTGGCATATTCATTTGAGAACAAATAGTTCCAATATTCTAAATGTGTTTTGTACCCATAATTTTAAATGCGAAGGAACAGGGCCATGCATTTGTAGCACTAAGCAACCTCTTAAGCCAGATGAGTTGTAATATAGTCGATGCATGGTCACTATAAAAGTATCACTTGATATTCGAGGAAAGATAAGTAAATGTATTTATGCAGAAATGAGGGACTAATAGATCTGTAAACATTGGCATCTTTTCTGCAGACACATGCTTATGAAGTAATAAGTTTTGATCACTTTTCTTTTTTAAGCTGTCAGGTAATGATATAAAAGCTATATACTATATATTATAATTCTAATTAATAATGCTCATAGCTATTAACAACGTCTATTGGTATATTAAGACATGTTCTAGTTGAGATTCTAAACCAAGCTAACTTTGTCCTTTCCACGAGTAATCAGATATAACTCTTGCCTGATCAAAAGCCGGAAATATGTCAATGCTCGGCTGGTAAATGTGTTCGTCCTGTCTCAACAATATTCTTCAAACACTAATACTAATACTAATACTCTTCAAAAAAAAAAGAATATGAGTTTTGACAACATGAAAAACAACTGAATCAAAGAGTGAAATAATGAACACTAATACTAATAGAGAATGAATAAGCCATACCTCTTTAGTTGCTTTTTAGCACGAATCCTTCAATAGCATCAGTCCGACATAAGTTTTGGTAAACATTACACATTACACAATTAACAGCTCTTTCCAAAAGTGTGATGGCATTGTGCTAACAACTTAATTTCTATACAATCTGAAAATACCTTTCAGTAGACATAAAGTTTTACAATCACGGGGTTCCCGCTCAGCCACTTCATCACACAGTCCACTTGTAACCCCTAAAGTGTACCCAACAGATGTTTAGTCCACACATCAGCAAGAGATTATGAATTATCATAAGTTGTAAGTTATAGAAAGCCCAAAATATTATCATAGAGAAACCATACCTAACTGGTTATATAAATTTGAACAAATGATATGTTTTCTAGTCAGGTAAGTACCAAAGCCAAGATTTCCAACCTTCTGTGAGAATGTACATGTTTGATGAGATACTATGCTCAAGGGATTTATGAATCCTCAAGGATTTCGGTTTGAAAAGGCAATGTCGTAGTCAAATAGATAATGACATTTTGGAGTAAAAGATAACCAACATTTTGTTTGTGTAACAAACCTTTTTTGTGCATTCCGTTCAACTACTGGTAGAAAGAAATTGTGTAAGTGAAGAACGGTTTTACTCTCTAATACGCTTGATTTGTAATGACTATCTACAAAAAATCCTATTCTTTACCCCCCGAAAACACATTATTTACCTGCTTATAGCCGAAAGCAGGCCAAATGAGTTAGGCTTGGCATAATTATTGTAGGAGTAATGTTGAATAAATAAAGGAAAAATACATATAACGCATAGGAATGACCTCAAACACCAATTTCTTTATTTATATCGTAAATGTAGCTTATCAGAAGTATCAACATCATCTGGCAAAGATATGCAATCCCACCACCTATGAATAATACATCTATGACATAAGTTTTCATCCCTAGAATACCTTTCTATGTGGAAGTAATAGAGTATGTTTGTCATAAAGAAGAACTGAAATGTAATTGATATAAAAATAATGCTAATACATAAGCGGAAAAAGTTTCAAATACCTCTTCTTCTGTCCTATTGATATAGGTTTGCCAAATACATCAAAAATGTTATTATTCTCTTTCTCATTAGTGCTTGTTGCTTTCAACTTCTTGTATTTTAATTAACATTCATTAAAAAACCCAAAGTACTAAAATAACAACACCTTTTTAATTAACAACTTTGAAATGAAACTGGCACATCGATCAAAAACCCTAATGTTTGCAATTGATTAATTGAACTGACATAAATAAAAATATACAAAATTAACGACACCTTTTAAATCAAACTCGTATATCCCAACAAAAACCCTCAATCAAAACTAAATTTTAATTAATCTTAATTAAGGTTTCTAATTGATTAATTGAACTGACCTTCTTTGTGACGGTTTGGATGAGCTCATTTGTGTTGTTATCATCAGCCTATTTTATGGTGTTCGATTAGATCCTAATTCATCTTCAGACGGATGGTGCTTGATACTTGATGTTGTGGTGGTGTTCAGACGGATGGTGGTTGATATTTTGGTGGTTTGATGACTCTGTTTGTTTTTTTGGAGATAAAAGATTTAAAAAGGCAAGATACAACTCCTTAAATTTCTATTACTAATAGTTTTAACCCTAAAGTTATATAACATTTTACCCGATTTTTTGTAAGTTATTTTCTTTACGTTTTTGCACGTATAATTTCTATCCGAATTTTCACTTTAAATAAACTTAAGTACGAAAATTAGACAATAGTTACTAAATTAAGGAACAATTACACTTTTTAAAGGAATAAATAAAATAATTATTTCTTATTAAGGAAAGAATCTCTTGAAAAAGTCCCTACTTTGGGTTTTGCTTTACAAAGAAAAAGATATGTTTGAACCAATGTTTTGAGATCCGGTTCTATCAGGCGGGTCAACCGATTGAACCGGTTCCTGTAAAAAAAAGTCATATTAATCCGGATTTTATATTTTTGAAACCCGGTTTAATTCATCGGGTTTGAGGTGACCCGGGTTAACCCGGTTCTCGAGACTCGGTCGAGTTTTTAAAAAAAATATGTAAAATTCACGTATTTACGACGAAATTTTATTTTTACATATTAGTTGTAAACAACTTATATTTTCAATATACGAAAGTCTTTTTATGACTTTTATATATAATTTTTGTTAATTATTAAAATATTAAAAAAATTATTTAAAAAAAAACTAGGTTGACCTGGGTCGACTCGGGTTGACCTGGACCCGGTGACTCGACCGGGTCGATTTAAAACCCGGGTTTTAAAACATTGGTTTGAACATTTTTTAATACACACTGGCTGATCATCATCATTTCATATTATAGATAGCAGTATATTCGTACGATTCGATAGTGAATATCCTATGATTAATCGCAGAAAAACAAATAAAATGGTTTTGGTTAAGTCTGATTTGCTTATTTGCATATGTTTCGATCGATTTTCTCTATTTTTCAATTAAACCCGTCGACCTAATCTGATTTTAAAATTATATATACCATCAAATTGTAAGTTATATGAAGTTTATTTCTTTTAATAGTTGTACAATATGTATAATAAGATGTATTATTCAATTTAAAAATATTTTTTAATATTATTAATTAAAATATTTAATATATTAACTAATGTGTATATATAACATATGATTTATAAAATGTATTAATTAAAATTAATTTTAAAAAAATAATAGTAATGATTTTTTTTAATTATTATATGCTAAAACAGTTATATATTTGGCTTATAAACTTATATCGCTTCATTAATATTTAAGTTGATATATTAAAAAGATATACATGTTTTTAATTATACTACTTAATTTTTAAGTTTAAAAATAATGTTAAATACTGATTTTTTTTTTATTTACAACCAAATAGACGCCGTCATTCTTTTTTTCTTTCTTACTTTTTCTTACACCAAACCAATACAAAATCTATTCTAAACCTATTTCCATACCAACCGAACCGTAATTATTTAGGCTATGAAGGCTAATCATGATTCCACTCACTCTATCTTATAATTATTGTTCACCAAAAAAACACGCGTATTTTAATAAAAATATCATTTTTCATCTTTCTCTCTTACTTTTAATATAATGACAATTTTACCCTAAACTAATTAATTTACAATTTTTTATTGTTTGTAATAATACTTTCAAGTAAAGGTGATATGATAAACTTAATTTATATTTCTTATCTATTTTTAGAAGTGAACAATTAATTTGAGACGTCCCAAAATAGTAATGCGTATTATAATTCTAAGACAGAAGGAGTAATAATTCAACCAAACGTTGCTTTCTCTATTTTGAAGACCAAACCTCACAAAACTCACAAAATAAACGCACCCATAATCGCTTAAATGGTTCCATCGGCTTTTTTTCTAATCATTTCCCTATGGTTTTTACTGTTTGCTAGTTTGGTTGCTACTCGTCTCTTTAAAATTTGACTTTCAAGCTTAAAAAATTTGTTTGTTTGAATTTTCGGTTAAAATTTTGGGGATGAAGCCTGATGGTCCCACAATTTAGGGTGTGTTTGTTTTTCGGGGTTTAGTGATCACCTTTAGGCTTACTCTTAAATTGTGGAGCTTGGTTTAGAAGATCTGATATAAAAAGGAACATGGCTTATGAATTTAGAAGATATATTTTCATGGGTTTTGAGAATTAAATTTGGATACTACTAAATGACACAATTATCACTAAATGAACAAAACTCTTTTTTTAGAAAATAAATCTAAAATCAAAATATTCATGTTTTTGCATTAAAAAGCTCATTAAATTAACTAACATTCCTTGTTTACCAAAAATAAATTCACATTTACATTTTTCATTTATTTCTTTTATCGCTCACTCTCAATAGTCAATAATACCATCACCCAAAACTACCATAGATTAGCTTACAACAACAAATATATAGAAACTAAGATATCCGCAAAAACATGAAACATCTTGCTGATCTAAAAAAGAAAACGATGATATTCTTAAATGATTAGAACTATTTCCGGTGTCGATGAAAAACACCAGTTGCGGGGTGGTATTAAGATTTTATATATCTTTACACACCTAGCAACCACCATATACAAAAATATCAGCCACCATGTACATTGGTTGAAGAGCCGGAGAATATTGGCTGATGGTGGTAGCTAAGTTACCGAAAATCGTTAGGTTGGTGGTGATGTAACTACGTAGTGAGATTTTGAGAGATAAGTAATGATTTTATATATTAATACTAACATTTGAATTTTGATAGTGGTGATGAAAAGAAAAAAGTGAGTGTTAGAGAAGATATCTTAACTAATTATAAAGGAGGGATATATATTGTTGAAAATTGAAAAATTCTTTTGTAACTTTTGTTATAAGTTTCATCCTATTGCATAAAAAGAAACTAACAAATTAATTAATGCTGGAACAGATATTTTTCAACTTCTTGTGTAAGCCTCTTGTTTTTCGGGCCAGACTATACCAATTATAACCCACCATATTCACCCTGCTTCCTTCAATATAAATACCATTTATATTATTATTATAAATATATACAAAAGTCGTGATGCCTCTCACACACAAGTGTTACTAAATTAATCCTCACCAACTCACACATTTATATTCAGTGATACGTGGGGTTCCCAGAGGCATTCTACAAAAAACACAGATCTAAAAAAACACACACTGTAGATTAAATCACCACCCCCACCTCAAACAACTCCGACCAAAATAAGATGTCAAGGCTAAAATAAGATGAAGATACTAAGGATGACGCCGGTGTCGATGATTTGTTATAATAAAATCAGGTTAGAATTTTTCTCTTTCTCTATAAAGCTTAAATATTGTTTTATATGAATCTTTACTAAGATATATGCTTTTACATTGGGGTGTTTGAATCAGTTAATGTTTTGAGCTTCTAAAAAAAGTCATCATTTAAGCTTTTGATGTTATGGCTTATCAGCTTATTTTTCTAAAGCTTCCCCCAAACTCCTTTTTGTAGGAAAGTTCAAGCTCAGGTTATGTGGCGTCAATTGGTGGCTTCAGAAGTTGCTACATCTGATTGTGTTGGGAATTCCTTCAGTTCTTACTCTATTTTGCAGGTTTGTTTTATAACTTTTTAGCATGGAATGAGAAGCTTAAATTTTTTGTGAATTTTAAGTTGCTCGGTAGAAACTGCTTTAGTCTAATGAGATATTGGTGGCTTTGGGGTTCGTAGGTATTTTCCATTCAGTTTTGAAATTTCTAAATTACCAAACAACCTTCAAATAGGAAATGATTGATTGCAATTTAAAAGTCTTTGTTCGGCTAAATTGTTAGAATGGTTTTTGTTACCCTTACAAATGCCAACACTAAGTAGGAAAACATAAATCGATGTATTAGTCAAGACATGGCTCTATTTCATTTTGTTCAACTGCAAAACATATTGCTTCAGCCGGAAATGATTTTATGTGGCAGTATGATTGACCCATCAGACCATAAAACAGAGGCTGCAAGTTTATTGATAACACCTTCAGATCAAGAAAATGTAAGTATTCGCATTTAGTGGATTTTGTAGTTTCAACCATATCCCGCAAAGTCAGTTGTCTGGAAAATAAATTTGGATATTAATTTAAAATTTTATTTTCTAGAGTTTTATCATTGGTTTAAGCATATCAACTATACGTGATCCGGCACCAAAGCAAAAAAACGAATGAGTTTAAAATAGTTAACTAGACCATGTGAGGGAATACTTAGGAATAGTTAGATAATAATCTACTTATTAATCAAGCAATCTTATTTTTGATAACCACAACGACTTTGAAAATAACAATGGGCTTACTACAGGTTACAACAACCTTTAGAGAATAAACACTCTGAGAAGCCTAAAAGATGTGATGGATGCCGCTGAAGGTGAACTCCCATAGAGCTGCAGCTAAGCTGCCAATCGGTGCACTACTATTGATGTAAGCATTGATGGTTTAAAAATTACTACACTTTGTGATTGGGATGTTTACAACTTTAGTACCATTATATTATTACTATTTTGGTCTTTTGTTTTACTCTTTTACATGACCATAATTGACTGTTATCGGAGTAGGATGTACATATGTCTAGATTATTGTATGATCCACAATCGCTTTACTTGATTCATAGAACCTGCAAAGAAGAACAAAGTATTTGTGTACTTTGTAGAGCTTATACAGTTTGAAATAAGATGAGAATTAACGCACATCATCTCACTGAATCTCCTAAAATTTAAATCATGTTTCTATACTCTTGATATCTTTCTTTATATTAGTTTTCTGCTTTAATTATGATTCTTGATTCACTTATATGGTATTTTAAAGTTCTTGCATAAAGATTGAATTTTTATATATGTTTTAGTCTGTTTACATTTCAAAGATTAGTAATGGTTTTGCAAACTGGCCCATATAGGAAAACATCATAATATGTGGATTGGGAGATAGTCGAGTGTTTGGAATTGCTTATGGCCCTAAACAGTGTTACCCGAGTCTCCTTAACTGTTTATTTGTTGAAATAATAACAAATAAGCACTAACATAAGCAATCCAAATACCCAGATCTTTATGCAAATAAAAAGCTGGTACGAGAAGGATCCCCGTTCGGATTACCACAAAAGTAGATCCTTCATAAACCATATCTTACAATCAACTTTTGTCAGTGGGTTAACGTTAATTTCCAAGATGCATTTACGAAGAGGTAAATCAATTTTACAAAAGAGGTTTTGTTTATGAATATGGAAAAAGATGATAAAATATGGAGTAGTTGATTGTAAGATATGGTTTACGAAATTGGGGGTAAATTACTATAAAGAAGTATACTAATAACATGAACCAACTTTTTTTTGAATAAATTTAAGACATTATAAACGCTTGGTTATGCTTTGGGAAAATGTTTGAATGTTTGACCAGATTTTGCTCTATTAAGTTATATAATTCTATCTTCTTATTTTGAAATTGTCATATGTTTATGTGAGTCTTTTTTATTTTAAAATGCATGAACCGAGAGTTTAACACTATGTTATAGATGACTTAGAGGGTGATTTACATGCAGGAGCACTCGCGGGTGATTCGCTATTATGGCTATTTATGTGGGCAGACATTTGGCCGAGTTGTGCAAAGATTAGTATCAAGATTCGGATAGGAAGTTGTTTAGGGCTATGGTTTAATTGGCTTTAACTTTCGATGATATTCAAGAAGTTATTCATAATGCTATTGCTATTAAGTTATTGACTAGGTAATATGCCACTTTGGGTTGGTGTTCTTATCACTGCTTTTGATAACTACCTAATTTTATACATCAACTTTCTGCTTTGTTTACAAGGCTTTGAGTTGCTTCCAAATCCATGTACTTAACTGAGTCCCAATTTCTTTAATGTTTATCTAAATGTCGCACAATTGATAACCCTGTATGTGCAAATGACACAAGTGTGAGAGTTACTAATACGCTAAAACAATATTTAATAAATCTGTATGCACTAAAAATGTAGTTTCAATTTCATATATATTCGTGTATGAGGGAACTAAGTACATAAAGAAGACCCACCATGGGTTAACACACGAACATGGACACTACTATGACTACGATTCAAACATTCACTTAGCCCTTTATGAATTTAGAACTTTGCCTAAGATATAAATATAACAGTAACATTGTCAAGTTAAATGCATAAAACAAACAATCATAACGAATACCCGTCACACCGGAGCGCAGGTCTTCAATACTTGTTTTATATGATTAGTGGTTATTACTGTAACACCCCATTTTGATAATGGAAATGTCACACATATTATGGCGTGTCATCAAAGCATACAAGAAAAAATATCTAAACATTACATGAGCATAAAAGGAAAATACCGGAATCAAACATCGGTAGTCCAAAAGTAAAGCTCATCACACACAAACATATGTATAGTAAAGAAAAGGACTAAACAATGTCCATAGAAAATGTATCAAAAGAAAGGTAATGCATAAAGTAAAGAAAGGCTAGAAAGCTTCCAGTCCATATGCACGTACGCTTAAAGTCTACGAGCGTCCCTGAGTACCTGCCGTTTTGGGAACATAGAAAAGGAAAACGGCTGAGAAATACGCTCAGTGCACAGATGTACAATAAAGCATGAATAGGATAAGCATATAACATATAACAGCGGAAGAAACTAAGTCCCGAGTAACCTGGTTAAGTCTTGATAAAACTGGTTTTATAGTTTGAAAAACCTTATGTTTATCTTGTAAAAACTGTTTAGCATATTTTACCATTAGCCAATATAGGTCATGAAAATCCACCGTGCATGAATACTTGGAGGGGTGACCTCATCATGCAAATTAGAGGGGTTGCCTCTAATTTAATAGTCTGGTTAGGGTAGGAGGGATCAACTCCTTGTGAAGGATGCAAGGCACACACCACATTCACCATGAAATCCTGACTGAAAACATGTAACTAGGATGCACCCATACGCCCCACATGATAAATATAAAAATATGGCCAAAAGCTGAAGGGACGCCACGAGCAATCACTCCGCCGTGGTGAAGTCATAACATCAGTGCCTCTAATGTTATGGTTATGGTACCTCCATAACTAGGTGAAACTGGTCATGCATGTATATGGCTATAGGTATTCTAAATTAAACATAAGCAAATCAAACACATGACTTATACTACGGGAAAACATTTGGCTGCATACGGGAAATCCTAATAAGAAAGAATGTCCATACTGAAAGGACGGGAATCCGTACCTTATGTCCAGTGAACGAAGAAGACGAACTGAGAGGAATCCTACTTCCGTATCACTAATGCTACATAAATACATACATGAATAAGTATCTGCTTACTAATACGTAACTAATTTTATGTCATGTCTTAGCTTATTTTATATGTTCTTATCATGTTTTACTGTTTTAAGCCTTAAACTGTGTTTATCTTATATTCTGTTTATTCTGATTAAGTATTTCTGGTATTTCATGTATTATTATACTTACTGTGTAATAATAAGTAACTTTCCAAAAATAGCAGGTTTCCTAAATAAAAGTTTCCAAAAATAGAAAGTTTCCAAAAATAGAAAGTTAGCAAAAATAGAAAGTTTCCAAAAATAGAAAGTTTCCAAAAATAGGAAGTTTCCAAAAATAGAATTACTGCTTTAAATAGATAAGTTTCTAAAAATAAAAAGTTTCCATAAATAGATCAGCTGCCTTAATTAAATAAGTTTCCATAAATAGATTAGCTGCCTAAAATAAATAAGTTTCTAAAAATAGAAAGTTTCCATAAATAGATTAGCTGCCTTATTTAATTAAGTTTCTAAAAATAGAAAGTTTCCATAATTAGATATAAGCTGGTTAAATAAGCTAAGTATATAAGCCTAAGTGTTTTCATGATTATTTTCTAAGTCGTATGATATAATGTACAGTTTATTAATTATTCATGTAATTAAAATAAACTATAGGTTAAAATATTTAATTAAAGTATATCATATTTTTAATTAAATAAAGTTAAATACTTAGGCTAAAACATGTATTATTATTTATTAATAATATAACCTAAGTCATGTTAATTAATTAATTATAACCATGGTTTTTAAATAATTAATTAATTATAAGTCTAAAAATATAAAAAATACTTAGGTTTTTTTTTTGAACAGATAAAAAATACTTAGGTTAATAATTTAATGATTTTAATAATTAATATAACCTAAGTCATGTTATTAAATTAATCATGTCATGTTTATTAATTTAATTTTAACATATGATAAAAAAAAATAATCTTAACATACACCGTGAACCGGATCTTGACTAAGAACCATGAACCGGACATGAAATCGACACCATACCCCGAACCACTTCGGGGTTCCCCTTGTCTTGCTGCTGCCGTGGGACCCACACCAACTAACCGGGACCATATGGTCTCGGTGGTGGTCGAGTAGCCAAACCGAGACCCCCTTGGGGTTCGGTTTAGGCGCCGGCCAAAATAAAACACCCCTAAACCATCCTTTTTGATTTCTCCAAAAACCATTTTCATGTTAGATCTATGTTTTAATTAGGTTTTTTTAAAAAATACATCATGTTCTTAATTATTTAATAGATCAAATAAAAAAGAAAAGGGTTAAAAGAATTTACCGAATGCGTGGATCTAAACAAGGATGAACAAACACGAACACTTGCACCAAAACCAAGATCAAAGATCAAACAAACACCCCCTTGGTGTGTTTATGGGTGGCGGCCAAAAAAAAGAAAAGAGGAGGAGGAGAAAACTTTTCTAGGTTTTTTTGTTAAATCTTCTGTAAAGTGAAAATGAGTAGTGACTTTTCCCTTAACCCCTCTTTAGTGAAAATTGAGATGGGCTTGGCCCATCTCTTCCTTGTTTCCGCGGGTAGGGGCCCCACATGGGGTACCCGTACCGTTTTCCGTGTCTCGATGTTTAATTGTTCGTTCATGTTTATTTGTGTTCGCGTTTAATGTGTTCTCGTTAAATAATTACCGTGACCTAATATATTTATTTACGCTCGTAACAAATATATATATATATACGTAATTAATAATAGTTCGTGATTTAATTACGTTCATGATTTCATGATCGCATGTTCGTGATTAATTATTGTCAAATAATTATTGCGTGCTCGTGCGTAGTAAATATTTATCTTGTTCTAACACGTACGTAATACGTAAAATCCTAACACGTAATCGTAATCATTCTATAATAAGAAAGTTTTAATCTAGTACGTACTATCTTAAGGGTACTATTCATGGTAAAAGCATGCGGGTATTACAATTACTAATTCATAAATATCCGTACAAAAAATAAACACGAAAAATATAACCACAATATAATCACTTAAAATTTATACTTAGTCTTACAAGAGAATCTCCAAAATAGTACGTACAAAATTTTAGCGAGTTAATATGTGTATTTATATAAAATATTAAACACTTAATTTTCCATAAATTGGTTCTTGCTTGCAGATTCTCTACACTACTACACAAAAAGCCATAAAAACCTCTTGAAAAAGACCGGTTTTAAGATAACCACTTTCTATTATAAAAAAATAAAGAGATGAGAGCATAAATACTGGTTTTTTTATAAAACTTGTCTTTTTAAGCTAAAACACGTAAAAACCGGTTATATTATGAAAAACATGTCTCCAAATAGAAAAACGATTCTTCTATAAAAAAACTTGTCTCAAAATTTTTAAACTTCTTAATAATTTTACCCCAAAAATTGATTTCCTACCCCTAAAATCTATACGCGAAAATTATACCTCCATAATTTTCACCAAAACATTAAAAATTGAAACCCACAATCCTTTCATCTTACTTCCAAAACCTACGAACCCAAAATATACAATCAAAACACATACTTGACAGTGAACAAATCCTCTCAGCCCCATCCACCGCCCCACCACCACCACTAATGAAACTGCGTTATCACCTCCCACCAAAATGGGTATCACTATCTGCTTCAGTCTTCACCATCATTGAATTTGTTTCCTCACTATTATCGTCAACGGCAAACACATGTCAACTGCGGGATCTACACTGATACTGTGAGATTAGTTTATAATTGGTAATTAACGTCATTCATTAATCACACATCTGTTAGTTTTAACTGGCTATTTTTTACACAAATATTAAACTAGTTGATGGCAAATATTTAGCTTGAATTTGATGCTAATTCTATGGAAGCAATTATTTTGTAATGTCGTAGTTAAATGTATATCAGGTGTTTTGTATCTTATTAACAATAGTTAAAATGTCTATGTCAATATGGACCTTAGTACTAATTGGTTTATCTTTTGTTTTGTAATGTCTATCAGGTGTTTATGATTAGGATAGGAGATTGATTTCTTGATATTCAACCATCAAAAATGGGTAAGCGAAAGTCAAAGCAATGATATGTGTTTGGATTTATCTATTCGATGTTTATTTGTGTTTTATGATGAATATTTTTTTGAAAAAAAAACTTTCTACCTGACATTACACATATATAAGAATCATAAATAGGTTCTGCCATTAAGATAATCTGTCCAAATTTCATATTAGTGGCAATTATATTGTTGTTTACAAGTTATTTAAACTGGTATGGTAAGAGAATTCATGTTGCCATGGCTATACCAGCCAAATTCATGCCAAAGGATCGGGAGGGCACCACAAAAAACCAAGAGATAATGTTGTACAAGATATTCACTAAAAGAAGATAGCTTTTATTTATAGTATCTTGAGCGGACCGGCTTTGACGGGATCAATGTAAGTGCTTTCAGGGACAAATTTTGCTATCTAAAGTCCCAAATGCTCTAATTAAGCTCATAGTGACAAATCAAACTAAATCACTTATTTGGTCCTAACACAATTTTAGAAAATGGGAGATACTGTGACAATCCGTCAATTTGAGATCGTTATTTTATTCTCAAGTATTATTTAAAATCATTATTTTATTGTTAATTTATGAATTCACTCACTTTTTGGAAGAAATTTGGGTTTACGTCTTAAAGTAACATCGACTACGTCTAAACCGGAGAACTCTACGTTACGTGTTTACGTTTACATACTCCGTTTTTGTAACAGTCCGACATTTCAGGAAATAAATTTATTCTCGTATATTATTTTGGAATTTTATTTTTGTGTTGGTTCATAAACTCACAAATTTACGAGAAGAAATTAGGACTTACGTGCATAATTTAGCGTCTTATACGATTAAACCGGAGACCCTAGGTTTACGTATTTACGCTTTTGTGCTCCGTTTTTTATGAGACAATTTTTATTAGAATCATTTTGTGCCGTATATTCATAATTTATAAAAATGTTTTTCGTAAAACGACCCGAGGGCACGTAAATCGAGGAAACTAGAATCGAGGAGTACCCGTAAATTAGTGGGGATGAAACAAGTATACACTTGTCCCACCCCCTCACTATGGGCATCAAAACAAGCCATAGACACACCCTTGTGTCAAGCTTACACAAGAAGTTAGGACACTTGTCCTAACCAACTCTTACAAAACCATCTAACCTAAAACTAAAACCATTTCCTTCCTCGTCACATCATCACATACATGCAAATCTAAGTTAGAATTTCTCCTCTCCTCTCTCTCCTCTCTATGCCGTCCCACTTTCACCATCAAGCACCACCATCCATCAAAAATCTAGCCATAAACAAAGGCTATAATCAACATATGTTGAAGCTTAGTTGAAAAGATGAAGATTGGAGGTGATCTTAACAACTAGAAAGGAGATTTCATGAAGATCAAGGGCTGATTTTTGAAGGAGTTTAGTTACTTGGAGATTTCCAAAAATGGTCTTGCTAAGTTCATAAGGTTTGGTGTCAAAACTAAGTCTTGTTCATCCAAAAATCTCAATCTTTCATCATATTAATTGGTATAGAGATCAATTTATTTCTATCATCCTATTGTTTTGAATATGTATTCATGTATTTTATTCAAAAATGTATATTTATATGATGATGAATGATGATCAAAATATTGTGTGGGGATTTTGTGTTACTAGATTAGGCTAAAAAGGTTAAAATCTACAAGTAAACATGTTAAAATCATGGTTAGACACATAGGCTATATAAAACAGTAAGTATCAATATGATCACTTGGTTAAATAGCCTGGATTATTAGATATACATATGGATAAATGAGTTTTATATATGTGGTGAGTTGGCCATACAATGGAATGTTAAGAATGAGCAAGATATGGCCAAAACACCTTTTTAGTACAAATCTGTATAGTCTGTTTTGGAAGAATTATTAAATATACTTAGAGGCTGATTGAGTAGTGGCTATAAAAGACTTATTTGTAGCACGCGTCATGTAGTTTATGCTGTTCAAATTTTAGGTTCTATCTCTTTGTAGAACTCAAGATATGGTAAAAATGGTGGAATTGACTTTAGTAATCAGATTTGTTAATAAATTATATGATATAAAAAGAGCACTCAAGTAAATATTATTATAAAATAAGTATATAAAAGCCACTAACTAATAATAAATATTATAAAATGAGTTGGTATACTATAATAAATAAACATGAATTTTTATAAAAGTAAAACACAAATGTTTTCTAAAACTACAAACTATATATAAGTTTTACGTCTTTTCGGCTAAAACCGAAAGATTAACGTTTTCGCCAAATAAAACTTAGACGGTCGGACCCTCTAATGTAACATTTTTATAACTCATATACTGATATGTAAACACATTTGACAAGTAAAAACCGATAAACCCGAGCTTTATAACTTATGGACAATAATGGGTCAAATTAGCCTTGTTGGACCACTAGGCCCAACTAGTTTGGTTTAATGTTATTGGACTTACTCATGGGCTTAACCCACTTGAGCCCAACATATGAGTATGGGCCTGATCTTAAAAAGATAAATGGACTAATAAAATGATATTGGACTCTTAATGGGCTTATTGGGCCTTAATGTGTAAATGGACTAAAACTAGTATAACTAGTATGATAAGCCTAAATTAACTAATTACTAAGCAACTAATAATGTTGTAAGGTGATAAAACCCCACTTAATCATCATGATATGACATCATTACATGTACATAACAACTTTTATAAAGTTATTGGGCATAGCCTAAGACCGAGTATTATTTGTCTAGGTTTCCCGTGATCAAGGCACGTACCATACGTCCTAATTGCCGATAACCCGCCTTCCCACACCAATGTGAGTTCATAGCCTCACACTCTTTTAAATGTTTTATGAAATGTTTTATAAACCCGCGATGGAGATAACATGTTAGTTTTAATAAAAATAGGACACCAGTTGTCCCGATTGTATGCTTATTGATATGGACCCTAATGATTATATGACCCAATGAATGAAATGAAATAGATTATTATTAGTTAGGTTATGTCACTAAAAGTCCCATTAGCATGAATTATGAACTACCGGGATTTGGTAGACGCTTATGCATATAATAGTACTATTTGGGGAAGATCAACCCATTCCGTGCCTTGACGGTTGATCCCCGTCGTGCCACGTTGATTGGTAAGCGAATTTATGTATGAGAAGATTTATATAAGCGTGATTATTGTGACGACACGCTGTTTTAGATGGGCAAAGGAATTACGGGTTAGCTACCCGATATATGTTATATAAAAGCAACAATGTCATGCGGCTTATAATAATCCAATAATGAAATTACTGATATACGAATTGAATTATAATATATTGTCTGACTAGCAATACAGGGTCTTATTACTGATAGTATGTTCGTGTTTTGGTTTGACATAACCATTTTCATATAACGGTTTTTATTAAACTCTATACAACGTTATAAAATGTATTATATGATGTTTTTACGACAATGGTTCGTATAATGGTTTTGAAGGCAAAAGCCTAAAATATGATTTACGACAAAGATTCGTATAAAATGTCTTTGGCATATTTTATAGCCTAAGACAAAGAATTGTACAAAATGATTTTTGTTAATGGTTATATACCGGTGATATATATATATATATATATATATATATATATATATATATATATATATATATATATATATATAGGAATGGGATCGAGAGAAAACCTAATCTCGGTGGAAAACCTAGAAAACTAAACCGATGCACTAAAAATAATAAACAGATGCACTAAAAATTGTGTTTAGTGCATCCGTTTAGTGCATTTTATTTAGGGCATCTGTTTGATATTTTAGTGCATCTGTTTTAGTTTTCTAGGTTTTTTACCGAGATGAGGTTTTCTCTAGAACCCATCCCTATATATATATATATATACATATATATATATATATATATATATATATATATATATATATATATATATATATATATATATATATATATATATATTAATGGTTTTTATTAAACTCTATGAATTCACTCGGCGTTTCGCTGACTTTTAACATGTTTTATCTCAGGTACTTGAAGGTAATTCTCGGGAAGACGATAAGAATTTATGGCCCGCATTCAAATAAAAATTTCCATTCAAATGTTTTGTAAAATTTGTATGACATATTATGACCTAAGGACCTATGTAATTTGATATTCATGAATGGAAAATTCTTTATTATTAAACGACGCGATTTTTAAGCGTTGTCAATGATTTGAGTAATGTGCTATCCAGTAACACCAACGAATCTTCCGCTGATTTAAAATTTGAATATTTGGGGGTGTTACAGTTTGGTATCAGAGCTCTCGTTATAGAGAACGAAAGATTTTTAAAACCAAGGTTTTGAATAAACCATTTCAAAAACCTTTTAACTATAAATATTTTTAAATAAATATTTTGGAGTAAAATGTTTAAAAATCTTTTGACTATAACGGTGCCGAAGAATTCTCGAGTTACCGACAAGGCCAGACTGAGAAGTGTTATTCTAATATATATATTACTTGGATTATATATATATGTATGTTGTAATTTGATTACATGATTGTTTAATGATTATTCTAATACTTATACGAGATATTTATACGACGTAGATTGTCACAAGGAACCCTAACTCCCTTAGCAAATTAATCAAAGCTATTTCCGTAGGATATCTAAATATTCTAGATCTAAACCAAGTTATGGATGTTCATAGTCCCAACGAAATGGTTGATATTCGTAGAAATATTGATATTAGTTGATTATGATCTTGAAGAAGAATTGTCGAGATTGTATCTGATATCGATGTCATGACGATCTTTCCTTATAGAGTGGAGTCTGACAAAACCTTACCACCTAGAAAGGTGTCATCTGATTCAGTGTCACCCAATTCTTAAATTGAAATCGAAAAGGTAAATGTTGTACTTGAGGCTGTCATTGGAACCATTACCCAAAATCCTCATGCCACTTGTACCTTTCCGAGAAGTCTAATTGAACGTGTGGGTCATTTCATACTAGTGACTCATTTGATAACTATTGTTGTAAGAGCTATAGAATTGGAAATTAAGTGTTGTTCATATCGATCTTTTATTTCCCTTTCAAGGTCTAAGAATAAGGTTGAAAGTATTGGAGAATGAGGTAGGATGTCCCATTGAGTATAAGTTGGTTGAAACTTGAATGAAGTCAAATTAAATCGTATGGAATACGAGATTGTTAAGAGGAAGTCGTTAAGTCCTGTGATTGAATTATAAGGTTTTAAATGATTGTCGGTTTGTGTTAAGGGTTGTTCCTAGGCCATTGTCCAATGACGAGGATGCCTAATGTCCAAGAAATAAATTGAAAAAATCTTCTTTTGAATTGGGACTGATGGATCTTCCGGGACAGGTGGAACACCTAATGACTCATGTAGGTTAGTATTCCTTGTAGTATCTTTTAAAATCCCTAACTTAACTGACACATCAGTGGTAGGATGAGTCCTTGGAATTGTATGACATGGTGACACGTAATGTGTGACGTTACAATGTTTGACTTGTTTGTGATTAATGAAAAGACTACATTTGATTGCTAAATCCTACATGTATCGATGTTATCTATCTTTTCTTCCTTCTTTCTAATGTTTGCATTAGTGATGCAACCATTGAACAAGTGCTCAATTTCGGATAGAGTTGTGTTGTAGATTCTTCTCTTTGTATTCCTGAGTACCATCGAGGTCATGAACCTCATGATTAATTGGCTAAGCTCATTTCCTATCATATTGTAGTTAGTTCTTGGTGAACAACTCTTCATCACTCTTTTGCAGATCACTCATTGTTTTTATAAGTTAAAACAGTGTCCCTTGAGAAAAAATGAATTTTCATCACCATATGGATTATTCAGAGTGAGACTTATAAATAATCGTTATCGAAATAAAGTTGTTTATGAAACACTTTGGAAAACTTAATTGCTTCCATAACGAAGAACATCTCTATAGATTCATTTGATTTTTTTAAGCATGAATATATATATTTTAAACATGATGACAAAGTTTTGACGAACTGAGTATTGCATCGTTAATCCTAAAATTGTATATAGTTACGCGCCTACGTACAATTTGGAAGGGACCATGCAAGGCTGATTAGTAGTCACCATGAAATTGTTAATAAACATTACATTTTTGTAACTGTGAAAGATTGAATTTTTATGAGATCTGCAAGAAGTGCAAAATAGGGACATATTGTTAGGAACACCTACATATGTGCCCGTACCATTTATTTTTCCGAATCGGATTTACTCATCTGTGGATATTGTCTTATTTGACAATTGACATCCCCTTCTTATATAATTTTCTCATGATGAGATTATTTGTAAAATTTTATAATTATCAAGTGTTGATACCCAACTGGGTGTATCAACGTTCCTATCATTTCTTTTGACTAGATTCCATTTGAATGACATGGGTAACGATCCGAGGTGCTTTCGAATGCGTACTCAAATCATGAAAACATGGGATATATTCATATTCGTTAATGTTTCGTCTTTATCTGATTTGAAATTCTCTCGCGTAGATCATGCGTTAACCTTACTCTTTTTAATGTTAGTTATGTCTCTAGATATCCTTGAATTTGTGAAGGGTTACGAGTTATTCTTAGCCTTTTGAGAAGTTCTCATCTTACCGACGGTAATAAAACTAGAAAGTTGGTAGTGCCATTAGAATGGATTGGTTGATTATGACATGATGTCATTATCTAAACTGATGGGAACTCGAGTAGAATTCCCCTAAAAGATAAGATGTTGATCATCAAAAGTGATCTAAATAATTCCCGATGGGTGACTGTATCCTGCATTTAGGCTTGAAATTATACCATGAATGGTTATGAACTAGTCATAGATCTTGTAATCTAGAAGGAACTTAAAGTACATTTATTAAAAGATGTTCTTGTTATTTGAAACTTTCTGAGGTATTTGCTGATGAATTACCTAGACTTCCACCAATAAGGCAAGTTGAATTTGGTATTGATTATATTCCCGGTGCTGCACTTGTGGCATGTGCACTAAACTTCAGCACCATCTGAATTGAAAGAGTTACCGTACAACTGCGAGAGTTGTCGGAGAAAGCTTTTATTCTATCGAGCTCGTCATCATGAAGAGCTATGGTGTTATCATTCCTTATATCAATTAATTACCATGAACTGAATAAATTGACAATCAAAATTAATATCCATTACCCAAGATGAAAGATTTGTTCGATCATTTACAAGGTTCTAGCGTATGTTCCAAAAATTTGATCTATGGTCAGGTTGTTATTATCAAATTCGCGTCCGCAAAGGAGATTATTTATTCCAATCACCACATCCAGAACTTGTAATGAACATTATGAGTTTCATGTGATACCGTTTGGATTGACCAACGCACGTGTGGCATTCATGAATTTGATAAATCATGTGTGTAAGTCGTAGGCTTTATTCATTCATTCACTACTACAATGTAACCTACTGTTGCTTTGATCTTTAGGTGTGGGATTGAATGTACACACACCTAGAGCGGTTTGTGTTAATCAATAATACGAACCCTTCGGGAAGAATTCGTCTTTGTTAGACATCTTGTTCTAATTATTGTTCTATTCGGTTATGTTAAATCATATGAATGATGATTACTCTAGGTAAAATGGTTTCGACTGTTTGAGTCCAACGATCTTGGATTAAACACCATCTGTAGACTACCCTGAGTATTTATCATGTGATTTAAAGATTTGATCATGTACATTATTTGACCATGTGATAAATGGTAGTGGAATCTATGATGACTCTTCAAAGATCGGAGCCATTAAGGCTTTGGGTTATACCAAAAAGAAAGTGCAAAAATGTTTTGACAGATATTTTATCAAAAGATTATTACGGAATTATTCCCTCATACTTAGATCATTTAACTAAACTCCCTTAGGAGCAGATGTTTGTGTATACCTCAAGACAACCTAAGAGGGATTGAGGAAACCATTTAAACCATGACTTGGAAATTGAAACGACAATTTTTGCTTTTCAACTAAGAAAATTTTGACCAAAGTATAAATAAAGATTTTTTGAACATTTACGGATCTTATTAATTGTTTTCGATAAATCAACAAAGATCATGTTAACTAAATTCAAATTTATTTTGAACATTTTTCTATAATTGGACGAACTGAGAAATTTAAAATTTTTACTTTTACGTTTCATAAAAATATAATATTTATTATCTAATTACTTGTAATATTTATCGACGCTTTAAACGTCGGACTGGGCAAAAATGATAAAAATAATAGTTGAGACGAAACTAAAACTTAGAAAATATGAAGAAATTTTTTTTGAATGAATACGGTCATAATATTTATTTCATCGGGGAAGGTAAATGTAGTTGCGGACATATTATGTAGAAAGGATAAAGGACCAATTAAGATGTGTTCCTTAGTATTGACCATACACAATAAATTACCCGAGCAATTTAAAAATGTACAAGCCGAGGCTTGTAAGAAGGATAAAATAGATAATGAAGGGTCTCGTGGCTAATGAGAACCACTAGAAATAGGAGCCGATGGCGTTAAGTGTTTATAAGGTTGTTTATGGATGCCTAAATATGGAGGATTTCGAGATTTAGTCATGATGGAATCTCATAAGTTTAAGTATTCTATTTATGCCATTTCTGATAAAATGTATCTTTATCTGAAGAAGTTGTACTGATGACCAAATATGAAAGCAGATATCACCACATACGTTGGTAAACATCTAACTTTTGCGAAGGTCAGGGCTGAACGCCAAAAGCCATAAGGATTGCTTCTACAACTTATTAATCCTGTTTGGAAGTGGGATAGAATCACCATGGATTTTATCATAAATCTTCCAAGGTCATCATCTGAATTTGATTCGATTTGGGTCATCGTCGACAGACCGACCAAATCTGCTAATATCATTCCCGTTAATGATAGGTTCTCGATGAAGAAATTGACTCTTTTGTATTTAAAGGAATTGTGTAGGCATGGTGTGCGTGTATCGATAATCTCTATCAAGATCCTCGCTTCGCATAGAAATTCTAGAGCTTCCTTCAGAAGTCATTGGGAACGAATCTTGATATGAGTACTTCTTACCACCCCAATCGAAGGGACAAGGTGAAAGAACGATACAAACACTAGAAGTCTTGTTTTATGTTTGAATAATTGACCTTTGGTAATGAACATGATAATCGTTTTCCTTTGGAGAGATTATCATTGATAATTATCGCATTAGGATTGAGATCGAATCTTGTGAGGATCTATATAAGAACACCTGTAGGTGGGAGTTGGGATGAAGATACCCGACATACACCCATTGTGAGTTGGACATGTCTTTTAGGTTTAAGGTTGCCTATGATGACAAACCTAACCCTACAAAATACACCCATTGTGAGATGTAAATCTTGAAGTGCAGGATGGGTAGCGAAGTTATGCCAAAAGTTTTCACCATGGAAAAG
This sequence comes from Glebionis coronaria, assembly GCA_025667525.1. Lineage (NCBI taxonomy): Eukaryota > Viridiplantae > Streptophyta > Magnoliopsida > Asterales > Asteraceae > Glebionis > Glebionis coronaria. The sequence goes on along the minus strand of JANFOE010000122.1, from coordinate 1,562,421 downwards.
TGAATTGATGATATGAAAGATCATGGGAAAATAAGTCCCCGTTGTATGGGACTATTGAGATAATGTAAAGATTTTGACAGAGAGGCATATAAGCTGGATCTACCCTAGAACTTCAAGGGTTGCATGAATTATGTTCCATATATTGAACCTAATAAAATGTCTATCAAGTGAAAATCTGATTATTTCTTAATGAAGTTTGGATCGGCGAAAGTTGCATTCATCGAAAACCCGTGGACATCATGGATAGAGAAACTAAGTCAACTTAAGCATGATCATATTCCTATTGTTATGTTGATGAAACTCGCGTATTGTAATGAATTACACTTGAGAGAAAAGACCAAATGTGGAGGAAATACCCACATGGATTTAACTCTATAAGAAACGAGTAGTAAGATGAATTGATCTTTAAGGACAAAGATCCTCTTTAAGGGTAATTGCTGTGACAATCTGTCAATTTGAGGTCGTTATTTTATTCTCAAGTATTATTTAAAATTATTATTTTATTGTTAATTTATGAACTCACTCACTTTTGGGAAGAAATTTGGGTTTACGTCTTAAAGTAGCATCGACTACGTCTAAACCGGAGAACTCTACGTTACGTGTTTACGTTTACATACTCCGTTTTTGTAACAGTCCGACATTTAAGGAAATAAATTTATTCTCGTATATTATTTTGGAATTTTATTTTTGTGTTGGTTCATAAACTCACAAATTTACGAGAAGAAATTAGGACTTACGTGCATAATTTAGCGTCTTATACGATTAAACCGGAAACCCTAGGTTTACGTATTTACGCTTGTGTGCTCCGTTTTTGATGAGACAATTTTTATTAGAATCGTTTTGTGCCGTATATTCATAATTTATAAAAACGTTTTTCGTAAAACGACCCGAGGGCACGTAAATCAAGGAAACTAGAATCGAGGAGTACCCATAAATTAGTGGGGATGAAACAAGTATACACTTGTCCCACCCCCCTCACTATGGGTGGCAAAACAAGCCATCGACACACCATTGTGTCAATCTTACACAAGAAGTTAGGACACTTGTCCTAACCAACTCTTACAAAACCATCTAACCTAAAACTAAAACCATTTCCTTCCTCATCACATCCTCACATACATGCAAATCTAAGTTAAAATTTCTTCTCTCCTCTCTCTCCTCTCTATTCCGTCCCACTTTCACCATCAAGCACCACCATCCATCAAAAATCTAGCCCATAAACAAAGGCTATAATCAACATATGTTGAAGCCTAGTTGAAAAGATGAAGATTGGAGGTGATCTTAACAACTAGAAAGGAGATTTCATGAAGATCAAGGACTGCTTTTAGAAGGAGTTTAGTTGCTTGGAGATTTCCAAAAATGGTCTTGCTAAGTTCATAAGGTTTAGTGTCAAAACCAAGTCTTGTTCATCCAAAAATCTCAATCTTTCATCATATTGATTGGTATAGAGATCAATTTCTGTCTATCATCCTATTGTTTTGAATATTTATTCATGTATTTTATTCAAAAATGTATATGTATATGATGATGAATGATGATCAAAATATTATGTGGGGATTTTGTGTTACTAGATTAGGCTAAAAAGGTTAAAATCTACAAGTAAACATGTTAAAATCATGGTTAGACACATAGGCTGTATAAAACAGTAAGTATCAATATGATCACTTGGTTAAATGGCTTGGATTATTAGATATACAGATGGATAAATGATTTTTACATATGTGGTGAGTTGGCCATACAATGGAATGTTAAAAATGAGCAAGATATGGCCAAAACACTTTTGTAGTACAAATCTGTATAGCCTGTTTTGGACGAATTATTAAAAATACTTAGAGGCTGATTGAGCAGTGGCTGTAAGAGTTTTTTGTAGCACACATCATGTAGTTTATGCTGTTCAAATTTGAGGTTCTATCTCCTTGTAAAACTCAAGATATGGCAAAAATGGTGGAATTGACTTTAGTAATCAAATTTGTTAATAAACTGTATGATATAAAAAGAGCACTCAAGTAAATATTATTATAAAATAAGTATATAAAAGCCACTAACTAATAATAACTATTATAAAATGAGTTGGTATAATATAATAAATAAACATGACATTTTATAAAAGTAAAACTCAAATGTTTTCTAAAACTACATACTATATATAAGTTTTACGTCTTTTCGGCTAAAACCGAAAGATTAACGTTTTCGCCAAATAAAACTTAGACAGTCGGACCCGTCTAATGTAACATTTTTATAACTCATATACTGATATGTAAACACATTTTACAAGTAAAAACCGATAAACCCGAGCTTTATAACTTATGGACCATAATGGGCCAAATTAGCCTTGTTAGACCACTAGGCCCAACTAGTTTGGTTTAATGTTATTGGACTTACTCATGGGCTTAACCCACTAGGCCCAACATATGAGTATGGGCCTGATCTTAAAAAGATAAATGGACTAATAAAATGATATTGGACTCTTAATGGGCTTATTGGGCCTTAATGTGTAAATGGACTAAAACTAGTATAACTAGTATAATAAGCCTAAGTTAACTAATACTAAAAAACTAATAATGTTGTAAGGTGATAAAACCCCACTTGATCATCATGATATGACATCATTACATATACATAACAACTTTTATAAAGTTATTGGGCTTAGCCTAAGACCGAGTATTATTTGTCTAGGTTTCCCGTGATCAAGGCACGTACCATACGTCCTAATTGCCGATAACCCGCCTTCCCACACCAATGTGAGTTCATAGCCTCACACTCTTTTAAATGTTTTATGAAATGTTTTATAAACCCGCGAGGGAGATAACATGTTAGTTTTAATAAAATAGGACACTAGTTGTCCTGATTGTATGCTTATTGATATGGACCCTAATGATTATATGACCCAATGAATGAAATGAAATGGATTATTATTAGTTAGGTTATGTCACTAAAAGTCCCATTAGCATGAATTGTGAACTACCGGATTTGATAGACGCTTATGCATATAATAGTACTATTTGGGGAAGATCACCCCAGTTCGCGCCTTGACGGTTGATCCCGTCGTGCCACGTTGATTGGTAAGCGAATTTATGTATGAGAAGATTTATATAAGCGTGATTATTGTGACGACACGCTGTTTTAGATGGGAAAAGGAATTACGGGTTAGCTACCCGATATATGTTATAGAAAAGTAACAATGTCATGCGGCTTATAATAATCCAATAATGAAATTATTGATGTACGAATTGAATTATAATATATTGCCTGAATAGCAATACGGGGTCTTATTACTGATATTATGTTCGTGTTTTGGTTTGACATAACCATTTTCATATAATGGTTTTTATTAAACTCTATACAACGTTATAAAACGTATTGTATGATGTTTTTACGACAATGGTTCGTATAATGGTTTTGAAGGCAAAAGCCTATAATATGATTTACGACAAAGATTCGTATAAAATGTCTTTGGCATATTTTATAGCCTACGACAAAGAATTGTACAAAATGATTTTCGGTAATGGTTATATATCGGTGATATATATATATATATATATATATATATATATATATATATATATATATATATATATATATATATATATATATATATATATATATATATATATATATATATATATATATATATATATATATATATATATATATATATATATATATATATATATATATATATATATATATATATATATATATATATATATATATATATATATATATATATATTAATGGTTTTTATTAAACTCTATGAATTCACTCGGCGTTTCGCTGACTTTTAACATGTTTTATCTCATGTACTTGAAGGTAATTATCGGGAAGACGCCAAGAATTTATGGCCCGCATTCAAATAAAAATTTCCATTCAAATGTTTTGTAAAATTTGTATGACATACTATCACCTGAGGACCTATATAATTTAATATTCATGAATGGAAAATGCTTTATTATTAAACGACGTGATTTTTAAGCGTTATCTATGATTTGAGTAATGTGCTATCCCGTAACACCAACGACCCTTCCGCTGATTCAAAATGTGAATATTTGAGGGTGTTACAGATACAACTCATTTACTGATGAATTGCTTGATATAGATGTTTAATCTCTAACTTTTAGTACATGCTAACTAGTTAAGAATGACCAGGTTAGAGGTTTGTCCAAAGTACACCCCTATAAGGCATTTACACTTTTGGGACAATACATATTTCTGGCCGACACCATTCTTCATCTTGTAATATCTCCCATCGTTAATCCATTCAAAAGTTTCCCGGTTAAGCCTTTATTCATCCTATACATTTTGTTGCCTATGCCCATGATTCTGATCTTGAAATAGAGAGTACCATGTACAATACCTCATTTTATAGTTGTGAAATATTGATGTATTTCTTCTTTTATATAACATATCTCTAGAGGTGTCTATCACTCTCTTATATGACAATCAAGAAACTAGGCCTTGTTGCAAACAGAAGACAGTTTTGACGAGCAAGCAACATAAAGATATTAAAGCTAACTGTTGCACTTAATAGGTTAGTAAAGCTCCATCAAGTGTGTTCAAACCAAACTATATTGGGATATTAAAGCTATGTACTCCGACTAAATATTCCTCTAGTTGAAAGCTTGCAAGATTGAGGCTTTTGAGCTATTGAATTGAGTTGAGTATAGGATAAGAAGGATGAGTTAAGCCCGAACACACTGTGTTTTATATGCAGCCATCCTATTGTATTTTTTTCTAGTTCTGACTTCTTAGCTTATGTATACCGAATAGGTAAAGGAGTCTGGCTTATCAGGTTGTTGCTACAAATACCTCTTGCTCGACCCCAAAAGATCTATTTGAGGATGAAGTTGAAGAGTTGGAGAGAAAGGTATTTATTAGCTGTTTCACTTGAAATGAAGTTTTGCAAAATCTCTTTTATTTTTAAATGTTTTTACGATATCTATGCATAATGATGTTAATTCTAAATGTTATTTTTGGTTTAATTGACAGTACCATGAAGATAAATCTCTTGTAAAAGATGCTTTGAAATGCAAAAAGGTAGGATAAGAAATGTGTTGTGCTCTTTAAGCCATAATTAGTTATAGCCGGTGCCAGTGCCAGTGCCTATGCTCGAGTATTTTATTATGCCCTTATGCGCAAGGTTTATAGCATTAATTGCTTATGTCTTGTTTCTTTATTCATGAGTCTTGATATCTAAAATATTTGACACTCTCATTTTTTACAGGTTTGTGACAAACAAAAAACAGTTAGCTGACATGGCACACATAAGCGGGTTAGTTGCTGCTGGTGTTATACCATCTATTTCTGAACATGTTGATGTTGTAACAACCATGACACGTAAGTCACTACTTGGACCACATGTAGCCATGATCTTTTTCAGGAGGGCCTAAAAGAGATCAACAAAAAGGCGAAAAGGTGAGTTACACTATTTTGAATACTGATGCAGCTTTATAATATTTTATCTCACTTCATGTAAATTAGTGTTTACATATTGTCGATGTACAGGTGATGTATGACTGAAAATAAAATCAATCAAGTTGTGTTCCCCGGGCTTCAATAGGGTCCCACACAATCATACCCTTATTAGTTTAGCTGTTTCTTTGAAACAGGTTTGTTGCTATTTTCAATACCATAGCTCCACCTTCTTTGTAACGTGATTGAGCTAACTTTTGACCATATTTTATTTTGTTTATAGGCTACAATCCAAGAGTACAAGACATACCAAAAACAAGTTCTTACCTATTGCATGGAATTTTGGCAGGTTCACTAAAATATAGTATATGTTTTCTCTCATTTGTGCATATGTGACCATCCGTTTTTGTTTATCCCTAAATTTCATGAGTTAAGCGCATAAATTAGTATAAGCGAACTAAATTCCACATATGTTTGTTTGTTGATTTGCATAGTTTGATACAGAGGGGTTATAATCTTGTATCTGGTGATACCGATAACCATTTAGTGGTAAATTTAAGAGACAAGGTACTATAACATTGAATTTTTTAATATCTGCTCATCTTTAATATTCGAGTATACGTGGGTCAATTTGGACTACTTAGACATTCTTAAAAGTGACCTAGTTTGATGATCTTGCTTCTGATTATAGGGTATTGACGGATCAAGAGTTGAAAAGGTTTTGGAGTCTGTGCATATTGCTGCCTACAAGAACATCGTTCCAAGTGAAGTGTCTGCGATGGTACATGGTGGCTAGAACTTTAACATTGGAGAGAAGAAGCCTAAAAATGAAACATCCCTCTAATTACATAATGAAGTGTATACTAGATGTGAGAGTTCTTGTTTTTTATATAATTATGTTGAATTATATTGTTTTCCTTTATGTTAAGCTGAATTGAAGTATTATTGTCTTAGTTTACTTTGTTGATTTGACGTTTTTGTCCATCTAAATCGCTTTATATGTATATTTTGTACTTATATCTCTTTATTTGTTGGGTCTGATTTATAGATTTTTGGATTTTATTAAATAATTCCAATTTTTTTTATAAAAGATTAGAAAAGAGATCGGTTTTGAGATAAAAAGATAAATTTTTATTACACATAAAGACAGGTTGGATGTTTTTATAACCAATGTTTATTTCAATAAAACATGTTTGTTTATTATAATATCGAGACTGTTTTTTAGGGAGAGAACCGGTGTTGATGCTTCTAATAGAGGCTGGTTGCATAACCAGTCTTCATATGTTTTGATCACGGAGATACCCCCCTTAGGAGAGTGGTTTCAAAACCACTTTTCATGAACTATTTTGACCAGTTTCTATGAGACTTTTTGTAGTAGTGCTACTTCATATAAAAAAAATATCCGGTTTAGACTCACCTTATTCTTCTATGTGCTCAAGATTCTCTGGTTGTATGTTTATTGTTTGATATCTCGCTACGACGAAAATGAACGTGGAAATAAATTTGCTCTCTTGGATAAGTTTAAAAACAAAATCTGGTTAGTATAATTGTCATATTTTATTTATTAATTTTATCGTTTTAAACATCTGTATTTATTTTCTTTTTCGTATTTTATATATTCATAAAAAACGAGCTCTCAACTGCAATCCGTATTTCTGTCCGAATATCAAAATTATAAATGTTCTCCGCTATAAAATATTTTTAGTATCCCGTTTGCAATTTCACTTTGACATATTCACGTTCAATTTTGAACGTTACACAGAACACTTAGTACAATATCTTCTGTAAGCATTTCCGCCGCTATGCGCGGGTATTCGCCTAGTAAGATAAAAGACAGTAAAAAATAAATATAATAATAACATGAGGTGAGAGTCTTTGGGGATTTTAAAATATTAATAATATCATTATTGTGTAATTAATGGTGTCTAAATAGTGAATGTTACGTGTCTATTTAGCAAACCCCTTAAATTTCTCTTTCACACATTAGTTAAATATATGAGTTTATCTCTCTTATACACAATGACATATTTTTATATTTTAATAAAATTTTGACTTTGATACTAATATTTTATCTAATTAGTAAATATATTTTATCTTATATTTTTTCAAATCTATCATAAACCTAAATTTTAAAACAAACCTAAATTCAAATGTAAACTCATCAACCTAAGCGGACCTAGGTTATATGAAGGTGATGGTTCCTATGAACCACCTTAGAAATCAGGGCCTCCAAATTATGTATAAAAAAACTAGGAACCATCTTAGAATTTGACCGGGAACCACCTGATATGAGAACGAAGAAGTGAAGAACAAAAATGTACAAAAAAACATAAAAAAGGTAAGCTTCAACTCTTTGTTTTAATGAACGTTTCAAGCAGTGTGTTTTTTCATCAAATAAGATGACCCAAACATATTTTATGTTATTTTTAGGGCCTTGTGTTTGTGAGAATTTCCATTTTGAGCCTTTAGTATACGTTGTACTCTTTATATATTCTAGTTTATTAGTTATAGTTCACACTTTACACAATCACATTTATAAAAGTTAAAAAGTTACAAAATATTTACTAGTACTGGAAAAAAGCTGCATCATTTGTGTGGAAAACCTAGAGGTGGGTGAATACGTTTTCATTAATGTTTCAAAAATTTTGTATCAAACGTCGATCAAGAAAGACATAGCATGAGAATTGTTGTTGATAGTCAAGGACTATACTATGAATCAAGTAGCACATTATGTAATCACAATACATGCAAGCAATGATTAGATGCAAGTATAAATATGAAGTAATAATGAAAAATGAAATGCAAATCAACACAATGATTTATAGTGTTCGGCTGCAATGACACCTTCCTTGCCCTACATCCACTACTCGAGTCACCTACTCGAGAGTTCAACTTTCACTAGTCGAGAAAATCCTTCATACCGGTGGAGAAACCCTTACACGTTGCTTACAATATTTACCGACACCTAAGTTAAGATGTCGTGTTCTTTCACACGTGTACACGAACTCCCATCTACGTCGCTTACACTTTATCCGGTACTAAGCTAAACATCGGGTCCTTTCACAATGGATAAGACCAACACTCGGGTTCTTACACACAAGTAGAACCAACACAACTTCTAACTTTACACCATTTGTAGGTTCTAATCCAAGTACCAGGTTCACACAAGAACTGACACAACACACGTGAATTTTTATGAGAGTTTATGATAGATATAGATAGATAGAGAGATGAATCTATGATATGATCTTGCCTAGATCATGAATTACATCTTGAAGAACATGTCTTGACATATTCGCAATCCTTATCAAATCGAGTCATGAAGCATCAAGAGCATAGATCTCTTAAAAGAGAAATATAGATCTATACACAAAGTCAACGCGTACTTAGCCTATGGCCTTTCCGATCCTAATATGTATAGATCAATGATGATAAGTCATGGATCTCGGTTGAGAAGCACACGAAATGTTAAGATCATAGATCTTAGATATAATACCATGAGATGACAAGTACAAAGAAACTAATCTAGATAGATGTGACACAATGACTTGATGTCTGGCTTGTGCTTGAACTTATCAAATGAGATGATCTTCACTTGATCTTGCATACACCTTAAGTGATCTCCATATCTAGAAAGAGAAACACTAAACAAATATAGATCTATGATCTACATGTTAGAGAGAAAAAGTATGTAAGAGATGATCATATATGGAGAGAGGGATAGAGAGAATATGATAAAAAAGGGATGAGGGATGTGCTTGGGGATGACTTGGTATTTATAGGCACCGAGGGAAGTAAACCAAGGACCCCACGAACCCAAGTCACTTTGGTCGGTCTTTATCCTATTTAGGTCTGTGGGAGATGACTTTGGTTTTGCCATAAATACCAAATCTCTTGTCCAAGATCATACTCAATTTCATTACTACACTTGTGATTGACTTTCTTAATTAGGCATATTAGAGAATACATGTACTTTTTGTGTTTGTAACATTATACAAAAATTCATAAGTTTATAAAAAGAGTTGTGTTAATGTGAGACGTATGTTGAGACAAATTATGATTACAAGTAACTTGTATATTTTACCTTATGTATTACATCTTACATGTTTGTCATCAACAAAACATACAAGAATGTATAGATTAAATATCGTAATATTTGCACTAACAATCTCCCCTTTTTGATGATGATAAAATATGTAAACATAATAGATAGTAAATCGTAAAGTTACTTGTGTCCTTACCACATTAAAAATACATTATCTGTTTACACTTTTCTCCCCCTTTAGTCGAAACAAAAAGATGGGGATAAAGAAGAATCATTTTAGAGAGAGTTTTTTTAATTTAGAGAACTTTAAATAGTAAATCTAGATATAAATGATTTTCATATACTCCCCCTCGGTTTACACTCCCCCTAGATAAGAGAACCAGGAAATACACGGTTTTGGAAAACCTACAAAATAAACGTTAGAAAAAGATGGATAGAATGACTGGTAGATCCTGCAAACAGAGATGATATTTAGAGAAAATGGCTGTTTAAGACCCATCACAAATGAGTAGAACAATTTGCAAGTGTTCCTCCATTGATATATATTGATCACCATCGAATACATGGATCAAATTAAGAGACTTAACTTGCATCAAAGATTTATATGAGAAAAAAATAGATGTATAGGACACAAAGAGGTGTGTTTAACTTGCATCAAAGTTAGATGATACAATAAATAGATGTAGAAATACAAAGAAGTGTCGAAGAGTAAGAATTATGGTGAATTAGTGCATGCCCCCTTGATGGTTGGTCCCTCTTTTACGAGGCGTCAAGTGATGATTGAAAAGAGATAATGCAACACAATGTTCAACCACGACTGCTATAAATTCTTGACAGATACACCCCTTTTATATAGGATGCCAAGATGAACCTACAAAACAATAAAAACTTAGTGCAAAATTGTCACACTCCCAAAATATCAGAGTATAATGGCGACAAGGGAGTGCTGACGTCATGATTATCATACACACACAGTTACAAAGAACGACCTCTAAATGAGACGTTCGGAAAATAGATCACTTGTAATTGATAAAATAAATAGTTTTAACCAAGTGCGGAAGCATAAAACTGGATATAGTTACAAAACATAGTTTACCCAAATAGTACAAATGATCTTTGTTTCAAAGAAATGACGGCAATGCATGAGACCTCACTTAGTATCTTCCTTCTTAATACCTGAGAAAAACATTGCTAAAGTGTCAACATAAAGTTGGTGAGTTCATAGGTTTAGTTAATTTGAAATGTTTAATGAACCACAAGATTTTCCCAAAAGTGATGACAATATAACAAATACAAAGTCATCCCAAAAGTATTTATTACAGTCTAAGCTCGTGACACCGAAGCGTTAACATCACCGGCAGTATAATCATATAAATGTAGCCCAACTAGATGCCTAAACCCACGACATCCTATCTCAGACTCAAATGAAACTGTGCCCGCTTGTCCCCTTGTTGGACAAGACAGACAGGGACGTCAATCCCGATAGATCTATCCATAACATTCGCGCTTACACAAAGTAATTAACGGTTCACGATACACGGGCCAAAGCAACTGGGTTTTTAGTGGGACTTAGACTAATAGATAAATCAGTAAATGCACTTGTGTTCATACGTTAAAATCAAGCAATGTCTCACCCCAAAAAGCAGAAAAAATAGTTAAGCATGGGGCTATAAACTCACCTCGTAATTCAGCAAAAAGGACGAAGGTAAAGGTAGCTCGAAAGTACGGTTACGCTAGCCGCGACCTATTTAATTATAAGGATCGGGTTACGATATGAAAAGTTATACTAGTAAAAAGACACGACACCCTAGTTGTGCTTGACAATACCTTTCGTTTACGGAGAAATACGACACATAAAAATCGGTTATTAAACGGTCGAGGTTTACGGGTTAAATTACACCCTTAAGTTACAAATTTCGTTTTGGGCTTTAAATAAACTCAATACATAAACACTGGCCCAATATAAGCCCATTATCCCCACCCATAATCCGGCCCAAGGGTTATATACCCGGCCCGGCCCACTGGCGATATAAACAAGGAAGGGATGGGGTAAATACGTGTGTTTATCACACATAACTCAAAAACAGAGAGTTATCTCTCTCTCCCTTCTCTCGAAACACACCCACCGCCCCCAATCCTCTCTCTCTCTCAAAACTGGATCGGATCATAACTCTCTCATGGCTAATCATGTTTTCAGTTTAATACATCAAATATTTGGGATGGTTTGTGGTGATTAAATCGCGTGAGATGTGGGGTTTCATCCCCACATCAAACCGATTCAGTTTTGATGGCGTTCTTCCCCAGGGTTAAAGTTAATCATCAACAAATTAAAGATAAGTTGTTTATCCTCTTTTCTTTTAATAGAAATGTTTAAATGATTTTCGTTTATAAAAGATTTTGTGGGTTTAAATCACTTGTATAAACATGCTGAGAACCAAATGGCTCTCGAATTTAATGATGAACAAATTAGGGTTTCGAAATATTTGGGGGTTTTTCTAAATCTCGGGTTTAAATACAATTAATTAATGTTTTCTTGTATAAAATCACGTTAATTTCAACATATAAACGGTTTTATAAAAATTAGGGTTTCGGTCAAAATTGGGGGTTTTTGCATAACTTGTTTCCAGTCAAATTAATTATTAGATTCGTGTTTGGATTGGGTTTAATTAGAGTTCTAATTAATAAAATTAAATTAGGGTTTATATAAATTGGGGGTTTTTGTATTTGGTTGATTAATCAAAATTAAATGGCGTTTTTGGTATATAGAAAGTATTAATTTCATAATAAAAAGGGTTTTCAGTTTTTAGGGTTTCGAATTAAAAGGGGGTTTTATACCCGCGGCATATTTGGGGGTGTTATGATGTTTTCTGTAAAATAAAAATGGTTAAGAGATTTGATTATGGTAACCTTGAATGATAAGTGTTTTGGCAGAAAAACAAGGACATTGGTTGACTTGGTTGGGTTCTTGGTTTGGCCTCGGTTTGGGTCTCGGTGTGGGTCTCGGTTTGAGTCTCGGTTTGGTCTTGGTTGGGGTCTCGGTTTGGTCTTGGTCGGGGTCTCGGTTTGAGTCTCGGTTTGGTCTTGGTCGGGGTCTCGGTTTGGTTGACAGAAAAATAGGGTCATGGTCATGTTCTAGTAATAATGCAATGGTTTTATCTTTTCAGTTCTCGATTAAAATAGGACCGTGACAAAAACTAACATATTCAATTTAATTTCGCAGGTTTGGTCAATGACGAGCACAACTAGGATTTCATACGGGAAAAACGAAGAGATGATTTAAAAGACTCACAATTTGGATGCTTATGTTTCGGGTTGCAGGTGCGGACGAGGAGGATGGATCGGCTTGACACTTTCGGTTTGCAGGTGTGGACGAGAAGGATGGATTGGCTTGACTCTACACTTCACTTCACCCAGGAATTGTGTTTGAAAACTTGTCCAGAAATTGTTACTGTTATATTTGGACTGTGAATACTTTGTGTTTTGTTTGGACATTTGATAAACTTTGGACAGTATTTAATCTTGTATTATTAGTCTAGGGTTAGTCTCAAACTGAATTTGGTAAGCTTGTGATATACCCAATTTGGGTAAACTTGGCATGTGTGCTGGATTGTAGTGCTTAGTGGGTGAATAAACTAAGGGGTTAAATTGTGACTGAAAATGGACACTTGTTAAACAAGTTTTTGAAATAAAGGTGAATAAAAGTTTATAACTTAGATGTTTGTACATGATGCACCAGTTATACTACTCGGCTCAGGTTCGTCGGGTGTTTAAGTTTAGACTCGAAAACTGAATATACACGACTCGATAACAACTCGTCACACGATCCAAATCAAAGACAATTATGCGTGACCTCAAAGGATTTAGTAAGTACTTCAAATAGATATACGGCAAAACATAATACGTTTAACAACTCGTGTATTGCATTCATAATTTAATAGACGTGAAAACTCGAGATGTCACATACGCTCTCCCTAAAAAGGGCTTTGTCCGCAAAGCAAAATAAATAACACCTTCATGTCGACAACTCATCGGTAAATAATTAAAGTACTCCTACTATATGAAGAATTTAAGATGAAAATTTGACGGATGTCACAGTATTCCCATGTTTTAGAGATTTCGTCACGAAATCAAGACGTTGTTGTAGTAGGATGATTAGCGAAAAGATGAGGATACTTGCTCTTGAATTGATCTTCACGTTCCCACGTGTATTCTGGACCTCTACGCGCATTCCAACGAATTTTTACAATAGGTATACGGCTTTGCTTGAGTTGTTTGACTTGACGGTCCATAACTTCTACTGGTTCTTCTACAAAGTTGAGTTTGTCGTCGAGTTGAATCTCTTCTAAAGGAATAACGAGTGTCTCGTCAGCTAAACATTTCTTCAAATTGCAAATGTGGAACACATTATGCACTCGGCTAAGTTCTTGGGGTAATTCCAAACGATAGGCTACGGGGCCAATCCTCTCTATAATCTTGAAGGGTCCAATGTAACGAGGATTTAACTTTCCACGCTTTCCAAAGCGAATCACACCCTTCCAAGGTGAGACCTTCAACATGACTCTATCACCAACCTCAAACTCAAGGGGTTTGCGTCTCATGTCAGCATAACTCTTTTGTCGATCTCTTGCGGCTTGCATACGGCTCTTAATCTTAAAGATCTTCTCAGTAGTCTCGTGTATGATCTCGGGTCCAGTGAGTTGTGCTTCACCAACCTCTGCCCAACATACGGGTGAACGACACTTCCTACCATACAGTGCTTCGAACGGCGCTGCCTTAATGCTAGTGTGATAACTATTGTTGTATGAGAACTCCACCAGAGGTAGGTGTCTATCCCATCTATTTCTAAAGTCAATCACACAAGCTCTCAGCATATCTTCTAAGGTTTGAATGGTCCTTTCACTTTGGCCGTCCGTTTGGGGATGGTACGCAGTGCTCATATCCAACTGCGTTCCCAATACCTTCTGCAGTGACTTCCAGAACTGCGAAGTAAATCGGCTGTCTCGGTCGGAGATTATAGACACAGGCACACCATGCTTCGTGACTACTTCCTCCAAGTATGTTCTTGCTAATTTATCCATTCCATCGGTCTCCTTGATGGGTAGGAAATGAGCCGATTTGGTGAGTCGGTCGACGATTACCCAAATCGTGTCAAATCCGGCTGAGGTTTTTGGTAGCTTGGTAATGAAATCCATAGTGATCCTTTCCCACTTCCATTCTGGCAGTTCGGGTTGGACCAACAATCCTGATGGTTTCATATGTTCGGCTTTGACTTTGGCACAAGTCAAGCACTTGCTAACGTATGTAGCAATATCCGCCTTCATGTTCGGCCACCAATACAACATCTTCAGATCATGATACATTTTGTCAGATCCCGGATGTATGGAGTATTTTGACTTATGCGACTCATGCATAATCAAAGATCGTAGGTCACCATGGCATGGTAACCAACTCCTATTATCAAGGCATAACGTTCCATCCGAGCGAGCTTCTAACTTCTTTATCATGCCTTCAACATCTTCAGTCTTGAGAATTTCTTCCTCGACTGCCTCTTTCTGAGCCTTGAGAATTAAGGATGGAAGGTCTAAGTCCATGGTCATCACCAAGGCGTTCACCCTAGGAACTCTCTCCTTTCGACTCAAAGCGTCGGCCACGGCATTTGCCTTGCCCGGGTGATAACGGATTTCGCAATCGTAATCACTGAGCAACTCTAGCCAACGTCGTTGTCTCATGTTGAGTTCCTTTTGATTCAAAATGTGTTGTAGACTCTTATGATCAGTGAATACAACACACTTAGTACCATAAAGGTAGTGTCTCCAAATCTTCAAGGCAAACACCACTGCTCCCAACTCTAGGTCATGAGTTGTGTAGTTCTTCTCGTGCACTTTTAGTTGTCTTGATGCGTAAGCTATGACCTTAGTCCTTTGCATCAGTACCGCACCTAACCCTTTTATGGATGCATCACAATACACCACAAAGTCTTCATTACCCTCGGGTAGGGCTAGTATAGGTGCTTCATACAACATCTGCTTCAACATCTGGAATGCCAAATCTTGATCCTCTTTCCACTCAAACTTCTTGTCCTTTTGAGTCAATTCCGTCATTGGTTTAGCTATCTTGGAGAAACCTTCAATGAATCTCCTATAGTAACCAGCAAGACCTAAAAATTGGCGGATCTCCGTGGGTGTTGTTGGAGTCGCCCAATCCTTCACGGCCTCGATCTTAGCAGGATCAACGTGAATACCACTGTTGTCGATTACATGCCCAAGGAATTGCACCGTATTTATCCAAAACTCACATTTGGAAAACTTTGCATATAATTTCTCCTTCCTTAGCAGCTCTAGTATGGTCTTCAAATGTTCCTTGTGTTCTTCTTCATTACGAGAATAGATGAGAATATCATCGATAAATACAATCACAAACTTGTCCAAGTATGGTTTGCAAACTCGGTTCATGAGATCCATGAATACCGCAGGCGCGTTTGTCAAACCGAAAGGCATAACTTGGAACTCGTAGTGTCCGTACCGGGTTCTAAAAGTCGTCTTATGAATGTCTTCCTCTCTAACCCTTAGTTGATGATATCCTGATCTTAAATCGATCTTCGAGTATATGCTAGATCCTTGCAATTGGTCGAAAAGATCGTCAATTCTTGGCAATGGGTAACGGTTCTTTATCGTCAGCTTATTCAATTCTCGGTAATCGATACACATTCTAAAGGATCCATCTTTCTTTTTGACAAATAAGACCGGCGCTCCCCAAGGTGAGGAACTTGGTCTAATGAAACCTTTGTCAGAAAGTTCCTTTATCTGTTCAGCTAACTCTGTCATCTCGGCCGGTGCTAGGCGGTATGGGGCTCTAGCAACGGGCGCGGCTCCTGGTGTAAGCTCGATGTGAAACTCCACTTGCCGTGCTGGTGGTAATCCTGGTAAGTCCTCTGGAAATACTTCCGGAAAGTCTCTAACGATCGGTACATCTTCCACCTTTTTCTCGTGATCTTCTTCTCCTTCCTTTTGTGTTATTTGAACCAAGAATACTGGACATCCCTTCTCAATGTATCTTTGGGTCCTATTACATGAGATGACTTCCAGTCTTGATCCATTCTTCACTCCACTTCTTTCGCCTTGTATGATTAGTACATCGTTTCCATAAGGAACACGGACGCACTTCTCATGACATACAATTTCCGCGTGATGCTTCGACATCCAATCCATTCTAATGATGACGTCAAAACTTCCCAATTCTATAGGGAGTAGGTCGATACTGAACGAACGACCTTGTAACCTTACACTACATCCTTTCAGAATAACGTCGGTGGTTACTGACTTCCCATCGGCTAATTCTACATTATACTTAACGTCTAACGCAGTAGGGGTAACATTTAGGCGTTCACTAAATATAGACGACACAAAACTCCTATCCTCACCAGAATCAAATAGTACTGAAGCATAGTTGTTATTGACTAGAAACGTACCAGTCACAACATTGTTGTCTTGCACTGCAGCTTCAGCACCATTGCTAATCCCAAATTGGGATTCTAGCTTCTCAAACCATCTGGTTAATCCTACTGCTCCTTCAGTACCGCGGAAACTTACTTGCGTAACTGCACGAAATTCCTTGTAGGTACAAGTCCATGCAATAGCATTAGTAGCTCCTTGGTTGGTCTCCTCCTGTGTGCTAGCTGTACGATTTGCTTCGGCTGTTGCGAGTGCCTCGGCCACTCGTTCGGCTATCATTTGACTTAGCATGACGGTGTCAATTCCACCGGTAGTAGCTGGTGGATTCTGCGTTTCGGATCTTCTAACTGGCGCCATAATCTAAAAAGGTAATAGGACAATGAGTTTTTCCAGACATAACATGCATGGCACGCACAATACAATTATGAAATGCTCCAGGGTATAATACACAATATATAATGATCTCACAATTTTTGCAACCCATAATATCATTCATAGAATTGTTTGGTAGTACATCATAGTTTGTTATACATAATATAATAAAAGGAAATAAAATGCCAACTAGCTAAGATAAACTTCAAAGCTTAGTGGTCATACAATGATAAGTCAATGGTACAAGATAAATCTAGCTAGTGCCCTCACGGCGCTGATGAAGCTCTCTCTCCAACTCTGCTAACCTTCTCTCAACCACGATCTCACGAGCCTGGGAATCTCTAAGTCTAACATCGGTATCATAACAAGCGGCTCTAAACCTCTTATCCAAGTCTGCAACAGGGTCCTCCACCGGTGCCTCTAGTCCGCCTGTCTCAACCAATGGCTCTACTCCCCAACGGGTCATCAGGCTCTCGATCTCCTCAAGACGAGCATTCGGCATGGATTCCATCTGATCAAGAACAGTATGAAGCTGTCCTCGTAGACGGGTCACACAAACTGTCAACACTGTCTCATCCCTAACTGGACTCTTCTTTGCCAGTGCCTCCAGCTTATCCTGCACCTCATTATACTCTTCACCTAAAGCCTCTACAGCATCCTCCAACCTGTTTAATCGTGTCGTCACACATCCATCTGCTGCCCCAAGCATCACCACCGTCGATGTAGCTCTCCTAGGAAGAGGAGTCGTAGCTCTCGGCCCTGTAGAGATGCCAGCATCAGTAAGCATCTCCTGGTACACAGCAGGTACAGTCTCTGGTGGTGGTAGTGATAGTGGTATCTCTGGGACAGGACTGGCAGGTGTGCGGGCTGCATGCCTGTCAGTGGCAGTGAAAGGTATGAGGGGTCGGTAAGGTGAAAGTGGTGGTCGAGCAGCTCTCCCCCAAAGACGTCGTCTCACATAGTAAAAAGGTAGAGTACCAGGTGTTGGAGCAGGAATATCAGTCCTCTCCCCTTCGTCTTCAGATGAAGATGAGGAGATGTGTGCTAGGGAAACCTCAGGAGTAGCAGCATATGCAGTAGGAGGGTCCTCAGTGTCTGTGACCTCCATTGGCTCTCCTTCCCCATCTGTGAACTCCATATCATCATCCTCTGTCTCCTCTACCGTCTCATCCCTAGTAACTGATGTCTGACCTGGTGACTGCACCACATCAGCGTCTAAGTCATCCTCTCCCCCGCCTTCTAGGCTAAGTACGTCGTCAGCTGATGCATCAGGAATACGGATCGGTGAACGATGAACCTCCTCAATCTCTCTCTCTGTATCATCATCTGAAACCATCCGATACCACGGATATCCTGATGGTGATCCTCTAGGTAAACCTACTAATGAACTGATAGTCGACTGTGAACTACGGTTGTAGTACGCTCCTGTAGACGTGGAATCATCAGAAGAAGACATCGCTGTAACCATAAACAAAATAAATGTGTGTAAATATCTTATAAAATTAGTCCGTAAAAAGGGACATTAACATAACATAGCAATCATTGTTGAATCCACATGTATCCCATATAACATAATTCAGATTTTGTTGTTGCACATGTAACCCATGTAAATATACCTCGTATTTGTTAAATCACATGTATCCCATTTATTACTTATCTATGTTCATGTATCTACATATACTTAATACTTACAATCCGTATGATAATCGATTAAACACATAGCAGTTATAGTCTAGAGTTACTAAATGCAACCTAGTTCTCTATAACCATGGCTCTGATACCAATCTGTCACACTCCCAAAATATCAGAGTATAATGGCGACAAGGGAGTGCTGACGTCATGATTATCATACACACACAGTTACAAAGAACGACCTCTAAATGAGACGTTCGGAAAATAGATCACTTGTAATTGATAAAATAAATAGTTTTAACCAAGTGCGGAAGCATAAAACTGGATATAGTTACAAAACATAGTTTTCCCAAATAGTACAAATGATCTTTGTTTCAAAGAAATGACGGCAATGCATGAGACCTCACTTAGTATCTTCCTTCTTAATACCTGAGAAAAACATTGCTAAAGTGTCAACATAAAGTTGGTGAGTTCATAGGTTTAGTTAATTTGAAATGTTTAATGAACCACAAGATTTTCCCAAAAGTGATGACAATATAACAAATACAAAGTCATCCCAAAAGTATTTATTACAGTCTAAGCTCGTGACACCGAAGCGTTAACATCACCGACAGTATAATCATATAAATGTAGCCCAACTAGATGCCTAAACCCACGACATCCTATCTCAGACTCAAATGAAACTGTGCCCGCTTGTCCCCTTGTTGGACAAGACAGACAGGGACGTCAATCCCGATAGATCTATCCATAACATTCGCGCTTACACAAAGTAATTAACGGTTCACGATACACGGGCCAAAGCAACTGGGTTTTTAGTGGGACTTAGACTAATAGATAAATCAGTAAACACACTTGTGTTCATACGTTAAAATCAAGCAATGTCTCACCCCAAAAAGCAGTAAAAATAGTTAAGCATGGGGCTATAAACTCACCTCGTAATTCAGCAAAAAGGACGAAGGTAAAGGTAGCTCGAAAGTACGGTTACGCTAGCCGCGACCTATTTAATTATAAGGATCGGGTTACGATATGAAAAGTTATACTAGTAAAAAGACACGACACCCTAGTTGTGCTTGACAATACCTTTCGTTTACGGAGAAATACGACACATAAAAGTCGGTTATTAAACGGTCGAGGTTTACGGGTTAAATTACACCCTTAAGTTACAAATTTAGTTTTGGGCTTTAAATAAACTCAATACATAAACACTGGCCCAATATAAGCCCATTATCCCCACCCATAATCCGGCCCAAGGGTTATATACCCGGCCCGGCCCACTGGCGATATAAACAAGGAAGGGATGGGGTAAATACGTGTGTTTATCACACATAACTCAAAAACAGAGAGTTATCTCTCTCTCTTCTCTCGAAACACACCCACCGCCCCCAATCCTCTCTCTCTCTCAAAACTGGATCGGATCATAACTCTCTCATGGCTAATCATGTTTTCAGTTTAATACATCAATTATTTGGGATGGTTTGTGGTGATTAAATCGCGTGAGATGTGGGGTTTCATCCCCACATCAAACCGATTCGGTTTTGATGGTGTTCTTTCCCAGGGTTAAAGTTAATCATCAACAAATTAAAGATAAGTTGTTTATCCTCTTTTCTTTTAATAGAAATGTTTAAATGATTTTCGTTTATAAAAGATTTTGTGGGTTTAAATCACTTGTATAAACATGCTGAGAACCAAATGGCTCTCGAATTTAATGATGAACAAATTAGGGTTTCAAAATATTTGGGGGTTTTTCTAAATCTCCGGTTTAAATACAATTAATTAATGTTTTCTTGTATAAAATCACGTTAATTTCAACATATAAACGGTTTTATAAAAATTAGGGTTTCGGTCAAAATTGGGGGTTTTTGCATAACTTGTTTCCAGTCAAATTAATTATTAGATTCGTGTTTGGATTGGGTTTAATTAGAGTTTTATTTAATAAAATTAAATTAGGGTTTATATAAATTGGGGGTTTTTGTATTTGGTTGATTAATCAAAATTAAATGGCGTTTCTGGTATATAGAAAGTATTAATTTCATAATAAAAAGGGTTTTCAGTTTTTAGGGTTTCGAATTAAAAGGGGGTTTTATACCCGCGGCATATTTGGGGGTGTTATGATGTTTTCTGTAAAATAAAAATGGTTAAGAGATTTGATTATGGTAACCTTGAATGATAAGTGTTTTGGCAGAAAAACAAGGACATTGGTTGACTTGGTTGGGTTCTTGGTTTGGCCTCGGTTTGGGTCTCGGTGTGGGTCTCGGTTTGAGTCTCGGTTTGGTCTTGGTTGGGGTCTCGGTTTGGTCTTGGTCGGGGTCTCGGTTTGAGTCTCGGTTTGGTCTTGGTCGGGGTCTCGGTTTGGTTGACAGAAAAATAGGGTCATGGTCATGTTCTAGTAATAATGCAATGGTTTTATCTTTTCAGTTCTCGATTAAAATAGGACCGTGACAAAAACTAACATATTAAATTTAATTTCGCAGGTTTGGTCAATGACGAGCACAACTAGGATTTCATACGGGAAAAACAAAGAGATGATTTAAAAGACTCACAATTTGGATGCTTATGTTACGGGTTGCAGGTGCGGACGAGGAGGATGGATCGGCTTGACACTTTCGGTTTGCAGGTGTGGACGAGAAGGATGGATTGGCTTGACTCTACACTTCACTTCACCCAGGAATTGTGTTTGAAAACTTGTCCAGAAATTGTTACTGTTATATTTGGACTGTGAATACTTTGTGTTTTGTTTGGACATTTGATAAACTTTGGACAGTATTTAATCTTGTATTATTAGTCTAGGGTTAGTCTCAAACTGAATTTGGTAAGCTTGTGATATACCCAATTTGGGTAAACTTGGCATGTGTGCTGGATTGTAGTGCTTAGTGGGTGAATAAACTATGGGGTTAAATTGTGACTGAAAATGGACACTTGTTAAACAAGTTTTTGAAATAAAGGTGAATAAAAGTTTATAACTTAGATGTTTGTACATGATGCACCAGTTATACTACTCGGCTCAGGTTCGTCGGGTGTTTAAGTTTAGACTCGAAAACTGAATATACACGACTCGATAACAACTCGTCACACGATCCAAATCAAAGACAATTATGCGTGACCTCAAAGGATTTAGTAAGTACTTCAAATAGATATACGGCAAAACATAATACGTTTAACAACTCGTGTATTGCATTCATAATTTAATAGACGTGAAAACTCGAGATGTCACATACGCTCTCCCTAAAAAGGGATTTGTCCGCAAAGCAAAATAAATAACACCTTCATGTCGACAACTCATCGGTAAATAATTAAAGTACTCCTACTATATGAAGAATTTAAGATGAAAATTTGACGGATGTCACAAAAATTTATATTCTTAAACATGTCATATCCTTAGATGATGTAAACTTCATCCTTAGATGAGTTTTCCATATACATCCAAATGTATATGATAATGAACCTATAAGAAAGAGGTGGTTAATGCAAAATTCATGTGTTGCACAATAAGATGTATATGATAGTGAACGTGCAAGAAAAGGATTAGTACATAACATATATTTCATCTTATGGCAAGGTTGTTGTATAAGATTCACTCCAAAGACTCAACGGAAGCTCCCCTTTGCATGAAGCACCAAGAAATTAAGAAATGGTGACGAGCTACAAAAACTAGTTAGAGATGTGATGCAAAGAAAAGTTAGTATACAAGTGCATCTATATATGGCAATGTCACACACTAACAATAATAATTTGAGTATAAATAGAAGAGACTCAAAAATAAGATTTTACGTTTTGCATGTGTAATTTTTTTGGGTAAGTTAAGAAAAAGGCAAGTGAGTTTATAGATAGAAAAGATAGCCCAACTTATTTAAGGTGACAAAAAATATTATGATGACAAAGAGAGAAAAAGATATGCCCAAATGATATAAGTAAATATTTGAGAAGATCTACTCCACAAATGTTCTTACATGAAAAGTTTGGATGACTTCTAAGAGAGGAAGAATGACACTTTAATATATCGGATGAAATAAATAAGTTGTTAAGAAGTAAATGAGGTGCATTAATAGTCATATTGTTATTAAAAGAAAGAGTAAAGATAAATAGATATAGAAAGAGATATGGCATCAAAAATAAAATTCCTAATTCTTGCATCATCAATATGTTTGAATGGTGGAGCAGCAGCCACTACCACCTCCGACAACAGTAGGTGCAGTAGCCACCACCACCATAGGCAGCAGCAGTAGCCACCACCACCATAGGCAGCAGCAGTAGCCACCACCATCACAAGTTTTATTTTGCAAAATTTTGTTTAATTATATAAAGAGTTATGAGCTTATTTTATTTGTGTGATTTCGGCTTAATTTCGAATTATATATGGGCTTATGATTTCGGCTTAATATAGGGGCTTATGATTTCGGATTATATTTAGGCTTAACTGATTTCGGCTTATTTAGGCTTAGTTGATTTCGGCTTATTTAGGCTTAGTTGATTTCGGCTTAGTATAGGGCTTAATATATATATACTTGATTTCGGCTTAATATTTATATACGGATTTCGGCTTATATATGTAGGCACAAGTTTATTTTTTTTTGATATGTTTGTCGTAGCCGAGACCCGAGTCACAACCGAGTTAGCAGGGAACCGAGTCGAGAACCGAGATCCGAGTCACAATCGTATAAAAGGTAATGTTTTTTTTTTGAAATTGTTTTAGTGTTTGTTTCAAATTAGATAAAATTTCGAAAACCAACTAATTTAGGTTTTTTTATTTTATGTTTGTGTTTGGTTAGCACCAGGACAGTCGGGACAACTTCCTCATCCGGACCTCTTTTTCTATCTTTCTATCTTTGCTTATTTCAGTCGTGACCAAGGTGTGTAATTAATATTACGCATATGTTTATTATATTATATATATATGATATATGATTGTTAGTCTTTTATAGTAAATAATTTTAGGAATATTTTAGGATTTTATCGATTAATTTCGGAAAATTCCCGTCCGAAGTTAATCAACCTATAGAAAACCCGTCCGAAATTAATTTATTAGGAATTAGTTTTGGAAAGTCCCCTGTTTGGGAATGCTTTTTGATGTTTCGTCTCATTTAGGATATGAATGCGTATAAATGGTTTATTATTTGAGATGATTTCGATAGTGTTTCTCCTTTACTCCGACGAATATGTCTTTAAACACATATTTGGGGAGTAGAGGGGAAATGCTGCCGAAATTCTCTCAAATAGTAAACCGGTTATACGCATTCATATATGGGATGAAACATTCAAAAGGTGGGTTAGGATTGCCTTCCATAGTTTCACTAGGAAGAAAAAAAGAGTTCATATTTATTTTGTTAGTATGCCATTTTACGTATAAATTTTTTTTATCTGAGTATGTTTATTTGCAACGCAGTTATGACAATTGATAAGAGTTGGACCACTGTAAACAATTGTAATTCCAATGAGTTTTTAGATGGTCTTTTTGGATTCATCCAGGATTGTGAGAAATTTTTGCACCCCATCTCACAAAAGCTCCGTTGCCCATGTAGTCGTTGTTGTAACCGTGAAACGTTGGTTACCCTCGGCCAACTTGAGGCACACATATCCCAATTCGGGTTTGACAAACGTTACACCACTTTGATATATCACGGTGAACCAATTCTTCCGTTACCTCCACTATTACCACATTCACCTGATCGAATTCACATGGATGCATTCTTCGAAGATATTTCTGCAAATAATATTCCAAATCCACCATCTGAAACTACACACTCTCAAACTCCACCAACTCAAACAACCGGTCCTCAACCAACCCAAACATCGGGTCCTAGTAACGAGTTTGAAGAGTTACTCGCTAGGTCTTCCCAAAAGTTGTACCCAGGTTGTGATATGACCACATTGGAATTTACACCAGAGATTTCGCACATCAAGGTTTTACACAAAATAACTGATGCCGGGTTTAACAAAATTCTAGCTCTTCTCCAAAAGGCATGTTCCCCTAGTAAAGGATACAATTTCCCGTCTTCATACTATGAAATAAAAAAGACATACAAAAAGATCGGGTTAGGATACGAATCGATCCATGCTTGTATAAATGATTGTTTTTTATATTGGGGATCACCGGAAAACAAGGCGAGGCACACTTGTCCAATCTGTAACGCGAGTAGATGGAAAAACCCAAAGAAGAAAAAGGGGACGCAATTAGTTGCCACAAGGTGGTGCGTTACTTTCCGATAACACCTAGACTACAACGTATGTTCAACACAAAAGACATAGCAAAGTGGATGACTTGGCATGCGACCGGACAGTCTAAGGAAGACGGTAAAATGAATCACCCCTGTGACGGCAAAGCATGGAAATATTTTGACATGATGAAACCTGAGTTCTCTTGTGACCCTAGAAACATTCGATTAGGGTTGGCTGCTGATGGTTTTAATCCTTATGGCATGATGAGCCAAACTTACAGCATGTGGTCGGTTATATTGACAACATACAACACACCACCGTGGATGTGTTTGAAAGAAACTTCTTTAATGTTGACGATGTTAATTCCCGACCCTAAATCAGCTACAAAGGACATTGATGTTTACTTGCAGCCTCTAATTAAAGAACTCAAAGATTTATGGGAGGGAGTCTGGACGAAAGACGCTGCTACGGGTACTCATTTCAAAATGAAAGCGGCGGTTTTATGGACCATCAATGATTTTCTAGCTCGAAGTAGTTTGTCTGGGTGGACTGGGCAAGGGTACCTCGCATGCCCTACTTGTAATGTTGACACTCCATCGATGCGTATCAACAGGAAAATCGTTTATGTTGGTTACAGAAGATGGTTAAGAACAAATCATCCAGATCAGAAAAAATCCAAGGAATTCTACGGTTTTCCCGAAAATAAGCCTAAACCAAGAAAGTTTTCAGAACTTGATATCCAATTGCAGATTAGTAAAGTCTTTAAACGTAAACCGGGGAAACATAAACCAATTCTCAAAGAGAACCGCCCCCATAATCGAGATGTTGAATTGAACTAGAGTAAGCGTTCTATCTTTTGGGATCTTGAGTATTGGCCCTTTCTTCTACTAAAACACTGTTACTATGTCATGCACATCGAAAAGAATTTCCTTGAGGCTTTACTGAATACCCTGTTACAAAACGACAAATCCAAAGACACGCCAAAGGCAAGGCTAGACTTGGAAAAAATGGGAGTTCGAAAGGAGTTGTGGTTAGTTAAAAAAGATAACGGGAAGTTAGATAAGCCTCATCCAAAGTTCTCTTTCACTCTAGAAAAAAGAAAACTTTTTTGTAAATTCATTAAAGGAGTCAGACTACCTGATGGCTTTGGATCCAACTTCAAGAAAAAAGTGACCGCTGATGATGACAATATAACGAACTTGAAATCTCATGACTGTCATATAATGATGCATCGGTTACTTCCTTATGGAGTGCAACAATACTTGCCCAAAGACGTTGCAAAACCTATAATCGAGATTTGCTTATTCTTTAAGCAGCTTTGTGCTCGAAGTTTGACTATGCAGGACATGAAAGAAGCTAAAAGCAAATTGATCATTAGGATGGTTAATTTAGAGCAAATCTTTCCTCCTGCTTTTTTCGACATAATGACTCATTTGGTTATACATCTACCCGATGAGGCTATTCTAGGTTCCGTTACTCGCGGCAGGTGGATGTATCGATTTGAAAGATACATGAAAAAGCTAAAGAATTATGTACGAAATAAAGCAAAGCCTGAAGGTTCTATTACTGAGGGTGATGTTGCAGAAGAGGCATTAACTTTTTGTTCGCGTTACCTTAAGGATGTCGAGACGAGATTTAACCGCCTTGGCAGAAATGAAGACGATTTGCCTGGACAACCAGATAAATTTGAGGTGTTCCGGACCGTATGCACACCGATGGTGGAATCAAACCAACTCGTATGACTAATGACGACATGTAGGCAGTTACGTGGTTTATACTTAACAACAGTCCTGAAGTCGAAGCCGACATCTCGGCTTACAACGAGTATGTTTCTTCCTTTTTTTATTTTATAATTTTGAAAATTCTTCTTTCTCGATGACTTTTGCTAATATCATGAACCTTTGCAGAGAGGCGTCTGATAATGTGGAAACGAGTTTTTCTGCGTGGTTTAATAACATGGTAAATACATTAGATATATTACCTTGGAGTTATTCCTCATCTAATAAACCTTTTTGTATCTCTTTTTTGTAGACTCGTGAAAAAAAGTGAGTGTGGGCTGTAGTGACGAGTTATTCTCTTTGGCATGTGGACCTATTAGTTCATGTACATACCCCTCTTGCATAGTGAACGGTGTGAAGTTTGTGGTACGTGAACGCGATATACTTCGTACCACTCAATGCAGCGGAGTTTCAACACCCGGGGTTGATGGAGAGATGTATTATGGTCAACTCGAAGAAATTCTGGAGCTCACTTATATCGTTAACCGCAAGGTTTTGTTGTTTCGATGTAAATGGTTTGACACAATTAACCCTACCAATTGCACCAAATGCAACAGACGTTCTTACACTGAGCAAGACATACATCATATTTTGACCGATAGGCTATTTCACCAAAATAACCCATACATTTTCCCGACACAAGCAACACAAGTATTCTACCTTGAAGACCTTGCTAGACGACCGCTTCATTGGAAGGTCGTCGAACAGGTTTATCATCGAGATGTGGCAGAGTCCGATGAAGATGTTATACATGGTAGCAGTTCATCAGATGTTACATTGTCTGTTGCTTTGCCTAATTTGGGTATTACGGATTTGAGTGTAAATACTCAACCAACGGAAGTGGACGCCCCACCGGTTGATGATGATATTATTAATATTGAAGATGAGGTAGTTGCACACGTCATTGGTGATGTTGATGATGATGATTTAGTGTCGGATGATGATGAAGTGAACCCTAATAATGATGTTCAAGAAGTTTTATCTAGCGATGATTCTGAAGATGACAATTGATATTAAGTTGTATTTTGAATGAAACAGTTGTTATATGCTTTAATGTGTAATTTTTTATTTGTAAACGATTGTTATATTCTTAAGTTGTAGTTTGAATGAAACAATTGTTATACGCTTAAATGATGATGAGTTGTTTTTATTTGTTTAAATGTGTGATTTTGTATTTTAATGAAAATGTTTTTATATGTTAAAATGTGTATATTGATATATGAATTTGTGTATTAGTATTAATTGGTTAATTAAATTGTGTGTAATTTTGTTTTTTAATGAAAATGTTTTTATATGTTAAAATGTGTATACTGATAAAATGTGTATACTGATATGAACTTGTTATTTTACAGATGGCATGTGTAGCTCCTAGATCACACAGTGGGGATGCTGGTGGAATTCCACCCAGACGGCCCACACGTCCTGTACCGGCCCAGTGTCAGCGTAAGAAATCGTTATATTTTTTTATAACACTGATATTTATAATTTATGTCACTTGAATTTTTACGAGTAAATAACATATCTTTTGTAGGTTCAAATCAACGCTTTGAGACCAACCTAGGAAAATTAAGGAAGGCGTACAGAGATAATCACGAAAAACCTTTGACAATTGGCTTTGAATTTAAAGATCTGCAAACCTTCCATTTTCTGGGCGATTATGCATCCCTGTTGTCTCATCTTATGGGGGAATTAGTCCGGAGACTTCCCCTGAACTGCGAATGGGACGAAATTCCAGAATCTGATAAATCTCATATTTATCCTACACTTGAGGTCAAAATTGTTTATTTTACTTATATTGTTATTGTTATCGACATTTAGATATGTGTGTTATGTTTAATTTGTTTGTTTATTTAAATTCATATGTTTTTATGTAGACATATTTCGACCTCCAACCATGGTACAATGATCGTACTGAGGTGGCGTGTGGCAGTGGTGTGTATGAGGTGTCGACTCGGGTTAAGCTTGCGTTAGAACTCCAACTGAGGTTGATGTATAGAAAATACAAGAACAGGATCAAGAAAGATTATTTTTCGAAATATGAGACGCCCGCACTGGCACAAGAACATGTACCGCCGGAGAGTGTGTGGGACAATAGAACCGAAGGTGAGTGGGCTGACTTGGTTGAGTGGTGGTCAGAGCCAAAGAGGGTGGCAAGAAGTCAGGTTAATACTGTTAATCGTTCCAAAAACACGGTACCAACCACTCAAGGCAAAAAACCATTCGCCCGAGGAAGGAATGAATACGTAAGACTCCTTATAATTTTTGTGATTTTATTTAAAAGCGTTTATATTGTTTATTTATTATAGTTCGTTATTAATTTATTTGATATTTTACAGAAAGTCAAGGAAGGGGTCTACGAGGACCTGGTTGAAACATGGAGGAAGGGGCATTCAAGTAATGGCACGTTTAAAAGTAAAGAAAACGAGGAAAGATATGTAAGTAATATATAACTCTTTACATGCCTTAGTAACTAATTTCATTTGTTTTAAACCGTTTTTTTTCTTTCTCAGCTGAAGATGAAAGCCCTCAGTGACCAAGTGAAAGCTAAGATCGTCCCGCACATGTCTGATAAACAAATAGTGGCTGAAATCATGCCAAGTCAAAATAAGCAAAATGTGTCGGGACAAGGCAGGAAATTACCGGGTGGTGCCAATAACACTTCTCGCAGGTTATATATCCTCAATAAAACAAAATATAAATCAATTGTTCATATTTATGTCTTGTTGTATATAATGAAAAATTGTTGTTGTAACTTATCGCAGGCGCGGTGCTCCAGCTCGACCAGATTTTCCCTCTCGTGGTGAATTTCAGGAAATGATGGAACGACATGAGCAACAGATGGAGCTGATGAGGAAATAGAATCATGAGGTGCAGCAACGGGCTTACTTGGCAGCGTTAAAGGCAGATGCGGCGCAACGATATACTCAGACATCGTACCAGCATATGGCGAAATATTAGTCAATTGGGTGAGTTTTTCCAGAACTACAACTCATCAAATACTGATCACCCAATTAACCCTCCTACTTTTGTACCCCCGCCCCGACCCTTTGTTATGCCCACCCTAGCTCCTGATTGGGCTCATTTAGTCCAACCCCCTATCCTTGGGCACAACCATTGCAACCTCCTTCCATCGACCCATACCGACCATCTTTGCCCGACCATCTCCAACCACTCCAACCTCCCTATACCGGCACTTATCCTATTGCTCCCGTCACCAACAACACATTTAACCATTGTTATCGGCCCACCACACACTCGACTCATGAGATCGGCTCTACTTCACAATCCATACCCGGAGGTTCTCGTGTAATCATAAATCCCCATCAGCACGATTACCGGTCCGTTGACGAGTTGGGTCGAGATAGGAATGTACAAAACAGTGGTGACGACTTATCAGGCGATGACGAGGGGAATGACGAGGGTTATGTCGAGGGGGATGACGAGGGGGGTGAAGAGGAGGAAGGTGACTTTTCACCTAACGAGGATGCGGAGTAGAGGTTGTGGTAGTATTATTTCTTATTATGCATGTTTAATAAAGTTTGAGACTTGTAGCGCGTGAAACATTTGATTTAGGATTGAATAAGTGTATTTGATGAATATTGTATTGTGATGTTGGATAATTTATCTTAATATGGTATTGTAACGTTTATTGATTTGTTATTATTCTGTATTTGTCGAATTCTGCCATTTTGAATTGTGGATTTTGTCTGGAAAAAGTTCCGGAAAAAATCTGGAAACTGCAAAACAGCCCAGTTTTTTTTAGCCCCAGGTACACCTAGGGACGACTTAGTCGTCCCTAGGTTTTGATACCTGGACAATTTTGAAACCTAGGGACGACTAAGTCGTCCCTAGGATTATAATTAACTTTTTTTTAGTCGTCCCTAGGTTAGCCAAATTCCACCAGATTTTAACCCTAGGGACGACTTAGTCGTCCCTAGGTTTCAAAATTGTCCAGGTGTCAAAACCTTGGGACGACTTAGTCGTCCCTAGGTTTTGATACCTGGACAATTTTGAAACCTAGGGACGACTAAGTCGTCGACTAGGATTATAATTAACTTTTTTTTTTTCTGAAAATATTTTTATTAATTTGTATAAAAAAGATTTTATTAAAAATAATTAAAAAAAGAATTTTTATTAAAAATTTAAAAAAGATTATTTTTATTAAAAATCTAGGGACGACTTTGTCGACCCTAAGTTGCAAAGGCAAGTCGTCCTTAGGTTAGTCAATATATTCAACGTAGTGGGACCCACGAAGTCGTCCCTAGGTTTCAAAGGGTGGGTCGTACCTAGAATTCTAGAGACGAATTTTTAGGCAAAAATCCTAGGGTCGACTTAGTCGTCCCTAGGTGTTTAGGGTCGAAAAATGGCCTACCTAAGGACGAATAAGTCGTCCCTAGGCTTCAAAATTGTTGTAGTGTCGGTTTCATCCGTTTTATTACGTTTTCATCTGATTTTCGTACCAGAAGACTTAATTGCTTAAATGGTACATGTGGTTTGTAGATTTTATCGAGAATAGTCCCTAAGCATTTTTTTTTATCATTTTCCTATGGCTTTCTTATTTTAAAACTTGGTTAGATGGTTCGGTGCTATAGTCGGTTCAACCGTGCATATATTTCTTTTCTTCGTATACTTAAATTTTATTGTTGTATAATCTCATAATTTATCTTATTTAGAATTGAACCGATGAAAGTAAATTTCTACTAATTAGCTTTACTTTTTCTTTCTTTTATAAATGTAGATTATCTTTAGCTTTTAGGTTATATATATAGATTTATGTTCATGTGCATCACACTTTTAAAATGAGTTATAATAGGCATCAATAATGTATTGACAAATAGAATTTCATTTATAAAAGAAAATGTGAAATTAATAGAAGGACCTTAAGGTAATTTATGCAACAATACTTCCTTATGGAGTGCAACAATACTTGCCCAAAGACGTTGCAAAACCTATAATCGAGATTTGCTTATTCTTTAAGCAGCTTTGTGCTCGAAGTTTGACTATGCAGGACATGAAAGAAGCTAAAAGCAAATTGATCATTAGGATGGTTAATTTAGAGCAAATCTTTCCTCCTGCTTTTTCGACATAATGACTCATTTGGTTATACATCTACCCGATGAGGCTATTCTAGGTTCCGTTACTCGCGGCAGGTGGATGTATCGATTTGAAAGATACATGAAAAAGCTAAAGAATTATGTACGAAATAAAGCAAAGCCTGAAGGTTCTATTACTGAGGGTGATGTTGCAGAAGAGGCATTAACTTTTTGTTCGCGTTACCTTAAGGATGTCGAGACGAGATTTAACCGCCTTGGCAGAAATGAAGACGATTTGCCTGGACAACCAGATAAATTTGAGGTGTTCCGGACCGTATGCACACCGATGGTGGAATCAAACCAACTCGTATGACTAATGACGACATGTAGGCAGTTACGTGGTTTATACTTAACAACAGTCCTGAAGTCGAAGCCGACATCTCGGCTTACAACGAGTATGTTTCTTCCTTTTTTTATTTTATAATTTTGAAAATTCTTCTTTCTCGATGACTTTTGCTAATATCATGAACCTTTGCAGAGAGGCGTCTGATAATGTGGAAACGAGTTTTTCTGCGTGGTTTAATAACATGGTAAATACATTAGATATATTACCTTGGAGTTATTCCTCATCTAATAAACCTTTTTGTATCTCTTTTTTGTAGACTCGTGAAAAAAAGTGAGTGTGGGCTGTAGTGACGAGTTATTCTCTTTGGCATGTGGACCTATTAGTTCATGTACATACCCCTCTTGCATAGTGAACGGTGTGAAGTTTGTGGTACGTGAACGCGATATACTTCGTACCACTCAATGCAGCGGAGTTTCAACACCCGGGGTTGATGGAGAGATGTATTATGGTCAACTCGAAGAAATTCTGGAGCTCACTTATATCGTTAACCGCAAGGTTTTGTTGTTTCGATGTAAATGGTTTGACACAATTAACCCTACCAATTGCACCAAATGCAACAGACGTTCTTACACTGAGCAAGACATACATCATATTTTGACCGATAGGCTATTTCACCAAAATAACCCATACATTTTCCCGACACAAGCAACACAAGTATTCTACCTTGAAGACCTTGCTAGACGACCGCTTCATTGGAAGGTCGTCGAACAGGTTTATCATCGAGATGTGGCAGAGTCCGATGAAGATGTTATACATGGTAGCAGTTCATCAGATGTTACATTGTCTGTTGCTTTGCCTAATTTGGGTATTACGGATTTGAGTGTAAATACTCAACCAACGGAAGTGGACGCCCCACCGGTTGATGATGATATTATTAATATTGAAGATGAGGTAGTTGCACACGTCATTGGTGATGTTGATGATGATGATTTAGTGTCGGATGATGATGAAGTGAACCCTAATAATGATGTTCAAGAAGTTTTATCTAGCGATGATTCTGAAGATGACAATTGATATTAAGTTGTATTTTGAATGAAACAGTTGTTATATGCTTTAATGTGTAATTTTTTATTTGTAAACGATTGTTATATTCTTAAGTTGTAGTTTGAATGAAACAATTGTTATACGCTTAAATGATGATGAGTTGTTTTTATTTGTTTAAATGTGTGATTTTGTATTTTAATGAAAATGTTTTTATATGTTAAAATGTGTATATTGATATATGAATTTGTGTATTAGTATTAATTGGTTAATTAAATTGTGTGTAATTTTGTTTTTTAATGAAAATGTTTTTATATGTTAAAATGTGTATACTGATAAAATGTGTATACTGATATGAACTTGTTATTTTACAGATGGCATGTGTAGCTCCTAGATCACACAGTGAGGATGCTGGTGGAATTCCACCCAGACGGCCCACACGTCCTGTACCGGCCCAGTGTCAGCGTAAGAAATCGTTATATTTTTTTTATAACACTGATATTTATAATTTATGTCACTTGAATTTTTACGAGTAAATAACATATCTTTTGTAGGTTCAAATCAACGCTTTGAGACCAACCTAGGAAAATTAAGGAAGGCGTACAGAGATAATCACGAAAAACCTTTGACAATTGGCTTTGAATTTAAAGATCTGCAAACCTTCCATTTTCTGGGCGATTATGCATCCCTGTTGTCTCATCTTATGGGGGAATTAGTCCGGAGACTTCCCCTGAACTGCGAATGGGACGAAATTCCAGAATCTGATAAATCTCATATTTATCCTACACTTGAGGTGAAAATTGTTTGAGAGTTCTAGATAGGTCCAAAGATTGTGATTACTTTGTAGAAAACCAACATTACGGAGTTGAGTAGTTTCAATAATAACTTGATTTGAGGTATATATTTTTTGGTTCACGCAGAGATAAACTAGTCGACATATAATTAAACGAAACCTTACTTGAATCTGCAATGCTTCATCCAACCTCGTGATGACCTTACTCAAAGAAGGGCGATCCTTTATTTGGTAACTGATGCATCTATATGCAATTTCCTTACAAATATGTAAAGAACGAACATCAATTTCATCTCTTATTTGAGGATCAATAAACTTATCTAATCCATCACTATGGCGTCGGACCAAAGCCATCAGAATTAGACCTTTATCTCCATCGCACTTGGTATAAACCGACATACCAGTCAATATTTCAAAGATTACTACGCCAAGTGAGTATACATTTGATTCTACCATGGGGATGTAGCTTTCACGGTAGACGGGATCCATTTCTTGGCTGCCGACAACTGATCTATAAACTTTGGTATCTAGATGATATCTTGGAAGTAAAAATGACGAACCAAGACCACAAATTTTAGCTTCTAGATTTTCAGATATTAATATGTTCTGGCTACAGAACTCTCCATGTATCACACTCTGGTACTCCTCAAGACCTGAATGGAGGTACTTGAGTCCTTTTGCCGCCCCTATGCAAATCTTTAGGCGTTGAGCCCATGTTAGCTTATGGAGATAAGTAGAAAGGCTTCCATTGTCCGCACACTCGTAAACTAGAATCTTCTCTTTGTCTTCATTGCAGTAACCAATATATCGGATGATGTTTTCGTGTCGGAGGCAGGCAACAAGCGCAAACTCGTCTTGGAATGAAGAAACTTTACATTTTTTTATGGCAACAGGGCCTCTCTTCCAGCGATCATCGAGGTATCCTCTGTAGAAACAACTTGAGAATTCAATCTTACTTGATTCATGGAAGTAATTCGTGGCCTTGTTGATCTCCTCCAGCGGAATTTGAAACCTTTCCTGAGGTTCACGGTTTACTTTGGCAATTTCACGAGGAGCTAGTTGATTCTGTAAATACACAAACAAGTGTTCTTAGTGGCGTATATCGTATAAGAACTTTATAACAATGAGATGGGATTTAAAAGGGAATTTTGCATTTCTAATCTCAATGATCACTTATTTCTAATATGTGTCATATCACTTTATCACAAAAATGTGATTTGCTTATGATTAAATGTAAATCATTCTTTGAAAGAAAAAAAAAAATCATTTTAATAATACGAAATAGTTAAATGATAGAGACTTACGTGAATATCCAATGCTTCCTTAATCGTCTTAATGACCTGATCCATTGTAGGGCGATCCTTCAAGTTGAAACTAATGCATCTATACGCAATATCTATAAACATGTGGAAAGAACGAGGATCAATGTGATCTCTTAAACTGGGATCAATCAACTGCCCGGGTTTACTATCATAGTAGTGTCGGACAATATTTACAAGCCTTTGAGGCTTATAATTATCTCCAATGACCTTTTCTTCATTAGCCAGCATCCCAATCAATATTTCAAACATAAGTATGCCGAATGCGTATACATCTGTTGCTGTGTCGAGTAGTCCAATTTCATGGTAAACTGGATCAGGGTTGTCTTCAGGCTGTACATCAAAATTAACTTGTGCGTGTAGCTTATTTTCTGGGAGTATTACCGAGAGATAAAAACCTATGATTTTGGGTTCTAGGTTATGAGAAGCTAACAATATATTTTTGCTTTGCATATCGTTATGTATTACTCTACCGACCTCCTCAACACCTGAGTGAAGGTAATTGATCCCTTTTGCTACGCCTATGCAAATTTTGAGACGCTCAGGCCACGAGTGATGTTGCTTGTCCTTGTTTTGGAGATATCCAGCAAGGGTTTCTTTATATTCATTAACGCCTTCATAAACCAAAATCACCTTATCACCATCAGCATCTTGCAGGAGAACAACGTCCTTTTCATCACAGTAACCAACGAAAGGCAGGATGTTTTCGTGATGGAGCCTAGATAGTATCTTAAGCTCGTCACTGTATAAAAACCCATATCTAATGGTACCGCTACATTCGCTGTACCACCTGCTTTTTATGTCAACCTCTGAGAACATGATAACGTCGCGATCTTGCCTAGACAGGTGTCCTTTGTATATGTAGACATCAGGTTTTATCACTGTACTAGTTTTGAAACCGCCACCAAGTGCAGCCTGGTCGATCTCCTTACGAGAAATTCGAAGTTTTTCAAGGTTTACCTTTGAAGGAGGAGACATTGTTTTTCCAGAAATTGGTGACTACGTACTGTGTATGAGTTTGCTTACTCCGTATATATAGAAGACCATGGGCGGAGCTAAGTATAGACAGGGAAGGGTGTTTGGCCCTCCCACAACACAAAGCCTAATAAAAAAAAAAGTCCTACTTAATTCCTAATTACTACTACTAGTATCCTGCTAATTGACGACATGTAGAAAACCTTGGGCATTTTGAAATTTGAATCGTTCCGGCCCTCCCACGAAAAACTCTCTAGCTACGCCACTGTAGAAGACATAGTAATTTAAAATTTAATTAACCAATGACTAGAATAACCGCGAAGGATGGCATAAACTAATGCAGGCTTAACAGTAGTCGCGCACTGTAACAAGTTCAAAATTCTTATAAATATACTACTAGTAACTAAGAGTCAGAACTGAACTAACTCCACGTTTCCACTAAAGAAGACGAAACCTAATTTATCGAAACCGTAACAGCTTCGATATTTTAACAAGTAATTAACCAACTAAGCTAGCTCAATTGGCCACAAAGGGTAACCTTGGGCAGATATTCTTGGAGAGGTCTCAAATTCGAGTCTCACTAAATACCTTCAGAGGCCCGAAATAAATAGAACAATTGGATATCACTTTGGGCTCGAATTAGTAACTAATAACTCGCCGTTAAAAAAAATGAAACCTAAAACAACTATTAAATCATAAAATTTTTTATTTTTTATTTTTCATGTTTCATGTTTCCCTTAGAGGAAATTGCAAAACCCATCCCTCTTCTCTTCTATGCTATGTAAAAAAATCAATGATTTAAAAATCGGGTTGACATGATCGGTTGAATCGTGAACCGGCTCGGACACTAGGCTAGATGTGATCGGATTTTTGTTTTTTTAGAATTAAATTGAACCGCTAGTTTTTCGTTAACTCGGTTTGATAGAACCGGACAGGTCTCATATTTTTTATAAAAAAATTACATTTTTTTCATAAACATTTCTAAATTTTAAAGATAAATTAAAGTGTTGTTCATTATTGTTAGTTAAGATAAAATTAAACCGAACTTAAAACGCAAACTAATATTGTTTTATTATCCTTTAATACAAATTATAAATTAAAATTGAAAAATTTTCAATACATTTTGCTTTAATATTATGAATATCAAACTAAAGAAACAAATATTTTTTCATCGATTTAATTTGAAGTAAAAAAAGTTTTTAAATTATATGATATTATATATTAAATATTAAAAAATATACATATATATAAAATCGGGTTGTCTTTACGGTTGAATCGGTTGACCTGTGAACCGGTCACTATACCGGGTCAACTAAAAACCTGGATTTTAAAACATTTCAAAAAATCGAATTACATCATTCGTTAGTTTTTTGGACACTAACCATCCCTCCGTTAGTAAACGGTGCATCATGCATCCCTCTATACGGATGGTGCAAATGATTTTCTCGTTAAGAAATAACAAAAACTCGAAAAATTCGAAAAATGTGTTTATTTAAAAAGATAATATTTTTCGAAAAAAAAATCGTATTTGTTTTTAAAACTTTTTTTCGAAAATAATTTTTATTTCAAAACAAACTATTTTTAAAAAAAAAGTTTTATTTTTTTCGAAACAAGTTATTTTAAAAAAATGTTTAGTTTTTTTTAAAAAAATTTGTTTCCAAAAAAATTCTTTTTTTAAAAAATAACTTGTTTCAAAAAAAAATTATTTTCAACAAAAAATTAAACTTTAGAAAAAAATTATTTTCCAAAAGACGTTAAAATATTTTTTTTGTTAAAAAACCTTAAACTATTTTTTTGGTAAATAGTTGAAATTTTTATTTTTTTTCAAAATAGTCTTACCAAAAAAATATTTTAAGGGCTTTTCGAAAATACTTTTTTTTCTAAACAGTTTAAATTTTCTTCTAAAAAGTTTACTTTCTTTTCAAAAATAACTTTTTTTCGAAAATAAATTTTTTTTTTGAAACAAGTTATTTTAAAAAAAGTTTAATTTTTTTTCGAAAAAACTTTTTTTTAAGATAAAAACATTTTTCGAAATTTATATTTTTGAAAATAATAAGGATCACCATACATCCCAGTAAAAGAAAAAAAAAGATAGGAATACCCTTTTTTTTAGACCTTTTTAATTTTTAACGAGAAAATCATTTGTATCATCCGTTCAGAGAGATGTATGATGCACCGTTCACTAACAGATGAATGGTTGGTGTCTAAAAAACTAACGAATGATGTAATTCGATTTTTTGACATAACACAGGGATGATTTTTGCACTTTGTTTACACATATAAAAAAGGTTTTAATAAACAATGTCTGGTCGATTGAGTTTAACGTGTATTTAGAGCTAAGGGTGAAGGGTCACATCAGCGTCACATTATCACAAATCAATTATCCAAAATACCCCCTTTAGTGGAGAGCCAAACCTTCTCCATTTTGGCTCCACCACTATTTTTAATTTTTTAATTTTTATTTTCACACAAATTAAAATTCATTTCATTCAAATAAAAATTACAAATACATAAATAAAAATTAAAAATACTTAAATAAAAATACACTACACAAACATAAATACAATCCTAAACTAAACACGTTTTAAACAATTACAAAAATTTAAACCCAAAAACGATAAACACTCAAACATTAAAGGTAAAATTTATAAATAAAATATTAAGGAAAAAAGAAGAAAAAAGAGAAAGAAAGAAAAAAGAAAGGGCACCTTGCCAAAAATATGATAAACACACGCAGTACCTATGATAAACACTCATTTCCCTTCTTATTGCCAACGCAACAGAGAGAAAAAAACATGAGTTGTAATGTCTCAAAGCCATTGGATCATGTAGTAGTTAAATCTGAACCGTATAAAATCATATTTGATCTTATCCGCAACTTTTTGAATTGGATAAACATGGTAAAGATCTGTTCGTAACTTTAACAAACTCTCACATTTTTTTCGCTTATTTGGGTTGTCATATTCATTGTCTCCTACTGGAAATAGATAAACGCTAAAATATCGCCTAATTCAAAACCATTTAAATCTTGACCATATATATCAACACTGCTATCTTTTAGTAACAATATTGAGAGAATACCCATAAATTCAAAACACTTTCTGTTTCTCACGCCGGTTTCATAGTAGTCAAAAATTTTTTTATCTAATCTTTATAGATTTAAATTTTGAAACAAACATTTTGCCGCCTATACTCTAACCTAGCATGAATGTTATAGATAGACATCACAAGCGTACTCTTCTTTGCTTCACAATTATTTACAGTTTCTAACCTAACAATATCATGGTAAAGTTATGTTACAACATCTCGCGTAATTTTCTTTATCAATACGTGACATTTTCTTCTATCTTTTATCAGCAAGCCGACTTCTATAAAAATGATCTTCATGTTCATGAGATAACACCCCTTTCTACACTTTCGTTTTGTCTCAGATTACTATTTATTCGTATGAAGGTTCAATGTTGTTTTTCGTCTTCAGTTGGTTGATGAGATGTTTCGTGAATCTATGAAAAGGAAAAAGGAAGCAAACTTGGCAACAACGACGTATGAAATAGACATTCAACTACGAACGCATCAGACGATGTCCTTGATAGTAATGGCAACCCCCTTTATGTACCTTAGTTGAAGATAGGTACATAGATGATTTACTATTGCATCTAAGTAAATATATAGTGGGTCGATATTTGATGGTGTGTGTTAACATGTGAAGCTGGCAGAAACATAAGGACAGAAGATGGTGTATATGTTCTTTTTATAGCTTTTATATGTTGTTTGGACACGCAATTTAGAGGGTTTGTATACTATTCTTTAACAGCTTCCACACATGGTTTAGATAGCATAAATAGGGTTTTTTGAACAAATACTTTTAGAGGTTTGTAAGCTGTTTCTTTCACGGACTTTATATGCTGTTTTGAATAGCAGAAATAGAGCTATTTGGATACTGCTTTTTAGAGGTTTGTATGTTATTTTTTACAGCAAAAAAAGGATTGCTTGGACACATGATTTTGAATAGAAGAAAATAGGGTTATCCGGACACATGCTTATAGAGGTTTGTATGCTATTTTTTTTACATCATGTAACTTGCTCCACTGGCATTATAATTGACCATAATATGTATACTTTAGAGATGTCAATCAAGATCACAAAGACTGCTATAGGTTAAAAAAAATCAATACTTATAAAGATCAGTAATTATCACATAGGATTTACGTCCGAACACGCTTTCAAACTTCTTATTTGAGTGATGCTGCTAATATACACACATTTCAGTCTTAGTTAGCCTCTAATGTTTTATAGACTAAGTTTATGTAACAAATCTTAATTCCTGAGTTTTTGTAGTTGGATTTTATCAATATGTAAATAATTAATGGAAACTAAATTATAGATCTTTTACATCATTGCATTATATACTATTTATCATGCCATCATTAGAAGTTATGCTAATTAGCTAACTTATAATATCAGGTGTTCACTTGGCTTAAAAAAGTCAAGATCAAATAATGACACTTGAAAGTCTCTTGGATCATTGTGGTGAGAATATGAAGCTTAATATCTTTATTCAGGTATGATTTTGGAATACAAAATTCCAAAGTTATGCATGTTTATACATTAACGAAGAAGAAGAGGTCAAAAATGTAATTTCATTTGCTTCATATATGGGCCCGTATGGCATTCTTCATGTCGATGTTAAATGTGAACTCAAATCCTCCATGTTTGTTTCTTTAGAGCCAAACTTTGTCTAAGGTGGTTCTATATTTAGAACGACATGTTCAATATATAGGAGGGGCATTGCAATTATACATCAAACAATAAAGAAGTCGTTCATCGACTATTGGTTGTTTCTTTCTTAGCTATTTCTTTATTTAAACCATGAATATTATTTAGGTACATTGCGTATGTTTTGCTAATAAAATTTGACCTTAACATTTTATTTGAAAATTATATCCTTTAACGTTTTTTCATTAAACATTCTACCACTATACTTCATTTCTACTTAATACTATTTTTATATCTTTAAAAAATCTTAAAGCTAATCCACTGGGACTTGAAGTTATAATCTCATTTTTCATTAGCATTTTTGGTAATTGTATTTTCTTAAATATTATTCATTTGTTTTTCTATTAGCATATGATTCATGAAAATGATGTTAATCGTAAAAGTCAACACTAAACTAT
Source organism: Glebionis coronaria (assembly GCA_025667525.1). Taxonomy (NCBI): domain Eukaryota; kingdom Viridiplantae; phylum Streptophyta; class Magnoliopsida; order Asterales; family Asteraceae; genus Glebionis; species Glebionis coronaria. The sequence continues at coordinate 1,520,900 of JANFOE010000122.1, read as the reverse complement.
ATATGAGACGGACGGAATAAAAATTTATTAATTTTTTACTTAAACTATTAAATCGTTATACTCGAACAACATACGGGTATTGCACTAGATTATTTGCGAAGAAAGTTTTTGTAACACAATAAACAAGTGTATTTAGAAAAATTTGACAATGTATCTTGACTTTTAATATAACTTGAGAGTTTTTTTATGTTTTTTAATTTCATCATATGGTGATTAGATGGGCCGGTATATTTCTCCGGTGAAAACATGACATGCGACGTTAGAAAATTTTTTACAATAGTTTTTTCAAGACATTCACTTCAAGCCTATATAATCAAACAAAAGTTTTATTGTTGTTAGTATATATAAGTTTATATAAGGAAGTTCAATTATGCATGCTTTTTGAACTTCGATTTATATATTTACATTTTTTAAAGTATCATTATTTTTATTTTATTTTTATTTATAGTTAATATATGTTGTTTGTATATTTACTATTAGATTATCGTAAATAAAATAATTATTTTTTTACTGGTGATCCGTGCAACGCACGGGTATTACACTAGTTCTTCTTCATCGAGACAAACACACACAATTGTATCTCTCCTCTTTGCATACTCGTCGGCGCAGCAACGAAGTAACGGAGAAGTGGGGGGTCGGTGTGGCGGCGAGATCCGGCGAAGCCTACACCTCAGCTCGGCGAGGTGATTCGGTCCACCACACCCTCCGCTCTTAGTACACACAAATTTTTTTAATTTATCAAAAAATCATTAAAAATAAAAACTTTGTTGGCCCCTGGTAATTAGTCTTATACTTATTAATTACGAAGTACAAGGCTAACCCATGGTAAAATAATGTAAAAACACGATAAAGATAATAAGTAAAACACAAAAGGTTTTTTCAACGTTTAACTCTTATTATTCAAATAATTATATCCTATTGTATGCGAAGTACAATAGGGATAACCCTCATCCTTTAACACTTGATTCTGTGATCTTATCGTAGGTTTATTTTTTGTCCTGTCGTTATTACGTGTGAGTGGTGTCGGCTTGTGATTCGTTCGCTCCCGATATTTAACTGTGATCATTTAGTAAACGGGGATCTTAATCTTTCCTTTGATTTGTAGCCGGAATCCCTTGTTAAACGATTCGACGTGATCTAGGGTTTTGGTTTGTGGTGCATCTAGGGTTTTTTGTCTTTGCTTATAGCTAGGGTTTTCTGTTTCACTGGGTCTTATTTTATTATTTCAGAGTGGTTCTTTATGATGGTACATTAGGGTTTGGGTGTGTGTCGCTTGGGTTCAAACCCTAGTTTTTTAGGGTTTTGATCTGCTGTGTTCGTGGTTTTTACTTTATTTTGAGAGATGGAAACGGATGATTCTCATGTTGATGCGCAATCGTTGATATCTAATTTTGATCAGTTCATTGATAATTTAAGGTCGGAGGGTCCTCCTACTAAAAATGTTTCGGTGGCATCATTTGTTGAGGGTGCACTAGCGGATGAAGGTAGTAAGGGTACGGGGGCATCGTTTGCCTCGGTCCTTCAGAAGCCCAAATCGAAGGCTGTGAAGATTGATGTGTTGCATAATGATGAGATTGTTGAGGGTGCGAAAATTGCTCTTCCTTTTGAAGCCATGGCGGAAATTAGCTCGAGGTTTGCTAATACTCTATATGGGTATTTCATAGGGAAACGTTTAGCGTTTCCTCTAGTGGAGAACTATGTAAGGAATGCTTGGTCGAAATATGGGCTTAAGCGTGTTATGCTTGATGAAGGTTTCTTTTTATTTCAGTTTGATACAAAAGAGGGTATGGATAGTGTTATGGCGAATGGTCTGTGGTTAATCAGACTTGTTCCGCTGTTTCTCAATATTTGGACGCCTGATATTGTGCTTAGAAAAGAGGAGATTCGGCGTGCTCCTGTTTGGGTTAAGCTTCGTCATGTTCCTATATTGGCGTATTCAGAAGTAGGGCTGAGCCTAATAACAACCCATATAGGTTGACCTATTATGCTGGACTCTTACACGAGCTCCATGTGCTTGAACTCATGGGGAAGGAAGGAGTATGCTAGGGCTCTTATAGAAGTGTCGTCCGAAACTGATTTACTAGAGTCAATTGTGATAGCTATCCCGAAGGGAGACCGTACGGGGCATTCATTGGCCACGATTGAAATAGAATATGAATGGAAACCTCCGCATTGCTCGGGGTGTAAAGTTTTTGACCATAATGATAATTTGTGCCCTAAGGTGATTAGGGAGGAAGTGAAGGGTAAGGAGCAAGGGAATGACGGGTTTACTGAGGTTAAGAGAAAGAAGAATAAAGTGAACCAGGCGGTGCAGGTCAATGGGATTCGTTTATCAAAGCCGGCTTTAAACCTCCATTTTAAACGAGTGGAACAGGGGGAGTCATCCAAATCGCAGCAAGGTAAGAAGGCTGTAAAGTTTTCGAAATCTGGTGATGCCCAAGCTTCTAAGGAGGGTGTGACTGGTGCTCTGCATATTAAGCCCACATCTACACAGCCGACTATTACTAAGTCTATTGTCTCTACTACTAACTCATTTCCTTACTGGACACCAATGATGAGAATGATTACATTAATGATAGTGACAAGGAAGTAGATGAGGAGATTATGATTGATGATAGGCGAGGTACACAAACAGAATTAACGGAAGGAGCAAGCACTCCTGTTACGAAGGTTCACAATGTGTAACATTGCTTCGTGGAATATAAGGGGTATGAATCTCTCCCCTAAACAAACGGAGATTAGGCAGGTGATCTATGAAAATAAGCTTTCGGTATGTGCGATTCTCGAATCTCATGTATCGAATGTTAATTTAGATAAGGTGTGTAAGTCTGTTTTTCATTATTGGTCTTGGGTTTCGAATTCTATTGTGTGTAGCAAGGGGACTCGGATTATTGTGGGATGGAACCAAAATGATGTGGATGTTACTGTTATTCATCAGACTGCTCAGGTTATGCATACCCGTGTGTGGTTTAAGCAGGATAAGAAAGAGTTGTTTTGTTCGTTCATTTATGCCCATAATAGGTATATTCATAGAAGGGAGCTCTGGAGTGGTTTGGAATTACATAACGTGTTTATCAATAATCGTCCTTGGTGTTTGCTTGGGGATTTTAATGCAGCGTTATTTATGGAAGATACTACTGCTGGGGCTTCTTATATGGATATAGCTATGAGAGAATTCAAGGATTGTGTGGCGAATATTGGGATAACTGACGTTCAAAGAGCCGGATTACATTACACATGGAATCAAAAGCCTAAGGGGAAGGATGGGCTCCTTAAGAAGCTGGACCGTATTATGGCGAATTTACAGTTCTATGATATTTTTGAGGGAGCCCATGCTATTTTTAAGCCATATCGTATTTCTGACCATGCTCCTTCAGTTCTTTTCATCCCCAAGGTTGTTAAGGCTGATCCAAAACCTTTTAAATTTTTCAATATTATTATTCATACTGACAGGTTCAAGAACGTGGTTGCTGATGTTTGGAATACGCGGGTGTCTGGTTTTTATATGTTCCAAGTGGTCAAGAAACTCAAATTGTTAAAGAAACCGCTGCGTAAACTTCTCCATGATAAGGGTAATCTTCATCTGAATGTTACTAAACTTCGTAGTCAGTTGGATCAGCTTTAAATTGCTGTGGATCGTGATCCGTTTAATGCTGTTTTACGAGATGAGGAAGCGGTTTGTGTTACAGCTTTCAACGAAGCTGTTTTACTTGAAGAGCAGTTTTTAAAACAGAAAGCTAAGATCCAATGGTTGAAAGAGGGTGATTCTAATTCTGCTTATTTTCATAAGGCAGTGAAGAGCCGTGTCAGTCGGAGCAGAATTGATGTTGTTGCTAATGCTGATGGAATGGTGTTCCAGAATGATCAAGTGGCGGGGGCGTTTGTTCACCATTATGAAACGTTCCTAGGCCAACCTGGTAATACTGTTCCCTTTGATTCTGAAAATTTATTCCATAATCATTTATCGGAAGAGAGTGCTCTAGATATGGTTCGCGATGTGACAAATCATGAAATTAAAATGGCTATGTTCTCTATGGGTAATGAAAAATCTCCTGGCCCTGATGGCTTTACAGCAACGTTTTTCAAAGAGTCTTGGGATATTATTGGATACGATGTGTCTTGTGCTATTTGGGAGTTTTTTATTAATGGTAATTTACTGAAGGAATTGAATCATACGATCATTGCTCTCATTCCTAAGGTAAATGTTCCAGCTCGGGTGAATGATTATAGACCTATATCTTGTTGCAATGTTATATTTAAATGCATTAGTAAAATTATTGCTAATAGGATTAAGGAGAGTTTGAAATTGTTGGTAAGTCCAAATCAATCGGCGTTTATCCCGGGCCGTAGCATTGCGGATAATATTCTTTTAACTCAGGAACTTATGCATAATTATCATTTGGATCGTGGAGTTCCAAGATGTGCTTTTAAAGTTGATATTCAAAAGTCCTATGACACGGTTGATTGGGTTTTTTTAAAAGATGTTCTTCATGGTTTTGGATTCCAAGTTAGGATGATTGGCTGGATTATGGAGTGTGTTACCACGACCTCATTCTCGGTTTGTATTAATGGGTCTCTTCATGGTTATTTCAAGGGTAAAAGAGGGCTCCGTCAAGGGGATCCTATCTCCCCATACTTATTTACTCTTATTATGGAAGTTCTTACTCTTATGCTTCATCGTCGAGTAAGGGACTCCTCCTCTTTTGCTTATCACAGATATTGCTCAAAATTGGAGTTGATTAATTTATGTTTTGCGGATGACTTATTCTTATTTGCTCATGGGGACGTTAATTATGTGATTGTTATTCGTGATGCTTTGGATGAATTTCAAGGTTCCTCGGGGCTGGTTCCTAGTCGTCCAAAGAGTACGGCTTATTTCTGCAATGTTCTTAATCATGTAAAGATATCCATTTTGCAGATATTACCTTTTGAGGAGGGCGGGCTGCCGGTTAAGTACTTAGGAGTTCCGTTGGTATCTTCCCGTCTTATCTTTAATGATTGTAAGGAATTAATTGAGCGGGTCCAAAACCGTATTCATGATTGGAAGAATAAATCATTGTCGATTGCAGGAAGATTGCAACTTATTAGGTCGGTAATTGGTTCCGTGCATGTCTTTTGGGCTTCTGTTTTTGTTCTCCCTATTCGTGTTTTGAAGGAGATTGAGCAACTTATGCGTGGTTTTCTATGGTGCCAAGGTAAAATGCAGCATGGAAAAGCGAAGGTTTGTTGGGATGTGGTTTGTCTTCCAAAGGATGAAGGTGGTCTTGGGATTCGCAAACTGGATCATTTTAATATAGCCTTAATGGTGACGCATATTTGGAAGCTTTTGGCTCGGAAGGAATCGCTTTGGGTAAAGTGGATCCATTCATACAAATTGCGTGGCCGAAGTTTTTGGGATATTCCTTCTCGTGGTAATATGACGTGGGGTTGGCGTAAAATCTTGCAGCTTCGTCCTCTTATCCGAGAGCATGTTTGGTACAAAATTGGTAATGGTTCTCGAGTGATGACTTGGTATGATATGTGGTGTCATCACAGTCCTCTAGCCAATATTATTTCTACGCGGGATATTTTTCGAGCGGGGTACAATTTGTCTTCGACTCTTAATGAGGTGGTGCAAGATGAGGTATGGGGTTGGCCGACTGAATGGTTAGTCAAATATCCTTTCTTACAGCAGATTATTGTTCCTCTTTTATCGGATAGTCCTGATTGTCTAGAATGGCGTGGATTGGGGGGTTTTCTACCTTTTTCGGTTCAAACTGTTTGGGAGTCTATTCGTGTTCGGGATATGAGGGTTCCTTGGTATGAGGTTGTTTGGTTTAATCATTTTATCCCTCGTCACGCTTTTAATATGTGGTTAATTGTCAAGCGTCGGTTAAGAACTCAAGATACTTTACAAGTGTGGGATGTTACTGCGGGTTTGAGCTCGGTTTGTACTTTATGTGAGCGACAACCGGATTCTCATGAACATCTATTTTTTGAGTGTCCTTTTTCCAAACAGGTTTGGTGTCAGGTGGCGGATTTTGCAGGTTTGAGTGCGGCAGGTGTTTCTTTTGACTCAATTATGTCGGTGCTTATCCCTTTGGCAAAATCTAAGACTTCGAAGAGTGTTATTGGTAGGTTGGTTGTTGCCGCTGCCTCTTATTATGTGTGACAGGAACGGAATAGGCGCCTTTACAAGAATTTAAAGAGATCGGTTAAGGAGGTTATTACGTGCATTAGGTCCTCGGTTCGTCTGAAGTTGCTTTCAAGCAGGTTTAAGCGATCCTCCGACGGGCTGACTTTTGCTGGGTTATGGGGTCTTCCGGATTCGGTTTTTCGCTGATTTTGTGGATGAATGCCTTTAGAGGTCTTTGTACCATTAGATGGTTTTTCCCTATTGGTACTTTTGGTTTTGTAATGGTTTGTTAGTTTTCATATGGCATGTCATATGAATTCTTAGAAGTTCAAGTGTCTTACTTGAGGTTAATGTGACATTCAGTCACATTCCAGTGTACTTAACTGTTTTTTGGTGTAATATATTTTACCGGGGAAATTGCCCCTTTACCCAAAAAAAAAAGTACAATAGGGATTAAACAGGCAATGTGTGTTGTGATCTCCCCACTAACAAACAATATCAATCCTAACGATTTAATATGTTCGACGATTAAGACATCAATGAGTTTATACTTAAGTGCTTTTGATCGTTTTTGGAAGAGAGAATTTGTTTGTGATTGTCAAAGCATTAAGGTGCCGTTTGGTTCAAAATTTTGAAATTCTAGAATTTAAAATTCTATTATTTAAAATTCTTAATTTTATTTTCAGAAATTCATAATATTTTGATATCTTAATTTGGGTCAAACCAATTAACACGGATAAATATTTTTTTAAAATTTTCTATTTAAACGAGTAAAAATCGAGTTTTTACTTTTTATATAAATTTTATAAATTTTTTTATATAAATTTAATAAAAAGTTTTTAAAAATTTTAAATTTTTTTTTATAATTTAATAAAAAAATTATAAAAATTTTATAAGATATTTATAGACTTTTTTAGTTTTTTTATAGAATTTCATAAAATTTTATATTTAAATGAGTAAAAACCGAGAAAAACCCACTAGAAAAAAACTTGTAGAAAATAATTGTCAAGTAAATTAAAATTCTTCACTTTTTGAAGGAATTTTAATATCCCTCTTTTTGACAGTTTGGGTAATTCTTAATTCCTTTCTTTTGTCATACCAAACGCAGTATTTTGGGGAAGTTAAAATATAAATGCCATGAATATCCTCCAATATCCGTCAACCAAACGGTCCCTAAATGCACAAACTTGAATTCTCTCTTTTACAATGAGTCTTATTTATAAACTGATACTAGGATTGAGACAAGGAATTGCCATGTGCAATTCCTCTGTCTCAAGTAAGGTACAAGGTACATTATTTGTCATTTACATATTCTAAGTGTTAATGTAATGATGCCTAAAAACGTTAATTGCATTTTTCGGTCTCGCTTTATTTTGATTACGACAATATGTAAAAATCAAGCATTTACGAAAATAATGAAAAACGAATTCTTGAGTTCAAGTATTTTTCATTTCAACCATGGTCACTTAAGGTATGAACAAACAAGTAATTATACTAATTAAGTGATCAAGGATTTAATCTTTTCTTAAAGCTCACTTTTTATTAAGTGTGACAAAGTTTTATTATTAAACTTTGTTTTTAAGAAAATGTTTTATTAAATTAATTATTTGAAAATTTGAAATTTGAAAATGACATATTATATCTTGGTTTGGAATATCCTTTCAGGATATTTTAATCCCCATATTCGATCCAACCCACTAAAGACAAAAGGGAGCGGACTCTACGCCGACGGTTCCTTAGCGCCTACGGCGGTTCCTTGTCGATAAGGAACCGCAGGCAGATATAGTCGTTGGACATTTGTCTTATAAATAGTGGACCATTCTCAGACTTTCAATCCACCTCTTTTGCACATAAACTTTCAGATTCTTACATACTTCTTAAATCACTCAAATCCTTGATCATTTGCTTGATTACTACTTGTTTAGAAGTGAATCTTTCTCCTCCCATCTTTTCCTCTCAAAGTGCAAAGAGAAGAACACTATCATTGTTGAAGTGTTATGTCTACCTCAAAGATCCATTGAAGATCCAAACTTATTTATTCATTGTTGTGTCATTGTTGTGAAGATCCAAGTAGTTGTGTCTATTTGGAAGTTGTGTATGTATGTTAATACTTAGTCCTCAAAGTATATTGGTGTAGATTGGTCCTAGCTAAGATTAGGGCTTGACTTTTAGCTTAGAGTCGGAAATTGGTTAAGCGACGTTGTGTACGGTTTCTCCACCTTAAGGAGCTTGTTGATTAGTGAACTATCGAGTAAGGAGTACTCGAGGAGTGGAGTAGGAACGAGGAGTGAGCTTCGTTGCCGAACCACTATAAATCATTGGTGTTTGGTTTGATCTTTCTTTCCCTTATCTCTTTACATTCTTTATTCTTTATACTTGTGATTATTAGTTTAGTTGCATTATACATTCATTATTCTTTATACTTGTGATTATTAGTTAGTTGCACTATACCTTGTTCATATTGTGTATAAGAAGGTTTCACATAAATACTCAAGCTTAAGTTTTTGAAAAAGGATTTTTAAAACAAAACTTTAACAAGCAAATTTAAGAAACTATTCAACCCCTCCTTCTAGTTTCTACAATTGGTATCAGAGCGTGGTTGCTCAAGATTTTTTAAGATATATTGTATTTTAAAACTTGAATCGATCTATGGATTCCAACAAGTATCTAGAAGGGCAATCCATGCAAAGACCACCTCTTTTTGAAACCGATAGTTTTATTTATTGGAAAAATAGGTTTGAGACTAATGTAAAATTAAAAGATTTAGATCTTTGGCATGTTATTACCAATGGTGACTTTTTGCCATTTCAATATAATGAAGTTTCTAAAAGTAAGGAGATAGTTACTTTTGATAAAGCTAATGATGATACTAAAAGAAAACTTGCTAAAAATAATGAGGCTAAAATGGTGATTTATAATGCTTTACCAAAGAAAGAGTATGAAAGGAATTTTATGTTTGAAACCGCTAAAGACATTTAGAATACTCTTTTAGTAACCCACCAAGGTAATAGCCAAGTCAAAGAAAGTAAAATCGATCTTCTTGTTCAACAATATGAACAATTTGTCATCTTAGAAGATGAAACCATAGATAGTGCATTTGCTAGATTTAACACTACTATTACTAGTCTAAAAGCACTTGATGAAGGTTTTTCTAGCAAGAACAATGTTAGGAAGTTTCTTAGGGCGTTGCATCCCAAATGGAGAGCTAAAGTCACGACGATTGAAGAATCAAAGGATCTCGCCAATTTATCACTCGATGAACTCATTGGTAACTTGAAGGTTCATGAGATGATAATTTTGAAGGACTCGGAAATGGTGAAAACTAAGAGTGAAAGAAAGTCTCTTGCACTCAAAGCCAAGAAGGCACAAAGTGATCATGAAAGTTCCACGGATAGTGATGATGAAGAATATGCTTTGGCGGTTAGAGACTTTAAGAAGTTCTTCAAAAGACGAGGTCAATACGTGAGGCAACCAAACAACAACAAGAAACCCTTCTCCAAAAACCGATTTGCCAAAGACGATAAAGGTGATAGGAAATGTTTTAGATGTGGTGATCCAAATCATTTCATTGGTGATTTTCCTAAGCCTTCACGTGACAGGAACCACACGGCGTTCGTTGGAGGTTCATGGAGCGATAGCGGTGAAGATGTTGATGACTACCCAAAAGATGAGAAGTGTCTCATGGCTCACACTTCTAAAGAGGTACTTTCCGAAGCCGAGTATTATAGCAATAATATTTCTTCTCAAGATGATAGTGAATTAGAAGGCCAATACAATAACTTGCATAAGCTTAGTCTAAAATTTATTGAAAAGAACAAAGTGCTAAAATCAACTAGAACTAAGCTTGAAAACGAGATTAGTGAGCTAAAAGAGAAATTAGCCAATCTTGAGAAAAATAAAGAAATAGACCTAGGATGCTTAAAATGTGAAAACCTTAGGCAAGAAAATGAAAACCTTAAGAGCACCTCCATTAGACTTGAAAAGTTCATGAGAGGTACTAATGCTCTTGATGATATGTTAAACAAACAAATTCATTCTAAGGAAAAACTTGGGTTAGGATATAACACTAGTGAAGCATCAACTAGTGAACCAAAACAAGTTAGGTTTTCAGAAAAACAGTCCCCTGTACGCGGTGCTCCAATATATGGGGCGGTTCCTTATCGCTATGGAACCGCCGATGGAGCTATGGAACCGTGTCCAGAAGAAGAGTTTTGTGAAAATCCTGAATTTTTTGAAAAGTCAATTTTAGGTGAAGGACCAAAACATATTCTTATTAACAAGGTCAAAGTACCTATAATCGAAAAGCCTACTCTAGATAAATTCTACAAGCCCTTGAGTAAACCTCTAATGGGAACTAGAAACTTATATAGACAAACATCTACTCCTCCAAGAGTACGAAGAATCTAAACCTAGAAGTAGAACACCTAGGCCAAAAAGAGTTGATCAAGCTAAACCACGACCTAGGAGTAAAACCCCAACACCTAGGAGAAATAATAATAATACTAGATCAAGATCAAAGACACCTAGGAGAAACTATGGAAAACAAAATGGCCATATGAATTGGAATAATTTTCAACAACAATACTTTTCCCCATGGGTAATGTCTCCTTCATTCATGCATCCCAACCAAATGCAAGGGATGTTTGGAACTAACAATTTTGGACCCATGAGATATTGGGGACCAAATGTTTGATCTTGTGTGTTGTTACCTAGATATGCTTGGGAATTGATCTAGAGTCCGACGAGTGGATTAAGGATAGTGGTTGTTCTAAACACATGACGGGTAATCGGAGTTTGTTCTCACACTACAAAGCATATGATGGAGGTAACATTACATTCGCTAGTAATAGACGTGGTAATATCATTGGCAAAGGTACGATATCTCTTGACTCTACGACTATAGAAAACGTAGAGCACGTAGATAACTTAGGTTTTAACCTTCTAAGTATAGGTCAAATTTGTGACAATAAGTGTAAGGTCATCTCTTCGGAATATGAAAGTGAAATCGTAAAAGATGGAAAAGTCATTGGAAAAGGTGTTAGAAAGCATGAGATTTATGTCATGAAGGTTAATAGGAAGTCAAAGGACAACTTATGTCTAGCGACTTTAGATGATAGTTCTACTCTTTGTCATAGGATATTAGGTCATGCTAATATGTGTTTAATTCAATCTTTAGTCTCTAAGGAGTTGGTAAGACATCTCCCCAAGATGAAGTTTGATAGTCACTTTTGTGATGCTTGAATAATTGGGAAGCAAGTTCACTCAAGTTACAAAGCCAAGAATTTGGTTTCGACGTCTCGGTGTTTAGAGCTCCTACATATGGATCTCTTTGGACCTTCCGCCATACGGAGTTATGGAGGTAACCTTTATACCCTAGTTATAGTTAACGACTACTCTAGATTCACTTGGACTAGATTTTTGGCGTCTAAGAATGAAGCTTTCGATCACTTCGAAACCTTTAGTCGAAGAATTCAAAATCAACTAGGATGTTCAATTGTCTCTATTAGGACGGATCATGGTAGGGAATTTAATAATGAAGTGCAATTTGGTGCCTTTTGTGAAGCTCATGGTATTACCCATAACTTCTCGGCTCCTCGCACTACACAATCAAATGGGGTAGTTGAAAGGAAAAATAGGACCATCCAAGAGATGAGTAGGACGATGTTAAATGAGCAATCTTTGCCTCAAAAATTTTGGTGCAATGCCGTGGACACATCGTGTGACAAATCTAACATTTTCAGGTAGTGAAATATTTTCTCATATAATATTTTGAAACTTATTTTTGTGTTGGTTGACGAACTCACAATTTACGGATTTAAATTTGGGCTTACGTGTATAATTTGGCGTCTTTTACGACTAAACCGGAAACCTTAGGATTACGTATTTACGTTTTTGAACTCCGTTTTTGATGAGACAATTTTTATTGGATTCGTTTTGTGACGGTGATTCATAATTTATAAAAACGTTTTTCGTAAAACGACCCGAGGGCACGCAAATCGAGAAAACTAGAATCGAGAAATACCCGTAAACTAGTGAGATGGGACAAAACACTTTGCCCCATCCCACTAGCTTATATGCGACGGCAAGGAGGACACCACCACACATAGGTGGCATCAATTTGGCTAAGTTACACAAGTGTAAGCTTTAGCTTACACTTTAAGCCAACACATTTTACCACTAAACAAAACTAGCTAATGGTTTTCATTCTAACCATTTCCTACATGCAATTCACTCTAAAACTCTCTCTACTCCACCCTTGTGCCGTCCCACATCAAGCAACAAACCCCATCATTGATCTTTTCTAACTACAAACCACATGTTTACTAGTCCTATTAAGGTGTTTCCTTGAAGCCTTGATCATTTGGTGGCCATATAACCAACTTTGGAGGTGATTTGCTTGTGTCCTAGGGCTGATTTTCCAACATATGATCTTGATATTTGATGGTCTTGGAGATACTTGTTGTGTTCATCAAGTTCTTGCCTTCCTAAAACAAGAAATCCACTTGGATTGGTAAAGAAGATCATCCTCTACATTTTTCTCTTATTATTTTGTAAAGAACAAATGTATTTTCTTTCATTTTGTATATGTATATGATGTATATATGATGATAAAAATGTTGTGTGGGGATCAAGTGTTGATAAACATGCTTAAAAATGATGATAACCATAAGAAATGAAGCTAAAATCATGACTAATTAGTTGGCTGTATAAAAACAGTAGATAACTAAATGATGAACTGATAAAAATGCATGGTTTGATCTATTTACAGTAAAGTAGATGATGTTATACACATGTGAGAGTTGGCCATGCAATGGAATCAAAATAATGAGTGAGATATGATCAAAACAAGTTAGGTGGTACAACCTGAATAAGCAGTTTTGTAGGGACTGTTAAGGCAACTTAGACTTAAAATGGGCAGTAGCTATAATTAAGTTATATGTAGCACATATTATGAAGAAGTTGTCATCCAAAAATGAGCTTCTAAGTCATTGTAGAACTCTAGATATGATAAAAATGGTGAATATGAAGTTAAAAATCAGATTTTGGAAATAATGTTTATTATTATTATATAAGCACTCACTTTATAATTTATAAAATGTAAAATGTAAACCCACTAACTTATAAAACTTATTTATATAAATGTATAAAAGGTTAATTAAATGGGTAAATTATATAAATGGTGGTAAAATAATATTTATAAGTAATAAAAACTATAAACTTGATTTTTACGACTTTTTCGGCTATTGCCGTAAAATTAACGTTTTTCGCCAAATAAAACTTAGACGACCAAACCCGTCTAATGTAAAGTTTATAAAAGTTGTATACTGATGTATAAGTAACTAATACAAGTAAAAACCGATAAAACCCGAACTATAAGAATTACGGACATTTACGAGCTAACTAAACCTATTAGACTAATAATTGGACTTAATAAGATAAATACTTGTAAAAAGAATTATTTGGGCTTAACCCATTTGGGCCCAACATGAAAAGTATATATACTGATCATATAGGTATAAAATGGGTAAAAACAAGTTAAAGAATTTATAAAAGACTTAATGGACTTAAAATAGGTAAAATCGGTAAAACTAGTGAACTAGTAAGACGATACTAAAACATAAACGCTAAAATGAGCAAACAAGGATTTATAAACCCACTTGATCATCATCATATGTACAAAATCATCATATGTATATTGTTATTTTGATAAAAGTCATTGGACCGAGTCTAAGACCGATTATTATTTATATAGGTTTCCGTGACCGAAGCACGCCCGTAGCCGATAATCCGCCTTTCATTAACAACGTGAGTTCATAGCCTCGCACTCTTTTAAATGTTTTATAAAATGATTTGTAAACCCGCGAGGGAGATAACATGCTAGATTTTTATAAAAATAGAACACAAGTAGTCCCGATTGTATGCTAAATGATATGGACCCGAATGATGCTATGACCCTATATTCAAGACTAAAAGGATTATTAGTAGTTAGGTTATGTCACTTAAAGTCCCATTAGCATGAATTGTGAACTACCGGGTTTTGGTAGACGCTTATGCATTTGATAGTACTATTTGGGGACGATCACCCCAGTTCGCGCCTTGACGGTTGATCCCCGTCGTACCACATTGATTGGTAAGCGAATTTATGTATGAGAAGATTCCATAGCGTGATTTTTGTGACGACACGCTAACTTAGATGGGCAAATTGTTTGTCGGGTTCGCGGCCCGCTGTTTTCACAGTAAGGTAACAATGTCATGCGGCTAATAATAATCCTAAAACGTATCCAAATTCAGATACTACAATCTATACGACATGTATAATCTAAGTATCCTATATATGATAACGACGCTATTACGATGAATATATTACCTATCATGGTAATATAGAGACTACGGTCTCATGGACGGTTTCAGATGTATGCTTGATATATATATTGCCTGACTAGCAATATGTGGACTTACTTCCGATATTATACTTGTGTTCTGATTTTAAATGAATGTAAATGATTGTTTTATATAACGGTTTTCATTAAACTCTATGAATTCACTCGGCATTCGCTGATATGATTTTTGCATGTTTTCTATCTCAGGTGCTTGAAGGTAATCTGGATGGAGATCGACTCTGATGGCCCACACTTAATATTAAAAAGGTTCATTCGATCTGTGTTTTGTAAACTTAATGACCTGTATAATTTGGGACCTGTTGTACACTTTTGAAACTTTTTATCGAATGAATGTTTGTTAAACCTTGTACAACCATTTTTATGTGTTGTCTATGATTGGAGTTATTGTGCTATCCCGTAACACTCTGAAAGACCCTTCCGCTGTACCGATACGAAAAATGAGAGTGTTACAGTTTGGTATCAGAGCTCTCGTTGTAGAGAACAAAAGATTTTAAAAACCAAGGTTTTGAACAAAACTTTTCAAAATCTTTTGACAATGAACATTTGACAAAATATTTGAAAAATCTTTTGACTATAACGGTGCCAGAGATCTCCGACGTTACCAACAAGCCCTATCGAGAAGATATATATTTTGATATATATAATTTAATTTATATATATGTATATATCGTGATTTCATTATGTAATTGTTTAACTAGTATGTTATCCTAATACGAGATATATATATATATATATATATATATATATATAAATGCAGATTGTCATGGCTGACCCTAATATTCCTGTAGAAAACCATGCTATTCCCGAACCTAATATAGAAGATGATCCTTATTTAGACTTAGTAGATTTTGATATTGATGATGAGGAGGAACCATTTGAGGATCCCGAGCCCGAGTTAGGACTAGGAGATCAGATTGCCCCTCAGGTTGACTTAGTAGAGAATGATATTGAGAATGTGGAGATTGAGAATATGGATAGTGAGAATGTGGAGATTGAGAATGTGGATATTGAGAATGTGGAGATTGAGAATGCTGATATTGAGAACGATGATGAGATTGGGTTAGATGATTTAGATGACGAGATTGACGACGAGGATGTCGAGGAGGATGTAGGTATAGATATTGAGGTTGATGACGATGAGGAAGCCGAGCTTATTTATCCGTATGATGTTCCAGAGGGCGAGCCTTTGCCCCCACCAGTTTGTTTGTCTGATTCTGAGGATGAGTTACCTAGGGACGAGATGTCTGAATCGTCTGAATCTGATTCTGAATCAGAGGAGGATGAGGATGACGATGCACCTGACGGTACCGATGGTATTGCTACTTGTAGACGTGAGATAGGAGAGTCGTCTAGTACTCGAGAGGCTACTCATATTGATGGTCTTGCACCATGGGCCTTGCGACGTGATCTAGATGCTTCCCGTGTTAAGAGTTGTGTGACAGAGGTTGGATTAGGTGTTGTTCAGACTCAGGTTGCTTATCTGGAGTCGAAGACAAAGGTTGGCGAGAAAGAGCGAGAATTGCTTAGTCTGGATTTGAGTGATGTAGAACGTGGTTTGAATGAGGCTTTTAGGAGGTTATCGGTGTTGGAAAGTGGTGAGTATGCTGCTATGAAGAGAAAGGTGAATTCTATGGAGATTCAGTTGAGTGTGGCTCGTGCGATGCGTGAGAAAGCTGAAAAGGAGTTGAATATATCTGTGGGTTGGAACAGTAGATTTTATGCCGACATGGTTGAAAGAGGAGTAATCCGTAAGCGCCCAGCTGAAGATGTGTCTAGTGATCGTCCGACGAAGATCCAGAAGACGATGGATGATGGACCATCTTGCGGTTCTCAGTAGACCAGTCTGTGTTTAGTAGTGACCTTCATATCTTTTGTGTTTATAGCTTTGACTGAACCGACTTGTTAGTAGTAGACTTGGCACGAATTTTGAGTGTATATAGTGTTAGAACTTTGATATGGGATGTACTAAGACAATACTTTTGTTTCAGATCGAATGAAATATGTACCTTGTCTTGAATTCCATATTGTGCCTTATTTGTATCTTGATTATGAATTCGATCCATATTATATGAATCCTTTGTTGGATGAATGCTTAATACTTTGAAATTGTGGGATTATAGAACTATGCCGCCCAAGAAGGCTGTGATTGAGGATGATGTACGTAGGATAATTACGGAGCAAGTTACCGCATCTATGACTGAATTTATGGCAAATGCTAGAAATGAAGCTGGCGGTAGTGGAGCTGGCGGTAGTGGAGCTGGCGGTAGTGGAGCTGGCAGTAGTGGAGCTGGCGGTAGTGGAGCTGGCGGTAGTGGAGCTGGCGGTAGTGGAGCTGGCGGTAGTGGAATTGGCGGTACTTATGTGAATGTGAATGCTAATAATGTGAATGCTAATGCTGGAGGAAATATAGGAGGACTTGGAACGAATGCACCTGAAGTTGGTGGATGTACTTATGTGACGTTCATGAAGTGTGAACCTCTACCTTTTAATGGAACTGAAGGTGCTGTAGGACTAAGCCAGTGGATCGAGAAGATTGAATCGGTGTTTAGGATTAGTAAGTGTAAGGAGGAAGATAAGGTGACTTTTGCTATGGCTACTCTTAAAGGTCGTGCGTTGACTTGGTGGAACGGGAGAATTGCTTTCATGGGTCTTGATGCTGCTAATGCTACTCCTTGGCCTGAAATCAAGAAGTGGATGACTTTGGAGTTTTGTCCTCATAGTGTGATCATTAGGTTAGAACAAGAGTTGATTCATTTGAGAATGAAAGGTGTGGACATTGATAGTTACACGAATCGATTCCATGAGTTGGCCTTGCTATGTCCTCGATTGGTTGAACCCGAAGAGATCCGAATTGAGCAATATGTGAAAGGGTTGACTAGGAATATCCGGGGGGACGTGACATCATCTAAACCACTGACCATTGATGATGCTGTTCGAATGGCTTACCAACTCATTGGACAGATAATTCAGGATAAAGAAGATGAAGCCCGTGTAGGTGAGAAAAGAAAGGGAGACGGTGATCGTGTAGATAGAGGTGATAATAGGAAGAATTTCAATCGCCGTCAGAACAAGAGAAAGGGGAATGCAAATGCTCTTACCTACAATGCACCACGCAACGATGATAGATGTCCTAAGTGTGGCAACAAGAGGCATCCTGGCGACTGCTGGAAGTGCCGAAATTGCGGAAATCTTGGACACAAGGTTGAAAGGTGTAAGAAGGGAACGATTTGCTTCAACTGTAATGAAGAAGGTCATAGGAAATCGGAATGCCCCAAGTTGAAAGCGATTGTACCTGGAAGAAACCCCCAGGGTGGTATCTACCAACTTGGAACAATTGAGGTGAAGAAAGAGGATCCGAATGTCGTTACCGGTACGTTTTTACTCAACAATCATTATGCTGTTGCTTTATTCGATTCGGGTGCCGATAGGAGCTTTGTATCCACTAAATTTAGTGCCCTTATTGATATTGAACCTGTTGAGATAAGTACCAGTTACGAGGTGGAATTGGCTGATGGTAAATTAGTGAAAACTAATAAGCTATTAGAAGGATGCTCTCTAAATCTCTTGAACCATTCCTTTCCGATTGATTTGATGTTGATA
This sequence comes from Glebionis coronaria, assembly GCA_025667525.1. Lineage (NCBI taxonomy): Eukaryota > Viridiplantae > Streptophyta > Magnoliopsida > Asterales > Asteraceae > Glebionis > Glebionis coronaria. Next base: position 1,502,783 of record JANFOE010000122.1, on the reverse strand, counting down.
GAATTAGGTATTTTTGATATTATTATTGGTATGGATTGGTTGTCGTTGAATAATGCTACTATTTTGTGTGGAGAAAAGAAGGTTAAGATTCCTCTTAGGAATAGGACGTTAATAATTGATGGTAGTCGAGGTGAATCCCGTTTGAAAATCGTTTCATGTATTAAAGTCCAAAAGTACATCAGGAACAGTTGTGAGTTATTCTTAGCTCAAGTGACCGGGAATGAGTCTAGGGAGAAACGATTGGAAGATGTACCTATTATTTGTGAATTTCCTGAGGTATTTCCTAAAGATTTACCAGGACTTCCACCGATAAGGCAAGTAGAGTTTCGAATCGATTTAATTCCTGGTGCTGCACCGGTGGCACGTGCGCCTTACCGATTAGCCCCTTCTGAATTAAAGGAGTTATCTGAGCAACTTAAGGAGTTGTCTGATAAAGGTTTTATTCGACAGAGCTCGTCGCCTTGGGGAGCTCCAGTCTTGTTCGTTAAGAAGAAGGATGGATCTTTTCGTATGTGCATTGATTATAGGGAACTGAATAAGTTGACAATTAAGAATCGATATCCTTTACCTAGGATTGATGATTTGTTTGATCAACTGCAAGGATCTAGTGTGTATTCTAAGATAGATTTGCGGTTAGGATATCACCAACTTCGCGTCCGTGAAGAAGATATTCCTATAACTGCATTTAGAACTCGTTATGGACACTATGAATTTCAAGTAATGCCATTTGGGTTAACTAACGCACCTGCGGTTTTCATGGATTTAATGAATCGAGTGTGCAAGCCCTACTTGGATAAATTTGTGATTGTGTTTATTGACGATATTCTAATCTATTCTAAGAATGAAGATGAGCATAGAGAACATTTGAGGATTGTTTTGAAGTTGTTGAGGGATGAAAGGTTGTATGCTAAGTTTTCGAAATGTGATTTCTGGTTAGATTCTGTGCAATTTCTTGGTCATGTGATTAACAGAGATGGAATTCATGTTGATCCTGCAAAGGTTGAAGCTATTAAGAATTGGTCTGCACCGACAACGCCAACGGAAGTGCGACAGTTCTTAGGATTAGCTGGCTATTATAGGCGATTCATTAAAGAATTTTCTTTGATAGCTAAACCCTTGACTAAGCTTACTCAGAAGAATAAACCTTTCGTTTGGGGAAGTGATGAAGATGGAGCATTTCAGACATTGAAGCAAAAATTATGTAGTGCGCCAATCTTATCATTACCCGAAGGGAGTGAAGATTTTGTAGTGTATTGTGATGCATCTCTTAGAGGTTATGGAGCTGTTTTGATGCAGAGAGAGAAGGTGATAGCTTATGCTTCTAGGCAATTAAGGAAGAATGAAGAGAATTATACTACTCATGATCTTGAGTTAGGAGCTGTGGTCTTTGCTCTTAGGTTGTGGAGACATTATCTGTATGGCACCAAGTGTACGGTATTCACCGATCACAAAAGCCTACAGTATATTCTCGACCAGAAGGAATTGAACATGAGGCAACGAAGATGGATAGAGTTGTTAAGTGACTATGACTGTGATATAAAATATCACCCAGGAAAAGCCAATGTTGTTGCTGATGCGTTGAGTAGGAAAGATAGAGAGCCTATCAGGGTGCGTTCTCTAGTCTTGACCGTGCACAATAATTTGCCTGAGCAAATTAGAAATGCGCAAATAGAAGCTTGTAAGAAGGATAATTTTGTTAATGAAGGGTTCCGAGGAGAAGGAGATCCTTTAGAGGTTAGAGCTGATGGAGTGAAATGTTTAAGAGGTCGTATGTGGATACCTAAGTTTGGAGGCTTAAGAGATTTGGTTATGTTAGAATCCCATAAATCTAAGTATTCCATTCATCCGGGATCTGATAAGATGTACCATGATTTGAAGAAGTTGTATTGGTGGCCGAATATGAAAGCTGACATAGCTATGTATGTTCTTCAATGCTTGACTTGTGCTAGAGTTAAAGCGGAACATCAAAAGCCATCAGGACTACTTCAACAACCAAAGATTCCTGAATGGAAGTGGGAGCGAATTACGATGGACTTTATCACCAAGCTTCCTAGAACATCATCTGGAAACAATTCGATTTGGGTTATTGTCGATAGACTGACCAAATCAGCACACTTCATTCCGGTTAAGGAGCAGTTCTCACTGGAGAAGCTGACTCGAATATACCTTGATAATGTTGTATGCAAGCATGGAGTGCCTGTATCGATCATTTCAGATCGAGATCCTAGATTCGCATCGAATTTTTGGAAATCTCTCCAAAGATCTTTGGGAACGAATCTCGATATGAGCACTGCTTATCACCCCCAGACTGATGGGAAGAGTGAAAGGACGATACAAACACTGGAAGATATGTTGAGAGCTTGTGTGTTAGACTTTGGTAAGAATTGGGATAAACATTTGTCGTTAGCAGAGTTTTCGTATAACAATAGTTACCATTCTAGTATTAAGGCTGCACCGTTTGAAGCTTTGTATGGTAGGAAGTGTAGATCTCCTGTATGTTGGAGTGAAGTTGGGGATACCCAACTCACGGGACCGGAATTGATCCGGGAGACTACGGAGATGATAGTTCAGATTAAGAAGAGGTTGTTGACTGCCCGTAGTAGACAGAAAAGTTACGCGGATGTGCGGCGGAAGCCAATGGAGTTTGAAGTGGGTGACCGAGTAATGTTGAAAGTATCGCCATCGAAAGGCGTTATCAGATTTGGAAAGCGAGGAAAATTGAATCCCCGTTATATTGGACCCTTTAAGATTTTATCTAGAGTAGGTCCGGTGGCTTACAAACTAGAGTTACCCCCAGAACTTCATGGTGTTCACAACACATTCCATGTATCTAATCTGAAGAAATGTCTAGCAGTGAGTGATGAGAAAATTCCGTTAGGTAAGGTTCGAATAAATGGGAAGTTGCATTTTATCGAAGAGCCAGTAGAAGTTATGGACCGTGAGGTAAAGCAACTGAAACAAAGTCGGATACCTATTGTCAAGATCCGATGGAATTCAAAGCATGGACCGGAGTATACTTGGGAACGAGAGGATGAAATGTGGAAGAAATATCCGCACCTCTTCGATTTCAATAAGAAACGGACATCCAAATGAAATAGATCACGAGGACGTTGATCCCTTTTAGGAGGAAAAGCTGTGACAAATCTAACATTTTCAGGTAGTGAAATATTTTCTCATATAATATTTTGAAACTTATTTTTGTGTTGGTTGACGAACTCACAATTTACGGATTTAAATTTGGGCTTACGTGCATAATTTGGCGTCTTTTACGACTAAACCGGAAACCTTAGGATTACGTATTTACGTTTTTGAACTCCGTTTTTGATGAGACAATTTTTATTGGATTCATTTTGTGACGGTGATTCATAATTTATAAAAACGTTTTTCGTAAAACGACCCGAGGACACGTAAATCGAGAAAACTAGAATCGAGAAATACCCGTAAACTAGTGAGATGGGACAAAACACTTTGCCCCATCCCACTAGCTTATATGGGACGGCAAGGAGGACACCACCACACATAGGTGGCATCAATTTGGCTAAGTTACACAAGTGTAAGCTTTAGCTTACATTTTAAGCCAACACATTTTACCACTAAACAAAACTAGCTAATGGTTTTCATTCTAACCATTTCCTACATGCAATTCACTCTAAAACTCTCTCTACTCCACCCTTGTGCCGTCCCACATCAAGCAACAAACCCCATCATTGATCTTTTCTAACTACAAACCACATGTTTACTAGTCCTATTAAGGTGTTTCCTTGAAGCCTTGATCATTTGGTGGCCATATAACCAACTTTGGAGGTGATTTGTTTGTGTCCTAGGGCTGATTTTCCAACATATGATCTTGATATTTGATGGTCTTGGAGATACTTGTTGTGTTCATCAAGTTCTTGCCTTCCTAAAACAAGAAATCCACTTGGATTAGTAAAGAAGATCATCCTCTACATTTTTCTCTTATTATTTTGTAAAGAACAAATGTATTTTCTTTCATTTTGTATATGTATATGATGTATATATGATGATAAAAATGTTTTGTGGGGATCAAGTGTTGATAAACATGCTTAAAAATGATGATAACCATAAGAAATGAAGCTAAAATCATGACTAATTAGTTGGCTGTATAAAAACAGTAGATAACTAAATGATGAACTGATAAAAATGCATGGTTTGATCTATTTACAGTAAAGTAGATGATGTTATACACATGTGAGAGTTGGCCATGCAATGGAATCAAAATAATGAGTGAGATATGATCAAAACAAGTTAGGTGGTACAACCTGAATAAGCAGTTTTGTAGGGACTGTTAAGGCAACTTAGACTTAAAATGGGCAGTAGCTATAATTAAGTTATATGTAGCACATATTATGAAGAAGTTGTCATCCAAAAATGAGCTTCTAAGTCATTGTAGAACTCTAGATATGATAAAAATGGTGAATATGAAGTTAAAAATCAGATTTTGGAAATAATGTTTATTATTATTATATAAGCACTCACTTTATAATTTATAAAATGTAAAATGTAAACCCACTAACTTATAAAAATTATTTATATAAATGTATAAAAGGTTAATTAAATGGGTAAATTATATAAATGGTGGTAAAATAATATTTATAAGTAATAAAAACTATAAACTTGATTTTTACGACTTTTTCGGCTATTGCCGTAAAATTAACGTTTTTCGCCAAATAAAACTTAGACGACCAAACCCGTCTAATGTAAAGTTTATAAAAGTTGTATACTGATGTATAAGTAACTAATACAAGTAAAAACCGATAAAACCCGAACTATAAGAATTACGGACATTTACGAGCTAACTAAACCTATTAGACTAATAATTGGACTTAATAAGATAAATACTTGTAAAAAGAATTATTTGGGCTTAACCCATTTGGGCCCAACATGAAAAGTATATATACTGATCATATAGGTATAAAATGGGTAAAAACAAGTTAAAGAATTTATAAAAGACTTAATGGACTTAAAATAGGTAAAATCGGTAAAACTAGTGAACTAGTAAGACGATACTAAAACATAAACGCTAAAATGAGCAAACAAGGATTTATAAACCCACTTGATCATCATCATATGTACAAAATCATCATATGTATATTGTTATTTTGATAAAAGTCATTGGACCGAGTCTAAGACCGATTATTATTTATATAGGTTTCCGTGACCGAAGCACGCCCGTAGCCGATAATCCGCCTTTCATTAACAACGTGAGTTCATAGCCTCGTACTCTTTTAAATGTTTTATAAAATGATTTGTAAACCCGCGAGGGAGATAACATGCTAGATTTTTATAAAAATAGAACACAAGTAGTCCCGATTGTATGCTAAATGATATGGACCCGAATGATGCTATGACCCTATATTCAAGACTAAAAGGATTATTAGTAGTTAGGTTATGTCACTTAAAGTCCCATTAGCATGAATTGTGAACTACCGGGTTTTGGTAGACGCTTATGCATTTGATAGTACTATTTGGGGACGATCACCCCAGTTCGCGCCTTGACGGTTGATCCCCGTCGTACCACATTGATTGGTAAGCGAATTTATGTATGAGAAGATTCCATAGCGTGATTTTTGTGACGACACGCTAACTTAGATGGGCAAATTGTTTGTCGGGTTCGCGGCCCGCTGTTTTCACAGTAAGGTAACAATGTCATGCGGCTAATAATAATCCTAAAACGTATCCAAATTCAGATACTACAATCTATACGACATGTATAATCTAAGTATCCTATATATGATAACGACGCTATTACGATGAATATATTACCTATCATGGTAATATAGAGACTACGGTCTCATGGACGGTTTCAGATGTATGCTTGATATATATATTGCCTGACTAGCAATATGTGGACTTACTTCCGATATTATACTTGTGTTCTGATTTTAAATGAATGTAAATGATTGTTTTATATAACGGTTTTCATTAAACTCTATGAATTCACTCGGCATTCGCTGATATGATTTTTGCATGTTTTCTATCTCAGGTGCTTGAAGGTAATCCGGATGGAGATCGACTCTGATGGCCCACACTTAATATTAAAAATGTTCATTCGATCTGTGTTTTGTAAACTTAATGACCTGTATAATTTGGGACCTATTGTACACTTTTGAAACTTTTTATCGAATGAATGTTTGTTAAACCTTGTACAACCATTTTTATGTGTTGTCTATGATTGGAGTTATTGTGCTATCCCGTAACACTCTGAAAGACCCTTCCGCTGTACCGATACGAAAAATGAGAGTGTTACACATAGACTTACATTCTCTACCGAATTCTTATTCGACCTTTTATAGGAATGACCCCCTATGAGATTCTTAAAGGTAAGAAGCCCTCATTGGAATACTTTAGGGTGTTTGGAAGCAAGTGCTTCATTCTCAACACCAAAGATTACCTAACTAAGTTTGACCCAAAGTCTTACGAAGGTATCTTTTTAGGTTATTCTCAAGCTAGCAAAGCCTACATAGTCCTCAATAGAACCTCAGGTGTAATTGAAGAATCACTTAACGTGACATTTGATGAAACCCCACCTTCATCTAAGACACCACCTTTGGTAGATGATGAATTAGATGAAATAGACATAGTTAATGCTAAAGATGTTAGAAACATAGAAGTTGAAGACCTTAGTGTTGAAAAGGGAGTAAACATTAAGGAGTCTAAGGATCATGCTCTTGATAACGTCATAGGCGAATTAAATCAAAGGACCCTAAGATCTCAAGTCCAAAATCAAAGTAACTTCTTTTGTTTCGTCTCCTTGATTGAACCAAAGAATGTTAAAGAAGCTTTGATGGATGAGAGTTGGGTCATCGCTATGCAAGAATAATTGAATCAATTCATTGCTAATGACGTTTAGGAACTTGTTCCTCCGCCTAGAAGTTCGACCATCATAGGAACCAAATGGGTCTATAGGAATAAGTTAGATGAGAATGGTGTTGTGTCTCGTAACAAGGCTAGACTTGTAGCTCAAGGCTATAATCAACAAGAAGGTATTGATTATGATGAGACATACGCACCCGTAGCTAGATTAGAATACATTAGAATCCTCTTAGCTTACGCTTGTGCTTTAGACTTTAAGCTTCAACAAATGGATGTAAAGAGTGCATTTCTTAACGGTTTGATCAATGAGGAGGTATATGTGGCTCAACCTCCCGACTTCATTGATTTTGAGAACCCGGATCATGTTTACAAGCTTAAGAAAGCTCTTTATGGTCTTAAACAAGCACCTAAAGCTTGGTATGATAGACTTAAAAGCGTTTCTTGTAAAACATGAGTATACTATGGGGATGGTTGACAATCCACTCTTTACAAAGAATAAAGGTTCTCACCTCATTATCGTACAAATATATGTTGATGACATTATATTTGGTTCAACTTGTCAATCATTGTGTGATGACTTTGCCAAAATCATGCATGACGAGTTTGAAATGAGTATGATGAGAGAACTTAACTTCTTTTTAAGACTCCAAATTAACAAATGGACGATGGTATTTTCTTTACTCAATCCAAGTATGTTAAAGAAATGCTAAAGAAATTTGGATTAGAAGACTCTAGACCAATGAAGACCCCTATGGCCTCAGATACTAAACTCACCGTAGATGATGATTGTGAGTCGGTAGACAACACCAAGTATAAAGGTATGATTGGTAGTTTGTTGTACCTAACGGCAAGTCGACTGGATATCATGTTTAGTGTTTGCCTTTGTGCTCGCTTCCAAGAGGCTCCCAAAACCTCTCACCTTGAAGCGGTTAAGCGTATCTTCTAATACATTAAGGGCACTATACATTTAGGATTATGGTATCCTAAAGGGACCGGCGTAGAAACCATTGTCTACGTTGACTCGGATCATGCGGGAGACTATGTGGACCAGAAAAGCAATAGTGGAGTTTGTACCTTCATGGGTTGTTGTTTAACTTCTTGGTTCTCCAAGAAACAAACCGCCCTTTCTATATCCACCACGGAAGCCGAGTATGTGAGTGCCGGTAAAGCTTGTCAACAAGCTCTATTGATGAAGCAAGCGCTTGTTGATTACGGGATTTCTTTTGATGATGTTCCCATCATGTGTGACAACAAGGGTGCAATAGACCTTAGCAAGAATCCCGTGCAACATTCGCGAACTAAGCACATAGAGATTCGCCACCATTTTCTTAGGGATAATGTTCAAAAGGGTAACATTTCGATAGAGAAGGTACCCTCGGTAGAAAACTTAGCCGATATCTTCACTAAGCCACTTAAGAGGGAACCTTTTAATTACTTATGTCTGGGTCTAGGCTTAATGGAACATATTCCTTAATTGTGCATTCTTATTATCTTTTATCTTTTGAGTCTTTTCTTTCTTTGAGTTCTTAAGTTTAATAAACTCTTTTTGGAAAACTTCTCTTCTTTTTCAAAATTCTCAAAGCTTTTTCGAAAATGGTCGAGAAATGTTTTTGCATTGTTAATTCAATCTAAAAACGTTTTTCATAGCTTCTTGCTATTCATAATGAGCTTACATAATTCATATGTATGGGTCTCTCAAATATAGCAAGAACAAAAGAGAAATATGGAGGATCATTGTGTCATGACCTTGTGTCTAGTTCTACACACCTCATACATTGATTTTATTAAAAAATCTATGTATTTTGGTCTAAACCTTGTTTGGTGAGCTCTTGTGTGTTTTCTTTGTCTATCTTTGCTTCTTAGCATATCCCCATGATTAGTTAGACTAGAAAAATAGGATTTGCTGAATTGTAAAATCCTCCATCATCACTTAACTCAACCCACTGTGGGCGGTTCCTTATTGATACCGCGGTTCCCTACTGATAAGGAACCGTCGGCTGAGTTAAGGAGCCGCGCCCAGTACCTTTCTTTTCCAGAATTCCTGAAACTCCAGATTTGTTCCAACACTTTTTGGAATCTTTGTTTCAACCTTTGACCACCCCCAAATTATCTTGGACTTTCTCTATATAACCTTAAGCATTTTGCATTCTTTCTCAAAACAAAATGTCTTATTCCCCAAATGAAAGCTTTGATTCTCTTCCATTCTCTCCAATTGTTTTCAACCCCAATCCACCCAAGAACACTCAAAATCACATCTCTTCTCCTTCTAAGAATGTTGATTGTGGAACTTCTTATCTTCCACCACTATCCTTTAGTGTTCTACCTCCTTCACATGATAATGTCATGCATCATGGAACATATTGTCAATGTTGTCAATATCAACATCTTGCTATGGCTCACATCTATGAGGAGTTGTATTACATCAAGAGTCTCTTAGTTAAACCTCCTCTTTACTATAACTATTAGATCTCTACCAAGCCACCACCACCTCCTTACACCACTACCTTGTCTTTTATCTAAGCATTGGTTGCTTATCTTCAAGACATCTAGTTCAAGCAAATATTAGGTTCTAGCTTAACTATGATTAGATTTACGCTTTTTGTTTTGGCTCGTGGTTGTGTCTCATACATCTTTGTATGATTTATTTCTATGTATCTTTTATCATGTTTTCTTTTAACATGGCTTATCTTGGATCTTTTGTTCCTTTTTTGTGTGATCTTTTCTATATCTTGTTGGGTGTCTCTTCTCTTCTATTAACCCTTCTATGTAGCTTGTCACCATATTTTGATTCCTTGGTGCCCCAAGCAAGGGGGAGTAAGCACCAAGGGGGAGCATTTGCAAAGTCCAGTTCTTTTCTTCTTCAAAGACTTTTGCAACCTTTTTACTTCGACAAAGGGGGAGAAATGATAAACTCGTCTTTGAAAATCTTGTTTTATTAGATGATTGAGTTTATGGATTGTCGGAATAAAAAAGGGGGAGATTGTTAATGCATGATGCCTAAAAGCGTTACTTGTATTTTTCGGTCTCGCTTTGTTTTGAGTACGACAATATGTAAAAACAAGCATTTACGAAAACAATGAAAAACGAATTCTTGAGTTCAAGTATTTTTCATTTCAACCATTATCACTTAAGATATGAACAAACAAGTAATTATACTAATTAAGTGATCAAGGATTTAACTTTTCTTAAAGCTCACTTTTTATTAAGTGTGACAAAGTTTTATTATTAAACTTTCTTTTTAAGAAAATGTTTTATTAAGTTAATTATTTGAAAATTTGAAATTTGAAAATGGCATATTCTATCTTGGTTTGGAATATCCTTTCAGGATATTTTAATCCCCAGATTCGATCCAACCCACTAAAAGACAAAAGGGAGCGGACTCTGCGCTGGCGGTTCCTTAGCGCCTACGACGGTTCCTTATCGATAAGGAACCGCGGGCAGATATAGCCGTTGGACATTTGTCTTATAAATAGTGGACCATTCTCAGACTTTCAATCCACCTCTTTTGCACATAAACTTTTAGATTCTTACATACTTCTTAAATCACTCAAATCCTTGATCATTTGTTTGATTACTACTTGTTTAGAAGTGAATCTTTCTCCTCCCGTCTTTTCCTCTCAAAGTGCAAAGAGAAGAACACTATCATTGTTTAAGTGTTGTGTCTACCTCAAAGATCCATTGAAGATCCAAACTTATTTATTCATTGTTGTGTCATTGTTGTAAAGATCCAAGTAGTTGTGTCTATTTGGAAGTTGTGTATGTATTAGGGTTAATACTTAGTCCTCAAAGTATATTGATGTAGATTGGTCCTAGCTAAGATTAGGGATCGACTTTTAGCTTAGAGTCGGAAATTGGTTAAGCGACGTTGTGTACGGTTTCCCCCCTTAAGGATCTTGTTGATTAGTGAACTATCGAGTAAGGAGTACTCGAGGAGTGGAGTAAGAATGAGGCGTGAGCTTCGTTGCCGAACCACTATAAATCCTTGGTGTTTGGTTTGATCTTTCCTTCCCTTATCTCTTTACATTCTTTATTCTTTATACTTGTGATTATTAGTTTAGTTGCATTATACATTCCTTATTCTTTATACTTGTGATTATTAACTATACCTTGTTCATATTGTGTATAAGAAGGTTTCACATACATACTCAAGCTTAAGTTTTTGAAAAAGGATTTTTAAAACCAAACTTTAACAAAAAAATTTAAGAAACTATTCAACCCCCCCCCCCCTTCTAGTTTCTACACTAAGTATCAAGACAAAGTCCTTTACAATGCTCAGTACCTTTGTCTATACTAACGGAGTAAGTCACGATAACCGTGTTTGTACTATGTCTTATCTACTAAAAACTTATCCCGCCTTTACTTCAGTCTTCAGGACTTCATTATTCCATCAGGGAGAACATATGGGATTCAGTGAGTCTACTGACACAACTCACTGAACCCATCACCTTCTTCTTTGTCTCAGGTACATCGTTCACTGAGTTTCGCCTCACTGAATACTCGAGTCTTTCTCTTAGACTCAGGCTAAGCTCTCGAAGGCAACTCACTGAGTGACTATTCACGCAGTGACTTCTTAATGTTCAAGGTTTATAAATACTTAGGCTTATTGTTATTCAAATCCACCAGTAAGATCATTAGGCATCAAATCGACCTAACAATCTCCCCTATTAGATATAAAATAAGCCTAAGTTACTTTTTATTATAAGTAAGCAATAGGGCTTATTCTCATACTGAAAATAATAAATATGAAGAGTCTTGTTTTAAACAAAGTACTTTTTTTATTCATCGTTACAAATTCCTATCAGTCTATTACAAAACATAATAAAAACAAATGAACTCTCAGCTTTTCGTTGCTTCTTTCTTCACCTTTGAGGACTTCATCACCTTCTCTTTATCAGATCTTCGTGCAATCAACTCTTTGAGCTTGGTTGCAAATCTTCTGTTCTCTTCAAACTCAAACTGACCAGCCATGATAATGTAGATAAGGAGTCCCTTAGTGTTACACTTATGAATGTCATTCATCCTCTAAAATGCCTTATCACCAAATTTGTTAAATAAGAAAATACCCCCCTCGGGATCTTCAATCACCATGACATTTACAAAAGGGCACCCTGAGGGAGAGTCATGTTGTATTCTACCCACGAATTCTTTTCTTAAGCTTAGGCTCTATCCTCCTTGTTTTCCTTCCCTGAGTACGAGTAGGATCTTGTTCAGCCAATGGAAGTTCCTTAGTGGTGTTAAGTTTTCCCTTAATTTGCTTTAATTTTTCATATCGTTTGCTCAGTGAGTTTAGCAGATTAGGCACGCATTTGTTTGTCTTGGTCCTGAGAATCCTTCCCATTTCATCCCATTCACTCAGACTGGAATCCCCAAAGGAGAATGTTTTCATTACCTCAAAGTTCCTTTCATCAATATTCTGGAACATAAATATTGATACTGGTTTAGTGTTGGGAACAATATGAAGGTTTGTGATAGGCTCAAGCTTCCTTCTTTGTGTGGTTACCCATGTGTACTGATCAAAAAGCTTCTTCTTCAATAAGCTCTTCTCTTGTTGTTTCTGTATCATGGATATTTGAATGTCATGGAGTTCTTCCTCTTGCTTTTTAATGAAATCTTGACCACCAGTCATATTGAGTAGCCTTTTTGGGTTCCCACCTACTTCTTTGACTAGTTCTATAGATACTTTCAGAATCTCAACCCTTGTTGCCTCACTAGCTTTCATTCTCTTAGATTTCTCCATTCGGTTTATATACTCTTGAATCTGATCAGTAGTGAGCTTGTACATCTTTCCATTAATCTTAAATGGAACCAAGACTGGAGCATCAGAATTAGTCTTTGTTTCCCTCGAAGCCTTTACTAACTTCTTGGTTGAATCCTTAGTCTCAATAACAATCTTCTTTCCCTTGTAAACCTTGGAGACTAAGGATTCAGGGATTGCTTCGTCAGTTGTTGTTGGTGGTGGTGGAGAGAGTGGTTTGATGGAATTGAGTGGTGTAAGGTTTGGAATTTTAGGATCCTTCTATTGTTGCTCAAACACTACCATCTCTAATTTAGCCTCTTTTAGCTCTTCAGTCTCCATTTGCTCATGCCCCCCTCAGTATGAAAGGAAGTTCCTTCCCATTTTAGGAGCTTTGGAGCTTTATTCTCCCCCTCAAAAGTTGAAGGAGTAGCCTCAGTAATCCAAACTTTTTGTAAATAATCTGGTTCCGAGGGAGAGGCTTTTGCCGTTCTCTTAAACGCCCTGAACATTTCGGTGACCATCTCTTTCATGCTTTGAGTGTCAGCCTTGATAGACTTGACATCTTCCCGAATCACAACGTAAGAGGTTTCTAAAGTAGCAATATGAGTTCTGAGGCTGGGAATATCTGACTCCTTCATACTCTTGGCGATCACTGAAAGGTTGGTTGCATTATCAATGTAACCTTTGGCAGCCTTTGTGAGTTGAAACTCAACTTCGGGATCAAGTTGATGAAGATCATATTTAGCAGTACACTGAGACTTTACTGCCTGAATGTCAATATGATGATCTGCAAGTCTAGTGAGGACTGCAGTCGTTTTATCTTCCTTAAGTTGGTCCAAGAGCTGACTAATCTTGGAAGTTGTAATGATTCCATCCAAACTAGTCTTCAGGGAGACATTCTCATTGATTGTCTTGAGAGATTGAGTAACCAGTTTATTCAGCTTGTGTTGAGCTTCATGAATTCTTGTTAATATCACTGATGAATTCCATCTATTTATCAATCATCGCTCTCATTTTACTCTCAGTCTCATCGTTGTGATCCCCATATGTTTTCAAGAATGCTGGAACCACTAGTGGATAGATCATGATGTTTGTTAGCGACATCTTAAATTAACTTATCATAGAGGTGTTTGAATACCCCTCTGAGAGTCTGTAAAGGACCTTTTGAGTGATAAGCTTGATGTTGTCAAACCGAGAGTCCAAAGCCTTAGTATGTGTCCCTAATGAAGAGGTGTCAGTTGTTTCCTTATGGAAGGGATTTTGTGTTGACGCCTTAGGGAAGGCTCCTTTTCTTTGGTTGCCTCAGGGGAGGGCTTTTGTTAAGCCTCAGGAGAGGGTGTTTGTTTCATAAAAGGAGGGGATTGAGGTCTCTATTGTTGAGGTTGGGGAGGAGTGACTTGCTTATCATTAATTTCTATCTCATCTCCTGCCTCAACCATTTCTTTAGTGTCATTAAACCGTTGGAGTTCATCATCAGACCCTTGGAACAACTCATCATAGTCCCCAAAGGTCAGTAACATGTTTGTTTTATCTTTCACACCCCACCATGGCGGAATATGGGGCGCGACGTATAGAAATCATCACAACAACAGCGTGTCTATAGAGAGAACTAAATGAAATTGAAATATCATAAATGGCGACACAAATGTCGTAACAATATCTCAACAATGCAGGCGTCTAGGTAAGTAGGTAACAGGCCTATCTTACCAAAGACATACAAATGAACAAACATCAAACATATAGGTACCATAAAGTTCACTTAATCAAGACACAAAATAAAATCTAAGAGGAAAGGGAATCCTCCTAATGCAATCATAGCAGCCTCTACACTCTAGCCACTTCTAACATCATCCTCCTCAACTACCTCACCTGAAAATGACACTAAAATCTGTCAACATAAAGTTGGTGAGAACATAGGTTTAAGTTATCTAGAACATCATAAGAAACCTTTACATCCGCTGTAAATAAGTTGAAGGAAAACAATTTATAGTAATGGACCATAATGTGATAATCATGTTACATGCATCCACAAAAAAACATAAACCAAGTACCGATCACATCTACAATTCACAAAGCACACTATAACAATAAAGAAGTATCCCGTCACACACACAAGAACACACATCACACTATCCGGATCTTTCCCACACCACCTGTGGAAGATGAACTATATCCCCGTCGAGATATCTTGCCTCCAAAGAGACGATGCACAAGTACTCAGGACGAATCGTGTCCCACGAACCAAGAACTCAGGACGGATCGTGCCCCATGCTCCACACACATCACAACTGGTCGCATAGACGCCCATACATCTACGTACCAATCCCAATCATAACCCAATCAAGATTCACATATCAGAACACATATCAAAGCACATATGAGAACACATAAGCACGCAAGTCACACAATATCACATGTATGTCCACACATTTTAAAACATAGTACTAAATCATGTTAAAGAACATTGCAAGTGTCATCTCCATCCCATACTGGAAAAACATTTAAAAACGTAGCAAAACGGGACTATGAACTCACCTGATAGCACAACAAGCTAGCACTCCTACAAACCTATAAAATCATACACGACACCCTTAGTTCAGGTCTTAACACCCAAGTTAAGTAACAATCAATGAGATGAATCTAATCCCCCAATCCCCACTATCTAGTTCTCCCACTACAAGCTATTTTATACGTAAAATTCCAGTTTTTCCCCGGTACGGTTTACTAGTCACTAAACGATCACATGAAGTGAACTTAACACCACACTTGACTCCTAACCTACTGGATTTATGTTGTTATATGATCTAAGAACTTCAAAAACCAATTTTACTTTCTAATTACACGTTTAACCCTTTCGTTTAGTCTCTACGCCAAAAGTCGTTTTCACCAAAACTGATTTTCCGTACATACTAAATGTTTGACACCAAAAACCCGACCTAAACACCATAAATTTTATTGAAAACCTCCAGTACTTTTATATATATTATAAAGAGTTCTCAAATCAAAAATATTTGTCTATCTCATCCGTTTGGTTAGGTTTTGACTCAAATCCCCGAAATCCAAATTTATTCCTGAACAGCGCACTATTTTTGTAAAAATTATTTGACGACCTTCCCGAACTCCATTTTCGACAAACCTTACATTTTTGAAAAGTAGACTCCCTGAACTTAATTTTAAAAAAAAAAGAAACTCGACCAAAGGTGCTACCTACTGCCCGGAACAGTCGACACAAGACAGCCTTAAAAATCAGACTGTTTTACGCCTTTATGCACTAACCTCTAAACATCATTAATTATCCTAAATTTATAAAACCCTAAAATCATTAATGGATCTTAATTAATATATTTTTCCATAAAATTAATAAAACCCTAATCATCTCAATGATGGTTAATTAACAATACAATTATGATTAATTAATAAAAACATAAATTATATTAAGGTTTAATTGATCACTTACCTTGAAACAAGAAAAATTAATGAACCCTAATCATAATTTCGACTTCTCTTGATATCCATGGAATATTTAGACTGATTTTAGGTTTATTTAGGGTTATTAGTCGGTTTAGGGGTCTAGGGGTGTTTATATAGGCCTTGGTAACCTTCTGGACAAGTTTAGGCCCAATTAGGACTTTTAAATGGTAATTATCCTATTTTTATTAATTTAATTATTAAAATTAAGGCTATGGGACCCAAAAATTCGACTCCTCTCTCTGTTTTATCATATTTACACTCTCCCCCTTCTATTTTATGTTTACTTATACTCCTATACACTTTCGGGACCAAACCGGGTACCCTTTTGCTAATTTTTCGACTTTTTACGCGATTTTTGAACTAGCCTTCATTTCTAAAAGTTTCTAAATATAGAAAGTAACTATAAAACTTATCCTAACCATATTATATATACTTAATACATACATACAACATACGATACGTACACGAAACCTTATCAAAACGATACCCGAACTTTTCTGCAGTTCATTTCTGAACTCATTTCATTTCATTTCATTTCGTTTCATTTCCAACTTATACCATGATTTATACATTCATATCAACTCATGAGCACGAACCAACCCCATCACATCATCATATAACGTACCATGTACTACATAAACAATGTCTAACATCATGATAAAGTCTCAAATATGAGCACATAACACATAAACGCACACCAAGCACATGATCAACATCAAACAGTCAAAAATAAAACAATCCAAAATCTAGGGTTGTCACATTATCCGTCTCCCCTTCAAAAGAAGGCTTGCCTTTGTTTTGGTCACTCCCTGCCTCTAATCCAATGGATAGGGTTTTATCCGACTGATACTAAGATGCAGTTTGTGATTGATCATGAGTGGAAGTGAGATTCCTATCAGCGGGGTGTTTTACCTGTAGGCGTCCCTCTGAGTCTTGGGAATCAGTGTTGGGTCCCCCAGGCAAAGACTCTTGATTCAGTGTTCCTTCATTGGGAGTGGTGGAAGTAAGATCCCTATTAGCGGGGTATTTTACCCATGGGTGTCTCTCTAAGTCTTTGGGATCGGTTTGGGTTCCCTCATGCAAAGACTTTTGACTTAGTGTGCCTTCAATAGAGAATTGTGGAGGCGGTAGTCCTATTAGCGGGGTGTTTCTAAGTCTTTGGACTTGGTTATTTTGGCCTCAGGAAAAATTTGTGATGTGTGAATGCCTTCATCAGACTGGTGGCTAGGCAGTCCTATAAGAGAGGGTTGTATAATTCCCTTCACATCAAGAGGACCAGTAGGTTGGACCGTCGACCCTGACTGTGATGTATCAATGCCTCCCATAAGCTCTTCTCCTTGGGTCAGTTGAAGCTTGGTCTGAACTAGGATGGTCTTGTTAGTCTTGGTCTTTTTCCTTTTAGAAGTGTCTCGGAAGCCTTAGGGTCCTGTGTCTTGGGTTTCTGAAAAATGGACCCCCTCACCGATTAGATGCTTAGCCTAAGGGGCATATGCAATAACCTTGGACAGCGCCATTTTGATATATGTTTTGAAAACTTTAAAGGAAAAGGGCACTTGTGATAATCAAACTAAGACTTGTTTCTTGTTATAAAGTCACCAAGTGATTTAGCGTAAACTTTTGACTATGGATGGTTATGAATAAACTCGAGCGCTAATGCGTGAATCAAAAGGGCGATGTTATCACTTAATAACTTAGATCGCTGACGCATATAAGTTATAACAATAAAAGAAGCAGATAATGTAATTACTAGATTTAGAAAACACTTTTGCTTAAATCAAATGCTTGAACATACACTTTTTCTTTGAGTAAAATTTTTGGCAGAGTATAATTGCTAAAATCTTTTGTGAGTGTTTGTGAGAAAAAGGTTATTTATAGGCTTGGATGTGAAAGGATTATTATATGAAATAATTTTCAATTATTTTCGCATCCGTATTAAATGTCATGTACCCAAGCCGTATCCCATTTTTCTCGGCTATTGTACCGTTACTGCATTTCAAACGCTTTTTTGCAGGGATGAGGTGGGGTCATGTGCAGTTGAAAAGATAGTTTTACAATGGATGTGGTTTCAAAGGGCAAGCAATTAGTGCTTAGTGGGTTAATTTCATAGTGGGGGCCCCTTGACTAGTTGATGGCTATCAAATAAGTAATATTTGTTCTTTATTTAATGTGTTGAGTCACCAACCTTGGACATTTAGTAACTAAATCCTTATAGAATTTAGCTACACATTAAATATGTCTTAGTGTCAAGGGAATCATAAGGTTAGTCAAGGATTTGAGAAGAATATACACCATACTGAACAAGACCAAGTCAGGGAGCCTGACTAATCAATGTTCAGCATACCAAGTTCAGCTTTTAGTCTAGTAAACATTTCTTCAACCAAATGTTTATGAATATGTCAGCAAGCTGACATTTAGTGGGAATGAAGTGTAATTAAATATCACCTTTCATGATATGGTCCATGAGGAAGTGATACTTTATATCAATGTGTTTTGTCCTAGAGTGTAGGACTGGGTTATTTGGTATGACAATGGTACTAGTGTTGTCACTAAATATGGGGACTACCTTATAATCAACATTGTAGTCCTTGAGTTGACTTTTAATCCACAGGATGTTTGCACAACAACCAGCTTCAGCTACATATTCAGCCTCAACAGAGGACATGGCCATTGATTGCTGTTTCTTTGCACTCCAACAAAATAGCTTGCCGCCAAGAAATTGACATGCACCTGATGTGCTCTTTTTGTCCATGTTGCAACCAGCATAGTCTGAGTCTGAATATCCCTTAAGGTCGAAGCCTGCCCAACGAGGATACCAAATACCTAGAGTTGGAGTACCCTTCAGCTACCTGAAGATTCATTTAACAACAGTAAGATGTGATTCTTTGGGGTCAGCCTGATATCTTGCACATAATATTGTTGAGAACTGAATATCAGACCTTGTTGTTGTTAGGTACATTAATGATCCAATCTTGCCCCTGAAGAGGGTTTGATTCACTAGTTTACCAGCTAGATCAGGACCTAAGTTGTTTGGGGGAACCATAAGAGTCTTTACTAAAACACACTAAGAGATATCATACTTCTTGAGTATTTCTCTGATGTACTTTTCTTGACTAATTGAGATCGCTTTGTCCCCCTATTTGATTTGAAGTCCAAGAAAATATGTCAACTCACCCATCATAATCATCTCAAATTTCTTTGTCATAAGTTTCTCAAAATTTTTGCAAAGCTTATAATCAGTCGAGCCAAATATGATGTCATCAACATATATCTGAACAAGTAGAACATCCTCCTTGGTTTTGAAGATAAACAAAGTGTTTTCTATCTTACCCTGACAAATTTATTTGTTAACAGGAAGGTAAAGAGAGTTTCATTCCATGTCCTTGGTGCTTGTTTAAGTCTATACAGGGCTTCGTTAAGTTTGCAGACATAGTTAGGGAACTCAGAGTTCTCAAAACTAGGAGGTTGAGCTACAAAAACTACCTCAGTAATCTTTTCATTTAAGAATGCACTTTTGACATCCATTTGAAACACTTTGAAGTTCATGTAAGTTGTATAGGCAAGGAAGATCCTGATGGCTTCCATTCTTGCTACATGGGAAAAAGTTTTTTCTTATTTAATGCCTTCCATTTGACCACACCCCTGAACAACAAGCATAACCTTGTTTTTTTTACCACAGTTCCATTTTCATCCTTCTTATTCTTGTACACCCATTTTTTTCCAAGAACGGATATACCTTGAGGGGCAGGAACTAGTTTCCATACTTCGTTCCTAAGGAACTGACTGAGTTCTTCCTACATAGCTTCAACCCACCCTAGATGTATCAGGGCCTCTGAAACCTTTTAGGTTTAACTTCAGAGAGGAAGTCTACGAACAAACATTCATAGGCCGAGGCAACATTTAGTTGAGCAACTTGACTCTATGTGAGCATTCCTTTAGATTCTTCACCAATAATATTCACAAGTTCTATATGTTGATTTCTTGACCATCTGTCATAAGGACGTGGAAGAGAGATTTTGAGTATTTGATGATTTTCAGGGACTGAGTTATCAATATTGGGTACTGATGGTTCAATCTCTTCCGAGGGATTTTCAGTGGTTGGTAGGTCCTGTGTTACATCATCTGTCTCCTTAGTGTTTGAAGTGCTAGGAGAATCATTTGATTCTTCAAACTGAGTAGTTGAAATAACTACTTCAGGGACAAGTTGATTGTTGATCAGGTTTGTAATTGACCTATTGTGAGGTGTTATGTGGCATGATATGTCAGCATCAGTTTGATATCGTCTTAGGTAATCATTTTCATACTCATACGGAGGGTAGATTAATGAGTCGTTAATTCCTATTTCATCCACCAATTGATTTGTGAAGTTTTTGGCATCCTTACTTTACTCAAAAGTGACATGAAAAGTTTCCTCAACCTGTTGTCTTTTTGTATTAAAGACACTGAAGGCTTTAGAGACAAATGAGTATCCAATAAAGTATCTATCATCAGCTTTTGCATCAAATTTTCCTAGATGATCCTTTTGGATGTGTATAAACACACGACATCCAAACACATGAAAGTAGCTGATGTTTGGAATTCTTTCCCTGAAGATTTAATAAGGAGTCTTATCATGTATTTTGACAATAATGCTTCGGTTCTGAGTATAGCAAGCAATTTTTACTGCTTCAGCCCAGAAGTGCTTTGAAAGATTTGAGCCATTTAGCATTGTTCTTGAAGCTTCAATGAGAGTCCTATTCTTCTTTTCAGTCACACCATTTTGTTCAGATGTGTAGGAAGAAGAGAAGTTCTGAGAGATTCCTTTCTCATCACAATAACTATCAAGCTCTTGGTTCCTGAATTCAGTCCCATTGTCAGTTCTAATTTTTTTTACCTTAATGTCATTTTGATTTTTTACTTGCCTGATGAAGGACATAATGAATTCTGGAGCTTGACTCTTTTTCTTGAGAAAATATACCCACTTGTATCTTGACTCTTGAGTACTCATCAACGATGACTATGGTATATTTCTTATGTTTTATAGACATTGGACTGATGGGTCCAAAGAGATCCATATGGAGTAAGTGGAGATACTTCCTGATTGAGAAGTTTTGTGTTGACTTAAAGGAGTCTCGTTTATGTTTACCCTTTTCACAAGCTGGACAAGGTTTATCTTTTGAGTACACAAGACAAAGTAAACCAAAAAATTTGTTTTGTGTAGCAAGTTTATTAATGTATGTGACAACCTCTTATGCCAAAGCCAGTTGATAGAGTCTGAGGCTTTAGCAAAGAAGCATACCCCTAAGGATGTCACAAATGACATGTCTAAGACATATACATCATTCCTTCTTGGGACAGTCAACACAATTTCTTTATTGGCATTGGAGACTATTCCTTGCTTGTTGTCAAACTGAATGATGTATTTGGCATCACACAATTGACTGATACTTATGAGATTATATTTTAGATTGTTTACGAAGGCTACTTTTGAGAAAACTATTCCATCATATTTAATTGAACCATATCCCTAAGTAATACAAAATGAGTTATCACCAAACACTACCATAGGACCTGATTTCTCCACGTATCTGTGTAGATAACTTTTGATCCCTGTCATACTTCCTGAACACCCGCTGTCTAGGTACCAGACAGGCTCCTTGAAGTGTTTCTACACAAATAACGAGGTCGATTAGTTTCTCTAGTGAGCCCACCTTTTAGTAGGCTCTTTAGATCTGGTAGCCTGACGTCTTTCACCTTGTTTGAAATATTCAAACTCAGCGTGGTCTGATGTGGAATGAACAGTGCTTCCATAATGTGTTGCAGCTCAATCATACTGAAGATTCAACAGTTTGAGATGTCTCAGCTAGCATACCTCTTCTAACCATAATGACCATATTGTGTCCTGAGGTGGAGTGATCATTGCTTCGGTAAAATTCACTCTCAGAATAGTTGAGGTAATCATCAAGTCGATGATCAGAATTACCATAATGCGTACATGGTGGAAAAGGCGTAGCCTTGGACTTCTTTATTTGTTTAGAGGTGGGCCCATAGTTGTAAGGTTGATCATTGTATATATTAACATTTTTGATAGAGGCCATGTACACATCATGGTCTGAGGTCCTATGATCATCACTCTTGCATTTCACGCAATAAAGTATTCTAAATCAATCATCAGTGGTGTGATTGGTATAGTGGTAGAGTTAACATAACAACTTTGGTTTCTAAAGAGGCTTGGGATTTACATTTTTAGAAGACTCATGTACAAACTTAGTAATCTTTGATGATTCAGGATATGAGGACACAAAAGTTTCACCCTGAGTCATTGTATTTAAGTTCAGTCTTTCATCCATAAACATATGGAATAGTTTTCCCGACTCCTCTTGATTAAAAATTGGAGTGGTAATAACCGACTCGGTGGTATGACCTGAGGTAGAAGTGGATTCAGTTGTCTTAGTAGTGACAGTTCTTGACTCAGTGCTTTTGATTATATGTTTACTGTATTGCATTAAGCCTAGTGGTCTAGTTTGACAAAAGGTTCGTTCTCCATATAACTAGGTATAGTGGCAATCAGCTAAAGAGAAGAATATGGTTAAGTTATTAATTTATATTGCAATCTAACGAAATTACTAACTTATAAGATATGTTATACACATTTTAGACATGGCTTGGAAACTTATCAGTTACAGGTAGGAACTCAAGTTGAGGAGCATACTATATAAGTTATCAAATTATGTTTTCACTAGTGCATTTAAGACTTACTCAAATGATCGAGCCTAAAACTATAAGTCTTATCTCTACAAGTCATAATTTTAGCCTATTCCTTTGACAAAATAAGAATCTAAGATAAACAACTAGTCTAGCATTATAATTCAAAGCAATGAGTAAAAGAGATCGTCCTAATGGTCATCAAAATGGTCCACCAAGAGTGGTAATCTATGGCCGAGGTAAGGTCGTATACTATCTTATATCCTAATTTCAATCAAAACACAAGGATCTCTATATGTACGTGGTAAAAATTGTAACGATGCAATAAAACTAAGATAACTATCATGACAAGAACAATGATAGAGCATACAAATAAATCACATCAACGTATCAAATAATCAAAATAATATTGGAATTAATTTGACCTTAATACATTGAAGTTCAATTATAAGTGTGCCAAATCGAAGCCCTTGATGTCCTAGTCGAATACTTAAAGGATTCGCCCTATACTCAGCTACAAACCTTCGCTTACTTCACTTTTGCTTTGTGCGGCCACCAACACACACTTAATGCCTTTAAATGGCTGAAAACATCTTGTATTTATGGTAGTCGTCTCATCTACGGTGTAGATAGATTTACCATCTATTCCGTAGGTCTTCAAATATATGCTTTCCCAAATTGTCACAAATATCTACGACGTAGACCTGACAAACTCCTAAGTTGTAGGTCTTCTTTCCAAAACAGTTTGATATATTGCTGAAAATAGCGTCTACGGCGTAGGGATTAGTCCCCTCTACGTCGTAGGTCTTCAAATCTTGCAAATATTCGCCCGAAAAACTTATCTTTTCCATCTTTAGCCTTATTTGACGTTTACGACGTATACCCAAATCTTCCTACGCCGTATGCTCTTCGATATCCATCTTTATCCATATCTTCTTATGTGTCTTTACACTTTTATCCCGATTTGGCCTTTATGGCGTTGACCAAGATCTACCTATATCGTAGGCTATTCAATCATTTCCTTTTTTTGGCACGTTTTTCTTGCATTTTTTTACTTGTTCGTTGTTACCTACAAAATACCATATAAACGTTTCTTTGCACTATTTGGTCTTGTTAGTCCCATAAATGAGCAGAATTGAAAGGATATTATGGTAAAAACATTTAAATATTTGATGTTATCATCAACCCGGTCAAGTCACCAGGTCGAGTGTTCGACCACCGGGTCAACCCAGGCGAGTCACGGGTCTACCATCGGGTCAACCTGGTATAGTCATCGGGTGACGAATTCGACTACCGCGTCAACCAGGTCGAGTCAACGGGTTACGGTTCGCCCACAAGGTCAATTACCATATCGTTAACTATCTACCGCTAGACAATTACCGCTGCTATGCTCAAGTACACATCTAGCACTATTATATAAAGGATGTATCCTCTGTTCTTGAAATTGAATTGTTGAAACTATTTTAGGAAATGTTGAAACTATTTTAAGGATTACTTACACTATTTTAGGAATCTATGCACAAAAATTATAAAGTATTAACACATTATTATAACCGTGTCTCTAATCGATCGGGTCGAGTAACTAGGTCACGAGTTTACGGGTCCAATCGGTTCGATAACCGAGCTAACTTAGTCTTTTAAACGCGACGGGTCTAATAGGGTTTCGAAAATATAATTCTTGATTTAATTTGACCCGATTTTTCCATCAGAACTTACTGAACCGACCGGATCTAACCGGATATCAAAACATTATGTTAATCCCTAAATACTCAAACTTTAATTATTTTTTATTTATAACCCTAAAACTATTTTTATCACTTTAACTATTTACAAATATAAAATTCTATTACTATGCACGGATACTCTTCTACTAATATACTTAATAGAAAAAACACTTGACCAAATTACCCAAACTCTTTATTAACAATAGTTCTCTTTCATATCATACCACAATTCTTTTTAATAATATATTCAAACAACCCACACGAAAACCTAGTTGAACTTTTTCTTTCTTTTTCATTCAAAATTACAATAGTTATTTTATTTTTATGGTTTTATGGTTACATGTAACATATTGCAAGTGTTTGCTGGGCTCTTCGAACTACCAGAAATTCGGTTTTTAGATACTACGGTTGTAATCCTTAAGAGGACCGATTATAGTACCAAACCTTTAGGGAATACATGTGGTCCCAAAAAGCATAGTCTCGTGAGCTACAATTTTTTAGGGACTAATGCGTTGACTTGCCACGTAGATCTTGTGTTTTGACAAAACTTTTCGGGACTACATGTAGTCACTATATCTTTTGACTTTTATTGACCAAAATTATTCAGGACCAACTTTTAGGGACTACATTTGATCCCTATAAGATCTTCCAACGACTATTCTATTGAGACTACACAATTTATTTTACCAAAAAAGTTAGTAAAGTCAAATTTTATAATGACTACTTGTAGTCCCTAAAGGTTTTATGACAAAGTTTTTAAAGCGGTTTTTAGGGACTACATACCCTCGTTTTAGGGACTGTTAATGCAAGTGATGCCTAAAAACATTATTAGTGTTAACTAATCTTTCTTAGTTTTGATCACAACAAACCATACAACACATTTAGTGTAAAACACAAAATGAATTATTTAACTAACACTATCATCAAGGTAATAATCATATCACTAACCTTTCTTAATCATACTTAGTGATCATCAAAATGATTATCCTCAAAACTCACTTTTGTTAATATGACAAAAGACTTTTGAATAAACTTTCTTTTTTATAAAATGTTTTATTAAAATGGAAAATGAAAATTTGAAAATAGCATATTCCAAATGCTGTTAGAATATCCTTTGAAGGCTTTAAATACCTCAGATATTCCCACCCCACTAAAAGACAAAAACGGAGCGTACTCTAGTGGCGGTACCTTAAGTACCTACGTGGTTCCTTAGCGATATGGAACCGTTGGGCGAGATAAGGTACCGCGCACAGTAGCTGTTATAGATCCGTTATACTTTGTCTCCTTTAAATAGTGGGTCAAATCTCATTTTCCAGCAAGCCTCTTGGACGTTTTTCTCAGCCCCCTTTCTATTTTCTATAGCATAATCATTAGTAAATGATCACTTAAAGTGTTAAGGATGTTTACATATATTTATCCTCTTGATCCCCTCCTTTACCTTGTCCAATGAGAAGATCACTCACTCACTAGTGTTGTGATAAAGATGAATCTATGAGCTAGTCATATTCATCATGATACCCTTTTTGTTTTAGGTTAATCCATTGTATTTATGAATACTTGGACTAGTTGTGTTCATCCAAGTTATTTGTAAATACTTGGATTTGTTGTGTACATCCATTGCATATGTGTTTGCTTGGATTTGTGTTGTGTAAATCCAAGCTACATGTGTGTACTTGGATAAGTCTAGTTGAGTTGTAATAGATTTGATTAGGAGTTCTCACTAAACTATAAAGTGATGTGGTTGTGTCTTGTGAGTTCTCACTAAACTTGAAAGTGATTAGTAGTTGAAGTTCTCACTTATCTTCAAAGTGAAGAGTCGTGAAGATTGGTTCTAGCTTTCGATTAGAACTCGACATCTAGCCTTGTGTCGTAAAATGGTGAAGTAGGAAACGTCGTGAAGATTGGTTCTACCTTAAGATTAGAACTCGACATCTAGCCTTGTGTCGTTAAATTGTGAAGTAGGCAACGTTGTGTAGATTGGTCCTAGCTAAAGATTAGGTCTCGACATTTAGCTTAGTGTCGGAAAATAATGTAAGCAACGATGTACGGTTTTCTCCGCCGAGAAGGGAGCTTGTGGATATAGTGGAAATCTCGAGTAGGTGTACTCGATGAGTGGAGTAGAAACGATGATAGAGCCTCGTTATCGAACCACTATAAATCTTGGTGTCTTCCCACTAGGTTGTCTCCTTCCTTACTCTTTACTTATTTCATTATCATTACACTTACCTATTATCTTTGCTAGTGCATTTGAATTGAACCTAATCATTATGCAACTTAGCTTCAAACAAAAGATAGTTTTGATACAAACCAAATTGAAAGTAATTTTAATTTGGTCACCAATCGAAGAGAAACTATTCAACCCCCCCCCCCCTTCTAGTTTCTACAATTGGTATCAGAGCGATGGTCACTCAAGATCTTTGAAGTATATTGTACTTTGAAACTTGGATCGATCCGTTGTCTCCTCAAATTAGAAGGTCAAGTTGTACCAAAGTTTCTCTTTGGTCAAAACTATCTTGTTCTTGAAAAATAGGTCCTTTAATTGATAATATTGCATCCCACTTAAGATTAGTAGCCTTTATGCATTTTAGATATACTCTTGAAATGTATCTACTAGTTTGCATCTTGCCTTGTGTAGGTACTCATGAAGATCAATCACTTAATTGGTTGTGGATTCAGTTACTTGCACTTGTAGAAGACTCATCTTCATTGATCTTCAACATCTTTGAATGATGATACCAAGATGATTGGGAATGATACTAGTCCTTGAAGACTTAGTACTCATCATAGTCATTGATTGGGCATAGCATTGACTCCTTGATTGATTGCTCTTTGTGGCCAAGGTACGCTTTCGTTCTTCCACACGCCCTTTGATCATTCTTTTGATCATTACTTGACTATGTGCTTGCTCTTGGCATCCTTGCCTTGACATTTGTTTGTGGTTTGTGATTCTTTCCTTGTATCCTCTCAAACCTTCATTGCTTGGATACTGACTCACTACGGTGATGTAGAGTGAGTTAGTAGTAGCTTAAAGTATCAAGCATGATTTTCATGGTTTGCATCCATACGGTTAGTAGGCCCTTTGTGGGAGAGAAAGTGAATTAATACCTTGCTCATATTTTGGTTTAGACTAAGACTATTATTTAAAGTGATCTTAGTCTATACATGAATAATTGCTTTATGTTTATTCATTACCAAAGCCGATTAACGTTTCGCTGGAAATGCACGTCTTGAACCACTATATAGGACACAAGCTATTCGTTACCACTATTTGAAGATTGTCATTAATCCCTTGAGCATTGGTCCTAGTCTTGATTCACTTCCCTTGACTTCTCTCCACTTTGTCGTTATGCTACGAGTAGTCGTTTGTCCGTTTCGGTTCTTTTCGATCTTGATTCAACTCGTAATCCTTCGTTAAGGCATATTGCTTAGTGTTATGATGATCCAATGATATTCTAAAAGGCTCATGATATAATTTTAAGTATTTTAGAAAAAACTTGGTTTTTAAAATTTGGCGTTTTTCATTAATAAAAACCAGCCTCTATAGGCGGTTCTTTATCTCCGGCGGCTCAAACCCGTGGTACCTTATCGATAAGGAACCGCGGGCAGTAACTTTTGTCAGAGTGCTAGTTTGATTATTTTATTCCTTTTCAAACCACTATCTCTTTCCCAAAAACACACAGCCACGGTTTTCTTGTTTTTCCACCATTGTTGAAGCTTCCAAAACCTTCAATCACTCAAATTAATTGATTCCAAGTTGTAGGTTTGACTCATCCTTCATCTAACATCAATTAATTGTAATTATTTTTTTTCAATTTCATCTATTTTATTCTAGGGTTCATCCTTTCATAATTGGGGATTTTTAAAATTGAAATTGAATTAAAACCTTAATAGGAATGTGGGTTGACATGGTTATTTTACTATGATTCCTTAGGTTCATATTCATTAAGATTTCACTAAAACCCACTTGTAGAACAAATCCGAATTTTGATTAATTATTTTGATTAAAAGATGGATTTGAGATGAACCCATGAACAAGTAGGTAATGACATTGTTAATGCTTACCTAAAAACCTTGTTTTGAAAAACCAATGTTCTAAGTCCATTGTTGATCCAACATAGTTAATATGTTCTTGGTAAAAAAATGGAATAGCTACATTGTGAACATGAGAATGATATGGATTCAATCCTTTGTTAGTCAAGAAATTGATATAACACATTCTCATATTTTTGATCTTTGATTTTATTTTTCATATGAGTGATTGGAAAAATATTTTCTTGTGTTTATTTAGGTACTAATCATGCCTTCACAATATCAAAAAGATCATCAATTAACTAGAAACTATATGCCGAACATTTCCCAAACCTATGCTTCCCCTCAACCTCGAAACTCTTTTCCATCCCTTTCCACTTGAAATTTCCATGAGGGTAGGGTTGTAGATACAAGAATAACGGGGTATAGATATATCAGCTCTATGTTTGAGCATATTGGATTTGATTGCTTGCTCTTCATAGACGAAGAAATTTATCCCTTGTTTCTTCTTGAATTCTTTAGCACCTACTCCATGCTTGAAATCAATGGCCAAATCTTTATTCGTTTCATGTTGAATGATCAAATCATTCAATATTCCCTCGATGATTTTGGTGATATTCTTGGTGTGCCATATAGAGGCACTTGTCGTTTTACGGACAAATGGAGACTTGATGCTCTCGTGGAGTCCAACGATAAACCCTTAAATGACATCACTGAAGTTGATCTAAATTTCATCCTTGATATCATCTCGAAAGAGCGTGATGGAAACGTTGTGAGAAGTCTTCATACTAATGTGTGAAATGTGAATCGCTATGAAGTGCTCTCAAGCGACCTTAAGGATTTCATGGTCCAATGGGCTAACATTCTTAGGGAGAATGTGTTTTGTCTTGGTGGAAACCGAGATCATATCCCGGCTTGTATGGTGCATATGTTGTTTTGCATCTTTACATCAACCGAGTACAATTTAGCATTCTACATCGCTCGACGTATAAACTATGCTCTTTCCAAACCCAAAACAAACCTTCCCTATGCTATGCTTCTTACTCGCCTTTTTAGAAGGATTGGTGAAGATTTTCCTCATCTCGATCTCTCTCGCTTTCACCCGGTTCAACGGGTTATGTTACCTATTCAAGAGGTATATGAACGAAAGCGTAGAAGTGACCGAGGTTCACGAAAATCCGATCATCAAGAGCCGGATTATGAGGACACCGATATGCCAACAAGTGATGGTGATGGCATGGGTACTAGTTCTCATTTCAACTCTTCGAGTAATTCCCATCCATCCTCAAATCAATTCGAGGATGATTTTGAAGACTTAGCTCCTCCTCCTCATCATTCTAGTGATATACCAGAAGATCTCAATATGGAGCATCTTTACCGTGAAAATCTTAGAACTCGAGGTGAATTACACGAACACCGGATTGAATCAAGAAAGGGATTCAAGTATTTGGGAAAAATGATCAAGGGATTAGGAAAGAAACGGAGGTGAAGACTTTGAATTATGTCAAAGTTTACTTGTCTTGTGATGCTTTAAACATTTTCTTATTATTACTTTGGTTTGGTTGTGTATTATCTTATACTAAATGTTTGGGTTGTTATTTATTTTAATCCTAAAATTTTCTTATGCCATGATGTTTGTGATTTACATAGCTTTGTGCATCTTTGTGATAGTTAGCTTATTAGATTATGATCTGTAGTTAACTTTGGCTTGTGAATCTTTTGGTAAAAATCTGGGTTTATCAAAAAACTGGAATTGAAATTTTTGAAAGACCTCTGGCCGCGGTTCCATATCGACCTGCGGATCCTTATAGATAAGGAACCGCCGGCCACTGTGCACGACAGCATCTTCTGCTTTACACTGTTTTCTTAATTCTGTGAAAACACTGCATGATTTTCTATAATAAACTGCACATTTCCTAAACTAGGTTACCTAAATTCATTATTCACCTAAAATGATTTTAACCCATTACTAGTTTGGATCATCCCCTCACCCATTTAAACCCACCTTGTTAGTCATGTTATTCACACATCAAAACATCCTTCCCTAACCCTTAAACCACCCTTGTCAACCATGGTGTGTACCAAAACCGCAAACACATCCAAGACCTCTACCCCAAGGAAAACACTCAAAATAAGGATCAAGGTAGCCAAGCCTAACTCCTCACCCTTCCACATACCTAAGAATGATATGGTTCCTATCCTCATTTCTTCATCACCTTCACCACCCCTTGCACCATGCAAGACGTCATCCACCCATGGTACTAACCACTCCATTGGTTCTACCTCCTCTTCATTCAACTCAAGAATGAATGAGATCTCTTCACCCTTCACTCCAAGTGCACCCTTGGATGTGACCACACAACCCCAACCAATCCAAAGCATTCCTTTTGAGAATGACTTTGATGACACTTTGGTGACTTCACCATTTACCCCTCTTAACTTACCCATTTCACCAACCTTGGAGAACATACCTCCACACTCACCCTTTTCCCCTTTAGGGAACATGCCTCCACTCTCACCCACATCACCCTTGGAGAAAATGCCTCCTCCACCTCCACCCAACTCAAACATTCCAATCTTGGGTGTTCCACTTTCCCTCCTTTTGGGCGATCCATACTATGGGTTTCAACAAACACATGGTACTAGTTGTCCATGTTGTCTTTACAACCACTACATCATTCATAACCTTAGGATGGATATGTTTGGACTACATAGGAGGTTGTAAGAGTTCTTGCTTGCCTTGTTCTCCATGCCTCCTCCTAGGAGATGAATGATGAAGTTTTCTAAATAAATGGTTTTCAACAAAACCAAGCCAAAGAAGACTACTTATCTAGATTTAATGTTAAGCTAGCTTTATATTAGTTAGTTTTTTCATTTGTCATTGTATTTGCTTCCTTCATGAGTGTTTCATGAAGTTGTTCTATGGATTTAGCTTTATGTGTTCCTATTCTTATGTGCACATTAATCAACTTTAATTTGAAATTAAAATTGAACCTAAATCTATCACAACCTCTAAAAACTTGACTAAAATTGGTTCAAAATGATATTCAAATATTTTGTCACCCTTTGTCAAGACATTCTTTGTGAATGTGTTGCTTTATGCAACCCTAGCATAATTTGGTGCTAATAGAGGTAAAATTCCAAGATTTACAACTTTTTGAAAAAGTCTTAGTTTTTCCCAAAAAACTGGAAAAACATGGTCTTAAGTCCACTAGACGCGGATCCTTAAAGTCCCGCGATTCCCTAGCGATATGGAACCGCCGGTCCCTATAAGGTACCGCGGACAGTAAGTGGCTTTTGATGAATTTTTGGTCAAAACTTTTAAAACCCTATACCCTGTCAAGATTCCTTGTTTGCTCAAATTGACTAAACATTCCTTGACACTTCACATTTTGTATTCAAATTCTTACCTTGATTACATTTTACTTATACCCAAACCTTGAGATTTCACTCTCAAACCTTCCCAACCTTGAGAATTCATTCTCACAAAACCTTGAGATTTCATTCTCACACCTTCCCAACCTTGATATTCATTCTCACACAACCTTGAGATTTCATTCTCACACTCTCACAATGCCTAACTCCTACATTCCTAACCTTGACATTTCTTTGTCACAACCCCACTCACCCAAAGCTTCCTCATCCAAGCTTTCAAAGAAACTGAAAATCTCGGTTCGACCTATTTGGGTTAAGAAGAATGAACCATCTTCCTCCAAATCACCCAAAAACCCTACCTTCTCACCAATCAAGTATTGGAATGAGACTTATACCATAAACCTCATCACCGGAGCTAAAGAAAATGTTCCCCCACCACCACAATCCTTCAACACCCCTCAACTCAATGACCTTTCAACCTTCCCAAACCTCACAAGGCATTGTGAAAACATTTCCAAACCCATTACCCCACCACCACCAAACCCTAAGTTTGATGCCATACCCCCATCAAACGATTTTGTGTTGCATCATGGATCCTTGTGTGCTTGTTGTCGATTTCAACAAATTGAACTTGCTCATGTGTATGAGAAGTTAAATTTTCTTGAATTCCTCCTCACTCGACCTCCTATTTCAAGTTTTCGTTCCGATGGACAAAACTTCAAATGATGCATCGTCGTCTTTTTAGAGTCTTTTATTATTTTTTTAAGCAATCTTGGAAAATTATCACTATTAGACTAGCTTATGCTTAGTGGTTTATTTTTCCATATTTATTGATTTTAGATAGTTATACTGTGTGTATGACTATCTTCTTTGTTGTGTCTTTTCTTTTATGTAACATTTGTGTTGTTTGTGGGTTATTTCATTAGTTCTATTTTGAGTTGATCATGGTTAATTTTTACAATTGCTTATGGGTGATTCCATCAATTCTAAACTTTAAACCATTGACAAGCTTATCATCTTCATTGGATTGAAGTTTGATTTTGTCAATTACCTCTTTGGATAAACTTAGCAAAATACTTGCTTCTAATTTAAGATTTCCTTTCTCTCTCCCTCTCAAGTTACTTAGTAGGTAGTGATCATATATACATTGGTGTTTCTTTCCTTTCTACTAACCTTTGTGTAACATGTCACCTTAACTCACAAACTTGGTGCCCCAAGCAAGGGGGAGCAACCACCAAGGGGGAGCTACTAGCAAAGTTTGATGTTCTTCGAAGACTTCTGCTAACCTTTTTGCTACGACAAAGGGGGGAGAAATGATAGTGATAAACTCGTTAATAATTCGATATTTTGTGTTTCTACGTAAATGAGTTTATCGTTTGTCGTAATCAAAAAGGGGGAGATTGTTAATGCAAGTGATGCCTAAAAACATTATTAGTGTTAACTAATATTTCTTAATTTTGATCACAACAAACCATACAACACATTTAGTGTAAAACACAAAATGAATTATTTAACTAACACTATCATCAAGGTAATAATCATATCACTAACCTTTCTTAATCATACTTAGTGATCATCAAAATGATTATCCTCAAAACTCACTTTTGTTAATATGACAAAAGACTTTTTAATAAACTTTCTTTTTTAGAAAATGTTTTATTAAAATGGAAAATGAAAATTTGAAAATAGCATATTCCAAATGCTGTTAGAATATCCTTTGAAGGCTTCAAATACCTCAGATATTCCCACCCCACTAAAAGACAAAAAAAGGAGCGTACTCTAGTGGCGGTACCTTAACTACCTATGCGGTTCCTTAGCGATATGGAACCACTGGGCGAGATAAGGTACCGCGTACAGTAGCCGTTATAGATCCGTTATACTTTGTCTCCTTTAAATAGTGGGTCAAATCTCATTTTCCAGCAAGCCTCTTGGACGTTTTTCTCAGCCCCCTTTCTATTTTCTATAGCATAATCATTAGTAAATGATCACTTAAAGTGTTAAGGATGTTTACATATGATTATCCTCTTGATCCTCTCCTTTACCTTGTCCAATGAGAAGATCACCCACTCACTAGTGTTGTGATAAAGATGAATCTATGAGCTAGTCATATTCATCATGATACCCTTTTTGTTTTAGGTCAATCCATTGTATTTATGAATACTTGGACTAGTTGTGTTCATCCAAGTTATTTGTAGATACTTGGATTTGTTGTGTACATCCATTGCATATGTGTTTGCTTGGATTTGTGTTGTGTAAATCCAAGCTACATGTGTGTACTTGGATAAGTCTAGTTGAGTTGTAATAGATTTGACTAGGAGTTCTCACTAAACTATAAAGTGATGTGGTTGTGTCTTGTGAGTTCTCACTAAACTTGAAAGTGATTAGTAGTTGTGTTGTGTGAAGATCTCACTTAGCTTCAAAGTGAAGAGTCGTGAAGATTGGTTCTAGCTTTCGATTAGAACTCGACATCTAGCCTTGTGTCGTAAAATGGTGAAGTAGGCAACGTCGTGAAGATTGGTTCTACCTTAAGATTAGAACTCGACATCTAGCCTTGTGTCGTTTTACTGTGAAGTAGGCAACGTTGTGTAGATTGGTCCTAGCTAAAGATTAGGTCTCGACATTTAGCTTAGTGTCGGAAATTAATGTAAGCAACGATGTAAGGTTTTCTCCGCCGAGAAGGGAGCTTGTGGATATAGTGGAAATCTCGAGTAGGTGTACTCGAGGAGTGGAGTAGAAACGAGGATAGAGCCTCGTTGTCGAACCACTATAAATCTTGGTGTCTTCCCACTAGGTTTTCTCCTTCCTTACTCTTTACTTATTTCATTATCATTACACTTACCTATTATCTTTGCTAGTGCATTTGAATTGAACCTAATCATTATGCAACTTAGCTTCAAACAAAAGATAGTTTTGATACAAACCAAATTGAAAGTAATTTTAATTTTGTCACCAATCGAAGAGAAACTATTCAACCCCCCCTTCTAGTTTCTACAGGGACCACGTATAGTCTCTTAAAGTAATAGCTCCAACAACACTCAGATTTGTTTTACGGCAAGTTTCCAGGTTTTTCGACCAGTTTTCCATATTTTTAAACACAAACATTATCATTTTATAAAGTTCAAAAGATTATAAGTAGGTCAACTTCATAAACATAAATTGTTTGAACGACAAATTTCAACAAAAAAGATCTTTCTCACTACCATGGACAACTCTTATCTTCTGAATAATTGACATCAACAATTTCCAAGTTCAATAGTTCTTTATTAAGAGTGTTAGTTCTCGAATCTCATTCAGTTGATCATCACAAGTCGCTACCTTTTTTGCCACTACATGCACCCATAACATAAGTTAAGAACTGTATGTGCCTTTTAGTCATTAATATAACACCATCCAACCGAAAAGTACCCATTTAATAAAAATTCTACAGCACGACTTTGGAAAATTTGTAACAAACAGCTATTGATAGTTCTTGGCTGCTTGTTTTCCTAATACCTATGTTGGCCATTTATAGTGCTTATTGTCCTAATACCTATGATGGCCATGTATACAAATCAAAAAAGATAAAAGCTTACTCTCTCATTTAAGAATCTCCTTTCCTACATGGGTCAAGTGGTCAACGATCTTCATATCAGGTATGCATTGTGACAATACCATCTACAAAGCCTCTACACACTTTTCTGATTGCAACATTCTTAATTAGTCTACTATAAAAGTATGCTATTCGACCCAAAATGAAAATACTAATGTAAAATACGAGACGTGTCTCAAATACTAATTCAAGAACATATATGAACCACACCTGAACCAAACCCAATTACTGATAACAAATGTTGAAAGCCTAATTATACTAAAATTTAGTTAATCACTTATAACAAAAATATGACTGGTAAAGTAACGGTTTGGATCTGCTTTGGTGACTCAAATATGTGACCAAAATATCAAGCCAAAAATAATGATTTTTGTTAGAGTTAAGTACTTTTTAGTCCTTATGGGTTATCGGGTATAACGATTTTGGTGCAAAAGTTTAAAAAGTAACGGATTTGGTCCTATTTAACTCGAACCGTAACACTTTTGGTCCCAAACGTTAATTTGACTAACTTTAACCGTTAAACACAAGGGCATCTTTGTCTTTTTATATATCCTCCATAACTATAACACTAGAGGCACT
Organism: Glebionis coronaria; assembly: GCA_025667525.1. Lineage (NCBI taxonomy): Eukaryota > Viridiplantae > Streptophyta > Magnoliopsida > Asterales > Asteraceae > Glebionis > Glebionis coronaria. The sequence continues at coordinate 1,466,764 of JANFOE010000122.1, read as the reverse complement.
GGTGTTATGACTTCCCCACGGCGGAGTGATTGCTCGTGGTGTCCCTTCAGCTTTTGGCCATATTATTATATTTATCATGTGGGGCGTATGGGTGCATCCTAGTTACATGTTTTCAGCAGATTACTCAGTGTGAATGTGGTGTGTGCCTTGCATCCTTCACAAGGAGCTGATCCCTCCTACCCAAACCATTATATTAAATTAGAGGCAACCCCTCTAATTTGCACGATGAGGTCACCCCTCTAAGTATTCATGCACGGTGGATTTTCATGACCTATATTGGCTAATGGTAGAATATGTTAAACAGTTTTTATAAGATAAACATAAGGCTTTTCAAACTATAAAACCAGTTTTACCAAGACTTAACCGGGTTATTCGGGACTTAGTTTCTTCCGCTGTTATATGCTTATATGCTTATACTATTTATGCTTTATTGTACATCTGTGTACTGAGCGTATTGCTCAGCTGTTTTCCTTTTCTATGTTCCCAAAACGGCAGGTACTCAGGGACGCTTGTAGACTTTAAGCGTACATGCATATGGACTGGAAGCTTTCTAGCCTTTCTTTACTTTATGCATTATCTTTACTTTGATACTCTTGCCATGGACATTGTTTAGTCCTTTCATTTACAGTACTTATGTTTGTGTGTGATGAGCTTTACTTTTGGACTACCGATGTTTGATTCTGGTATTTTCCTTCTATGGTCATGTAATGTTTAGACATTTATCCTTGTATGCTTTGATGACACACCATAATTACGCGTGACATTCCATTATCAAAATGGGGTGTTACAATACATTTCATATCAATATAGTAGAAATCCTTAGAAAGGATCAAGTTATTTATCTAGTTATTTTGTTTCTTCTTGTTCCTAGTATTTGTATTCCGCATTAATACTTTTTATTTCATTAGAGTCTCTCTATGAATAGACTTGTTATTACAGAAGTCGTTCACCATCCTTAACAGGCTGCAAGATCTACAACTAGTGGACGAAACAAGTGGTATCAGAGCCTGGGAGAGTCTCTGCTCAAGAAGAACCATTTTTTTACTAACATCTTTGTCTAATCATGCCTGCTTCTAGTTATACTAAAACAGGACAACCAAGCACCACCACAACATAGTAAACACAACAAATCGTTGCTACTGTTTCCAATACAAATGGAAAATTCCCACTCTTAAAGAAGGAAGAGTATGATAGTTGGGCCATGAGATGGAGTGCTGGATCACCAATACTGATCTAGACTTATGGAAGATTGTTCAGAATGGAAACAGCAAGAAGAAAACTGGCAGAGACAAGAATGGTCAGATCATCATTCTAGATTCTAAATCTCATGAAGAAATAACAGCTGTACAGAAGGAAATCAAAGCAAAAACTATTTTGCTTCAGTCTCTTCCTGATGATCATATGTGTGATTTCTATCACTTGGATGATGCTAGGGAAATTTGGAATGGTATCAAGGCAAGATTTGGAGGGAATGAATCCAAGAAGATGCGCAGATCCATGCTAAGAGATGAATTCACAGAATTCAAGATTTCTAAGACAGAAGGTCTTCATCAAGGCTATGATAGGTTTCAAAAGAATCTTAGTCAACTGAATCAACTCATGTCCAAACCAGAGAATGAAGACATCAATGCCAGGTTTCTTAGAGCTCTGCCTCATTCATGGAATCAGGTAGTCATCTCTCTAAAGGTAAAAGGAGGCCTTGGATATCTCTCTTTTGATGACGTATTCTATAAACTCAAAACTTTTGAGTCTCATGTGAGAGGATACTCAAGTGACTCCTACTCTACTCCTACTAATTCTGCTTTTGTGAGTTCCATGGGCTCCAGTCCAATTCCATATACCAGTAGCCCAAGCTATACTTTGTCCTTACAACATACTCTTACTCCTGAATCTAAAGTCAAGACCAGTAGCATGGTAGAAATAGTTCTTCACTCCTTTGTTGCTGATGTTGATCCACAACAACAACTAGCTTTTGATGATTTCAAACAAGTTGATAAGCTTGAATTGGATGAAATGGATCTAAAGTGGCAGATAGCTATGCTCACTCTCTGGGTTCATAAGTTTGAGAAGAAGGCCGGTAGAAAATTCAGATACAACCCAAGAGAGCCAGTCAGGTTTGATAGGAGCAAAGTCAAATGTTACAACTGTCATCAACAAGGACATTTTGCTAGGGAATGCCCTAATAAAATGACCAAGAGATGAATAGGTATTCAGCTTTCACGGTTCAAGAGCTTCAGGAGGAGAAGAAAGATTTGGTATTTCTTGATACCATGGTCAACTGGAATGATCATGAGACTCCTACCTTGGAATCACTTGAGTCTACTACTGATGTGTTTGCTATGATTGCTGGCCACATATATGAGGTTGAGGAAGCAGAGGAATTTTCTCTTATGGGAATATCTCCTCAGGTACAAAATTGCCCTCTTGGTTGTGATGATAAATATTCTGACCTCTTAAAACAATGCAATGAACTAAATGCTCAAAATGACAAGTACTTTTTAGAATTTCAGGCATATAAAAGTTCTCTCAAAACTTTAGAACAACAAAAGAAGTGGTTTCAAAATACTCAGCTTGAGTATGAAGATAAGATTAGGGTCTTAAGTATTGATTTAGAGAATACCACTAACTTTCTTAAGTACACTAAAAAACTTAATACTAAGAGTATTCAGGCAAAACAAGATATGCTAGAGAAACTGGATGCTACTTTATTAAAATTTGATAAATTGCAAAAAGCACCCAAGAATCTTTCCAAGCTAATTGATAGCAGTATGTTTGGTAGAACTAAGAGGGGGTTAGGATTTGACAATTATATTGGCCCAAATGATGTTTTTTATTTATTCTTTTCAAGTGTCTTTTGTTAATGCAATAATGCCTAAAAACGTTACTTGCATTTTTCGGTCTCGCTTTGTTTTGATTACGACAATATGTAAAAACAAGCATTTACGAAAACAACGAAAAACGAATTCTTGAGTTCAAGTATTTTTTCATTTTACCCATATTCACTTAAGGTATGAATAAACAAGTACTAACCTTAATCAAGTGATCAAGTGATTTAAACTTTCTTAAAACTCACTTTTTATTAAGTGTGACAAGTTTTTTGTTGGGAATAAATTAAGGCCAGATCACTTGAGCGCTGACAAGAGTAAAACAAGCGTTGACAAGAACAAAACAAGCGCTGACAGCTCAAGCGTTGACAATATGAAGTCAAGCGTTGACACATTGAAGACAAGCACTGATGGGAAGATATACTCTACGCGTTTATTGTATTCTAGATTACTTCTAGTAAAGATAGGAACAACATTGTATTTTCTATATTTATCTTTACCTAGAATAGCTGATACGTAGATTATTGTACAAGGCTTCTTATGTCTATAAAAGAAGACCTTTAGGTTAATGTTTGATATAAGTTTTCATTCGTAAACTACTTTCATTGTAAGCAAGTTTGATATTGATAATCAAAGTGAAAGTTTGTTTATATCATTTTGTGTTCTTGTTTAAGTGTTAAATTCCGCATAACACTTAGATTCATAAGCATATACAAAGGTTTCTCTAAGTGTATTACTTGATCTAATCTCGTATACATAAAGCTAAATCGATCTAAGTTTGGGATCAACAAGTGGTATCAGAGCTTGTTGAGGAACTTTTGATCTTAAAGACCACCAGAACATCAGAACCCTAAAAATCACCAAAACCCTAATTTTCTCAGAAACCCTAACAACATCATGTCTGAAGCAATAACCTCCTCCTCCTCAGCCTTACCAAACATCAAGATTCCTATGCTTGATGCAACCAATTTTGACTTGTGGAAGTTCAACTTTGAACAATATCTGGGGATCTATGACTACACACTCTAGGAGATTATTGAATATGGAAACACATTCAATAAGGCTCAAAAGATTCTTAATGCCATTGCTGCAAGAACAACTGTTGCTGGATGTTCTGAAGAGGATAAGAGAGAAAAACCTAGAGATGGTAGAGCTGTGGCTGCTGATGACATAGCAAATAGAAGGGTTGACATAAAAGCCCTAAATATTCTGAAAGTCTCTTTAGGACAAGAAAACCAGCATAAATATAGAGGCTATGAATTTGCTAGGGATCTTTGGGCAGCTCTTGAAGTTGCATATGGTGGCAATGCAGACACTAAGGAAGAAAAGAAAAAGCAACTCATGCATGATTATGCTGTCTTCAAAGCTCAACCCAATGAGAAACTGAGTAGTGTGAGAAGCAGACTGCTTGACATTACAAGCAAGTTGTCCTTCATGGGGACACAAGTTGGTGATGTTGACATTAATTCTACCTTTCTTAAAAGTCTTGGTGAGGCATAGAATATTGAGGCAAGATCTATTCTTGCCAACAATACCTACAAGAGCTCCTCGTTTGATGACATCTACAACAAACTAAGGCTGTTGGAAGATGAAACTCTCTTAGAGCATGGAAGCAAGTCTACCAACAGTAACATGGCCTTCTTCTCTCATAGTGAAGGTCAATTCAATCAGAAGGACTCTTACATGCATCCAGTTACTGGATCATCATATGTCAGCGCTGGAACAAGTCCTGTCAACGTCTCCTATTTAGACGCTGACACATACAAGAATGACTTCCCAATATTTAAACCTGCTGGTTTGGATTTGGATAGTGTTTGTGCTTACATTTCTTCTTTGCCCAATGGTTCAGTGATTACATATGAGGACCTTGAGCAGATAAGTGATGAGCACTTGGAAGAGATGGACATCAAGTGGAACATGGCTCTTGCTAGTATAATAGCAAATAGATGGAACATAAGGTTAAAAAGAAGATGACCTTAAATGCTAAAGACACAGCTGGATTTGATAAATCCAAAGTTGAATGTTACAACTGTCATCGTATGGGGCACTTCATGAGGGAATGCTGATCTCCTAGAAGATCTGATGCTGGTAAACCCTCAAGTCAGGTTGTTAAAGCTCAGGATTCCAAAGCCATGGTTGCAGTTCAAGAAATTGATGGTATGGGATGAGACTGGAGCTATCTGGCTAAGAATGTTGAAGAGGATAAAGCTTTGGTTGCTGATATTGAAGAAGAAAAGCATGTTGAATATGCTCTCATGGCACAATCCTCCTCTTCATCTGATAATGAGGTATATGATGACGCTTTTTGTAGAAAAGGTTGTAGGTTAAATACTGAAAGACTTAACAAAGAGGTGTTAAGATTATTAGATGATATGAGCACTGAAAGATTTAAACTGTCTAATTACCAGCTAGCTCTCACTGAAACTGAGAAAACCGTTTCTGAATATAAGAAAATGGAATTTGACTTAAAAGATAAAATCAATATCTTAAAACATGAGTTAGATGCTAGTATGGATATTAGAAACATCATGGAAAGGGTTAATGGTGAGATACAGGCTAAGTTAGATGAGGCTATTAAGAATGAAGATAATGTTGGCCTTAAAATTCAAAGATTTGATAGAGCCACCCAAACCGTAGGAGAATGTATGGGTAAACAAAGGGATCCTAAGGACATGACTGGGATTGGGATGAATGATTACTCTTTGGTTCTACCACCAACTGGTGACTTCTATGGTGTCCAACAAAAGGACCTATCTTGGACTGGTTTGCCAGAGCTCCAAGAGGAGGAATTCATTCCTCCACCAAGAGTTGTCACTCCAGTTGAAGAGTATCAACAAAAGTTGACTGACCTGAATGAATGGAAGAAAGCTAACCCTACTTTATTTGTTCAGGGTGGCTTACTATGTGAAAGTCCCAATGAGTCAACACCCATTAAGGTTACTAACCCACTCACTGGTAAAGTTGTTAATCTTGGCTCAAACACTGATAGAAAACCTAGCATTAAATATGCAGAGATGTATAGGAATACTAGGTCACCCAAGAGCCAAGTTAGCAATCAAGGAACAGGCTTCTTTTCTTCTAGACCTAAAGTTGTATCTAGAAAAGCTTGTTACACTTGTGGTAGCTTTTCACACTTGGCATACAAGTGTGTCAACGCTCCCAAAGCCAGCGCTGACAGGAACAATTTCAGCGCTGACAGGAACAAAGTCAACGTTGTTAGGAAGTCAAACGTTGTCAGACCCAAACCTTGTGTGCAGCAAAGTCCACAAGTGATTAGACCTGCCCCATTCTTTACTAGAGGGTCTAACACTCATGGACAAAGACCATTTCAAAAGACAAACACCTGGTCAAATAGGCAATGGGTTTCTGTAGCAAACCCTAGGTTCAACGCTGACAAGGGTAATTTCAGCGTTGACCGGACAAATTCTAACGCTGACAGAAACGTGATCAGACCTAAATATTTGCAACCACAAGGTAAGGGGTCTAAAGCTTCTTCAAGCTTAACATGGAGACCCAAGAAAGATCAAAACCCTAATGATAATGGGATTTCAATGACTTGCAATAGATTTAATTACATTTCAAAGGTCATTACAAGACCCATTGGGGTTAACTGGGTATTTCATCCTAAGAAGGATGAGAATGGGGTTGTTGTGAGAACTAAGTCTGTTCTTATTGAACAACCAGATGAATCCAAGTCTTTTAAGACTTGGGTTCCCAAAGAAAACTAATTTGTTTTCTTTATGTGCAGGGCATTCAAAAACAGGTCAATGATTATGGATATTGGGATAGTGGATGCTCAAGGCACATGACAGGGAAGGAAGATTATCTTACTAACTTCACTCCCATTAAAGATGGTGACAAGGTTTACTTTGGAGGTGGATATGGTACTATCACAGGCAAAGGAACCCTTCTCACCAAGAATTTACGTTTTGAGAACGTCTTTCTGGTAAAAGAACTTGATTACAACCTTTTTAGTGTATCACAAGTTTATGATAACAAAAATAAAGTTCTTTTTACTGATACTGAGTGTTTGGTGTTAAGCAAGGATTTTAAGATCCCTGATGAGAAATATATTGAGTATAGAACACCTAGGCATAAGGACATATATAATGTTAATTTGAATGAGATTAAAATGAATAATAATATGTCTTGTTTTTATGCTAAAGCATCAGTAGATGAGAGTAATTTGTGGCACAGGAGACTAGGGCACATAAATTTTAAAAATATAAATAGACTTGTGAGGCTTGGTTTAGTTGATGGTTTGCCTGAGAAGGCCTTCCACAATGACCACTCTTGTGTTGCATGTCTTAAAGGCAAGTAGCACAAGGTCTCATTCAAGTCTAAACAGGTGCACACTAGTTCTAAACCTCTTCATATGCTTCACATGGACCTCTTTGGTCCAACCAATATAGAAAGTTTGAATGGTAAGTCATATTGTTTTGTCATCACAGATGATTTTTCTAGGTTTACTTGGACATTCTTTCTAGCTATGAAGAGTGACAAAGCTGATATTCTAGTTGATTTTATCACTCAGATTGAGAAGAGGTCTGGCAATGAGGTTAAAATGCTTAGGAGTGATAATGGTGGAGAATTTAGGAATAAGAAGCTAGATGATTTCTGTGCCAGGAAAGGAATTACTAGGCAATTTAGCATTGCTAGAACCCCACAACAAAATGGGGTTGCTGAGAGGAAAAATAGAACCCTAATTGAAGCAGCCAGAACAATGTTGGCTGATGCTCAGTTTCCTATAGCCTTTTGGGCTGCGACTGTTAATACAGCTTGCTATGTGCAAAATAGAGCATTGGTTAACAAAATTCAGAACAAAACACCTTATGAGTTACTTTGGGGTAGAAAACCTAATATTGGTTTTCTCAGACCTTTTGGTTGTCATGTAGTAGTTTTAGACACTAGTGATGCCTTAGGGAAATTTAGTGCAAAAGGTGATGAGGGTTACTTCATGGGGTATTCAGTGCAGAGCAAGGGATTGTTGGGAATAAATTTAGGCCAGAACACTTGAACGCTGACAAGAACAACTCAAGCGTTGACAAGAGCAAAGTGAGCGCTGACAGCATAAGCGTTGACAAGTTAAAGTCAAGCGTTGACAGATTGAAGACAAGCACTGATGGAAGATGTGAGCTACACGTTTATTATATTCTAGATTACTTCTAGTAAGGATAGAAACGACTATGTATTTTCTATGTTTATCTTTACCTAGAATAGTTGATTCGTAGCTTATTGTACAAGACTTCTTGTTCTATAAAAGAAGATCTTTTAGGTTAATGTTATATATCAGTTTTCATAGTATTCGCAAGTTAAAAACCTTTCATTGTAATCAACACGATTATTCTAATACAAGTGAAAGTTTGTTTAACATCATTGTGTTTTAGATCAAGTGTTAATTCCGCATAACACTTTGTTACTTTACTCATAAGCAAAGGTTTCTCTACGTGTAGTACTTGATCTAATCTCGTATACACAAAGCTTAATCGATCTAAGTTTGGGATCAACAAGTGGTATCAGAGCTTGTTGAGAAACTTTTGATCTTTAGGTAACGCAGAACCCTAAAACACCAAACCCTAAAAACCCTAAAATTCTCAAAACCCTAAAAACATCATGTCTGGCACAAATCAACCTCCTGCTTTGCTACAAAACAACTTCTCAAACCCCAGTATCAAAATTCCCATGTTTGATGCCAGGAATTTTGAGCTTTGGAAGTCCAATTTTGAGCAATACATAGCTATTCATGACTACACTCTTTGGGAAATTATCGAATATGGGAACACATTCGATAAAGCAGCAAAGATTACTGCTGCTATTGCCACAAGGACAGCTGTTCCTAATTGTCCTGAATCTGATAAGGTGGAAAAGCCTGAAGATGGGAGAGCTGTTGCTGTTGAAGATATAGCCAAGAAGAGGGTGGACATGAAAATCTTGAATATCTTGAAACATGCTCTAGGTCATGAGAATCAGCACAAGTACAAACGATTTGAGTCTGCAAAAGAGCTTTGGGAAGCTCTTGAAGTAGCACATGGTGGCAATGCTGACACAAAAGAAGAAAAGAAGAAGCAACTATTGCATGAGTATGCTGTCTTTAAAGCTCAACCTAATGAGAATCTCAGCAGTGTGAGAAGTAGACTTCTTGACATCACAAGTCAACTTTCCTTCATGGGAAAACAGATTGATGATCCTGAATTGAATGCTACCTTTCTCAAAAGCCTTGGTGATGTATGGAAGATTGAGACAAGATCCATTCTTGTCAATAATACCCACAAGACTTCCAGGTTTGATGACATCTTCAACAAGTTAAGACTATTGGAGAATGAATGGCAATTGGAAAGTGATAACAAATCTTCCAGCAGCAACATGGCCTTCTTTTCACAAAGTGAAGGCCAATTTGATTCCATGAACTTCTATGGACATTCAGCAACTGGATCACAAGGTGTCAGCGCTGGATGTCAATCTGTCAGCGCTGGATCATATCCTGTCAACGCTTTGTACTCAAGCGCTGACACACACAATCATGGCGCTGATAGAATTAAACCTGCTGGTTTTGATCTTGATACTGTGTGTGCTTTCATTGCTTCTCTGCCTAGTGATTCAAGGATTACATATGAAGATCTTGAGCAGATAAGTGATGAACAATTGGAAGAGATGGACATCAAGTGGACTATGGCTCTTGTAAGTTTAAGAGCAAACAGATTCAATAAAAGGTTCAAGAAGAAGATGACCTTTAATGCTAAGGATGTTGCTGGATTTGATAAATCCAAGGTGGAGTGCTACAACTGTCATAGGATGGGGCACTTTATGAGGGAATGTAGATCTCCAAGAAGATCTGATGCTGGGAAGCCTTCTAGCCAAATGATTAAGAACCCAGATCCCAAGGCCATGGTTGCTGTTCAACAAATTGATGGTGTTGGAGAATGGGATTGGAGCTGGATGGCTAAGAATGAGGAAGAGGACAGAGCTTTGGTTGCTGAGGTTAAAGAAGAGCATGCTGAATATGCTCTCATGGCACACTCCTCCTCTTCATCAGATAATGAGGTATATGATGATGCTTTCTGTTCTAAGGGTTGTCGTTTAAATACTGAAAAATTAAAACAAGAGATAGTTAAATTATTAGATGAGGCAAGTACTGAAAGATGCAAAGTATCTAACTATCAAGTTGCTCTTACCCAAACAGAAAAGACAGTATCTGAGTATAAGAAAATGGAGTTTGATTTAAAGGATCAAATAAATATCTTAAAACATGAGTTACATCAGAGTAAGGATGTTCAAGATATAGTAAATAGGGTTAATCTTGATTTGATAGCTCAGTTAGAGGAGGCTAACAAAAATAAAGATAATGTGAGTCTTAAAATCCAGAGATTTGATAAGGCTACACAATCCCTAGGAGAGTGTGTTAGTAAACAAAGAGACTCTAAGGATATGAGTGGGATTGGGATGAATAATTATACTGTTGTTCCACCACCAGCTGGGGATTTCTATGGTGTCCAATCAAAGGACTTATCTTGGACTGGCTTGCCAGAATGCCAAGAGGAGGAGTTTATTCCTCCACCTAGAGTGACTTCCCCAGTTGAGGAATATCAGCAAAAGCTGACTGACCTAGAAGAGTGGAAGAAAGCTAACCACACTTTGTTTGTTAAGGGAGGGTTGTTGTGTGAAAGTCCAAATGAGCCCACACCAATTACAAAACCAATTGATGATCCTAAACCTATTAAGATCACACACCCTACCACTGGCAAAGCTGTTGACCTTGGCCCACAAGCTGTTAGAAAACCTAGTGTTAAGTATGCAGAGATGTATAGGAATACTAGGTCTCCAAAAAGCCAAGTTAGTAATCATGGAACAGGCTTCTTTGCTTCTAGACCTAAGACTATGTCTAGAAAAGCTTGTTACACATGTGGGAGCTTTTCACATTTGGCCTACAAATGTGTCAACGCTTCCAATGTCAACGCTGATAGGAACCATTTCAGCGCTGACAAAAGTCAACATAGGTCAAACACTGTCAGACCCAATAACTTTGTGAACAAAAGTTCACAAGTTGTTAGACCAGCCCCATTCTTTTCTAGAGGGTCTAACACACAAGGCCTAAGACCTTTTCAAAAGTCAAATACTTGGTCAAATAGGCAATGGGTTCCTGTAGCAAACCCTAGGTTCAACGCTGATAAGAGCAATCGGGGCGCTGACAGGAGTAATTTCAGCGCTGACAGACACACTACTAAACCTAGGTATTTGCAACCACAGGGAAATAGGTCTAAAGCTTCTACTAGCTTAACATGGAGACCAAAACAAGACCAAAACCCTAATTCTACTGGTATTTCTATGACATGCAACAGGTTTCATTATATTTCTAAGGCATTGTCAACACCAATTGGGGTTAACTGGGAATTTCATTCAAACAGGGATGAAAATGGGGTTGTTATGAGAACCAAGTCTGTTCTTGTTGAACAACCAAATGAATCCAAGTCTTCTAAGGCTTGGGTTCCCAAAGAAAACTAATGTGTTTTCTTTATGTGCAGGGCATTCAGAAGAAGATCAATGATTATGGATACTGGGATAGTGGATGCTCAAGGCACATGACAGGAAAGGAAGACTATCTGACCAATTTCTCTCCTATTCAAGATGGTGATAAGGTATACTTTGGAGGTGGCTACGGCACAATCACAGGAAAAGGAACCCTTGTCACCAACAATCTAAGGTTTGATAATGTCTTCTTGGTGAAAGATCTGGATTATAATTTGTTTAGTGTATCACAAGTGTGTGATAACAAAAATAAGGTTCTTTTCACAGATACTGAGTGCTTGGTGTTAAGCAAAGATTATAAGCTCCCTGAGGAGAAATACATAGATTTTAGAACACCAAGGCATAAAGACATATATAATGTGAATCTTAATGGAATTAAGGTAAATAATAAAATGTCATGTCTGTATGCTAAAGCCTCAGTAGATGAAAGTAATATTTGGCACAGGAGATTAGGGCACATAAACTTTAAGAATATTAATAGGCTTGTGAGACTTGGTTTAGTTGATGGTTTGCCTGAAAAGGCTTTCCACAATGACCACTCTTGTGTTGCATGTCTTAAGGGCAAGCAGCACAAGGTCTCATTCAGGTCTAAACAGGTGCACTCTAGTTCTAAACCACTTCACTTATTGCATATGGACCTCTTTGGTCCAACTAATATAGAAAGTTTGAAGGGTAAATCATATTGTTTTGTCATTACTGATGATTACTCCAGGTTTACATGGACTTTCTTTTTAGCCAAGAAAAGTGAAACTGCCCTAAGTCTGATTAATTTCATTACCCAGATTGAAAAGAAAAATGGTAATGAGGTCAAAATTATTAGAAGTGACAATGGGGGTGAGTTTAGAAATCAGTTGTTAGATGATTTTTGTGCCAAGAAAGGGATTACTAGGCAGTTTAGCATAGCTAGAACCCCACAACAAAATGGGGTTGCTGAAAGGAAGAATAGGACCCTTATTGAAGCAGCCAGAACCATGTTGGCTGATGCCCACTTTCCTATAGCCTTTTGGGCTGAAGCTGTTAACACAGCTTGTTATGTTCAGAATAGGGCATTGGTCAACAAGATACATAATAAGACACCTTATGAATTACTTTGGGGAAGGAAGCCCAATATTGGCTTTCTCAAGCCTTTTGGATGTCATGTAGTTGTTCTAGAAACTAGTGAGGCCCTAGGTAAATTTGATTCAAAAGGTGATGAAGGCTACTTCATGGGTTATTCAGTGCAGAGTAAAGGATATAGGGTTTACATTAAAAAGGAAAAACGTATACTTGAAAAAGTACATGTTAGGTTTTTAGAAAGTAAACCTAGTGATCCTGAGAGTGGTCCAAATTGGTTGTTTGACTTAGAACCTTTATCTAGAGCTTTAAATTATATGCCTGTTACTGATCCAGACATTGTGAAGGTAACTTCAAGTGTTTTAGAAAAGAGAATTGGTAATGTTTCAGGTATACAGGTTGCTAAGGAGGATGGACCACCAGCAGTTGAATCATCTCCCACACAAGAATATGTTACACTTCCTATATGGACAGATGAGTATTATGCTGCTGCTACTGCTGCAAGGAAAGATAATGGTGGTGTTCAAATACCACCAAATACAAACATGCATGATTCTTCAGGCGCTGACAAAGGGAAATCAAGCGCTGACACGACCAATTCAGACGCTGATGGCTCCAACGTTGACAACACCAGTTCAAGCGTTGTTAGCCCAAAAGCTGACAAACAAGGATCAGACTTTGGAGACACCTTTACACAGCTTTTCTCTTCCCATTTTGAACAGGGTGGACCTTCCAATATCCATGAAGAGATTTCTGTTGATCAAGAAGAATCTGAAGAAGATATTGGCAACATGGAGCGTGAAATTGAGGACACCAGACTTTTTGAAGGAGGAGTTCTCACTTCCACAGCAAAGGATCACCCCACATCTCAAATCATTGGTGATGTTATGGCTCCAGTTCAGACAAGAAGATCCCATCAAGGTCTTGGTGGATTTATTGCCAATATACACAAGAAGGTTGATACCCCTCTTGTACAAGCATGTTTGTTTGCCTGGTTTGTGTCACAGGAAGAACCCAAGAAGATTTTTGATGCTCTCAAAGAACCAAGTTGGGTGGAAGCAATGCAGGATGAGCTTCACCAATTTGCTATACAGGATGTTTGGGAGCTGGTTGATTGTCCCAGATATGTGAGACCAATTGGGACAAGATGGGTTCTAAGGAACAAGAAAGATGAAAGAGGCATTGTGGTCAGAAACAAGGCACGTTTGGTGGCTCAGGGTTATACACAAGAGGAAGGAATTGATTATGAAGAAGTTTTTGCACCAGTTGCAAGAATTGAAGCTATAAGAATTTTTCTAGCTTATGCCTCTTGTATGAATTTTACTGTTTACCAAATGGATGTGAAGAGTGCTTTCCTCTATGGGACAATTGTTGAGGAAGTATATGTCATGCAACCTCCTGGTTTTGAAGATCCTGAAAATCCAGACAAGGTTTATAGAGTGAAGAAAGCAATGTATGGACTTCATCAAGCCCCAAGAGCATGGTATGGTACATTGTCCACCTACTTGGTGGAAAATGGTTTCAAGAGGGGCACCATAGATCAGACCTTGTTTACAAAGAAGAAAGGAAAACATGTGTTGCTGGTGCAGGTCTATGTTGATGACATCATTTTTGGGTCTACTGATCCAAAAATGAGTGAGGATTTTTCCAAGCTCATGACTGATAAATTCAAGATGAGTGCAATGGGTGAGATGAACTTCTTTCTAGGTTTACAAGTTCAGCAGAAAGAAGATGGTATCTTCATCTCCCAAGACAAGTATGTAGCTGAAATCTTGAAGAAATATGGTTTTTCTCCACATGAGAAGGAGGCTTCCACTCCTATGGATAGACAACACCCTTGGGGAAAAATTGGAGCTGGAAAGGATGTGGATGTTAGGCACTATAGATCAATGATTGGTTCATTGATGTATCTTACAGCCTCAAGACCTGACATCATGTTTGCTGTGTGTGCATGTGCACGCCATCAAGTGACTCCCAAGGAATGTCACCTTTTTGCTGTGAAGAGAATTTTTAGGTACCTAAGGTGTTATCCAGATCTTGGATTATGGTATCCAAAAGATTCTCCATTGGATCTTATTGCATATTCAGACAGTGACTATGGTGGTGACAAGTTTGATAGGAAATCCACAACTGGTGGATGCCAATTTCTTGGGAGCAGATTAATATCTTGGCAATGCAAGAAACAAACAGTGGTGGCAAACTCTACAACTGAAGCAGAATATGTTGCTGCAGCTGCTTGTTGTGGACAAGTCTTATGGATTCAGAACCAGCTGTTGGATTATGGGTATAATTTTATGCATACCAAGATTTTTGTAGACAATAACAGTACTTTATGCATTATTAAAAATCCTGTACATCATTCTAAAACCAAACACATAGAAATTAGACATCATTTTATAAGAGATTGCTTTGAGAAAGGTTTAATACAACCAGATAGGGTAGATACTGAGGATAATGTAGCTGATTTATTAACTAAACCTTTTGATGCTGGAAGATTTCAATATTTGGTAACAAATATTGGAATGGTTAATCTCACTTAATATGTGTTTTGGAATCTTTTTGTAAAAGTATGTACAGGATAATGCATTGTTATTGGTCTTTGTGATGATTTAGATTTTCCACATTATTTTTCTAACACTGACAAAGGTAAATGCAACGCTGTCAAGTGTTCTTTTGCCGTTGTTAGAGATATTATTGTCTAACGCTGACAAGAGTTCCTTCAACGCTGTTAAGTGTTATCGGGACGCTGTCAGCAACAAATGTTAGTTTTGTGGTTTTCATCTAAATGTGCAGGTAATGGTAGCTTTATGCCATTGGATACAGAGTTGCTTATGGATCTTTGAAGAGCTATTTGGACATGTTTTGTTTATGGATGATGGTTGGAATATTTATATTCCTATCTTGACATAAATTTTTAATGTTCATATATATATTTTGAGAACTCATGTATCATAGTTTAAGGGGAGGTTTAAGGAACCCTTAGGACTCTTGGGTATTCTTAGAATACTCTCATCACAATTCTAGATTGTGTCCACTGGTGAGTATGGGTTAGTTTTACTAAACCATGAGGCACTGTAGCATGCATAGTATATCAACTTTGCATGCTGCCAAGACATTTTTGACTTAGAATTGGTTATGGTCTGATGGGAGGCTTGGGAATCCTTTTGATATGGGTTTTACCTGGGAGTAACAAGGATTTTATGAGGTAACTTGGTTGTTAAGAATTTTGGTTAGCAAGGGACACTAGAGGACTGTTATGTCTATCTTGCTTATGCAAGTGTGCATAACTGGACAGTGCTTGCCGCCCTATGATAATTATCAGCTTTTGGTTATCTTCTCTAGGATAAATTACTTGTTAAGATCATTTTTCACTTTTTAAAACAATTTTATTTTTGGACGCTGACAAGATTTTTCCAAGCGTTGTTGTGACCAAAATGGACGCTGACATGGCTTTAGGCGAACGTTGACAGGATTATAGCCGTTGGGCGTTGATGGGTTATATTTGACCGTTGACAAACAATGGGACCTACCCAGTTGTAACTTTTTGACATATTTTCAAGCCGTAATTTTAGGAGTTGTTACTTTCATTTAATGCATGAGATAACTTATAAACTTTTTCAATATTTTCATGATTGATTTTTGAAAATCTTTGCCTATTTTTGGGCCAATCACGTGCATTCATCCACTCCTATAAATTTGGCTCCTATTTTAAACAGGGTATCTATAATTCTTGTCTAACACTTTTCTCTTATCAACCTTCATCTTTTATACATCAACTTAACAGCTTTCATCAATGGCACCAAGATTTAACTCAGCAGAATTGGATTTGGGGTTCAAGTCTCAACACAACATGATTGCTTATCTTGTTGCTGATAATACTTTGTTCCCTCAATACACTCAGATGGTGGAGTATTTGAATGCATCCCCATTAAGGTATGCTCTTTCTCATGCCCCACTCATTCCAGTCACACACATTAAACAGTTTTGGAACACTGTTAGTTCCTCAACAGTTAATGGAGTGACAACATTGAATTCTATTGTACATGGGAGACCTTGGGTGGTTACTGAGGCCTTGGTACGCCAGGCCTTGCATCTTAATGATGCTGATGGTATAACCATGCTTCCCATATCTGAAATAGAACAAGGGCTTAGGGCTTTGGGATACCCTATTCCTGATGAAGGTACTCTTAATAAGTACCATAAGCAGGAATTTCCCCCAGCCTGGAAGTACCTAATTCACATTCTCCTTCAATGTTTGAGTCCCAAATGTACTGCACACAATGAGATCAATAGATCCATTGCATCTGCTATTGTGTGTATTGCAACAGGGCAAAATTATAATTGGTCTAAAATGATTTTTGAAGGAATGTGTAAAAACAAGGGGACAAAAATGACTTTAGCTTATCCCCGTTTTCTGCAAATGGTTTTTGATGCTCAAAGATATTGTTCAAGGGATCACAATGACTTTTATAAGATCCCTAAACAAAAGAAGGCTATTTTTACCAAGATGAATTCACCACCTCATAGAGATCTACCATTGACCCCAGCCATGCTTGCTGTTATTGCAGCAGCACAACCCCAACCAGACCCCCATCCTCATATTGACCCTCAACCACAACTTGAGCCTATCCCTGAACCTTTACCCTCACCTGACCAAATGCAAATAGACCAAAATCCCTTCGACGCTGACACATCTAATGTGGGCGTTGATATGCCTATTTCCAACGTTGACACCCAACCATCACAATCCCAAACACCCCTTATCCAAACTACATCTACACCATCTTCTACACCATCTTCCACACCACCAGAATATAGGTTGATGAAACGCCAAAGGACTGCTGGAGTGTTCTCCTCTGGTGGTCCTAGCCATGTAGCAGAGAGAACCACCACCACAAGTGTGGCTGGTGACCTGGATGAGGCTGAGACTATTGATACAGGCTTAGATGCTGGTCAAGACAGTCCCAACATAATTAAGTCCTCATCCATGCCCAATGAACCTGACTTGGGAGGTCAAATCCCCATTTTGGAAGAGGGCAGACTGGAACCAATGACGCTTTTAGAATTGACGGCTGTCTGCATTAGCTTGCAAAAGCAAAATGCAGACTTGGTACAAATTGTCAGTAACCAAGGCCTTGAACTCAAAGACTTGAGGGAGAGGATTGTTGTTTTGGAGAGTGCTCATTCAAGGGGAGGTATGGAGGAGTCTTCCAAAGGGGAGGAAGCAAGAAATCTGAGTGATAAGAGCAGTCAAGATGGTCAATCATTGGATATTGCTGAAGCTCTTACTACATTGAAGGAACAAAAAGGTTTTGATACGTCCTTAATCTCTCCAACCAATTTAAATTTATCATTTACAGATATGTTGAGGGAGGTTACACAAGGCGCTGAGGGAAAATATTTGAGCGTTGACAAGACAAGTTTGGACGCTGACAGAAGTATTTTGGGCGCTGATAGAGGAAGTTTGGGCGTTGACAGATCTGCATATGGAGGTGATGTATTCCAGTCATCATCTATCATCAAAGATGTTCCTACTCAGGTATTATCATCTACCCTACCAACAATTGAACCAACAGATAAGGGTAAGGGTAAGTTGGTAGAAGAAATTGTTCCAAAGAATGCAGCTCAGGTTGAATTTGATAGAAGATTGGCTGAGCAAATGATGGAACAAGGTGAAAAGGAAAAGTCACCATTTGTTGTGACTTCTGAGGAAGAAAGTGATGGAGGTAGCTCAGATTCAAGTGTGATGATTGTTGAACCAGAAAGACTTGAGTATGGTGATGAGCTTGCTAGGGAAAGGCTGAGAGATTTGAAGTTGCAAATTGATTTTGATATGCCAGAGGTAGTTCAAATGTACAATTCTTGGGAAGAAAGCTGTATGGATAATCCAGACTTGACCATTTCAGACCAGATATGGGGTTTGGAAATTCTTCTTAGAGTTCAGCAGGATTGTAAGGTGATGTTGAAGTACAGGGCAAGCAACATTCTCTCTGAATTGAAAAGGGATAGAAGGAAGCTCTACTTTATGTTGCTCAAATGTCATGGAGTTGGATGGACACATCAGAAGCTGAAGGCTTTGACATTTGATGAGTTGGAACATAGGGCTTATCCTATTTGGGTGAAAGTGCAGGAAGAGAACACTTTCAGACTTCTTTCAGATGAAAGAAAGGAGCAACTTGCAGAAGAGATGGCAATCAAGAAAGCTATGATAGTTCCTAGACCAGTAAAGAAGGGATTTATTATTGAGTTTCCAAAAGATATGTCTCAACTATATCCAAGTGAAGCAATCATTAGAAAGAGCCTCAAGCTCTCCCCATTAGAAGCTTCAGATATGGTTCATGTGTTACCATTAGATTCCAGAAATCCAATTGTAAGTTATGAGGAAGATGAATGTGGATTCTGGAAAATTGGAAGATTTGACAAGGAGGTACACACTTTTACCACTCTCATATCTTTATTTGCAAGTTGTGACAGAGAAGACTTGGTAGACCTTTGGAGATTGCTAGAGACCAAGTATGAGGCTGAAGCACCAACTTCAGCCAATGGAATAAAACTTTGGACCACATTCAAAAGAATGTGTGGGACAAAAGAAGAAGATCCTGAAATTTGGAAGGATCTTGAAGATGACCTCAGTGGTCTTCAATGGAGGTTATATTCAGCTGCAGGTGTATACCATTTGAGTTCTACAAAGTTTGCTGAGTATTTACTTGTAGATGCTCAGTATTTCATATCCAAGGCTGTTTTGGAGTAGATGAAGGACACCCAGTTGGAGATAGACTATACAAGTGACGTGGCAAAGAATTTGATAAGATTTATTTATTACCAATATGATAAGGTTTGTCAGACTCCTCCAAGTTCTTAATGTTTATTCAGAAACTTGATCATAAGAGTGGATATCAAGTTTAGGGGAGGATTGTTGGGAATAAATTTAGGCCAGAACACTTGAACGCTGACAAGAACAACTCAAGCGTTGACAAGAGCAAAGTGAGCGCTGACAGCATAAGCGTTGACAAGTTAAAGTCAAGCGTTGACAGATTGAAGACAAGCACTGATGGAAGATGTGAGCTACACGTTTATTATATTCTAGATTACTTCTAGTAAGGATAGAAACGACAATGTATTTTCTATGTTTATCTTTACCTAGAATAGTTGATTCGTAGCTTATTGTACAAGACTTCTTGTTCTATAAAAGAAGATCTTTTAGGTTAATGTTATATATCAGTTTTCATAGTATTCGCAAGTTAAAAACCTTTCATTGTAATCAACACGATTATTCTAATACAAGTGAAAGTTTGTTTAACATCATTGTGTTTTAGATCAAGTGTTAATTCCGCATAACACTTTGTTACTTTACTCATAAGCAAAGGTTTCTCTACGTGTAGTACTTGATCTAATCTCGTATACACAAAGCTTAATCGATCTAAGTTTGGGATCAACAGGGATATAGGGTTTATCTTAAAGAAGAAAGACGTATACTTGAAAGAGTACATGTTAGGTTTTTAGAGAATAAGCCTAGTGATCCTGAAAGTGGTCCTAATTGGTTGTTTGACTTGGAACCTTTATCTAGAACTTTAAATTATATGCCTGTCACTAATCCAGACATTGTGAAGGTAACTTCAAATGTTATGGAGGAACAAGTTGTTGATGTTTCAGGTACTCAGGTTCATGAAAAGGTTGGATCACAAGCAGAAAAGACATCTACTATCCTAGAATATGTTACCATTCCCATTTGGACAGATGCTTTTGCTGCTGCTGCTGCTGGACAAGATAATGGTGGGTTTCAAGTACCACCAGATACAAACATGCATGGTCCTTCAGGCGCTGACAAAGGCAAATCTAGCGCTGACAAGACCAATTCAGACGTTGATGGTTCAGACGTTGACAACCACACTTCAAGCGTTGTTAGCCCAAGCGCTGACAAACAAGATTCAGGCGTTGACAACAATACTGAACATCTTTTCTCTTCCAATTTTGAACAAGGTGAACCTTCCAATTTATATGAAGAGGTTCATCCTCACGTTGATGAAGGAGAGTCCGATGAAGAAGATATTGGCAACATGGAGCGTGAGGTTGAGGACACCAGACTTTTTGAAGGAGGAATTCTCACTTCCACAATGAAGAATCACCCCCCTTCCCAAATCATTGGTGATGTTATGACTCTAGTTCAGACTAGAAGATCTCATCAAGGTCTTAGTGGGTTTATTGCCAATATACACAAGAAGGTTGATACCCCTCTTGTGCAAGCATGTTTGTTTGCCTGTTTTCTGTCACAAGAGGAACCCAAGAAAATATTTGATGCTCTCAAAGAACCAAGTTGGGTGGAAGCAATGCAGGATGAGCTTCACTAATTTGCAATTCAGGATGTTTGGGAGCTGGTTGATTGTCCTAGATATGTCAGACCTATAGGGACAAGATGGGTTCTCAGGAACAAAAGAGATGAAAGAGGCATTGTGGTCAGAAACAAGGCAAGGTTAGTGGCTCAAGGTTATACACAAGAGGAGGGGATAGACTATGAGGAAGTCTTTGCACCAGTTGCAAGGATTGAAGCTATAAGGATCTTTCTAGCCTATGCATCCTGCATGGGCTTCACTGTCTATCAAATGGATGTCAAGAGTGCCTTTCTTTATGGCACTATTGTTAAGGAAGTATATGTAATGCAACCTCCTGGTTTTGAGGATCCAGAGCATCCAGATAAAGTGTATAGAGTCAAAAAGGCTATGTATGGCCTTCATCAAGCCCCTAGAGCATGGTATGGTACTTTGTCTACCTATTTGGTGGACAATGGATTCAAGAGGGGCACCATAGATCAGACACTATTTACAAAGAAGAAAGGCAAGGATGTGTTGCTTGTGCAGGTCTATGTTGATGATATCATTTTTGGGTCTACTGATCAAAGATGAGTGAGGATTTCTCCAAGCTTATGACAGACAAATTCAAGATGAGTGCTATGGGGGAGATGAACTTCTTTCTTGGTTTACAAGTTCAGCAGAAAGAAGATGGTATCTTCATCTCCCAGGATAAATATGTTGCTGAGATCTTGAAGAAGTTTGGCTTTTCTCCACATGAAAAGAGGGCTACTACTCCTATGGATAGAGAACACCCTTGGGGAAAGATTGGAGATGGGAAAGATGTTGATGTCAGGCACAATAGATCCATGATTGGATCATTAATGTATCTTACTGCCTCCAGACTTGACATCATGTTTGCTGTGTGTGCTTGTGCACGCCATCAAGTGACTCCCAAAGAATGTCACCTTTATGCTGTGAAGAGGATCTTTAGGTACCTAAGATGTTATCCTGGTCTTGGTTTGTGGTACCCAAAGGATTCACAATTGGAGCTGATTTCATATTCAGATAGTGATTATGGAGGGGATAAATTTGATAGAAAATCCACAACTGGTGGATGTCAGTTTCTTGGGAGCAGGTTGATATCTTGGCAATGCAAGAAACAAACAGTGGTGGCTAATTCTACAACTGAAGCTGAGTATGTGGCTGCAGCTGCTTGTTGTGGCCAAGTTTTGTGGATTCAGAACCAGCTGTTGGACTATGGGTATAATTTCATGCATACCAATATATTTGTTGACAATAACAGCACTTTATGCATCATTAAGAATCCTGTACATCATTCTAAAACTAAACACATAGAAATTAGACACCATTTCATAAGAGATTGCTTTGAGAAAGGTTTAATACAACCAGATAGGGTTGACACTGAGGAAAATGTGTCAGATTTACTAACTAAACCTTTTGATGCTGGGAGATTTAAATACTTGGTAACAAGTATTGGAATGGTAAATCTCACATAATATGTGTTTTGGACTCTTTTTGTAAAAGTATGCACAGGATGATGCATTGTTATTGGTCTTATTGATGATTTAGATTTTCCACTATATTTTTCTAACCCTGACAAAGGTTACTTGAACGCTGATAAGTGTTTTTGCAACGTTGTCAGCAATATAATTGTCTAACGTTGACAAAGCTTCCCTCAACACTGTCATGTGTTATCGGGGCGTTGTCAGCAACAATGTTAGTTTTGTGGTTTTCAATCTAAATGTGCAGATGGTGTTAGCAGTATACCGTTGGATACAGAGTTACTTATGGATCAATGGAGAAGCATTTGGACAAGTTTTTATTTATGGATGATGGTTGGAATGTTTCATTCCTATCTTGAAATAATTTTTTTTTATGTTCATACATGATTTTGGCAAACTTTTGTATCATAGTTTAAGGGGAGGTTTTAGGAACCTTTAGGATGTTTGGGTATCCATATGATACTCTTATCACAATTCTAGATTGTGTCCACAGGTGAGTATGAGTTAGTTTTACTAAATCATGAGGCACTGTAGCATGCAAAGTTGATATACTATGCATGCTGCCAAGACATTTTTGGCCTAGAATTGGTTGTGGTCTGTTGGGAGACTTGGGAATAATTTTGTTATGGGATTTACCTGGGAGTAACAAGGAATTTTGTAAGGTAACTTGGTTGTTAAGAGTTTTGGTTAGCAAGGGACACTAGAGGACTGTTATGTCTATCTTGCTTAAGCAAGTGTGCATAACTGGACAGTGCTTGCCGCCCTATAATAATTATCGGCTTTTGGTTATCTTCTCTAGGATAAATTACTTGTTTAGGTCATTTTTCATTTTTAAAACATTTTTATTTTTGGACGCTGACAAGAATTTTCCAAGCGTTGTTGTGACCAAATTGAACGCTGACATGGCTATAGGCAAACGTTGACAAGATTATAGCCGTTGGGCATTGATAGGTTATTTTTGACCGTTGACACTTAATGGGACCTACCCAGTTGTTACTTTTTGACATATTTTTAGGCCGTAATTTTGGGAGTTGTTATCTCTCATTTAATGCATGAGATAAACTTATACTTTTTCAATATTTTCATGATTGTGTTTTGAAAATACTTGCCTATTTTTGGGCCAATCACATGCATTTTCTTCTCCTATAAATTTGGCTCCTAATTTTAAACAGGGTATCTATAATTCTTGTCTAACACAATTTTCTCTTATCAACTTCATCTTCTTCCCTTAAAATTAACAGCTTTCATCAATGGAACCCAAGTTTAAACCATCAGAATTGGAATTGGGGTTTAGATCTCAACACAACATGATTGCGTATCTTGAAGCTGATGATGCTCTGTTTCCCCAGTACACACAAATGGTGGCGTATTTGAACGCATTCCCTTTAAGGTATGCTCTTTCTCATGCACCACTCATACCAGTCACACATATTAAACAGTTTTGGAACACTGTAAGTTCCTCAATAGTTAATAGAGTGACTATATTGACTTCTATTGTTCATGGGAGACCTTGGGTGGTTACTGAGGCCTTGGTACGCCAAGCCTTGCATCTTGATGATGCTGATGGTATAGCCACCCTTCCCATAAATGAAATAGAACAAGCGCTTAGGGCTTTGGGATATCCTTTTCCTGATGAAGGTACCTTAAACAAGTATCATAAGCAGGAATTTCCCCCAGCCTGGAAGTACCTCATACATGTCCTCCTTCAATGTTTGAGTCCCAAATGCACTGCACACAATGAGATCAATAGATCCATTGCAAGTGCTATTGTGTGCATTGCAACAGGGCAAAATTTTAATTATTCTAAAATGATTTTTGAGGGCATGTGTAAAAACAAGGGGAACAAAATGACTTTAGCTTATCCCCGTTTTCTACAAATGGTTTTTGATGTCCAAGGTTACTGCTCAAGGGATCACAATGATTTTTATAAGATCCCTGAGCAAAAGAAAGCTATTTTTATGAAGATGAATTCACCACCCCATCGAGACCTACCTTTAACCCAAGCTATGCTTGCTGTCATTGCAGCAGCACAACCCCATATTGACCCCCAACCACAACTTGAACCCATCCCTGAACCATTACCCTCACCTGAACAAATGCAAATTGCCTCAGAATCCTTCAACGCTGACACATTAAATGTTTGCGTTGATGTGCCTATTTCCAACGCTGACACACAACCTTCACAAACCCAAACACCCCTTAACCAACCCACATCCACTCATTCTTCCACACCATCTTCCACACCCCCTGAATATAGGTTGATGAAACGCCAAAGGACTACTGGAGTGTTCTCCTCTGGTTGTCCTAGCCATGTAGCAGAGAGAACTACCACCACAAGTGTGGCTGGTGACCTGGATGAGGCTGGGACTATTGGTTCTGGCTTAGAAGCTGGCCAAGGCAGTCCCACCATCATTAAGTCCTCATCCTTGCCCAATGAATCTGACTTGGGAGGTCAAATCGCCATTTCAGAAGAGGGCAGACTGGAACCAATGACTCTTATGGAATTGACGGCAGTCTGCATGAGCTTGCAAAAGCAAAATGCAGACTTAGTACAAGTTGTCAGCTCACAAGGCCTTGAACTCAATCAATTGAGGGAGAGGATTGTTGTTTTGGAGAGTTCTAGTTCAAGGAGGGGTATGGAGGAATCTTCCAAAGGGGAGGAAGATCCAATAAATCTGAGTGATAAGGGCAGTCATGATGGTCAATCAATGGATGTTGCTGAGGCCCTTACAACTTTGAAGAAACAAACAGGTTTTGATACGTCCTTAGTCTCTCCTACCAACTTGAATTTATCATTTACAGCTATGTTGAGAGAGGTTACACAAGGCGCTGAGGGAAGATATTTGGGCGTTGACAAGGAAAATTTGGACGCTGACAGAAATATTTTGGGCGCTGATAGGACAAAATTGGGCGTTGACAGACCTGCACATGAAGGTGATGTATCCCAGTCATCATCTATCATCAAGGAGGTTTCTACACAAGTATTACCATCTACCTTACCAACCATTGCACCATCAGATAAGGGTAAGGGTATAATTGTGGAAACCTTGGTTTCCGGATCTTTGAAGCAACTAGGAATGCACCATGTTCATATGATTAGATAATCAAAGCGGAATTAGAACATGATACATTAACAAGGTGTTTAGGACACAAGAAAATGAATTAAAACAATAGGGATTGCTCATTATATTAATAACGAACAACCACTAGGTGTGTGTACATTGAATCCCACACCTAGTCGACACACACTTTAGGTTTACATTGTATATGAATTGATATTATTAAAACCTAAGACCCTTGTTCCTTTTATAGTGGAAGGAACAGAATCTACAAGAGATAAAATCAAATAAACATCTAAATCTTCTATTTAGATAAACTATATATTGTGTATATCATAAATAATATACTCAATATATTCCCTAAATAGATTTCTTCATCAATCTTTAAACATCCATCAGCGTTTGACCTTGTTGACTGTGTTTGACTTCTGTCAACGCTTAAGTTACTCTTGTCAACGTCTGATTTACTCTTGACAACGCTTAAACAAATGTCTTCATGTTTTCTTTGATTTTGAGTTTCTGCCACATCAACTTTTTGACCCAACAATCTTCCCCTAGTTGATAGTGGCAAAACTCTATGTGTATCTCTTGTAAGTTGTACATGATCTTCAAATTGCTTCCCCTCAAGTGTAGCATGTATTTCTTCCCCTTTTTGTCACATCAACAGGAAAGTAAACAATGTTGCAATCTTTGAAGATTCTCCAAATGTAGCTCTATGTAATGATCTTGAAGAACAATTAGTATAATATTTTTGATGTAGAAGTAGAATAACCCAAACCTATGTTCCATATCTTGTACGATGATGTGATGAAGTATGTGGCTGATACAAAAATCCTCATCTTTTGTGAGACACTGAGCACGATAATGTAACTCCTTCAAGTGATAGCAAATATGTGCATAGAGAACCATAAGAAAAATCACATATTCCTAGACCTTGTATCACTTCATCAGTAACCATGTAAGCATAAACAAGTTCTCTTTAAAGTCTATGACTGGGAGTGCATGACTTTAAGATATGATAGAACACAAACTCGCGAAAATCTTCTTTAATCATCAAACTTACCATAAGAATTCTTCCCCTTAAGTCAACACCTCTTCATGACGATTTTAATGGAATCACATCTTCATACCATATGTAAAAGTACTTGGATGGATAACTCTTTCACAAGGCTATCCCGATTACATAGTTTAAAATATCCATCAAATTCCCATAAAAAGTTGCTAACTCGCTTTAAGATCATTAATCCCTTTCAAAAATATCCGAGCCATAAATATCAACATGATATTCTATATTAAAACGGAGATTCCATGTACCTTCGTGTGTAAATACCACCTTTTTGTGTGCTAAAAACGTACCAATTTTCTCAAACAGCAGCAATCATTGTGTTATCCAATATCCTTCTCTATCCAATATCTTTACCAGATGTATTGTCCAATATCGGATAATACTTATCAGCGCTTGAAATACCATATATCGGACAACACTGTCAACCTATCAGCGTTGACTTATTCTGTCAGCGTCAAACTTCTTCCTGTCAGCGTCAAATTAAGCTTTGTCAGCGTCTACTTCTGACGCTGACGTCATCAACGTGATTCATCATGTATTTTCCTTTTACTAACTGCTTTCCTCGTTTATAGGCTCTCATGAAATAACCTTCTTCTTCAAGTAATAGTAAAAAGTAATTCCATCTATTTTAACCAATCACGTATCACTATACACTTTCCATTTTCTTGCAGCAGATAACGTGTCTACGTCCAATATTTTCAAAAGATATATCCCAATCTAAATATACACAAACCCTAAAACTAGGGATGCATATACTTAACTAAAATATATCCCTAGAAATAAGGAATTTGACTTGCTTCCTAAAATTAAGCACACGGCTGTTTTAATTCCTCAAATCATGCAGCAATCTTTGACCTCAATTCTTTGTAGCTGCTGTTCACGTGATAGCTCAATAATCAACCAATAAGAAAGCTTCCACCATGTGAACACAATTTAATCAAATGCTAATATTCTCCACCAATAAGAAAATTTTCCTCGTGTGAACAGAAACTGGATCAAGTTAATAATGTTTATGTGATTCTTCGTGTGAACTCAAAAGTTTTCCACCAATAAGGATCACTTAACTTCATCCTCACGTGAGTAATCATGGAATAGCAAGCACTAGATCTAAGCCAAAATACGTATTTAACCAATCCACATCCTATCACCATGTGAATACACAATGACCAACCAATGAGAAGGCTTGCACCATGTGAACACAAAAACCTTGATTAACAGTTGGATCGGTTGTCTCGTATGAGTATAATAATCACTTGGACCTCTTTGCTAATGTAATGAATATCTTACTGTGTGAACACAACAAATCTAACATCCATTATTGAATTAACGCACGTCTATGAAACATCTCGAGAACAAAGAATCTTGAAACGATCTCCATGAGACATTCCCTTTTGTAGCAGCAACCAAAACATCTAGGGTTTTTGTAAAACCCTTTTCTTGCTGCTAAACATTCCTCATCTCTGCTGCAAATCATCTCTTGTGTCTTCTTGAATTGATCTAGGGTTTGTAGAAAAACCCTAAAACATGATTTTATGTAAACAAGAAATCTGAAAATCACTCATCAGCCAACTTTGACGCCTAATAACTTTTGCCTGGGGATAAAACTTGACAATCCCTCCGGTGGATGTTTAGATATATGTATGTAGGACACGCATATAAAATTTCGTGATGATCCAACGGTTCAATCAAAAGTTATGACCTTCTGAATACTGCTGCGCACACAAAAACGTCCAGAAAAACCCTAGACGGATTTTTCTTCTTTTCACCATACACGAACACCTTGTTGGTCCTAGCATCACGAGCCACGAGGCTCTGATACCAATTGTGGAAACCTTGGTTTCTGGATCTTTGAAGCAACTATGAATGCACCATGTTCATATGATTAGATAATCAAAGCGGAATTAGAACATGATACATTAACAAGGTGTTTAGGACACAAGAACATGAATTAAAACAATAGGGATTGCTCATTATATTAATAACGAACAACCACTAGGTGTGTGTACATTTAATCCCACACCTAGTCGACACACACTTTAGGTTTACATTGTATATGAATTGATATTATTAAAACCTAAGACCCTTGTTCCTTTTATAGTGGAAGGAACAAAATCTACAAGAGATAAAATCAAATAAACATCTAATTCTTCTATTTAGATAAACTATATATTGTGTATATCATAAATAATATACTCAATATATTCCCTAAATAGATTTCTTCATCAATCTTTAAACATCCATCAGCGTTTGACCTTGTTGACTGCGTTTGACTTCTGTCAACGCTTAAGTTACTCTTGTCAACGTCTGATTTACTCTTGACAAAGCTTAAACAAATGTCTTCATGTTTTCTTTGATTTTGAGTTTCTGCCACATCAACTTTTTGACCCAACAATAATGGTAGAAGAGATTGTTCCAAAAGATGCAGCTCAAGTTGAGTTTGATAGAAGATTAGCTGCACAAATCAGGGAACAGGATAAAAAGGAGGGGTCACCATTTGTTGTGACTTTAGAAGAAGGAAGTGATGGAGCTAGCTCAGACTCAAGTGTGATGATTATAGAACCAGAAAGGCTTGAGTATGGGGATGAGTTGGCCAAAGAGAAGCTGAGAGAGTTGAAATTGCAGGTTGACTTTGACATGCCAGAGGTGGTTCAAATGTACAATGCTTGGGAAGAAAGATGCATGGAGAATCCAGACTTGACCATTTCAGATCAAATATGGGGTTCGGAGATTCTACTTAGAGTTTAGAAGGATTGCCAGGTAATTTTGAAACACAAGGCAAGCAATATTCTCTCAGAGTTGAAAAGGGATAGAAGGGAGCTATATTTTATGTTGCTCAGATGTCATGGAGTAGGATGGACTTATCAGAAGTTGAAGGCTGAAGGTCTACGATATCTAAGGATTTGGTAATTGATGGATTGATCTATTGATTAGATGGTGGAAATGGGGAAGAAGGAGATGATGGTGTAGAGAGAGAAAGGAGAGAAGAGAAAAGTAGAGAGAGAAAGATGAATTTATTAAAATGAAAGTTGTGAAATAGGAAGAACCACCCCTCCTAACATGCTAGGAGGGGTATATATATAGCCCACCCTACATGTGGGCTATATGGACTATACTTGGATCACGAGCCTAATACAATAATATATCGTTGGAGCGACCGATCCTTCATAAATACGTAAAAACGTATTTCCAACAATCTCCCCCTAAGGGAGGTCGCTCCAAGTTACAAAGTTCTAAATATTCTATAGCTCGTGATCTATGCTAATAATGATGTGACCGAGACTTTCTTTGGGAAAACACATTTCCAACAATCTCCCCCTAAGGGAGGTCACACCATTTTACAAAATCTTAAACCTAGCATACTATGCTTGAGTCTTCGATCTTGTTCTTGTGAATATGCTTGATGTGATCTTTGACTTTAGTCTTGAGCATGTTTCCTTGCCTTGATCTTGTGCATTCATCACTTGTGAAATTTGCCTCTTCGTGACTTCATGTTCCACATACTTATACCTTTAAATTCTTGAAAGCTTCAGAGTTTGATACAGCGGAAGACTTGACCTTCAGACTTTCTTGAATTTGTTGAAGTACTAAGTGAATGTAGTATAAGCATGTGGTGACGACTTCTTCTGGATTATACACCGCAATGCCACCTTTTTGTTACGCTGCATAAGACAGTTAGCAACAAACCATATACACAATGAAATGGCCTTGAACATTTCATTCTAATTCGGTAGCATTTTACCTCCGGTCGGTGAAGACCGTTGGATGATATTAAATATCGTACTTGTGACAGGTAGTTTCAATAAAGAACCTCCTTGACAAGATTTCGCAGGTAAACCCGTTCTCTTTACTCGACCGTCCAAAGCTGACTGCGAACGTAAAGAGTGAATCATTTGGATAATATTATCCGCATGATTTGAAGCCGTCAATTCATGTTCCTGGAACAAGTGAGGTTCAATTAAGAACCGCACCATCGTTGCTTTCCAGTTGTCACGAGCTTGATTCGTATAGAATCTTGCAAGTTACCTACCAAGTGCTGTTTGATGTTAACACTAGAAGGATTTCCATTCGTCACCGTAAATACTTAATAGTATTACTCTGAATGTTCTGGCAAGATCACTAAGATATTGCGTAGAGGCCTGGAACGTGTTTAAATTCATTTAAGAGTTTAAACCACTGTTGCTTTCCAGTTATCACAAGTTTGATTCATAAAGAATCGCACACGCACCTACCATGAGCTTTTTGACGTTCGCTCAAGAAGGATTTCCATCTTCATTGTAAATAATTTTGTATTACTCGGATGTTCAGGCAAGATCATGAAGATTTTGCGTAGGACTCTTAAGAACTTTCTTACTTTTCACAGTGTGTGAAGAAGCAAGTAAATATGAAAGTGTGTCCTAATGAGATATTTGATGATCTCAAATGGCTCTAGACTCGATCGTGCATTTTGGATTTTAGTGATCGGAGGCTGGAGAGGAGTGCCACCTTTTCAATACCAATTTACTCGAAGTGAATAAATCAATAGATAACGTGTTGTCTCCGTGTGATTAAAACAAATATCTTTTGAGAGATATCTGAGTTAGCTGGGATGGGTTGTGCCTTGCATCACTGGGTACATGATGTCTATCTTCAATATCGAGAATCATAAATGATCTCAATAGCATATGAATTGACCCGGTTTCTGCCTAAGGTTGTAAGGAGGGCTTCTTTCTTTACACCCTTTATCTTTACAATTCTTTTTCATTCTTCAACCCCTTCAATGCTTACCAATACGTCATAACTAGC
Source organism: Glebionis coronaria (assembly GCA_025667525.1). NCBI lineage: Eukaryota > Viridiplantae > Streptophyta > Magnoliopsida > Asterales > Asteraceae > Glebionis > Glebionis coronaria. The sequence continues at coordinate 1,435,645 of JANFOE010000122.1, read as the reverse complement.
ACCTTGTTGTGATTGTTCCAGTGCTAACTTAAGTACTTGGTCGGCATTCAGCTACGTTCACAATCTTTCTCCATCTTTCCTAAGGACTACTATTTCTAGCTATGGAATGTCCTTGGGAAGATTCCTCCCGTTCTAGAGAAATCATTGGACTTTAACCTATCCTACCATCCTTATGTCACCACAATCTTCACCGTCGTGAATAGAGATGTTTTGGGTAAGTGTATGTCACCATGAAATCCATTTTGAAGTGCAAATCCATTTTGCTCCCCCTTAACATATGCTACGATATTCGAAAACATTTCGCACATGTCGGGATGAGCTAACACGTTAAGTCAAACCATTTGTGATTAATCATTTCCCATATTAAATCACATTTTCTCCCCCATATTAAAAATATTAACCCAATCGATGTTTTTAATATCAATTGATTTAATAGCATTTTAAGAAAATTTGGGAAGAAAAATGCAAATCCAATTATCTTCGTGATTTTAACAAGCTCCCCCTCAAATTAATGAGGGTGTACTTGAAACGTAAATTAAATACCTTTTAAACACAAGTGTAAGGTATTTATCACGTGCAAAGATCATATATGATAATGTATTCACAAGATTAGCAATTTACGAGGTTGGACCTGAATAATGGAGAACATCATATGAAAGAAGCACATGGTTCTTGTTCACGAATGTTGGTCACCTCGTCACGTCCCCGAGAAAATTAATTCCCGTTGTTGAGTCAAAGCTTTCCGGTGAAATGCTTGACTTGATTATGAAAAGCGGGTTGCTATCTGAAATAATAGCAAACCATATGGAGCATGTTTTAAATCTTTTAAACTTCTGCTCGAACTTTATTTACAACCCCGTGTCATTATTGAATGGCATTTCTAGGTTCGTAAATATTATCGATTCCAGAAGACATGCTCTTTTTATCAAAACATTTTTGAACACACAATTTTGAAAGATTTAGAAAAACCTTTTGAGAAATTCTTGAAAAATTGTGTTCAAAGTTTTGAAAAACAATTACTTGAGCTTAAGATGTTGAATATCTTAAAAGCGAGCTCAAGTCCGAGAAGTTGTGAACTTCCCGTTGTTAAGGATAAGTTACCATCGGCGATAAACTTTCCTTTTATCTGAAGGACGAGTCCTAAGCTGACATTTACTTAGAAGTCGTTTTCATGAGCTTGAAAACTTTGACTGTTTTAACGGAAAGCTCATGACCGAGAAAGGTTAATTTCTCGTTATGAAGAAAAGTTCTCTTATTTAAAAGATACACTTTCCTTTCTGAGCTTAAAACTTCGAATGTTTTAAGACAAGCTCATGACCGAGAAAGGTGAATTTCTCGTTAAGAGGATAAGTTATCATAAACGATAAGCTTTCCTTTATTTTAAGTTTGAGTTACAGTCTGACATTTAACTGTAAGTCATATACACGAGCTTAAAACCTTTGAATGGTTTTAATGTAAGCTCGTGTCCTAGAAAATTTTAATTTCTCGTTGTAAGGATAAGTTTATCATCGGCGATAAACTTTCCTTTATTTGAAGAACGGGTTACCATCTGATATTTAATGATAAACCATGTACACGAGCTTAAAACCTTTGAATGGTTTTAGGGTAAGCTCGTGTCCAAGAAAACTTAATTTCTTGTTAAGAGGGTAAGTTATCGTTGCGTGGATAAACTTCCCTGTCTCTGAAGTCCGGGTCGTCGTCTGTCATTTAACGAGGAGCCATTATGCATGAGCTTAAAAACTTGGAATGTTTTTGATATAAGCTCATGCCCGAGAAAAATTAGTTTCTCGTTTTTAGGATAAGTTTACCATCGGCGATAAACTTTCCTTTCTTTGAAGAGCGAGTTATAGTCTGTGATGTGACTATAAGTCCTTGTGCATGCATAACCATGAATCCCCTGAGACATTTGTTTCTCTGATATCTGTTTCTTCAGCAACCAAACTCTAAGAGTGTCCTTAGTTGAACGGTATACAACGATTGGACCGCTTCGTTCTTTTGGAACATCAACTTTGGTACCTGCATTCTCATTAGGAGTTTGTATACTTTTGCATGGGTTAGAGATATCTATTTTTGAAGCACGTGGGGGTTCACAGTTGGCTTTACTTGTGTCAGAGGTGGCCTGAGGGGATGATTCACTTGTCTTAGTTGGCAAACGTTTCCTTTTATAGAAAATTTTAAGTTCAGGCTTGAGTGATGTATCATCCTTTGCAATTTCCTCCCTAGTAGTCTTCGTAGAATCAGAGACTATCCGAGTTAAAGGGAACTCGTTTCCTACAAGAGTGAAAGTTCTACCAGTGGGGCACCACATTTTACCAACGGGTTTGATTTTAGCTACCCACTGGGATTTAAGTCTAGCAAGGGAGTTCACCTCATTAAGCAATTTTTTGATACAGGAATCATGATTTGCCGTAAAGACACATTTTCTACATGTTTTACAAGTAGCATATTTAATGTCCGAGTAAGATCTAGAATCCCTAGATGATTGATTGATGCTCCTAGGATTGGACAAGCTACGGTTAGCAGTGTTGGGTAATCTAGAAGGCATCTGACTAGGTTGGACATTGCTATCTCTTACATGTGTCTTTTGCATGACTTCCCTTAGACCAGATTTATGGCCAACGTCATTTGAACTAGTTCTAGACGTGGTCTTGGTATTTTTAGGGAAACTAGAGGCAATCATATGATTTGGTCTTGCTAAAGCTGGAGTGATCACATAGGGCCTAGTTGCTGGAGTGTCTGGTCTAGAAAGATGAACCAAATCAACTTGGGAGGCAAACCGCGGTCTCGAGGATTGTGGTCGCTCGGATCTAAACGCAGTAGGTTGTCTGACAATCGGTTGTCTGACGAACTGATTTGTAGGCGGTTTCCCCAAGATTGATGGTTTTTCAAGCTTAGTGTCCACACTAGGTCCTTTATTTTTCCTTAACTTGTTTTTCAACGCAGCTATAGCAAAGACCTTTTCCTGTACTTGAGCCTTTAACGTCTCATTCTCTTTAAGCACTATATCTTGGGATGCCAATTTAGACTCTAGTAACTGAATTTGTTTCAAAAAATTATCCTTTTCAGCTTTCGAATCTAAAACTTTTTGATCCAATTTTCTTTCAAGAACAACGTTTGACTTTTCAAGTTTTTCAAAGTATGTTTCAAATTTATCCGTTTTCTTAGAAAATTCAAGTTTGGCATCCTCAAGATCTTTTGATTGTTGAGCTACAATCGTTTCGAGCTCTCTAATCTTGGAATCAAAAGCAGTCAATGAAGTAGTTATAATACAATTATCATGATGTACTATAGCATTCTGAACAATCTCTCCCCCATTATGACTTACATCGGATGAATCAGAAGTGGTATTGCTATCACTCTTCTCCATCCCATGTTTGTCATAATTAGGTTCAGAATGCTCAATATGCGGTATATCATCAGCATATACATCATAAACAACATTACATTGTACCATATTTGCAGGCTCTTCGTCATAAACGGGTAAGGTTTCATCAAGAAGGATCTCGTGAACATTCCCTGACGTGCCACTGGTATTATGTTGTCCTTCTGATTCCGAGCTCTTGCAATCGTTAGGCTCCAAGTTGTCAACCGTGTGACCATTCTCTTCTTGCATCTGCGTCATTGATTCTTGCACTCCATTATCATACGCTTGCTGAAGTTGTGATCTTTGATAAATCGAAGACGAGACCGATGTCATGAGTTTCAAAATTGTATCACGGAAAACTCGAAGCTCGGTATGTATATCTCGAAGAAAAGATTGGCAAATCACTGAACTTTCGGGCTTGATGATATTGAATTGGAGGAAAGGCGTGAGTTGTGTCACAAGAGCCTTATATGCAAGTGCCGATGCAGAGTGATTAAAGTTGTTATGGTTGAGTTGCTCGGCGAGTTGGGTCAAAGTGGTGAAGATTGAGTCGATGAATATATGACGATCTTGTCCAAAGATTGTCACAAATTCGCTCCCTCCTTGAATCCTCGAAAGAGTGACAAGATGAGACTGAAGCATTTGAAATGAAGTTATACCACTTTCTCTAGCGTTGGCTTGCACTTGATGCAATTCACCCTTGTTCGATGTCGAAATCAAGAAATCCATTGAAAATCGATGAACGATAAGTTACAACGGGAGAGTATAATTCGACGAGAAATTGAGTTCTCGGGTTTTGACAAACCAACAAAAAATCCGTAAATGACTCTAATAATTCTCGATAGATGTTATACCTCTATTGTCAGCTCAAGAAATTTTTGTCGACTCAACCGTTTGATAAAACAAATCGGAATCCAATACTCCCTCGTCTGACTCAAAAAATAAACCCGTAAACAAATAAATCTTGTCACCTTAACACGTCACTTTGTCACGTTGTCACTTTGTCACGTCACGATTATCACTTAATATCATAAAGTTTTTTTTTTAAAAAAAATTTGAAATAAAATAAAATAAAAATAAAATAAAAATAAAATAAAAATAAAAATGAAAATAAAAATAAAAATCAAAGAAATGATTATCAAAATAGAATGAATATCAAAAAATAAGAGTTTTCAAAATAAAAAATGAAAATAAACTTAAAATTATCCACACACGTGGCCTAGACAAGATAACCACACACGTGTCTGCGTGTCTTTCTATAACTAGTTTCTTGTTATCTCCGTCTACACAATATAACTTCTCCTTCTTGTTTGACTAAATCACAAATAATCCGCCCCACTAGTCAAGATAATCCGCTCCCTCCTTATCTTCTCCAAATTAAATATTCTCACAGATAACACACAACCCTATCTCCTTCAAAGATTTATCCGCCCCACTTTCTTTACACAAAACTCACAGCCTCCACACTTCCCCCTTCGTTCCTGTTGTTCTTATCAAGCTTAGTCACCAGATCCACAAACGAATCACCTTTTCAAATCGAAATAACTCGCACTCTTGATTTCTGATTTATGTTCATCACAAGAAAATAAACCTGTATATATATATATACCCACGAATCTGAAGAACCACAAAAGATTGTGTCTACAAGATCATGCAAATGGTCTCGGGTAGGTATTTTTTTTATTGTCGAATCACAACCTTTCTCTTCATCTGTCGTGTCATTCTGGTGTGTTTGGTGTCAGTTTGGGAGGGTTTAGATAGAGTCTTTTTTAAAAAATGTTCTTTTTAGGTCCAGTTGTGAGTCTTGTCAAGGTCGGGTTTTTGAGTGGTCTGATTTGTGTCGAAAAGGTTTTTGGAGTGGAGGATGAGACAATGAGAGGGAGTCTGTGTTGGGGGTGGTGGTCTGAGAGTCTCTGTGCGAGAGTCGTGGTGAGATTGAGGGTTGTTGTGAGAGAGGGTGTGAGGGTCGAGAGTGATTGTCGAGGAAGGGTCAGTGTGAGCGGGAGTTGAGAGTTGGGTCGAGGTTGATTTGTGTTAGGGTCGAGTGATGTGGGTTGTGGGAGCTAGTGGTGAGATCAAGTGAGTGTGGGTTTGTTGTTGTTCAAGTCTAGTGAGTGTGTTAGTTTGAGCGTAGTCGAGGGATGAGGGTGGGTGTGTTTAGTCTTGTGTGTGTAATTGTGTCGAGGGATTGTGAGGGGGTGTGGGTGAGAGTATTGAGTCGAGAGGTGAGGTTGTTGTTTGAGGGAGTCTGTCGAAAGATTTGTAGTCAAGAGGTGAGATGTCAGTCGAGTGTTGTAAGGTATAGTCTTGGTCGAGAGTTTGTGAAAAATGAGTCGAGTCTGTATGGTGAGGCTGTGTGAGTGTTTGTGATTCGAGGGAGGGTGTCGAGTCGAGAGAGAGGAGAGGTGAGGTTGAGAGTTGTTGGGGTGAGGGGTTCGAGTGGGTTGTCGACAAAGGTTTTAAGTTTTGAGTCTGTTTCGGGAGTTTGAGTTTTTGTTGATTCTGGGTCAATGTTAGTCTAGGTTTGGTCGAGAGTGAGAGTCAGGGGATCTGACGAGAGTGTCTGTGGGAATGGGGTCTTGAGGTTGTGGGTGAGTTGTGAGATCGAGTCAGTTGAAAAAAATAGAGTCTTCTGTTGTTTGTGGGTTTTTCTGAGGGTGTTTGAGTTTGGGTTTTGGGATTAAATCAGGATTAAAAACGAGAGAAGTCTGAATGGGTTGATCAAAATGGTTTAAACGAGAGTTCGAGGAGTTTTGAGTGTGTTTGCCGTTGTGTTTGAATGGAGAGTATTGTGAGGGTGGGTCAGTCCAGAGTCTGTCAATTCCAAATAGTCTATTCGGAAAACCGTCTATGCGGAAAACCTATGCGGAAAACCTATGCGGAAAACCCATGCGGAAAGTCCATGCGGAAAGTCCATGCGGAAAACCTATGCGGAAAGTCCATGCGGAAAGTCCATGCGGAAAGACGGAAATCTGATACGAAAACTGATAGCTTCGGATATGTTTGGACAGATTGATGGGATATGGATTATTGGACTGATTTGACCAAAAACCTGAGACTTTGGACTGATTTGAAAATGAAGAAGAAAACTGATTAAAAATGACTCATTAAAAAAATGATTAAAAAATGACTGAATAAAAAAATGACTGATTAAAAAATTATTTAAAAAAAATGATTAGACAAAGTTGTACCAGCAAAAATGAGAAACTGATTAAAACTGAAAAAAGAAAAAAATAAAAAAATGATTAAAAAATGTGATTAAAAAACTTGATAAAAAACTAATTGGATAGATTTTCAAGACAAAGTTGTACCAGAAAAAAATGAGAAACTGATTAAAACTGAAACGAGACGATTATATAAAAAAATAAAAAAAAAACGAAAAGGTTATTAAAAAATTTCAATCAAATCAATAGATAAAAAAAATACAAATCCTAAGATTTAACCATGGCTTTTGATACCAATTGAAGGTCTACGATATCTAAGGATTTGGTAATTGATGGATTGATCTATTGATTAGATGGTGGAAATGGGGAAGAAGGAGATGATGGTGTAGAGAGAGAAAGGAGAGAAGAGAAAAGTAGAGAGAGAAAGATGAATTTATTAAAATGAAAGTTGTGAAATGGGAAGAACCACCCCTCCTAACATGCTAGGAGGGGTATATATATAGCCCACCCTACATGTGGGCTATATGGACTATACTTGGATCACGAGCCTAATACAATAATATATCGTTGGAGCGACCGATCCTTCATAAATACGTAAAAACGTATTTCCAACAAAGGCATTGACATTTGATGAGTTGGAAAGCAGGGCTTATCCCATTTGGGTGAGAGTGCAGGAAGCAAACAATCTCAGACTTCTTTCAAATGAAAGAAAGGAGGAACTTGCAGAAGAAATGGAACTCAAGAAAGCTATGTTTGTTCCCAGGCCAGTGAAGAAGGGAATTTCATTTGAGTTTCCCAAAGATATGGATCCACTATATCCAAGTGAAGCTGTCATCAGAAAGAGCCTAAAGCTCTCACCTTTAGAAGCTTCAAATATGGTGAAAGTGTTACCATTAGATTCCAGGAACCCAATTGTAAGCTATGAAGAAGATGAATGTGGGTTTTGGAAGATTGGCAGATATGGCAAAGAGGTACACACTTTTACCACTCTCATATCTTTGTTTGCAAGTTGTGATAGAGAAGACTTGGTGGACCTTTGGAGGTTGCTGGAGACCAAGTATGAGGCTGAAGCACCAACTTCAGCTAATGGAATAAAACTTTTGTCCACATTCAAAAGAATGTGTGGACCAAAAGATGAGGATCCTGCAATTTGGAAGGATCTTGAAGATGACCTCAGTGGTCTTCAATGAAGGTTATATTCAGCTGCTGGTGTTTACCATTTGAGTTCTACAAAGTTTGCTGAGTATCTACTTGTGGATGGTCAGTATTTCATATCCAAGGCTATTTTGGAGAAGATGAAGGACACTCAGCTGGAAATAGATTATTCAAGTGACGTGGCAAAAGATTTGATTAGATTTATTCATTACCAATATGAGAAGGTTTGTAAGATTCCTCCTAGTCCTTAATGCTTATTCAGAAACTTGATCATAAGAGTGGATATCAAGTTTAGGGGAGGATTGTTAGGAATAAATTAAGGCCAGATCACTTGAGCGCTGACAAGAGTAAAACAAGCGTTGACAAGAACAAAACAAGCGCTGACAGCTCAAGCGTTGACAAGATGAAGTCAAGCGTTGACACATTGAAGACAAGCACTGATGGGAAGATATACTCTACGCGTTTATTGTATTCTAGATTACTTCTAGTAAAGATAGGAACAACATTGTATTTTCTATATTTATCTTTACCTAGAATAGCTGATACGTAGATTATTGTACAAGGCTTCTTATGTCTATAAAAGAAGACCTTTAGGTTAATGTTTGATATAAGTTTTCATTCGTAAACTACTTTCATTGTAAGCAAGTTTGATATTGATAATCAAAGTGAAAGTTTGTTTATATCATTGTGTGTTCTTGTTTAAGTGTTAAATTCCTCATAACACTTAGATTCATAAGCATATACAAAGGTTTATCTAAGTGTATTACTTGATCTAATCTCGTATACATAAAGCTAAATCGATCTAAGTTTGGGATCAACATTTTTATTAAACTTTCTTTTTAAGAAAATGTTTTATTAAATTAATTATTTGAAATTTGAAAATGGCATATTCTTATTTGGTTAAGAATATCCTTTCAGGATATTTTTTATATCCAGATAAGACCTCCACCACTAAAGGACAAAAAATGGAGCGGAGTCTAGGCAGCGGTTCTCTAGTGCCTAGGCGGTTCCTTATCGATAAGGAACCGCCGGCTGAGCTAAGGAACCGCGGCCAGATATATCCGTTGGGCCTTTGTCCTATAAATAGTGGACCATTCTCATCTTTTCAAATCACCTCTTTTGCACATCTATTTCCAGATTCAAACCCTCTTCTTTAATCACTCAAATCTTTGATCATTTGTTTGATTACTACTTGTTTAAGAAGTGAATCTTGTTTTTCCATCCCTTCCTCTCCAAGTGCAAAGAGAAGAACACTATCCTCGTGAAGTGTTATGTCCACCACCAAAGATCCATTGAAGATCTACTTTTATACATTTGTTGTTGTGTCTTAGTTGAGAAGATCCAAGTAGTTGTGTCTATTTGGAAGTTGTGTATGTAATAAGTATAGTTGTGTAGATTGGTCCTAGCTACGATTAGGGCTCGACGTTTAGCTTAGAGTCGGAAATTGGTTAAGCGACGTGTACGGTTTTCTCCACCATAAGGAGCTTGTTGTGTAGTGAACTCTCGAGTAAGGAGTACTCGAGGAGTGGAGTAGGAACGAGGAATGAGCTTCGTTGCCGAACCACTATAAATCCTTGGTGTTCGGTTTGATCTTTCTTTACCCTTAACTCTTTACATTCTTTATTCTTTGTGCATATATATTTGTTAGTATTAGCTTAGTTACACTATCATTGTTCATATTGTGCATAAGAAGATTTCACACATTTCCTCATGTCTAAGTTTTTGAAAAAGGATTTTTGAAAACCACCTTTTAACAAGTAAATTATAAGAAACTATTCAACCCCCCCCCCTTCTAGTTTCTACAATTGGTATCAGAGCGTGGTTGCTCAAGAATTTTTAAAGTATATTATATTTTAAAACTTGAATCGATCTATGGATTCCAATAAATACCTAGAAGGGCAATCTATGCAAAGACCACCACTTTTTGAAACCGATAGTTTTATCTATTGGAAAAATAGATTTGAAACTTATGTGAAATCAAAAGATTTAGATCTTTGGCTTGTTATTACTAATGGTGATTTTTTATCTTATCAATTTAATGAAGTTTCTAAAACAAAAGAATTGGTCACTTTTGACAAAGCTAATGACAATACTAAAAAGAAACTTTCAAAAAATAATGAGGCTAAAATGGTGATTTATAATGCTTTACCTAAGAAAGAGTATGAAAGGATTTTTATGTGTGAAACCGCTAAAGATATTTGGAACACTCTTTTAGTAACCCACCAAGGTAATAGCCAAGTCAAAGAAAGCAAAATCGATCTTCTTGTCCAACAATATGAACAATTTGTCATCTTAGAAGATGAAACTATTGATAGTGCATTTGATAGGTTTAACACCATTATTACTAGTCTAAAAGCACTTGATGAAGGTTTTTCTAGCAAGAACAATGTTAGGAAGTTTCTAAGGGCTTTACATCGAAAGTGGAGAGCAAAAGTCACGGCGATTGAAGAATCGAAAGATCTCTCAACTTTATCACTCGATGAACTCATAGGCAACTTGAAGGTTCATGAGATGATAATTTTGAAGGACTCGGAATTGGTGAAAACCAAGAGTGAAAGGAAATCTCTTGCACTTAAAGCCAAGAAGGCACAAAGTGACCACGATAGTTCCTCGGAAAGCGATGACGAGGAGTATGCATTGGCGGTGAGAGATTTCAAGAAGTTCTTCAAGAGACGAGGTCAACACGTTAGGCAACCCAACAATGACAAGAAACCATTCTCAAAGAATCGGTTTGCCAAGAACGAAAAAGGTGATAGGAATTGCTTTAGATGTGGTGGTCCAAATCACTTCATTGGTGATTGTCCAAAGCCCGCTCGCGATAAGAACCACACGGCGTTCGTTAGTGGCGCTTGGAGCGATAGCGGTGAAGATGATGATGACAACCCCAAAGAGGAGAAATGTCTTATGGCTCACACTTCTAAAGAGTTACATTTCGAAACCGAATATTATAGTTATGATAGCTCCACCTTTGATGATATTGAATTTGAAGGCAAATATGATAGTTTACACAAACTTAGTCTCAAATTCATAGAAAAGAACAAAACCTTAAAATCAACCAAAACTAAGCTCGAAAATGAGATCAATGAACTTAGGGAGAAATTGGCTAAACTTGAGAAAAATAAAGAGGTTGATTTAAGTTGCTTAAGTTGTGAGAAACTTAGATTAGAAAATGAAGACCTCAAGAAAACCTCCATTAAATTGGAAAAATTCATGAAAGGTACTAGTGCTCTTGATGACATGTTAAACAAACAAGTTCTTTCAAAGGAAAGACTTGGTGTAGGTTTTAACTCAAATGAAGCCTCAACTAGTGAACCAAAACAAGTCAGGTTTTCACAAAAAATGTCTGCTGTACGCGGTCCCAAATTGTATGGGGCGGTTCCTTATCACTATGGAACCGCCGCCATAGATAAGGTACCACGGCCAGAGGGTGATTTTGGTGAAAATCCTGAACTTTCTGAAAAGTATAAGTTAGATGAAAAACCAAAGCATCTTATTGTTAATAAAGTAAAATTACTCATACTTGACAACAATACCGTTGATAAGTTCTACAAGCCATTAAGTAAACCTCTCATGGGAAATAGAAGTTTATCAAGACCATCTTCTACTCCACCTAGAGTACGAAATGTGTCTAAGCCTAGAAGTAGAACAACAACTCCTAGAAAAGATAATCAAAACAATTCGTGACTAGAAGTAAAACTCCAACACCTAGAAGGAATAATCATAACTCTAAACCTAGATCAAATACACCTAGGAGAAATAATGAACAACAAAATGGTTGCATGAATTACTACCCTCCTCCATTTTGTTCTCCATGGGGAACCCCTATTTCATTCATGCATCCCAACCAAATGCAAGGGATGTTTGGAACTAACAATTTTGGACCCATGAGATATTGGGGACCAAATGTTTGATCTTGTGTGTTGTTACCTAGATATGCTTGGGAATTGATTTGGAGCCCGATGAGTGGATTAAGGATAGTGGATGTTCTAAACACATGACGGGTAATCGAAGTTTGTTCTCGCATTACAAAGCATATGATGGAGGTAACGTCACATTCGCTAGTAGTCTACGTGGTAATATCATTGGCAAAGGTACGATTTCTCTTGACTCCATGACCATTGAAAATGTTGAGCACGTAGATAACTTAGGGTTTAACCTTTTAAGTATAGGTCAAATTTGTGATAATAAGTGTAAGGTCATCTTTTCGGAACATGACAGTGAAATCGTAAAAGATGAAAAGGTCATTGGAAAAGGTATTAGAAAGCATGGGCTTTATGTTATGAAGGTCAATAAGAAGTCCAAAGACAGCATATGTCTTGCGACTATAGATGATAGTTCTACTCTTTGGCATAGGAGATTAGGTCACGCTAATATGCGTTTAATTCAATCTTTAGTCTCTAAGGAGTTGGTAAGACACCTCCCCAAGATTAAGTTTGATAGTCACTTTTGTGATGCTTGCAAAGTTGAAAAGCAAGTTCACTCAAGTCACAAAGCCAAGAATTTGGTTTCGACCTCTCGGTGCTTAGAGCTCCTACATATGGATCTTTTTGGACCTTCCGCCATACGGAGTTATGGAGGTAACCTTTATACCCTAGTTATAGTTGATGACTATTCTAGATTCACTTGGACTAGATTTTTGGCATCTAAGAATGAAGCTTTTGATCACTTCGAAATATTTAGTCGAAGAATTCAAAATCAACTAGGATGTTCAATTGTCTCTATTAGGACGGATCATGGTAGGGAATTTGATAATGAAGTGTGTTAATGCAATAATGACTAAAAACGTTACTTGCATTTTTCGGTCTCGCTTAGTTTTGATTACGACAATATGTAAAAACAAGCATTTACGAAAACAACGAAAAACGAATTCTTGAGTTCAAGTATTTTTCATTTTACCCATTTTCACTTAAGGTATGGATAAACAAGTACTAACCTTAATCAAGTGATCAAGTGATTTAATCTTTTTCTTAAAACTCACTTTTTATTAAAAGTGACAAGTTTTTATTAAACTTTATTTTTAAGAAAATGTTTTATTAAATTAATTATTTGAAATTTGAAAATGGCATATTCTTATAACTGTTAAGAATATTCTTTCAGGATATTTTTATACCCAGATAAGACCTCCACCACTAAAAGACAAAAAGGAGCGGAGTCTAGTCCGGCGGTACCTTAGCGCCTAGGCGGTACCTTATCGATAAGGTACCGCGGGCTGTGATAAGGTACCGCGGGCAGATATAGCCGTTGGCTCCTTTGTCCTTTAAATAGTTGGCCATTCTCAGCTTTTCACCTCGCCTCTTTTGCACATTCATTTCCAGATTCAAACCCCTTCTTTAATCACTCAAATCTTGTTGGGAATAAAATATGGGTCAGTTCACTAGACGCTGATAAGAAGAATGTCAACGCTGATAAGAAGACATTGGACGCTGACAGCCAAGCGTTGACATTGAAGAAGTCAACGCTGACAGCCTTGAAGATTGACACTGATGGAATATCTTCATACGTATCTTTTGTTTATTTGTTTCTTTATTTATGTATGGTAAAGATAAGCACAACATTGTATTTTCTATTATTATCTTTACCTAGAATAGTTGATTCGTAGCTTATTGTACAAGACTTCTTGTTCTATAAAAGAAGGTCTTTTAGGTTAAAGTCATATATCAGTTTTCATAAGTTTTCGATTGTTAAACCCTTTCATTGTAACCAAGTACGATTATTCTAATACAAGTGAAAGTTTGTTTAACCTCATTGTGTTTTAGATCAAGTGTTAATTCCGCATAACACTTTGTCACTTTATTCATAAGCAAAGGTTTCTCTACGTGTAGTACTTGATCTAATCTCGTATACACAAAGCTTAATCGATCTAAGTTTGGGATCAACAAGTGGTATCAGAGCTTGTTGAGAAACTTTTGATCTTTAAGTAACGCAAGAACCCTAAAACACCAGAAACCCTAAAAACCCTAAAATTCTCAAAACCCTAAAAACATCATGTCTGGCACAGATCAACCTGCTTCTTTGCTTCAAAACAACTTCTCAAACCCTAGTATCAAAATTCCTATGTTTGATGCCAGGAACTTTGAGCTTTGGAAGTCCAATTTTGAGCAATACATAGCTATTCATGACTACACTCTTTGGGAGATTATCGAATATGGGAACACATTCGATAAAGAAGCAAAGATTACTGCTGCAATTGCCACAAGGACAGCTGTTCCTAATTGTCCTGAAGCTGATAAGGTAGAAAAGCCTGGAGATGGGAGAGCTGTAGCTGTTGAAGATATAGCCAAGAAGAGGGTGGACATGAAAATCTTGAACATCTTGAAACATGCCCTAGGTCATGAGAATCAGCACAAGTACAAACGCTTTGAGTCTGCAAAAGAGCTTTGGGAAGCTCTTGAAGTAGCACATGGTGGCAATGCTGACACAAAAGAAGAGAAGAAGAAGCAACTCTTACATGAGTATGCTGTCTTTAAAGCTCAACCTAATGAGAATCTCAGCAGTGTGAGAAGTAGACTTCTTGATATCACAAGTCAACTTTCCTTCATGGGAAAACAAATTGATGATCTTGAATTGAATGCTACTTTTCTCAAAAGCCTTGGAGATGTATGGAAGATTGAGACAAGATCCATTCTTGTCAATAATACCCACAAGACCTCAAGGTTTGATGACATCTTCAACAAATTAAGACTGTTGGAGAATGAATGGCAATTGGAAAGTGATAATAAATCTTCCAGCAGCAACATGGCTTTCTTCTCACAAAGTGAAGGCCAATTTGATTCCATGAACTTCTATGGACATTCAGCAACTGGATCTCAAGGTGTCAGCGCTGGATGTCAATCTGTCAGCGCTGGATCATATCCTGTCAACGCTTTATACTCAAGCGCTGACAAACACAATCATGGCGCTGATAGAATTAAGCCTGCTGGTTTTGATCTAGATACTGTGTGTGCATTCATTGCTTCTTTGCCCAGTGATTCAAGGATTACATATGAAGATCTTGAGGAGATAAGTGATGAACAATTGGAAGAAATGGACATCAAGTGGACTATGGCTCTTGTAAGTTTAAGAGCAAACAGGTTCAATAAAAGGTTCAAGAAGAAGATGACCTTTAATGCTAAGGATGTTGCTGGGTTTGACAAGTCCAAAGTTGAGTGCTACAACTGTCATAGGATGGGGCACTTTATGAGGGAATGTAGATCTCCAAGAAGATCTGATGCTGGGAAGCCTTCAAGCCAAATGATTAAGAGCCCAGATCCCAAGGCCATGGTTGCTGTTCAACAAATTGATGGAGTTGGAGAATGGGATTGGAGCTGGATGGCTAAGAATGAGGAAGAGGACAGAGCTTTGGTTGCTGAAGTTAAAGAAGAGCATGTTGAATATGCTCTCATGGCACACTCCTCCTCTTCATCAGATAATGAGGTATATGATGATGCTTTCTGTTCTAAGGGTTGTCGTTTAAATACTGAAAAACTAAAACAAGAGATAGTTAAATTATTAGATGAGGCAAGTACTGAAAGATGCAAAGTATCTAATTATCAAATTGCTCTTACCCAAACAGAAAAGACAGTAGCTGAGTATAAGAAAATGGAGTTTGATTTAAAGGATCAAATAAATATCTTAAAACATGAGTTATATCAGAGTAAGGATGTTCAAGATATAGTAAATAGGGTTAATCTTGATTTGATAGCTCAGTTAGAGGAGGCTAACAAAAATAAAGATAATGTGAGTCTTAAAATCCAGAGATTTGATAAGGCCACACAATCCCTAGGAGAGTGTGTTAGTAAACAAAGAGACTCTAAGGATATGAGTGGGATTGGGATGAATAATTATACTGGTGTTCCACCACCAGCTGGGGATTTCTATGGTGTCCAATCAAAGGACTTATCTTGGACTGGCTTCCCAAAATGCCAAGAGGAGGAATTCATTCCTCCACCTAGAGTGACTTCCCCAGTTGAGGAATACAATCAAAAACTGACTGACCTAGAAGAGTGGAAGAAAGCTAACCACACCTTGTTTGTTAAGGGAGGGTTGTTGTGTGAAAGTCCAAATGAGCCCACACCAAACATGATACCAATTGATGAGTCCATTGATCGTAAACCTATTAAGATCACACACCCTACCACTGGCAAAGCTGTTGACCTTGGCCCACAAACTGTTAGAAGACCTAGTGTTAAGTATGCTGAGATGTATAGAAATACTAGGTCACCAAAAAGCCAAGTAAGTAATCATGGAACAGGCTTCTTTGCTTCTAGACCTAAGACTATGTCTAGAAAAGCCTGTTACACATGTGGTAGCTTCTCACATTTGGCATACAAATGTGTCAACGCTTCCAAAGTCAACGCTGATAGGAACCATTTCAGCGCTGACAAAAGTCAACATAGGTCAAACACTGTCAGACCCAATACCTTTGTGAACAAAAGTTCACAAGTTGTTAGACCAGCCCCATTCTTTTCTAGAGGGTCTAACACACAAGGCCTAAGACCTTTTCAAAAGTCAAACACTTGGTCAAATAGGCAATGGGTTCCTGTAGCAAACCCTAGGTTCAACGCTGATAAGAGCAATCGGGGCGCTGACAAGAGAAATTTCAGCGCTGACAGACACACTGCTAAACCTAGGTATTTGCAACCACAGGGAAATAGGTCTAAAGCTTCTACTAGCTTAACTTGGAGACCAAAACAAGACCAAAACCCTAATTCTACTGGTATTTCTATGACATGCAACAGGTTTCATTATATTTCAAAGGCATTGTCAACACCAATTGGGGTTAACTGGGAATTTCATTCAAACAGGGATGAAAATGGGGTTGTTATGAGAACCAAGTCTGTTCTTGTTGAACAACCAAATGAATCCAAGTCTTCTAAGGCTTGGGTTCCCAAAGAAAACTAATGTGTTTTCTTTATGTGCAGGGCATTCAGAAGAAGATCAATGATTATGGATACTGGGATAGTGGATGCTCAAGGCACATGACAGGAAAGGAAGACTATCTGACCAATTTTTCTCCTATTCAAGATGGTGATAAGGTATACTTTGGAGGGGGCTACGGCACCGTCACTGGAAAAGGAACCTTTGTCACCAACAATCTACGGTTTGAGAATGTCTTCTTGGTAAAAGAACTGGATTATAATTTGTTTAGCGTATCACAAGTGTGTGATAACAAAAATAAGGTTCTTTTCACAGATACTGAGTGCTTGGTGTTAAGCAAAGATTATAAGCTCCCTGAGGAGAAATACATAGATTTTAGAACACCAAGGCATAAAGACATATATAATGTGAATCTTAATGGAATTAAGATAAATAATAAAATGTCATGTCTATATGCTAAAGCCTCAGTAGATGAAAGTAATCTTTGGCACAGGAGATTAGGGCACATAAACTTTAAGAATATCAATAGACTTGTGAGGCTTGGTTTAGTTGATGGTTTGCCTGAAAAGGCTTTCCACAATGACCACTCTTGTGTTGCATGTCTTAAGGGCAAGCAGCACAAGGTTTCATTCAGGTCTAAACAGGTGCACTCTAGTTCTAAACCACTTCACTTATTGCATATGGACCTCTTTGGTCCAACTAATATAGAAAGTTTAAAGGGTAAATCATATTGTTTTGTTATCACTGATGATTATTCCAGGTTTACATGGACTTTCTTTTTAGCCAAGAAAAGTGAAACTGCCCAAAGTCTGATTAATTTCATTACCCAAATTGAAAAGAAGAATGGTAATGAGGTCAAAATTATTAGAAGTGACAATGGGGGTGAGTTTAGAAATCAGTTGTTAGATGATTTTTGTGCCAAGAAAGGGATTACTAGGCAGTTTAGCATAGCTAGAACCCCACAGCAAAATGGGGTTGCTGAAAGGAAGAATAGGACCCTTATTGAAGCAGCCAGAACCATGTTGGCTGATGCCCACTTTCCTATAGCCTTTTGGGCTGAAGCTGTTAACACAGCTTGTTATGTTCAAAATAGGGCATTGGTCAACAAGATACATAATAAGACACCTTATGAATTACTTTGGGGAAGGAAGCCTAATATTGGCTTCCTCAAGCCTTTTGGATGTCATGTAGTTGTTCTAGAAACTAGTGAGGCCCTAGGTAAATTTGATTCAAAAGGTGATGAAGGCTACTTCATGGGTTATTCAGTGCAGAGCAAAGGATATAGGGTTTACATTAAAAAGGAAAAACGTATACTTGAAAAGGTACATGTTAGGTTTTTAGAAAGTAAACCTAGTGATCCTGAAAGTGGTCCAAATTGGTTGTTTGACTTAGAACCTTTATCTAGAGCTTTGAATTATATGCCTGTTACTGATCCAGACATTGTGAAGATAACTTCAAGTGTTTTGGAAAAGAGAATTGGTAATGTTTCAGGTATACAGGTTGCTAAGGAGGATGGACCACCAGCAGTTGAATCATCTCCCACACAAGAATATGTTACACTTCCTATATGGACAGATGAGTATTATGCTGCTGCTGCTGCTGCTAGAAAAGATAATGGTGGTTTTCAGATACCACCAAAAACAAACATGCATACTTCTTCAGGCGCTGACAAAGGGAAATCAAGCGCTGACAAGAGCAATTCAGACGCTGATGGATCAGACACTGACAACAATAGTTCAAGCACTGTTAGCCCAAACGCTGACAAGCAAGGTTCAGAGTTTGATGACACCTTTGCACATCTTTTCTCTTCCCATTTTGAACAGGGTGGACCTTCTAATGTCCATGAAGAGATTTCTGTTGATCAAGAAGAATCTGAAGAAGATATTGGCAACATGGAGCGTGAAGTTGAGGACACCAGACTTTTTGAAGGAGGAGTTCTCACTTCCACAGCAAAGGATCACCCCACATCTCAAATTATTGGTGATGTTATGGCTCCAGTTCAGACAAGAAGATCCCATCAAGGTCTTGGTGGATTTATTGCCAATATACACAAGAAGGTTGATACCCCTCTTGTACAAGCATGTTTGTTTGCCTGTTTTCTGTCACAGGAAGAACCCAAGAAAATTTTTGATGCTCTCAAGGAACCAAGTTGGGTGGAAGCAATGCAGGATGAGCTTCACCAATTTGCTATACAGGATGTTTGGGAGCTGGTTGATTGTCCTAGATATGTGAGACCAATTGGGACAAGATGGGTTCTAAGAAACAAGAAAGATGAAAGAGGCATTGTGGTCAGAAACAAGGCACGTTTGGTAGCTCAGGGATATACACAAGAGGAAGGAATTGATTATGAAGAAGTTTTTGCACCAGTTGCAAGAATTGAAGCTATAAGAATTTTTCTAGCTTATGCCTCTTGTATGAATTTTACTGTTTACCAAATGGATGTGAAGAGTGCTTTCCTCTATGGGACAATTGTTGAGGAAGTATACGTTATGCAACCTCCTGGTTTTGAAGATCCTGAAAATCCAGACAAGGTCTATAGAGTGAAGAAAGCAATGTATGGACTTCATCAGGCCCCTAGAGCATGGTATGGTACATTGTCCACCTACTTGGTGGAAAATGGTTTCAAAAGGGGCACCATAGATCAGACACTATTTACAAAGAAGAAAGGAAAACATGTGTTGCTGGTGCAGGTCTATGTTGATGATATCATTTTTGGGTCTACTGATCCAAAAATGAGTGAGGATTTTTCCAAGCTCATGACAGATAAATTCAAGATGAGTGCAATGGGTGAGATGAACTTCTTTCTAGGGTTACAAGTTCAGCAGAAAGAAGATGGTATCTTTATCTCCCAAGACAAGTATGTAGCTGAAATCTTGAATAAATATGGTTTTTCTCCACATGAGAAGGAGGCTTCCACTCCTACGGATAGGCAACACCCTTGGGGAAAAATTGGAGCTGGAAAGGATGTGGATGTTAGGCACTATAGATCAATGATTGGATCATTGATGTATCTTACAGCCTCAAGACCTGACATCATGTTTGCTGTGTGTGCATGTGCACGCCATCAAGTGACTCCCAAAGAATGTCACCTTTTTGCTGTGAAGAGAATTTTTAGGTACCTAAGATGTTATCCAGATCTTGGCTTGTGGTACCCAAAAGATTCTCCATTGGACCTTATTGCATATTCAGACAGTGACTATGGTGGTGACAAGTTTGATAGGAAATCCACAACTGGTGGATGCCAATTTCTTGGGAGTAGATTAATATCTTGGCAATGCAAGAAACAAACAGTGGTGGCAAACTCTACAACTGAAGCAGAATATGTTGCAGCAGCTGCTTGTTGTGGACAAGTCTTATGGATTCAGAACCAGCTGTTGGATTATGGGTATAATTTTATGCATACCAAGATTTTTGTAGACAATAACAGTACTTTATGCATTATTAAAAATCCTGTACATCATTCTAAAACCAAACACATAGAAATTAGACATCATTTTATAAGAGATTGCTTTGAGAAAGGTTTAATACAACCAGATAGGGTAGACACAGAGGACAATGTGGCTGATTTATTAACTAAACCTTTTGATGCTGGAAGATTTCAATATTTGGTAACAAATATTGGAATGGTTAATCTCACTTAATATGTGTTTTGGAACATTTTTGTAAAAGTATGTACAGGATAATGCATTGTTATTGGTCTTTGTGATGATTTAGATTTCCACATTATTTTTCTAACACTGACAAAGGTAAATGTAACGCTGTCAAGTGTTATTTTGCCGTTGTTGGAGATATTATTGTCTAACGCTGACAAGAGTTCCTTCAACGCTGATAAGTGTTGTCGGGGCGCTGTCAGCAACAAATGTTAGTTTTGTGGTTTTCATCTAAATGTGCAGGTAATGGTAGCTTTATGCCATTGGATACAGAGTT
This sequence comes from Glebionis coronaria, assembly GCA_025667525.1. Taxonomy (NCBI): domain Eukaryota; kingdom Viridiplantae; phylum Streptophyta; class Magnoliopsida; order Asterales; family Asteraceae; genus Glebionis; species Glebionis coronaria. The sequence goes on along the minus strand of JANFOE010000122.1, from coordinate 1,415,179 downwards.
GCTTATGGATCTTTGAAGAGCTATTTGGACATGTTTTGTTTATGGATGATGGTTGGAATATTTATATTCCTATCTTGACATAAATTTTTAATGTTCATATATATTTTGAGAACTCATGTATCATAGTTTAAGGGGAGGTTTAAGGAACCTTTAGGACTCTTGGGTATTCTTATAATACTCTTATCACAATTCTAGATTGTGTCCACAGGTGAGTATGGGTTAGTTTTACTAAACCATGAGGCACTGTAGCATGCAAAGTTGATAAACTATGCATGCTGCCAAGACACTTTTGGCCTAGAATTGGTTGTGGTCTGATGGGAGACTTGGGAATACTTTGGTTATGGGTTTACCTGGGAGTTACAAAGAATTTTAAGAAATAACTTTGTTGGTAACTATTTTGGTTAGCAAGGGACACTAGAGGTCATTTGTGTCTATCTTGCTTAAGCAAGTGTGCATAAATGGACAGTGCTTGCCGCCCAGTAATTATTATCAACTTGTAAGATATTTCCCTTAGGATAAATTACTTTGTTAAGGTCTTTTTCTTTTTAAATATTTTTATTTTTACTTTTTAGACGCTGACAAGTTTTTCTCCAAACGCTGTTACGTCCAATCGTGACGCTGACAAGGCTTTAGGCAAACGCTGACATGAAAATATAGCCGTTGGGCGCTGATGGGCTATTTTTGACCGTTGACACCTAGTGGGCCCTACCCAGTTGTTATTTTTGACTAATCTTTGGCCGTAATTTTGGGGAGAAGTTACTTTTAATTAATGCATGAGATAAGTTATATTTGATTCAAGATTTTCATCATTACTTTTTGAATATAACCGCCTCATTTTTGACCAATCAACATCATGCATCTCTCCTATAAATTTGGCTAATCTTTTTATTCTGGGTATTCATATTTTCTTGTCTAACATTTTTCTCCTAGATTTTTCCATCTCACATAACCTAAACAGCTTTCAAACATGGCACCCAAATTCAACTCAAAGAATTTAACATTGGAGTTCAAGAGCCAACACAATATGGTAGCTTACTTGACTGCTGATGATGATTTGTTTCCTCAGTATTCACAGATGGTGGCATTTTTAAATGCATCTTCATTGAGGTATGCACTTTCTCATACACCATTAGTCCCTGTCGCACACATTAGACAGTTTTGGAACAATGTTAGTTCCACAACAACTAATGGAGTGACCACATTAACATCTACTGTTCATGGAAGAACATGGGTGGTCACTGAAGCTTTGGTTCGCCAAGCTTTGCGTCTTGATGACGCTGATGGTGTGACTACTCTTGCCATTGCAACAATAGAACAGGGTCTTAGGGAATTGGGTTATCCTATTCCTGCTGATGTCACTTTAAATAAATATCATAAGCAGGAATTTCCCTCTGACTGGAAATATTTGATACATGTCCTTTTACAATGCTTAAGTCCAAAATGTACTTCTTTTAATGAAATAAACAGGTCAATAGCAAGTGCTTTGGTTTGTATCACACGTGGGCTTAAGTATAATTTTTCAAAAATGATTTTTGAAGGGATGTGTAAAAACAAGGGAAGTAAAATGACTTTGGCTTACCCTAGATTTTTGCAAATGGTCTTTGATTTACAAGAATATTGTTCTAGGGATCATGACACTTTTTATGAGATCCCTAAACAACAGAAAACCATTTTTGCTAAAATGAGCTCCACAAATGACTCCATACCTCTTACCCAACCAATGCTTGAAGTAATTCAGGCTGCACAACCACAACCACAACCACAACCACAACCAGACCCTGAACCCCAACTTGAGCCTATTCATGAACCATCACCTTCACCAGAAAACATGGACATTGACCAACCCAGCGCTGACACTCAAAATGTGGGCGCTGACACAGCCAATCCCAACACTGATACAATCCCTGAACAATCCCAAACACCCCTTAACCAACCAACACCCACACAATCTACATCATCTTCCACCCCCTTACAATCTAGGTTGAATAAACGCCAAAGGGTTACTGGAGTGTTCTCCTCTAGTGATCCTAGCCTTGTAGCAGAGAGAACCACCTCCACAAGTGTGGCTGGTGAAATGGGTGAGGCTGGGGCTATTGACACAGGCTTAGATGCTGGTCAAGACAGTCCCAACATCATTAAGACCTCATCCATGCCCCATGATCCTATTTTGGGAGGTCAAATCCCCATTCTAGCTGAGGGCAGATTGGAACCTATGACTATGACTGAATTGACGGCGGCTGTCATTAGCTTGCAAAAGCAAAATGTCAGTCTTGTACAAACTGTCAACAAACAGGGACGTGAACTCCAAGTTTTGAGGGAGAGAGTAACTGTTTTGGAGAATCCAAGTAGCAGGAGTCTAATGGAGGAATCTTCCAAAGGGGAGGATAAAGAGGATGAGGAGGATGAGTTGATTCACACAGCTAGTGAGAAGAGTTCAGAAAAGAGTTCACAATTTAGTGAATCTTTACAGGTTGCTGAAGCTCTCACAAACTTGAAGAAGTACCCAGTTATTGATACATCCAAGGTGACACCATTAAACTTGGAAGGAACTTTCAAAGAAACATTGGGCGCTGATACAGGTTTGGACGCTGACAAAGGTAATCGTGGCACTGATAGGAGCAACTTGAACGCTGACAAAGTTGCAGGTGGTGTTGATGTATTCCAGCCATCAACAATCATCAAAGATGTGTCCACACAGGTTTCTTCTTCTACTTTACCAATTATTGATCCAAAAGACAAAGGTAAAGGTATTTTGATTGAAGAAGATGTTCCAAAGAAAGATGCAGCACAAATAGCATTTGATGAACAGTTGGCTGCACAACTTGTGGAAAGAGATTTGAAGAGGAGTAGAAGATCACCATTTGTTGTTTCTGAGAGTGAGGAAGAAAGTGGTGATGATAAAGAAGGTGATAGCTCAGATTCAAGTATTCAAATTATTGAAGATCCAGAAAGGCTTGAATATGGGGATGAGCTAGCAAAGGAAAGGTTGAGTGAGTTGAAGAATCAGATTGATTGGGACCTACCAGAAATCACCAGAATGTACCATGCTTGGGAAGACAAGGTAATGGACAACCCAGGTATGAGTTTATCAGATCAAATTTGGGGGTTGGAAGTTCTTCTTAGGGTACAAGATGACATAAAGGTGATTATGAGGTTTAATGCACAAGAGGTCAAGACATGGCTCAAAAGAGATAGAAGACAGTTGTACTATAAGTTGCTTAGATGTCATCAGCCTAATTGGACATCAAAGAAGTTGCTGGCCTTATTTTTTGAGGAGCTAGAGTATAGGGCACATCCTATTTGGAGGAAGGTGCAAGAACAGAATGTCTACAAGTTTCTTTCAGAAGAAAGGAAACAAGAGCTTGCTGAGGAAATGCAGATTCAAAAGGAAATGAGGATAGCTCAAAGACCAGTGAAGAAAGGAGATCCTTTCCAATTTCCTAAAGACATAGATGTGTATTTTCCAACTGAAGGTGTTATAAGGAAGCATCTCAAGCTTTCTCCATTGGAAGCTTCAGATTTGGTAAATGTAGTACCTCTAGATGACAGAAATCCAATCATCAGTTTTGATGAAGATGAGTGTGGATTTTGGAAGATTGGCAGATTTGGAAAGGAGGTACATACTTTCACTTCAGTTATTTCTATATTTGCAAGCATAGACAGGGAAGACTTGGTGCATCTATGGAGATTAATAGAGGCCAAGTATACAGCTGAAGCACCTACTTCAGCAAATGGAATAAGATTTTGGAACACATTTATGACTTTGTGTGGTCCAAAAGAAGCAGATCCTGCCATTTGGAAGGATCTTGAAGAAGATCTCAGTAATCTTCATTGGAGGCTATATTCTACTTGTGGTGTATTTCATATGAGCTCTACAAAGTTTTCAGAGTATTTACTTGTGGATGCTGACTATTTCTTGTCCAAAGAAGTGTTGGAGAAGATGCTAGAGACACCCTTGGAGATTGATTATACTAGTGACGTGGCCAAGGACTTGATCAGATATGTTTATCACCAACATAAGAAGTTTTTGCAAGATTCCTCCTAAGTCTTAAGTATTTATTCAGAAACTTGATCATTGGAATGGATATCAAGTTTAGGGGAGGATTGTTGGGAATAAAATATGGGTCAGTTCACTAGACGCTGATAAGAAGAATGTCAACGCTGATAAGAAGACATTGGACGCTGACAGCCAAGCGTTGACATTGAAGAAGTCAACGCTGACAGCCTTGAAGATTGACACTGATGGAATATCTTCATACGTATCTTTTGTTTATTTGTTTCTTTATTTATGTATGGTAAAGATAAGCACAACATTGTATTTTCTATTATTATCTTTACCTAGAATAGTTGATTCGTAGCTTATTGTACAAGACTTCTTGTTCTATAAAAGAAGGTCTTTTAGGTTAAAGTCATATATCAGTTTTCATAAGTTTTCGATTGTTAAACCCTTTCATTGTAACCAAGTACGATTATTCTAATACAAGTGAAAGTTTGTTTAACATCATTGTGTTTTAGATCAAGTGTTAATTCCGCATAACACTTTGTTACTTTATTCATAAGCAAAGGTTTCTCTACGTGTAGTACTTGATCTAATCTCGTATACACAAAGCTTAATCGATCTAAGTTTGGGATCAACAAATCTTTGATCATTTGTTTGATTATTACTTGTTTAAGAAGTGAATCTTGTTCTTCCATCTCTTCCTCTCCAAGTGCAAAGAGAAGATCACTACCCTAGTGAAGTGTTGAGTCCACCACCAAAGATCTATTGAAGATCAATTTGTATATTCTTGTAGTTGTGTCATTGTTGTGAAGATCCAAGTAGTTGTGTCTATTTGGAAGTTGTGTATGTACTAAGTATAGTTGTGTAGATTGGTCCTAGCTACGATTAGGGCTCGACTTTTAGCTTAGAGTCGGAAATTGGTTAAGCGACGTGTACGGTTTTCTCCACCATAAGGAGCTTGTTGTGTAGTGAACTCTCGAGTAAGGAGTACTCGAGGAGTGGAGTAGGAACGAGGAGTGAGCTTCGTTTCCGAACCACTATAAATCCTTGGTGTTCGGTTTGATCTTTCTTTACCCTTAACTCTTTACATTCCTTATTACGTTTTGCATATATATGTGTTAATATTAGATTAGCTACACTATCTGTAACACCCCCAAATTTATACAACTCAATACAGCGGAAGACTCGTTGGTGTTACGGGATAGCACATTACTCACATCATAGACAACGCATAAAAATCACGTCGTTTATTAATAAAGCATTTCCATTCATAAATATCAAAGTTACATCGGTCCCAAGTCATTTTATTTCATACAAAGTTTTACAAAGTATTTGAATGGAAAATATTGTTTAAGTGCGGGCCATGAATTCTTGTTGTCTTCCCGAGAATTACCTTCAAGTACCTGAGACAAAACATGTTAAAAGAAAAGGTCAACGATAACGCCGAGTGAATTCATAGAGTTTAATAAATTCCATCAATATAACTTTGGTATAAAATTAGTACCAAAAATCAATACGTACAAATCATTGTAATAGGCCGTAAAATAGCCAAAACCATTTTATACAAATCTTTGTAATAGGCCATAAAATAGCCAAAGTCATTTTTATACAAATCCTTATCGAAAATCATAATATAGGCATTTGCCTTAAAAATTATTATACGAGCCAATGTCGTAAAAACATCATACAATACGTCTTATGACGTTGTATGAAAATAAAAACCGTTATATGAGTATGGTTATGAAAACCAAAATACAAACATAATATCAATAGTATGACCCTGTATTGCTAGTCAGGCAATACCTCGTAATTCGGAGCGTCTAGTAGTATTTCGTTAAGTTTTGGATTATTATAAGCCGCATGACATTGTTACCTTACTAAACCAAAACGGGTAGCTAACCCGATACCAATTTTTCCCATCTCAAGTAGCGTGTCGTCACAAAGGTCACGCTATTGAAATCTTCTCATACATAAATTCGCTTACCAATCAATGTGGCACGACGGGGATCAACCGTCAAGGCGCGAACTGGGGTGATCGTCCCCAAATAGTACTATTAAATGCATAAGCGTCTACCAACTCCCGGTAGTTCACAATTCATGCTAATGGGACTTTTAGTGACATAACCTAACTTTAATAATCCATTTAATTTCATCTATCGGGTCCATTAATCATTTATCGGGTCATACAATCGGGTCATTCAATCATTCGGGTCCAAAATCAATAAACAAACAATCGGGACAAATGGTGTCCAAACTTTTATAAAAACTAACATGTTATCTCCCTCGCGGGTTTATAAAGCATTTATAAAACATTTAAAAGAGTGCGAGGCTATGAACTCACATTGATGTGGGAAGGCGGGTTATCGGCAATTCGGACGTACGGTACGTGCTTCAATCACGGAAACCTAGACAAATAATACTCGGTCTTAGACATTTGTCCAATGACTTTATAAAAATAACAATTATGTATACATATGATGATTATATATATATGATGATCAAGTGGGTTTACATATCCTCATTTACTCATTTTTGGGTTATGTGTCGATAACTTTTATACTAGTTCACTAGTTTTACCTATTTATGTATTTTAAGTCCAATAAACTTATTATAAGTTATTTAACTTATTTTAATCCATTTTGTACTTATATTATCAGTACATACACTTTCAAGTTGGGCCCAAATGGGTTAAGCCCAATAAGTTCTTTTTATGGGTGTTTATCTTATTTAGTCCAATTATTAGCCCAAGTATTAGTCCAATATGTTTACTTAGCTCGTTAATGTCCGTATGCCCTATAGTTCGGGTTTTATCGGTTTTTACTTGTTATCAGTATATAAGTTTTATAAAGTTTTCATTAGACGGGTCCAACCATCTAAGTTTTATTTAACAAAAACGTTAATTTTACGGCAATAGCCGAAAAAGTCGTAAAAATCATATTTATAGTTTTTATTACTTATAAACATTATTTCACCACCATTTATATAATTTATCCATTTGATTAACCTTATATATATATATATTTATATAAATAAGTTTTATAAGTTAGTGGGTTTTTATTTTACATTTTATATATTAAAATGTGAGTGCTTATATAATAGTATTATTCTTTAATTTCCAAAAATCTGATTTTTAACTTCATCTTCACCAAAACTGCCATATCTTGAGTTCTACATGGAGATAGAAGCTCAAATTTTTATCACATAAACTACATGATATGTGCTACATTTAACTCTTTTATAGCTACTGTTGAATCATCCTTTAAGTATTTTCTAAAAATCGTCCAAAACAGTAACTTCAGATTTATACCCTAAACTTGTTTTGATCATATCTCACTCATTATTTTGATTCCATTGCATGGCCAACTCTCACATGTGTACAAGACCCATAGCTTACTGTAAATCCATCCTACTTCATCATTTTATCAGTTCATGACTTACTTCTTTACTGTTTTATACAGCCATCAAATTTAACCAAGATTTTAACCTTGTTTCTTATGGTTTTTCACCTTTTTATCCATGATTATCAACAACAAATCCCCACATAACATTTTTATCATCATATAATCATCATAAATATATACAATAGGAAATAAAATACATGTTTACATAATCAAAATAACAAGAAGATGAGGAGGACAATCTTTATACCACCATGATGATGTAGGTTGTGATCAAAACATGGATTTTGATGGAGAAACTTGTGTTGCACCAAGATCATCTTCAACACCACCATGCTCCATGAACTACTTGTGGAAAATCAGCCCTCCTACTCCATGAAAACTCCTCCTTGGATGTTATAAGTTGCACCAATCTTCATCTTTTGGAATGGAGATTAACATATGTTAATTATAACATATGTTTATGGTTAAATTTTGATCAATGATGGTGTTTTTGTGGAGTATTTGGGACGGCAAAGAGAGAGTGTAGGGAGAGAGTTGAGTGGTTTTTGCATGTGTGTAAATGAAAGAAATGAAACTAGTTGCTAGTTTTGGATGGAAAGTGGGAAAGTATGGCTTAAAATGTAAGCTATGCTTACACTTGTAACATATTAACTAACTTGATGCCACCTTAGTGTGTGGTGTCAAGTAGTGCCGTCCAAACTAAGCTAGTGGGGTGGGACAATGTATTTTGTCCCATCTCACTAGTTTACGGGTATTCCTCGATTCTAGTTTCCTCGATTTGCGTGCCCTCGGGTCGTTTTACGAAAAACGTTTTTATAAATTATGAATCAACGTCACAAAACGAATCTAATAAAAATTGTCTCATCAAAACGGAGTTCGAAAACGTAAATACGTAATCCTAAGGTTTCCGGTTTAGTCGTAAAGGACGTTAAAAATAAAATCATAAGTCCTAATCTCTTCTCGTAAATTTATGAGTTTATGAACCAACACAGATTTAAAACTCCAAAATAATATTAATAGATAAATTTATTTTCTGAAATGTCGGACTGTCACCAAGGACGGTGTATGTAAACGTAAGCACGTAACGTTGAATCCACCGGTTTAGACGTAGTCAATGCTACTCCAAGACGTAAATCCAAATTTCTTCCCAAAAAAATAAGTGAGTTCATATTGTATCATTAAAATAATATTTTCAAATAATATTTGAGAATAAAATATCAACCATAAATTGACGGATTGTCACAGCATTTACCCCTAAACAGGATCTTTGTCCTCAAAGATCATCTTACCTTACTACTCGCTTCTTATAGAGTTAAAGCCATCTGGGCATTTCCTCCACATTCGGTCCTTTCTCACAAATGAAATTCATTATAATACGCGAGTTTCATCAAACATAACTACAGGAATAAGATCAGGCTTAATGTTGACTTACTTTCTCTATCCATGATGTTCACGGGTTTCTGATGAATGCAACTTTTCGCCGATCTAAGCTTTACTAAGAACAATCAGATTTTCACTTGATAGATATTCCATCAAGTTCGATTTACGAAACATAATTCACGCAGTCTTTGAAGTCCTAAGGTAGATCCAGCTTATATGCCTTTCAAACCAATCTTTTATATTATCTCAATGGTCCCATATAACGGGGACTTGTATCCCATGATTTGTCAGATCATGAATTCATTTTTCCAAGGTTAAAAATTGTGGCATAACTTTGCTACCCATTTGGCACTTCAAGATCTACATTTCACATGCATATAACCTCTTGCCCACTATCGGCAGTTAATAATCAAATCCTAATTTCAACAATCATTTCAGATCTCGCGGGTCGGGTATTTTGCAAGGTTAGGTTTGCCATCGTAGGAAACCTTAAACCTAAAAGACATGTCCAACTCACAATGGGTGTATGTCGGATGTCTTCATCTCAACTCCTGCTTACAGATGCTCTAAGATTCAGATCCTAACAAGATTCGATCTCGATCCTAATACGATAATTATCAATGATAATCTCTCCAAAGGAAAACGATTATACGGTCTATTACCAAAGGTCAATCATTCAAACATAGAACAGCGCTTATAGTATTCTGTATCGTTACTTTACCTCGTCCCTTCGATTTGGGGTGGTACATAGTACTCTCATCAAGGTTCGTTCTCAATGATTTCTGAGCAAATCTCTAGAAATTCGATGCGAAGCGAGGATCTTGATATAGATGTTTGATACAGGCACACTATGTTTACATAACTCTTTTGCATTTATCATTTACGAGAATGATATTTAGCAGATTTGGTCAATCTGTCGACGATGACCCAAATCGAATCAAATTCAGATGATGACCTTTGCAATAGCTAGACGTTTACTAATGTATGAGGCGATGTCTGCCTTCATAATTTGCCATTAGTACAACTTTTTCAGAAAAAGATACTTTTAGTCATAAAATGACATACATATAATACTTATACTTACAAATTCCAACATAACTATATCTCACAATCCTCCATATTTAGACAATCACATGTGGTCGTTAAAATATTTAACGCCATTGGCTTCTCAAATCTGTTGGTTCACATTAGCCGTGAAACCCTTCACTATTTATATTATCTTTTTTTTTACAAACATTGTTTATTTTTATATCGTTCGGTAATTTATTCTGCACCTTCATTATTAAGGAACACGTCCTAACTGGTTCTTTATCTTTTATATGTTGGGTCAAAAAGTTGATGTGGCAGAAACTCAAAAATGAAGAAAACGTGAAGTATTTGTCTAGGCGTTGACAAGAGCATTACAGGCGTTGACAAGAGTTATTTAGGCGTTGATGGAATCAAGCATTGTCAAGAGCAATCCAAGCATTGTCACATGCAATTCAAGCATTGACAAAACGTAGACAAAAGAAGCTAATGGAAGCTTCTATTTAGATAAACATGCAAAAGATATTCTGCATAAGTTTATTTAAATAGAAGATTTACTTGTTTATTCATTCTTATCTCTTGTAAACCCTAATCCTTACACTATAAAAGGAACCAAGGGTCATAGGTTTTATTCATTCAATTCATTCACAATGTAAACCTAAAGTGTGTGTCGCACTAGACGTGGGATTCAATGTATACACGTCTAGTGGTTGTTTATTATTAATATAATAAGCAACCCATTTGTTTAATTCGTGTACCTTGTGCCTAAACACCTTGTTCATGATCATTGTTCTTTTCCGCTATGTTATCATATGAACGATGATCAACCTAGATATAATGGTTCTTAACCATTGAGCCCAACGATAAATGGACTCCACAATTGGTATCAGAGCCTAAGGCTCTTGATATCTAGGTCCGACGAGGTGTTCGTGTATGGTGAAGAAGAAAAATTCGTATGGAGTTTTTCTGGACGTTTTTGTGTGCGCAGCAGTATTCAAAAGGTCATAACTTTTGATTGAACCGTTGGATCGTCACGAAATTTTATATGTGTGTTCTACATACATAGATCTAAACATCCACCGGAGGGATTGTCGAGTTTTATCCCCAAGCAAAAGTTATTAAGCGTCAAAGTCAGCAGTAGGATGAATGCAGTTTTCTGTGGACAGCCATGTTCAAAACACGATCTCTCCTTCGTTAACCGTTGGATCTTCGTGATTTTTGAACTGTAGATTCTTGGCACTTGTGTCTAGAATCTCACCGAAGGGATTTTCGATCTGAGCTCTAATGAAGACGTTATTCAAGGTCGAAGTTCACTGTTTATGAGGTATTCAAGTTTTTGCTTTCACATAAAATCATGATTAGGGTTTTTCTTTCAAACCCTAAATCGACATACAAAGCAGAAGTTTATAAGGTGTATGGCTGTCATGATGGAAGAATTGAGCTAGGATTATTAACAAACCCTAATTAGGGTTTCGATGCATGAATCTGATAAACCCTAGATCGACTTTCTTTGTTATTACTGGGAAGAAGGAAAATCAAGCAGATTGTGATGTTCCTGATAGAAACGAGTGTGGTATGCACGCAAAGATCAATGGCGTGAGCCTTTAATTCTCATTGGTTGAAGATCGTTGCATTCACACGAAACAAAGCTTCCAATTGGTGGAAAAGCTTGCGTTCACACGGCCATATGATAATCTAAGTATTCGTTATATATGGTGAATCCTCTACATGCTAGTTCACAGTACTACCGTGAGTCCCTCATTTTCCTTGGTGGAGAGTTATATGTTCACACGGTGGAAGCTTTTTGATTGGCTATTCTAGTTAGTGTTCACACGGTTTTGTTAGTATACACGATCTAAGATGAAACTTAAAAGTGTGTTCACACGGTTAGAATGCTGTGATTGGATGGATGGTTGAGAAATGTCATGTTAATATTAACAGGGAATAGATATGAAGAAGTGGTTATTCTCTTAGACGTTGGGATAAAGAAAAGTGTTAACGTGATAGATTGCTACTCAAAAGAAGACGCTGACAGAAAGTAAGTTCGACGCTGACAGCGTATATTTTTGACGCTGACAAGAGTAATGTTGGCACTGACGGGAAGAAGTTTGATGCTGACAGGAATAAGTCAACACTGATAGGTTGACAGTGTTGTCCGAGATATGTTCTTCAAACGCTGATACGTGTTGTCCGATATCAGGCAATACACATGAAAGGATATTGGACAAGGAGGATCTCGGGTAACACACTGATTGCTGCTGTTTGAGAAAATTGGTACGTTTTAAGCATACAAAAAGAAGGAAAATACACACAAAGGTACATGGAATCTCCGTTCTAATTTAGAATATCATGATGATATTTATGGCTCGGATATTTTTAAACGGATTAATGATTTTAAAGTAAGTTAGCAACAATTCGTGAGGTACTTTATTGGATTTGATTATGTAATCGGGGTAGCCTTGTAAAAGAGTTATCCGTCTTAATGCTTTTACATATGATATGAAGATTAAGATTCTTCATGAAGAGGTGTTAGCTTAAGGGGAAGAATTCTTATGGTAAGAGTGATGATTGAAGAAGACTTTTGCGAGTTTATGTTTCATCATATCTTTAAATCATGGCTGGATAACATTGGTTTAAAGGTAACTTGTTCGTGCTTACATGGTTGGTGATGAAGACTTGTCATATCTAGCAAACCAATTGCTATCACTTGAAGGAGTTACATTATCGTGCTCAGTGTCTCACATAGGATGAGGATTTTTGACAAACGGATCGAGGTCTACTTATACTTTGTACCATGAGTATGAGTTCTTCATCACATAGATAGTACAAGACATGGAACATAGGTTTGTGGTATTCTACTTCTGCATCAAGACTACTTTATTTATTTTTCTTCAGGATCATTACATAGAGCTACTTTTGGAGAATCTTCAACATTGCAACATTGTTTACTTCCTTGTTGATGTGACAAAAAGGGGAAGAAATGCATGCTACATTTGAGGGGAAGCAATTTGAAGATCATGTATAACTTACAAGAGATACACATAGAGTTTTGCCACTATCAACTAGGGGAAGATTGTTGGGTCAAAAAGTTGATGTGGCAGAAACTCAAAAATGAAGAAAACGTGAAGTATTTGTCTAGGCGTTGACAAGAGCATTCCAGGCGTTGACAAGAGTTATTTAGGCGTTGATGGAATCAAGCATTGTCAAGAGCAATCCAAGCATTGTCACATGCAATTCAAGCATTGACAAAACGTAGACAAAAGAAGCTAATGGAAGCTTCTATTTAGATAAACATGCAAAAGATATTCTGCATAAGTTTATTTAAATAGAAGATTTACTTGTTTATTCATTCTTATCTCTTGTAAACCCTAATCCTTACACTATAAAAGGAACCAAGGGTCATAGGTTTTATTCATTCAATTCATTCACAATGTAAACCTAAAGTGTGTGTCGCACTAGACGTGGGATTCAATGTATACACGTCTAGTGGTTGTTTATTATTAATATAATAAGCAACCCATTTGTTTAATTCGTGTACCTTGTGCCTAAACACCTTGTTCATGATCATTGTTCTTTTCCGCTATGTTATCATATGAACGATGATCAACCTAGATATAATGGTTCTTAACCATTGAGCCCAATGATCAATGGACTCCACATTATACATAACGCGTCGGTATCTATATTCACTTCTCATGATGATGTAATTATCATGTCCACAATTCACTCAGATATTCTTTCTACATTATGCATCAGTAATTACGTTCACCTTTCTTGAAGAAATAAATATCACAACCGTATTTATTCAAAATTCTTTCTTCATATCTTCTATTTTTTAGTTTCTTCTCAACTATCATTTTTATCCGTTTTACTTAATCCGTCGTCTAAAGCGTCGATAATTATTATAATTAATTAAATAATTATTAGTTAATTTTTATGAAACGTAAACGTAAAAATTTTAAATTTCTTAGTTCGACCAATTATATAAAATGTTCAAAGAAATTTTAAATTTAATTAACACGCATTTTGTTGATTTATTGAAAATATTTAATAAGATCCGTAAATGTTCGAGAAATCTTTGTTTATATTTTGGTCAAAATTTTCTTAGTTGAAAAGCAAAATTTGTTGTTTCAAATTTCAAGTTATGGTTTAAATGGTTTTCCTCAATCCTTTTTAAGTTATCTGGAGGTATACACAAACATTTACCCCTAAACAGAAGTTTAGTTAAATGGTTTGTGTATAAGGGAATAATCCCTTAAAATCCTTTGTTAAAACATTTGTCAAAACATATTTCCATTTCTTTTTGGTAAAATCCAAAGTCTTAAAAGGGCTCTTAATTTTTGAAGAGTCAATTTAGATTTCATTATCTTTATTAATCACACAGTCAAATCATGTAAAGTATTAAGTCTTAAATCACATGTTAATTATTCAAGGTTCAGGTTTTTATGGTTTAGCCAATTCAGGGCAATCTATAATTAATTATTAACCTCATTCTTATTTTTATAAACAAATCGTCCTTAATGATCACGAGCATGAATTTATCAAATTACAGCCTACACACGTGATTCACCAAATTTATGAATGCTACATGTGTATTAGTCAATCCAAACGACATCACGTGAAACTCATAATGTTCATTACAAGTATCGGATGTAGTGATTGGAATAGATAAACCTTTTCGCAGATGCGAAGTTGATGATAACCATGCCGTGGATCAAATCTTTAAAACACACGCTAAAACCTTGTAAATGATCGAACAAATCCTCCATTTCGAGTTATGGATATCGTTTTCGATTGTCAATTTACTCAGTTCACAGTAATTTATAATTATAAGGAATGATAACACCATAGCTCTTCATGATGACAGGCTTGGTAGAATAAAATCTTTCTCCGACAACTCTCTCAGTTGTACGGTAATTCCTTTAATTTAGATGGTGCTGACGTACAGTGCACAAGCCACAGGTGCAACATCGGAAATATAATCAATACCAAATTCAACTTTCCTTAATGGCGAAAGTCTAGGTAATTTACCAGCAAATACCTCCTAAAGTTTCAGATAACGGAAACATCTTTTAATAAATTCATATTAGGTTCTTCTAGATTACAATATCTATAACTAGTTCACAACCATTCGCGTTATAATTTCAAGTCTAAATGCAGGATATAGTCATCCTTCAAGAATTATTTAGATCACTTTTGATAATCAACATCTTATCATTTAGGGGAATTCAATTCTAGTTCCCATCAATTAAGACAATGTCGTCATGTCATAATCAATCAATCCATTCCACTGGCACTATCAACTTTCCAGTTTTATTGTCGTCGATAAGATGTGAACTTCTCAAAAGACTAATAATAATTCATAATCCTTCACAAATTCAGGGATAATAGGAGACATAACTAACCTTAAAAGAGTAAGGTCAACGCAAAATCTACGCGAGAGAATTTCAAATCAGATACAGATGAAAACACTTAACGAATATGAGTATATTCCATGTTTTCATAATTTGAGTACGCATTCGAAAGCTCCTCGGATCGTTACCCAGGTCATTCAAATGAAATCAAATCAAAAGAAATGATAAGAATGTCAATACATCCAGTCGGGTATCAACACTCGGTAATCAAATACTTTTCCTAAGAATCTCGCTACGGGAGAATTGGACAAGAAAGAATTGTCAATTGTCAAATAAGACAATTTCCACAGATGAGTAAATTCGACTCAGAAGAATAGATGCTACAGGCACATATGTAGGTGTCCCTAACACTGTGTCCTTATTTTTCACTTCTTGCAGATCTCATATAATTTATTCTTTCACAATCTTCAAAGAAAATGTAGCGTTTATCCATTAGTTTTATGGTGACTACTAATCAGTCTTGCATAGTCCATTCCAAATTGTATGTAGGCGCGCAACTATATACAATTTCAAGATTAACGATGCAATACTCAGTTCGTCAAAATTTTATCATCATGTTTATAATAAAAACATTTTCATGCTTAACTCTTAGATAAGAATCAAGAATAAATTTACAAAGATTTTCCTTGTTATAAAAACAAATAAGTTTTCCAAAGGGTCTCATAAACAACTTCATTTTGGTATCAATCACTTATAAATCTCACTTTGAATAATCCTTATTGTGATGAAAATTAAATTTTCTCAAAGGATACCGTTTTAACTTATAAAAACAATGTGTGATCTGCAGAAGAGTGATGAAAGCTTGTTCATCAAGAACTAACTACAATATAATAGGAAATGAGCTTAGCCAAATAATCATGAGGTTCATGATCTCGATGGCACTCAAAAAGATTAATCCACAATGTAACTCAAACAGAGATGAGTACTTGCTCAATGGTTGCATCACTAATGCGAACATTAGGATGAAGCAATAAAAGATAGATAACATCGATACATGTAGAATTTAGCAATCAAAGGTAGTCTTTTTCATTAATCACAAACAAGTCAAAATTGTACCGTAACACATTACATGTCACTATGTCATACAATTCTCAAAACTCATCCTACCAACTGATATCTCAGTTAAGTTAGGGATTTTTAAAAGATACCATAATGAATACTAATCTACAAGAGTCATTAGGTGTTCCATATGTCCCGGAAGATCCATTGGTCCCAATTCAGAAGAGAATTTCTTCAATTTATTTCTTGGACACTAGGCATCCTCGTCAGTGGACAATGGCCTAGGAACAGCCTTCAACACGAATCAACAATCAATTAAAACCTTATAATTCAATCACAGAACTTAACAACTTCCTCTTATCAATCTCATATTCCATACGGGTTAAATTTTACTTTATTCAAGTTCCAACCAATTTATACTCAATGCGATATTCTACCTCATTTTCCAATACTTACAACCTTATTCTTCAGCCTTGTAAAGGCAATACAATCTCAATATGAATCAACACTTAATTCCAATCCTATAGCTCTTACAACAACAATTATCAAATGAGTCATTAATATAAAATGACTTGATCATTCAACTAGACTTCTCGGAAAGGTATTAGTGGCATGAGGCTTTTGGGTAATGGTTCCAATAACAGCCTCAAGTGCAACATTCACCCTTTCGATTTCAAATTTAAGAATTGGATGATAACGAATCAGATGACATCTTTCCAGGTGATAACGTTTTGTCAAACTCCACTCTATAAGGAAAGATCGTCATGACATCGATATCAGTTTTAATCTCGCCAATTCTTTTTCTATATCACGATCAACTAATATCTACATTTCTACGAATATCAACCATTTGTTGGGATCATAAATATCCACAACTTGGTTTAGATCTAGGATAGCTAGAATTCCTACGAGAATAACTTCGATTAATTTACTAGGAGAGTTAGGGTTACTTGTGACAATCTACGTCGTATAAATACCTCGTATAAAAATCAAAATAATCATCAAACAATCATGTAATAAAATTACATCATATATGTATAATCCAAGTTATATATATATTAAAATAACACTTCTCAGTCTTGGCCTTGTCGGTAACTCGGGAATTCTTCGGCACCGTTATAGTCAAAAGATTTTTAGACATTTTGTGAAAAATGTTTATAGTTAAATGATTTTGAAATGTTTTATTCAAAACCTTGGTTTTAAAAATCTTTCGTTCTCTATAACGAGAGCTCTGGTACCAAACTGTAACACCCCCAAATTTATACAACTCAATACAGCGGAAGACTCGTTGGTGTTACGGGATAGCACATTACTCACATCATAGACAACGCATAAAAATCGCGTCGTTTATTAATAAAGCATTTCCATTCATAAATATCAAAGTTACATCGGTCCCAAGTCATTTTATTTCATACAAAGTTTTACAAAGTATTTGAATGGAAAATATTGTTTAAGTGCGGGCCATGAATTCTTGTTGTCTTCCCGAGAATTACCTTCAAGTACCTGAGACAAAACATGTTAAAAGAAAAGGTCAGCCATAACGCCGAGTGAATTCATAGAGTTTAATAAATTCCATCAATATAACTTTGGTATAAAATTAGTACCAAAAATCAATACGTACAAATCATTGTAATAGGCCGTAAAATAGCCAAAACCATTTTATACAAATCTTTGTAATAGGCCATAAAATAGCCAAAGTCATTTTTATACAAATCCTTATCGAAAATCATAATATAGGCATTTGCTTTAAAAATCATTATACGAGCCAATGTCGTAAAAACATCATACAATACGTCTTATGACGTTGTATGAAAATAAAAACCGTTATATGAGTATGGTTATGAAAACCAAAATACAAACATAATATCAATAGTATGACCCTGTATTGCTAGTCAGGCAATACCTCGTAATCCGGAGCGTCTAGTAGTATTTCGTTAAGTTTTGGATTATTATAAGCCGCATGACATTGTTACCTTACTAAACCAAAACGGGTAGCTAACCCGATACCAATTTTGCCCATCTCAAGTAGCGTGTCGTCAAAAAGGTCACGCTATTGAAATCATCTCATACATAAATTCGCTTACCAATCAATGTGGCACGACGGGGATCAACCGTCAAGGCGCGAACTGGGTGATCGTCCCCAAATAGTACTATTAAATGCATAAGCGTCTACCAACTCCCGGTAGTTCACAATTCATGCTAATGGGACTTTTAGTGACATAACATAACTTTAATAATCCATTTAATTTCATCTATCGGGTCCATTAATCATTTATCAGGTCATACAATCGGGTCATTCAATCATTCGGGTCCAAAATCAATAAACAAACAATCGGGACAAATGGTGTCCAAACTTTTATAAAAACTAACATGTTATCTCCCTCGCGGGTTTATAAAGCATTTATAAAACATTTAAAAGAGTGCGAGGCTATGAACTCACGTTGATGTGGGAAGGCGGGTTATCGGCAATTCGGACGTACGGTACGTGCTTCAATCACGGAAACCTAGACAAATAATACTCGGTCTTAGACATTTGTCCAATGACTTTATAAAAATAACAATTATGTATACATATGATGATTATATATATATGATGATCAAGTGGGTTTACATATCCTCATTTACTCATTTTTGGGTTATGTGTCGATAACTTTTATACTAGTTCACTAGTTTTACCTATTTATGTATTTTAAGTCCAATAAACTTATTATAAGTTATTTAACTTATTTTAATCCATTTTGTACTTATATTATCAGTACATACACTTTCAAGTTGGTCCCAAATGGGTTAAGCCCAATAAGTTCTTTTTATGGGTGTTTATCTTATTTAGTCCAATTATTAGCCCAAGTATTAGTCCAATATGTTTACTTAGCTCGTTAATGTCCGTATGCCCTATAGTTCGGGTTTTTATCGGTTTTTACTTGTTATACATGTCTATATATCAGTATATAAGTTTTATAAAGTTTTCATTAGACGGGTCTAACCATCTAAGTTTTATTTAACAAAAACGTTAATTTTACGGCAATAGCCGAAAAAGTCGTAAAAATCATATTTATAGTTTTTATTACTTATAAAAATTATTTCACCACCATTTATATAATTTATCCATTTGATTAACCTTATATATATATATTTATATAAATAAGTTTTATAAGTTAGTGGGTTTTTATTTTACATTTTATATATTAAAATGTGAGTGCTTATATAATAGTATTATTCTTTAATTTCCAAAAATCTGATTTTTAACTTCATCTTCACCAAAACTGCCATATCTTGAGTTCTACATGGAGATAGAAGCTCAAATTTTTATCAAATAAACTACATGATATGTGCTACATTTAACTCTTCTATAGCTACTATTGAATCATCTTTTAAGTATTTTCTAAAAATCGTCCAAAACAGTAACTTCAGATTTATACCCTAAACTTGTTTTGATCATATCTCACTCATTATTTTGATTCCATTGCATGGCCAACTCTCACATGTGTACAAGACCCATAGCTTACTGTAAATCCATCCTACTTCATCATTTTATCAGTTCATGACTTACTTCTTTACTGTTTTATACAGCCATCAAATTTAACCAAGATTTTAACCTTGTTTCTTATGGTTTTTCACCTTTTTATCCATGATTATCAACAACAAATCCCCACATAACATTTTTATCATCATATAATCATCATAAATATATAAAATAGGAAATAAAATACATGTTTACATAATCAAAATAACAAGAAGATGAGGAGGACAATCTTTATACCACCATGATGATGTAGGTTGTGATCAAAACATGGATTTTGATGGAGAAACTTGTGTTGCACCAAGATCATCTTCAAGACCACCATGCTCCATGAACTACTTGTGGAAAATCAGCCCTCCTACTCCATGAAAACTCCTCCTTGGATGTTATAAGTTGCACCAATCTTCATCTTTTTGAATGGAGATTAACATATGTTAATTATAACATATGTTTATGGTTAAATTTTGATCAATGATGGTGTTTTTGTGGAGTATTTGGGACGGCAAAGAGAGAGTGTAGGGAGAGAGTTGAGTGGTTTTTGCATGTGTGTAAATGAAAGAAATGAAACTAGTTGCTAGTTTTGGATGGAAAGTGGGAAAGTATGGCTTAAAATGTAAGCTATGCTTACACTTGTAACATATTAACTAACTTGATGCCACCTTAGTGTGTGGTGTCAAGTAGTGCCGTCCAAACTAAGCTAGTGGGGTGGGACAATGTATTTTGTCCCATCTCACTAGTTTACGGGTATTCCTCGATTCTAGTTTCCTCGATTTGCGTGCCCTCGGGTCGTTTTACGAAAAACGTTTTTATAAATTATGAATCAACGTCACAAAACGAATCTAATAAAAATTGTCTCATCAAAAACGGAGTTCGAAAACGTAAATACGTAATCCTAAGGTTTCCGGTTTAGTCGTAAAGGACGTTAAAAATAAAATCGTAAGTCCTAATCTCTTCTCGTAAATTTGTGAGTTTATGAACCAACACAGATTTAAAACTCCAAAATAATATTCATAGATAAATTTATTTTCTGAAATGTCGGACTGTCACCAAGGACGGTGTATGTAAACGTAAGCACGTAACGTTGAATCCTCCGGTTTAGACGTAGTCAATGCTACTCCAAGACGTAAATCCAAATTTCTTCCCAAAAAATAAGTGAGTTCATATTGTATCATTAAAATAATATTTTCAAATAATATTTGAGAATAAAATATCAACCATAAATTGACGGATTGTCACACTATCATTCTTTATTCTTTGTGGATATATTTTTGTTAGTACTAGTTTAGCTATACTATCATTCTTTATTCTTTGTGGATATATTTTTGTTAGTATTAGTTTAGATACACTATCATTGTTCATATTTGTGAATAAGAAGATTTCACATATTTCCTCCAGCCTAAGTTTTTGAAAAAGGATTTTGGAAAACATATTTTAACAAGTAAATTTTAAGAAACTATTCAACCCCCCCCCCCCTTCTAGTTTCTACAATTGGTATCAGAGCGGGTTGCTCAAGGATTTTTAAGGTATATTGTATTTTAAAACTTGAATCGATCTATGGATTCCAACAAGTACCTAGAAGGGTAATCTATGCAAAGACCACCAGTTTTTGAAACCGATATTTTTATTTATTGGAAAAATAGATTTGAAACTTATGTGAAATCAAAAGATTTAGATCTTTGGCATGTTATTACCAATGGTGATTTTTTACCCTTTCAATTTAATGAAGTTTCTAAAACAAAAGAATTAGTCACTTTTGACAAACCTAATGATGATACTAAAAAGAAACTTTCAAAAAATAATGAGGCTAAAATGGTGATTTATAATGCTTTGCCTAAGAAAGAGTATGAAAGAATTTTTATGTGTGAAACCGCTAAAGATATTTGGAACACTCTTTTAGTAACCCACCAAGGTAATAGCCAAGTCAAAGAAAGTAAAATCGATCTTCTTGTCCAACAATATGAACAATTTGTCATCTTAGAAGATGAAACTATTGATAGTGCATTTGCTAGGTTTAACACCATTATTACTAGTCTAAAAGCACTTGATGAAGGTTTTTCTAGGAAGAACAATTTTAGGAAGTTTCTAAGGGCCTTACATCCAAAGTGGAGAGCAAAATTCACGGCTATTGAAGAGTCGAAAGATCTCTCAACTTTATCACTCGATTAACTCATAGGAAACTTGAAGGTTCATGAGATGATAATTTTGAAGGACTCGGAATTAGTAAAAACCAAGAGTGAAAGGAAATCTCTTGCACTTAAGGCCAAGAAGGCACAAAGTGACCATGATAGTTCCTCGGAAAGTGATGACGAGGAGTATGCATTGGCGGTGAGAGATTTCAAGAAGTTCTTCAAGAGACGAGGTCAACACGTTAGGCAACCAAACTATGACAAGAAACCATTGTCAAAGAATCGGTTTGTCAAGAACGAAAAAGGTGATAGGAGTTGATTTAGATGTGGTGATCCAAATCACTTCATTGGTGAGTGTCCAAAGCCCGCTCGTGATAAGAACCACACGGCATTCGTTAGTGGCGCTTGGAGCGATAGCGGTGAAGATGATGATGACAACCCGAAAGAGGAGAAATGTCTTATGGCTCACACTTCTAAATAGGTACATTCTGAAACCGAATATTATAGCTATGATAGTTCCACTTTAGATGATATTGAATTTGAAGGAAAATATGATAGCTTACACAAACTTAGTCTTAAATTCATAGAAAAGAATAAAACCTTAAAATCAACCAAAACTAAGCTTGAAAATGAGATCAATGAACTTAGGGAGAAATTGGCTAAACTTGAGAAAAACAAAGAGGTTGATTTAGGTTGCTTAAGTTGTGAGAAATTTAGATTAGATAATGATGATCTCAAGATCACCTCCATTAAATTGGAAAAGTTCATGAAAGGTACTAGTGCTCTTGATGATATGTTAAACAAAAAAGTTCATTCTAAGGAAAAACTTGGTCTAGGTTTTAACTCAAATGAAGCCTCAACTAGTGAACCAAAACAAGTCAGCTTTTCACAGAAAACATCTTCTGGACGCGGTTCCACATCTTATGGCGCGGTTCCTTATCGCTATGGAACCGCGGCCATGGATAAGGTACCGCGGCCAGAAGTTGAATTTTGTGAAAATTCTGAACTGTCTGAAAAATCTAAGTTAAATGAAAAACCAAAGAATCTTACTGTTAATAAGGTTCAATTACCCATACTTGACGATAATACTATTAGTAAGTTCTATAAGCCGTTAAGTAAACCTCTCATGGGAAATAGAAGTTTATCTAGATTATCTTCTACTCCACCTAGAGTACGGAATGAGTCTAATCCTAGAAGTAGAACGGCAACGCCTACAAGAGATAATCAAAAGAACTCTCGAACTAGAAGTAAAACTCCAAAACCTAGAAAGAATAATAATAACTCTAAACCTAGATCAAACACACCTAGGAGAAGTAATAAGCAACAAAATGGTTACATGAATTACTACCCTCCTCCATTTTGTTCTCCATGGGGAATCCCCACCTCATTCATGCATCCCAACCAAATGCAAGGGATGTTTGGAACTAACAATTTTGGACCCATGAGATATTGGCGACCAAATGTTTGATCTTGTGTATTGTTACCTAGATATGCTTGGGAATTGATTTGGAGCCCGACGAGTGGATTAAGGATAGTGGATGTTCTAAACACATGACGGGTAATCGAAGTTTGTTCTCGCATTACAAAGCATATGATGGAGGTAACGTCACATTCGCTAGTAGTCTACGTGGTTATATCATTGGCAAAGGTACGGTTTCTCTTGACTCCATGACCATTGAAAATGTTGAGCACGTAGATAACTTAGGTTTTAACCTTTTAAGTATAGGTCAAATTTGTGATAATAAGTGTATGGTTATCTTTTCGGAACATGACAGTGAAATCGTAAAAGATGGAAAAGTCATTGGAAAAGGTATTAGAAAGCATGGGCTTTATGTCATGAAGGTTAATAAGAAGTCAAAAGACAACATATGTCTTGCGACTATAGATGATAGTTCTACTCTTTGGCATAGGAGATTAGGTCACGCTAATATGCGTTTAATTCAATCTTTAGTCTCTAAGGAGTTGGTAAGACACCTCCCCAAGATTAAGTTTGATAGTTACTTTTGTGATGCTTGCAAAGTTGGAAAGCAAGTTCACTCAAGTCACAAAGACAAGAATTTGGTTTCGACCTCTCAGTGCTTAGAGCTCCTACATATGGATCTCTTTGGACCTTCCGCCATACGGAGTTATGGAGGTAACCTTTATACCTTAGTTATAGTTGAAGACTATTCTAGATTCACTTGGACTAGATTTTTGGCATCTAAGAATGAAGCTTTCGATCATTTCGAAATCTTTAGTCGAAGAATTCAAAATCAACTAGGATGTTCAATTGTTTCTATTAGGACGGATCATGGTAGGGAATTTGATAATGAAGTGCAATTTGGTGCCTTTTGTGAAGCTCAGGGTATTACCCATAACTTCTCGGCTCCTCGCACTCCACAATCAAATGGGGTAGTTGAAAGGAAGAATAGGACTCTCCAAGAGATGAGTAGGACGATGTTAAACGAGCAATCTTTGCCTCAAAAGTTTTGGTGCAATGCCGTAGATACATCGACTTATATTCTCAACCGAATTCTTATTCGACCTTTCCTAGGAAAGACCCCCTATGAGATTCTTAAAGGTAAGAAACCCTCATTAGAATACTTTAGGGTGTTTGGAAGCAAGTGTTTTATCCTCAACACCAAAGACTACCTTACCAAGTTTGACCCAAAGTCTTACGAAGGTATCCTTTTAGGTTATTCCCAAACTAGTAAGGCCTACATAGTCCTAAATAGAACCTCAGGGGTTATTGAAGAATCACTCAACGTAACCTTTGATGAAACCCCTCCTTCACCCAAGACACCACCATTGGTTGATGATGACTTGGATGAATTAGAAGTAGTTAAAGCCAAAGAGGTTAGAAAAATAGGAGTTGAAGACCTTAGTGTTGAAAAGGAAGTAAACATTAAGGAGTCTAGGGATCATACTCTCAATAATGTCATTGGTGACTTAAATCAAAGGACCCTAAGATCTCAAGTCCAAAATCAAAGCAACTTCTTTTGTTTTGTCTCCTTGATTGAACCTAAGAATGTGAAAGAAGCCTTGACGGATGAGAGTTGGGTCATTGCGATGCAAGAAGAATTAAATTAATTCGTTGCCAATGATGTTTGGGAACTTGTTCCTCCACCTAGAAGTTCTACCATTATAGGAACCAAATGGGTATTTAGGAATAAGCTAGATGAGAATGGTGTTGTGTCTCGTAACAAGGCTAGACTTGTAGCTCAAGGCTATAATCAACAAGGAGGGATTGATTATGACGAGACATATGCACCGGTAGCTAGATTAGAATCAATTAGAATCCTTTTAGCCTACGCTTGTGCCTTAGATATTAAGCTTCAACAAATGGATGTAAAGAGTGCATTTCTTAACGGTTTGATCAATGAGGAGGTATATGTGGCTCAACCTCCCGGCTTCATTGATTTTGAGAAACCGGACCATGTTTACAAGCTTAAGAAAGCACTTTATGTACTCAAACAAGCACCCAAAGCTTGGTATAATAGACTTAAAGCGTTTCTTGTTAAACATGAGTATACCATGGGTATGGTAGACAATACACTCTTTATAAAGAAGAAAGGTTCTCACCTCATAATCGTACAAATATATGTTGATGACATTATATTTGGCTCAACTTGTCAAGAATTGTGTGATGACTTTGCCAAAATCATGCATGATGAGTTTGAAATGAGTATGATGGGAGAACTTAACTTCTTTTTAGGACTCCAAATTAAACAAATGGACGATGGTATTTTCTTTAGTTAATCTAAGTACGCTAAATAAATGCTAAAGAAATTTGGATTAGAAGAATCTAGACCAATGAAAACCCCTATGGCCTCGGATACTAAACTCACCGTAGATGATGATTGTGAGTCGGTAGACAACACCAAATATAGAGGTATGATTGGTAGTTTGTTGTACCTAACGGCAAGTCGACCGGATATCATGTTTAGTGTTTGCCTTTGTGCTCGCTTCCAAGAGGCTCCCAAAACCTCTCATCTTGAAGCGGTTAAGCGTATCTTCCGATACATTAAAGGCACTATACATTTAGGATTATGGTATCCTAAAGGGATAGGCGTAGAAACCATTGTCTACGCGGACTCGGATCATGTGGGAGACTATGTGGAACGGAAAAGCACTAGTGGAGTTTGTACCTTCATGGGTTGTTGTTTAACTTCTTGGTTCTCCAAGAAACAAACCACTCTTGCGATATCCACCACGGAAGCCGAGTATGTGAGTGTCGGTAAAGCATGCCAACAAGCTCTATGGATGAAGCAAGCGCTTGTTGATTACGAGATTTCTCTTGATGATGTTCCCATTATGTGCGATAATAAAGGCGCTATAGACCTAAGCAAGAATCCCGTGCAACATTCGCGAACCAAACACATAGAAATTAGACACCATTTCCTTAGGGATAATTTTCAATGGGGGAAAATTACTATTGAAAAGGTGCCCTCCGAGGACAACTTAGCCGATATCTTCACTAAGCCACTTAAGAGGGAACCTTTCAATTACTTGCGTCTAGGTCTAGGATTAATGGAACATCTTCCTTAAATTCCTTTCTTCTTGTGTGTTTTCTATTTTGACTTTGAGCTCTTGAGTCTTCTAAAATTCTTTTGAAAAATTTTCTCATCTCCTTTTCAAAACTCTCAAAGTCTCTTTCGAAAATGGTTGAGAAATTCGTTTGACATTGTTAATTCAATCTAAAAACGATTTTTCATAGATTCTCGCTATTAATATAGAGCTTACATAATTCATATGTATGATTCTCTCAAACATAGCAAGAACAAGATTGAATCATGGAGGATCATTGTGTCATGACTTAAGGTCTTGTCTTACACACCTCCTACATTGATTTGTTAATCCATGTATTTTGGTCAAATCTCTATTTGGTAAGTTTGCATTTGTTTTCTTTGTCTATCTTTGCTTTTAAGCATATCCCTATGATAAGTTAGACTAGAAAAATAAGATTTGCTGAAAATCTTCCTCAAACACCAAACCCTGCTTCTGCAGGCGGTTCCTTATGTGAACCGCGGTACCTTATTGATAAGGTACCGCCTGTATAGATAAGGAACCGCCTACAGTGGCCTTCCTTTTTGGGTTTTTGTCTGAAACTCCAGATTTGCTCCAACCTTTTTGAGAATCTTTATTTCAAACCCTTTGACCACCCCAAAAATACCCTAAGCCTTCCCTATTTAAACCATAAGCATTTTGCATTACTTCACATCCAAAATGTCTTATTCTCCCAATGAAAGCCTTGAATCTCCTCCATTTTCTCCAATTGCTTTCAATCCAAACCCACCCAAGAACACTCTTAATCACATTTCTCCTACCAAGAATGATGATTGTGGAACTTCTTTTCTTCCACCACCACCCTTTAGTGTTCTTCCTCCTTCTCATGATAATGTCATGCACCATGGAACATATTGTCATTGTTGTCAATATCAACATCTTGCTATGGCACACATCTATGAGGAGTTGAGCTACATCAAGGGTCTCTTAATCAAGCCTCCTCTTCACTTTGATTATGAGATCTCCAACAAGCCACCACCACCACCCTCCGCTATTACCTTGTCTTTCATATAAGCATTGATTGCTTATCCTCAAGACACCACATTCAAGCAAATCTTAGAATTCTAGAATAACCAGGATTAGATTTATGCTTTTGGCTTGTTTCTTTTTCCATACTTCTTTGTATGATGTTCCTTTAGTAACTTATCTTGGATCTTTGTCTTTGTGTTTTCTTCTCTTTTTATTTTATTTTTTATGTGACCTATTGCTATATATTGTTGGTTGTTTCTTTTGTTCAACTAACCCTTCTATGTAGCTTGTCACCATATCTCGATTCCTCGGTGCCCCAAGCTAGGGGGAGTAAGCACCAAGGGGGAGTCTTTGCAAAGTCCATTTCTTCAACACCGGATTACGCAACCTTTTTGCTTCGACAAAGGGGGAGAAATGAATAAACTCGTCTTCGAAAATCTTGTTTTTGTGTGATTGAGTTTATGTATTGTCGAAATCAAAAAGGGGGAGATTGTTAATGCAATAATGACTAAAAACGTTACTTGCATTTTTCGGTCTCGCTTAGTTTTGATTACGACAATATGTAAAAACAAGCATTTACGAAAACAACGAAAAACAAATTCTTGAGTTCAAGTATTTTTCATTTTACCCATTTTCACTTAAGGTATGGATAAACAAGTACTAACCTTAATCAAGTGATCAAGTGATTTAATCTTTTTCTTAAAACGCACTTTTTAATAAAAGTGACAAGTTTTTATTAAACTTTATTTTTAAGAAAATGTTTTATTAAATTAATTATTTGAAATTTGAAAATGGCATATTCTTATAACTGTTAAGAATATCCTTTCAGGATATTTTTATACCCAGATAAGACCTCCACCACTAAAAGACAAAAAGGAGCGGAGTCTAGTCCGGCGGTACCTTAGCGCCTAGGCGGTACCTTATCGATAAGGTACCGCGGGCTGTGATAAGGTACCGCGGGCAGATATAGCCGTTGGCTCCTTTGTCCTTTAAATAGTTGGCCATTCTCAGCTTTTCACCTCACCTCTTTTGCACATTCATTTCCAGATTCAAACCCCTTCTTTAATCACTCAAATCTTTGATCATTTGTTTGATTATTACTTGTTTAAGAAGTGAATCTTGTTCTTCCATCTCTTCCTCTCCAAGTGCAAAGAGAAGAACACTATCCTAGTGAAGTGTTGAGTCCACCACCAAAGATCTATTGAAGATCAATTTGTATATTCTTGTAGTTGTGTCATTGTTGTGAAGATCCAAGTAGTTGTGTCTATTTGGAAGTTGTGTATGTACTAAGTATAGTTGTGTAGATTGGTCCTAGCTACGATTAGGGCTCGACTTTTAGCTTAGAGTCGGAAATTGGTTAAGCGACGTGTACGGTTTTCTCCACCATAAGGAGCTTGTTGTGTAGTGAACTCTCGAGTAAGGAGTACTCGAGGAGTGGAGTAGGAACGAGGAGTGATCTTCGTTGCCGAACCACTATAAATCCTTGGTGTTCGGTTTGATCTTTCTTTACCCTTAACTCTTTACATTCCTTATTACTTTTTGCATATATATGTGTTAATATTAGATTAGCTACACTATCATTCTTTATTCTTTGTGGATATATTTTTGTTAGTATTAGTTTAGCTATACTATCATTCTTTATTCTTTGTGGATATATTTTTGTTAGTATTAGTTTAGCTACTCTATCATTGTTCATATTTGTGAATAAGAAGATTTCACATATTTCCTCAAGCCTAAGTTTTTGAAAAAGGATATTGGAAAACATATTTTAACAAGTAAATTTTAAGAAACTATTCACCCCCCCCCCCTTCTAGTTTCTACAAAGTGCAATTTGGTGCCTTTTGTGAAGCTCATGGTATTACCCATAACTTCTCGGCTCCTCGCACTCCACAATCAAATGGGGTAGTTGAAAGGAAGAATAGGACTCTCCAAGAGATGAGTAGGACGATGTTAAACGAGCAATCTTTGCCTCAAAAGTTTTGGTGCAATGCCGTGGACACATCGACTTATATTCTCAACCGAATTCTTATTCGACATTTCCTAGGAAAGACCCCCTATGAGATTCTTAAAGGTAAGAAACCCTCATTGGAATACTTTAGGGTGTTTGGAAGCAAGTGCTTTATCCTCAACACCAAAGACTACCTTACCAAGTTTGACCCAAAGTCTTACGAAGGTATCCTTTTAGGTTATTCCCAAACTAGCAAAGCCTACATAGTCCTAATTAGAACCTCGGGGGTTATTGAAGAATCACTCAACGTAACTTTTGATGAACCCTCTCCTTCACCCAAGACACCACCATTGGTTGATGATGACTTGGATGAGCTAGAAGTAGTTAAAGCCAAAGAGGTTAGAAAAATAGGAGTTGAAGACCTTAGTGTTGAAAAAGAAGTAAACATTAAGGAATTTAGGGATCATACTCTCAATAATGTCATTGGTGACTTAAATCAAAGGACCCTAAGATCTCAAGTCCAAAACCAAAGCAACTTCTTTTTTTTTGTCTCCTTGATTGAACCAAAGAATGTTAAAGAAGCTTTGACGGATGAGAGTTGGGTCATTGCGATGCAAGAAGAATTGAATCAATTCGTTGCCAATGATGTTTGGGAACTTGTTCCTCCACCTAGAAGTTCTACCATTATAGGAACCAAATGGGTATTTAGGAATAATTTAGATGAGAATGGCGTTGTGTCTCGTAACAAGGCTAGACTTGTAGCTCAAGGCTATAATCAACAAGAAGGGATTGATTATGATGAGACATATGCACCAGTAGCTAGATTAGAATCCATTAGAATCCTCTTAGCCTACGCTTGTGCCTTAGATTTTAAGCTTCAACAAATGGATGTAAAGAGTGCATTTCTTAACAGTTTGATCAATGAGGAGGTATACGTGGCTCAACCTCCCGGATTCATTGATTTTGAGAAACCAGATCATGTTTACAAGCTTAAGAAAGCACTTTATGGACTCAAACAAGCACCCAAAGCTTGGTATGATAGACTTAAAGCGTTTCTTGTTAAACATGAGTATACCATGGGGATGGTAGACAACACGCTCTTTACAAAGAAGAAAGGTTCTCACCTCATAATTGTACAAATATATGTTGATGACATTATATTTGGATCAACTTGTCTAGAATTGTGTGATGACTTTGCCAAAATCATGCATGATGAGTTTGAAATGAGTATGATGGGAGAAATTAACTTCTTTTTAGGACTCCAAATTAAACAAATGGATGATGGTATTTTCTTTAGTCAATCTAAGTATGCTAAAGAAATGCTAAAGAAATTTGGATTAGAAGAATCTAGACCAATGAAGACCTCAATGGCCTCGGATACTAAACTCACCGTAGATGATGATTGTGAGTCGGTAGACAACACCAAATATAGAGGTATGATTGGTAGTTTGTTGTACCTAACGGCAAGTCGACCGGATATCATGTTTAGTGTTTGCCTTTGTGCTCGCTTCCAAGAGGCTCCCAAAACCTCTCACCTTGAAACGGTTAAGCGTATCTTCCGATACATTAAAGGCACTATACATTTAGGATTATGGTATCCTAAAGGGACCGGCGTAGAGACCATTGTCTACGCGGACTCGGATCATGCGGGAGACTATGTGGACCGGAAAAGCACTAGTGGAGTTTGTACCTTCATGGGTTGTTGTTTAACTTCTTGGTTCTCCAAGAAACAAACCGCTCTTGCAATATCCACCACGAAAGCCGAGTATGTGAGTGCCGGAAAAGCATGCCAACAAGCTCTATGGATGAAGCAAGCGCTTGTTGATTATGGGATTTCTCTTGATGATGTTCCCATCATGTGCGAAA
This sequence comes from Glebionis coronaria, assembly GCA_025667525.1. Classification (NCBI taxonomy): domain Eukaryota; kingdom Viridiplantae; phylum Streptophyta; class Magnoliopsida; order Asterales; family Asteraceae; genus Glebionis; species Glebionis coronaria. The sequence continues at coordinate 1,383,985 of JANFOE010000122.1, read as the reverse complement.
ATAAAGGCGCTATAGACCTTAGCAAGAATCCCGTGCAACATTCACGAACCAAACACATAGAAATTCGACACCATTTCCTTAGGGATAATGTTCAAAAGGGGAACATTTCAATTGAGAAGGTACCCTCCGAGGACAACTTAGCCGACATCTTCACTAAGCCACTTAAGAGGGAACCTTTTAATTACTTGCGTCTAGGTCTAGGATTAATGGAACATCTTCCTTAATTACCTTCTTCTCTTTGTGTGTCTCATTTTACCACTTTGAGTCATTGAGTCTTCCAAACTCTTTTTGATAAACCCTCTCTTTCGAAAATGGTTGAGAAATGCTTTTGACATTGTTTATTCAATCTAAAAACGGTTTTCATAGATTCTCGCTATTAATCTAGAGTTTACATAATTCATATGTATGATTCTCTCAAACATAGCAAGAACAAGATAGAATCATGGAGGATCATTGTGTCATGACTTAAGGTCTTGTCTTATACACCTCCTACATCAATCTTTTAATCCATGTACTTTGGTCAAATCTCTATTTGGTAAGTTTGTATATGTTTTCTTTGTCTATCTTTGCTTTTAAGCATATCCCTATGATAAGTTAGACTAGAAAAATAAGATTTGCTGAATTGAAAAATCTTCCACCAAACACCAAACACAGCCCCTGTAGGCGGTTCCATAAGTGAACCGCGGTTCCTTAGTGATAAGGAACCGCCAGGCATGATAAGAAACCGCATAAAATGCCTTCCTTTTTCGGGTTTTTCTCTGAAACTCCAGATTTGCTCCAACATTTTTTGAGAATCTTTGTTTCAAACCCTTTGACCACCCCAAAATACCTTAAACCTTCCCTATTTAAACCTTAAGCATTTTGCCATACTTCACATCCTAAAATGTCTTATTCTCCCAATGAAAGCCTTGAATCTCCTCCATTTTCTCCAATTGCTTTCAACCTAAATTCACCCAAGAACACTCTTAATCACATCTCTCCTACCAAGAATGTTGATTGTGGAACTTCTTTGCTTCCACCACCACCCTTTAGTGTTCTTCCTCCTTCTCATGATAATGTCATGCACCATGGAACATATTGTCATTGTTGTCAATATCAACATCTTGCTATGGCACACATCTATGAGGAGTTGAGCTACATCAAGAGTCTCTTAATAAAGCCTCCTCTTCACTATGATTATGAGACCTCCAACAAGCCACCACCACCACCCTTCGCCATTACCTTGTCTTTCATATAAGCATTGGTTGCTTATCCACAAGACACCAAATTCAAGCAAATCTTAGAATTCTAGAATAACTAGGATTAGATTTATGCTTTTGGCTTGTTTCTTTTTCCATACTTCTTTGTATGATGTTCTTTTAGTAACCTATCTTGGATCTTTGCCTTTGTGTTTTGTTCTCTTTTATTTTTTGTGACCTATTGCTATATATTGTTGGTTGTTTCTTTTGTTCAACTAACCCTTCTATGTAGCTTGTCACCATATCTCGATTCCTCGGTGCCCCAAGCTAGGGGGAGTAAGCACCAAGGGGGAGTCTTTGCTAAGTCCGTTTCTTCAACACCGACTTGTGCAACCTTTTTGCTTCGACAAAGGGGGAGAAATGAATAAACTCGTCTTCGAAAATCTTGTTTTTTTGTGTGATTGAGTTTATGTATTGTCGGAATAAAAAAGGGGGAGATTGTTAATGCAATAATTCCTAAAAACGTTACTTGCATTTTTCGGTCTCGCTTTGTTTTGATTACGACAATATGTAAAAACAAGCATTTACGAAAAGAACGAAAAACGAATTCTTGAGTTCAAGTATTTTTTCATTTTACCCATTTTCACTTAAGGTATGAATAAACAAGTACTAACCTTAATCAAGTGATCAAGTGATTTAAACTTTCTTAAAACTCACTTTTTATTAAGTGTGACAAGTTTTTATTAAACTTTCTTTTTAAGAAAATGTTTTATTAAATTAATTATTTGAAATTTGAAAATGGCATATTCTTATTTGGTTAAGAATATCCTTTCAGGATATTTTTTATATCCAGATAAGACCTCCACCACTAAAGGACAAAAAATGGAGCGCAGTCTAGGCAGCGGTTCTCTAGTGCCTAGGCAGTTCCTTATCGATAAGGAACCGCCGGATGAGCTAAGGAACCTCGGCCAGATATATCCGTTGGGCCTTTGTCCTATAAATAGTGGACCATTCTCAGCTTTTCAAATCACCTCTTTTGCACATCTATTTCCAGATTCAAACCCTCTTCTTTAATCACTCAAATCTTTGATCATTTGTTTGATTACTACTTGTTTAAGAAGTGAATCTTGTTCTTCCATCCCTTCCTCTCCAAGTGCAAAGAGAAGAACACTATCCTCGTGAAGTGTTGAGTCCACCACCAAAGATCCATTGAAGATCTACTTTTATACATTTGTTGTTGTGTCTTAGTTGAGAAGATCCAAGTAGTTGTGTCTATTTGGCAGTTGTGTATGTACTAAGTATAGTTGTGTAGATTGGTCCTAGCTACGATTAGGGATCGACTTTTATCTTAGCGTCGGAAATTGGTTAAGCGACGTTTACGGTTTTCTCCACCATAAGGAGCTTGTTGTGTAGTGAACTCTCGAGTAAGGAGTACTCGAGGAGTGGAGTAGGAACGAGGAGTGAGCTTCGTTGCCGAACCACTATAAATCCTTGGTGTTCGGTTTGATCTTTCTTTACCCTTAACTCTTTACATTCTTTATTCTTTGTGCATATATATTTGTTAGTATTAGCTTAGTTACACTATCATTGTTCATATTGTGCATAAGAAGATTTCACACATTTCCTCAAGTCTAAGTTTTTGAAAAAGGATTTTTGAAAACCACCTTTTAACAAGTAAATTATAAGAAACTATTCAACCCCCCCTTCTAGTTTCTACATCTTTGATCCTGACAAAAAGGATGAAGGAAAACCTAGTTACAATAGGTTTAAACCAGCTGCAGCAATACATGTTGTTCCTCCACCTCTTACAGGAACATTTATGCCCCACATACATGCATAAAGACTTGGAAGGATCATAGATGCATGAGTCTCCCAAAAGCTCTACTAATACTAATGACTTTGTCTCTTGTACTTTCATTGACAAGGCAAGTGACTATGCATTGTGTGGTTCAAGTGAAGAGTCAAGTCCTTTGAGTCCCAAGCCAAATTACACTGCTGCTTCTAGTGCTAGGATGAGTGATGAGAGAGTTGCTAATGATTCTACTTCAATTGTTTTTAATTCTAGTTTTCTGAATTCTAGGAATGTTGATTCTCCTAGAGTTGTTTGTAATAAGAATAGCAGTTCAAAATAATGTCATTTGAATAAAAGGTCTTTTAAAACATGCTTTGTTTGTGGTAGTAAATTTCATTTGATTAAAGATTGTGATTTTTATGATCAAAATCCTCCTGGCTATCACTCTTATGGTACTCCTGGTCCACTAGGAGCTGCTCCTATTGGCGTGAGCTTTGCTTCTAGAAGATTAAATCCATGTGAAAAATCTTTTCCTTCTACTAGAAGGACCTATCCTTCAGCTTCTACTACTTGGAGAAGCAATGCATGTACCCCTAATAGACCAACCAACAATTATTTTCAAAATTTTAATCAGAAATATGATGCTACTACAGACCAAATGCATTTTGGATTAGGAAATTTGGGTTCTGCTGTTAAGCACTCAGCAGATTGTTCTTGGTCACAAAATAAAACCCATATGATGCACAGGCACCACAAGAACAACAGTGGATCTCATCAATCTCCATGGCTATCTAAAAATGATCCACAAGGTAGACTCAAAGAAGAAATGGTTTGGGTCCTCTTAAGACACTAACTGTTACATATTTTTTTTGTTGTAGATTAATCCATACCAAGATCCATCTCTTGGAATTGTAGATAGTGAATGCTCAAGGAGCATGACAGGGAATAAAGGACTTTTGACTAACTTTGTACCATTTCAAGGTGGGAAGGTGTACTTTAGTGGTGGTGAAGGAAGGATCTCTTGCAAAGGAACTATTCAGATCCCTAACCTTAATTTTGAGCAGGTTTATTATGTGGAAGCACTTCAACACTTCAACTTAATCTCTGTCTCTCAGATTTGTGACAAGAAGCAGTTTGTCCTCTTTATAGATACTTAATGCTTGTTGTTGTCCAAAGACTTTAAGTTACAGGATGACTCTCAAGTTCTACTCAAAATCCCAAGAAGACATAACCTCTACAGTATCAAGTTGAATGAAGTTAATCCCCTTGTTCAACTAGCTTGCTTGGTTGCTAAAGCGTCGGAAGATGAAGCCACAAAATGGCATAGGAGGAGGGGGTATGTAAACTTCAAGACCATTCACAAGTTGGCTAATTCACAAAATGGCATAGGAGGATGGCTCAAAATCCTAAGAAAGTCTGTCAAAGCTCTTTATGGACTTCATCAAGCTCCTAGAGCTTGGTATGAACGTCTATCTACTTTCTTGTTGAAGCATGGCTACAGAAGAAGCACTATTGACAAAACATTGTTCCTTAAGAGGAATGCCAAAGGCATCATCTTGGTTCAGGTATATGTGGATGATATTATCTTCGGTTATACTAAGAAGTAATGGTGTGATGCGTTTGAACAACTGATGAAAGGCGAATTTCAGATGAGTGCCATGGGAGAACTAACATTTTTCCTTGGTCTCCAAGTCAAGCAGCAGCATAATTCAGAAGTTTGATGTGGAACCTCTTAGACCAACAACAACACCTTATGAGGTAACTAAGGTTAAACTCAAGAATGAGCCAGATCCTCCGGTTAATGTTCATTTATACAGGTCCATGATTGGCTCACTCATGTATTTGATTTCTTCACGCCCATACATTATGTTTGATGTTAGTGCTTGTTCTAGACATCAGGTGGCACCTACCGTGTCAAATTTGATTGCTATCAATAAAATCTTCAAGTATATCAAGGCACAACCCAAGCTAGGCTTATGGTATCCAAGGGAATCACCTTTTGTTCTTGAAGCCTATAGTGATAGTGATTATGCAGCTGCTAATAATGATAGAAAGTCAACTACTGATGGTTGTCAGTTTTTGGGACAAAGAATTATCTCATGTAATGTAAGAAACAGACTATAGTAGCTACTTCCTCAATAGAAGCTGAATATGTAGCTGCTGCTAGTTGTTATGGACAAGTCTTGTGGATGCAAAACCAAATGCTAGACTATGGGTTTAACATTATGAACACCAAAAACTTCATTGACAATCAAAGCACTATTTGCATTGTGAAGAATCATGTGTTTCATGAACGAAACAACCATATAGAGATTCGTCACCATTTTATACGTGATGCCAATGAAAAGAAGCTGATACATGTTCTCAAGGTACATACAGATGATAATGTTGCTGATTTGTTGACTAATGCATTTGATGGTCCAAGGCTTAACCACTTGGTGGTTCACATTGGTATGGTCAATCCTTAAGGTCTAGGATTGAGGGGAGGAAAATCCTAAGGGGAGGCTTCTTGTACATGTATACTTGTACATTCTTACTTCTGGTAGCTTCTTACGACATTTTACATGGGTTTTTGCTGTGTGTGAAACTTCTGGTGGAAGAATTTGGTTACTCCTAGTGGCACTCTTCTGCTCCTAGTGGGTCAAAAACCCTGTTTATCCACTTGTGTTTGGTTTCTAGTATCTCCTCGGGTTACTATTCATTATGTTGACTTTTGTTTACCACTCGCTGCTCTTAGCGTTGACTTCTAGCCATTTTGACTTTCAGTCAACGCAAGTTACTTCTGGTACCCATATTTGTATATCTTTGGTAACTGGGATTATCTATTAATGGATTAAAGGGCAAGTGGTTACTCACCATTAATGACTTAACTTGGAAAGGGCAACCCCCATAATTAGGGGTCAATGAACAGTTTTCCCTCATCATTATTTATGGTCAATGGGATCATTTGACTCAATTATCACAACTTAAACACACACACACTCGCTCCTACCCTAAAAAATCTTCTTACATTCACCTGTCAATCATCAATCATCATCAATGGCTGCTCTTTAGTACAAATCTGATCACAACAAGGTCGCCTACCTAGGTGAAGGCCCCAAAAGGGAGGAGTTCTTAGACATCTTTGAGTTCATCGAGGCATCTAATCTCCGGTATGCATTAACTATTTGCCCAACTGTGTATGACTCTGTCATTCGCCAGTTCTGGGCTACTGCTGACACGCACGAGGTCTTGGGTCGCCCATTGGAGCTCCTTGCCACTATTGATGGTGGCTCCTATGTGGTGACTGAAGCCTCCATCAGGTCTGCCCTTCATCTCCAAGATGAAGATGGCATTATTTCTCTCCCCAATGTGGAGGTTTTGGATGGGATGGCTGCCATTGGGTACAATCATGAGGGAAAATTCAATTTTCAGAAAAATCATTTTTCACCTCAATGGAAGCTTCTTGTTCACTTCTTGATGCACTGTCTGAGTCCCAAAGCTGGGAGTTAGGATGCATTTCCCATCTCCCTTGCTACTAGTTTGATTTTTATTGCCCAAGGTCGTAGGTTTAACTTCTCTCGTTATTTACTAGATGGTATGTAAGCAATCTTAGTGGTACTAGTTCGAAAAAGAAGTTTCTCATGTATCCTAGGTTCTTACAACAAATACTTATGTGTTTGCCTAGAAATAGGAAAGAATATGTGCCTTCTCAACTCACTCCGAAAGTGTATGAGAATATGAAGCTTGGATGTCTTGGTCCTAAAAGTCCCCTCACTGCTGATATGTTGGGCATTGCCCAAGGGGGGTCCCAATGTACTTCCTCCGGCTGATCAAGCCGAGGAGGAACCACAATTGGTTGATGATCCTATGGAGGAGGAGGTTCTTGATACCAGGGTGCCTCATTTGGAGGTTGAGGAACCTGCTAGAGAGGTGGTGGTAGAAATGCCATTTACCTCAAAGGCTACTTCTTCTCTCACCCACATGTGTCCCCATTTCATGATTCTCCCCCTCCTAGTCCATTTCACCCTTCTACTGAGGAGCCTTCTAGCTCTCATGATCCTAAGGCTGACCAATCATTTGCTTCTGGTCCCAATGAAGCATCCCCCTAACCAAGTCCTCTTGGTGGGGAAGCTGGGGAACCTGTTACTCTCACTTTATTGCTTGCTTTAGTGCACAGGTACTATGAAAAGATACTATCTTTGAAGGATGAGCTCAACAAGCACCGCAAGCTCACTAGGTATTTTATGCTCCCTTTGGAAAATAGAGTAAAGTCATTGGAAAAGTTGCTGAAGCGCCATACGAAGAAGGTTGTTTTATATGATACTGATGAAGAAGAGGAGGAAGATGGTTTGACTGTTTTGGCCAAGGCCGCCTTTGCAGCAAAGCCTAGTGAGGACTTACCTTCTCCTCTTAGTGCTTTAAGCATTCCACCTACTGTTGTTGGCCCCGTGCCAAGGAATAATACTTCTGGTCCCTTAATCTCAACTCCTGGTCCCTCTCATGACAACAAGGGTAAAGCCACAATGACTGATGCACCCTCCCCTCCGAGGAAGCGAACCCACAGACAAATGGAGGAAGAAAGGATGGGAGAGGAAGCTGCTCAGAAATTACAAGAGGAACTTGACCAAGAGGTTGCGGCTGTGGCTACGGCTGCCACAACGGCTGCGGCTGAGGATGAAGCTTTGAGGAAACAACGGTATGAACAGGTCAAGCACAATGCCATGTTTTGGGACAATAAGGACTGGATGGATGTGGTTACCATTCTCACCTCGGATGTTTCTTAATTCTCTGATATCTTGGGTACGGATGTGAACAAAGGGAATGGGGTGAAGCGAGCTATGTCTTTGGTTCAAAGGCAAAGGGAAGACTTGGCTGCTCAACTTAGACAACTTCGCCGCGATAGACCACTCTCTTGTGCTGAAAAAAGAAGCTCATGCAGCAATATGTGAAAAACCAATCCGGATCTTACTTCACTTATGGCTGGCCTATGAAGAGAGTCAAGAAGTTATCTGATGATGATCTTAAGGATTTGTACAACAAGATGATCAAGCAGAAGGATGTGCCCAAGCCTGCTAATGCCATCTTTCGCCCACCTCCTCCTGTTGTTCAAACCTCCACTCCTAAGACTGCTCCCACTCCATCCTCCGGTGCTAATGAAGAAGGTACATCTGGTATCCCAACTTCTGATGAGGGTACTTTTGTTGTTCCCTCTAGTCCTTCTCCAAAGGTTGATCCCACCCCTTCTTCTGATGCTGAAGCTACTACCACTCCTGCTGTTGATCCTACTCCTCTACCGGTTTCTGAAACAACCCCTACACCACTTGTTGATGAAGTTGCTACTGACCCCAAGCTTGTTGTACTAACCCTTCAGGATGATGATCACCTTTCTCTTTCTGGTGTTGCTGCTGGTACTAATGTCAAGGTCAAGGAGGAACCATCTCCTTATGCCCCCACCCCTCACCGGTCTATTCGCAAGAACAAGGCTCGTCGGGTCAAGGCTGTTCCATGGGAGAAGAGGGATCCTACACACCTAATTGATACTGCTTTTGACAGCGATGATGACATCCCACTTGGCCGTGGCAGGATTGTGCATTGGGAAATTCAACCATCCCTTATTGTTGCTGGTACATTTACTCATATGATCAAGACAAGTGATGTCTACCACAAATATTTATCTGGGCTGCAAAGCATATTATATTGAGTAGAACGTCGTGATCTTATGCTTCTTTATGGATTGGTTGATGATGTTATCCCTAAGTCTCCTAGTGTTGTTCCTAACTGGCCTGGTCTAGTCCTTTGGGGTGATTTGAAGGTTATGTTGGACTTGCCTCCTGGTACTCCTAGTGCTGGGATTTGGACGGAACAACCTCGCTGGGTCATCATAAGGTGGAAGCTGTATGTTGGGTGTGGTGTGCATGTGTTAGAGTTGGATTCTGGTGCGAGGGTGTTTATGCTTGTGGATCTGGATTATCCACTTACCATTGCTAGTATGGAATCTATGTTGGAGTGTCACCTGGTGGTGTCAAATGCTCCTTCTGGTAATGAGTCTGCTATGGCCACCACCTTCGTTGAAAATATTCAAGCTCGGCTTCTTGCAGACAAGGTTGCTGCTTCAGGTTAGTGGTTGGTATGTTACTTCTATACTTTTGATTTCTTATACATTCTTTTCACCAATGTGTACAGTGATTGGTGACTAACACTCAATTTATTTCAAAAAAAAAACACAAACATACTTTTATATAATATCTGTTTATACTTCTAATATGTGATGGAAATTTCAACTCTTGTAAATAATATAATATCTGCTTATACTTTTCTATTAAGAAAATTTGTATATCATGGATATTTCACACTTGGGCTGTTATGAGGTGTACTACTGGTGTTGGAATTCTTCCACACAACAAATGGTGTTCAACTCACCATGTCTTGCAAACAAGAAAGAGTTGGTTCACCATGAGGGTACGGCTCTAGTGTGATTATCAAATCTGTTGATGGTTGCCAGTTTAGATGGTTTTCACTTGCCTTGGTCCTAGACTGAAAAGTGGCTAGTCCAAGGGGGTACGGCTCTTGGTAAAGACTTTTCTCAAATCCGTTGATAGCTGTAATAGGTTGCTCAAATCTATAAGGTTTTCAGCTCACCGATTCTTTATTGCTAAGAGTTAGCTAGTCTGGAAGGGTACGACTTTTGGTAATGACTTCAATCAAATCCGTTGACGGCTGTGATGATTTGCCCAAAATCATTAGGGTACTCACACTCACCATTGATTTACGTTCTAAGAGTTGGGCTGGGTTCTGGTCTCCCAGGGTGATGCTTGATTCAACCACTAAGACTAGCTAGCCCAAGAGCGAGCAGCTACATGGTAAATGCTTATCAAATCTGCTCATGTTGCTGTGAAGATTCAACACGTGCATATGTTTTCCAAGCTTTCAAGAAGCTTCTCAGAGTTCTTAGTTGCAGCATGCTTTGTGCTTTCATTACTGATGGTTATTTTGCTGCTTTGGTTTTGCTGATTCAATCCTTAAGCTGTTTTTGCAAGATCTACCAAGAAACTTGAACTCAAACATAAAATTCAAGTTTAGGGGAGGATTGTTAGGACCTATGTAATAGGTTATTTGTAATAGATGTACTAGGAGGTATGTAGTTCCACCTGGTCCTATTACTGGTAGGAGCAACACGTGCTCCTAGTCTAGTAGAAAGTCAAACAGTATTATTCTAAGTAGTCTGTTAGGATATGCATGAGATATCTTAGGAAATGATATGCATATCAGGAGTTACACGTTTTGTGTTTCATGTAGTTTAGAGTTTCCTTGTAGTATAAAAGGAACTCATTGACAGAAGGGTTAGACACACCTTCACCAGTATACATTTCATATCAATATAGTAAAAATCCTTAGAAAGGATCAAGTTATTTATCTAGTTATTCTATTTCTTCTTGTTCCTAGTATTTGTATTTCGCACTAATACTTTGTATTTCATTAGAGTCACTCTGTGAATAGACTTGTGATTACAGAAGTCGTTCACCATCCTTAGCAGGCTGCAAGATCTACAACTAGTGGACCAACACAATTTTTTTAGATATTTTTGGGTATTTTTTCTTTTTGCACAAAAAATTAGATATCTTGTGTAGTAGGTTGTAAAAAATGGGTATTTTTATGATTTTTCCTTATCGAACGCACTTATTGAGAATGAACTCCTTGTTTTTTATAGCTTATTTATGTAACTTATTAAGATATTTCAATAATAACCATATTACCGAGTCGGTCCATGATACCAGGACAATTTTGTACACATAAACCGGCTAAAGTTATATAGAAATCATCCTGGACGATGTTTATCACTCTTGCTAAACATACCTTATTAATATCTAATCTTTTTCTTCATTATAGTTGGTTGGACGGCTAGAGAACAATAAAGTTTCAGCCAGCAATGCAAAATTGGCTTTCAAATCAACGAAGCAATTGGACTTCAAGTAAGAACACTAACACTTGATCTTGTGATTCCCGAGAACGAACCTGTGCTACTTATAATATTGATGTACAGGGTTAGGAGTTGCATGTATTAAAAGGGACGAAAAAGTTGTTATCTAGAAAGAAAGGTAAAGCTCCATACTTGATATATGAGGAAGACGAGAGACTTTTGCAAGCTAGTAATAGAAGTCCGAAAGACATTAGGAAATTTCTTCATGGCCTTGGGTACACTTATTGTACGCAACAAGGTAGGATGCTCATTGCACTAAATACTACATTCGTCTCAAAATTGTCGTTCACTGACTTTTAAAGTTCTAATTTTGCAACTTTAACCTTAATTATTATCCATTGTGTTATATAAAATTTGATGTAAAATATATAAATGGATTAGATTTTAAATGTATTTTTATTGGTATAATTTTTATCAAATAATATGTAACACAAAAACAGGTATTTAAAGTCAAAGTTTAGTATAAAGATTTAACAAGTTGCAGCCAACTTTTGGTGCATTCCGGCGGCTCTAATTCTTAATCTGATATAAACTCTTTTGTCTTTTCTTCTTTTTCCTTTGATTATAGATTGCTCGTTACTTCTTTTCCTCCACTTGCATCGTGTTAGATTTCTGGTTTTTTTCTAGGGTTTCTTACTACGAATCCGTTTGTGGTGGATATCCTGGAAGATCAAACATTTAAACGTGATCTGGTTGAGGGATTGGTGGTGCGAACATATTTGTGATTAGAGGGAGGATTGGTTGGATTTAGGGTTCCTATTAGGTTTTAGTGTTTCTGCCATCAGATTGTAGGTCTTAAAATTCATATCTAAAAGTGTTGGTTTCTGTCATGAAGGTCGACTAGGTGGTTGCTGTGATTTAGTTTAAACCCTAATTTTTTATTAGGTTTTTTTTGTGGTGGAAGTGGTTTTCTCGTATATGGAGGGTTTCAATCAGATTAACGAGGGGGGTTCGTCGAGCTTATGGAACATATGAATAATGGCCATCTAGGCATTGTTCAAGCTGTGAGGTCTGATTTGAAGAACTCACCACTAAAGGCTACTAATTTTCTTATCACAAAAATTAGTGATGTTGCTAAGTTTTTTTGTGTTTCTCTTAATTCTATTGAGGAGATAGATGTTTTTTAAGGAGCTTGATGCGGGTTCAAATCAGGCGTGGGAATGTTTGTCACAAGAGATTCGTGGTGGAATCATTAATATTATTGATCAACATTTGAGCTTTCTTGAGCAGCAAGATGTTGAGGAGCCTATTATTTAGTCTGTGGATGTTAATAATGAGATTTGTATTGTGGCTGATGCTGTTTTTGAAGGGGTTTCTGTTCCTCGAATAGTAGTTCAAAAGGTTGGTTCTCGCTTTGAATATACACTGTATGGTTATTTTCTCGGTCAGAGATTGGCGTATCTAGTTGTTGAGTATTTTGCTAGGAGCAATTGGGATAAACATGGGTTAAAACGAATTATGATGAATAACAAGGGATTTTTCTTCTTCAAGTTTGATTCTCAAGCTGGTTTGGAGGCTGTTTTGGAAGGTGGCCATTGGTTGATTCACAAAACTCCTATCATTCTCAAGACATGGTCATTGGGGACTCGCTTGGTTAAATAAGAACTGACTCGCATTCCAATTTGGGTGAAACTGCATGATGTTCCAATTCAGGTTTTTGAAGAGGAAGGAATTAATTTAATTGCTTCTTTTCTTGGTAAGCCAATTATGTTTGACTCGTTTACTAGCTCTATGTGCAAAGATTCATGGGGTAGAAGTAGTTTTGCTAGGTGTCTCATTGAAATTAATTCGGATGTTGATTTGGTTGAGATTGTTACTATTGGTGTTTCGTCTCTTACTAGTGATGAGTATACCAAAGAAACAATCCGAGTTGAATATGAATGGAAGCCGTTGAGGTGTGATACATGCAAGATTTTTGGTCATGACATTGATTTGTGCCCAAAGAAGGTTGTGACTATTCCTAGTACTTCTATGGTTCATACTAGTGCGCCTGTTGAGACATCTAATGATGGATTTCAATTAGTGGGTAAGAAGAAAAGTAGGAATAGGAAGTCCAAGTCTAAGTCTACTGGTCCGTCGGTTCAACCGAATGTCAAGTTTGTTCCCAAAGCAACTTCTAGTGAATCGAAAAAAGGTGGTACATATGTTGGTAATGTTGCATGTAACACCCCCAAATTTATACAACTCAGTACAGCGGAAGACTAGTTGGTGTTACGGGATAGCACATTACTCACATCATAGACAACGCATAAAAATCGCGTCGTTTAATAATAAATCATTTCCATTCATAAATATCAAAGTTACATCGGTCCCAAGTCATTATATTTCATACAAAGTTTTACAAAGCATTTTGAATGGAAAATATTGTTTAAGTGCGTGCCATGAATTCTTGTTGTCTTCCCGAGAATTACCTTCAAGTACCTGAGATAAAACATGTTAAAAGAAAAGGGTCAGCGATAACGCCGAGTGAATTCATAGAGTTTAATAAATTCCATCAATATAATATCAGTATAAAAGTATTACTGAAAATAATTTTGTAAAAATCGTTTTGATAGGCCATAAAATAGCCAAAGTCATTTTATACAAATCCTTATCGAAAATCATAATATAGGCATTTGCCGTAAAAATCATTATACGAGCCAATGTCGTAAAAACATCATACAACATGTCTTATGACGTTGTATAAAATCAAATAAAAACCGTTATATGAATATGGTTATGAAAACCAAAATACAAACATAATATCAATAGTATGACCCTGTATTGCTAGTCAGGCAATACATCGTAATTCGGAGCGTCTATTAGTATTTCGTTAATTCGGATTATTATAAGCCGCATGACATTGTTACCTTACTAAACCAACAACGGGTAGCTAACCCGATACCAATTTTGCCCATCTAAAGTAGCGTGTCGTCACAAAGGTCACGCTATGGAAATCTTCTCATACATTAATTCGCTTACCAATCAATGTGGCACGACGAGGATCAACCGTCAAGGCGCGAACTGGGGTGATCGTCCCCAAATAGTACTATTAAATGCATAAGCGTCTACCAACTCCCGGTAGTTCACAATTCATGCTAATGGGACTTTTAGTGACATAACCTAACTTTAATAATCCATTTGATTTCATCTATCGGGTCCATTAAGCATTTATCGGGTCATACAATCGGGTCATTCAATCATTCGGGTCCAAAATCAATAAACAAACAATCGGGACAAATGGTATCCAAACTTTTATAAAAACTAACATGTTATCTCCCTCGCGGGTTTATAAAGCATTTATAAAACATTTAAAAGAGTGCGAGGCTATGAACTCACGTTGATGTGGGAAGGTGGGTTATCGGCAATTCGGACGTACGGTACGTGCTTCAATCACGGAAACCTAGACAAATAATACTCGGTCTTAGACTCATGTCCAATGACTTTATAAAAATAACAAGTATGTATACATATGATGATTATATATATATGATGATCAAGTGGGTTTACATATTCTTGTTTACTCCTTTTAGTGTTATATGTCGATAACTTTTATATTAGTTTACTAGTTTTACCCGTTTACGTGTCTTAAGTCCAATAAGCTTATTATAAGTTATTTAACTTATTTTAATCCATTTTGTACCTATATTATCAGTATGTATACTTTCCAAGTTGGGCCTAAATGGGTTAAGCCCAATAGATTCTTTTTACAAGTTTTTATCCTATTTAGTCCATTTATTAGTCCAATATGTTTATTTAACTTGTTAATGTCCGTATGCCCTATAGTTCGGGTTTTATCGGTTTTTACTTGTCATACATGTCTATATATCAGTATATAAGTTTTATAAAGTTTTCATTAGACGGGTCCAACCATCTAAGTTTTATTTAACAAAAACGTTAATTTTACGGCAATAGCCGAAAAAGTCGTAAAAATCATGTTTATAGTTTTTATTACTTATAAACATTATTTCACCACCATTTATATAATTTATCCATTTGATTAACCTTTTATATATATTTATATAAATAAGTTTTATAAGTTAGTGGGTTTTTATTTTACATTTTATATATTAAAATGTGAGTGCTTATATAATAGTATTATTCTTTAATTTCCAAAAATCTGATTTTTAACTTCATCTTCACCAAAACTGCCATATCTTGAGTTCTATATGGAGATAGAAGCTCAAATTTTTATCACATAAACTACATGATATGTGCTACATTTAACTCTTCTATAGCTGTTGAATCATCTTCTAAATATTTTCTAAAAATCGTCCAAAACAGTAACTTCAGATTTATACCCTAAACTTGTTTTGATCATATCTCACTCATTATTTTGATTCCATTGCATGGCCAACTCTCACATGTGTACAAGACCCATAGCTTACTGTAAATCCATTTTACTTCATCATTTTATCAGTCTAACATGTGGTTCTTTACTGTTTTTATACAGCCTATCATTTAAACAAGATTTACCCATTTTTACTTATAGTTTTTCATCTTTTTATCCATGATTATCAACAAAAAATCCCCACATAACATTTTTATCATCATATAATCATCATAAACATATACAATAGGAAATAAAATACATGTTTACATAATCAAATTAACAAGAAGATGAGGAGGACAATCTTTATACCACCAACTTGATGTAGGTTATGAGTTTGACATGGTTTTGGATGGAGAAACTTATGATGCACCAAGACCACCTTCATGACCACCAATCTTCATAAACTCCTTGTGGAAAATCAGCCATAATACTCCATAGAAACTCCTCCTTGGATGTTATAACTTTCACCAATCAATAGGGCTTCAAAAGGACTTCAACATGTATATGAATAACATGGGATTTTGTGGTTAATTTTGATCAAATGAGGGTGTTCTTAGGGAGGATGGGACGAACTAGGTGAGGGAGTTGAGAGGATTTTGAGGGTGGTTTGCATGTAAGAAGTGAGAATGGTGGTATTAGCTAGTTGGTTTTGGAAGTGGAAAGCTTACAATGTAAGCTTTAGCTTACATGTGTAAGTTTCAAGCTAACAATTTGACACCTAAGTGGTGTTAGCTACTTAAGGCCGGTTTTGGGAGTGGGGTGGGACAAGTGTCCCACTTGTCTCATCCCATTTATTTACGGGTACTCCTTGATTCTAGTTTCCTCGATTTGCGTGCCCTCGGGTCGTTTTACGAAAAACGTTTTTATAAAATATGAATCAACGTCACAAAACGAATCCAATAAAAATTGTTTCATCAAAAACGGAGTTCGAAAACGTAAATACGTAATCCTAAGGTTTCCGGTTTAGTCGTAAAGGACGTTAAAATAAAATCGTAAGTCCTAATCTCTTCTCGTAAATTTTTGAGTTTATTAACCAACTCAAATTTAAAACTCCAAAATGATATTCACGGATAAATTTATTTTCTGAAATGTCGGACTGTCACCAAAGACGGTGTATGTAAACGTAAGCACGTAACGTTGAATCCTCCGGTTTAGACGTAGTCGATGCTACTTCAAGACGTAAATCCAAATTTCTTCCCAAAAATAATTGAGTTCATATTGTAACATTAAAATAATATTTTCAAATAATATTTGAGAATAAAATATCAATCGTAAATTGACGGATTGTCACAGCATTTACCCCTAAACAGGATCTTTGTCCTCAAAGATCATCTTACCTTACTACTCGCTTCTTATAGAGTTAAAGCCATGTGGGTATTTACTCCACATTCGGTCTTTTCTCACAAGTGTAATTATAATACGCGAGTTTCATCAAACATAACTACGGGAATAAGATCAGGCTTAATGTTGACTTACTTTCTCTATCCATGATGTTCACGGGTTTCTGATGAATGCAACTTTTCGCCGATCTAAGCTTTTCTAAGAATAACCAGATTTTTACTTGATAGATATTCAATCAAGTTCGATCTACAAAACATAATTCACGCGGTTCTTGAAGTCCTAGGGTAGATCCAGCTTATATGCCTTTCAATCCCAACTTTTACATCATCTCAATGGTCCCATACAACGGGGACTTATATCCCATGATTTGTCAGATCATGAATTCATTTTTCCAAGTTTAAAATTTGTGGCATAACTTCGCTACCCATTTGGCACTTCAAGATTTACATTTCACATTCACATAACCTCCTGCCCACTATCGGCAGTTAATAATCAAATCCTAATTTCAACAATCATTTCAGATCTCGCGGGTCGGGTATTTTGCAAGGTTAGGTTCGCCATCATAGGAAACCTTAAACCTAAAAGACATGTCCAACTCACAATGGGTGTATGTCGGATGTCTTCATCTCAACTCTTGCTTACAGATGCTCTAACATAGATCCTAACAAGATTCGATCTCAATCCTAATACGATGATTATCAATGATAATCCTTCAAAGGAAAACGATTATACGGTTCATTACCAAAGGTCAATCATTCAAACACAAAACAACACTTATATTACCTTGTATCGTTACTTTACCTCGTCCCTTCGATTTGGGGTGGTACATAGTACTCTCATTAAGGTTCGTTCTCAATGATTTTTGAGCAAATTTCTAGAAATTCGATGCGAAGCGAGGATCTTGATATGGATGATTGATACAGGCACGCTATGTTTACATAACTCTTTTGCATTTATCATTGACGGGAATGATATTAGCAGATTTGATCAGTCTGTCGACGATGATCCAAATCGAATCGAATTCAGATGATGACCTTTGCAATAGCTAGACGTTAACTAATGTATGAGGCGATGCCTGCCTTCATAATTGCCATTAGTACAACTTCTTCAGACAAAGATACTTCTAGTCAGAAATGACATAAATAGAATACTTATACTTACAAATTCCAACATAACTATATCTCACTATCTCCATATTTATACAATCACAAGCGGTCTTTTATACATTCAACGCTATCGGCTTCTCAACTCTAATGGTTCACATTAGCCGCGAACCACTTTTTATTATCTATATTAACCTTTTTACACACATCGTTTATTTTTATATCGTTCAGCAATTTATGTTGCACCTTCATTATTAAGGAATATGTCCTAACTTGTTCTTTATCTTTTTTTGTATAATACGTCAGTATCTATATTCACTTCTCACGATGATATAATTATCATGTCCATCATTCACTCAGTCATTCTTTCTATATTATGCGTCAGTAATTACGTTCACCTTCCTGATGAAATAAATATCACAATCGTATTTATTCAAAATTCTTTCTTCATATCTTCTAAGTCTCAGTTTAATTTCAGCTATCATTTTTATCCGTTTTTCTCAATCCATCGTCTATAGCGTCGATAATTATTATAATTAATTAAATATTAAATATTCAATTTTTATGAAATGTAAACGTAAAAGTTTTTAAATTTCTTAGTTCGACCAATTATATAAAATGTTCAAAAATAATTTGAAT
Organism: Glebionis coronaria; assembly: GCA_025667525.1. Lineage (NCBI taxonomy): Eukaryota > Viridiplantae > Streptophyta > Magnoliopsida > Asterales > Asteraceae > Glebionis > Glebionis coronaria. Next base: position 1,365,660 of record JANFOE010000122.1, on the reverse strand, counting down.
TTAATTAACAAGATTTTTGTTGATTTATCGAAAATATTTAATAAGATTCGTAAATGTTCGAAAAGCCTTTGTTTATACTTTGGTCAAAGTTTCCTTAGTTGAAAAGTAAAAATTGTCGTTTCAAATTTCGAGTCATAAGTTATATAGTTTCCTCAATTCTCCTTAAGTTGTCTAGAAGTATACACAAACATTTACCCCTAAACAGAAGTTTAGTTAAATGGTTTGTGGATAAGGGAATAATCCCTTAAAAATCCTTTGTTAAAACATTTGTCAAAATATATTTCCATTACTTTTTGGTAAAATCCAAAGTCTTAAAAGGGCTCTTAATTTTTTTTTTTGAAGAGTCTATATGCATACATCTTACCATTACTAATCCAACGGTCATTTTATGTAAAGGATTAAGTCTTTAATCACATGTTAAATATTTAAGGTATAGGTTTTCATTGTTTAGCCAATTTAGGGCAGTCTATAACCAATTATTATCTCATTATTATTCTTATATACAAACAAATGGTCCTTAATGATCTCAAGCATGAATTTATCAAATTACAGCCTACACACGTGATTCACCAAATTTATGAATACTACATGTGTATTGGTCAATCCAAACGACATCACGTGGAACTCATAATGTTCATTACAAGCACCGGATGTAGTGATTGGAATAGATAATCCTTTTCGCAGATACGAGGTTGATTATAACCATGTTTAGGATCAAAAACCTTATAAATGATCGAACAAATCTTCCATTTCGAGTTATGGATATTGTTTTCGATTGTCAATTTACTCAGTTCACAGTAATCTATAATTATAAGGAATGATAATCACCATAGCTCTTCAGGATGACAGGCTTGGTATAATAAAATCTTTCTCCGTCAACTTTCTCAGTTGTACGGTAATTCCTTAAATTCAGATGGTGCTGACGTACAGTGCACAAGCCACAGGTGCAGCACCGGGAATATAATCAATACCAAATTCAACTTGCCTTAATGGCGAAAGTCTAGGTAAGTCATCAATAAATACTTCCTAAAGTTTCAGATAGCATAAACATTTTTTTAATACATTCATAGTAGGTTCTTCTAGATCACAATATCCATAACTAGTTCACAACCATTCACGGTATAATTTCAAGTCTAAATGCAGGATATGGACATCCATCAAGAATTATTTAGATCACTTTTGATAATCAACATCTTATCTTTTAGGGAAATTCTACTAGAGTTCCCATCAATTAAGACAATATCGTCATGTCATAATCAATCAATCCATTCTACTGGCATTACCAACTTTTTAGTTTTATTGCCGTCGATAAGATGTGAACTTCTCAAAATGCTAATAATAATTCACAATCCTTCACAAATTCAGGGATATTAGGATACATAACTAACCTTAAAAGAGTAAGGTCAACGCATAATCTATGCGAGAGAATTTCAAATCAGATACGGATGAAAACATTTAACGAATATGAATATATCTCATGTTTTCATAATTGGAGTACGCATTCGAAAGCTCCTTGGATCGTTACCTAGGTCATTCAAATGAAATCAAATCAAAAGAAATGATAAGAACGTCGATACATCCAGTCGGGTATCAACACTCGGTAATCAAATACTTTTCCTAAGAATCTTACTACGGGAGAATTGGACAAGAAAGAATTGTCAATTGTCAAATAAGACAATTTCCACAGATGAGTAAATTCGACTCAGAAGAATAGATGCTACAGGCACATATGTAGGTGTCCCTATCAATATGTCCCTATTTTGCACTTTTTGCAGATCTCATAAAATTTTAGTCATTCACAATCTTCAAAGAAAATGTAGTTTTTATTCATTAGTTTTATGGTGACTACTAATCAGTCTTGCATAGTCCACTCCAAATTGTATGTAGGCGCGCAACTATATACAATTTCAAGATTAACGATGCAATACTCAGTTCGTCAAAACTTTATCATCATGTTTATAATAAAAACATTTACATGCTTAATTCTTAAATAAGAATCAAAATATATTTACAAAGATTTTCCTTGTTATGAAAACAATCAAGTTTTCCAAGGTGTTTTATAAACAACTTCATTTTGATAACAATCACATATAGATCTTTGAATAATCCTTATAGTGATGAAAAGTCAATTTCCTCAAATGATACTGTTTTATCTTATAAAAACAATGAGTGATCTGCAGAAGAGTGATGAAAAGTTGTTCACCAAGAACTTAACTACGATATGATAGGAAAGGAGCTTTAGCCAAATAATCATGAGGTTCATGATCTCGATGGCACTCAAAAGAATAATCCACAACGTAACTCAAATCGAGATGAGTACTTGCTCAATGGTTGCATCACTAATGCGAACATTGGGATGAAGCAATAGAAGATAGATAACATCGATACATGTAGAATTTAGCAATCAGATGTAGTCTTTTCATTAATCACAAACAAGTCAAAATTGTACCGTAACACATTACGTGTCACTATGTCATACAATTCTCAGATCTCATCCTACCAACTGATATCTCAGTTAAGTTAGGGATTTTTAAAAGATACCACAATGAATACTAATCTACAAGAGTCATTAGGTGTTCCATATGTCCCGAAAGATCCATTGGTCCCAATTCAGAAGAAGATTTCTTCAATTTATTTATTGGACACTGGGCATCCTCGTTAGTGGACAATGGCCTAGGAACAACCCTTAACACGAACCTACAATCATTTAAAACTTTATAATTCAATCACAGAACTTAACGACTTATATAACAATCTCATATTCCATACGAGTTAAATTTTACTTTATTCAAGTTTTAACAAATTTTATACTCAATTCGATATCCTACCTCAATCTCCAATACTTTCAATCTTATTTATAAACCTTAAAAGGGCAATAAAGCTCGATATGAATCAACACTTAATTCCAATCCTATATCTCTTACAACAACAATTATCAAATGAGTCATTAATATAAAATGACTTAATCATTCAACTAGACTTCTCGGAAAGGTATTAGTGGCATGAGACTTTTGGGTAATGGTTCCAATAACAGCCTCAAGTGCAACATTCACCCTTTCGATTTCAATTTGAGAATTGGATGACAACGAATCAGATGACATCTTTCCAGGTGATAACGTTTTGTCAAACTCCACTCTATAAGAAAAGATCGTCATGACATTGATATCAGATTTAATCTTACCAATTCTTTTTCAATATCGCAATCAACTAATATCTACATCTCTACAAATATCAACCATTTGTTGGGATCATAAATATCCACAACTTGGTTTAGATCTAGGATAGCTAGAATTCCTACGAGAATAGCTTCGATTAATTTACTAGGGGATTTTAGGGTTACTTGTGACAATCGACGTCGTATAAATACCTCGTATAAATACCTCGTATAAAAATCAAAATAATCATCAAACAATCATGTAATAAAATTACATCATATATATATATACATATAATCCAAGTTATATATATATATTAAAATAACACTTCTCAGTCTGGCCTTGTCGGTAACTCGGGAATTCTTCGGCACCGTTATAGTCAAAAGATTTTTAGACATTTTTAGAAAAATGTTTTTGGTTAAAAGATTTTGTAAAAGTTTTATTCAAAACCTTAGTTTTAAAAATCTTTCGTTCTCTATAACGAGAGCTCTGGTACCAAACTGTAACACCCCCAAATTTATACAACTCAGTACAGCGGAAGACTAGTTGGTGTTACGGGATAGCACATTACTCACATCATAGACAACGCATAAAAATCGCGTCGTTTAATAATAAATCATTTCCATTCATAAATATCAAAGTTACATCGGTCCCAAGTCATTATATTTCATACAAAGTTTTACAAAGCATTTTGAATGGAAAATATTGTTTAAGTGCGGGCCATGAATTCTTGTCGTCTTCCCGAGAATTACCTTCAAGTACCTGAGATAAAACATGTTAAAAGAAAAGGGTCAGCGATAACGCCGAGTGAATTCATAGAGTTTAATAAATTCCATCAATATAATATCAGTATAAAAGTATTACTGAAAATCATTTTGTACAAATCGTTTTGATAGGCCATAAAATATCCAAAGTCATTTTATACAAATCCTTATCGAAAATCATAATATAGGCATTTGCCGTAAAAATCATTATACGAGCCAATGTCGTAAAAACATCATACAACATGTCTTATGACGTTGTATAAAATCAAATAAAAACCGTTATATGAATATGGTTATGAAAACCAAAATACAAACATAATATCAATAGTATGACCCTGTATTGCTAGTCAGGCAATACATCGTAATTCGGAGCGTCTATTAGTATTTCGTTAATTCGGATTATTATAAGCCGCATGACATTGTTACCTTACTAAACCAACAACGGGTAGCTAACCCGATACCAATTTTTCCCATCTAAAGTAGCGTGTCGTCACAAAGGTCACGCTATGGAAATCTTCTCATACATTAATTCGCTTACCAATCAATGTGGCATGACGGGGATCAACCGTCAAGGCGCGAACTGGGGTGATCGTCCCCAAATAGTACTATTAAATGCATAAGCGTCTACCAACTCCCGGTAGTTCACAATTCATGCTAATGGGACTTTTAGTGACCTAATCTAACTTTAATAATCCATTTGATTTCATCTATCGGGTCCATTAATCATTTATCGGGTCATACAATCGGGTCATTCAATCATTCGGGTCCAAAATCAATAAACAAACAATCGGGACAAATGGTATCCAAACTTTTATAAAAACTAACATGTTATCTCCCTCGCGGGTTTATAAAGCATTTATAAAACATTTAAAAGAGTGCGAGGCTATGAACTCACGTTGATGTGGGAAGGTGGGTTATCGGCAATTCGGACGTACGGTACGTGCTTCAATCACGGAAACCTAGACAAATAATACTCGGTCTTAGACTCATGTCCAATGACTTTATAAAAATAACAAGTATGTATACATATGATGATTATATATATATGATGATCAAGTGGGTTTACATATTCTCGTTTACTCCTTTTAGTGTTATATGTCGATAACTTTTATATTAGTTTACTAGTTTTACCCGTTTACGTGTCTTAAGTCCAATAAGCTTATTATAAGTTATTTAACTTATTTTAATCCATTTTGTACCTATATTATCAGTATGTATACTTTCCAAGTTGGGCCTAAATGGGTTAAGCCCAATAGATTCTTTTTACAAGTTTTTATCCTATTTAGTCCATTTTTTAGTCCAATATGTTTATTTAACTTGTTAATGTCCGTATGCCCTATAGTTCGGGTTTTATCGGTTTTTACTTGTCATACATGTCTATATATCAGTATATAAGTTTTATAAAGTTTTCATTAGACGGGTCCAACCATCTAAGTTTTATTTAACAAAAACGTTAATTTTACGGCAATAGCCGAAAAAGTCGTAAAAATCATGTTTATAGTTTTTATTACTTATAAACATTATTTCACCACCATTTATATAATTTATCCATTTGATTAACCTTTTATATATATTTATATAAATAAGTTTTATAAGTTAGTGGGTTTTTATTTTACATTTTATATATTAAAATGTGAGTGCTTATATAATAGTATTATTCTTTAATTTCCAAAAATCTGATTTTTAACTTCATCTTCACCAAAACTGCCATATCTTGAGTTCTATATGGAGATAGAAGCTCAAATGTTTATCACATAAACTACATGATATGTGCTACATTTAACTCTAGTATAGCTACTGTTGAATCATCTTCTAAATATTTTCTAAAAATCGTCCAAAACAGTAACTTCAGATTTATACCCTAAACTTGTTTTGATCATATCTCACTCATTATTTTGATTCCATTGCATGGCCAACTCTCACATGTGTACAAGACCCATAGCTTACTGTAAATCCATTTTACTTCATCATTTTATCAGTCTAACATGTGGTTCTTTACTGTTTTTATACAGCCTATCATTTAAACAAGATTTACCCATTTTTACTTATAGTTTTTCATCTTTTTATCCATGATTATCAACAACAAATCCCCACATAACATTTTTATCATCATATAATCATCATAAACATATACAATAGGAAATAAAATACATGTTTACATAATCAAATTAACAAGAAGATGAGGAGGACAATCTTTATACCACCAACTTGACGTAGGTTATGAGTTTGACATGGTTTTGGATGGAGAAACTTATGATGGACCAAGACCACCTTCATGACCACCAATCTTCATAAACTCCTTGTGGAAAATCAGCCATAATACTCCATAGAAACTCCTCCTTGGATGTTATAACTTTCACCAATCAATAGGGCTTCAAAAGGACTTCAACATGTATATGAATAACATGGGATTTTGTGGTTAATTTTGATCAAATGAGTGTGTTCTTAGGGAGGATGGGACGAACTAGGTGAGGGAGTTGAGAGGATTTTGAGGATGGTTTGCATGTAAGAAGTGAGAATGATGGTATTAGCTAGTTGGTTTTGGAAGTGGAAAGCTTACAATGTAAGCTTTAGCTTACATGTGTAAGTTTCAAGCTAACAATTTGACACCTAAGTGGTGTTAGCTACTTAAGGCCGGTTTTGGGAGTGGGGTGGGACAAGTGTCCCACTTGTCTCATCCCATTTATTTACGGGTACTCCTCGATTCTAGTTTCCTCGATTTGCGTGCCCTCGGGTCGTTTTACGAAAAACGTTTTTATAAATTATGAATCAACGTCACAAAACGAATTCAATAAAAATTGTTTCATCAAAAACGGAGTTCGAAAACGTAAATACGTAATCCTAAGGTTTCCGGTTTAGTCGTAAAGGACGTTAAAATAAAATCGTAAGTCCTAATCTCTTCTCGTAAATTTTTGAGTTTATGAACCAACTCAAATTTAAAACTCCAAAATGATATTCACGGATAAATTTATTTTCTGAAATGTCGGACTGTCACCAAAGACGGTGTATGTAAACGTAAGCAGGTAACGTTGAATCCTCCGGTTTAGACGTAGTCGATGCTACTTCAAGACGTAAATCCAAATTTCTTCCCAAAAATAAGTGAGTTCATATTGTAACATTAAAATAATATTTTCAAATAATATTTGAGAATAAAATATCAATCGTAAATTGAATTGTCACATTGCATCTTCCAAGAGGAAGGAAGTAGATCTTTTTTCATTTGATGGTAATGTGACCACATCTAATTCGTACTCAGCTTTAGATGAAAATGAAGAAGAGGTTGCTCTTATTTATGATGAATCGACTAATCTTCTCAACTCTAATACAGGTGGATGCTACTACTCCACTACTGTTGTTGGTTACATTGGTTCATTATGTTATGTTCTAGGTGCATTTTATGTTTCTAGAAATATAAGTGGTTATCGCGTGTCATAAGCACTAGATTAGGTGGTTTATCAATCTTGTAAGCTTGAGGTTAATGTGGTATCTCAGCCACATTCCATTTGTACTTTATTGTTTTTTTGGATAATATATTTACCGGGGAAACCCATTACCAACAAAAAAAGACTTAAAAAGTCAACAACAGTGGACAATAATTATGCAACGGAGAGAGAAACTGCATTGTTGAGTTCACCAGAAGATACCACTTAATGAGATAAGCCGATCACCCAATTGATTAACAAATCAATACTTAATTCATATTCAACATAATAAACATTTAATGAGATAAGCCGATCACCTAGAAGATACAACTTAATGAGATGAGCCGATCACCCAGAAGATACATGATTTATCACTAATCCTATTTTTGTAGAACAAATCGAATTCTAATTTTTTCTTAAATAAAACATATCTAGTAAATAAATAAAGTTATTCTAATATTAGTATTTAATAATAATTCCATAACTAAGGATGCGTTTGGTTATTGGGTTTTGACCATAAGTTTAAAAGTTAAAGTAAAGTTAAGTTGTTTGGTCAGCTATGGTTGGCCTAAAAATTGGCATTAAGTTCTTAATTTTTTCTCTACATAAAATCCGATTGCCTTACTTGGTTTACAAACTGTTTTTCTGCATTTTACTATTTTAGTGGGCCATATTTACTTAATGAACCACATATTATGTCTTTTTTTGTTTATTTTATTTGAAAAAATCACCATTATGATTATATTATTCATTTAAAAATCAAATAACATTTAATAAAATTATTTTATATCATTATATTTGAATAAATTAATACATTTTTAAATATTATTTTCTCTCTTTTACATTAAACCCAAATCAAAAAATTTTAAACTTTTAATAAACCAAACACTACTTTTCATTTAATCCTATTTAATTCTAAATCACCCACTTTATAAACCTATCCTCAAAGTAAAACCCGACTTCAAACCAAACGGACCCTAAGTAATCTTAGGGACACAATACAATACTACCCCGCAGATCAAGGTAATTTTTAATAGTAGTAATGATTAAACTTAAAGCAAGGTACATCTCTAGAAAGAGTGGATATTGCATTAGGGAATTGATTGACTTATTTTATTTTTTTATTCGGATACTCAACAGTACATCTATTTAATGTACAATTCAAACTATTTAATAAAACCATCAGTATACTATGAACTATCAAAAAAAACTATTTAAAGCACAATTTAAAGTGTTTCAATCAAATTATTGCCTTTGGTTATCTCTGCTGCTGGACAACATCTAATATACTCCTGGTTTAATGCAATACCTGCAAAGCCAACCTAAGCCAACGGCGTTAAATTGTCTAATAAAGTGATCTTTAGAGTTAACGAGTAGTCTCCTGAAAAATCGATCAAATTCGCAGATACGACAATGATTAATATGATCAGTGTGATTATGGTGAATGTGTTTGTGAGTCGTTTAATTTTATAAAATTTGATTAGTTGAAATGAATGAGGTAGGTCTCAAAGAAGTATATATTTGTATTAATTATTTGTCAACTCATTAGATTAGAGTGTCATGTACTCACGTGAGGTGTTTTTATATGTGAGTTTTGTAAGTTTGCAATCTAAACTAAAACAGTTTTGTTATATATATGAACAGGCAAGCTGCACGAAAATGCAATGTATTATATTTTACCACCATCACAAGAACATTTGCTCAGTTCTTGGTCTACTTCAGCTCCTGTCGCCGATTATACCCTCGTATATTTGCTGAATAGAAACTCACTCTTTAGTTTTCAGAAGCAACATTCCTATTTTTTCTTTAACAGTTAATGCTGCAAAATTTGCTTACTTCGGTAATAATAATAAGTATGTATCGTCTAATGTTTAGTAAAATACTTAAATTTAAATACGCTACATTGCATTTACTTGCAATTTGACCTTTTTTAGTTTCCATTCGATAACACCACGAGCAGCTACTAAAATTAGCGCTTTCTGGCCGAACTTTAGATTTAAATGTTGGGAGCTTTAGTTTTTACAAGCTGAGATAGCAACATTTTTAGGCATTTAGTTATTTAAATCTATATACAAGAAAGGATGATTTACAAAGAAACTTTCAAGTAGGACTTTTTTTACAAACGAAGATCATCAAAAGCAATGATGTTGAAACTTCTTTCATGATCATGATAGGATCAAATGCAGAATTTCACCGTTCAATTTGAAAGATTTCTCAGTTTCATCAAGACAATGGTTCTTCTCATCTCTAGTCCAGTCCTGATTAATGCACAAAAATGCATTAGATCACAAATACAATAGAAGCACACTTTTGACTTTTAATGTAAATTTGACATGTTTTGGGTTCAAAATCGATATTAATACTTCCACAAATCCAATATCTACAACTTTTAAATATGAAAACCACGATAACGTTGTTTGTTACAATCAAAGTTGAGCAAAAGTCTGTAGCATCTGCTATATAATTCGACGTTAATAATCAGAGTTGACTTTGGAATTACCTGAGCAACTTTATTCAACTTGTCCCTAGCATTCTGCAATAGCTGTGGCAGATCACCATCCCATTTGTAGAACTCCAATTCTTTTCCATTTAAGATCTTTATAGCTACCTATTATAAATATTCAAGAAAATAACGGGTCGGACTTTAATAAAATGCTTGATTTTAAATTTTAATACGTAACTAATAAATTAACTTTAATGTAACTACCTTTCTTCCTATCATCCGACCACCCGCAGTGTGTGCAAAGTAAGTGTTATAGAAGTGGCAGATGAATGCTTGTGGGTCTTTCTTTGACAATTCTTCGATATAAAGAGAGTAATCAATCCCAGGCGATAACGGTTCAGGGATGGAATGCCCTTCTTCTTTGAACCAGGCCAGATCTTTCGTCAAATTTCCTGCTCTCTCAAGACCGGTGTTCCTAAACTCAGCATCTGCATCAAGAAAATGAGCGGAAAACGTTACATATAGAGTTATAGATCCTTAGCGAACATGAAAATATTGAATGATCCACATATTTAATAAACATGTTAAGATCCCAAAAAGTTATAAATATGATTTTAGATGATCAAAAATTCAAAATCTATATTCAATAGTCTTTTACTCTAGAAACATGATCAACTCTTAAAACAAAAGTCAAAACCACCATGATAATCCAAATCAATTCTAAATAAGCAACTAAAACGAATCCAACTACGTAACTTTACTTACATAAACCAAACACGACTCTTCATACTACAAACATGTCATATAGATTTGTCTAAATGGTTCATATTACGTAAATTAAAAGTTCTTCACTTTTTTCGACAGATGATAACAAAAAGAAAACTCACACTCTGGAAAATCAGCATGATCAAGAATCTTGTCAAAAGTCTCGTACACATGTTTACTATCAACCAAGAATTTCAAATAACCATCAATAGTAGGCTCCCATTTAGGCCATGGTGTTCCTTCAGTTTTTTTTTCGCCTTCTCTGGCTTGATCTTTCGTGTGCATTTTCATTGCCACAACCCTCATTTCATCAACAAAACCACCCGTGGTCCGCTTGTTCGACCTCTCTTCTGTCGCTGTGACCGTCATCCCAACTGCGGTAACTACCATTTTCTTGAAGTCGTTTAGGTGTAATTTGAAATGGGTATACTTTGTGAGAAAAAAGTTTAAAGGTTAGTTACAAGTTTGGGTTACGTTGTAAAGAACTATCGTTAAAAGGGGTGTTGAAGTTGGTTATTATACAAGTAAACGGTTGAGTGCAAAATTGTATTATTTACAAGTTAGGACACACTAGAGTTATTTTGCTTATAAAATATCTAATGTCGACATTATAATGATGCCATAACTATAGTATATCTTAATCAAGTTCTTAATATGGTTGAAGTTGGTTATTATACAAGTAAACGGTTGAGTGCAAAATTGTATTATTTACAAGTTAGGACACACTAGAGTTATTTTGCTTATAAAATATCTAATGTTGACATTATAATGATGCCATAACTATAGTTTATCTTAATCAAGTTCTTAATATGGTTGAAGTTGGTTATTATACAAGTAAACGGTTGAGTTTAAAATTGTATTATTTACAAGTTAGGACACACTAGAGTTATTTTGCTTATAAAATATCTAATGTCGACATTATAATAATGCCATAACTATAGTTTATCTTAATCAAGTTCTTAATATGGTTGAAGTTGGTTATTATACAAGTAAACGGTTGAGTGCAAAATTGTATTATTTACAAGTTAGGACACACTAGAGTTATTTTGCTTATAAAATATCTAATGTCGACATTATAATGATGCCATAACTATAGTTTATCTTAATCAAGTTCTTAATATGGAGTTAGTTAGAACTTAGAATCATTATCTAACCCCCTTATAAAACAAATTGCACATTCTTTCTTATTAAATATAAAAAAATTAAGAGGTACTACTACATTTATATGTTGTACCTCATTTTAATACATAAACAAAAACATTGTTTAAGAAATACCACTTTACAAGCTAAATGTATAACATGGTATAATTAAATATAAAAGTGTATTTAATACTCTTAATAAAACACCCCATTACATAAATATACAATATTATATGCACATTTTATAAACATTCAAAGCATCTATATTATATTAATGCAAATTATAATATACATATATTTCTAAAAAAAGATTATAACATTACAAAAAATTTCATGCATGCATCAAATGAGAAGTGTAATTGAAAATGGTTTATTACATTTAGTTTCTTTTCCTTTAATCATTTACATAACTTTACTTGAACTTTCATATATATATATATATATGTATATATATATATATATATATATATATATATATATATATATATATATATATATATATATATATATATATATATATATACTAGTTGCGTAACCCGCCCAACGGGCGGGTTCGGTTCGTAACTATTTGTTTAAACAATCGTTTGTCGATCAATTCTATTTGTGTAAACAAAGAAATATTCGTATTTTTTTTAACTCTTGAGAGTGGGACATATAAGTGCCGTTGTGGATATCATTCTTTGATTTTGTCTGAAAAGCTTTTTTTTGAAACATCGTTTGTCGATCAATTCTATTTGTGTAAACAAATAAATGTTCGTCCATTTTTTAACTTTTGAGAGTGGGACATATAGTTGTCGGTTTGGATACCATTATTTTATTTTCCTGACGTTTTCTCATTCAATATACGGGTTGGGTTCACAATTTTTTTGTTTTGAAATACCATTTTTCGGGTTGCTTTAAAGTTTTCGTGTGCGTGTAAACATAATCATCATTCTCTTTTTTCTAACTCTTAACAGTAAGATTATAGTTGTCTGTGTGAGAAGACTTTATTTGTTATAGGAAATTAATATTTGATAGTGTTTTATTTGAAATTTAAGTATTTGTGATTTAAAATAATGAAAATGGGAAGATATAGATTTTCATGCATGAAAATAAATATTTTTGTAAACTTTTTTATTATTTGAATATCGTTGATTAATTTTTGTGTATTAAAATTTCTGAAGAAAATATAAGTGTCCCATAAATGTGTTTCTGTTGTTTATATCTATTCTCTTTTTTCTTTTCAATATTCAAGTTTGTGTTGGTATATACTTTAAGTCTTAACCACATTGATAATGCATTGTATTTTTATAAGATTGATTTTTAAACTATAAAAATACCCTAACATTTCAACTTTGATCCACTTTTGAGAAAGAAAACACTTTTAGAATAGACCACTATAATTAACTGACTTGACATGAGTTATGTATTTCACTTTTTCACTTTTTTTGTTTTATATTATATATTATTTATGAAAATTCTCTTAAAATCGCACAACCGATCAGTTATAACTTACACTTATTTATTTTGAGTAATGAGTTCTTCTTGTCAAATTGGTCTTTAATTCAATCGTGAACGGGGATTTAATAAACTGAACTGATTTACTTCCGGAGTCCGTTTGGTTTCGAGGCTTAAGTGGGTTTTGCGTGAGAGATACATGAAATAAAATGTTTGGTATGTAAGCTTTGGGCTCACAGGCACATTTGTTTCTCGAATCTTCGAACATGGTTAAGGCTTTTGACAATCTATCACAATAAAATATTTATTTTGGATTTTAAAACATTTTCAGTCGCATGTTACAAATGATAATTTTTATCTTTTGTATTTAAAATTTACATTTTATCATTAATAAGTTTATAAAATATATGTATTTTTAAAATAATAATTAATTTTCTATCTCTTACTTAATTTTAATTCTTTTCCCAAAAATTCAACAACAAATTTAAACCCACGTAGAACACAAACGGACGCTCAAATGTCGTTGGAAAGAAAAAAAAGGTGTTAAAATATCATAGTGTATATACGTAGTACTTCACTTGCCATTTGAATTATGCATGATTCATATTAATTAAAAATTTGTCACATTTCAATAAAGCTGTAAGTTTAGCTATTACGACTCCGATTATGAACTATAATATCTTGGTCCAATATAATGGTGGCAAAATAGGTGGGCGGTGAGCTAAACGGGCTACGAATTAAACGGGCACGGGCTTGATGAAGGCTAAACTGACGCAAGTTAAAATAGGATAAAAAACATATATAAAAGCGTGGAAATAAAAAATAATAATATCTGTTTGAAAGTCGGAGATTAAAAAAATTAAATATAAAAAATTCGCCGAATGCATAATTAGTTACATACGTCCATTAAGCCCATTTAGTATCTTACGTATGCGCCATCAACAATAATGAATTGGCAAAAAGTATCTTATTCTTTTTTGAAAAATATCTAAAGTGCTTATATTTAACAAAATAGATAAGGTATATATGTCTTTGATAACTATATTAAATCTATGATGATCTAACTTCGACAGAACTTTTATCGGATATATGAAAGTAAATGGTATTGCATATGGCATAAAAAATATCATTGTAATTTAAATCCTGCATGTATATATACCTCATAACCTAAATAAACTAACCAAGTTCTTAACTCACATCGTAAACTTCAAATCAACCATCAACCAAATAATAAGTCATGGTTAGTATAATACTTGTATCAGCTTAACGGGTAATACGATCATTACATAGATGGGGCCGCATATAGCTGAGTATATGGGTACGCCTTACAGGGACGGAGCCACTCTTTGATTAGGGTGGGCCAAGGCCAACCCAAAATCTCAAATTATATTTATATGTCTTATGGTATTTCGTATTATGTTTAACATATGAAATTGTTTGGCCCACCCTCTTAAGGTTATATTCTAACGTAGTAGTATATGTTTCTGGTAAATTGTCTACTATCCCACTGTATGTTTGATGAAACCAAATATTTTTCCAGTAACAAAACTAATATATAAACTATTAGTTCACAAATAAGTTCATCTTGGTAGCACAGTGAGCAATATAACTTTATCTACGAAGAATTATTTTGGCCCACCCAACATCAAAATCCTAGCTCCGTCACTGACGCCTTACCCATTGTCCTGAAATCCACGACTTGCTAAAACCCCATTCTGAAGTGCACCACTCCTCGTCATTCACATCATAAGTCGGCTTCTCACATTCCTTAGCGGGTGACTGTACGTACGTGTCCCAAAACAAAACCTCTCTGAACTCCTTCAGTTGTACCAATTCAACATCGTGTGGATTTTTCGAGCAACTATGTAGACTATGTCGACCACAACTTAAACAATTAGATATTGCGCAACAATCGTGGAGCTCCTTAAGAGATTATTCTCATGCGACCATCTTTTTCGTATATATTGTCAGACAACCCTAACAATATCTGACGTAACTGCATCCATGCAAAATAATGATTCTAAAAAAGCACTTAAATGATTCTAAGTAATCTCAAACAATACTACAATCAAATTAAATCAAATAGTAATCTAAATACAGAACATTATTGTTTGTTTAAAATAATCACAAAAAATACTAACACAAGACTATATCAAGTAGTGATCAAAGTAGTATGAAAACAAAGTAAAAGTCAAACTGTATCTGAAATTTTATGTAAAAGTCAAACTGTATCTGAAATTTTAGGGACTTTTCTCTCTCACCTTTTCTCTCTCTAAAAAACCCTGAAATTTTATTAAGTAATCTTCCATCTAAATTTGATCCATCCAATGGATCATTGATTTTATTTTTGTTTTTGATTCTACTGTTCTTGATCTATCTATTCATATTAAAATCATCCACTAAAAAGTTCATTTGACATTTTTAAAATTAGTTATCACTGTATCTGGGTATCCGTTACACATACTTTAAAAACACACACTGTTTATCCTTAACCTCGTACATCAATTTCAGTCATTAATCCATCTTTGTTTACCATGTTTCTTCTATTCTATCACGATTTTTGATTGTTTCTTCTTCTACCATGGTGAAACAAGATCCTCCTGTCAATGAATCTCTCCATATGCCCCCTAGGGCTACGGATGAGGTTGTTCGTACTAGAAAGGGTAATAAGTTTAGAAACAAAGAGACGGGTTTGTTTACGGGTAATACGCAAGCGCAACAGGTATCGAAGCCCTCTCATGTTAGTTTTAAGAAGGGGGTAAAGAAGAACTATGGGGGAAAGGATATAGAAGGGTTTGATGTTGAGGGTGATAGCGATGCTGGTGGTTCAGTTGCGTGTTCTGAGGCTCCAAGTGTTGATTCGAGAAGTGTGGAGGAATCTGGTCATGAAGGTTAGGTTCCTGTTGGTATTGATAATGTAATGGTAAGCCAAATTTTAGATGATTCTAATCATAAGAATGGAGGTATTACTTTTTGCTCTGTGGTAAATGATGGGATTAATGGTAGTAAACCTAGTGTTTTAGGGCCTATGCCTGTTCCAGTATGTGATAATCCTATATTGAATAAGATAAATGTGGATGAGGGTCCTAGGATATTGAAAAGGGGTGATATACTTGTGGATGGTGGTGCTAGGACTAGTGCTGCTTTTTCTTTCAATAACGTTGAAAAATGGCCTAGTTTACCTAGTAATGGGAAGAATGGTAAGAATGGAGAGAGTAGTAATGCGAGTGGTGATGTTGTTATGGAAGAAAATGTAAACAATATGGTCTCTAATGCATTTGTTAAAGCAGTTCAGGGTATGTTGAAAAATGATAGTAATAAGCTTAAGGCGTACCCTGTTGAAAGTAATGAAAAGCGTGAGATGTGTGTTGATTTGGACCCTATGATTGAGAATGGAAGTAAGAGATGGGTCTTAACTTTGGTTGGATATTTTGTGGGAGTTAAAATGACTTATAGGGAAATCACGGGTCATTTGAGAAGAATGTGGAGAGGACGTGACTTTGCTGAAGTTATTACTAATGAGAGTGGGCTATACTTTTTTAAGTTCAAATCGGAAGAGGGAATGCAGTACATATTGGAGAATGGACCTTGGTTGGTGGATGGGCTGCCATTGTTTGTGCAGAAATGGGAGCCGGGCTTGTGCATGGTGAAACCAGAACCGACTAAAGTTCCGCTTTGGGTTAAAATATGGAATGTACCGCTTGAGGCTTGGAACTGTGAAGGTATTGGAAGATTAGCGAGTAGAATTGGTAATCCTGTTCTTATGGATAGAATTACAACTTCTATGTGTGATAATGCTCATGGTAGGGCTAGTTTTGCGAGGGTTTTGATTGAAGTTGAAGCTAGTAGGGGATTGCCGGATAATATTCATGCTACATATAAGAGCTTGGGTAAATCAATGGATTTGAGGGTAGAATATCCATGGAGACCTCCTATATGCTCTTTCTGTAATTTTTTTGGTCATAGTCATGCAAACTGTTCTAAAAAGAGTGTGAGTGAGGTGGTTAAGAATTTGAAGCATGTTGATAAGGGAAAGGGTGTAGATGTTGAGGGTAGTCATTTGGAAGATGATGGTGAATGGAGGACTGTTAGTAACAGAAGGAGTTATAATAATGAGAGTAATTTTGCGTATGGCCCTAGAAATGAAGGTAATACTTCGGCGGGAATTAATAACAGAGTTTTTGATAATGTTGCTAGGGGTGGTCATAATGGCAGAGGTAGAGGTGGTATGGGTAGGGGAGGAAGGGGTTTTGGTGATCAGAGATTTTATAAGGACGGAAATGATCAGAGAAATGTGGTTAGAAAGAATTATGTGGCTGTTAATGGTAATAAGGAAAATGTTGATCCTAAAGGTAATAAGATTAGTGTTATGGAGGTGGATTCAGGTAGTAATGTTGTTGTGAAGGAGAAGTTGGTTACCAAAAGTAATAGTGGAAAGGGTGATACAGCTAGTAAGAATGTGAAGAATAATGATGTGATGAAGCCTAGTACCAGCAATAGGTTTGATATGTTAAGTAACGAGGAAGGTGTGGAGAAGGTGTTAGAGTGGGAAGTTATGAGAAGTAAAATAGATACGGCGTGTGAAAAGGGTGTTCATATTACTGCTTATGAGAAGAGTCAGTGGGATAGTAAACTTAGGGAGTATTTTGTTAATAAGATTCAAGAGGTTACGAGAAGGGCTGCTGTTAAAGAACTCAGGTCTAATATTACTTTGCTTGGTAAGCAGATTAATCATAGTAACAAGATGATTGCCATGGAATCAAAGAGTATTGCGGATCAAAGATTTAGGATTGTTATGATTGAGAAAAGTTTATCTGAGAATGAAGCGTATCAGGATGTTTATGAAGAGGTGTATAATGATGAGCTTGAGAGGATTAGTGTTCTTGAATTAAGGAGACAGTATGCTGTAGTTGAACTCTTTATTAGGACGAAGAAAGCATTTACCAGTAATGAACTTGAAAATTGGTCTGATGTCAAATTGGAGTTTTATAAGGTTTCTATTGGTGAGAGTGTTTTTTCTTCGGTTATACAAAATCTTAAGAATGGTAATCAAGATATTATGCAAGAAGATGTCGCTGAAGATTTGAGTGCTAGTGCTCAATTTGCTGCTAGTGACGTTCCTTCAAATATTATGGATTCAGATGCTAGTTTGTTGCAGGATATGTCTGCTCCACCACCTCCTGTTTAAATGTGTACAAACATCGCAACGTGGAATGTCAAAGGGATTTGTAATTCCCCGAGACAGTCGGAGGTTAGGAGTTTTATTAAGGATAATGATATAGTTTTTATGGGTATTATAGAATCTCAACTTAGGAAGAAATTTATGGATAGGGTATGTAATGATGTGTTTCAGGGTTGGCCATAGACGTCTAATACTGTGGATAGCTCTAAGGGTTGTCGGATTGTTGTTGGATGGGATACTAATGCTGTTTTGGCCACTTTGTTATCCCAAAGTAGTCAAGCTATGCATTTCTTAGTTACTTTTATTAAGGAAAATGTCCAAATGTATGTGTCTGTTATATATGGAGAGAATTACCTCACTCTTAGAGTTAAGTTATGGAAGAATTTGATTGATCATAGTAATGTAGTTGGTGATAAACCATGGGTGATGATGGGTGACTTTAATGTCATCCTTAAAACTAATGAGAACTCGAGTGGGGCGTATATTAGATTTAATGAGAGAAGGGATTTTGTAGAATGTGTTGAGCAGCTAGGTATGGAGGATATCAAGATGTGTGGAATGTTTTACACTTGGGTTCAAAGAATGAGAAATCCAGAATATGGTATATTTAAGAAGCTTGATAGAGCTATGGGTAACAAATCTTTTCTTGATAGTTACCCAGATAGTTTTGCTAAGTTTATGCCGTATATGTCTTTGGATCACTGTCCGGTTATTTTAACAATATCTGAGGTTAGTATGTTTAAAGCTAAGTCTTTTCGGTTTATGAATTTTTTAACTGATAAGGAGGGGTTTAGTAATGTTGTGAAGGACAATTGGAATATTGAAGTTGATGGTTTTGCTATGTTTAAACTTGCCAAGAAACTTAGAAATTTGAAGAAGTTTTTAAGGAGGCTGAACAAAGAGAATGGGAATGTCTTTGATAAGGTGAAAGTTTGTAAAGTTAAGTTAGAAGGTATTCAGAGTGCTCTTGATAAAGATCCGTCTAGTATTGTTCTTCGTGACCAAGAAAGGGTTTGTATGAAGGAATATAGGGATGCAATGTCAGATGAAGAAAAGGTCCTTAAACAGAAGACTAAAATTGAATGGTTGAAGGAAGGAGACTCTAACACTGCTTATTTCCATAATATGATAATGGGTAGGGTCAGTCGTAACAGGATCCAGATGCTGTATGATGAGTATGGTGTTGCTTGCTATGCTGATAAAGTGCCTGATATGTTTGTCAAGCACTTTAGCTCTTTCCTGGGAACTTGTGATGATATCATTCCAATTGATGATCTGGCTAGCCTATTTTTGAAGAAACTCAGCGTGGAGAAGTCTGTGAATCTTATTAAGCCAATTTCTGATGCGGAGATCAAGGAGGCTTTATTTAGTATTGATGATAACAAAGCTTCGGGTCCTGATGGTTATACATCAAAGTTTTTCAAAGCTGCATGGTCCATGGTGGGAGGTGATGTTAGAGAAGCTGTTCGTGAGTTCTTCATCAGTGGTAAGATGCTGGGTTAGTTAAATGCTTCACTTATCTCACTTATCCCTAAAACTGCTTCTCCTGCTAAGGTAACTGATTTTAGACCTATATCTTGCTGTAATGTGGTGTATAAGACCATTAGTAAAGTTATTACTAACATGATTAAGAAGGTTTTGAGTGAGTTGGTTGATGTGAATCAGAGTGCTTTTATTCCAGGGAGGCTTATTAGTGATAATATTCTTTTAGCTCAGGAATTTATGAAGGGTTATAATTGGGACATGGGAGTGAGGAATTGTGCGTTTAAGATTGACATTCAAAAGGCCTATGACACGGTTAGTTGGGAGTTTTTAGAAATTTGCCTTAGGTTTTTTGGATTTCATCAGGTTATGATTCATTGGATTATGACATGTTTAAGGACTGCTTCATTTTCTGTTTCGGTTAACGGGGAAACACATGGGTTCTTTAAGGCTAAGAGAGGCCTTAGGCAAGGTGACCCTATATCACCGTATCTTTTTACGCTTGTTATAGAGGTCTTAAACCTTATGGTGAAAAGACAAATAAGAAGGGATAGAAAATTTAAGTATCATTCTGGATGTCAAAATATGAAGATTAGTAGTTTATTTTTTGCTGATGACTTACTAATGCTTTATCATGCTGATTTAGATTCTGCGTCTATACTTAGGAGAGGTCTTGATGAATTTTCCATTTCGTCTGGTCTTTACCCCAGTATGGCTAAGAGTAATGTCTTTTTTTTGTAATACCCCTGAGGCTGTTAAGGATGATATCAAGCTGGTTATGCCTTTTGTTGAGGGTGTATTGCCAATGAGATATCTTGGGGTTCCCCTTGTTTCTAAAAGGATAACTAAGAAAGATTGTAGTTTCTTATTAGAAGTTTTACAGAATAAGATTAATAGCTGGAAGAATAAAGTTTTATCCTTTGCTGGTAGACTTCAATTAATCACCTCTGTCCTTTCATCGATGCAAGTTTATTGGGGATCACTCTTTATTCTCCCGTTGGCTGTTTGTGATGATATTGATACTCTCCTTAGTAATTTCCTTTGGGGTAACAATAGTAAGACTGGTGCGTTAGTTAGTGTTAAGTGGAGTGATGTTTGTGTTCCTAAGAGTCAGGGGGTTTGGGTTTAAAATCTATGCATAATTGGAATAATGCCCTTATGACTAAACACCTTTGGCATATCTTGAGTAATAAGGACTCTATTTGGGTTCAATGGGCTAAAATTCACAAGCTTAAAGGCCATAATATATGGAGTATTACTTCTAAGCGTAGTATGTCATGGAGTTGGAGACATATTCTTGCTCTTAGGGATATGATTAGAGACTTTGTTTTTGTTAAGATTGGGAACGGGAGAGATTGTAATGTTTGGTTGGATAGATGGCATGATAAAGGACCGTTGAGTAAGTTGATAACCCATAGGATGATTGAGTTGGCGGGTTTTTCTGTTAATGAAAAAGTTATTAACCTTATTGATAATGGTATTTGGCTTTGGCCTGCAAACTGGATGGGTCGTTATGGGGAGGTTTTGAGTGTTCCTGTGCCTATGCTTGTTAATGAGAAGAAGGATGTTACTGTCTGGTGGGATAAGGGTAGAATTGAAAGAAGATTTAGCCCGACTGAAGTTTGGAAAGCTTTAAAGCCTGAACGTCCTGAGGTGATTTGGTATAAACATGTTTGGTATACTCAATGTATACCAAGACATTCTTTTATTACTTGGCTTGCTGTTAAAGAAAGGCTAAAAACTGGTGATAGACTTAGGAAACTGTTTAATGCTAGTGATGTTTCTTGTTTCCTGTGTGGTGATCCACATGAATCTCACAGCCACTTGTTCTTTACTTGTAGTTATTCTAGACGGCTGTGGGAAAGACTCAAACCTTTGGCTTGTTTGGAAAATGTTAGTCATATCTGGCCTAGTGCTATATCAGGGGTTGTGAGTTTTCCTGCTAGAAATAATATTGTCAGTGTGGTCCAAAGGTTGTCTTTTGGTGCTTGCATTTACTACCTCTGGCAGGAAAGAAATAACAGGCGTATGGGATTGGTTTCTAGAAATGTTGATGGTTTAGTCAAGATTATTTTTGATACAATTAGGTTGAAACTTCTTAGTCTGACTATCAAACCATCCCCTAATGTTATGAAGATTGCTGATATGTGGAATGTTAAGCTTTGTAAGGATAATGATACTAGTAATAGAGTAGGTTTTGATCCTTACTTAACTAAAATTTTATGAGTAGCGTTTTTTATGTCGTTGACTGGTGGGTGTGCTGGTCCTTTGGTGGGACCGGTTTATGGGACTGTAATAGGTCTTGGGTACATGTTTGTTCCATCTATGATCTTAGCAGGTTCAGGGATAGGTGAGTTTGCTCATTTTGCAGGACTCATGGAGGTTTATGGATATGGATGGCTGGATGGTTTTAAATCAGGTTATTATGTAGTGATGGATTTGCAGGTTTTCTCTCTCAGTTGCTGGGAGTTGTGGGGAGGACTGTTTTGGATTATTATAGGGGCGGTTTGATGTGCTACTAGTGGACGCATGCGTTTTTTAAACTCTGTGTACAAGTTTTAGTTGCCAAATCGGGTTTGTGATGCTTGTCCTCCCTTGTTTTAAATAATCTGTATCTGTTTAATGTTGTGCTGATAGATACTAGATTATTGCATCATGGAAAGGATACCTGCTTAGTTGTACTCTTTCCCCCTCTTATGGTTTCCCACTGGGTTTTACATAATTGGGGGTTTTGAGGAGGCAATAAGTGGGATGTGCTACTATGGCACCTTTCCGTTTTTTCTGCATTTGTTATCTGATGGCGTTGTGAGCAGGTTTCTTTTGCCTGCTAAACTTGTATTAGCTTGGGGATGGGATTTACCATGGGGGATGGATTGATTGTCTTGGTTACTTCCCTTGGTGGTTGAATCAGGGCAGTCATGTATTCTGAAGTGGATGTCTTATCACAGCTTTTATACTGGTTTTGCTTTTGAAGTGCCATGGAGATGTAGTGCTTGACTCTCATCAAATGGAGTCAAGTAAGTTATGGTATGGGTTTGCAGGCTATTATTTGTTCTTTTTATAATGGCTTGTTTTTCTAAATATGAGAATGGGGTTTGTCCATTTCCATATTTAAGTACGTTTATGTTTTAGTACATTAGAGTATGGTATTTGTTATGCCAATGTTTGTTCCTATAGCTTGGTTAGATGGGGGTGTGTCCCATTTAATTTTTTGTTAAGCTATAGGTTTGTACTCTGCCTTTGTGGCTCTTTTCTTAATAAATTTACCGTTAAGAAAAAAAAAAAAAAAACAAAGTAAATTACCAGGCTTTTATGTTAGGATTTCAGATTCAACTGTATTCTATGTTTATACAGTAACTACAGCCATGCTAAATATGTTAAGTTAGTACCAAAGTTTCTTAATCCCAAGTTGCACCTATTTCAACCCATTGCCGGACACACACATGATGAAAACATATTAAAAGTAACTTAATCGAAATTGAGAAGGGAAAGCTACTACCTTAATGCAGGCTTTCTTGACTTTAAGCGGTTACTGGTAGTTCATAGTTGAGGAACGGATCTGATAGCACGCATATGGCCATCAAACTTGCCACCACCAAATCTGCCGCCACGAAACCTACCGCCATAAAACCTGCCACCACCAAACCATTCCACCACCAAACCTACCACCACCAAACTTACCAAAACCATGATGAGGTGGTGAATAATCATGATACCTAACAGAGTCTCTCCGTCTACCAAACCAACGATCGCGAGGTGGGCTAACCGAAGTCCCATAGTCAAGACCCTGTACTCACGACTTCCATTTCGATGATGATCGGTCGATGCAGAACCTGCACGCATTTTATACCCTAAAAATCCAGTTAAGTCGAAAGCATTAATATAAAGTAACACCAAATCGTACAGGAAAATCCCAAGTATCGTGCCCATAGAAAATCAAGTTAACCAAATTCTGTGAAAGTAATTAACGTTTACACACGGGGTGTGTGGCTTATTACTAAGTGCAATTTTGTTATATGGCCCGTGGTTAGGGGTGTTCAAAAGAACTAGAGAAACTGAAAAAGCGAGCTGATCCTTTTGATCTGAAACCGGAAAAAATCGATAATTGAAGAAACTGGAACCAGAAAAACACAAAACCGAAAGAAACCGTTTATCACGGCTCGGTTTTAACCGCTGTTACTCGGACCGAACTTGTACGGTAATATGAATGTACGCACATAGATATTTATCATAGGATCTATCATTTGAACAAAGGATTTTAAAACTCTTTTAATATAAAATAACATAAGAAACATTGTGAAAATAAGTTGCTTCCCTAAGATGTAAATTAATCTTTACATTTACATAGTCTTACTAATGATGTGGGTATTCACTATTTTTTTTCCATGACTAATAAAGAAAACGTGTATCATAAGTAATGATGACCACTGAAACATCTTTCTTATACGATTGCCTTTAAGTCATACTAATTGAGTCTAGAGTAATACGATTCTTGCGTTCTTCATACATACATCCAGTCTGAACTTATATTGCATCTTGAAAATTCAATTTATCATGATCACAATTGTCACACCCCACCATGGCGGAATATGGGACGCGACGCATGGATATCATCACAACAATAGCGTGTCCATAGAGAGAACTATATGAATTAGAAATATCATAAAAGGTGACACAAATGTCATGACAATATCTCATCAATGCAGGAGTCTAGGTAAGTAGGTAACAGTCCTACCTCTTACCCAAGACAAACAAATAACACAAACAAATCAACATATAGGTTCGTAGTATCAATTATTGAAACAAACAGAAAAATAAACTAAGAAGGAACGGGGATCTCCTTCTAAATGAATTCCTACGCGACTCCAATCCTAGCCACATATGTTCTCACGCTTAACCACTTTATCACCTGAAAGAGACACTAAAACACGTCAACATAATGTTGGTGAGAGTCATAGGTTTAGACTCCAACCGAAAATAGATTATAATAAGTGTTGGAAATACGTTTTTCCAAGGAAAGTCTCGGTCACATCATTATTAGCATAGATCACGAGCTATAGACTATTTAGGACATTGTAACTTGGAGTGACCTCCCTTTGGGGGAGATTGTTGGAAATACGTTTTTACGTATTTAGAAAGGATCGGTCACTCCAATGATATTGGGCTCGTGATCCATTATAGCCCATATAGCCCACATGTAGGATGGGTTATATAAACCTCCCTCCTAGCATGTTAGGAGGGGTTGAACACTTTTCATTTAACAATTCCATCTTTCTTTCTTATTCCTCTCCTTTCTCTCTCATCTTTCTCTCTCTAAGTTCTTCCATTTCTCCATCCATTCAATAGATAATCCAACAATGCCTAATCCTTAGAAAAACACGATCCTACAATTGGTATCAAGAGCTTTGGTTGATTCTTCGGATTGACGTATTTTTATCTATTATTTTGGTGGGTAATTTTTTTTCTTCTTTCTCGATTTGTGTTTATTTGTCTCAAAAGTTCTTAAAAATATCATTTTTTTATTTATTTCATTCTTTTTGTCAATTTTTTTTGTCTCGTAGTATTTGATCTTATTTTATCAACTTATTTTCTCTTTACTGTATTTATCATCTCAAAACTATCAGTTTTTTTATAAAAAGTTATTAAAAAGTATCAGTTTTTTTATTTTATCTTATTTTATCAGTTTTTTTAGTTTATTTTACCTTATTTTATTTTACTGTCTTTATTTTTTTTAAAAAGTATCAGTTTTATCTAAAATATCAGTTTTTATCAAAAGTATCAGTTTTTTATTCTAATATTTTTGTTTTTTAGCATTTTTTTTAACTCGATCTGTCTCTGTTTTGAAACTTCACCCGTCGGAAAAGGGTTTTAAACATTCCGACAGATTTGTCTTTAAGGATTCCGACAAGGGTCTTTCCGTTCACATTCGGACAAGGGTTTCCGATCACATTCCGATCGAGCTTTTCGACACTCATTCCGATGGTGTTTTTATGTTTTGACATTCCGATGGTGTTTTTAATTGTTGACATTTCGATACCTTTCATTTTTAACATTCCGATGGAATCGTAAGTTAGACTCGACTCACTAGATTCGATACTGGACTCAATCAGGACTCACACAGCCTCGAAACACAACACTCACAAGACTCGGACTCTCGACTCCAACATCTAAAACAAACAGACTCACAATCAGCCTCAACTGACCCACAAACACAAACATAGACACCAAGACTGCTCGACTCCAAAAAACACCCTCGAACACAAAACTAACCTTAAAACAAACATCCTCGTCTCACTTGACCTCGACAAAGATCTCAGACTCGTCCAAAAATCAGTAAAGATCTTTAAAGATCTCGTTTGAACATCTAATCATCACAGATCTGTGCTTTTTATCCGAATATCGAATAAAAGTTTATAACAACTATGTTATAACTTATCTTGGTTTCGTTTTCTGGATCAAAGACGGCATGCATCATAGATCTAATGCATTAATTTTCGAATAATAAGAGTAATTAATAACAACTTTGCTATAATCATCTCTGTGCTTCGATTGACCAATTAAACAACAAAACGAAACATGCATTCAGTTAACCTACCCGAGACCTCATTATAGAGATCTAGAAGACAAATTAGTCTTGGTTCTTCACTTTATATATGCCTCGAATCATATTGGTGTTTGTTTTCGTTTTTCATTTTTTTGGATGCGAAGATGAATCAAATTTGAGGTTTGGATGTGTACAGAAATGGAAGGATGAGTTATTTGGTGGTTTGAGTTAACAGATGATGTATTTGTGAGTTTAGATTTGTGAGGTTAGTACATTTGAGAGAAAATATAGATGAAAGAGACGACTTTTGAGATTTGAGTTGTGGAAAGAAGAGGAGACGAAGGATTAAGTGAGGAGAGAGAGATAGGTTTAGGGGTAGGTGTGTGTCTTATCTGTGTTTGAGAGAGAGAGAGAGAGATATAAAGTCAAAGAAGGAGTACATGGGGCGGAGCTAACAATGCATTCAAGGGGTTGAAAAGAAGCCACGCCTTTTTCATATATGCTACTCGTTTCTGTCATAGATGGAGAAAACAAAGCCTTTTAATTCCTTTAAATATCCTGATTTTATTTTTGATATCAATATTTTTGATTTTATTTCGGATTTTAGTTGATTTTATTTTAATACATAGTGGGGTATTTTAACTATTACTTTCTTTAAAGTAATTTATGGGTATTTTAATTGGGTATTATAATAATTTACGGGTATTGTTATTGGAAGAACTCGGGTATTTTTGTATTTTTTAACCGAAAGTGCGTATGTGGTAGTGGGTTAAAAGGATATCAAGTTGTTCATATCAAGTTTATTTTATCAACATTTGAGCCGATAAAAATTATTGAGCCGAGCGAAAGATATTTTTCCAATCAAAGATCCAAGAATTTGTCATCGAACTTTCAATGGATTCTTTGAATTCGACTTTTCAAGAGGAAAAATTGCATAGATTGCAAGACGATACAAGAAGCAGCCACAAGAGAATAGAATCAGGAGGAAAACAGGAACCAAGTAGCATGTCAGGTACATATAATATTCTTCATATGTTGTCTGAAATGAATGCGCTAATTAACAATCCTGCTAATAGTTTTACGACTGCTTCTTTAACCAATTCTGTGTCTAGGACTAAAGAGCTTGAAACCATTTTAGCTCAGCAATCCAAAGAGCTTGAGGATGCCAAAATTGAATTTTCAAAGAAAACGGAGAAATATGAAACATATTTTGAAAAACTTGAAAAGTCAAACGTTGTTCTTGAACGAAAATTGGATCAAACTGTTCTAGATTCCAAAGCTGAAAAGGATAATCTTTTGAAACAAATTAAGTTGCTTGAATCTAAGTTGGCATCCCAAGATGAATTGCTCAAAGAGAATGAGACCTTAAAAGCTTAAGTACATGAAAAGGTCTTTGCTATAGCTGCGTTGAAAAACGAATTGAGGAAAACCAAAGGAACTAGTGTGGACACTAAGCTTGAAAAACCATCAATCTTGGGGAAACCGCCTACAAATCAGTTCGTTAGACAACCGACTGCATTTAGATCCGAGAGACCACAATCCTCGAGACTACGGTTTGCCTCCCAAGTTGATTTGGTTCATCTTTCTAGACTAGTCACTCCTGCAACTAGGCCCAATGTTACCAAAACAGCTTTAGCAAGACCTAATCACATGAGTGCCTCTAGTTTCTCTAAAAACACCAAGACCACGTCTAGAACTATTTCAAATGACGTTCACCATAAATCTGGTCTAAGGGAAGCTATTCAAAAGACACAAGTAAGAGATAAGACTTTCAAACCTAGACAGATGCATTCTAGACTACCCAACACTGCTAACCATAGCATGTCAAATCCTAGGAGCATCAATCAATCGTCCAGGAATTCTAGATCTTACTCGGACATTAAATATGCTACTTGTAAAACATGTAGAAAATGTGTCTTTACGGCAAATCATGATTCTTGTATCAAGAAACTACTTAATGAGGTGAACTCCCCTGCTAGACTTAAATCCCAGTGGGTTGCTAAAATCAAACCCATTGGTGAAATGTGGCGCCCCACTGGTAGAAATTCTACTCTTGTAGGAAACGAGTGCCCTTTAACTAGGATAATATCCGACTTTACTAAGACTGCTAGGAAGGAAATTGAAAAAGATGATACATCACTTAAGCCTGAACTTAAGGTTTTCTATAAACGGAAACGTTTGCCAACTAAGACAAGTGAATCATCCACTCAGGTCGCCTCTGGCACAAGAAAAGACAACTGTGAACCCCTACTTGCTTCTAAGATAGATATCGCTAACCCATATCAAAGCATGCAAACTCCTAATGAGAATGCAGGTACCAAAGTTGATGTTCCAAAAGAACGAAGCGGTCCAATCATTGTATACCGTTCAACTAAGGATACTCTTAGAGTTTGGTTGCTGAAGAAGAAGATATCGGAGAAACAAGTGTCTCAGGGGATTCATGGTTAAGCTTACACAAAGGACTTATAGTCACATCACAGACTATAACTCGCTCTTCAAAGAAAGGAACGTTTATCGCCGATGGTAAACTTATCCTAACAACGAGAAATTAATTTTTCTCGGGCATGAGCTTATATCAAAAACATTCAAAGTTTTTAGGCTCATGCACAATGGCTCACATTCAAATTACAGTCTGTGACCCGATCTTCAGAGAAAGGGAAGTTTATCTACGCAACGATAACTTACCCTCAAAACGAGAAATTAATTTTTCTCGGACACGAGCTTACATTAAAACCATTCAAAGGTTTCTAGCTCGTGTATATGGCTCCTCGTTAAATGACAGACGATGACCCGGACATTAGAGACAGGGAAGTTTATCTACGCAACGATAACTTACCCTCTTAACGAGAAATTAAGTTTTCTCGGGCATGAGCTAAATTTAAAAACATTCGAAGTTTTTTAAGCTCATGCACTATGGTTCATCATTCAATATCAGATGATGACCCGATTTTCAAATAAAGGAAAGTTTATCGCCGATGATAAACTTATCCTCAAAAACGAGAAATTAAATTTTCTCGGACACGAGCTTACTTTAAAACTATTCAATGGTTCTAAGCTCGTGTAAAATTGGTTCATTATTAAATATCAGACGATGACCCGATCTTTAGAGAAAGGAAAGTTTATCACCGATGATAAACTTATCCTCACAACAAGAAAGTAATTTTTCTCGGGCATGAGCTTATGTTAAAAACATTCGAAGTTTTTTAAGCTCATGCACAATGACTTACAGTTAAATATCAGACTGTAACTCGGACTTCAATTTTAGGAAAGCTTATCATTAAAGATAGCTTATCCTCGTAACGGGAAATTAAATTTTCTCGGTCATGAGCTTGTATTAAAATATTCCAAGTTTTAAGCTCAGAAAGGAAAGTGTATCTTTTAAATAAGAGAACTTTTCCTCATAACGAGAAATTCATCTTTCTCGGTCATGAGCTTTCTGTTAAAACATTCAAAGTTTTCAAGCTCATGAACACGACTTCTAAGTAAATGTCAACTTAGGACTCGTTCCTCAGTTAAAAGGAAAGTTTATCGCCGATGATAAACTTATCCTTAATAACGGGAAGTTTACAACTTCTCGGACTTGAGCTCGTTAAGTAAGATATACAACATCTTAAGCTCAACTAATTGGTTCTCAAAACTTTGAACATAATTTTTCGAGAATTTCTCAAAAGGTTTTTCTAAATCTTTCAAAATTGTGTGTTCAAAAATGTTTTGATAAAAAGAGCATGTCTTCTGGAATCGATAATATTTACGATACTAGAAATGTCATTCAATAATGACACGGGGTTGTAAATAAAGTTCGAGCAGAAGTTCAAATGATTTAAAACATGTTCAAAATGGTTTGCTATTATTTCAGATAGTAACCCGCTTTTCATATTCAAGTCAAGCATTTCACCGGAAAGCTTTGACTCAACAACGGGAATTAATTTTCTCGGGCATGGTTTACTTTATAACCATGTAAGGGATTGTATTTACTTTATAACACAATCTAACACGGATATATGTACGATTCAGTGCATTTATTTGTTAAAACAAGAGAAGTCTTGTTTTTATGAAGTTATCATCTCCACCAACCGTAGCAACTTACAATTGATATCTACATACTCGACGATGCGACTACTCAAACGGTGACTATAGCTCTTTCAATAGAACACGGGTCAACAATTGAGGGGGAGCAATTTGTCCAACATTCCGAATCCTTGATGCCGAGAGTGCCAAGTTCACATATTGGTGTCAAGACAATGATATCAATCATACACATGGAGTCAAGAGATAACTTCAGACATGACGAGGTGACCAACATTCGTGAACAAGAACCATGTGAATCTTTCATATGATGTTCTTCATCATTCAGGTCCAACCTCATAAATCGCTAATCTTGTGAATACATTATCATATATGATCTTTGCACGTGATAAATACCTTACACTTGTGTTTAAAAAGTATTTTATTTACGTTTCAAGTACACCCGCATTAATTTGAGGGGGTTCTTGTGTAATTCATGAAGATAATTGGCTTTGCATTTTTCTTCCCAAATTTTCTTAAAATGCTATTAAATCAACTGATATTAAAAACATCGATTGGGTTAACATTTTTAATATGGGGGAGAAAATGTAATTTAATATGGGAAATGATTATCACAAATGGTTTGACTTAACGTGCTGGCTCATCCGACATGTGCGAAATGTTATCGGATACTGTGGCATATGTTAAGGGGGAGAAAAATGGATTTGCACTTCAAAATGGATTTCATGGTGACATATACTTACCCAAAACATCTCTATTCACGACGGTGAAGATTGTGGTGACATAAGGATGGTAGGATAGGTTAAAGTCCAATGATTCCTCTTGAACCGGAGGAATCTTCCCAAGGACATTCCATAGCTAGAAATAGTAGTCCATAGGAAAGATGGAGAAAGATTGTGAACGTAGCTGAATGCCGACCAAGTACTTAAGTTAGCACTGGAACAATCACAACAAGGTGCTAGTGATGACGTATTGGTAAGCGTTGAAGGGGTTGAAGAATGAAAAAGAATTGTAAAGATAAAGGGTGTAAAGAAAGAAGCCCTCCTTACAACTTAGGCAGAAACCGGGTCAATACATATGCTATTAAGATCATTGTTTAATAATTCTTGATATTGAAGACAAACATCATGGACCCAGTGATGCAAGGCACAACCCATCCCAGCTAACTCAGATATCTCTTAAAAGATATTTGTTTTAATCACACGGAGACAACACATTATCTATTGATTTATTCACTCCGAATAAATTGGTATTGAAATGGTGGCACTCCTCTCCAGCCTCCGATCACTAAAAATCCAAAATGTACGATTGAGTCTAGAGCCATTTGAGATCGTCAAATATCTCATTAGGACACACTTTCATATTTCCTTGCTTCTTCACACACTGTGAAAAGTAAGAAAGATCTTAAGAGTCCTACGCAAAATCTTCATGATCTTGCCTGAACATCCGAGTAATACGAAAGTATTTACAATGAAGATGGAAATCCTTCTTGAGCGGATATCAAAAAGCTCATGGTAGGTGACTTGTGCGATTCTTTATGAATAAAACTTGTGATAACTGGAAAGCAACAGTGGTTTAATTCTTAAATGAATTTAAACACGTTCCAGGCCTCTACGCAATATCTTAGTGATCTTGCCAGAACACTCAGAGTGATACCTTAGTGTTCACAGTGATGAGTGGAAATCCTTCTAGTGTTAACCTCAAACAGCACTTGGTAGGTAACTTGCAAGATTCTATACGAATCAAGCTCGTGACAACTGGAAAGCAACGATAGTGCGGTTCTTAATTGAATTTCACTTGTTCCAGGAACATGAATTGACGGCTTCAAATCATGCGGATATTATTATCCTAATGATTCACTCTTTACGTTCGCAGTCAGCTTTGGACGGTCGAGTAAAGAGAACGGGTTTACCCGCGAAATCTTGTCAAGGAGGTTCTTTATTGAAACTACATGCCACAAGTACGATATTTAATATCGTCCAACGGTCTTCACCGACCGGAGGTAAAATGCTACCGAATTAGAATGAAATGTTCAAGGCCATTTCATCCCTGTATATGGTTTGTTGCTAACTGTCTTATGCAGCATAACAAGAAGGTGCCATTACGGTGTACAATCCAGAAGAAGTCGTCACCACATGCTTATACTGCATACACTCAGTACTTCAACGAATTCAAGAAAGTCTGAAGGTCAAGTCTTCCACTGTATCAAACTCTGAAGCTTTCAAGAATTATAAAGGTATAAGTATGTGGAACATGAAGTCATGAAGAGGCGAATATCACAAGTGATGAATGCACAAGGTCAAGGCAAGGAAACATGCTCAAGGCTAAAGTCAAAGATCACATCAAGCATATTCACAAGAACAAGATCGAAGACTCAAGCATAGTATGCTAGGTTTAAGATTTTGTAAAATGGTGTGACCTCCCTTTGGGGGAGATTGTTGGAAATACGTTTTTCCAAGGAAATTCTCGGTCACATCATTATTAGCATAGATCACGAGCTACAGACTATTTAGGACATTGTAACTTAGAGTGACCTCCCTTTGGGGGAGATTGTTAGAAATACGTTTTTACGTATTTAGAAAGGATCGGTCACTCCAATGATATTGGGCTCGTGATCCATTATAGCCCATATAGCCCACATGTAGGATGGGCTATATAACCCCCCTCCTAGCATGTTAGGAGGGGTTGAACACTTTTCATTTAACAAATTCATCTTTCTTTCTTATTCCTCTCCTTTCTCTCTCGTCTTTCTCTCTCTAAGTTCTACCATTTCTCCATCCATTCAATAGACAATCCAACAATGCCTAATCCTTAGAAAAACACGATCCTACAATAAGCTATGAACAACCATAAACCACTAAACATATGGACAATGTGCTACAAATATGCATTAACAACTAACATTCAAGATCAATCATTCCAAACCAAATCCAAGGCTTCTAGCCTTACCAAACACCATGGTACCATAGGCGCCCATACACCTATGTACCAATCCCAAGGCCCCGCCTTGTCATTATCCATTGGTCTCATAGATGCTCACACATCTATGTACCTCCCCAAGGCCCCGCCTTGTCAACATCCCCTTGGTACCAAGTCAAACCATAATAACTGAGATGGTACGTGTCCCCCGATCCAAATCATAAACACAATCAAGAATCACATAGCAGTTAATCACATAAGTGCACACACAAGTCCATCACAAACCATAAAAACATTCACAGCATTAGTTACAAAACCATACAGTGTCTCTTCCATCCCATCTGGAAGTGAAAATCATTAAAAGATATGGACTATGAAACTCACCTGATTGAGCTTCTCCAAAATTCCGCGCACTAGCAAAAAGCTAACAAACAAAAGCACATAATCAAAACATGAACCAAACACTAAGATGGCTCATCAACCTATGATGGACATCTAACCTTCTCCTATATATATACCTCATTTATATGCTCTAAGCATATCATTACACCCCTCTATAAAGCCCTCAGTTTACTCATAACCCGTCCCGTTAACATTTTACCCAAAACAGTCCCGGTTTTTAGGTCTCCAAACTATAAGCCAAACGCCCACCTAAACATACCCATGATTTCTTTAAAGGAAACCCTATGCCCTTACATATGTTAGCTAACTCCTCCCTTTTGCCCCAACCTTAAAGCTACTGTTAAGGCCCCGATATATATATATATATATATATATATATATATATATATATATATATATATATATATATATATATATATATATATATATATATATATATATATATATATATATATATATATATATATATATATATATATATATATATATATATATATATATATATATATATATATATATATATATATATATATATATATATATATATATATATATATATATATATATATATATATATATATATATATATATATATATATATATATATATATATATATATATATATATATATATATATATATATATATATATATATATATACTTCTGCCTATCCGCATTTTACCGATTTTGAACATACAAAAAGTTTGTTATGATTAGGGGGTCTTACCCTAACCCATTTGCTTAGACACCCTTCACGTCTCTTATTTAATATATAAACCAACACCCATGCTCTTTAGTGTACTCCTAAGTACCCCAATCACCTTAAAACATTAAATTAAACCCGACTGATTTCAAAACTATTTTGACCTCCGACTGATGTAACCTGTTTTTGACCCACTTCCCTACCTCTAATTTAGTTCTCGTTTCTTGCATTTGAAATCCAACTCAATTACCTTTCCAGGGATACTTGGATCGCAAAATAAGAGTTTGTAGAACTCTGGATATGATCAAAACAATTGACCTAAAATTCTGCCTAGTTTTTAAAAAACGAATTTAACATAATTAGTCTAATTAGTTACCCATAACTTGTTTAATTATAAACCCTAAATAATCTAATCAATATTATATCATTAAAACTCAGATTTTAATTTATACATAATCATAGATTCATCATGTATTGATTTATAAATGCATAAAAACAATTTAATTAAAAAGGGATTGAAGATTTTACCTTAAAAATAATGGAAGATCTTTATCTTTGAAACCCTAATTGGCCACCATTGTTAAAATTCGACTATGAGATGTTATGGGGGTGAAAAATCTGGTTATTTTGCTTATGGGGTGGGTTTTGTTAAGTCCTAAAGGCCCCTTAATCCCATTACAAGTCCATTGGGCCTGTTTTTCCTTTTTTTCCCTTTTCTTTCTTTTTAATCGGCCTAAACCGACTTTAACATATATTTTTCTATTTTTTTTGTTTTTATTACTTATTATTATGTTATTAATAATACCTTAATTTATTTCAGCTCTTAAAGCCTCCGAAACCTTAAAACTAGTCAATTTTACGCGTATACCGAAAAACGTAAAATATACAGTTTTTAAAAAAATCTTAAATTTTGAAATAAACTTTATAACTAAGTCCTAAATGACTTAAAACCATCCCAAAAAATACTCACATGACTAAACACCTTACCCGAGACCTCTAAATGCTAAACCCCAAATCGTAAAAAAAAACGATTTACTATAATACTTATACGTATACGTAAAACACCAAACACCATTTCATTTCATAGTCACTAATTTGTGAGCTCATGAACATGAAATAACCGTTCCTCGATTTACTTATGAGTACTTTATACCCATAAACGATATCCACACCAACCTCGTTCACGCAAAATAACATGTAAACACGCAAATCACATAGTCACACATAAATTAACCTTAAAATAAGACCAAGTGACGAACCTCAAAACCACGGTTGTCACATCACTCCATCCTAATAGAAATCTCGTCCCGAGATTTACTCCTTAGGATCGTCGTTATCAATTAGCTGAGGATACTTGCTCCTCATAAATCCTTCCCGTTCCCACATGAACTCTAGTCCACGTTCCAAATTCCATCTACCCATAACTACGGTATATTACCCTTTTTATCCAACGTCCTAGCTTCACGACCCAAAATCTCTATCGGCTCTTGATAAAACAAAGACTCGTATCCATACTAATATCATCTAACGGTACTTGCAAGTCAGTTCTTGCTAAGCATTTCCTCAAGTTTGATGCTCAACCTATACGCCACTAGCCCAATCCTTTCTAGGATTTCAAATGGACCCACAAATCTAGGTGCTAACTTCCCTTTTCTTTCCAAACCGCATCACCCCTTTCCATGGTGAAACCTTTAGCATAACTTTATCTCAAATCTCAACGGCTTACGCCTCTTGTCCGCATAGCTCTCTTGTCGGTTCTTTGCTATTTTCAACCTCTACTTAGTCACTGCCACCACCTCCATAGTTTTCCGATCCACCTCCGGTCCAATACGTTGGCCGCTTCTAACTTCATCCCACTGTAACGGTGATCCACCTCATCTCCTATGAATTAACTCCAGCAGTTTCTACTACAATTCCTATCACCATACCTGTAAAACCCGCATGCTTTTACCATAAATAGTACCATTAAGATCGTACGTGCTAGATTAAAAACTTCCCTTTTATAGTATGATCACATTCATGTGCTATTATTTAAGTATTACATACGTGCACGAACACGATAAGTATCGATTACGTACGAACACATGATAAGTATTTAGCAATAATTAACCATATACGTAATTAAAACACGAACTAATATTAATTACGTATATATATAATTATTACGAACATGAATAAATAATATATTTAGTCACGATCAGAAACTAATTAAATTACGTAAACTACGTAACACGTAATCACGGACATTTAACGATTATTATTATTATGTATAACTAATTTAACACGACAATTAATTATATACATAATAATTACGTTTAACACGGGTAATTATAACTAAGAAACTTCCGACACATTTAATACTCGTTTACGCGTACCATTTTAACAAAACGCGACTTCATAAAATTACAAGTGTTAAGGGGCTGCTTTCGACAAATGAGAAAAGAAGTGGGACTTGGGCCAAGGCCCAAGTGTTTGCTCTTGGCCGTGTATAACAAACAAAAGGGACGGGGGTTGTTTTTTTTCCTCTATGTCGACACAAAGAAACACAAACAGAAACCCTAATTTAGAAAACAAAGCAGCCGCCACATATTCTCTTTCTTCTTCTTCCATGCTGCGGCCAAAACCTAAGAAAACAAGAAGATTGGATCGTGTGTTTCAATCCAGAGATCAAGGAATGCAAGTGTTTGACATCCTAAACCCTAAATACGATTTGTAAGTATATAAAACCCTAATTCGTTTTTTTTTCTTTTCTTTTAATCCGAGTTCTTGGAAATTAAAACATGTTAAACGAATATTATGAGGCGGGTTTGTATGTCGGGATGTTGCTGTGTTGTTTGGCACATAAACCGAGAGTCAAAAGACTCTCGGTGATGAGTTACAGCCACCAGCCGCAACCCTAAAAGGGTGCTGGCCGGTTTGGTCTAACAGTAGGAACCCTCGCAGGGGTTTGTACTAGCAGTGGGAACCGAGACCTTGGGGGTCTCGGTGGGATTATTATAACTAGCAGGGGAAACGAACCACAGACAGGGGGAAACCCAGAACTGCCAGTGGGAAAACTGGCA
The DNA here is from genome assembly GCA_025667525.1 of Glebionis coronaria. Lineage (NCBI taxonomy): Eukaryota > Viridiplantae > Streptophyta > Magnoliopsida > Asterales > Asteraceae > Glebionis > Glebionis coronaria. The sequence goes on along the minus strand of JANFOE010000122.1, from coordinate 1,328,214 downwards.
GTTAAGGGTGCGTTTGGCAGTGGGGTTTCAACAGGTTTAAGGGTTGTTTGGTTTTGGGTTTTAAAACAGGTTTAAGGGTACGTTTGGCAAACTGTTTTATAAAACATAACTAAAGGGCTGTTTGGTTCGGCTTTGTATAAAAACACACACGTTTTCACGGGATTTCACGGGTTCGTTTTACGACAACGTTTTAATAAATAATACTTTAGTACGGGTTATGATTTTACAAGTTATTAGCCTTAACATGTATATTAATTTTCAAGATAAACAAAATTAATAAAACCCGACTTATTATTACAAGATTAATTATTTCAAGTTAATTAAATTAATTTAACATGCTATATAATTAATTTAATTAAAACATGGACTTAGGTTTATTATTACTAATTAATAATACATGATTTTAACCTAAGTATTTTAATCATGAAAAATTAGACTAAGTAATTAATTAATTATTAAAACCAAGATCTATAATTAATTAATTCTCAAGACTTAGGTTATATTAATATAATTAATAATGCATGTTTTAACCTAAGTATTTATATCTTTATTTAATTAAATCACATTATATTTAATTAAATGCCTTTAACCTATAGTTTATTTAAATGACATGTAATAATTAATAAACTATACTTTATATCATTACGACTTAGAATATTAATCAGTACACACTTAAGCTTATTAATTAGCCTATTTAACCAGATTATATCTATTTATGGAAACTCTCTATTTTTAGAAACTATTTAATTAAGGCAGCTAATCTATTTATGGAAACTTTCAATTTTTAGAAACTTATCTATTTTAAGCAGTAATTCTATTTTTGGGAACTTTCTATTTTTGAAACTTTCTATTTTTGGAAACCTTCTATTTTGTAAAGTTACTTAATATTGCTCAGTAAGCATAATAATACATGAAATACCAGAAATACTTAATCAGATTATTCAGAATATAAGGTAAACACAGATTATAGCTTACAACAGTAAAACACGACTTAAGACATATAAAATAAGTTAAGACAAGACATAAAACCCAGTACGTATCCAGTGATTCGATACTTATACACGTGTGTATTCATGTAGCATTAGTGATCCAGAAGTAGGATTCTCTCTTCCGTTCATTCACTGGACTTGAGGTACGGATTCCCGTCCTTTCAGTATGGACATTCTTTCCTTATTAGGATTTCCCCGTATGCAGCCAACTGTTTTCCCCAATATTTGTTTTATTGTTTTGAACTGCTTATGTTTAATTAGCATAATCTATAGCCTATACAAGCATGACCAGTTTCACCTAGTTATGGAGGTACCATAACCATAACATTGGAGGCACCAATGTTATGACTTCCCCACGGCGGAGTGATTGCTCGTGGCGTCCCTTTTCAGTTTTGGCCATATTATTATATCATGTGGGGCGTATGGGTGCATCCTAGTTACATGTTTTATTCAGTATTTCATGGTGAATGTGGTGTGTGCCTTGCATCCTTCACAAGGAGTTGATCCCTCCTACCCAGACCAGTATATTAATTAGAGGCATCCCCTCTAATCAGCATGATGAGGTCACCCCTCCAAGTATTCATGCACGTGACCTTTTCATGACCTATATGGGCTATGGTATATTTATGTTAAAACAGTTTTCATAAGATAAACATAAGGCTTTTCAAACTATAAAACTAGTTTCTTAATACTTAACCAGTTTACTCAGAACTTAGTCTTCCGCTGTTATATGTTACATGCTTATCCTATTTCATGCTATATTGTATATCCGTGCACTAAGCGTTTTGCTCAGCCGTTACTTTCCTTTCCATGTCCCAAAACGGCAGGTACCCAAGACTCGAGCATTTGGAGGACATGCATAGGATGGAAGCTGCCATAGACTTCTTCTCCTGTTTCCTTCATATATTTATGCTTGTTTAGTCTTTCATTCAGTTCATTTACTTTGTTATGTTTTGGGCTTATGTTTGGGAACCGATGTTTGATTCCGGTTTTTCCCTATGGTCATGTATGTTTTACTACATATTACCTTGCATGCTTTGATGACACGCCATAATTACGCGTGACATTCCATTTATCAAAATGGGGTGTTACAATTATGGTATCAGAGCCAAGGCTTCGACCTGTAGGCTCTAAAACTCGACCTGTGACTAGTGGGTAGTCACCAAGAGCTTCCTAAGCCAACGATTGTTATTCCACGTATTGATGTTTCAGCGCGTTGTTGTTTTAACCATTATGTTTTCAGCACCTTTTTGTTTTAGCCATGACGTTTTCAGCACCTTGTTGTTTTCACCATGATGTTTTCACTAGTATCGTCTTACTAATATGGAATGAACAACCGTCATCCATACTTAGTTACGTTTCATTGTCTATGCATGATGTTCCTCGTGAACTGTGACGATGTGGACTGACCCCAGTAGTTCATAATTTTCACATAAAATTTTTTCTGTTAAGTTTTGACAATGACTTTTAATTATTATGTTTCATGCATTCATGCATTTATATCATATGTCATCTGTTGCAGGAATTTTGACTAAGTAATGGTTGGTACAGGACTGGCCCTATTTAGTCGCATGTGCTTTTATCGAAACTTTTAACTTTGGGACCGACCCATAGGCGTCCCCTCGCCATGTCTTTTGTTTTGGAACCGACACATAGGCGTTCCCTCGCACATATAAAGGTTTTATAAAACTACATTACGCATTCATGCACTGTTTTTCTTGCATAAAATTTTTCTCATGATTTAAATTGGCATAAAAAAATTTTCATGTCCCATCATAAGTTATTATGTTTTTATGTCAAGTATGCCTTCATACTGTCATGGTTAACTTCAGTTTCATGCTGATTATGGTATACACTTCTTCGTAATAGATGGTTTCATGTTTCCTCATGATAATTCCGTCTTCATGTTGATTATGTTTCACGCCTCTTTTGTTATTTACGTTGTCCTGCAAAACATTGTTAGATTTCTTGAATCATGCTTTCATGATAGTCATGGATGGTTTCCATGGATCATGCTGTCAGGAAAATCATCGTTGAATTTTGTGTAACCACACTTTAGCGTTTCTCGATGCAACCAGAATGATGTCTATGCTAATGATGCCAGGTTATCATGATGGTTTTCCTAACCGTTTAACCGGTATACTTTCCTTAAATCATGACAAATGATCGACCCCATACCGATCATTTCATGTGCATTCCATGTGTACTCCACGTACCGTATTTCATGTGTATTACATGTACCTTAATCCATGTGTATTCCACTTGCAATACTCCACGAGTATTCGCTAGTCGATTCTAAATCATCTCAGGCGTATGTTCACTTGCTGATATTCTACAAGGTTGTCGATGCCGCTCATAGCTTGGAGATGTTACTGAAGGTTGATGCTGCTGATGGTGGGAGACGCTACGAGATACTGATGCTGATGCTGTTCACAACCTGGAGATCCTAAAAGACGAAGACAAAGGTGTCGGAGCAAAGCAATTGGACGAGAAGATGCTTCACCATCAGACAATTCCCATTAATCATTGTCCCAAATTCTTAGTTACATGTCACACATCGTTCGGCTGTCATTTCAGCCATATGAGTGCAAACCATTACCAGCCGGCCACTCAGCTGAATATTTACATGAGTCACTGTCATGAGAATGACCGTCATGGAACCGACAGACAAGATGATAGTAACCACTACTATGACAGCAACTATCCTAGAAATCGCAACCGAGGCTCCGGCCACGGACGTGATCAGACATACAAATGATCAGACATACAACCGATCCACCAATTCTGGCATATTAACCTAATATTTGTAGTTCTAATTGTTTCACATCTCGAGACACATGTCAAGACATCAGTCAAGACACATGTCTCATGTATACTTTCTGAGGACACATGTCAAGATACCAGTCAAGATATATGTCACGCTTACGTTTCTCAAGACACGAGTCAAGACACATGACTCACGTCTAATTATGGAACATTTCTAAGAAATTCAGGGTACCCTCCAAGGGTATATCTATGTTGTTGTGCCATGTATTAATCAGGCCACAAGAATTTTAATACCATTATCGGCGCATCAGTGAGAACTGTCACGTTGCCGATGTCACTTTCATTTATTTCACCATAGTTCATATATTCATAACCATGAAGGACGCCTTTCGTATTCCCACGCATACGAAGGTTTTCCTTCAGCTTAATGATAAGATCGAAGCTGCTAACGCATTTCCTCGGACAGACACGAGATGAATTTTATCCTAATTATGTACTATGAACACCACACCATGCTATGATTCATAATTATGTACAGTAATGTTCAGACTCTTGAATACATTCAGCTTGATTTTCCATCAGGAAAATCTGTACAAATTATCTATGCTTTTCAAGCACGTGCTTTGTTAGCCATAATTGCTAAAATTTTCTAGCTGTCAGTAACACACGACTACTAAGGTCCTTTTACGCATAACCAACGAATTATTCCAAAATTGTTCCTTACACTCCAGAAGAACCTTCAAGGAGAAGGATGGTACCATGAGATTATGTGTCGACTACCTTCGACTTAAACAAATCACCATTCATGACCGTTATTCTCCTCCACATATTGACATCATGTCCAATCAACCGTATGGTGTTAATCACTTTTCCAAGATCGAACTCACGATCATGCTGCCAACAGTGACGAGTGAAAAAGCAGGACATGTCCATGACTGCTATTCGTACACGACTCGGTCATGCTAGATTTATGATTTTGAATTAGTCTCATCAATGCTCCAACCGCATTATGGACTTAATAAATTGAGTTTCCATGAACTCCTAAACAAATTCATCAGCGTTTTCATTGAGGATAACCTGATTTCCTCTAAGCCCAGAGAAGGACAGGAGGATCATATCTGCACTATGTTGCAAATTCTATGACAAGAGAAATTTTACCCTAGAAAATTTTCCAATATCAATTCTGTTTGATTACAGAGACATGCTGAATCACATGGGTTTCTACGGTTAATCTTACCATGACTCAGCTTATACGTAAAGGAGAGAACCCTACACTACATTAGGTGTTCTATAAAATCCTACGCTAGGAGAAGTCTAGATTCAGAAACTCAGAGTTTCACAACCTTCTATGTATCAAGTTTCTACGAAGCAGGATACACTTACGTTCATATCTTCATACCTGTTATGCAAACAGGCTAAGATAGGACACCAACAGACTGGTATGCCTTCATCATCTGAAATTGTGAATTGAAATGGGACAATATCTCCATGGATTTTGGTTACCAGATTAACGCAAACTCAGAAGAAGCATGATGCTATCTGGGTTATTGCAAACAGTTGATCAAGTCTGCAGAATACATACATCCGCAAGGATTGCAGAACCAACAGAGTGATCGGACATGTTCCAGCCAATGCTCATCCGACCACTGGGTAATCCCTCAGCTATCGGGTAAGACAAAGATTCGTAATTGTACTCCTAACTTACTTCACGTCTTCATTCTAATTCCACGACTTGCTTTCGCGCTCACATTCATGACACTATTCACGTTCATGATCGTATTTTGGCTTACGATTTTACGTTCATTTCTTTTCTCATTCTGGGAAGTTTGCAAGAACTTGAGAGACCAGACCCAAGTTTAGTATAACTCTCCATCATCAGATAGACGTTTCACGTCATATTCCACGTCTCACCTTGTAGCGTTTGGCGTTACCGCCATTATATTCTATGATCACGATATGTTTCACATGTCATGTTCATTCTACGTTCCTCATATCATGATCAAGATATGTTACACGTATCATGGATCACGATATGTTTACTCATACTACACTCGCCATATCTCCACGTAGCACGTTCAAAAATTTTCACGTATCACGCTCAAAATTTTTCACGTACTACGTTTCTTTATGTCTCGCGCATCATTTCTATTTATCAGTCAAGTCAGATTGTCTTGCATCGTAACGTTTCAGTTACCCTTGCACGTTAACTCTTATTTTCCTCGATCGAATTTAGGGGATCTATCTTCCGTTGATAACCAAGAATTTCTTCGTATTCCAAGTCAAGGTCAGGAGGACCAAGATTTATCATTAGTGTCAGGATCTTCTGAAGGAACCGTTCCAAGAGGGAGGCCACTTGGAAACGGACAAGTTCATCCGAACTTCTTATCCATTTTTCTCTTATCGATTAGATATGTCCTTTCAGTCACGTCACGTTCCATGACTTTTCAAGACATGTCATGTTCCGCGTTCTTTCTGCCAGATCACATGCACGTTCATTATCTCACATACCCTCTCAGTCTTTATTCGGGTGTGTTCTGCTTTCAGTTACGTTATCTATAATTCGGGGACGAATTATTCTTTTTAGGGGGAAGAATTGTAAAACCCGCATGATTTTACCATGAATAGTACCATTAAGATCGTACGTGCTAGATTAAAAACTTCCCTTTTATAGTATGATCACATTCATGTGCTATTATTTAAGTATTACATACGTGCACGAACACGATAAGTATCGATTACGTACGAACACATGATAAGTATTTAGCAATAATTAACCATATACGTAATTAAAACACGAACTAATATTAATTACGTATATATATAATTATTACGAACATGAATAAATAATATATTTAGTCACGATCAGAAACTAATTAAATTACGTAAACTACGTAACACGTAATCACGGACATTTAACGATTATTATTATTATGTATAACTAATTTAACACGACAATTAATTATATACATAATAATTACGTTTAACACGGGTAATTATAACTAAGAAACTTCCGACACATTTAATACTCGTTTACGCGTACCATTTTAACAAAACGCGACTTCATAAAATTACAAGTGTTAAGGGGCTGCTTTCGACAAATGAGAAAAGAAGTGGGACTTGGGCCAAGGCCCAAGTGTTTGCTCTTGGCCGTGTATAACAAACAAAAGGGACGGGGGTTGTTTTTTTTCCTCTATGCCGACACAAAGAAACACAAACAGAAACCCTAATTTAGAAAACAAAGCAGCCGCCACATATTCTCTTTCTTCTTCTTCCATGTTGCGGCCAAAACCTAAGAAAACAAGAAGATTGGATCGTGTGTTTCAATCCAGAGATCAAGGAATGCAAGTGTTTGACATCCTAAACCCTAAATACGATTTGTAAGTATATAAAACCCTAATTCGTTTTTTTTCTTTTCTTTTAATCCGAGTTCTTGGAAATTAAAACATGTTAAACGAATATTATGAGGCGGGTTTGTATGTCGGGATGTTGCTGTGTTGTTTGGCACACAAACCGAGAGTCAAAAGACTCTCGGTGATGAGTTACAGCCACCAGCCGCAACCCTAAAAGGGTGCTGGCCGGTTTGGTCTAACAGTGGGAACCCTCGCAGGGGTTTGTACTAGCAGTGGGAACCGAGACCTTGGGGGTCTCGGTGGGATTATTATAACTAGCAGGGGAAACGAACCACAGACAGGGGGAAACCCAGAACTGCCAGTGGGAAAACTGGCAGTTAAGGGTGCGTTTGGCAGTGGGGTTTCAACAGGTTTAAGGGTTGTTTGGTTCTGGGTTTTAAAACAGGTTTAAGGGTACGTTTGGCAAACTGTTTTATAAAACATAACTAAAGGGCTGTTTGGTTCGGCTTTGTATAAAAACACACACGTTTTCACGGGATTTCACGGGTTCGTTTTACGACAACGTTTTAATAAATAATACTTTAGTACGGGTTATGATTTTACAAGTTATTAGCCTTAACATGTATATTAATTTTCAAGATAAACAAAATTAATAAAACCCGACTTATTATTACAAGATTAATTATTTCAAGTTAATTAAATTAATTTAACATGCTATATAATTAATTTAATTAAAACATGGACTTAGGTTTATTATTACTAATTAATAATACATGATTTTAACCTAAGTATTTTAATCATGAAAAATTAGACTAAGTAATTAATTAATTATTAAAACCAAGATCTATAATTAATTAATTCTCAAGACTTAGGTTATATTAATATAATTAATAATGCATGTTTTAACCTAAGTATTTATATCTTTATTTAATTAAATCACATTATATTTAATTAAATGCCTTTAACCTATAGTTTATTTAAATGACATGTAATAATTAATAAACTATACTTTATATCATTACGACTTAGAATATTAATCAGTACACACTTAAGCTTATTAATTAGCCTATTTAACCAGATTATATCTATTTATGGAAACTCTCTATTTTTAGAAACTATTTAATTAAGGCAGCTAATCTATTTATGGAAACTTTCAATTTTTAGAAACTTATCTATTTTAAGCAGTAATTCTATTTTTGGGAACTTTCTATTTTTGAAACTTTCTATTTTTGGAAACCTTCTATTTTGTAAAGTTACTTAATATTGCTCAGTAAGCATAATAATACATGAAATACCAGAAATACTTAATCAGATTAATCAGAATATAAGGTAAACACAGATTATAGCTTACAACAGTAAAACACGACTTAAGACATATAAAATAAGATAAGACAAGACATAAAACCCAGTACGTATCCAGTGATTCGATACTTATACACGTGTGTATTCATGTAGCATTAGTGATCCAGAAGTAGGATTCTCTCTTCCGTTCATTCACTGGACTTGAGGTACGGATTCCCGTCCTTTCAGTATGGACATTCTTTCCTTATTAGGATTTCCCCGTATGCAGCCAACTGTTTTCCCCAGTATTTGTTTTATTGTTTTGAACTGCTTATGTTTAATTAGCATAATCTATAGCCATATACAAGCATGACCAGTTTCACCTAGTTATGGAGGTACCATAACCATTACATTGGAGGCACCAATGTTATGACTTCCCCACGGCGGAGTGATTGCTCGTGGCGTCCCTTTTCAGTTTTGGCCATATTATTATATCATGTGGGGCGTATGGGTGCATCCTAGTTACATGTTTTATTCAGTATTTCATGGTGAATGTGGTGTGTGCCTTGCATCCTTCACAAGGAGTTGATCCCTCCTACCCAGACCAGTATATTAATTAGAGGCATCCCCTCTAATCAGCATGATGAGGTCACCCCTCCAAGTATTCATGCACGTGACCTTTTCATGACCTATATGGGCTATGGTATATTTATGTTAAAACAGTTTTCATAAGATAAACATAAGGCTTTTCAAACTATAAAACTAGTTTCTTAATACTTAACCAGTTTACTCAGAACTTAGTCTTCCGCTGTTATATGTTACATGCTTATCCTATTTCATGCTATATTGTATATCTGTGCACTGAGCGTTTTGCTCAGCCGTTACTTTCCTTTCCATGTCCCAAAACGGCAGGTACCCAAGACTCGAGCATTTGGAGGACATGCATAGGATGGAAGCTGCCATAGACTTCTTCTCCTGTTTCCTTCATATATTTATGCTTGTTTAGTCTTTCATTCAGTTCATTTACTTTGTTATGTTTTGGGCTTATGTTTGGGAACCGATGTTTGATTCCGGTTTTTCCCTATGGTCATGTATGTTTTACTACATATTACCTTGCATGCTTTGATGACACGCCATAATTACGCGTGACATTCCATTTATCAAAATGGGGTGTTACAATACCTAACGGCTTCCATCCTCTACGGATTTTCCATCATTCAAAAGTTCTCCCAACCTTAAACACATCCAATGGTATATGAAGGATTGCATAACCAAAAGCTTCCCATAATATTCACAAGAAACATGTCATAACCACCACCTTATCCTTGCTTTCCCATGCTCGGCACCAAGTAACTAACCATCCTTCATACTAACATGTGTTACCACTTTTCTCTAGGTGGACGTTCCATTGTTCGTGACTACTAACCTCTTGCTCTAACGGTTTCTGTTCAATATCACCCCACTATCTTCACAACCTCTTGCTCCCTCGAATCATTCTTCCTCCATACTACTTTTCACTTGTCTCTCCACAATCTGAATTTCCATACCATCTTATATCCCGTCTTCAGCCTATAATTTAGGCGTTTCCTCCTTTATTCCCTACATCCTCATCAATGGGGAACATGCCCCTATCACCGGTGACTCTCTCTTTGTAGGAGAATTCTTCCTAATATATTGCGTTCTCCAACTATCTCCAAATCTCACGCCAATGCTCTAGGCGTCTTTCTCAATTACCTCTATAGTATGATCATACCAACCATTAGTCTATCAACGATATACTACGCTTGCTTCGCATCGTTTCTTCCCTTGCCATAATCCTTCATAAGGCATTCCATACCTATTAGGTTAACTTTTACACAAAACCTCCTATTCCATCGCATTTGTGTGCAATCCTTCCAACTTCTCAACTATGTAACTTCTCATTCCTCTTGAAATATGGGATGAATTAGTTCGTCTATCGACTATCACCCAACTCTCATCGTACATATTCCTCCACCGCATTATGTATCCCTTCCACCAAATTCGTCCTTACATTGCCCTTTCTAAGCCACTCCTATCTATGTAGGAAGTATAGTCTACGTCCCTTTTCTCCATATGATTGTCCAAGCCACGCAACATACATGTTGACGCGTTCTCTGCTTTAGACAACTCAACTCGTGCAACCTACATCCTTCATCCAAACCACCCTAATACGTCATCCATATAGTTCAAGTTCGTCTCAGCTTCATTTCATTCTTCTTATTCCATGTCTCATCAACCATGCTTGCCTTTCCCAGATGGTACTTGGCCTTGCAATTTTCTTTCATAACTTAACTCCACCCATTACCTTTTCCAAATGTTCAATCAAGATGATTAAATATGTGTTGGAGACGTTCATGATCTGTATAGATCATTCTCTACATCTCGTACCCCAAATGCCTCTAGCATTCTAGGCAGATATAACAATCCAGCTCCACTAACTAAGTCTATCTAGTTCTTCCAAATCTTTAGTTCCCACAAAGTATAAACAACCGCCTTTCTTTGTCGTTCTCGTATACATCCAAATCCTTGCTCAACGTATCGTCATGCTTCGCGAATTCATCCAGTCCTTCCGATAATTCCAAGATCTGCTCATTATCCAATCCACCTCTTCAGCCTCCAAAACGCTTCCTCACCCTTCTTCACTTTGCCCCTTGCTGGTTCCACGATATGCCATCATCTCTGACTACTCGTCCTAGCCAACTTAATCCTAAAACTCACACTTGAAAATCTCACGTATAATTCCCTTTCCTAACAACTCCAAAACCAACTCATAATTCGCCTCACTCTCCTTCTTAGATTTGAGTAGATCAAGATGTCGTCGATGGTCCCGATGACAACTCGTTTATATATTGCCATGCACCCCTGGTTCATTGACTCCATGAAAACTGCTAGCGCCTCGGCGAAGCCGAAATCATAACCGTAAACCCAAAGCGTTCATACAACATCCTTAGCAGTTTCAACTACGTCCTCCTTGCACCCTCTCTAGAAGCAATACGAATAAATTTCTACCTCGTTCTACTCGCGAAAATCTACACGTATTCTAAAAGACCAATACTTCCTCTTATCAGACCACTCAACCGCTTTTCACAGCCAATCTACTCCTAAGCAAATCAAATTTTACCTTGCATCCGTTGCAATTTCTAACATCTCTTGCTCTTAAAATCATGCTATCAACAATTTCCTTGGAAAGGCACTAACTACAACTCCTCTCACTTCTCCTAATTGCTCTATTTATGGTTCTACCTCACAGTAATAGGCAAACCTAATAAATCTCAAGAAATTTTCGGAAAAATTACATGCCTTACGAACAATAATAAATACCTTTGAGGTATTATATCCCCTTCCAACACTCTCTATGGCATGTTACTTGTGCCAATATCCATACATTATACAAATATCTATTCATCTCCCTTGGCACTCCTAATAGACCTCATGACCACATTAGTTCGTCTACGAACTTCTAACTCTTTCCTCCCCACTAAGGGCATTCTGACCATTCTCTCATGGTCACCTACTTAATCGTGTAGGCGCGACCAAGTCTTTCATATGACTACCTCAACGCTCCTAATCAATACGCAACTAAAACTACATCCTGAATCTACTAGATACGATCGACGAATCAAACCCACGAATAACTAACGACATTTCACGTGCACGAGTTAAAACAGACCAAAACCACGAAAACTCAAAAGGAAAACTCAAACAGGTACCAATTCAAATGACTCATGACAACAAAAAATGATCCAAGAAACACTTAATGGCAACCAAAACATCTTATGCCCCGCGACATATTATTTAAACTATGCACAAGATCGACTTTTCCAAAAGAATATTTTTTTTTCTTTCCTCACCACATCTATGTGACTCAAACAATCTACAAACAACCTTCTAGACGATCTCAAAACTCAACTCAAAGACTAGGTATCCCGTGCATCCCAAATCATAAAAAAAATACTATTCAAAACTCAACCTTGAACCCGTCACTTGTACCAAAATTTCGATCAAGCTACTGACACCCCATGACTATACATACCAAATATTTGAAAAGTACATTTCGAGTACATACTTTAGGCTTTTGAATCACCCAAAAAGCTTTAAAAACGAACAAGTTATGACCAAAACAGTTTTATACTAGTTGTTTTTTAAAAAAAAAACTAAAGAATCCTCTTAGTAATTAACGTAATCCTTTTTAAATGAAAAGAAATAAATGTATGTGAAATTTTCATGAACTTTGTTAGTCTTGCATAAATAATTATAAATGATGTATATTGATTAAGCTCACTTATATAAACTATTTAAGTAGAAAGAAATTTTATTTCGCTTTATTTTAAAGAAAGTCTTTTAGAATTTGAAATAAATAAGTGTTGATTAAAAAAATATTATGTTACATCTTGTTTCAAACACGACTCCAACACCTTACCCTTATTTTACCGAATACAACCAACTATCTAACTCTATAGTAGATTTTCAAGTCCCTTTTTTTCAACATATACCGACCAAAAGAAATGTAAGACCCAACACAAAAGATTTCATTATCTCAAAAGAAATCCCAAGTTATTTCAATAGACTTAAACCAAGAACACCATTTTAAAACGTACACGTGAAATACGAAACTCAAAGAATACGCTACAACGGAGGTTTAATATAAAAAAAAGCGAGCTAGCCACCCTTCTAAGGATACAATCGATAATTATAGTGGATCATACATATATAGGCATATCGGGATACATATACTTAAATCCGTCTAACATCTACTATACAAGCATGTACTAACCCTCTTTCATGCAATCATACTTAGGAATCCATTGAAGTTGTGGTACTTGTATAACTATGTTGGCCACCATATTTATACAATTACCCTTCCCCAATGCACTCCTTCCTATGATGACACTTATAAGAATTAATACAACACATAACACATATATCCATCTACTCACATAAGCTCATAACCACATAACAAAAAAAAGTCCAAAACTCCATCCATTAAAATAACATAGTCAAACTCTTGAAATACATAAATCCATAGTCTAGCTAAAACAACATAGACTAAATCCAAAACGAAAACATAATCAGTTATAAGTCATGTCGCCCATAAGAGTGGAAACAACTTAAAATCCTTCATATCCACCTACTCCTAATAACTCGAACCACCACATGATTCTTAGGGACATGACTTAAACATCAAAAGAAAAATACTATACCTCAGGTACATAAAATAACTCAACAAAAGACAGAAACTACCATGTACCAAATTATGTACTATAATGTACAATTTAAGCAAAAAACAACAATGACTAGCGTAGATAATTATGGTTCAACCTTCACTAGTCACAACCCGAAAAGAAAATAACACGTGGCTAAGTATGAACTACTATGGTTCAACCTATACTAGTCAAAACTTAACAAACATCGCAAGTAAAAACCAATAACATCCAGAAAACTTTAATTAATATAAAATGCACACATACTCCTATAACGCCTATATGCAGGGACCCTTAAGCTATAGACTAGGCTACTAGACTAGGCAACCTAATTCTCTATAACCTAGCTCTGATACCATTCTGTCACATCCCACCATGGCGGAATATGGGACGCGACACATGGATATCATCACAACAATAGCGTGTCCATAGAGAGAACTATATGAATTAAAAATGTCATAAAAGGTGACACAAATGTCATGACAATATCTCATCAATGCAGGAGTCTAGGTAAGTAGGTAACAGTCCTACCTCTTACCCAAGACAAACAAATAACACAAACAAATCAACATATAGGTTCATAGTATCACTTATTGAAACAAACAGAAAAATAAACTAAGAAGGAACGGGGATCTCCTTCTAAATGCATTCCTATGCGACTCCAATCCTAGCCACCTATGTTCTCACGCTTAACCACTTTATCACCTGAAAGAGACACTAAAACACGTCAACATAATGTTGGTGAGAGTCATAGGTTTAGACTCCAACCGAAAATAGATTATAATAAGATGTGAACAACCATAAACCACTAAACATATGGACAATGTGCTACAAATATGCATTAACAACTAACATTCAAGATCAATCATTCCAAACCAAATCCAAGGCTCCCAGCCTTACCAAACACCATGGTACCATAGGCGCCCATACACCTATGTACCAATCCCAAGGCCCCGCTTTGTCATTATCCATTGGTCCCATAGATGCTCGCACATCTATGTACCTCCCCAAGGCCCCGCCTTGTCAACATTCCCTTGGTACCAAGTCAAACCACAATAACTGAGACGGTACGTGTCCCCCGATCCAAATCATAAACACAATCAAGAATCACATAGCAGTTAATCACATAAGTGCACACACAAGTCCATCACAAACCATAAAAACATTCACAGCATTAGTTACAAAACCATACAGTGTCTCTTCCATCCCATCTGGAAGTGAAAATCATTAAAAGATATGGGACTATGAAACTCACCTGATTGAGCTTCTCCAAAAGTCCGCGCACTAGCAAAAAGCTAACAAACAAAAGCACACAATCAAAACATGAACCAAACACTAAGATGGCTCATCAACCTATGATGGACATCTAAACTTCTCCCATGTATATAGCTCATTTATATGCTCTAAGCATCTCATTACACCCCTCTATAAAGCCCTTAACTCAGTTTACTTCATAACCCGTCCCGTTAACATTTTACCCAAAACACTCCCGGTTTTTAGGTCTCCAAACTATAAGCCAAACGCCCACCTAAACATACCCATGATCTCTATAAAGGAAACCATATGCCCTTACATATGTTAGCTAACTCCTCCCTTTTCCCCAACCTTAATGCTACTGTTAAGGCCCCGATATATATATATATATATATATATATATATATATATATATATATATATATATATATATATATATATATATATATATATATATATATATATATATATATATATATATATATATATATATATATATATATATATATATATATATATATATATATATATATATATATATATATATATATATATATATATATATATATATATATATATATATATATATATATATATATATATACTTCTGCCTATCCGCATTTTACCGATTTTGAACATACAAAAACTTTGTTATGATTAGGGGCTCTTACCCTAACCCATTTGCTTAGCCACCCTTCAGGTCTCTTATTTAATATATAAACCAACACCCATGCTCATTAGAGGGCTTAAGTGTACTCCTAAGTACCCTAATTACCTTAAAACATTAAATTAAACCCGACTGATTTCAAAACTGTTTTGACCTTCGACTGATGTAACCTGTTTTTGACCCACTTCCCGACCTCCAATTTAGTTCTCGTTTCTTTCATTTGAAAGCCAAATCAATTATCTTTCCAGGGATACTTGGATTGCAAAATAAGAGTTTGTAGAACTCTAGATATGATCAAAACAATTGACCTAAAATTCTGCCCAGTTTTTAAAAAAACGAATTTAACATAATTAGTCTAATTAGTTACCCATAACTTGTTTAATTATAAACCCTAAATAATCTAATCAATATTATATCATTAAAACTCAGATTTTAATTTATACATAATCATAGATCCATCATGTATTGATTTATAAATGCATAAAAACAATTTAATTAAAAAGGGATTGAAGATTTTACCTTAAAAATAATGGAAGATCTTTATCTTTGAAACCCTAATTGGCCACCATTGTTAAAATTCGACTATGAGATGTTATGGGGGTGAAAAATCTGGTTTGGTTATAGGGTGGGTTTGGTTAAGTCCTAAAGGCCCCTTAATCCCATTACAAGTCCATTGGGCATGTTTTTCCTTTTTTTCCCTTTTCTTTCTTTTTAATCGGCCTAAACTGACTTTAACATATTTTTTTATATTTTTTATATTTTTATTACTTATTATTATGTTATTAATAATACCTTAATTTACCTTAATTTATTTCAGCTCCTAAAGCCTCCGAAACCTTAAAACCGTAAAACTAGTCAATTTTACGCGTATACCGAAAAACGTAAAATATACAGTTTTTAAAAAAAATCTTAAATTTTGAAATAAACTTTATAACTAAGTCCTAAATGACTTTAAAACATCCCGAAAAATACTCACATGACTAAACACCTTACCCGAGACCTCTAAATGCTAAACCCCAAATCGTAAAAAAAAATACGATTTACTATAATACTTATACGTATACGTAAAACACCAAAATAACACCATTTCATTTCATAGTCACTAATTTGTGAGCTCATGAACATGAAATAACCGTTCCTCGATTTACTTATGAGTACTTTATACCCATAAACGATATCCACACCAACCTCGTTCACGCAAAATAACATGTAAACACGCAAATCACATAGTCACACATAAATTAACCTTAAAATAAGACCAAGTGACGAACCTCAAAACCACGGTTGTCACAAAACTCTAGCAATTTTAGTTAGCGAGGGTCATATTATTTTATGCTCAAATCTAATCAAAACCATACCATTCGAAAATAACCCAAACAAACCTATGACCCAAGTTGTTGTTGCTTGACGCAGAGTAGGTCCATTTTCCTTATCTACTGTGACAAGTTTACATTGAATACTGCATTTGAGAGAAAGGTACCCAAAATCATCCCTCGTGTCCTATCTCCCCTGTGTCTATCTTGCCCCTATAGTCGAAAATTCGAACCAAATAAAATAGTATTATTAAGTACCCGAGCTTCAAGAACATTTATTCGAGATAATGTTTGGGGTAAGCGTTCATTAACAGATCGCTCTCTCTTTTATGCAGCTGCAGATTTCGCTTCTGCTTCCTAAAACTAATATTTTAGAGAAGCGCATAAAACATAGAAAAAAATTTGAAGAAAAAATATATTTTCAGGACCTGAAGCCGTGAGGTTAATAGCAGACCAAGTTGTACATAAGTAGTTGAATCATAACTCAACTACAATCCGGACGCAGAACCATGTGTCTACTGTGCGCTTTCTGTGCATCTATGTTTTGGACGCCAATAAGCAAAACGTCCTGATTGACATGGTATGTTCACCATCCAACCACTCCCAGTAGAACGATTTCTATTGTTCTACAAGGAGTGTGATGAAATACTCAAAGTCAAGAGTTTTAAACAATGCACGCTTATTGAGAAATTACCATACATGAACATGGCATGAATGTTAAAAGAAAACACAAGCAGTGTGAGCTCATAACCTGCTACAAACAAACGAAACATAAAGACCAGACCTATCTGATTAAATTATTAGGTGAAAGAACTATCAAGATTTATAGGGCTTAACCTCGTTCAAAATCGACAACATTCATATTCTTAAAATCATAATGTGGGAATATTAACTCTTAGTTGCAGGCCGGTCAACTCATCTTCCTGCAAAGAACACATACCTTAGCAGAAATTTACACAATCTGGTGTAGGACACACATTTTCAACCATCTTCCAACTTGATTCTTGCTTACCATCATCAAATCATTCGAGTAAATGGTTTTCAATTCCACACCTTCCGCTTCTTTTTACTACAATCAAAGGATTCTGCAACACAAGCAGGATAAATAAAAAGAAAGTACTTCTGCACTTCATCTTTATAGTATCCCTGGGAAATAGTTGGCCCTCTTATAAAAATCTCACCATGTGGATGCGACTGATCTGATGATGTATAGTCTATTTCACGAACATCTACTAATTTTATTTCAGAAAAAGATGTTGGCGGCATGTCCATAACCTTTTGATCTTCATTCCATATCAGAACCTAATTAGTGGAAAAGTAAGAAGGTGCTTGTGGTTAGGATAGCTTGTAATTTGTTGTTTATCTAATTACATGCTAACTTTTAAGCAGAATAGCAGGTAGGAGCGTTTGGACCAAACAACTTTTTCTTAAGATAAACTCAGAATATTCTCCTTTCCTTCACAACTTTAAAACCCAATAAACATGAGCAAATCACTCCAACTGCAGTGCATTATTAGTTTTAAATAATAGATTATGATTTCCTAAGGTTATATTATTCTACATAGGGGTGTGCTTGACCATATTATCAACTTGAGCTTATTATATAATCCATAAGTTCACCGTTCAAAAATAAATATAAGCCATAAGTTTAAACTGATAATCAAATAAGCTTACATAAGGTATACACATAACTTGATAAGCTAATAAGTTGTAAATACCTTTACCGAGTAGCCCTGAGGATGAGCTTGCGGAAAATGATACGACCAAGAAGATTTGTGGACTTAATTTCCACATTTTTGCATATATGATCGATAATTCCTCTCAACAGCAATTGCATTATAGTCAATGGTTGCAAAGAGATACAATAGGCACTGAAAAACAACATCATAAACCTTCTGCCTGATTTAGCTCATGGTCCATGTGTGCTTTGTAATCGGGTATATCGATCCCAGCACGTCAGCGATGACCCAATTTTTGGGCGGCCTGTGACGCTTATTATGTGTTACTTGCCCTCCTTTCACGAAGACTTGAATCTGGTTAAGTAGATCCACACATACCACTGCATTCAAAACGAAAAATTAAGAAACACGTTAATAACAGCAAATCCGGTATTCATATACATGGCCTTTTATAAAAGTTTGAAAAGAAACAAACAACACTCACTCTCAGTAGAAGACCTATCTGATCTAGAGCTTCAAACATCTGCAAGGCCCCAAGGATTCTTTTAAATGGTTATGTTGGGAGAGACACCTATAGGTTGGAAAAGGACGACGATCATAAGATTTATCATATTTTTTAATTCTTATACACCTAAAGAAAAGAAGCCGAAAGCCGTTATTAAGTTCCTTGATGGTGCGTTTATGGGAGCAGTTATTGTACCTCTTTGTCCCAGTTGGTTCTGCAACAAAATATGAATGCTTCCCTCTGTAATTCAGACATGAGAATATGACATAGGAGGATTAGGGTTTTGAAAAAAAAAAATAAGTCGTATATTATAGTTGCAATTTTACCCTTTTGTTTCTTAAGTAATCCTGCTATTTAACCTTATCGAGCGACCTTCATTCCCTTTCCAGCACGTATACATATACATCAAGAGAATCAAAGACAAGCACGGTATATACATAAGAATAAATATACACATTCAGAAGATAAATGGTTGTACCAGATAAACAACCAGTTTGGATTCCTTGATCACATTCTCTGTTAATGAAGTAACATCTACATAAACCATTTGAACAATGTAACACGGAAATTATATTAATGCTCACAATAAAAAAAGTGTAACATGAAAATTACATTAATGCTCACTATGAAAATACGTCATATGATTTTTGTAATTAGTCTTCCTACATACACCGTACACATTAGTAGCATGGACAGTGTCGTAGAAAGTATTGTGAACTTAATCGCCAACAAAACCTCGTCATTCTTGCATCAGACATGGGTTCCTGCTATTCGTAGAACTACTCTCAGTTGCACCGTTTTCTAAAAGCTTGTGTAGAAAAACACCCTCTGAAGGTAGGGACCCATCAACAGATATATTATATATACATAATGTGATACCCTAGAACCGAGGTCACTAACATTACCCTAAATTACTCTTATTTTTGGAAATTTTTATTAAATTTTAATTGCTATATATTTTATTATTTTGGTTGAAACCGATGTTCGAGGTTATAATTTTGACGATTGACGATTTAAGAAGGACGATGACGAATACGATCCCGATGGATGCCCAAATTTCTATAATTATTGTCGTTTTATCGATATTCTAATTTTTCGATAATTTTACTTACGGTTCGTGTTAAGTCGAGTCGGGTGAGTTTTATCGCTTTCCGGGTACATTTAAAGTGTCCTAAAAGTATTTTGGAGTGTTTGGGATGATTTCCGACTCCCATAAAATTTTCTAAAATTACTAGTGAGTCAATCCCGTAAACTTATAGGGTCGTTTTTGTTTGAGGACAAAAGAAAGCTTAAATTGCACCCTTGGTCCCTCCCATTTCACAAAAAGGAATCAAACACACACACACTTCACATTTCAAAGAAAAAAAACCCACCTTCCCTTTTGCTCTCTCTAGGCCGACAGCCAAACACCAAAACACCACCACCACTTCAATTTTTCTTGGGTTTTGATTAATTCCAATCAAAGACCACTTCCTAAAACCCTTTTGTAAGTGTTAATCCATGGTTAATTCTAGCATGCATTAACATAAATTTTTCCAAAAATTAAAGATTTTTCAAAAGTTCATTTGGATGTTAATTGGCCATTTGCATGTTTAATTCATGGTAGAATGATGTTAAATCACCAAACAAATCAACCAAAATCAATTTGGTTGATGGGTTTTGATCACCCAAACCCCACGGCTCAAAGGGGGGTGTTTGGGGATCATGGTGGTTAATGTTTTGATGTTAGATTATGTGTTTAATCCTATTTTTACATGTTTTTGGATGGGTAAATCGATTTGCATGTTTATTTTTATGATTGGGTTTTATGAGGATATTGATTAATAGGGGTTTAGGACTTATAATGATGTTTGGGTATGATTAGGAGTACTTAGGATGATGTCTAGTGTTGGTAAATGGGTTTGAAAACGAGCGTTGGTATGATTTTGGTATAGGTAATTTTTGGCAGAAAGTTTGAGGTGTTTTCGTAAAAATTATTTTGTAAACAGGTCTTGTGGTTAGGGTAGAGTTGTAGAGCATCTTCTTAGCTTCGATTTGGTATAAGATAGAGCTTACGGCTCCTAACGAGTCAAAAGTTACGACGTTTTGAAATTCGTGTACCGGGAGATGAAAACCGTCATAATCCGAAATTATGCTTGGTTTTAGGTCAAATCCCGGGGACTATAGGTTTAGTTTGGTAAATGGTCAAGGGTTGATTTTTGGTCTCAAACCTGCATATTTGAGTATATTATAAGACTTAGGTGTCAAATGGGTTAATGGAGTATTTTAAACGGGTCAAATGAGTCCGACTTGGTCAAAATACAATTTCAGTCCGAAAAACGTAGTTTTGGTAAAGTGTTGAGTAACGGGTCGTAAAAGCGAAAACTCTTAATGGGATTAAATATGTGTTACAGGACTTAAGGTATTTTTGGGAATTTTCTCAAATTTTATAAAAAGGGTTAAGTCTAGTAAAACAGTCCGTACTTTTGGTAAGTATCGGCGAAAATGTGTAAAAATGAATAACATAAATAATATGGACAAATGGTATGAAACGAGTAACACTTGATTATTTTGTTTTGGCGTGAGTTGTAATTACCATAAGTGACTAATATGTATGTATTTTATACAGTAACATAAGGTTCATAAATGAGATTACTCATTACGCGTTATTGCTTTGATAGGTGTTGATTTACCCGGGCATCCTCATCGTCATCAGTGACCGTCACTCGAACTATCGACTACTTCTTATATAAGGTTTGAATTTATAGCCTCGCTTATTAATATTTCAAACTGTTTTACCCGCGAGGGAAATGCATGCTAGTTTTCAAAATGAACATATGTCATGAATGATTGTTGGACCTGAATGTTGCCTTGAAATTGTGTTGAGTACCTAGTTGCAAAAGGCCCTAATTTCATGAACTATTAACTATTGTTTAGTCCTAGCGTGGATTAGAAATAGCCGCTTATACAAAGTGATAGTACTATGGGGTTGACTACCCTATCCGAGACGAGGGCTAGTACGTTGATACCCCCTGCGGACGGATAATTTGTGATAAGAGATAAGGTATAATTGCAACTGATGCCTTAGTAGGGGCACTGGTTTCATCTGAATCACGCCGGTAATTATTACGCGGGTGATTGAGTTAACGGTTTAGTGTCATGAGCTTAAACACAATTGTCAGTACCTTGAATATAGATTGTTTGATCGACAAGTATATGAATGATCGTGAATGGTTTTATTTCACATATGTTCAAAATGAATTGTGAAACCTATGAATTCCACTCAACGTTTTCGTTGTCCAAATTTAGCATGTGTTTCAGGTAACCGCTGAAGTGTAGCAGGGAGCATGCAATGGATGGATGTTGTGTGTATGGCTTGGAGTCTACTTGTTTTTCCGCCCAGTATTACTTAAACATTTTTAACTTTATGTCATGTTGTTGTGAAAACTGTAACTTTTGGGGTTGAGATTCATGGGGACCGTAACGCAAAACTCTGTTGTATCATTTGGGGTTGGAAAACCGTAGACATGTAACTTTTCAACAATTTTTAATTTAAGTTTAAATTTGACGTCTCTTTGGAGTCGTTCGATATATCTTGTGTGCGATGATAACTGCCTAGCACCCAAATGTTGTAGTTCCGCTGCGCATAGCATTTGGTGGGGTGTTAGAGATTGGTAATCAGAGCCATGAGTTATAGAGAACTAGGTCGTTTTTAAAATTCCTAAACTATAACTTTTGGTGTCGTAAGAAATTGTCCAAGCGCACACAACTATCCTGCATGGCTCCGGTAAGGTTTATTTTAGTATTCATGGCATTGACGTATACTTTTGAGTTGAAGTATATATGTGGGTATTTATTACGTAGATATGGAAATAACTATATGTAAACGTTGAAATTATACGTGGAATACCCGATACCGTAATTCTTGTATTACTTATGCATGAGCATCATATTATCGCATTTTGGGCATGTGTACCACCTTTGCATTGCATTTGCATGCATGTATTTATAAATATTGAATAGTTATCTTACGTACCCTCCAAAATTCTCTGTTATTGCAGGAATGGCCGAGGTACCGCCTAATGGTAATGGAGACGATTATGTCGTAGGTCACGAAGGGGGACCGTTTCCTCCGAACCCGCCGGATAATGACAATGGATGGATCGCTCCAGAAGAAGCAGTAGAGCCGGGAAATGACAGTGACAAAAGTGACGTGGACAACTTCAGTATCAGTAGCGATGGTAGTGAGGATTCTGAGGAAGAGCCCGAGGAACCGGTGGATGATGGAATTCCTGAGAATGTTGTCGGTCAGACCGAACCTGATTTATTTCAATCTCCAAATTCGCCAAAGGGTTATGAAGTGCCTCCGACCGACCGATATGAGCAGCAACCCTTTCATCGCCCGATGGACAATTGTAAGGACTACCTGAAGACAGTGCCAGGGTTTGTTCGAGTAAGTAATGGGAGCGGTGCAGAATCCAGCAATTCATCTAAATCACAATCTATTCATGAGAATATCGCGAGGGTCTACTTTCCGAGACCAAGATACTATTGGGATCCCGAAGGTCGTTTGAGGAGGATGGATAGGTTGATGTATGAGCGGTTTGTGGTGGAGACCAGGGTAATTAAGAGGTTTGATAAGAATGAGAGGGAACACCAAAGATTATTGGCAAGAACTTCAAGGATTGAGTATGATGGAAATGCAAACAAGGGTGATATCAACAGTCTGAGGTCGATGATCGCGAACTTGAGCGCCAGTCTTGATCGAGTTAGGGAAGATCAAGCGAGACTGTCTAGGATGCAGAGTTGGGAGCATCGAGTGAGAGCACCCTTGCCCCCAGATTGGAGATTTGTGGACGACTTGGAAATGGAAGCTAATGACTTCATGATCCAGCCACCTGCCAGAGGTGTTTGTATCACTGTGGGAAATCATGTAGCGGTTGAGTGTGGGTCTACGTCAGGGACGAAGAAGGCGGCTGAATGTGGGCCGAACGACAAAGGAAAGAGGAAGATGTATGAAGTGGAGGAGGAAGATAGCGACGAGGAACCCGAGGAAGATGATGATGAACCGCCATCCAAGAGGCCGTGTGGATCACCACATGCCTAGTTGCTTGTCTTGTAATTTATCTTTGATCGTTGTAATAGAACTATTTTAGACTTTTGTATGATGGCATTGTGACGAAAAACTTGAGGACTTAAGTTTTATGGTGAATGGTTGTAGTGGCAATACTTGTCACAATTTTGGTTGATTATCAATACAATCCATGTTTACCTTTCATGATCTGTGATATGTCTTTAATTTGATCTTTTGTGATGTGAATTGATGAATATTAGTAATTCTGTAGTGATGTGTCGTTGTATTTATATTATGTCTTGAAAGAGAAATCCATCTTAATCTTGATGTGTATACTTACATTGTTTTTCTATTTTTCCCTGTCTTTGCAGAGAGGTGTATTTGATAACGCACCATGCCTCCAAAACTAACAGCCGACCGTGTGAACACGATGATTCAGGAAGCCATTGCGAATGCGCTAGAAGCAGATCGAGCAGGGAGGAACCCAGACCAAGGCAGAAATGTGGGGAGACAGCAAGCCCCAAGAGAGTGTACTTACTCTAGTTTCATAAAATGTGGTCCCACGCAATTTCGTGGAACTGGTGGAGCTCTAGAACTCAGGAGATGGTTAGAAAAGGTCGAGAGTACTTTCGAGATTAGTGGTTGTTCAGAAGCGAACAAGGTCAAGTTTGCGGCTGCTACTTTTCTTGACGACGCATTGAGTTGGTGGAACACCCAAGTAGCCATTGTTGGGTTAGCAGTAGCGAATGCAAGAACATGGACTGCAACTAAAGCTCTTTTGACCAAGAAGTTCTGTCCTGAAGAGGAGCTAGGTCAATTGGAAGATGAGTTGAGGCACCTGACTTTGAGAAACAATGATATCACTGCTTACACCAGGAGGTTTAATGAATTAAGCCTTGTGTGTCCCGATACCTTTGCCAATGATAACAAGAAGATGAAACAGTACATCAAAGGTCTGTCCAGTAATATCAAGGGTGAGACGACTTCGTCTAAACCTGGGTCGTTTGATGAAGCGGTCCAGATGGCTCACGCGTTGATGGATGTCAAACTACAAGACAAGAAGAACTTCATTGCTGAAGGAAATAAGAGGAAGTGGGAGGCGGCACAGAGCAATCAATCCCAGGGTCAAAGCCGAGGTGGAAACCGTAACAACAATGGTCAGAACCGCAATCAACAGTTCAACCAACGAAGGAATGATGGGATGAGAGCTGTGACAAACCCCAGAGAAGCGAAGGTGAATCCCCACTGTGGTCGATGCAACTTGTACCATGTAGGGAGTTGCCCGCCTGCGTGCGGCAAATGTGGAAAAACGGGTCACAGGATGTCTGATTGCCGAACAAAGGGGGTAGCCACTGGGGCGAATGCTACGAGAGTGATGGGTTGTTTTGGATGTGGAGAAAGAGGCCATAAGCAAGGAAATTGCCCGAAGGCAAGAAACAAGCAAGGAGGTAACAATGCTGCTGCCGTGTATCAAGTAGGGACGGTTGATAAACCACGGGGTCCTAACGTGGTTACCGGTACGTTTTTTCTAGACGCTTGTTATGCTAGTATTTTGTTTGATTCTGGTTCCGACAAGAGTTTCGTAGATGTTAAATTTAGTCGTCATATCGATAGAAAACCGGTATTGTTAACGACTAGTTATAACGTGGAGTTAGCCGATGGGAAAATCGTTAGTACGAATTCTATACTGAAAGGGTGTACCTTGAAGTTAGGAAATTACGCTTTTGAAATCGACTTAATGCCTATAGAGCTAGGATCGTTTGATGTGATCGTGGGAATGGATTGGCTGATGGCGCACAGTGCTGTGATCGTCTGTGGAGAGAGGTTAGTTCAGATCCCGTTGAGGAATAAAGTCTTGACTGTGAAGGGAGACGAATGCACTTCTCGTTTGAAAGTGATTTCTTGTTTTAAAATGATGAAGTATGTAGAAGATGGATGCGATGTGTTTTTGGCACAAGTTTCTAGTGATGGTGATTTAGAGGCGAGGATTGAAGAGGTACCTGTAATCTGCGACTATCCGGAAGTTTTTCCAGACGAGTTGCTGGGTTTACCACCCACCCGTGAGGTCGAGTTTCGAATCGATTTGGTGCCGGGAGCTGCGCCGGTTGCGCGTGCACCCTATCGATTAGCACCATCCGAGTTAAAGGAGTTATCGGATCAACTGAAGGAGTTGATGGATAAGGGATTTATTAGACCGAGCTCATCACCATGGGGAGCGCCAGTGTTGTTTGTGAAGAAGAAAGATGGGTCATTTCGGATGTGTATTGATTATAGAGAACTCAACAAGCTGACGGTTAAGAATCGGTATCCATTGCCGAGGATTGACGATTTGTTTGATCAATTGCAAGGTTCCTGTGTATAATCAAAGATCGACTTGAGATCAGGGTATCATCAACTGCGTGTGAGAGAGGAGGATATTCCTATAACTGCCTTTCGTACGCGGTATGGACACTTCGAATTTCGAGTGATGCCGTTTGGGTTGACAAACGCGCCTGCTGTATTCATGGACCTTATGAATCGAGTATGCAAGCCGTATCTAGATAAGTTTGTCAATGTTTTTATTGATGATATTCTTATTTACTCTAAGAGTAAGGAAGAGCATGAGAAGCACCTGAGAAAGATATTGGATCTGCTGAAGAGAGAGAAGCTGTATGCGAAGTTCTCGAAGTGTGAGTTTTGGTTAGAGTCTGTGCAATTCCTTGGTCACGTAATTGATAGTGAAGGAGTTCGCGTGGATCCTGCCAAGGTCGAAGCGATCAGGGAATGGTCGGCACCGACAACGCCGACTGAAGTTCGACAATTCCTTGGTTTAGCTGGGTATTATCGGAGATTCATTGAAGGATTTTCGTTGATTGCGAAGCCATTGACAAAGCTTACCGAGAAGAATAGGGTGTATGAATGGGGAGATGAGGAAGAATTCGCTTTCAAAACGCTCAAGGACAAGTTATGTTCCGCGCCGATATTGTCATTACCTGAAGGAACCGAAGACTTTGTAGTGTATTGTGACGCATCTCGTAAGGGTTATGGAGTTGTGTTGATGCAACGCGAGAAGGTGATTGCTTACGCGTCGAGACAACTGAGGAATAATGAGGAGAACTACACGACGCACGATTTGGAATTAGGAGTTGTAGTCTTTGCGTTGAAATTGTGGAGACATTATTTGTATGGGACGAAGTGTGTTGTATTCACTGACCACAAGAGTTTGCAGCATATTTTAGATCAAAAGGAGTTGAACATGCGACAGAGACGATGGGTAGAATTACTGAGTGACTATGACTGTGAAATTTGCTACCATCCTGGTAAGGCGAATGTTGTAGCGGATGCACTTAGTAGGAAGGATCGAGAGAAACCTTTGAGAGTCAGAGCTTTAGTGGTGACTGAGAGTGTTGATTTAACTGAAACTATACTGAAGGCTCAAGAGAGGGGATTAATGAAAGAGAATGTTGATGCTGAGAACTTGGGAAGAATGTTGAAACCTCTTTTTGTAATTAGGTCAGACGGACTGAGATATTTCGAGAATCGCATTTGGTTACCGTTATGTCCATCCGAGGAAGGAAAGCCTGGAGTACGAGATTTGGTTATGAACGAGTCTCATAAGTCGAAGTACTCGATACATCCTGGATCGGATAAAATGTATCATGATCTGAAGAAAGTTTATTGGTGGTCGAATATGAAGGCGGATATTGCTCGTTACGTTAGTAAGTGTTTGACTTGTGCGAAGGTTAAAGCCGAACATAAGAAGACGTCTGGGTTGTTGGTACAACCAGAGATCCCAGAATGGAAATGGGAGAGAATCGCTATGGATTTCGTGACGGGTTTACCCAGAACTCCTAGTGGATGTGATATGATTTGGGTAATAGTGGATAGATTGACGAAATCTGCTCATTTCTTACCTATGAAGAAGACGGACAGTATGGAAAAGCTGGCCAGTGTGTACGTGAAGGAGATCGTTTGCAGACATGGAGTACCGTTATCGATCATTTCGGATCGCGGTAGTAGGTTTACTTCGGAATTTTGGAAATCGCTTCAACGTGCGATGGGCACTGAATTGAATTTAAGTACGGCTTATCATCCGGAGACTGACGGCCAGAGTGAACGAACTATTCAGACGATGGAGGACATGCTCCGAGCATGCGTGATTGATTTTGGAGGAAGTTGGGAACGCCACTTGCCTTTAGTGGAGTTATCGTATAATAATAGTTATCATGCGAGCATCAAGGCTGCACCATTCGAAGCGTTGTATGGAAGGAAGTGTAGATCGCCTGTGTGTTGGAGTGAAGTAGGAGAAAGTCAATTGACTGGACCCGAAATGGTTTTAGAGACGACCGAGAAGATTGTGCAAATCAAGAACCGACTACTTGCTGCGAGAAGCCGACAGAAGAGTTATGCCGATAACAAAAGAAAACCGTTGGAATTTGAAGTCGGAGATATGGTTATGCTTAAGGTTTCGCCGTGGAAGGGTGTAATTCGTTTTGGGAAGAAAGGAAAGTTGAGTCTGAGGTACATTGGACCATTTAAGATCGTTAAACGAATTGGACCAGTAGCGTATAAGCTAGAGTTGCCGAGCGAGCTTAGTGCTATTCACGACACGTTTCACGTATCGAACTTGAAGAAGAGTTCGTCGGATAAGGAATTGGTGATTCCTTTGGACGAGATTCAACTGGATGACAAAATGCATTTTGTGGAAGAACCCGTGGATATTATGGACCGAGAGGTCAAGAGGCTGAAGCGTAGTAGAATTCCCATTGTGAAGGTTCGATGGAATTCTAGGCGTGGACCGGAATACACTTGGGAACGTGAGGACTTTTTCAAGGAAAGGTATCCTCATCTGTTCCAGCGGCACGAAATGTGAGTATAAGAAGAGGCAAGCGCCAGGACGTCGCTCTCTTTAAGGAGGGGTGGATGTGATACCCTAGAACCGAGGTCACTAACATTACCCTAAATTACGCTTATTTTTGAAAAATTTTAATAAATTTTAATTGCTATATATTTTATTATTTTGGTTGAAACCGATGTTCGAGGTTATAATTTTGACGATTGACGATTTAAGAAGGACGATGACGAATACGATCCCGATGGATGCCCAAATTTCTATAATTATTGTCGTTTTATCGATATTATAATTTTTCAATAATTTTACTTACGGTTCGTGTTAAGTCGAGTCGGGTGAGTTTTATCGCTTTCCGGGTACATTTAAAGTGTCCTAAAAGTATTTTGGAGTGTTTGGGATGATTCCCGACTCCCGTAAAATTTTCTAAAATGACTAGTGAGTCAATCCCGTAAACTTATAGGGTCGTTTTTGTTTGAGGACAAAAGAAAGCTTAAATTGCACCCTTGGTCCCTCCCATTTCACAAAAAGGAATCAAACACACACACACACTTCACATTTCAAAGAAAAAAAAAAACCCACCTTCCCTTTTGCTCTCTCTAGGTCGACGGCCAAACACCAAAACACCACCACCACTTCAATTTTTCTTGGGTTTTGATTAATTCCAATCAAAGACCTCTTCCTAAAACCCTTTTGTAAGTGTTAATCCATGGTTAATTCCAACATGCATTAACATAAATTTTTCCAAATATTAAAGATTTTTCAAAAGTTCATTTGGATGTTAATTGGCCATTTGCATGTTTAATTCATGGTAGAATGATGTTAAATCACCAAACAAATCAACCAAAATCAATTTGGTTGATGGGTTTTGATCACCCAAACCCCACGGCTCAAAGGGGGGTGTTTGGGGATCATGGTGGTTAATGTTTTGATGTTAGATTATGTGTTTAATCCTATTTTTACATGTTTTTGGATGGGTAAATCCATTTGCATGTTTATTTTTATGATTGGGTTTTATGAGGATATTTATTAATAGGGGTTTAGGACTGATAATGATGTTTGGGTATGATTAGGAGTACTTAGGATGATGTCTAGTGTTGGTAAATAGGTTTGAAAACGAGCGTTGGTATGATTTTGGTATAGGTAATTTTAGGCAGAAAGTTTGAGGTGTTTTCGTAAACATTATTTTGTAAACAGGTCTTGTGGTTAGGGTAGAGTTGTAGAGCATCTTCTTAGCTTCGATTTGGTATAAGATAGAGCTTACGACTCCTAATGAGTCAAAAGTTACGACGTTTTGAAATTCGTGTACTGGGAGATGAAAACCGTCATAATCCGAAATTATGCTTGGTTTTAGGTCAAATCCCGGGGACTATAGGTTTAGTTTGGTAAATGGTCAAAGGTTGATTTTGGGTCTCAAACCTGCATATTTGAGTATATTATAAGACTTAGGTGTCAAATGGGTTAATGGAGTATTTTAAACGGGTCAAATGAGTCCGACTTGGTCAAAGTACAATTTCAGTCCGAAAAACGTAGTTTTGGTAAAGTGTTGAGTAACGGGTCGTAAAAGCGAAAACTTTTAATGGGATTAAATATGTGTTTTCTACAGGACTTAAGGTATTTTTGGGAATTTTCTCAAATTTTATAAAAAGGGTTAAGTCTAGTAAAACAGTCCGTACTTTTGGTATGTATCGGCGAAAATGTGTAAAAATGAATAACGTAAATAATATGGACAAATGGTATGAAACGAGTAACACTTGATTATTTTGTTTTGGCGTGAGTTGTAATTACCACAAGTGACTAATATGTATGTATTTTATACAGTACCATAAGGTTTATAAATGAGATTACTCATTACGCGTTATTGGTTTGATAGGTGTTGATTTACCCGGGCATCCTCATCGTCGTCAGTGACCGTCACTCGAACTATCGACTACTTGTTATATAAGGTGTGAATTTATAGCCTCGCTTATTAATATTTCAAACTGTTTTACCCGCGAGGGAAATGCATGCTAGTTTTCAAAATGAACATATGTCATGAATGATTGTTGGACCCGAATGTTGCCTTGAAATTGTGTTGAGTACCTAGTTGCAAAAGGCCCTAATTTCATGAACTATTAACTATTGTTTAGTCCTAGCGTGGATTAGAAATAACCGCTTATACAAAGTGATAGTACTATGGGGTTGACTACCCTATCCGAGACGAGGGCTAGTACGTTGATACCCCCTGCGGACGGATAATTTGTGATAAGAGATAAGGTATAATTGTAACTGATGCCTTTGTAGGGGCACTGGTTTCATCTGAATCACGCCGGTAATTATTACGCGGGTGATTGAGTTAACGGTTTAGTGTCATGAGCTTAAACACAATTGTCAGTACCTTGAATATAGATTGTTTGATCGACAAGTCTATGAATGATCGTGAATGGTTTTATTTCACATATGTTCAAAATGAATTGTAAAACATATGAATTCAACTCAACGTTTTCGTTGACCAAATTTAGCATGTGTTTCAGGTAACCGCTGAAGTGTAGCAGGGAGCATGCAATGGATGGATGTTGTGTGTATGGCTTGGAGTCTACTTGTTTTTCCGCCCAGTATTACTTACACATTTTTAACTTTATGTCATGTTGTTGTGAAAACTGTAACTTTTGGGGTTGAGATTCATGGGGACCGTAACGCAAAACTCTGTTGTATCATTTGGGATTGGAAAACCGTAGACATGTAACTTTTCAACAATTTTTAATTTAAGTTTAAATTTGACGTCTCTTTGGAGTCGTTCGATATATCTTGTGTGCGATGATAACTGCCTAGCACCCAAATGTTGTAGTTCCGCTGCGCATAGCATTTGGTGGGGTGTTAGACATAAAATAACACAAGGTCAGAATAGGATGCAATGTCTTAAGATCTATCTCAAACTTCTTAATTCCCTGTAGAGTAAATGTGCAGAACGACAAAATAACTATAATTTTATTATAGATGAGCAAATCCGTTGCGCTAAATAAATTAAAACGATGGATTGAGGTCTTTAAAACATGCAAAAAGTACCTCTTCCTGGTCGATAAATTATTAAGTTTTTTTAGGGTTTATTGAGTGGTGTCTAACATCACCATGTTGTTTTGTAGTAAATCCTGCAAAAAACTACAAAGAAAAAAAAGATTACATAATTACATGAATCACTTTATAACATGTGAATAAATACCTGAGATCATGATGATGATGCCAATTTAAGGTTTTATTTTTTTGAATCTGAATGCTTTTGATTTAATGGAGATGGTGAATGTGGTTGATACGATTAATATTAGGGTTTAGAAAGATAAACAAAAACACTCCATGTTTTTTTGATAAACCAACCCGCCGATATATTTGTGATTATATTTAGAACATATCTTCGTATATATTTTTAGTACAACCGAATTTTAATACAAAAATAATAAAAATAATATAGTTTCCAAAATAAATTAGATATAACCCAATAGCCAATAAGAAAATGCCACATAGGATATGACATGGCGCCTTTTTATTTTCCTATGTCAAACTTATCCCCATATATATTATATATATATATATATATATATATATATATATATATATATATATATATATATATATATATATATATATATATATATATATATATATATATATATATATATATATATATATATATATATATATATATATATATATATATATATATATATATATATATATATATATATATATATATATATATATATATATATATATATATATATATATATATACTAGCGTCGTAACCCGCCCAACGGGCGGGGTCGTTTTTTGTTGTTGTTACGGGCGGTTTATTGTTTGTGAATTTTTAGTTTATTTTTTTTAATTTAAGCTTTAGTATATGTTACTTATAGTTTACCTTATGTAAAGTTAAATTTATGTTTAATTTTTTTAATTTTGATTTAAATTTAATCCGAATTTAAATTAAAAATTATTAACATTTATAATATTTTAAAGTTCGAATA
This sequence comes from Glebionis coronaria, assembly GCA_025667525.1. Classification (NCBI taxonomy): domain Eukaryota; kingdom Viridiplantae; phylum Streptophyta; class Magnoliopsida; order Asterales; family Asteraceae; genus Glebionis; species Glebionis coronaria. Next base: position 1,295,312 of record JANFOE010000122.1, on the reverse strand, counting down.
ATGTAAGTTGTTAAATAATCTAAATTTTTTAAAAAAATTTAAAACGCATTTTGTGTTTTATTTGTATTTGTTGACAGTGTGTGTGATATTTTTACGCTTTTTCTATTTTAATTTGTTAAACAAATCTATATATTTCATTTTCCTTTAGCCACATAGAATTAAAAGAATTTAACATTATTTAAATTGAGATATAAGTTTTTACAAAGAACCAAATTTGTTAACTGCGACGCTTAAACTCAATTACACATTATATTATAATTATAACATATTACTATCTTCGTCTTAAAATTATAGTCTAATTTTCTTTTTTGGCTGTCCCAAATTAATTGTCCACTTCTAAAAATAAGTAAGAAGTTTCGATCGAAATTACTGCATTACATTTAATTGAAATTATAATTATAATTTTTTTAAAATTAATTAATTAAGGTAAAACTAGTTTTATTTAAAAAGTAAGAAGAAATGTGTTATACTTTCTTAAATCGTATGTTTTTTTCGGCGAAAGACGAGGGTCTACTGTTATATGGTTATAGTTCTTACTCACATAAATTTTTATTTTTTTTGAACTTAGTCTTACTCACGTAATGAACAATAATGATTATAATAAGATTTAAGTTCATTTGGATACCAAACTTATCTAAGATATGAGGGGACTCATCCCCACCATCCATCTCCATCTCATCCAAGGGCTGAGATTAAATCCCTAATTTACACTGCAAGGGTATTTCGGTCATTTCACAATCTACTATATAATGTTTTTTCTTCTTTCTTCTCTCACAAAAAACACACATCGGATATATCTTTCTCTCTCTACCCCTGATTACTTTATCTCTCTACCCCCGATCCACCATTAATCCATCATTAATTAATCATGAATCCATCAAAACGTGATCATGATGAATCCATGACGAATTCATCACGAACATCTATAATCACGAATTGATTCATCCATCAGCAGGTTTGATTAGTATGTACTCTTATTTTTAGCTTATTTGGTTTAAATAAGCTTATCATTAGCCTTTAATTAGATTATTGTGAACGAATCTTGTTGGATTGATTGTTCTTAATTACAAGCTAAGTTCTTAGATGAGAAGTTATGAATAAGTTATGAAGTAGGATTAATAAGCTTGTTAGTTTGAATAAGCTTATGAATAAGCTTTTTTAATAAGAGTAGAGTTATGGATAAGCTTTGTAAATTAGATGATTTGAATTTATTGTGTTTATTATAAGATAGCTTATTAGATTATTTCAATGAGCTATACGTTTTTGTGAATAAGATAGTTATGAATAAGCTTATTTTCATGTTAATAAGCTGTATTATTATGATATTTTTTTTAACTTTCTGATGGTATTATAGATGATGTACATTTCTTATCATATATGATAGATATATCATATATGATAACTGATGATATATCATATATGATATATCATAAAAATCATAAGAAAAAACAGATTTTGTATGAGTATCTTTTAGAAAATCTGTATAAACTCTTGAAACCTACCTTCTATCATATATATGAGTAATTCATTTTGGTATTAAAAGTTTGCATAATATGTTTTTTTTTCTTCTTTTATAAATGCAGTTAAACAGAGATGGTGTGATTGCTCTATTTGGAGCAAAGGAGAGATGTATGTTGATTATAACAAGAGGATGTGCACGGATATATTTTAAGGATCACGACGGAGTATGCGTTGTTCATGAATTCATCACGAATATGTTTTAAAGAAGTGAAGGATGTTGATTATTACAAGAGGATGTGCATGGATATGCTTTAAGGATCAAGATTAAGTAGACGTTATTCTGAATGAATTCATCATTTGAAATATGTTTGCATTTTTTGATTTTGTATAAATGGTTATCATATATGATATCAGATGTATATCATATATGATTTTACATTAGGTTATGTTCTGTTTGAATTATCATATATGATTATGTTCAAAAGTATATTTTTTATGTTATGAACAAGTGTTTAGTTATTAATTGTGCATACTTTTTGTTGTAATCATGAATTCATCAGATTCTTTGTTTAATATATCCAAGTTTTCTTTAAGTATCATATATGATAATGCATTATCATATATGATAGTGCATTATCATATATGGCTTAATTTATCAAACCATAATGACATAATACCAACAAAGTTAATCATATTAACAAGACGTTGTACCAGATACCAATGGATTATAAAATTATCCATATACTTCAAAACTCCATTAGGAGATTACAAAGAAAAAACAAACAATAAACGTAAAAAATTCTTTCTTCTTCACTAAGCTTCTTGGCCTTTTGGATGCTTGTAATATTCAACATGTCTTGTAAACAGCTTCCTCTACACAAAAAAAGAAGATTTAATTCAATTTTCAAGCACTAATCATATATGATATATTTGATCATATATGATATTTTAGCTTATATCATATATGATATAGTATATCATATATGATACTTCACAAACATGTCATACTAAATCTGTTCAGCGATATCAAGCCATAAAACCTTATAATTCACGAAAATAAGCTAATAAGTTAGTTTATAATTCATCATAATAAAGATGATGATAATCTATAAGCTTATTCACATTAATTAGCTTTAAATTCACGTAGTTTCTCAAATAAGCTAGAAAAGAATAAGATGAATTATAAGCTTATTCACATCGAATAAGCTAAAAAAAGATTAATCAAAATAAATCGAATGAACTTTACCTTATTTATGAAGTGGATGATCGATTTACGAAAGTGGGTGATCGATGCGTTTGATGTTTGTGTTGATAAATTAAGATGTAAATATGTGTACATGTGTGTGTTTTAGTGTGTGTTTTAGAGAGAAGAAGGAAAAAGAAAGAGATCGATCCAGATTTGGGATGTAGAAGTGGGAGGGGTGTTAGGTGGGAGGGGTAAAATGACGAAACTACCCCTCCGTTTTTTTTTGTTTTTAATCTGGGCTGTTGGATGAGATGAGATGGACGGTCCATATTTGTCCCCTTGTATCTAAAAGATACAAGGTATCTTAAATAACCGGACTCTTATAATAATATTTTTTTACTTTAGCTTTCTGTTTTTGGCGGGATAACATCTCCTCTCCCCCACGTGGCTTGTTTTTGTTAATATTTGTTTTACACATGTTCTTTTTTGGTATCTGATGCTATATATTAGTTCTTCCTCATTCATTCTTGAATGTTCTTCCTCAATTCCGTCTCGAATCATCTTCCACAACAGATAAACCCTCAAATTTTATCTATGAAGGTTTACCCGATCATATATATCCAAATCGCCGATCCAAAAACACAATTCAGTATCCTTTAATCTCATCACAACCGACCATCAATAGAACCTCACAAACAATGTTTCGGTGATATGCTTCAGTACTTTATGATCTATCCGAGGTATGATGTTTTTTTTATATTCGATCTTTGTGGTTTTCTCTTCTTTTTGTTATTAATTTTTATTTTTGAATCTGACATTAGGTAGGTACCTGTAAGATGTGATTGCTGATGAGAATGATGATACTATTAATTATTTATTTTTTCTTTCTTTTATTAATTTATAATGTTTTTATAAAATCGGTACGGAAGATCGGTGATGGTGACGAACACTGCCACAAAGAAGGTTGGTGCTCTACGAATGTTGTTGGATATATAGTGGGATAACCAGTCAAAGGCCAATCATTTGTTCGTTGTGAATGGTTGGGCTGGAGAACTCTTATCCAAGCTTACCAATCTCTGAACAAACCGTATGTATATTAGTATATATATTTTCCCGTCATGTTATATTTATTTGTCATAAAGAACGAAACTTTGTTTTTAGATATTCTGCTTTTGCAAGCACATTGGTTTTGTTGGTATTAAGTTTAAAGTTGCATATTTGTCCCTTTTTCAAAACAGAAGGGTAAATTTGTCGTTTTACAAGGAGTTAAAAGTTAAAATCAGCTTTCACATGTTCTTAATTTGAACAATATCATTGACCTTATTGTCGCGTATTTTGAATATATTAAAGTTTATAGAAATACTCAGATTGGATCATGTTCTTTTCAGTTTTTTCTGCTAATGATAGGCATTAGTTAGCAATTCACTAAACATGTTACAAAAGATTTAAACTCAATAGCTTTCGGCCAATTCTTATTTATGTCTGTTATTTTGAAGGAGAGGTTGTTATTTTGAAGGAGAGGTTGTCGTTGCGTTATGCCTTATGGAGTGGATAACTCACATGGATGGCTTGGAGTGCACACTCTTCATAATGATTAGCAGGTCATGTTTGTTGCATTGCAAAGTTTCTTCTTATGTGTCGACTTGAGGCCTTTTAAGCTCAAAATTGGTTACTCATACAAGTAATAAAAAAGGCAAAGATTTTATCTATGCACAAACTTAAAAAGTTAATTGTTTTTTTTTTCTTATACGCTAAAAAAATGACACATTTCATTCTCACTCGAGATAAAAGGTTGCAGCAAGCGATGATGTGAAGCCATTTGTCAATTTTCTCTTTTTTAGTATTCTTAATATCTTTTATTTGCTCATCCTTTTAGAGAAATGACCAAGACCAATCTGGAAATCCACATAATTCTAGGATTTAAGCTTCCTACGACAACCAAATTTCACATAAACAATGACAAAAATCAGAGAATACATCATGCTTCTCAAAGAATAAATGTCATTTAGGAGCAGGTAACATGTTAGTTGGTCATATGTGCTCCTTTCTTTTAATATTAAGCCATGTGTGTTGTTGCCATACACTGTTTTTTCCGAGCTGTTTTATTGCCAACATATGCTATTTTATAGTCCTATTTCGAGTTTGTCTTCCTGCCATCATGTTTGGCTGGTATTGGAATTTTTTCTATAACATTCATAAATAAGTTGTTATAAAGTCTCTTAGCTACAATTTTATGCCACAGAATCCATATCATAATACTATTTGCACTAAAATCCATAGCAGAATTCTATTATTTTGGAATATGTTGTTAAATTACCCAATTGGTAACTGTGAAGCTGTAAATCAAATTTACAAGACTCTCATAGATTGTTGCCAAGCAAGGACCAAGAAACATGAATAGGGGATTTCATGGCAAAGATTTAATTTAACAAAGGAAAATTTGGTAGTTATTTCATTGTGTACGACATGAATAGGCATGTCATTTAGCATTTGGGTACAAGCAGAAGGTAATGACACACCATCTGTCAAATGTGCAACCATGTAGAACTCACTTGCAGTAAGATCTTCAACTTTAAGATTGAGTTTCATATCTTCCGTCGATTTACGAAAATAGCATATTCACATAATTGGTTCAATTGAGCGTGTTCAAATGTTGAAGTTTCAAGGGGCGCTTGGCACTGTTTGACTATTTATTGGTTATGCCAATTTGTGACAGGTACAACATCTATGTACAAAGATCTGGGTGATTGTCATTAGACCAATATTGCGAGGATGGATGGAAACTAATTTTGAACCACTCACACTCTAGCTGTAAGCTTATATTAATTTGGATGTATGTACATATGCTGCAACTCAAAGTAGCCACTTGTGGACAGTTTGTTCATGCTCAAGATATAAGTAATCTTGAATTCCATCTATAAATGCTACATGTTAATTACATTAATTATGAATGCGGTTATCTGAATGTCCCTTCTCAGCCCCAAAGGTATGCAACAGTGTTCCTTTGATGGGCACCCCCGCCGCAAAGCGCAGGTGTACATCCTTGTAAATAACTAAAATGTCACCAATTTGAGTATAAATTTTTATTTACTGTTAATTTTACGATTTCCTCGCCTTGGAGATCACATAACTATTAAGTTTCATGATGTCTTACTTATTTTATTCTCCTATAAGTACTATAAGTACTACAAAGATACATGCATTCTTTCAAGTCTTCGCCAAGCTAAGATCAGAATCCGTTGGTCATAATATAGTACAAAATCTGTTAGTTTTAATGATCGCCCCAGCTACTTGTTTCTATTTTTTCTGTTAAATAATTAGTGATCCTTATAACATATCGATTGAATACGCATTTAAGTCAAACTGTATCAAGTTCCAGTGTGTGATATATAAGAATTAACTTCAAGATTTACCAGGTTAAAAGTATGAGCATACGACGAACTTTAGATGAACTGCAATTTTGATACAAACAGTTGTAAGCTAAGAGGTCTCTAAAGAAGTACTTCTTGTCTTTCAGTTTCCTTAGAAGTTTCTACATTTAGAAGTATAAGTGCAGCTTCCATCATCACTCCTAGCTGTTAGGTGAAAGTTCTTCGCACCAGAGTCTGCACCCTTCTGGAACAGGAACCTGAACCTATTGGTCTGCTTTCCCTGCATCCAATCACACCACATGACCCGTAAACATCCATACAACACTTGTAAGAAATGCATAGACTAATCAGGTTTTATAGATCCGTGGTACTAACCGTAGAACTCTCCTTGGCTGATGGAGTCTCGGTTTTAGTTCTCGGCCAATTGGACTCTCTGGAGATTGTCTTGTTCTTGAACCGACATTTGTCCGTACTCCAAGAGGTTATCGAGAGTAATCTCGGGTTGTTCGAATGTGACTGGGCCGTCCCTTGAGTTCACAAGTCTTTTTCCAATGCCCTCAACCCCAACACCACCAATCCACTTCCTCAGTTCATCATCATACATTCTAACCCTAAGTGCCCCAAAGAAATCTGAGGAAAATTGTTGTAAAGCAATCGTAAGAAATCTATATGCAATGTATATGTTTAATTGCTTCTTCATTTCATGAACTCATATAAATAGAAGTATTGATCTAGGATGCTCAATACAATTTTGATCATGCCAATTTATACCGATTAAATAGAGAAAGTTTACCGATAGCTTCAATCTAAAAAGGATTGTGGGAAGTGAATTCAATTAGCATTTCTGTTTAAGTGACTATTTTAAGCAGATTATATAGACAAACTGATGTAAGTAAAATAAGTTCATGTAAATAACTTAAACTGTTGGCCTAAACTGTGTGTATGCTAAAATATGTTAATGCCTTGGAATTTGAATAGAAATGCAGCAGATAAGCTATTATCATCATATTCTCCAAATACCGCATAAATTTAGAAACAATAGCAAGAATATGTGTATCTTAAAATTTAAAATCTGGCAGAAGTATACCGATGGATTGTCCAAGGAAAGTGTGACAAGCTTGGCAACCTGTTTAGGTGTGATACAATCAGTTCTAAAGATACCAATAGGTTGGAGCCCAGTAAAATTTCTCCATACGTCCATCACGAATGAGGGCAGCATAAAGTGTCGAGAAATCGTTACCAAAAATATCCTGTGAAAAATAATCATGAATAGATAATCAATTGTGATCCACAAAACCGTATCTGAAGAACCACTTTGTGGGGGAGTAGACACCTGTGCTCGTTCAGGTGGTTAAAATGGCCAAACTTGATCAAAACTACGCCCTGTATGTCTCATGTCACGGATTACATAGTTGGTCGGTTCTTGAATACTTGATGGATAAGCAGGGCGAGGTGTAGGCATGGATCTTGAACCCAAATCAGCATGTAGACCATAACTTGCTGCTCCTATCTGGTATGGAACCAAAAACATTAGGGCCACCATGTAACGGTCCTCTTGCATAGAATTCTGGCCCCTAACCGACATTACTCAGGCAAGACTACCTAGAGGAAGGGTTATGGAGCCGGTCTCAACGTCCTAGTCTCAATAGATCCTGGGAGTTTATTTGGTGTTCGAGATTCAACTTACATGTTTTTTTTGTCTATCTCATAACTGCAAAACTTTAGAGTATAGTTGGACTGATTGGTGTCTAGTTTCTGATCTGATCTCAACCCTTGTTGCTGCAAGTTTTTCACAATTCTTTTAGCATGCCAAACATCATGATCCTAATAAAAACATGAAAACACATTAGCATAAGGTTAACATGATGGTGAATTATTGATAATAGGTTAATAACACATGTCCCATAGATATCATTGCATAACACAAAAAGTAGTAGTGTAGGTAATTGATAATATTCCATAGGCCAAATTCTACAAAAGCGTACATAGGTAAGAAGAACCTTATGATGTAAGACCGTACATTTATGTATTAAGGCACAATAGAATATGTAATCCACTAAGCGGAATATTACCTGAACTGTAAGCAGACAAGTCCCCGAATGAGTAACTCATGACCATCACCACCAACCCCCATACTACGGCGATTACAATTTGACCAATCACATGGTCCTTTTAGAGTCCACAACCACTACGCTACAACCTTCAAATACCATGAAGTATGTCTCCAAAAATTCGGCTATCAGCAGCCATAGAGGTAAAACCATAAAGCAATAATCAGAAACGCGAAGACGCCTTATGATTAATCTAAACTGATATACTTCTCTCCTTCTGCTACTTAGCAAAAATGCTACCTACATACTTTACGGCTTAAAATGCAATCCCAAACACCCCCTAATCTTTAATCAGAAGTAATCTAAAAGCATAGAATAATCTTGTCGTTACCTTGGTATTTAGGAATAGATGATCCTGATCTTAAAGTAATTTCGATTCCAAAGGTCCTGCTACAATCTCAATCTGCAACAACATGTTTAGTCAAATTTATTAAGCAAAGTGTCCACAAAATAATTTAAAGATCTATGGTTTTGTAATTTGAAAACCATCCAGTCCTGTTTGGTTGAACATATACACTTGTTAGTTATACTTTAAATGGCTAGAGATGCAAATATTATTACAAACCTAACGTAAATATTAGGTTTTCTTTTCACTTGCAAACCAGAAACAATCATAAAAGTAGATTACAATACTCCAAAACTTTATGTCTTCAATTCTCTATTAAAGCCACGGTTGCAATTGTGTAGTTTTTCAGGTGTACTTATTTCCTGGTGTTCTAATAATTACAATGTCACTCAAGAAACGTGCATCCAAACAACCATAGGAAAGGAGAACATTTTAAAGTAGAAGAAATCATACTTGTCTTTCTTTTAGCTCATCACGGCTGGATCGGTTAATTTATTGCACATCAGACAAGTGAAAATATTTTTTGCTTAGACAAATGAAAGCAGCAGTAGTAGTAGAAACCTATCAAATTTCATTAACAGAGCAAGAAGTAATATAAGTCACAGTGAAATTGTTAAAGGCTTGATTCTTGTAACTTTATATACCATAAGTACATGGACATATAGTAATATAACTATCAAACTAACCTATTTCATTTTAAATTAAAAGTCTTATATATAAAATAAAATATTTTTTTGAAAGGCAATATATTTCAAACGAAACAAAACAACCACATAACAGAATAAGTAAATGTTATATTGCATAAAATCATTTATGTATATTGCATATTAATAACAAAACAACTACATAACAGAATAAGTAAATGTTACCGCCGATTGGTGAAGCATCTACAGAGCTCTGAGATTCCATCACTTCACTTGGAGATCCATAGGATTCGTTTTCTTTCTGGCCCCCTATGATTAACAGACATGGTGGAGAGTCCGGAAGGTTAGGGGAAGGATTCTGGGAAGACATATTGTGATTAGCAAACCAGTAGTAGCAAGCTATATGCTAAGACCAGAAAGATAGTAGGATACACAGATTAGTGTACCTCTGTGCCTTCATTGTAGTAGCCTTAAACATAGGGGAAGATCCTAGTAGTTAACTTGTACTCAAATTTTGGGTTCTTTAGATCATACTGCCATACTGGGGGTGTACATTAGTTGGTAAGGAATGTTAAGTAAAAGATTCCGATCCACATCGTTGTTTGATGTTGTCCCATGATTACCTCCTAACAGCAAACAACTGGTCATAATATCATCAAAGTAATTGCGAGTCTTCTATTTCATTTCAGTATTTGGCTTCACAATCTCATTGTCATGTTTTATGTTTTCAAACAATATTAATCTTAAAAGAAAGAACAAAATAATATCATATGATATTAATGAGAGAATGAAACCTTCAAAGAAACCAACAGTTGCGAGATTTTGAATGGCCATGGTGTGGTATATTAAGTATAAAAATACATACAAAAAGTGACCAAGGGAATACATGAAGGATAGAAAGGTTGCGAGATAAACTGTTCTTTGCGTGTTAATTAATAAAAATACATACAATCATCTTAGTATCGTTAGTATAAGGATCGAAATTTGATGCATGTACAAAAGCACTTGCGTGTTCCCATGGTTAAAGAAAAATTTAAAAGCGTTTCACAAATTAGCCAAAACCCGAACGTACCTGATCGTTCTTTTTTAGTCCAATTTCGTGTTGTGTGAGGTGACTGTTGCACAGGGGAGATATGGAGTGTTTGGAATAAGAAGAAAAAGTAATATATAATCTCCATTTTATTATAAATGAGTAACAATGTAACATAACATTATTAAATCTCCATCTGATCCCATTCAGTGACCACCTCTAACACCTACCTTTCGGGTCCAGTTTGTACCTAATTGAATAAAGATCAAAAGCTTTATTAAAAACTAAGACAATAACAATGTTTTAAAGCGCTGTTTGGATAAACATTTGGACTCTAACAATATGGATAATTAAAGCTAAAAAATAAGTTAACCTGGTGCAAAAAATGCACGAACATGTTCATTTTATGACGCTCATCGCAGAAGTCCTGCATGATCCCATAGCCAAACACCCTAGATGCAGAAGAAAATTTTGAAGAGACAACCTGTAACTACTTCGTTTTCATAGCATGCAACACATATATGTATCATTCTGTATTTTAAAAGTGAAGGTTTCAGTATAGATAGCATACTTTCGCAAAGACATCAGCCATCTGGCATGATGGTGTAGGCAATACTGGTAGCAACATATCTAGTTGTGCACAAATATATGATGAATGTAACTAAAACTATCTCAAGTATTATTCTACAGGTTCCAAGCGCCAAAGGAGTCCTCTTTGTTTGCTGTCTAGATTATGCCAGACCCCGTTTGGAAAATAAAACCAAGTCTGCAATGAAGGGAGAAAAGATGTTGTTTAATTGTTTGGCTGATGGCTACAAGTAGACACTTGCATCAGAATGTATACATAGTGAGTTTATTATACAACCTTTTGTCTATTTTAAACAGATATGTATGATGTATTCTTTAATTTTGAGGTTTGTTGCTGTAATTCAGGTTTTCTTAGAAGAGCTATATAGAGGAAAAAGTTATCTTCTCATTGACATTAATTGTTTAAGAAAAATTACACACCCTCTACTTCATTCCCTTGAACATTTAAATGTCTCACTAATCATAATTTGTCCATGTTAAATGTCTGACCCATGTTAAATCTGTTAATGGGTCTGACCCAGATGTTAGTTATTTGAATAAAGATGATAATATACCTGGAAAGTGTGCCAAACCAACACCCAATCTGAATGTTTACCTTGAATATTTCAAATCCGAACTCATATGTAAAATGCTGATCAGAATACAGGATATGTAAAGATGAAAAAACTTTCTATCATAAATAACTAAACATACCTCTGACCTTATCTACGTACCTTTCCCCTTTAGAACTACTTTTAGACCATGTTAGGTTCCAGCTTGGAAAGCTAGATGTTAAAGCTTGTGCTATTCTCTTCTTTAGAAGCATTTCATACAATCTATCTACTGGTTCACGCTTGTCCAGTACCCTTTTTTAAAAGCATGTAATAAACTCTTTGATCTTTATGCACCGCCGTTTATCCTACATAAATGTGTTTCAAAAAATTAAATAATAGTAAAATATAATATATATACAGATTGTTTGATCTGAAGATCAGAGGTCTTTTTACAGCTTCCAAGAGTATATGAGCACAAAATGTCCGCTCATCAACGTATGCAAAAAGGTAGGAAGTTAATCTTGTGTAGAGCCACATTCGTTGGTCGTTCCACCATCCTTTTATCGTTACCCCACAACAGTAAAATTCCCCTTAGTTGTATGCATATTTTCCTAAAAATACATATGCGAAAGGTAGGAACCAGTAGCTTGATAACTGTAAATGACCATGAAATATGTAAAAGCTACTATCAGGTTTGTACATGTAGGAGAGAAAAAGAATATATTAATGCACTGAATATATAAAAATAGTATGGAAATTCTAGAAAAATATGATACATTCGGAAAGAGAGAGATGCTTGAGAGGAGAAAATAAGAAGGGACAACAACATAGTAGAGTGTAGCCCATCAATTTAGAGCCCAAAGAACGTAGCAGCAATATGAAATCTAAAGTTTCAGTGGGATCCTCCCCCGCCCATATACAAAGGGACAGTAGTTCGATAAGATTATTTTTAAGTCACCTTCTGCCTATCTTTTTCTGTGTACAAGTGTCTGCAGAAGTGTAGTTGGAGCAAGTCCTAAAAAGCCTCTTCTTTCCGGATTGGGGTGGACAGATCTCCAACCTCTACATTTTATTGCGAGTCCGGTTTTCACATCTTCCACTGGATAACCATACTTGACTCCCAACTGTAGGGTAAGTGTGGACACTGAATTAGTACTACAATAAGATCATTGCTTTTTTATTATTATTAAAAAAGTTGTATTTTTTTTATTTCCTAGACATCTGAGAAAGAGTAGACCTCCTTTCCCCATTGAGTGTTGTGCTGATAGGCTGCTACAGCTTGCATCAAGTTTGCATTTCTTTTCGAGCACGTGGATAACTTCTGCTGCTAGTATAATTTGTTTACGATTCTCTTTCTCCCAATCTATTACCGTGTCCTTGCTATAGCTTATGCCCCATAGAGCATCTCTCTTGTGAAAGCACCCACTTCCAACATATAGACACCCTCCATTGGAGTCCATACCTCCAATCTCTACCTTTATCAAATAATAAACTAATTTTAGTCGTAGAATTAATGAATAAAAACGTCATTCAAGATGGTATTGCAACTGCTATATAGACAGTCAAACCTCATTGATGAGATGCAAAGAATTGCTACTGCTATAATAAAGTTGTCAGAATTGAATGCCATTTTTCAATTCATTTTTTAACTTTAATACTTGTGCCTGTGTGTGGAAAGCTTGTGTGCATGAAAAGATATAGACGCAAATACATACTGAAACACAATTTATAGAATATGTTACTTAACAAAGACATGCTTTAGCAACAAAAACATAACCCATATAGGTAGAATTAAAAAAATGGCAAACAAACATTAAAGAAAGGAAAAAGGCTTGAACAACATGAGCTGCTGAATGGGTTGAAGACGAATTCGTTTATGGTGTGAAAAAGTTTCATTATGGTTTGAGATTAGGGTTTGAGAACAAAGAGGCGCGCAGTTTTATTACATGTGCTGTGTATATGTTTGGATGTATATCTTGTTCTAGTTTTACAATATATATGCTGATGTATATAAATAGCATTGGTTGTTTTAGAATTTACTAATATTGTTTTGGATAGAAAATCATCAAAAGTAGTCTGGCTTAGTGGTAAGCCTGGTTACTTCTTAACCATAGGTCACAAGTTTAAATCTTACATTTGATACTTTTTTATATAATTTTCGAAAATCTTATCAAAACTGCGTTTGAAAACGCAATTTTCAGAACTGCGTTTCCAAAACGCGATTTTCATGAAACTGCGTTTTCAAATCATTAAAAACATGGGAATTAGAGATCTTTTAGGTATTTGTGAAGTACTATTGGCTAATAGCTTCCATGTCACATATGACTGGGATTAGAGGTGTGGTATCAAGTCATAGTTATACCTATATATAATATAAAGATATATATATATATATATATATATATATATATATATATATATATATATATATATATATATATATATATATATATATATATATATATATATATATATATATATATATATATATATATATATATATATATATATATATATATATATATATATATATATATATATATATATATATATATATATATATATATATGTGTGTGTGACATATAATGTTAAAAGTAATAATATCCCTCGATTGAAATTACGTTTTTAGAACATGTTTTTAGATGAAAACTATTGAATCATAAATTATAATAAAAATACGAATTATAACACCGAAGAATTTAGTCACAGGGTACCCGCCTCCGCATCGTGCGGGTAGCCTGATTGTCTATAGAAAATACAATACGAATATTAAAAATGACACGTTTAGAGATACTACTATATCACACAAAAACAACTAAAAACTAACATTTTATTTTTTTCTCTCTCCTCTCCATTTTGGTCGCACCCACTAACTTTATTTTTTCTCTTTTTTATTTTCATACAAATTTAATTCATTTCATTCAAATAAAAACTACAAATACATAAACAAAAAATACAATACAAAATTAAAAATACGATACGAAAACAAAAATTAAATTACAAAAAAAAAAACGACGACAAATTAATTTTGGCCACCATATTTGGCCATTATTACCAAAACTTAATTACCTCTCTAAATTCTTTTGTTTCTACCACAAATCATAATATATTTCTTCTTTTTTTTCATTTAAATCTTTGTGAAACATTCTTCATTGGCTCACTAAATAGTTTTCTAACCATCACCATCTACAACAGCCACTGCCACCGCTGGCTGCCAACGCTATCGACAACCACACCACCACGAATATAAACTATAAAACTTCAAGAACACCACCACACCAAAACCACTCATCAACCACCAATCTACCATCTAATCATCATCGAACACACACCAAACCTTAACAATCTAACATATTATTTCAATAAACAAAAACCCTCATATCTCTATTTAAAAAAAATAAAAACCCTAACCATAAATTTCACCTCAAATCACAAAATTAACTTTATAAGTGAGTGATTCATACTCAAACAACATAAATCTTTCAACCAATTACTCTAATTAAATCAAAAAACAAAAGCATCAATTTTTATAATTAAAGCCACCACCAACAAGTGAACACCATTTCTAGTGGCGGTGGTGGCGGCTTCGTAGTGGTTGTAGCATGGGGAGGATTTGGTGGTCGGCTCTATCAAGACTTGAATCCGTATACAAACCAAAATAAATAACACAAGATCTCATCCTAATAAATTGTTAGAAAAGTATGTTGAGTTTTTTACTGGGTTTGGTGAAGGGAGATATAAGGGGGTGGATGTTTTGTGGTGGTGTGATAATGAAAGTGAAGGTTTGATGTTCTTTGTGTTTGATAATGGATGGATGTGTTGTCTGAGTTTGATAGTTGTGTGTGTTGTGTTTTTTTATTTTTGTGATCTATTGTATTTGTTTGTTTTTAAAGTATATATGTGTGTTTGTAAACAATAATAAAAATAATGATAATAAAGTTAATATTTTATAAATAAGATAAAAATTTTATAAAATAATAATAATAATAATAATGGAAAATGGGACCAGATTCGTTACTTTTTCAACTTTTAGACCAAAACCGTTATACCCGGTAAACCACAAATACCAATAATGTAGTTAACTCATTTTGTTATGAAAATTTAGTTTCAAACAGAACAAAAAGACAGAAAACCAAACTTCATTATAAGGCAATCAAGTTCAAGTCTGATATACCAAATCCAACCGTTTGGATTGAATTTTACACATTACTGATGTTGATCCCAAACTTAGATCGATTAGCTTTGTGTATACGAGATTAGATCAAGTACTACACGTAGAGAAACCTTTGCTTATGAATAAAGTAACAAAGTGTTATGCGGAATTAACACTTGATCTAAAACACAATGATGTTAAACAAACTTTCACTTGTATTAGAATAATCGTGTTGATTACAATGAAAGGTTTAACTTGCGAATACTATGAAAACTGATATTAAACATTAACCTAAAAGATCTTCTTTTATAGAACAAGAAGTCTTGTACAATAAGCTACGAATCAATTATTCTAGGTAAAGATAAACATAGAAAATACATTGTCGTTTCTATCCTTACTAGAAGTAATCTAGAATATAATATACGTGTAGCTCACAACTTCCATCAGTGCTTGTCTTCAATCTGTCAACGCTTGACTTTATCTTGTCAACGCTTATGCTGTCAGCGCTCACTTTGCTCTTGTCAACGCTTGAGTTGTTCCTGTCAGCGTTCAAGTGTTCTGGCCTAAATTTATTCCCAACAATCCTCCCCTAAACTTGATATCCACTCTTATGATCAAGTTTCTGAATAAACATTAAGAACTTGGAGGAGTCTGACAAACCTTATCATATTGGTAATAAATAAATCTGATCAAATTCTTTGCCACGTCACTTGTATAGTCTATCTCCAACTGGGTGTCCTTCATCTTCTCCAAAACAGCCTTGGATATGAAATACTGAGCATCTACAAGTAAATACTCAGCAAACTTTGTAGAACTCAAATGGTATACACCTGCAGCTGAATATAACCTCCATTGAAGACCACTGAGGTCATCTTCAAGATCCTTCCATATTTCAGGATCTTCTTCATTTGTCCCACACATTCTTTTGAATGTGGTCCAAAGTTTTATTCCATTGGCTGAAGTTGGTGCTTCAGCCTCATACTTGGTCTCTAGTAACCTCCAAAGGTCAACCAAGTCTTCTCTGTCACAACTTGCAAATAAAGATATGAGAGTGGTAAAAGTGTGTACCTCCTTGCCAAATCTTCCAATTTTCCAGAATCCACATTCATCTTCCTCATAACTTATAATTGGATTCCTGGAATCTAGTGGTAACACATGAACCATATCTGAAGCTTCTAATGGGGAGAGCTTGAGGCTCTTTCTAATGATTGCTTCACTTGGATACAGTTGAGACATATCTTTTGGAAACTCAAGAACAAATCCCTTCTTCACTGGTCTAGGGACTATCATAGCTTTCTTGATTGCCATCTCTTCTGCAAGTTGCTCCTTTCTTTCATCTGAAAGAAGTCTGAAAGTGTTCTCTTCCTGCACTTTCACCCAAATAGGATAAGCCCTATGTTCCAACTCATCAAATGTCAAAGCTTTCAGCTTCTGATGTGTCCATCCAACTCCATGACATTTGAGCAACATAAAATAGAGCTTCCTTCTATCCCTTTTCAATTCAGAGAGAATGTTGCTTGCCCTGTACTTCAACATTACCTTACAATCCTGCTGAACTCTAAGAAGAATTTCCAAACCCCATATCTGATCAGAAATGGTCAAGTCTGGATTATCCATGCAGCTTTCTTCCCAAGAATTGTACATCTGAACTACCTCTGGCATATCAAAATCAATTTGCAACTTCAAATCTCTCAGCCTTTCCCTAGCAAGCTCATCACCATACTCAAGTCTTTCTGGTTCAACAATCATCACACTTGAATCTGAGCTGCCTCCATCACTTTCTTCCTCAGAAGTCACAACAAATGGTGACTTTTCCTTCTCACCTTGTTCCATCATTTGCTCAGCCAATCTTCTATCAAATTCAACCTGAGCTGCATTCTTTGGAACATTTTCTTCTACCAACTTACCCTTACCCTTATCTGTTGGTTCAATTGTTGGTAAGGTAGATGATAATACCTGAGTAGGAACATCTTTGATGATAGATGATGACTGGAATACATCACCTCCATATGCAGATCTGTCAACGCCCAAATTTCCTCTATCAGCGCCCAAAATACTTCTATCAGCGTCCAAACTTGTCTTATCAACGCTTAAATATTTTCCCTCAGCGCCTTGTGTAACCTCTCTCAGCATATCTGTAAATGATAAATTTAAATTTGTTGGAGAGATTAAGGACGTATCAAAACCTTTTTGTTCCTTCAAACTAGTAAGAGCTTCAGCAATATCCAATGATTGACCATCTTGACTGCTCTTATCACTCAGATTTCTTGCTTCCTCCCCTTTGGAAGACTCCTCCATACCTCCCCTTGAATGAGCACTCTCCAAAACAACAATCCTCTCCCTCAATTCATTGAGTTCAAGGCCTTGGCTACTGACAATTTGTACTAAGTCTGCATTTTGCTTTTGCAAGCTAATGCAGACAGCCGTCAATTCTAAAAGCGTCATTGGTTCCAGTCTGCCCTCTTCCAAAATGGGAATTTGACCTCCCAAGTTAGGTTCATTGGGCATGGATGAGGACTTAATTATGGTGGGACTGTCTTGGCCAGCTTCTAAGCCAGAACCAATAGTCCCAGCCTCATCCAGGTCACCAACCACACTTGTGGTGGTGGTTCTCTCTGCTTCATGGCTAGGACCACCAGAGGAGAACACTCCAGCAGTCCTTTGGCGTTTAAGCAACCTATATTCTGGTGGTGTGGAAGATGGTGTAGAAGATGGTGTAGATGTGGGTTGGTTAAGGGGTGTTTGGGATTGTGATGGTTGGGTGTCAGCGGTGGAAATAGGCATATCAACGCCCACATTAGATGTGTCAGCGTCAAAGGGATTTTGGTCTATTTGCATTTGGTCAGGTGAGGGTAAAGGTTCAGGGATAGGTTCAAGTTGTGGTTGAGGGTCAATATGAGGTTGGGGGTCTGGTTGGGGTTGTGCTGCTGCAATAACAGCAAGCATGGCTGGGGTTAAGGGTAGGTCTCTATGAGGTGGTGAATTCATCTTGGTGAAAATAGCCTTCTTTTGTTCAGGGATCTTATAAAAGTCATTGTGATCCCTTGAACAATATCTTTGAGCATCAAAAACCATTTGCAGAAAACGGGGATAAGCTAAAGTCATTTTTGTCCCCTTGTTTTTACACATTCCTTCAAAAATCATTTTAGACCAATTATAATTTTGCCCTGTTGCAATACACACAATAGCAGATGCAATAGATCTATTGATCTCATTATGTGCAGTACATTTGGGACTCAAACATTGAAGGAGAATGTGAATTAGGTACTTCCAGGCTGGGGGAAATTCCTGCTTATGGTACTTATTAAGAGTACCTTCATCAGGAATAGGGTATCCCAAAGCCCTTAGCCCTTGTTCTATTTCAGATATGGGAAGCATGGTTATACCATCAGCATCATTAAGATGCAAGGCCTGGCGTACCAAGGCCTCAGTAACCACCCAAGGTCTCCCATGTACAATAGAAGTCAATGTTGTCACTCCATTAACTGTTGTGGAACTGACAGTGTTCCAAAACTGTTTAATGTGTGTGACTGGAATGAGTGGTGCATGAGAAAGAGCATACCTTAAAGGGGATGCATTCAAATACTCCACCATCTGAGTGTATTGAGGGAACAAAGTATTATCAGCAACAAGATAAGCAATCATGTTGTGTTGAGACTTGAACCCCAAATCCAATTCTGCAGAGTTAAATCTTGGTGCCATTGATGAAAGCTGTTAATTTTATGTATAAAAGATGAAGGTTGATAAGAGAAAAGTGTTAGACAAGAATTATAGATACCCTGTTTAAAATAGGAGACAAATTTATAGGAGTGGATGAATGCACGTGATTGGCCCAAAAATAGGCAAAGATTTTCAAAAATCAATCATGAAAATATTGAAAAAGTTTATAAGTTATCCCATGCATTTAATGAAAGTAACAACTCCTAAAATTACGGCTTGAAAATATGTCAAAAAGTTACAACTGGGTAGGTCCCATTGTTTGTCAACGGTCAAATATAACCCATCAACGCCCAACGGCTATAATCCTGTCAACGTTCGCCTAAAGCCATGTCAGCGTCCAATTTGGTCACAACAACGCTTGGAAAAATCTTGTCAGCGTCCAAAAATAAAATTGTTTTAAAAAGTGAAAAATGACCTTAACAAGTAATTTATCCTAGAGAAGATAACCAAAAGCTGATAATTATCGTAGGGCGGCAAGCACTGTCCAGTTATGCACACTTGCATAAGCAAGATAGACATAACAGTCCTCTAGTGTCCCTTGCTAACCAAAATTCTTAACAACCAAGTTACCTTATAAAATCCTTGTTACTCCCAGGTAAAACCCATATCAAAAGGATTCCCAAGCCTCCCAACAGACCACAACCAATTCTAGGCCAAAAATGTCTTGGCAGCATGCAAAGTTGATATACTATGCATGCTACAGTGCCTCATGGTTTAGTAAAACTAACCCATACTCACCAGTGGACACAATCTAGAATTGTGATGAGAGTATTCTAAGAATACCCAAGAGTCCTAAAGGTTCCTTAAACCTCCCCTCAAACTATGATACATGAGTTCTCAACAATATATATGAACATTAAAAATTTATGTCAAGATAGGAATATAAATATTCCAACCATCATCCATAAACAAAAACATGTCCAAATAACTCTTCAAAGATCCATAAGCAACTCTGTATCCAATGGCATAAAGCTACCATTACCTGCACATTTAGATGAAAACCACAAAACTAACATTTGTTACTAACAGCGTCCCGACAACACTTATCAGCGTTGAAGGAACTCTTGTCAGCGTTAGACCATAATATCTCCAACAACGGCAAAATAACACTTGACAGCGTTGTATTTACCTTTGTCAGTGTTAGAAAAATAATGTGGAAAATCTAAATCATCACAAAGACCAATAACAATGCATTATCCTGTACATACTTTTACAAAAATGTTCCAAAACACATATTAAGTGAGATTAACCATTCCAATATTTGTTACCAAATATTGAAATCTTCCAGCATCAAAAGGTTTAGTTAATAAATCAGCTACATTATCTTCAGTATCTACCCTATCTGGTTGTATTAAACCTTTCTCAAAGCAATCTCTTATAAAATGATGTCTAATTTCTATGTGTTTGGTTTTAGAATGATGTACAGGATTTTTAATAATGCATAAAGTACTGTTATTGTCTACAAAAATCTTGGTATGCATAAAATTATACCCATAATCCAACAGCTGGTTCTGAATCCATAAGACTTGTCCACAACAAGCAGCTGCAGCAACATATTCTGCTTCAGTTGTAGAGTTGGCCACCACTGTTTGTTTCTTGCATTGCCAAGATATTAATCTGCTCCCAAGAAATTGGCATCCACCAGTTGTGGATTTCCTATCAAACTTGTCACCACCATAGTCACTGTCTGAATATGCAATAAGATCCAATGGAGAATCTTTTGGGTACCATAATCCAAGATCTGGATAGCATCTTAGGTACCTAAAAATCCTCTTCACAGCAAAAAGGTGACATTCTTTGGGAGTCACTTGATGGCGTGCACATGCACACACAGCAAACATGATGTCAGGTCTTGAGGCTGTAAGATACATCAATGAACCAATCATTGATCTATAGTGCCTAACATCCACATCCTTTCCAGCTCCAAGTTTTCCCCAAGGGTATTGTCTGTCCATAGGAGTAGAAGCCTCCTTCTCATGTGGAGAAAAACCATATTTCTTCAAGATTTCAGCTACATACTTGTCCTGGGAGATGAAGATACCATCTTCTTTCTGCTGAACTTGTAAACCTAGAAAGAAGTTCATCTCACCCATTGCACTCATCTTGAATTTATCTGTCATGAGCTTGGAAAATTCCTCACTCATTTTTGAATCAGTAGAGCCAAAAATGATGTCATCAACATAGACCTGCACAAGTAACACATGTTTTCCTTTCTTCTTTGTAAACAGTGTCTGGTCTATGGTGCCCCTCTTGAAACCATTTTCCACCAAGTAGGTGGACAATGTACCATACCATGCTCTTGGGGCTTGATGAAGGCCATACATTGCCTTCTTTACTCTATAAACCTTGTCTGGATTCTCAGGATCTTCAAAACCAGGAGGCTGCATTACATAAACCTCCTCAACAATTGTGCCATAGAGGAAAGCACTCTTCACATCCATCTGATAAACAGTAAAATTCATGCAAGAAGCATAAGCTAAGAAAATTCTGATAGCTTCAATTCTTGCAACTGGAGCAAAGACTTCTTCATAATCTATGCCTTCCTCTTGTGTATAACCCTGAGCTACCAAACGTGCCTTGTTTCTGACCACAATGCCTCTCTCATCTTTCTTGTTCCTTAGAACCCATCTTGTCCCAATTGGTCTCACATATCTAGGACAATCAACCAGCTCCCAAACATCCTGTATAGCAAATTGGTGAAGCTCATCCTGCATTGCTTCCACCCAACTTGGTTCCTTGAGAGCATCAAAAATTTTCTTGGGTTCTTCCTGTGACAGAAAACAGGCAAACAAACATGCTTGTACAAGAGGGGTATCAACCTTCTTGTGTATATTGGCAATAAATCCACCAAGACCTTGATGGGATCTTCTTGTCTGAACTGGAGCCATAACATCACCAATGATTTGAGATGTGGGGTGATCCTTTGCTGTGGAAGTGAGAACTCCTCCTTCAAAAAGTCTGGTGTCCTCAATTTCACGCTCCATGTTGCCAATATCTTCTTCAGTTTCTTCTTGATCAACAGAGATGTCTTCATGAACATTGGAAGGTCCACCTTGTTCAAAATGAGAAGAGAAAAGCTGTGTAAAAGTATCTCCAAAGTCTGAACCTTGCTTGTCAGCGTTAGGGCTAACAACGTTTGAACTGTTGTTGTCAGCGTTGGAGCCATCAGCGTCTGAAGTGGTCGTGTCAGCGCTGGATTTCCCTTTGTCAGCGCTTGAAGAATCATGCATGTTTGTAGTTGGTGGTATCTGAACACCACCATTATCTTTCCTTGCAGCAGTAGCAGCAGCATAATACTCATCTGTCCATATAGGAAGTGTAACAAATTCTTGTGTGGGAGATGATATAACTGCTGGTGGTCCATCCTCCTTAGCAACCTGTATACCTGAAACATTACCAATTCTCTTTTCCAAAACACTTGAAGTTACCTTCACAATGTCTGGATCAGTAACAGGCATATAATTTAAAGCTCTAGACAAAGGTTCTAAGTCAAACAACCAATTTGGACCACTCTCAGGATCACTAGGTTTACTTTCTAAAAACCTAACATGTACCTTTTCAAGTATACGTTTTTCCTTTTTAATGTAAACCCTATATCCTTTACTCTGCACTGAATAACCCATGAAGTAGCCTTCATCACCTTTTGAATCAAATTTACCTAGGGCCTCACTAGTTTCTAACACAACTACATGACAACCAAAAGGCTTCAGAAAGCCAATATTTGGCTTCCTTCCCCAAAGTAATTCATAAGGTGTCTTATTATGTATCTTGTTGACCAATGCCCTATTTTGAACATAACAAGCTGTGTTAACAGCTTCAGCCCAAAAAGCTATAGGAAAGTGGGCATCAGCCAACATGGTTCTGGCTGCTTCAATAAGGGTCCTATTCTTTCTCTCAGCAACTCCATTTTGCTGAGGAGTTCTAGCTATGCTGAACTGCCTAGTAATCCCTTTCTTGGCACAAAAATCATCTAATAACTGATTTCTAAACTCACCCCCATTGTCACTTCTAATAATTTTCACCTCATTACCATTTTTCTTTTCAATCTGGGTAATGAAATTAATCAGACTAAGGGCAGTTTCACTTTTCTTAGCTAAAAAGAAAGTCCATGTGAACCTGGAGTAATCATCAGTAATGACAAAACAATATGATTTACCCTTCAAACTCTCTATATTAGTAGGACCAAAGAGGTCCATATGCAATAAGTGAAGGGGTTTAGAGCTAGAGTGCACCTGTTTAGACCTGAATGAGACCTTGTGCTGCTTGCCCTTAAGGCATGCAACACAAGAGTGGTCATTGTGGAAAGCCTTTTCAGGCAAACCATCAACTAAACCAAGCCTCACAAGTCTATTAATATTCTTAAAGTTTATGTGCCCTAGTCTCCTGTGCCAAAGATTACTTTCATCTACTGAGGCCTTAGCATACAGACATGACATTTTATTATTTACCTTAATTCCATTAAGATTCACATTATATATGTCTTTATGCCTTGGTGTTCTAAAATCTATGTATTTCTCATCAGGGAGCTTATAATCTTTGCTTAACACCAAGCACTCAGTATCTGTGAAAAGAACCTTATTTTTGTTATCACACACTTGTGATACACTAAACAAATTATAATCCAGGTCTTTCACCAAGAAGACATTATCAAACCTTAGATTGTTGGTGACAAGGGTTCCTTTTCCAGTGATGGTGCCGTAGCCCCCTCCAAAGTATACCTTATCACCATCTTGAATAGGAGAGAAATTGGTCAGATAGTCTTCCTTTCCTGTCATGTGCCTTGAGCATCCACTATCCCAGTATCCATAGTCATTGATCTTCTTCTGAATGCCCTGCACATAAAGAAAACACATTAGTTTTCTTTGGGAACCCAAGCCTTGGAAGACTTGGATTCATTTGGTTGTTCAACAAGAACAGACTTGGTTCTCATAACAACCCCATTTTCATCCCTGTTTGAATGAAATTCCCAGTTAACCCCAATTGGTGTTGACAATGCCTTAGAAATATAATGAAACCTGTTGCATGTCATAGAAATACCAGTATTATTAGGGTTCTGGTCTTGTTTTGGTCTCCATGTTAAGCTAGTAGAAGCTTTAGACCTATTTCCCTGTGGCTGCAAATACCTAGGTTTAGCAGTGTTTCTATCAGCGCTGAAATTACTCCTGTCAGCGCCCCGATTGCTCTTATCAGCGTTGAACCTAGGGTTTGCTACAGGAACCCATTGCCTATTTGACCAAGTATTTGACTTTTGAAAAGGTCTTAGGCCTTGTGTGTTAGACTCTCTAGAAAAGAATGGGGCTGGTCTAACAACTTGTGAACTTTTGTTCACAAAGGTATTGGGTCTGACAGTGTTTGACCTATGTTGACTTTTGTCAGCGCTGAAATGGTTCCTGTCAGCGTTGACATTGGAAGCATTGACACATTTGTAGGCCAAATGTGAGAAGCTACCACATGTATAACAAGCTTTTCTAGACATAGTCTTAGGTCTAGAAGCAAAGAAGCCTGTTCCATGATTACTTACTTGGCTTTTTGGTGACCTAGAATTTCTATACATCTCTGCATATTTAACACTAGGTTTTCTAACATTTTGTGGGCCAAGGTCAACAGGTTTGCCAGTGGTAGGGTGTGTGATCTTAATAGGTTTAGGATCAAGGCTCGTGATTGGTGTGGGCTCATTTGGACTTTCATACAATAACCCTCCCTTAACAAACAAAGTGTGGTTTGCTTTCTTCCACTCTTCTAGGTCAGTCAGCTTTTGCTGATATTCCTCAACTGGGGAAGTCACTCTAGGTGGAGGAATAAACTCCTCCTCTTGGAATTCTGGCAAGCCAGTCCAAGATAAGTCCTTTGATTGGACACCATAGAAATCCCCAGCTGGTGGTGGAACAACATTATAGTTATTTATCCCAATCCCACTCATATCCTTAGAGTCTCTTTGTTTACTAACACACTCTCCTAGGGATTGTGTGGCCTTATCAAATCTCTGGATTTTAAGACTCACATTATCTTTGTTTTTGTTAGCCTCCTCTAACTGAGCTATCAAATCAAGATTAACCCTATTTACTATATCTTGAACATCCTTACTCTGATGTAACTCATGTTTTAAGATATTTATTTGATCCTTTAAATCAAACTCCATTTTCTTATACTCAGTTACTGTCTTTTCTGTTTGGGTAAGAGCAATTTGATAGTTAGATAATTTGCACCTTAGAGTACTTGCTTCATCTAATAACTTAACTATCTCTTGTTTTGATTTTTCAGTATTTAAACGACAACCCTTAGAACAGAAAGCATCATCATATACCTCATTAACTGATGAAGAGGAGGAGTGTGCCATGAGAGCATATTCAGCATGCTCTTCTTTAACTTCAGCAACCAAAGCTCTGTCCTCTTCCTCATTCTTAGCCATCCAGCTCCAATCCCATTCCCCAACGCCATCAATTTGTTGAACAGCAACCATGGCCTTGGGATCTGGGTTCTTAATCATTTGGCTAGAAGGCTTCCCAGCATCAGATCTCCTTGGAGATCTACATTCCCTCATAAAGTGCCCCATCCTATGACAGTTGTAGCACTCCACCTTGGACTTGTCAAATCCAGCAACATCCTTAGCATTAAAGGTCATCTTCTTCTTGAACCTTTTATTGAACCTGTTTGCTCTTAAACTTACAAGAGCCATAGTCCACTTTATATCCATCTCTTCCAATTGTTCATCACTTATCTGCTCAAGATCTTCATAAGTGATCCTTGAATCACTAGGCAAAGAAGCAATGAAGGCACACACAGTATCAAGATCAAAACCAGCAGGTTTAATTCTATCAGCGCCATGATTGTGTGTGTCAGCGCTTGAGTACAAAGCGTTGACAGGATATGATCCAGCGCTGACAGATTGACATCCAGCACTGACACCTTGAGATCCAGAGGCTGAATGTCCATAAAAGTTCATGGAATCAAATTGGCCTTCACTTTGTGAAAAGAAGGCCATGTTGCTGCTGGAAGATTTGTTATCACTCTCCAATTGCCATTCATTCTCCAACAGCCTTAACTTGTTGAAGATGTCATCAAACCTGGAAGTCTTGTGGGTGTTATTGACAAGAATAGATCTTGTCTCAATCTTCCATACATCACCAAGGCTTTTGAGAAAAGTAGCATTCAATTCAGGGTCATCAATCTGTTTTCCCATGAAGGAAAGTTGACTTGTGATGTCAAGAAGTCTACTTCTCACACTGCTGAGATTCTCATTAGGTTGAGCTTTAAAGACAGCATACTCATGCAAGAGTTGCTTCTTCTTTTCTTCTTTTGTGTCAGCATTGCCACCATGTGCTACTTCAAGAGCTTCCCAAAGCTCTTTTGCAGAATCAAAACGTTTGTACTTATGCTGATTCTCATGACCTAGGGCATGTTTCAAGATGTTCAAAATTTTCATGTCCACCCTCTTCTTGGCTATATCTTCAACAGCTACCGCTCTCCCATCATCAGGCTTTTCCACTTTATCAGCTTCTGGACAATTAGGAATAGCTGTCCTTGCCTCAATAGCAGCAGTAATCTTTGCTGCTTTATCGAATGTGTTGCCATATTCGATAATTTCCCAAAGAGTGTAGTCATGAATAGCTATGTATTGCTCAAAATTGGACTTCCAAAGTTCAAAGTTCCTGGCATCAAACATGGGAATTTTGATACTAGGGTTTGAGAAGTTGTTTTGCAGCAAAGCAGGAGGTTGATTTGTGCCAGACATGGTGTTTTTAGGGTTTTGAGAATTTAGGGTTTTTAGGGTTTGGTGTTTTAGGGTTCTGCGTTACTTAAAGATCAAAAGTTTCTCAACAAGCTCTGATACCACTTGTTGATCCCAAACTTAGATCGATTAGCTTTGTGTATACGAGATTAGATCAAGTACTACACGTAGAGAAACCTTTGCTTATGAATAAAGTAACAAAGTGTTATGCGGAATTAACACTTGATCTAAAACACAATGATGTTAAACAAACTTTCACTTGTATTAGAATAATCGTGTTGATTACAATGAAAGGTTTAACTTGCGAATACTATGAAAACTGATATTAAACATTAACCTAAAAGATCTTCTTTTATAGAACAAGAAGTCTTGTACAATAAGCTACGAATCAATTATTCTAGGTAAAGATAAACATAGAAAATACATTGTCGTTTCTATCCTTACTAGAAGTAATCTAGAATATAATATACGTGTAGCTCACAACTTCCATCAGTGCTTGTCTTCAATCTGTCAACGCTTGACTTTATCTTGTCAACGCTTATGCTGTCAGCGCTCACTTTGCTCTTGTCAACGCTTGAGTTGTTCCTGTCAGCGTTCAAGTGTTCTGGCCTAAATTTATTCCCAACAACTGAATCTTCATAAGCACATTTTTATTGAGTCATTTATATTTCAATCATCTAAATACCCATAAGTCTGTTATTTTCTATATATTGTTTCCTGTAAGCTAAAAAAACTACTTTTTACACCTTGTTAGCTTATCAACCAGAACTTATAGCTTTTAAATAAGCTATAAGCGAAAAAATAACCTGATAATGCCCCAATTAGCATGCTTGTCAGTTTTTTCCCCAATTTTTAGTAAGCACCCAAACTCTAAAAATAAGCTCATAAACTCACTTTCAAAATATACAACACTTAATAAGGCACGTATAACATATAAAAAAGGATACAAATATACTGTTAACAATTTCATCAGCTAATTTATATTTGGTCACCACTTTAGGAGAAGAAAGATCAAGCTTGTTGGGTCCACTAGATGTGGATCTTGCAGCCTGTTAAGGATGGTGAACGACTTTTGTAATCACAAGTCTATTCATAGAGAGACTCTTAAGGTAATACAAAGTATAAGTGCGGAATACAAATACTATGATCAAGAAGAACAGAATAACTAAATAACTTGATCCTTACTAAGGATTTCTACTATTGATATGAAATGAATACTAGTGAAAGGTGTGTCAAACCCTTCTGCCAATGGGTTCCTTTTATACTACAAGGAAACCCTAATACTACATTAAACATAAATGTGTAACTCCCGATATGCATATCCTTTCCTAACATATCTCATGCATATCCTAACAAACTACTAAGAATAACATTGTTTAACTTTCTACTAGACCAGGAGAACGTGTTGTTCCTACTATTACTAGGACCAGGAGGAACTACATACCTCCTAGTTTATCTATTACAAATATCTATTACATAGTACCTAACAATCCTCCCCTAAACTTGAATATGACTGGTTAAGTTCAAGTTTCTTGGTAGATCTTGCAAAAGCAGCACGAGGATTGAAACAGCAAAACGAAAGCAGCAAAAAATCCATCAGAAGTGAAAGCACAAATACGCTGCAACTAATTACACTGAGAAGATTCTTGAAAGCTTGGAACATATCCGCACTTGTGGAATCTTCACAACAACATGAGCAGATTTGATAAGCCTTTTCCAAGTAGTTGCTCGCTCTTGGACTAGCAGTCTTTGTGGTAGAATAAGCATCACCCTGGGAGACCAAAACCTAGCCCAACTCTTAGAACGTAAATCAATGGTGAGTGGGAGTACCCTAATGATTTGGGAAAATCATCACAGCTTTCAACAGATTTGATTGAAGTCTTTACCAGAAGCCGTACCCTCCCGGACTAGCCAACTCTTAGAAATAAAGCATCGGTGAGCTGAAAACCCTATAGCTTTGAGGAAGCTATTACAGCTATCAACGGATTTGATAAAAGTCTTTACCAAGAGCAGTACCCCCTTGGACTAGCCACTTTTCAGTCTAGGACCAAGGCAAGTGAAAACCGTCCAATTTTTGGTAAACTGGCAACCATCAACGGATTTGAGAATCACACCAGAGCCGTACCCTCATGGTGAACCAACTCTTTATTGTCTGCAAGACATGGTGAGTTGAACACCATTTGTTGTGTGGAACAGATCCGACACCAGTAGTACATCACATGATAACCCAAGTGTTAAAAATCTACGAGATTAGGAGTTTCATGATGGAAAAGTATAAGCAGATATTATATGATTTACAAGTTTTGAAATTTCCATCACATGTTAAAAGTATAAGCAGATATTATATAAAGGTATATTTTTTTAACTAAATAAAGTGTTAGTCACCAATCACTGTACATATTGGTGAAAAGAATGTATACAATATCAAAAGTATAGAAGAAACAAAACAATCACTGACCAGAATCAGCAACCTTGTCCGCAAGTAGCCGAGCTTGAATACCTTCAACTAAGGTGGTGGCCATAGTAGACTCGTTGCCAGAAGGAGCATTTGACACCACCAAGTGGCACTCCAACATAGCTTCTATGCTAGCAATGGTGAGAGGATACTCCAAATCCACAAGCATAAAGACACTAGCACCAGATTCCAACTCGAATACATGCACACCACAACCCGCATACAACTTCCACCTAGTAATCACCCAACGATGCTGTTCCTTCCACACACTAGCACTAGGAGAGTCAAGGGGACAATCTAACATTATCTTCAAATCTCCCAAAGGACCAACCCAGCCAGCTAGGAACATCACTATGGGACTTAGGAATCGTAGCATCGACCAACCCATATAACAACATGAGATCATGACGTTCTACCCAAGATAAAATGCTTTGAAGCCCAGAGACATACTTATGGTAGCCATCACGAGTCTTGATCAAATGGGTGAATTTACCAGCAGAAATGAGGGACGGCTGAACCTCCCAATGCACAATCCAGCCACCTCCAAGGGGCATATCATCCTCGCTATCAAAAGCGGCATCAATTAAGTGGGCAGTATCCCTCTTCTCTAATGCAACTATCTTACCACGGCGAGCCTTCTTCTTGCGAATAGACCGGCGAGGGGTGGGGACAGCAGTAGAGGGCTCCTCCTTGACCGTGACAGTGGTAGCAGCAACAGTAAAAGTATGAGCATCAACATGCTTTGGAGCATGAGTAGGTTTATCTACAAGGTGTGTGGGGGTTGGTTTAGAAACCGGTGGAGGTGTAGGATCATCAACAAGGGTAGGATGAACAGTAGATGAGGCATCAACATCAGGTGTGGTGGTATCAGCAATAGAAGTAGGGGTAGGATCAACCTTCGAAGAAGAAGTCAAGGGAACAGCAGGAGTAGCTTCAGCAGTAGTTGGGACACTAGAAGTACATTCCTTTTTAACAACGGATGATGGAGTGGGAGCAGCAGTAGGTTTGGAGGTTTGAACAACACGAGGAGGAGGGCAATAGATGGAATTAGCAGGCACAGTTTCATCCTTCTGCTTGAGCATCTTTGTGTACAAATCCTTAAGCTCATCATCAGACAACTTCCTTACCCTCTTGAATGTCCATCCATAGGTGAAATAGGATCCAGATTGATTCTTCACATATTGCTGCATTAAACGCTTTTGCTCAGCATAAGAGAGAGGTCTGTTGCAGCGATTTTGGCGAAGTTGAGCAGCTAGATCTTCCCTTTGCCTTTGCATCCGAGACATCGCCCTTCGAACACAATTCCCCTGGTTCACATCCGCACCCAAAACATTGGTAAAATGAGACTTGTGACAATCCGTCAATTTACGATTGATATTTTATTCTCAAATATTATTTGAAAATATTATTTTAATAATACAATATGAACTCACTTATTTTTGGGAAGAAATTTGGATTTACGTCTCGGAGTAGCATCGACTACGTCTAAACCGGAGGATTCAACGTTACGTGCTTACGTTTACGTACACCGTCTTTGGTGACAGTCCGACATTTTAGAAAATAAATTTGTCCATGAATATTATTTTGGAATTTTAAATTTGTGTTGGTTCATAAACTCACAAATTTACGAGAAGAGATTAGGACTTACGATTTTATTTTAACGTCCTTTACGACTAAACCGGAAACCTTAGGATTACGTATTTACGTTTTCGAACTCCGTTTTTGATGAGACAATTTTTATTGGATTCGTTTTGTGACGTCGATTCATAATTTATAAAAAAGTTTTTCGTAAAACGACCCGAGGGCACGCAAATCGAGGAAACTAGAATCGAGGAGTACCCGTAAATAAATGGGGATGAGACAAGTGGGACACTTGCCCCACCCCCACACAAAACCGGTTACAACATTACACCTTAACACTTGATGTGTCAAGGTGTTAGCTTAGTAGTTACATATGTAACAAGCTTACATCTTAAGCTAACCAACACACAAAACCATCAAACCTTCACACACTTTCTCATTTCACCATGCAAAACCACATCTTCTCTCTCACTCCTCCATTCTTGCCGTCCCATTCTTCACCCTAAAACACCATTTTGATCAATTTCATCCATGAAATCATGTGTTATTCATACACATGTTGAAGCCCTTTTGAAGCTCTCTTGAATGGTGGTGATTATAACATCCATGGAGGAGTTCCTTGGTGTCTTGAGGCTGATTTTCCACAAGGAGTTCATGAAGCATGGTGGTCATGAAGATGGTCTTGGTGCATCACAAGTTTCTCCATCAAAAATCCATGTTTTGATCAACCTACATCATCATGGTGGTATAAAGATTGTCCTCCTCATCTTTTTGTTAATTTGATTATGTAAACATGTATTTTATTTCGTATTGTATATGTATATGATGATTATATGATGATAAAAATGTTATGTGGGGATTTGTTGTTGATAATCATGGAAAAAAAGATGAAAAACTACAAGTAAAAATGGGTAAATCATGTTTATATGATAGGCTGTATAAAAACAGTAAAGAACCATATAGTAAACTGATAAAATGATGAAGTAGAATGGATTTACAGTAAGCTATGGGTCTTGTACATATGTGAGAGTTGGCCATGCAATAGAATCAAAATAATGAGTGAGATATGATCAAAACAAGTTTAGGGTATAAATCTGAAGTTACTGTTTTGGACGATTTTTAGAAAATATTTAGAAGATGATTCAACAGTAGCTATAAAAGAGTTAAATGTAGCACATATCATGTAGTTTATGTGATAAAAATTTGAGCTTCTATATCCATATAGAACTCAAGATATGGCAGTTTTGGTAAAAGTAAAGATAAAAATCAGATTTTTGGAAATTAAAGTATATTACTATTATATAAGCACTCAAAATTTAATAGTATAAAATGTAAAATAAAAACCCACTAACTCATGAATTTTATTTATAAAAATATGTACAATGATAAATAAGTGGATATTTTATAAAAATGGTAACTTGTTATGTTTTATAAGATATAAAACTATAAACATGATTTTTACGACTTTTTCGGCTATCGCCGTAAAATTAACGTTTTTGTTAAATAAAACTTAGACGGTTGAACCCGTCTAATGTAAAGTTTATAAAAGTCACATACTGATGTATAAGTAACTAATACAAGTAAAAACCGATAAAACCCGAGCTATAAGAAATACGGACATTAACGAGCTAAATAAACATATTGGACTAATAATTGGACTTAATAAGATAAAAATTTGTAAAAAGGAACTTATTGGGCTTAACCCATTTGGGCCCAACTTGAAAGTGTATGTACTGATAATATAAGTACAAAAAGGATTAATACAAGTTAAGGAACTTATAATAAGTTTATTGGACTTAAAACACGTAAATGGGTAAAACTAGTAAACTAGTATAAAAGTTATCGACATATAACACTAAAATAAGTAAACGAGAATATGTAAACCCACTTGATCATCATATATATATAATCATCATATGTATACATAATTGTTATTTTTATAAAGTCATTGGACAAACGTCTAAGACCGAGTATTATTTGTCTAGGTTTCCGTGATTGAAGCACGTATCGTACATCCGAATCGCCGATAACCGTCTTCCCACATCAACGTGAGTTCATAGCCTCGCACTCTTTTAAATGTTTTTATAAATGTTTTATAAACCCGCGAGGGAGATAACATGTTAGTTTTTATAAAATAGGACACCATTTGTCCCGATTGTTTGTTTATTGATTTTGGACCCGAATGATTGAATGACCCGATTGTATGACCCGATAAATGATTAATGGACCCGATAGATGAAATAAAATGGATTATTAAAGTTAGGTTATGTCACTAAAAGTCCCATTAGCATGAATTGTGAACTACCGGGAGTTGGTAGACGCTTATGCATTTAATAGTACTATTTGGGGACGATCACCCCAGTTCGCGCCTTGACGGTTGATCCCCGTCGTGCCACATTGATTGGTAAGCGAATTTATGTATGAGAAGATTTCCATAGCGTGACCTTTGTGACGACACGCTACTTTAGATGGGCAAAATTGGTATCGGGTTAGCTACCCGTTTTGGTTTAGTAAGGTAACAATGTCATGCGGCTTGTAATAATCCAAAAATTTACGAAATACTAATAGACGCTCCGAATTGCGATGTATTGCCTGACTAGCAATACAGGGTCATACTATTGATATTATGTTTGTGTTTTGGTTTTCATAACCATACTCATATAACGGTTTTATTTTCATACTACGTCGTAAGACGTATTGTATGACGTTTTTACGACATTGGCTCGTATAATGATTTTTATGGCTTTTTATAACCATATTCATATAATGGTTTTTTTTTATTTAATCTATACAACGTTGCAAAACGTATTGTATGGTGTTTTTAACGACAATGATTCGTATAATGGTTTTTAAGGCAAATGCCTATATTATGATTTTGATGACGATTTGTATAAAATGACTTTGGCTATTTTATGGTTTATCAAAATGATTTGTACAAAATGACTTTCAGTAATAATTTTATACTGATATTATATTGATGGATTTTATTAAACTCTATGAATTCACTCGGCGTTATCGCTGACCTTTTCTTTTAACATGTTTTATCTCAGGTACTTGAAGGTAATTCTCGGGAAGACAACAAGAATTCATGGCCCGCACTTAAACAATATTTTTCCATTCAAACACTTTGTAAAACTTTTGTATGAAATGTAATGACTTGGGACCGATGTAACTTTGATATTATTGAATGGAAATGATTTATTATTAAACGACGCGATTTTTATGCGTTGTCTATGATGTGAGTAATGTGCTATCCCGTAACACCAACTAGTCTTCCGCTGTATTGAGTTGTATAAATTTGGGGGTGTTACAAGACTAGTCAGAGGTGAGGATGGTAACCACGTTCATCCAATCCGCGTAATCCCAAAACATTGCATTGTGTCTTATCTGCTCACGTCTTTGTTGCTTAAAGCCTTATCCTTAGCCGCAGCCTTTGAGGCAGCCGCAACCTGTTGGTCAAACTTCTCTTGCAGCTTCCGAGCAGCCTCCTCTCCTAATCTTTCTTCTTCCATTTGTCTACGGGTTCTCTTCCTAGGAGGGGAGGAAGAATCAGTTATTGGGGCTTTACCCTTTGGGTCATGAGAGGGACCAGGAGTGGGTGATGAAGGACCAGCAATATCATTCTTTGGCACGGGGCCAACAACAGTAGGTGGAATGCTTGAAGGACTAGGAGGAGCAGGTAGGTCGTCACATGGCATTGCAGCAAAAGCAACCCTATCCAAAACAGTCAACCCATCTTTCTCCTCATCCTCATCAGAATCAGATAACACCACCTTCTTCTTATGGCGCTTCATCAAATTTTCCAAAGACTTGACCCTGTTCGCCAAAGGGAGCACAAAATCCCTTGTGAGCTTTTGATGCTTGTTGAGCCCATCCTCCAAAGATATCAGCTTCTCATAGTACCTGTGCACTAAAGCCAACAAGGATGTCAGAGTAACAGGTTCCTCAGCTTCCCCACCAAGAGGACTTGGTTTGGGGGATGCTTCATTGGGACCAGAAGCAAAAGATTGGTCAGCCATATGATCACGAGATCTAGAAGGCTCCTCAGCAGAAGGGTGAACTAGGCTAGGAGGGGGAGAGTCAGCAAATAGGGACACATGTGGGCGAGTAGAAGAGGTGTCCTTTGAGGTAAATGGCATTTCTACCACCACCTCTCTAGACGGTTCCTCAACCTCCACATGAGGAACACCAGCAGCAGGAATCTCCTCCTCCGTGGGATCATCAACCAATTGAGGTTCCTCCTCGGCTTGAACAGCCGGAGGAACCACATTGGGACCCCCTTGGGCAAGGCCCAGCATGGCAGTAGTGAGGGGCCTTCGAGGACCAAGATAACCAATTGTCATATTTGCATAAACTTTTGGAGTGAGCTTAGAAGGCACATATTCATTCCTATTTCTAGGTAAACACATAAGAATCTGTTGCAGAAACCTAGGATACATGAGAAACTTTTTCTTAGAACCAGTAGCACTAAGATTGCTAACTAAACCATCAAGCAGATAACGAGAAAACTTAAAAGGACGACCCTGTGAAATACACACCAAACCAGTAGCAAGGGAGATGGGAAATGCATCCTAACTCCCAGCTTTGGGACTTAAGCATTATATCAAGAAGTGAACAAGCAGCTTCCATTAAAGGGAAAGCAATTTTTCTAAAAGTTAAACTTCCCCTCATGATTGTAACCTATTGCAGTCATACCATCCAACACCTCCGCATTTGGGAGAGTAATAATGCCATCTTCATCTCGAAGATGAAGGGCAGACCGTATGGATGCTTCTGTCACCACATAGGAGCGACCATCTATAGTTGCATGAATCTCCAATAGACGACCCAAAACAGCGTGGGTGTTGGTAGAAGCCCAGAACTGACGAATGACAGAATCATACACAGTTGGGTAAACAGTAAGGGCATATATAAGAGTAGAAGCCTCGATGTACTCCAAGATGTCTAGAAACTCCTCCCTTCTTGGGCCTTCTCTGAGATAAACAACCTTGTTGTGATCGGGTTTGTACTGTAGAGATGCCATTGATGATGATTGAGAAGTGGAAGATGATTGCTTAAAGATGGGAAGGGTAGGAGCGTATGTGTGTGTGTTTAGGTTGTGATAAGTGAGTCAAATGATCCCTTTGACCATAAATAATGGTTAAGAAAAACTGTTCATTGACCCCTAATAATGAGGGTTGCCCTTTCCAAGTTAAGGCATTAATGGTGAGTAACCACTTGCCCTTTAATCTATAATTAGTAAATCCTAGTTACCAAAGATAAACAAATATGTGCACTAGAAGTAACTTGTGTTGACTGAAAGTCAAAACGTGTAGAGGTCAAAGCTAGGAGCAACAAGTGGTCAACAAAAGTCAACATAATGAACAGTGACCCAAAGTGATACTAGGAGCCAAACAGAAGTGGAGAATAGGGGTGTTGACCCACCAGGAGCAGAAGAGTGTCACTAGGAGTAACCAAATTCTTCCACTAGAAGTTGCACACACAACAAATACCCATTGAAAATGTCGTACGTAGCTCCAGATGTAAGAATGTACAAGTATATATGTACAATAAGCCTCCCCTTAAGCTTTGCCTCCCCTAAATCCTAGACCTTAAGGATTGACCATACCAATGTGAACCACCAAGTGATTAAACCTTGGACCATCAAATGCTTTAGTCAACAAATCGGCAACATTATCATCCGTATGTACCTTGAGAACCTGTATCAGCTTCTTTTTATTGGCATCACGTATAAAATGGTGTCAAATCTCTATATGCTTGGTTCGTTGATGAAACACAGGATTCTTCACTATCCAGATAGTGCTTTGATTGTCGATGAAGATTTTGGTGTTCATAAAGTTGAACCCATAATCTAGCATTTGATTTTGTATCCACAAGACTTGTCCACAGCAACTAGCAGCAGCTACATATTCAGCTTCTGTTGAGGAAGTAGCTACTATTGTCTGTTTCTTACATGCCATGAGATAAGTCTTCGACCCAAAAATTGACAACCACCAGTAGTAGACTTCCTATCATTATTAGCACCTGCATAATCACTGTCACTATAGGCTTCAAGAACAAAAGGTGATTCCCTTGGATACCACAAGCCTAGCTTGGGTTGTGCCTTGATATATTTGAAGATTTTCTTGACAACATTCAAATTAGACACAGTGGGTGCCACCTGATGTCTGGAACAAGCACTAACAGCAAACATAATGTCCGGGCGTGAGGCAGTCAAATACATGAGTGAGCCAATCATTGACCTGTACATGTAAACATTTAACGAGGGATCTGGCTCATTTTTGAGTTTGACTTTAGTGACTTCATAAGGTGTTGTTGTTGGTCGAAGAGGTTCCACATCAAACTTCTGAATAACCTCATTAACATACTTATCTTGACTAATGAAGATACCATCCGACTGCTTCTTGACTTGAAGAACTAGGGAAAATGTTAGTTCTCCCATGGCACTCATCTGAAATTCGCCTTTCATTAGCTGTTCAAACTCATCACACCATTCCTTCTTAGTTGAACCAAAGATAATATCATCCACATATACTTGAACCAGGATGATGTCTTTGGCATTCCTCTTGGGGAACAATGTTTTGTCAATAGTGCCTCTTCTATAGCCATGTTTCAACAAGAAAGCGGATAAACGCTCATACCAGGCTCTAGGAGCTTGATGAAGTCCATAAAGATCTTTGACCACCTTGTAGACTTTCTTAGGATGAAGTGGATCCACAAAGCCCTTAAGTTGAGTACATATACCTCCTCGTAAATCTTGCCATATAGAAATGCACTTTTGACATCCATCTGAAAAACCGTAAAGCCAATATAAGAAGCAAAAGCCAAAAACAGACGAATGGCCTCTATTCTTACAACAGGAGGAAAAACTTCAGTATAGTCAATTCCTTCAAGCTGAGTGTGACCTTGTGCTACTAGTCTAGCTTTATTCCTCACCACAATACCCCTTGCATCTTTCTTGTTTTTGAGAATCCATTTGGTACCAATTGCTGTCTTTCTATTTGGTAAATCAACTAGGATCCAAACATTCTGAAACAAGAACTGCTGCATCTCCTCCTGCATAGCCTCCACCCAACTTTGATCCTCAAGAGCATGTGAGACAAACCTAGGTTCCACTTGTGACTAAAAACAAGCAAACAAAAAGTGAAGAAAATCTGTGTGATTATTACGCTTTTGGTCTTCAATGTAGCTCACAAGAGCATGATGACCAGAAGTTGCTTTCTTATGCATGCCGTGAGTCTTGATAGTAGAACCAGGATCTCCTTAGATTTGATTAGTAGGATGCACTTTATTGATCTGCTGAATAGGAGTATGAGCTACTTCTACTTCTGGTGACAGATTATTAAGATCCCCAACTATGCCATCATCATATGAAGTAGAGTCGAAAATGCCATCTATTGGTTGCTTATGAATATCATCCAGCTTAGTGGAAGACTTCTTTTGATAGTTTCCTAGGTCAGAAGGACCAGAGAACCTAGTTGTGGAAGTAGGATCACTAACCGGGCTTCAAATAGGTGTTGAACTTGCACTAGGAGTAACAATAGGATCACCAGGATTAACTGGTACAACCAGAGTACCCAAAGGAAACTCAAAGCCTCCTTGAGTAGCTGCTGTAGTAGCATCTTGTTGTTGCTTAAGCAGTGTATCAAGAGCTCCTTGTGAGTCCATAATGTCTGATGTAGTAGAACCAATAGGAGTAGCAGTGTTGTCGGGAGCGACTGTGGTGGAATAGGATGGTATGACAAAAATGTCATCATCCTCATCTGAGTCCGAAAAGTTAGACGTAGCACCTGCACTAGAAGACGCAAACACTTGTGGACCTGCATTTTGGTTAGTTTTGAACCGAAAATATCCCAATGAGTCACTAAGATAATCAAGATCAAATACCATTCAGGACCTTTGCCTTGGATGTTTGTCTTCTCCTTAAAGTACCTGAGATTGATAGTTTCAATGACACGCTTGGCAGTGAGATTGTATACCCTATAGGCTCTCGAGTGAGGTGAATATCCCACAATGTAGCCTTCACCCGCCTTGCCATGAAATTTCCCCAAATAGTCACTAGTATTTAGAATGGTGACAGGACAGCCAATGGCTTTAAATGCATAATGCAAGGCACTTTAGCTGTGAGTAGCTCATAGGGAGTGTTCTTATGTGGATTGGTAATGGAGACCCTATTCAGCACATAACACGCAGTGTTGACAGCTTCTGTCCAAAACATAGTCGGAAGCTTGGAATCAACAAGCATGGTTCTTGCAGCTTCTATAAGAGTCATGTTTTTCCGTTCTGCAACACCAATCTGTTGAGGAGTCCTGGCAGCACTATAATCTATTTTGATACCTTTGGAATTGCAAAGTGCTATGAGGTCTGCATTCTTGAAGTCAGTTCCATTGTTACAACGAATACCTTTCACTTCTTGGACAGCTAATTCTCAATGAGTTCAATGAAGTCTTTGAGAATAGGGTAGGTCTCACTTTTAGCATCTAATACAAGGGACTGCCCAAGTATAAAATAATTTCGTTGTTCCAAGTCTTTTCGAATTGATTATTGGTAGAAAGTGCGACTCAATTGTTCTTGGTGGAAGATAATTTTGGGTTGGTTGATTATCTATTTTAAACTAATGGTAAATAAGAAAATGTCGTTCAGTAAAATGTAAATGATTAAAAACTTAACAAGTAAATTTAGAACTTAAAACTTTGTAAAACTTTAAAACCTAAAAGCTTAAACTATCGGAATATATTTAAAACAAGCCATCGGAATATCAAAGTTAAGACTGTCGGAATGTAGGTCAATCGGAATACCCTGTCTATCGGAATGTTTCAGATCGGAATACACAAGCTCAATCCTATCGGAATGTATCTGTCGTAATACACTTCTGTCGCAATATGATTTTATCGGAATGTTACAAACTAAAATTGGGCAGAGTTTCGTCATAAAGTAACCTTAAATTCCGTCGGAATATGCGATCGCAATGAGCGATCGCAATCCCAAATCGGAATAAAGGGGATGGTACTCTAGATCGCAAAGTAAAACCCTTAATGGTTATTGCGATACAAATAACAATCCGTCGGAATGTGTAAACCTCAATATTGTGATGGAACAAAAACAATCCGAAAATGAAAATAAGCCAAAGTTTCAATAAGCAGTTTCAATAAGCACTTGCCAATAACTCAATAAGACCAAGATTAAAGAGACTCGATAAGCTACGAATGGAAAACTTATCAAATCTCCAAATAAGCAAACTTTCTAAGATTAACTTTTAAGGTATGAATCTTTTTAGGAAAACTAAAAACAATAATAAGCAAAACACTCAATAAGCCACTAAGCATGAATAGCTCAAAGCTTAATTCGTGTGAGATTTAGGAAAGCTTAAAAAGATAAACCTTCTAATCACGAAAACATCAAAATCAAGAACTTTGAAATAATATTTCAGATCAAGAACAAAGTAAAATCAAGAAAGGAAGAAAAAGATTGAAGATTAAAAAGCTTAAACTTGAACTTTTGATTAATGAAATTCAAATACAAAGATTAACTAAAGCTTAACTTGAAGGAAAAGATGAAGTTTTAGTGAGAGAAAGTTAAACACTTTCTCTCTCTAAAATGAAAACTAAAACAAAAAAAATGATTAGCTAACTCCTCTCCTAATGTGTTTAGGAGGGTATTTATAGGGAAATGGGGAGGTGCATGTGTTGCCTCCTCTTTCTTTCTTCTCGGCTCTTCGTCTTTTAAGTTCTTAGACTTTTCTTGACGTCGTCTCGGGATTAATTAAACTCGTCTTATAAATTCTTCACTTATTTAGACTTGAGTTCTTCGACTTCAATAAACTTCCGTCTTTAGACTTTTTCTTTGATAAATCTTCAGAATAGGCCTTGGACTTCCGTTCTTTTTGCACTCTTGATCTTTTGACTTCGTCTTTTCTCGTTTTTTTCGATAAAAGCCCGTGAAAGCCTGTGTTTTCTTCCTTTTTCATCTTTTGGTCCTAAAACACAATAAAAACACAAACCACGCATAATTCTGACTTTTACGACATAAAATACACGTTATGGTCTAGTTATTATTGGAAATAAGTGGTAAAAGGATAAGTGTTTTCACACTTATTAAATCCCCTACACTTGACCATTGCAATGTCCTCATGCAATGCATTAATTTTAAAGCACGGTTTACATTTTCCATCATAAATAACCCACCTTGGCCTTTATTAAATACTAAACATTAAGGAAAATAAAAAGATAGAAACAAGTAATGAAATCAAAGACTTACATTGGGGTTTTAGCTGCCATGAACTTTTATCATCCTCAAGTTTCACGTTCCCCATACCAAGCTTAAAAACGAGATCATTGTTATTATAAGTTAGCAAACTAACACAAATTCATGTGGGCCAATTATTTACTTAGACTCCCTTATTCCTAGGTGTATCTCTTATATTTTAATTATTGTCTTGAATGATCACGAGGATGCATTGTTGACTTATTTTGATAGTTATTTAGGCTGAAAATAAAGTGGGACGATTTAAGCAATAGTTAGCTAAAGGACAAAATCTTTTAAAACTGCTTCTCGGGACCTCTTAAAGTTCATATCTTGGCATAACTCGCTTCACGATTTGAGACCTTTCTCGGACCGATATTTGGCAGCGACTTAATACTTCGAATCTTGAGAGACGTTCATGAAATAATGGTCTTCTCTTCATTATAGGAATTTCTTCTCTTGAACTTTTTGAGAGATTCTTCATCTTTGGACCACGAATTCTTCATTTTTCTCCAATCTTTATTTTGGACTTTGATATACAACGATCCGCCTCCTTTTAGGACTTGGATCTATTTATCCTCATACCTTGTTAGGGCCTTTTTGGATAGACTTCTCCATGATCTTTTGGGGAGTATTTGCTTTTCGTCGTGTGTCTCGATCCTTCATATTGATTTTTGATAAATGATTCTTCACATCCTTTTTAGATCTTTAGCAACAAAATGTAGCCCTCATGCCTTGTTAGGGCCTTTTAGGACTCGCCAATCTTCGCATCCCGCTTCAATAAGTTATGCCTTGGCTATGAACTCTAATTAATACCGAGCAAGTTTTAAACGATCTTGGGCTAGAAGCTAAGTAACTTTTCAAATCGTACAACCTTATTTATTGCAGATAAATTTATTAGCAAGTGATGGGAGAAGAAGCTCATAATTAACTCACATAAATTCACGAAAGAATACTAAACTTATAATTGACTCTATCATCTCTCGTTCTCCACGATTTAAAATCTCAAGGAATGAGACTCGTGGATGCTTAGCCAATTAAATCAAAGTTTTGGGTTTTCGAGTCATCTATAGGATCTTGCAAATTCTTAGACTTTTTCAAGTTTAGAAATCGCATTTTAAAGTTCCTTTGATAAACAACTCTCTAGGATCAATTATAGGAACTTGCGAAAAGTTCTTGTTCTTAACCCGTGAGAGTTAAGACTTTCGCGTTTTAAACTTCCCTATATAAAAGCCTAGCAAAACTTGACTTAAACACGTTAAGGATACTAGTTAGAGTAAACTTAGATAAGTAAACTGGGGTTGAGTCAAAATATTCACGACTTTGAAAAATTAAAACCACTTTATTAAAAATTTATTCTAGCAAAGAAAGTAAATAACAATAACAAAGGAAAAACTACTAGGCCAAAATAGATCAAAAATTTTGAAAATGTCAAAAAAAATCAATTTTCCGGTTAAAATAAGGACAAATGCAAGGAAAAGACCACTTAACTTCGATAGAAGTCCCCCATACACTTAATATAAACATTGTCCTCAATGTTTAAGCATGTGGGAGTAAACTCCCCTACACTTAGGACATTGTGCACTTTGTTTAAATCTTGCTAAGGAAAGGACAACTATAGTGATTTCAATGTGAACATATACGATATGAAATATTGAATCACGACAGTTTAGGATAGAACCGGGAAGACGGGTACACTGAATCACGGGTCGTCAAAAGTCATCAAGAATGGATCTTTGAAAGCTCGAATCCCTGTATATGAGAAGAAAGAAGACAACAAACACATACGGGGCTCCCCCTACACTTATTATGAAAACGGTAAAGGATAGATCACGGGTTGCCTCCCGAGAAGCGCTTGTTTTTGTTAACCGAGTCACGAGCATGACGCGACCCAGAACTTAATTCAAGGGAAACGTGGTGAGGGATGGAATCATCTCATGAGAGATGTCCACACCAAAGTACAACTTCACGCGCTGGACATTCACCTTAAAATTGGGCCCATTTGGCTGAGAAAGCTCAAGGGTGCCATATGGGAAGACTTTGGCGACAGTGAATGGACCAGACCAGCGGCTCTTCAGCTTTCCCGAGAAGATCTTCAACCGAGAGTTAAAGAGTAAAACTTGATCACCAACGTGGAACTCTCGGTTCTTAATCCTAGAATCATGGATGATCTTAGTCTTCTCCTTGTAGATCAATGAGTTCTCATAAGCTTCATTCCTTAGTTCATTTAGTTCATTGAGTTGAATCTTTCGAAGATCGCCGGCTTTGTTGATGTCGAAGTTAGCCCACTTCAAGGCCCAGTATGCCTTATGCTCCAGCTCGATAGGGAGGTGGCATGCTTTCCCGTACACAAGACGATAAGGTGTACAACCAATCAGGGTCTTATAAGGGGTACGGAAAGCCCACAAAGCATCATCTAACTGTTGGGAATAAATTAAGGCCAGATCACTTGAGCGCTGACAAGAACAAAATAAGCGTTGACAGGAACAAAGCAAGCGCTGACAGCTCAAGCGTTGACAAGTTAAATTCAAGCGTTGACAGATTGAAGACAAGCACTGATGGAAGATATAAGCTACACGTTTATTATATTCTAGAATACTTCTAGTAAGGATAGAAACGACAATGTATTTTCTATGTTTATCTTTACCTAGAATAGTTGATACGTAGCTTATTGTACAAGGCTTCTTAGTCTATAAAAGAAGGCCTTTAGGTTAATGTTCAATATCAAGTTTTACATAAGTATTCGTTCATAAACATCTTTCATTGTAAGCAAGTTCGACATTGATAATCAAAGTGAAAGTTTGTTTATATCTTGTGTGTTCTTGTTTAAGTGTTAAATTCCGCATAACACTTAGATTCACAAAGCATATACAAAGGTTTCTCTACATGTTATACTTGATCTAATCTCGTATACACAAAGCTAATCGATCTAAGTTTGGGATCAACAAGTGGTATCAGAGCTTGTTGAGGAACTTTTGATCTTTGAAGAACACCAGAACCATACACGAACACCAAAACCCTAATTTTCTCAGAAACCCTAAAAACACCAATACCCTAACAACATTATGTCTGAAGCAATAACCTCCTCCTCCTCAGCCTTACCTAACATCAAGATTCCCATGCTTGATGCAACCCACTTTGACTTATGGAAGTTCAACTTTGAACAATATCTGGGGATCTATGACTACACACCCTGGGAGATTATTGAATATGGAAACTCATTCAATAAGGCTCAAAAGATTCTTGATGCCATTACTCAAAGATCAGCTGTTGAA
The DNA here is from genome assembly GCA_025667525.1 of Glebionis coronaria. Lineage (NCBI taxonomy): Eukaryota > Viridiplantae > Streptophyta > Magnoliopsida > Asterales > Asteraceae > Glebionis > Glebionis coronaria. The sequence continues at coordinate 1,250,887 of JANFOE010000122.1, read as the reverse complement.
GGATGTCCTGATGAGGATAAGAAAGAAAAACCTGGAGATGGTAGAGCTGTAGGTGCTGAAGATATTGCAAAGAAAAGGGTTGACAGGAAAGCCCTAAATATTCTGAAAGTCTCTTTGGGACAAGAAAATCAGCACAAATATAGAGGCTATGAATCTGCTAAGGATCTTTGGGAAGCACTTGAAGTTGCATATGGTGGCAATGCAGACACTAAGGAAGAAAAGAAAAAGCAACTTCTGCATGATTATGCTGTCTTCAAAGATCAACCCAATGAGAAACTAAGTAGTGTGAGAAGCAGATTGCTTGACATCACAAGCAAGTTGTCCTTCATGGGGACACAAGTTGGTGATGTTGACACCAATGCTACCTTTCTTAAAAGTCTTGGTGAGGCATGGAAGATTGAGGCAAGATCTATTCTTGCCAATAATACTTACAAGAGCTCCTCGTTTGATGACATCTACAACAAACTAAGACTGTTGGAAGATGAAACTCTTTCAGATCATGGAAGCAAATCTTCCACCAGCAACATGGCCTTCTTCTCTCATAGTGAAGGTCAATTCAATCAGAAGGACTCTTATATGCATCCAGTTACTGGATCATCATATGTCAGCGCTGGAACAAGTCCTGTCAACGTCTCCTTTTCAGACGCTGACACATTCATGAATGACTCCCCAAGAGTTAAACCTGCTGGTTTGGATTTGGATACTGTTTGTGCTTACATTGCTTCTTTGCCCAATGGTTCAGTGATTACATATGAGGACCTTGAGCAGATAAGTGATGAGCACTTGGAAGAGATGGACATCAAGTGGAACATGGCTCTTGCTAGTATAAGAGCAAATAGGTGGAATAGAAGGTTCAAGAAGAAGATGACCTTCAATGCTAAAGACACAGCTGGATTTGATAAATCCAAAGTTGAATGCTACAACTGTCATCGTATGGGACACTTCATGAGGGAATGCAGATCTCCTAGAAGATCTGATGCTGGTAAACCCTCAAGTCAGGTTGTTAAAGCTCAAGATTCCAAAGCCATGGTTGCAGTTCAAGGAATTGATGGTACAGGATGGGATTGGAGCTATCTGGCTAAGAATGCAGAAGAGGATAAAGCTTTGGTTGCTGATATTGAAGAAGAAGAGCATGCTGAATATGCTCTCATGGCACACTCCTCCTCTTCATCTGATAATGAGGTATATGATGATGCTTTTTGTAGCAAAGGTTGTAGGTTAAACACTGATAGACTTAACAAAGAGGTGTTAAAACTAAAAGATGATATGAGCACTGAAAGGTGTAAATTGTCCAATTACCAACTAGCTCTTACTGAAACTGAGAAAACTGTTTCTGAATACAAGAAAATGGAATTTGACTTAAAAGATAAGATCAATATCTTAAAACATGAGCTAGAGGGTAGTATGGATATTAGGAACATCATGACAAAGGTCAATAGATACCTACATGCTAAGTTAGATGAGGCCATTAAGAATAAAGATAATGTTGACCTCAAGATTCAAAGATTTGATAGAGCCACCCAAACCCTAGGAGACTGTGTAGCTAAACAAAGGGATCCTAAGGACATGTCTGGAATTGGGATGAATGATTACTCTCTGGTTCCACCACCAGCTGGTGACTTCTATGGTGTCCTTAGAAAGGATTTATCTTGGACTGGTATACCAGAATGCCAAGAAGAGGAATTCACTCCTCCACCAAGAGTTGTCACTCCAGTGGAAGAGTATCAACAAAAACTGACTGACCTAAATGAGTGGAAGAAAGCTAACCCTACTTTATTTGTTAAGGGAGGTTTGCTATGTGAAAGTCCCAATGAATCACCACCCATTAAGGTTACTCATCCAATCACTGGTAAAGCTGTTGACCTAGGCTCAAACACTGTTAGAAGACCTACCATTAAATATGCAGAGATGTATAGGAATAATAGGTCACCCAAGAGCCAAGTTAGCAATCATGGAACAGGTTTCTTCTCTACTAGACCTAAGGTTGTGTCTAAGAAAGCCTGTTACACTTGTGGCAGCTTTTCACATTTGGCATACAAGTGTGTCAACGCTCCCAAAGCCAGCGCTGATAGGAACAATTTCAGCGCTGATAGGAAGAAGGTCAATGTTGTTAGGAAGTCAAACGTTGTCAGACCCAAACCTTGTGTGCAGCAAAGTCCACAAGTGATTAGACCTGCCCCATTCTTTTCTAGAAGGTCTAACACTCATGGACAAAGACCTTTTCAAAAGACAAACACCTGGTCAAATAGGCAATGGGTTCCTGTAGCAAACCCTAGGTTCAACGCTGACAAGGGTAATTTCAGCGTTGACAGGACAAAATCCAACGCTGACAGAAACGTGAACAGACCTAAATATTTGTAGCCACAAGGTAAGGGGTCTAAAGCTTCTTCAAGCTTAACATGGAGACCCAAGAAAGATCAAAACCCTAATAATAATGGAATTTCAATGACTTTCAATAGGTTTAATTACATTTCAAAGGTCATTACAAAACCTATTGGGGTTAACTGGGTTTTTCATCCTAAAAAGGATGAGAATGGGGTTGTTGTGAGAACTAAGTCTGTTCTTATTGAACAACCAGATGAATCCAAGTCTTCTGAGACTTGGGTTCCCAAAGAAAACTAATTTGTTTTCTTTATGTGCAGGGCATTCAAAGACAGATCAATGATTATGGATATTGGGATAGTGGATGCTCAAGGCACATGACAGGAAAGGAAGACTATGTGACGAACTTCACTCCTATTAAAGATGGTGATAAGGTATACTTTGGAGGTGGCTATGGCACCATTACAGGCAAAGGAACCCTTCTCACCAATAATCTACGTTTTAAGAACGTCTTCCTGGTAAAAGAACTGGATTATAATCTGTTTAGTGTATCACAAGTTTGTGATAACAAAAATAAGGTTCTTTTCACTGATACTGAGTGTTTGGTGCTAAGCAAGGATTTTAAGATCCCTGATGAGAAATATATTGAGTATAGAACACCTAGGCATAAGGACATATATAATGTGAATTTAAATGGGATCAAAGTAAATACCAATATGTCTTGTTTTTATGCTAAGGCCTCAGTAGATGAAAGTAATTTGTGGCACAGGAGACTAGGGCACATAAACTTTAAAAATATAAATAGACTTGTGAGGCTTGGTTTAGTTGATGGTTTGCCTGAGAAGGCCTTCCACAATGACCACTCTTGTGTTGCATGTCTTAAAGGCAAGCAGCACAAGGTCTCATTCAAGTCCAAACAGGTGCATACTAGTTCCAGACCTCTTCATATGCTTCACATGGACCTCTTTGGTCCAACAAATATAGAAAGTTTGAATGGTAAGTCATATTGCTTTGTAGTCACAGATGACTTTTCTAGGTTTACTTGGACATTCTTTCTAGCTATGAAGAGTGACACAGCTGATGTTCTTATTGATTTTATCACTCAGATTGAGAAAAGGTCTGGAAATGAGGTTAAAATGCTTAGGAGTGATAATGGTGGAGAATTTAGGAACAAGAAGCTAGATGATTTTTGTGCCAGGAAAGGAATTACTAGGCAATTTAGTATTGCTAGAACCCCACAACAAAATGGGGTTGCCGAAAGGAAAAATAGAACCCTAATTGAAGCAGCCAGAACAATGTTGGTTGATGCTCACTTTCCTATAGCCTTTTGGGCTGAAGCTGTTAATACAGCATGTTATGTGCAGAATAGAGCATTGGTTAACAAAATTCAGAACAAAACACCTTATGAGTTACTTTGGGGAAGAAAACCTAATATTGGTTTTCTCAGACCTTTTGGTTGTCATGTAGTAGTTTTGGACACTAGTGATGCCTTAGGGAAATTTAGTGCAAAAGGTGATGAAGGTTACTTCATGGGGTATTCTGTCCAGATCAAGGGTTATAGGGTTTATCTTAAGGAGGACAAACGTATAGTTGAGAGAGTACATGTTAGGTTCTTAGAGAATAAACCTAGTGATCCTGAAAGTGGTCCTAATTGGTTGTTTGATTTGGAACCCTTGTCTAGAACTTTGAATTATATGCCTGTCACTAATCCAGACATTGTGAAGGTAACTTCAAATGTTGTGGAGGAACAAGTTGTTGATGTTTCAGGTACACAGGTTAATGAGAGGGTTGGATCACAAGCAGAAAAGGCATCTCCTACATTTGAATATGTCACAATTCCCATTTGGACAGATGCTTTTGCTGCTGCTGCTGCTGGACAAGATAATGGTGGTTTCCAAATACCACCAGATACAAACATGCATGGTTCTTCAGGCGCTGACAAAGGCAAATCTAGCGCTGACAAGATCAATTCCGACGTTGACAACAACATTTCAAGCGTTGTTAGCCCAGACGCTAACAACCAAGATTCAAACGTTGACAACACTTATGGGCATCTTTTCTCTTCCAGTTTTGAACAAGGTGGACCTTCCAATGTTCATGAAGAGATTCCCGTTGCTCAAAGAGAGTCTGATGAAGAAGATATTGGCAACATAGAGCATGAGGTTGAGGACACCAGACTTTTTGAAGGAGGGGTTCTCACCTCCACAATGAAGAATCATCCCACATCTCAGATCATTGGTGATATTATGACTCCAGTTCAGACAAGAAGATCCCATCAAGGTCTTGGTGGATTTATTGCCAATATACACAAGAAGGTTGATACCCCTCTTGTGCAAGCATGTTTGTTTGCATGTTTTCTGTCACAAGAAGAACCCAAGAAGATATTTGATGCTCTCAAAGAACCAAGTTGGGTGGAAGCAATGCAGGATGAGCTTCATCAATTTGCAATTCAGGATGTTTGGGAGCTGGTTGATTGTCCTAGATATGTCAGACCTATTGGGACAAGATGGGTTCTCAGGAACAAAAGAGATGAAAGAGGTATTGTGGTCAGAAACAAGGCAAGGTTAGTGGCTCAAGGTTATACACAAGAGGAAGGGATAGACTATAAGGAGGTCTTTGCACCAGTTGCAAGGATTGAAGCTATTAGGATTTTTCTAGCCTATGCTTCTTGCATGGGCTTCACAGTCTATCAAATGGATGTCAAGAGTGCTTTCTTGTATGGCACCATTGTTGAGGAAGTATATGTCATGCAACCTCCTGGTTTTGAGGATCCAGAGCATCCAGATAAAGTGTATAGAGTCAAAAAGGCTATGTATGGCCTTCATCAAGCCCCTAGAGCATGGTATGGTACTTTGTCTTCCTATTTGGTGGACAATGGATTCAAAAGGGGCACCATAGATCAGACACTATTTACAAAGAAGAAAGGCAAGGATGTGTTGCTTGTGCAGGTCTATGTTGATGATATCAATTTTGGGTCTACTGATCCAAAGATGAGTGAGGATTTCTCCAAGCTTATGACAGACAAATTCAAGATGAGTGCTATGGGGGAGATGAACTTCTTTCTTGGTTTACAAGTTCAGCAGAAAGAGGATGGTATCTTCATCTCCCAGGACAAATATGTTGTTGAGATCTTGAAGAAGTTTGGCTTTTCTCCACATGAAAAGAGGGCTACTACTCCTATGGATAGAGAACACCCTTGGGGAAAGATTAGAGATGGGAAAGATGTTGATGTCAGGCATTATAGATCCATGATTGGATCCTTGATGTATCTTACTGCTTCCAGACCTGATATCATGTTTGATGTGTGTGCATGTGCACGTCATCAAGTGACTCCCAAAGAATGTCACCTTTATGCTGTAAAGCGGATCTTTAGGTACCTAAGATGCTTTCCCAGTCTTGGTTTGTGGTACCCAAAGGATTCACCATTGGAGCTGATTGCATATTCAGATAGTGATTATGGAGGTGATAAGTTTGATAGGAAATCCACAACTGGTGGATGTCAGTTTCTTGGGAGCAGGTTAATATCTTGGCAATGCAAGAAACAAACAGTGGTGGCTAACTCTACAACTGAAGTAGAGTATGTGGTTGCAGCAGCTTGTTGTGGTCAAGTGTTATGGATTCAGAACCAGCTGTTGGACTATGGGTATAATTTCATGCATACTAAGATATTTGTTGACAATAATAGTACTTTATGCATCATTAAGAATCCTGTACATCATTCTAAAACTAAACACATAGAAATTAGAGACCATTTTATAAGAGATTGCTTTGAGAAAGGTTTAATACAACCAGATAGGGTTGACACTGAGGAAAATGTGTCAGATTTATTAACTAAACCTTTTGATACTGGAAGATTTCAATACTTGGTAACAAGTATTGGAATGGTTAATCTCACTTAATATGTGTTTTGGATTCTTTTTGTAAAAGTATGTACAGGATGATGCATTATTATTATTGGTCTTATTGATGATTTAGATTTTCCACTATATTTTTCTAACACTGACAAAGGTTGCTTGAACACTGATAAGTGTTTTTGCAACGTTGTTAGCAATATCATTGTCTAACACTGACACAGCTTCCTTCAACGCTGTTGTGTGTTATCAGGGCGTTGTCAGCAACAATGTTAGTTTTGTGGTTTTCAATCTAAATGTGCAGATGGTGTTAGCAGTATACAATTGGATACAAAGTTGCTTATGGATCAATGGAGAAGCATTTGGACAAGTTTCTATTTATGGATGATGGTTGGAATGTTTCATTCCTATCTTGACATAAATTTTTTATGTTCATGCATGATTTTAGCAAACTTTTTGTATCATCGTTTAAGGGGAGGTTTTAGGAACCTTTAGGATGTTTGGGTATCCATATGCTACTCTTATCACAATTCTAGATTGTGTCCACAGGTGAGTATGGGTTAGTTTTACTAAACCATGAGGCACTGTAGCATGCATAGTATATCAACTTTGCATGCTGCCAAGACATTTTTGGCCTAGAATTGGTTGTGGTCTGTTGGGAGACTTGGGAATGATTTTGATATGGGATTTACCTGGGAGTAACAAGGATTTTATAAGGTAACTTTGTTGTTAAGAATTTTGGTTAGCAAGGGACACTATAGGACTGTTATGTCTATCTTGCTTATGCAAGTGTGCATAACTGGACAGTGCTTGCCGCCCTATAATAATTATCAGCTTTTGGTTATCTTCTCTAGGATAAATTACTTGTTAAGGTCATTTTTCACTTTTTAAAACAATTTTATTTTTGGACGCTGACAAGATTTTTCCAAGCGTTGTTGTGACCAAATTGGACGCTGACATAGCTTTAGGCGAACGTTGACAAGATTATAGCCGTTGGGCGTTGATAGGTTATTTTTGACCGTTGACACTTAATGGGGCCTACCCAGTTGTTACTTTTTGACATATTTTCAAGCCGTAATTTTAGGAGTTGTTACTTTCATTAAATGCATGAGATAACTTATAACTTTTTCAATATTTTCATGATTAGTTTTTGAAAATCTTTGCCTATTTTTGGGCCAATCACATGCATTCTTTATCTCCTATAAATTTGGCTCCTTTTTTAAACAGGGTATCTATAATTCTTGTCTAACACTTTTCTCTTATCAACTTCATCTTCTACATTTCAAATTACCAGCTTTCATCAATGGCACCAAAGTTTAACTTAGCAGAATTGAAATTGGGGTTCAAGTCTCAACACAACATGATTGCTTATCTTGTTGCTGATAATGATTTGTTTCCTCAATACACACAAATGGTGGCGTATTTGAACGCATCCCCACTAAGGTATGCTCTTTCTCATGCACCACTCATTCCAGTCACACACATTAAGCAGTTTTGGAACACTATCAGTTCCTCAACAGTTAATGGAGTGACCATATTAACTTCTATTGTTCATGGGAGGTCTTGGGTGGTTACTGAGGCCTTGGTCCGCCAGGCCTTGCATCTTGATTATGCTGATGGTGTAGCCATCCTTCCCATAAATGAAATAGAACAAGGGCTTTGGGATATCCTTTTCCTGATGAAGGTACTCTTAATAAGTATCATAAGCAGGAATTTCCCCAGCCTGGAAGTACCTCATCCACATCCTCCTTCAATGTTTGAGTCCCAAATGTACTGCACACAATGAGATCATTAGATCCATTGCCAGTGCTATTGTGTGCATTGCAACAGGGCAAAAATATAACTATTCTAAAATGATTTTTGAAGGGATGTGTAAAAACAAGGGGACAAAAATGACTTTAGCTTATCCCCATTTTCTGCAAATGATTTTTGATGATCAAGTTTATTGTTCAAGGGATCACAATGATTTTTATAAAATCCCTGAACAAAAGAAAGCTATTTTTACAAAGATGAATTCACCACCCCATAGAGACTTACCTTTAACCCCAGCCATGCTTGCTGTTATTGCAGCAGCACAACCCCAACCAGACCCCCAACCTCAAATTGACCCTCAACCACAACTTGAACACATTCCTGAACCTTTACCCTCACCTGAACAAATGCAAATTGACCAAGAACCCTTTGACGCTGACACATCAAATGTTGGCGTTGATGTGCCTATTTCCAACGCTGACACACAACCATCACAATCCCAAACACCCCTTAACCAACCCACATCTACCCATTCTTCCACACCATCTTCCACACCACCTGAATATAGGTTGATGAAACGCCAAAGGACTACTGGAGTGTTCTCCTCTGGTGGTCCTAGCCATGAAGCAGAGAGAACCACCACCACAAGTGTGGCTGGTGACCTGGATGAGGCTGGGACTATTGGTTCTGGCTTAGATGCTGGCCAAGGCAGTCCCACCATAATTAAGTCCTCATCCATGCCCAATGAACCTGACTTGGGAGGTCAAATCCCCATTTCAGAAGAGGGCAGACTGGAACCAATGACTCTTTTGGAATTGACGGTAGTCTGCATTAGCTTGCAAAAGCAAAATGCAGACTTAGTACAAATTGTCAGCTCTCAAGGCCTTGAACTCAAGCAATTGAGGGAGAGGATTGTTGTTTTGGAGAGTGATCATGCTAGGAGGGGTATGGAGGAGTCTTCCAAAGGGGAGGAAGATCAAAGAAATCTGAGTGATAAGGGCAGTCAAGATGGTCAGTCAATGGATGTTGCTGAAGCCCTTACACCTTTGAAGGAACAAACAGGTTTTGATACGTCCTTAATCTCTCCAACCAATCTAAATTTTTCATTTACAGCTATGTTGAGAGAGGTTACACAAGGCGCTGAGGGAAAATATTTGAGCGTTGACAAGACAAATTTGGACGCTGATAGAAGTATTTTGGGCGCTGATAGAGGAAATTTGGGCGTTGACAGACCTGCACATGAAGGTGATGTATTCCAGTCATCATCTATCATCAAGGAAGTTTCTACTCAGGTATTACCATCTACCTTACCAACCATTGCACCATCAGATAAGGGTAAGGGTAAATTGGTAGAAGAAATTGCTCCAAAGGATGCAGCCCAAGTTGAATTTGATAGAAGATTGGCTGAACAAATGATGGAATAAGGTGAAAAGGAAAAGTCACCATTTGTTGTGACTTCTGAAGAAGAAAGTGATGGAGCTAGCTCAGACTCAAGTGTGATGATTATAGAACCAGAAAGGCTTGAGTATGGTGATGAGCTTGCTAGGGAAAAGTTGAGAGATTTAAAATTGTAGGTTGACTTTGACATGCCAGAGGTGGTTCAAATGTATAATTCTTGGGAAGAAAGCTGCATGGATAATCCAGACTTGACCATTTCAGATCAAATATGGGGTTTGGAGCTTCTTCTTAGAGTTCAGAAGGATTGTAAGGTGATTTTGAAGCACAAGGCAAGCAATATTCTCTCAGAGCTGAAAAGGGATAGAAGAGAGCTCTACTTTATGTTGCTCAGATGTCATGGAGTTGGATGGACACATCAGAAGTTGAAGGCTCTGACATTTGATGAGTTGGAACATAGGGCTTATCCTATTTGGGTGAGAGTGCTGGAAGCTATGATGATTTCCAGGCCAGTGAAGAAGGGATTTGAACTTGAGTTTCCAAAAGATATGGATCCACTATATCCAAGTGAAGCAGTTATAAGAAAGAGCCTCAAGCTCTCCCCATTAGAAGCTTCAGATATGGTGCAGGTGTTACCATTAGATTCCAGGAATCCAATTGTGAGTTATGATGAGGATGAATGTGGATTCTGGAAGATTGGCAGATTTGGCAAGGAGGTACACACTTTTACCACTCTCATATCTTTATTTGCAAGTTGTGATAGAGAAGACTTGGTGGACCTTTGGAGGTTACTAGAGACCAAGTATGAGGCTAAAGCACCAACTTCAGCTAATGGAATAAAACTTTGGACCACATTCAAAAGAATGTGTGGGACAAATGAGAAAGATCCTGAAATATGGAAGGATCTTGAAGATGACCTCAGTGGTCTTCAATGGAGGTTATATTCAGCTGCTGGTGTATACCATTTGAGTTCTACAAAGTTTGTTGAGTATCTACTTGTGGATGCTCAGTATTTCATATCCAAGGCTGTTTTGGAAAAGATGAAGGACACTCAGCAGGAGATAGATTATTCAAGTGACGTGGCAAAGAATTTGATCAGATTTATTCATTACCAATATGAGAAGGTTTGTCAGACTCCTCCAAGTTCTTAATGCTTATTCAGAAACTTGATCATAAGAGTGGATATCAAGTTTAGGGGAGGATTGTTGGGAATAAATTAAGGCCAGATCACTTGAGCGCTGACAAGAACAAAACAAGCGTTGACAGGAACAAAGCAAGCGCTGACAGCTCAAGCGTTGACAAGTTAAAGTCAAGCGTTGACAGACTGAAGACAAGCACTGATGGAAGATATAAGCTACACGTTTATTATATTCTAGAATAATTCTAGTAAGGATAGAAACGACAATGTATTTTCTATGTTTATCTTTACCTAGAATAGTTGATACGTAGCTTATTGTACAAGGCTTCTTAGTCTATAAAAGAAGGCCTTTAGGTTAATGTTCAATATCAAGTTTTACATAAGTATTCGTTCATAAACAGCTTTCATTGTAAGCAAGTTCGACATTGATAATCAAAGTGAAAGTTTGTTTATATCTTGTGTGTTCTTGTTTAAGTGTTAAATTCCGCATAACACTTAGATTCACAAAGCATATACAAAGGTTTCTCTACGTGTTATACTTGATCTAATCTCGTATACACAAAGCTAATCGATCTAAGTTTGGGATCAACACTAACTTATCGGCCCACGAGGCACGATGCTCTCCCACAGTACGTTCCATAATTCGCTTCAATCCGCGGTTAGAAATCTCGGCTTGACCATTGGTTTGGGGATGATAAGCGGTGGAAAGACGGTGATTGACACCGTACTTAGCCATGACTCTAGCAAATTGATCATTGCAAAAATGAGTCCCGCGGTCACTGATTATAGCACGAGAAACACCGAATCGAGCAAAAAGCTGCTTCAGAAAGTTCACAACTACCCTCGCATCGTTCGTAGGGAGAGCCTTAGCTTCAACCCATTTAGAAACGTAGTCAACGGCTACGAGGATGTACTTGTTCCCTTTAGATGATGGAAATGGACCCATAAAGTCGATGCCCCATACATCAAAGATTTCACATTCTTGTATGAATTTTTAAGGCATCTCATCTTTATGTGTGATCTTGCCTTGGCGTTGGCAAGCATCACAATTTTTAACCATCTCGTGAGCTTCACGATAAATGGTGGGCCAATAGAATCCCGAATCAAACACTTTCTTCGCGGTGTAGTTGGGACCAAAGTGACCATCGGTGGGTCCTTTATGGAAAGTTTCGAGAATGTCTAAAGTTGCGGGTCCATCAACACACCGACGAATAATCAGATCAGCACATTGTTTGAAGAGATAATGGTCATCCCAAAAGTAAGTCTTAACATCTTTAAAGAACTTCTTCTTTTGTTGGGATGTTAACCCTTCAATGAGAATACCACCCGCTAAGTAGTTTGCAATGTCCGCAAACCACGGGGTGTTATCAAGATTGGAATTTATAGACATTAAGGCCTCAAGGTGAAAAGAGTCATTGATCTCTTGATTCGGATGATCCCTTTGATAAGGATCCTCAAGTCTACTTAGATGATCCGCGGCTAGGTTTTCGGCTCCCTTCTTGTCACAAATTTCAATGTTGAATTCTTGAAGGAGCAAAACCCAACGAAGAAGTCTTGGCTTAGAATCTTGTTTAGTTAACAAGTACTTCAACGCGGAGTGATCATATAGACAATTGTGGTGGAAAGGACAAGATAGGGGCGGAACTTCTCAAAAGCATACACTACAACTAAAAGCTCTTTTCGGTAGTGGTAGAATGCAATTGAGCCCCCGTCACTGTCTTGCTAGCATAATGGATTGGTTGGAAGTGTTTGTTCTCTCTTTGGCCCAAAACCGCTCCAATAGCAAAGTCGCTAGCATCACACATCAATTCAAAAGGTAGCTCCCAATTAGGGATAACCAAGACCGGTTCCTTAGTCAGCTTATCCTTAAGAAGATTGAAAGATTCAAGACACTCTTTGGGAAAGATGAAAGGAGTATCTTTTTCCAAGAGGTGGGTCATCGGGCGAGCGATTTTAGAAAAATCTTGAATGAATCGACGATAGAAGCCCGCATGACCAAGAAAACTTCTCACACCCTTCACGGTTGAAGGTAAAGGTAATTTGGATACGACATCCACTTTAGCACGGTCCACTTCAAGACCGGCTTTTTAGATTTTATGTCCAAGCACAATGCCTTCTTTTACCATGAAATGGCATTTTTCCCAATTTAGAACAAGGCGAGTGTCTTCACACCGCTTAAGCATGCGTCCTAAATTGGCAAGGCAAGAAGAGAAAGAATCACCATAGACCGAGAAATGATCCATGAAGACTTCAATAGTTTCTTCAACCATGTCATGGAAGATAGCCATCATACACCTTTGGAATGTCCCAGGAGCATTGCATAAGCCGAAAGGCATTCTTTTGTAAGCAAATGTTCCATAAGGACAAGTGAATGTGGTTTTCTCTTGGTCTTTAGGATCGATGGGAATTTGAAAATACCCGGAGAAACCGTCTAAAAAGCAGTAATAGTCATTACCCGCTAGACGTTCAAGCATTTGGTCCATGAAAGGAAGGGGAAAATGATCCTTTCTCGTAGCATCATTGAGTTTGCGATAGTCTATACAAACTCTCATCCCTGTAACGAGACGAGTAAGAATCAACTCGTTGTTTTCATTGGGCACAACGGTAATTCCGCCTTTCTTAGGCACACAGTGGACGAGACTAACCCATGGTGAATCCGAGATAGGGTAGATCATTCCCGCATCAAGAAGTTTGATAACCTCTTTTTTGATAACGTCATGGATCTGGGGATTCACCCTTCTTTGGCTTTGAATAGTGGGTTTAAATTCGTCCTCCATGAGAATTTTATGTGTGCAAAAGTGAGGATCAATTCCACGAATATCGGAAGTTTTCCACGCAATCGCTTTCTTATGATTCTTCAGCACGACGATAAGTCAAGATTTTCTTCCTCTTTCAAGTCCTTTGCGATGATGACGGATGACTTCTTGTTGCCTTCAAGGAAAACATACTCGAGATAAGACGGTAGGTCTTAAGCTCTAAATCCGGAGGATTTTTGATGGAAGGCTTAGTCAAATTCGAATCATCGATAGAGATATCCTTAGGAGATGGTGGAGAAAGATGGTCCTCATTGAGAAGTTTCTCAATGGTACGAATGTCTTCATCCCAATTGGAGGAAGAATCGTCATATTGCAAGTTCACATCTCCCAAAGTTGCTTCAAATTCTTTCAAAATGAAATCACTTTCTCCAAATGGAGTTAGTGATGGAGCGATAGAGGCAACGGTCTCAACAATGGGTAGAGAAGAAGAACCACTTTTACAAGCGTCTTTGAAATGTTCTTCACAAGCCTCATCAAGAACGTCGATGAAATTAACACTCTCGTTTTCAGAAGGCTGCTTAGGAAGTTTACCCATGTTTAAGACGATTTTATCGTCACCAACTCTCATGATTAGTTCGCCCGCGGCTACATCAATGAGAGTGCGACCGGTCCTTAAGAATGGACGTCCAACGATTAATGGAACACAGGGGTCCATCTCGTAGTCAACGACAACAAAATCCGCCGGAAAGGTGAATTTTTCGACACCGACGAAGACATCTTCGGCTATCCCCACCGGATAAGCAACCGTACGGTTAGCTAATTCCAAAGTCATTCGTGTGGGGACTAGCTCCGATAGAGATAATTGTTTTCAAACGCTTAAAGGCATTAAGTTTATACTAGCACCTAGATCGGCTAGGGCCATACAATTCTCTACCCCAGGGAAGTTTCAAGGAATCAAGAAACGACCCGGATCACCAAGTTTGGTTGGTAATTTCCTTAAGAGCACTGCGGAGCAATTCTCATTAAGTTGGGTCTGAGCAATATCGAGGAGTTTCTCCTTATCACTGAGAAGATCTTTAAACATTTTAGCATACTTGGGCATGTGAGCGAGAGCCTCGGTAAAGGAGATATTGAAATTCAGTTGTTTAAACATTTTGAGAAAGTTAGAAACCTGAATATCATCCTTGTTCTTCAATTTCTCTTTCCTCAACCTTGAGAGATAATGTATATTGGGTTGAGATGAAGGCTTTGGAATGGAATTCTCACTCACATCCTTGGGTGGTGGAGGGGAAGAAGTAGAAGGTGGTGGAATTGGAGAAGTAGAAGTTGGAGGAATAGAAGGTGGAGGAATTTGAGAAGTAGACTCGTTTTCCTTTGTCACAATCACCGGTGTAGGTGTAGGAAGCTCGGGTTCCTTTAAAACCTTTTCTACTTCGAGTGGTGATTGCTTTCATCTCCCCTCTTGGATTAGCAACGGTGTTACTCGGAAGAGAACCCGAACTAGAGGCTTGATTACGTGGGAAGAAACTAGCCATCATGTTCCTTAAGTCATTCGTTTGACTTGCAAAAGAGTTTCGTATATCGGCTCAAAGATCATTCCCTTGTTTCACCATATCTGCTTTCATGTTGGCCATTTCCCGCTGAAGATTCTGCACTATCGCATCATTAGTCCTCATGTAAGTTTCAACCTCGTGATTAAATACGGCGGGTTGGTTGGGAGGAGGAGTATGGTAGGCAGGTGGTTGGTAAGCGGGTTGTTGGTAAACTTGGTTGTTTCTTTGAGGTGGATATGGGGTTCTTTGGGTTTGATATTGATTTGGAGCACGAGGTTGGTTTTGCTTGTTGCGATTGAGGTTGTTTGGGTTTTGTGGGGGAAAACCGGGTGGTGAAAGAAAGTTGTTTGAGCGATAGCTGAGCAAATTGCGGTCACCTTGAGGACGTGCTTGATAGCTTCCCGTGGAATAGTTACCGTTGGCGGCATACACATTTTCCGGATTGTCATGAGTCGAAGGACAATCGGTGTATGAGTGAGATCCCCTACATATTTCACATGATTGACTTAAAGCATTAGCTTGGGCAGTGATTTTTTTGGCATTGTTGGCGGTTTGGAGAGCAAGTGATTCAACAAGCGAAGTAAGCTTATCAATTCTCTTGTCGCTCTCATTAGTGCTAGCACTAGCCACATTTGTCCGAACACTCTTGGTTTGCACTCTAGACTTATTCTCAATAATATCCCAAGCGGCATTAGAAGACTTAACCAAAATTTTACCCCCCGAGGCATTATTTAGTGAATCTTGGTCATTCATGCTTAAACCATTGTAAAAAGTATTAATTTGATGTACTTTTGTGAAACCATGTTGTGGACACTTTCTTAAAAGTTCCTTAAAACGGTCCCAAGATTCACTAAATGTCTCGCCGTACTTTTGTTCAAAAGTAATGATTTCATTCCGCAAAGCGGTAGTACGTGAGGGTGGGAAAAAGTAGTTGATGAATTTGGTCTCTAAATCCGTCCACGTAAGAATACTTTGTGGCGGTTCCTTATCAAGCCAATTCCGGGCTTGTCCCTCTAAGGAGAAAGGAAAAAGTTGCAAGCGAATCACCTCTTGTGAAGCCCCATTGTACTTGACCGTATTAGTGAGTTGAAGGAACCTTTTTATATGGTCATGAGGATCATCAAGCGAACGCCTCAAGAAAGGTTGAGCAGAGACCATTTGGATGAAGCCAGATGTGAGCTCAAAATTGTTGGCTCCAATCTCAGGTTTGACAATAGCATCGGTGTTGCCCTCTACGTGCGATTGCAAAAGCTCGATCATTGGTTGATTGTCCATGGTGACAATAGGTGGAGTAATCACTTCAGCTTGAGCTACTTTCTCTTTACGAGCACGAGTACGCATGCACACCTACAAAAGAAAATAAAGATAGACAAGAAATATTTTTGGTTTTTATATGTTTTTCTATTTTTTTGAATTTTTTGAATTTTTTAAATTTTTATGGATTTTTGAAAATTTATAAGCAAGAAAAATAACGTTCAAAAGTGAACGGATCCCAAAATCCAACGCGTCTCTCACTAAAAACCATTTAATACAAGGGATTGCCCAAGTATAAAATAATTTCGTTGTTCCAAGTCTTTTTGAATTGATTATTGGTAGAAAGTACGACTCAATTGTTCTTGGTGGAAGATAATTTTGGGTTGGTTGATTATCTATTTTAAACTAATGGTAAATAAGAAAATGTCGTTGAGTAAAATGTAAATGATTAAAAACTTAACAAGTAAATTTAGAACTTAAAACATTGTAAAACTTTAAAACCTAAAAGCTTAAACCATCGGAATATATTTAAAACAAGCCATCGAAATATCACAGTTAAGACTGTCGGAATGTAGGTCAATCGAAATACCCTGTCTATCGGAATGTTTTAGATCGGAAAACACAAGCTCAATCCTATTGGAATGTATCTGTCACAATACACTTCTGTCGCAATATGATTCTATCGGAATGTTACAAACTAAAATTGGGCAGAGTTTCGTCACAAAGTAACCTTAAATTCCGTCGGAATATGCGATCGCAATGAGCGATCGCAATCCCAGATCGGATAAGGGGATGGTACTCTAGATCGCAAAGTAAAACCCTTAAGGGTTATTACGATACAAATAACAATCCGTCGGAATGTGCAAACCTCAATATTGCGATGGAACACAAACAATCCGAAAATGAAAATAAGCCAAAGTTTCAATAAGCAGTTTCAATAAGCACTTGCCAATAACTCAATAAGACCAATATTAAAGAGACTCGATAAGCTACGAATGGAAAACTTATCAAATCTCCAAATAAGAAAACTTTCTAAGATTAACTTTTAAGGTATGAATCTTTTTAGGAAAACTAAAAACAATAATAAGCAAAACACTCAATAAGCCACTAAGCATGAATAGCTCAAAGCTTAATTCGTGTGAGATTTAGGAAAGCTTAAAAAGATAAACCTTCTAATCAAGAAAAAATCAAAATCAAGAACTTTGAAAGAATATTTCGGATCAAGAACAAAGTAAAATCAAGAAAGGAAGAAAAAGATTGAAGATTAAAAAGCTTAAACTTGAACTTTTGATTAATGAAATTCAAATACAAAGATTAACTAAAGCTTAACTTGAAGGAAAAGATGAAGTTTTAGTGAGAGAAAGTTAAACACTTTCTCTCTCTAAAATGAAAACTAAAACAAAAAAAAATGATTAGCTAACTCCTCTCCTAATGTGTTTAGGAGGGTATTTATAGGGAAATGGGGAGGTACATGTGTTTCCTCCTCTTTCTTTCTTCTCGGATCTTCGTCTTTTAAGTTCTTCGACTTTTCTCGACGTCGTCTCGGGATTAATTAAACTCGTCTTATAAATTCTTCACTTATTTAGACTTGAGTTCTTCGACTTCATTAAACTTCCGTCTTTATACTTTTTCTTCGATAAATCTTATAGGCCTTGGACTTCCGTACTTTTTGCACTCTTGATCTTTTGACTTCGTCTTTTCTCGTTTTTTCGATAAAAGCCCGTGAAAGCTTGTGTTTTCTTCCTTCATCTTTTGGTACTAAAACACAATAAAAATACAAACCACGCATAATTCTGACTTTTACGACATAAAATACACGTTATGGTCTAGTTATTATTGGAAATAAGTGGTAAAAGTATAAGTGTATTCACACTTATTAGCATCCAGAAAGAAAACCGACAAAAACCTACTATAGCCATCAGTTACCACAAGACAATAGTGTTTATGGTCAATGCTCCTAATAGAAGTAGGACCAACCAAATCCATATGTAGAAGCTGCAATGGTTCAGTTATTAAGCTGAGAGTAGTAATGGATTTGAAAGATGCTTTGTGTTGTTTGCCTTTGCTGCAAGCAAGGCAATTAATTTCATTCCTGAAAGTTTTGTGAGGTAAACCAGAGACCAAGTTCACATTCGCTAGTTTATGAATGGTCTTGAAGTTTACATGCCCCATCCTCCTATGCCATGTGGTGGCTTCATCTTCTGATGCTTTGGCAACCAAACAAGCTAGTTGACCAGTAGGATTAACTTCATTCAGCTTGATACTATAGAGGTTATGTCTTCTTGGGATTTTGAGTAGAACATGAGAGTCATCCGGTAACTTAAAGTCTTTGGACAACACCAGTGCTTCAGTATCCGTAAAGAGGACAAACTGCTTCTTGTCACAAATCTGAGAGACAGAGATCAAGTTGAAGTGTTGAAGTGCTTCTACATAGTAAACCTGCTCAAAATTAAGGTTAGGGGTTCCTTTGCCAGAGATCCTTCCTTCACCACCTCCAAAGTACACCTGCCCGCCTTGAAATGGTACAAAGTTAGTCAAAAGTCCTTTATTCCCTGTCATGCTCCTAGAGCATCCACTATCTACAATTCCAAGATATGGATCTTGGTATGGAGTAATCTACAACAACCCAAAAGTCATATGTAAAAGTTAGTGTCTTAAGGGGACCCAAACCTTTTCAGGCTTGAGTCTGCCTTGTGGATCATTAGTAGATAGCCAAGAAGATTGATGAGATCCACTGTTGTTCCTTCGTTTCTTGTTCATCATATTGGTGTTATGTTGTGACCAAGAACAACCTGTTGAGGGCTTAACAGCAGAACCCAAATATCCCAACCCAAACTGCATTTGGTCTGAAGTAGTAGCATAATTTTGATTAAAATTCTGAAAATAATTGCTGGTTGGTTTATTAGAGGTATAGGCATTGCTTCTCCAAGAAGTAGAAGCTGAAGGAGAGGTCCTTCTAATAGAAGGAAAAGATTGGGCACATGGATTTAATCTTCTAGAAGCAAAACCCATACCAAAAGGAGTAGCTCCTGATGGACCAGGAGTAGTATAAGCTTGATAACCAGGAGGCTTTTGATCATAAAAATCACAATCTTTAATCAAATGAAATTTACTACCACAAACAAAACATGTTTTAAAAGACCTTTTATTCAAATGACATTGTTTTAAACTGCTATTCTTACTACAAACCATTCTAGGAGAATCATCATTCCTAGATTTCAACATACTAGAATAAATAACAATGGAAGTAGAAGCAGTAGCAACTCTCTCATCACTCATCCTAGCACTAGTAGTACCAGTGTCATTTGTCTTGGGACTCGAAGGTCTTGACTCTTCACTTGAACCACAGGATGCATAGTCACTTGCCTTGTCAGTGAAAGTACAAGAGACAAAGTCATTAGTATTAGTAGAGCTTTTGGAAGACTCATGCATCTGTGATCCTTCCAAGTCAATATGCCTGGATATGGGCATAAATGTTCCTATAAGAGGTGGAGGAACAACATGCATTATTGCAGCTGGTTGAAACCTATTGTAACTAGGTTTTCCCTCCCCCTCTTTGTCAGGATCAAAGACACTTGAAAAGGATAAATCAAAAACATCATCTGGACCAATATATCTGTCAAAACCTAACCCTCTCTTAGTTCTACTAGACATGCTATTATCTATCAGTTTGGAAAGATTCTTGGGTGCTTTTTGCCATTTATCAAATCTTAATAGTGTAACATCCAATTTTTCTTGCATTTCTTGTTTTTCCTGAATACTCTCAGTGTTAAGTTTTTCAATATATTTAAGCATGTTAGTGGTATTCTCTAAATCAATGCTTAATACTATACTCTTATTCTCATACTCAAGTTGAGTATTTTGAAGCCACTTCTTGTGTTGTTCTAAAGTTTTTAGAGAACTCTTATATGCTTGAACTTCTAAAAAATATTTATCATTTTGAACATTTAGTTCATTGCATTGAGTCAAGATATCTGAGTATTTATCATCACGACCAAGAGGGCAATTTTGTACCTGGGAGAGATTCCTATAAGAGCAAATTCCTCTGCTTGCTCTGCATCAGATATGTGACCAACAATCATTGCAAACACATCAGTAGAAGACTCAACTGATTCCAAGGTAGGTGTCTCATGATCATTCTAGTTGACCATGATATCAACCGACACCAAAGCTTTCTTTTCATCCTTGAGCTCTTGAACCTTGAAAGCTGAATACCTGTTCCTCTCCTGGTCATTTTTGTTAGGGCATTCCCTAGCAAAATGTCCTTGTTGCTGACAATTATAGCATTTGACCTTGATCCTATCAAACCTGGCTGGCTCTCTTGGGTTGTAGCTGAATTTTCTACCGGCTTTCTTCTCAAACTTATGAACCCGGAGAGTGAGCATAACCATCTGCCACTTTAGATCCATTTCATCCAAGTCAAGCTTATCAACCTGTTTGAAATCATCAAAAGCTAGCTGCTGTCGTGGATCAACATCAACAACAAAGAAGTGAAGAACAGTTTCTACCATGCTACTAGTCTTGGCTTTTGATTCAGGAGTAGTAGTATGTTGGGATGACAAAGTATAGCTTGGGTCACTGGCATAAGACATTGGACTAGAGCCCATGGAACTCACAAAAGTAGAATTAGCAGGAGTAGAGTAGGAGTCACTCGAGTATCCTCTCACATGAGACTCAAAGGTTTTGAGTTTATAGAACAAGTCATCAAAAGAGAGATATTTAAGGCCTCCTTTTTCTTTTAGAGAGATGACTACCTGATTCCATGAATGAGGCAGAGCTCGGAGAAATATGGCATTGATGTCTTCATTCTCTAGTTTGGACCTAAGTTGATTCAATCGACTGAGAATCTTTTGAAACCTGTCATAGCCTTGATGAAGACCTTCTGTCTCAGAAATCTTGAATTATGTGAATTCATCTCTTAGCATGGATCTGCGCATCTTCTTGGATTCTTCATTCCCTCCAAATCTTGCCTTGATGCCATTCCAAATTTCCCTTGCATCATCCAAGTGATAGAAATCACCCATATGATCATCAGGAAGACACTGAAGCAAAATAGTTTTTGCTTTGATTTCCGTTTGTATAGCTGTTATTTCTTCATGAGATTTAGGATCTAGAATGATGATCTAACCATTCTTGTCTCTACCAGTTTTCTTCTTGCTGTTGCCATTCTGAACAATCTTCCACAAGTCTAGATCAGTATTGGTGATCAAGCACACCATCTTCATGGCCCAACTATCATACTCCTCCTTTTTCAAGAGTGGTAATTTTCCATTTGTATTGGAAACAGTAGCAACGATTTGTTGTGTTTGATGTGTGGTTGTGCTTGGTTCTCCTGTTTCACTAGAACTAGAAGCCGACATGATTAGAAAAAGATGTTAGTAAAAAAAATAATGGTTCTTCTTGAGCAGAGACTCTCCCAGGCTCTGATACCACTTGTTAGGTCCACTAGATGTGGATCTTGCAGCCTGTTAAGGATGGTGAACGACTTCTGTAATCACAAGTCTATTCACAGAGAGACTCTTAATGTAATACAAAGTATAAGTGCGGAATACAAATACTATGATCAAGAAGAAACATAATAACTAAATAACTTGATCCTTACTAAGGATTTCTACTATTGATATGAAATGAATACTAGTGAAAGGTATGTCAAACCTTTCTGCCAATGGGTTCCTTTTATACTACAAGGAAACCCTAATACTACATTAAACATAAATGTGTAACTCCTGATATGCATATCCTTTCCTAACATATCTCATGCATATCCTAACAAACTACTAAGAATAACATTGTTTGACTTTCTACTAGACCAAGAGCACGTGTTGCTCCTACTACTACTAGGACCAGGAGGAACTACATACCTACTAGTTTATATATTACAAATATCTATTACATAGGTCCTCGCAAAGCTCATTCTCTTCATCATCATAAGACATCTTTTTTTTCTTTTTTTCTTTACAAAATAAATAAAAATAAGCAAGTTAGAATAGCAATGAGCAAATATAAGCCAAGAAACTAAAGGGTTTTGTCCAGTTATGTAAATCAATGAATAGATAGAAATTAATTTGAACATGGTCAAGTGTGCTTATCCAACATAATTTATAATCAAAACCAAAAACCCAATTATAAGCGAAGGTAGCAACTATTGTAGATGGAGAAAGCCAACGAGTGCTGGTAGTGGGTGAAGTGGGTGCTAGGCGACAGTAGCAGCAGCAGATGGTTGATGGGTGGAGGTGAGATTGGGAAATGTTTAGTGAATTTAGGGTATGAGTTAGAGAGAGAGAGAGAGAGAGAGAGAGAGAGAGAGAGAGAGAGAGAGTTTAGATCAGCTTTTTTGCTTAATATGGTACCAAACTTTTTAATCGAGTTTGAGCGGGGTTTTTAAACTTTTCGTAAAATATTGGAGCGAAATTAATAGGGACTACATGTGATTTATAGAAAATATAGGTAGTCGTTATTAGTTTTCCTTTTAATTTTTTCAAATTCTTAATTATATGATAATTAAATTAAAAAAATACAATATATGTTAATAACTAAATTGCTCGGTAAATAAATCGAACGAATTCAAATCATAACAACATTCATTCAAAAGGAATGTTGTTAATGTTTTTCATATCGAGCTTACAATTCGGTTGTTCGAACAATGTGATATTTAAAAACGAATGTTGTCGACGTTTTCTATTTAAATACGTGAGTCGATATTATATCGTTACACATGAGATGTTAAATGGATGAGTCAAAATTATATTGGTATACATTAGGTGTAAAACGGATGAGTCGATATGATATCGTATACATGAGATGTTATGAGTTGAAGTGATATTGATATATATGAGATGTTCAACGAATGAGTCGAAATGATATCGTGATGAATTTTAAATAATCATGGTGAATGTTAAATAATCATGATGAATGTTAAATAATTATGATGAATGTTAACTCATCATGATGACTGTTAACTCATCGTGATGAATGTTAACTCACTTTGATGAATGTTAACTAATAGTAATCGTTACACATAATACGTTAATCAGATGTGTCGAATGATATCCTTTAACATGAGATGTTAAACATATGATATCATTATATATAAGATGTTCAACATATGATATCATTATAAATAAGATGTTAAACAAATGAGTTAATATGATATCGTTATATATGATATTGTTGGTCCACGACACTTGTGTAAACATCGAATCAATAAGAAACTATGAAGAACATTTGCACAACTAAACCAATTGACTAACTAATAACAAAGCTTGTACTTTTCATCGTATGTATATCTTATTAATAATGAATCAACAAATATACAAGACTTGCCCGGTTGTTTGCGGAATAACAACCGGGCGATGAATGACAAACTAAACTCCCATGTTCATAGCTAGCTAAGCTTATGCAACCATGGGAGGATGAAACCCCTATCCACTAAAGTGTTACATTGTGTTTTCTGTGGTGGGAATTATTGACTATTCTATTACAAGTACCACATATATATAGTGGGAGTGTGAAGCTTCCTTAAGAAGCTTTACCAAAATACAAGTAACCACCTTATACTTTGTAGTCTTCCTTTTTGCACCTTTGACAAAACCATCCTCTTTGTCTTCATTGCTAATAAGACTTGTTCCCACTAATACTTAAGACACTTCTTCAGGTCTTCTTAACATCTTCAGGTCTTGTAAAGAAGTAATAGTCTTGAGGAGTTAGTAAGATATTATGTCATCGCTTACTAACTCCATCATCCTTGATTCTTTGCACACTTACTGAGATCCGCCTCAGCCAATGACGAGTCTATCTCGTATACTCTAAAGAACTCTAAAGAATGACACACTGAACTTGTAACATACGCAAGTTCGGTGACTAACACTACTTAGGATACTTTACATCCAAATCCTGTGCAAGGGACAAATCAGGCACTGAATTGCCCCAACAATCTCCCCCTATTTGGATAGAAAAGTAGCCTTAATTGGCCCAACAATCTCCCCCTATTTGGATAGAAAATTAGCCTAAGTTAAATAGCAGTAAGTGAGAATAAAGGCTTCTTCTTACATACTAATATACAACAAAGTGACATAATAAATATAACAATCTTCTGATCCTTTGTTGTTGAAAAAAAATGTAACATGTGTTCAGACCAAATCTTCATCTTCATGACTGTGTCATCTCTGATGAACATCTTCAGCTACTCAGAATATCTTGGTGTTTCAGAGACTTGCTTCAAACAGTGGTGATCAGACACGGCATGAACTTTACTCCAAACTACTAAGTACCCAAGTATACCATCGAATCCCAGAACACTAGTTCACTACATCTGATAACATCAGCTATGCACAACTCTTTTACCCTAAACCAACTTCTTTCATTCAATAAAACCTCTAACCTGTTCAAGCACACTACCAATACCAGCTTCATCATTACTTTCTTCAAACATTCATCAGATACCCGTCGATACCTATTTAAGGAATGTGATGGATTTTTTTAGTGATGCTCCTGGATAAAATTTTGATTTTTTTTGGTATGTGATTGGTTTTGTTGTTTTGGTGTGGTTTGAGAGGTTGTATGGTAGTAATGGGGTGGTTGTGTTGTATGGTATGGTGAGGATATCTATGAGGTACAATCATCAGGGATGTGTCTTCATCAAGGAGTGTGTATCTCTAAGGTACAATCATCAGGGAGTGTGACTCTCTCCCCCTAAAAAATGCTTCCCCTGAAGTAATTTTTGAAACCATTTCACACTCCTGTTATTCACCATTTCAGGGATTGAATCCCTTGATCGAATTGCTTCGATACTAAGGTTTGAACCTTAGATTTTGAGGGTGTTTGAATACCCTTGTGTGGCCTCTAGTATAAATCCAGAGACTTAACCAACTTAGCTGGTTCTATAGTTTTTGGCAAACTATCAGCCATCAACGGATTTGATGATTCTTTACCGGTTAGCCGTTTAACTCCAGAATAGCCAATTCTTTCTTATTGGTTAGACATGGTGAATTGATGACCATTTGTTGGTGTGGTGGTGAAACCGGCACTTGGTGAACTTTCAGCCCTTTGGCTATCCCGTTCAAGGATCTGTGATACTTTAGCCTTAAGGCAAGGAGATTCTTCCTATCTGTTCCGACTTTACTCGGATTGTTAAGAGCTGTTGTTGTAAAACTTAAGCTTCTGATGTTGTAAAAACTTCTGACTTTTAACTTTTAAAATCACTTAACCTTTGAAATCTCTTTTTGATAAAAAGTTTAAGTATGAAAAATAAGTCTTTGAAATATTTTAAGCAACATATGGGTACCTGAGGTCCAGAGGTCTCTGGTTACACGTCTGATGGTGTAAGCTCTGATGGTGACCTCTGATGGTGCGAGCTCTGGTGGCAACCTCTGATATGTGCGAGCTCTGAAGGTGACATCTGATGATGATGGGTGCGACCTCTGATGGTTACACATCTGATGAGGACCTCTGGTGGGTGCAACCTTTGGGGTGTAAAGTACTAACCAAGTACTAAACTCTGATGGTGGGAAAGAGAAGAGGTTATGATGGTTGTATGGGACGGCTGGAGGTATACAAATAGCCCAAATGTCGTCTTCTTTCTTTGCCTTGGTTTGAGGTAATTACATGTACCTGATTGACCAAGTCCTTCAGCATGTGAAGGCTCTAAAGATAGCATCTTTATCTAGTTGTGGCTGTTTGGCTGAGGGTTCAGCTGCCTCTGTTGACTTTAGCTGATAAAGAGGTCAGCTGACTAGGTTGGA
Organism: Glebionis coronaria; assembly: GCA_025667525.1. NCBI lineage: Eukaryota > Viridiplantae > Streptophyta > Magnoliopsida > Asterales > Asteraceae > Glebionis > Glebionis coronaria. Next base: position 1,225,126 of record JANFOE010000122.1, on the reverse strand, counting down.
GGAGTTGGGAGATTGTAGAGTTCAGAAAGAAGATGGGGATGAATGAAGAAATTTTATTTTATTTTTATTTTTTTTTGTTTTGGTTTTGGTTTTGTGAAGGTGTTTGTGGGGTTGAATGGATATGGGTAGGTATATCAATGTCGCATATAGATCACAACTGCGTGTATGTCACAGCGGCATCTATATCACAGCGGTGTGTAGATGTCCGTGTTTCTCTCCCCCCCTCAAAATATGCAGCTTTAACAGCATCTTTTGACTCCGATTAACCTTTTATCACATCAACCAAAAGGCGTACAACGCGCCTCAACTCATTTGAGTTTGGATAAAAATCCACCAACATACCAAGTATCTGGAGTATTAACCGGAAGAAATGTTCTGGTTTACTGAAGGAAATCAAGTATAAAACTACATGAAGGAGAGTTCTCTTCAGCGAACCGGGTTGGTGGTACAATGGCTGTGAGACCTCTGGGTTCTCGACCTCTGGGCTCTCAACCTCTGGGGAAGCATCGACACCCTTGAGGTTCTATAATAAGTCATAACTCATGAGTGATCCCTGATGGTTATGATTCAGCAACAACGATCAATGGCCAGCTTTGGTGTCATTCAAAGAAAGGTTAAGGACATGGGTCCATGTTCAGTGACAGGGATTAGCAGCTGGAGAGTTGAAAGTTATTGGCTGTGGGTGTGGGGTTATCGACCTCTAAGGTACTTCGACCTCATATACATACCTTCTGATGATTAGATATCTGAATATACAACACCTCCGTGGTTTGTCCAACGCCTGATGACCATCAAAGGTTTCTTTTCAACTTTTGATAGGTATTTCTATCTATACCTGATGATTCATCAACCGCTGATTATAGGCGAGACTGATGTATCTAAACCTTTAAATAACATTGTTTTCAACGCCTGATGTTTAAGACTCTCGAGGCTGTGATATTTGATGGTGTCAGCGACATCTGAAGTAGACATTAGGACAGCCCCTTAGAGTCAATGGCTGTGGGTTAAGCCATTTATAAAACACGCACACCCCCGAATGGAAACGAATCCCTGATGTTTTGGGTTAAACAATTATCGACCTCTGAGAAAGTACCCCAACAGCTGTGTTTGTACACTTCCTGTGTTGTAAGCACCTGTGGTTTAAGTGACAGGGTTGCTGATCATTTGGTTCACAGCAGGTGGTAACATCATCAACTTTTTGTTGCATCAGGGTTGGGGTCATCACCAGGGGTTCATAGCTGTTAGGTTCACAGCTTCTTAGCAATCTTCTGGTGGCACCCCTGGTGGCACCCCGGACTTCTTGTCGAGCTCCCAAACATACCACTAATAAATAGTTAGGGTTGTAGTGGTATTGGCCTCTCTTTCGAAGCCTTTGGGACACCTATCTCTAGGTTTGTCGGCTCTGGAGGTTACGACGCAAGTTATTCAACCGTCTGTAGTATCTTCCTCCAGGTAACATTTGATCAGCTGTGGTTGAGTTGACAGCTGATGGGAATACGTTAACAGTGGTTGGGGTTCAACAACAGTTGGAAGTTCAGCTGTTAAAGTCAGTTGCATTCCGGGTTTAAGGTCAGTTGCAAATTCACATAAATATATTGACAGGTTCACCTTCTTGATACAATGGCCAAATCCATCTCACATACTATTCATTCAGCTGTGTTATAAAGAATGAAGCCTATCCCAACTACTCTTCATAAGTCTCAAAGTAACTATTTTCTATGTAACTGAACACGACTACAACACCCCATAACGCTTTTCAGCTATTCATTAAGCTGAGCTTGTAGAACACACTGATTTTTTATTTTTATTTTTTAATCAGCTATTGATTACCCATTCATTCATCACCACAGACAGTTATCATCAAGAGTAACATATCTTCTTATCAGTCTTTTGACACCAATATCAGTTGAAGTTTATCAGCCCTTTTATATATATATATATATATATATATATATATATATATATATATATATATATATATATATATATATATATATATATATATATATACCCAAATGGCCTGATGCAGGCTCAGCCCTACGCTAGCGTCATACATCAACTCATATTACTCAGCTCATAAACATCAGACCATTACTCCCCTTATGAAGTAAGACTCCATAAACTCTGCAGTTTTAATGACGTGGGTTGACTCAGCGACTTGAGTCGACTTGCTCTCAACTATAGGGTCAGCGATCCCTGTGTGATACACTCAGTGACCTGGTTCATCATACCAGCATCCATTTTCTCATAACAGTAGCTACAACAAACCCAACGTATTCCCCTGATGGTTTTATCACCATTGAAAGGGATCATGATCTGTTGGTGGGTCATCAGGTCTTCAGTACCCTTTTTAATTTCATCAGCTTCTTTGAAGCTTGATATAAACATCACTCCAGCAACATTCATTCAGCAAATGCAACTCCAAGTTGTGAGTATATTGATAACCACCACCATCGGATCCCTTCATCTTCCTTGACCCGATCTATTTTAAACAAACCAATGCATATCAACTTCAATCGAACAACATCGACCACTATCTCATATACCCTTCGATTCACAATACACCACAACATCAACAACATCTTTACCCACATATTCCTGAATCCATCTCCAATCCAGTTCAACTACATCAATCTAATCTCAACAGCAATCAACCGTAACAACGAATCGAACAACCGGAAAACTATTGAATCTTATGAGTCCGCTTCAAAAAAAATTATCGATTATTCAATAAAATCGAATCCCATCCTGTGGACACTAGGATGAGTTCATCTCTTTATTTTTCGTAATCCTTTTTTTGTTGTGAGAGAGTTTAAGTAGCAGAATGATTCGGTTTTTTTTAATCTGGTGTGAAATTTTAGAATCCGGTTTTGTTTGGATTTTTTGTTGGATATGTGAAATTCTTTTTGAGGCGGGTGATGAAGGAAAAGAGTGAATCGGTGTGGGTGATTTTTTTGATGTGATATGGATCGGTGGGTGTTGTTTTAGATGTGTGATTTGAGTATTGGATCTTTAGTATTAATTATCCAAGTGACGGTGGGTGAATTGTTTGTGGTGGGTGGGTTTTCTTGGTACGAGGATAAGGTGTGAGTGGGTTTATTTTAGCAAAATTCAAAACGGTGGTGTTATCTCCCCAAAAACTGCTACTGTAAAGACAGTTTTTTTTAACACACGGATGATTTTGACGATGCAAAAAGAATGTTATTAGCAGCCATTCGAACAGATCTGGATAGAGAAAATCCAACCCGCTCTGATACCAATTGTTGGTCCACGACACTTGTGCAAACATCGAATCAATAAGAAACTATGAAGAACATTTGCACAATTAAACCAATTGACTAACTAATAACAAAGCTTGTACTTTTCATCGTATGTATATCTTATTAATAATGAATCAACAAATATACAAGACTTGCCCGGTTGTTTGCGGAATAACAACCGGGCGATGAATGACAAACTAAACTCCCATGTTCATAGCTAGCTAAGCTTATGCAACCATGGGAGGATGAAACCCCTATCCACTAAAGTGTTACATTGTGTTTTATGTGGTGGGAATTATTGACTATTCTATTACAAGTACCACATATATATAGTGGGAGTGTGAAGCTTCCTTGAGAAGCTTTACCAAAATACAAGTAACCACCTTATACTTTGTAGTCTTCCTTTTTGCACCTTTGACAAAGCCATCCTCTTTGTCTTCATTGCTAATAAGACTTGTTCCCACTAATACTTAAGACACTTCTTCAGGTCTTCTTAACATCTTCAGGTCTTGTAAAGAAGTAATAGTCTTGAGGAGTTAGTAAGCTATTATGTCATCGCTTACTAACTCCATCATCCTTGATTCTTTGCACACTTACTGAGATCCGCCTCAGCCAATGACGAGTCTATCTCGTAGACTCTAAAGAACTCTAAAGAATGACACACTGAACTTGTAACATACGCAAGTTCAGTGACTAACACTACTTTGGATACTTTACATCCAAATCCTGTGCAAGGGACAAATCAGGCACTGAATTGGCCCAACAGATATGTTAAACAGATGAGTCGAAATGATATTGATATACATTAGATGTTAAACAAATGAGTCGAAATGATATCGCTATGCATGAGATGTTAAACGGATGAGTAGATATGATATTTTTATACATGATATGTTTAACAGATGAGTCGAGATGATATTGATATACATGAGATGTTAAACCGGTGAGTCGAAATGATATCTAATACGGATGAGTCGATATGATATACATAATTTGTTAAATGGGTGAGTCCATATGATATCATTATACATGAGATGTTAAACATAAATGATATCGGTATATATGAGATGTGTTAATCCCTTTGATTGTTTGAGTCTAGCTTGTACACTTAGACTAAACATGATAAATTCTATATAACCTTAATAGAAACTTTGAGTTGATATCAAAGAGTATGCAGAATCTACTTTGACAATATTAAACCATTTTGTCTAGACACTACCAACATTAAAATATAGCTACCATCATTAATAAGATTAATACTCGTAATGCAAAATACAATTAACACTAATTTTATTCCCAACAAGATGTTAAACAAATGAGTCGATATGATATTGTTATACATGCTATGTTAAACAGATGAGTCGAAATGATATTAATATACATGAGATGTTAAACATACGAGTCGAGGTGATTTTGCTATATATGATACATTTATCGGATGTGTTGAATGGTATCATTATACATAGGATGTTAAACGGACGAGTCTAGGTGATATCGTTATACACGATACGTTAAACAAATGAGTCGAAATGATATTGGTATACATGAGTTGTTAATCAGACGAGTCGAGGTGATATTGCTATACATGATTCTTTAATCAGATGTGTTGAATGCTATCATTTTATATAAGATGTTAAACGGACGAGTCGATGTGATATCGTTATACATGATACGTTAAACATATGAGTCGAAATGATATCGGTATACATGAATGTTAACTAATCATGATGGATGTTAACTCATCGAAAATGATATCCAATGTGTTGAATGATATCATTATACATAAGATGTTAAACGGATGAGTCGACGTAATATCGTTATACATGATATTTTGAACATATGAGTCGAAATGATATTGGCATACATGATATGTTAAACGGACGAGTCGAGGTGATATCGTTATACATGATACGTTAAACAAATGAGCGGAAATGATATTGATATGCGTTAGATGTTAAAGATGTTGCCACGTTATAATAAACATTCTAATCAACATATTCAGATGAATATATTAATTACTACTACTTCACACGACGGTTTTCCATTTCATTTAAAAGCTCATGAAATATTGCAGTTGACTGACATGCGTGGTCCCCTGGATGCCTTTCCATGGCTAGTCTTGCCTCAAACACCTTTATCTTCATAGTTAAGAGCTTGTAGTTTGAGCACTATGCGTTTCCAAGACTTGGTGTAGATCCAGAGAGTTTCGAAGAAGAACTTGCATACGAAGAAGTAATTGGAGGTGTTGAAGGTCCCATAAAAGAACCTATGTTTCTAAAAGACTGCTCATCCTTCCATTTAAAATATCTACATCCATGATATTGTTGCGCTGGCTATTATACAACACGAAAGTGATAAGAAATGTCATTTGAAAACCAAAATGTTTATATATTATATTAATAAATAAATTCTAATTGTTTACCTTCGACTTAGGACATGCATAGTAAAGTTTACCAAAGCTGTGTGGTTTATATGATTTTCTCAATACTAAATTTTCTTTTTTACAAGTGCACGGAAAAGATTTAAGTCACAAAATCGATGGTGATGGTGGTGGTGTAAGGATAAAAGTTTGTAAAGGAATTTGTGACTAGTTGATTCTAGTAGCGGTATATTTATATTCGTATTATATTTATAGTCAATATCTTCAGAATAGGCGGGAATTTAAGGTATGAATATAAGGTAGGAAGTTTAGGTGGGAATTTTAGGTGAGAAGTTTTGGGGGGAAGTTTTAGACGAGAAATTTAGGCGTCGTTCGACTTAAACATGTATCGATCTGAAATTTAATTAAAAAATGAGGTTATACTTAAAAAACTTCAAAATATATTAATTCATATTTAAAAAGAGTTAAACATAAACTAAATTTTTTTTGTGACGAATTTATAGGGACTACATGTGGTCCCTAATAGTTGGGCGCTTAAAATTCCCGCCATCAAGAATTAAAAAATTTAGACAATTGCTAAAAATTTTTGTGATGAAACCTATATGGACTACATGTGATCTCAAAAAGATAGAAGCTTAAAATTCCCGCCACCAAGACTTCAAAAGTTTAGACTATGGCTAAAACTGTTTTGTGACGAAACCTATAGGGACTACAAAGTTGGGTGCCTAACTTCCCGCCACCAAGAGTTAAAAAAATTAGAATATGGCTAACTTTGTTTTGTGACGAAACCTATAGGGACTACAACTGGTCCCAAAAAATTCGGTCCAATTTTTTTTACTTTGACTTTCATGTTTTCGTCAATAAACTTATAGGGACTACGAGTAGTCCCGATAAATATTAGTCAAACATTAAAATTTTTATGACACTTATTTTGTCGTGTAGCAGAACTTTTAGGGACTATGTAGTCCCTAAAAATAAAGAAAAAAATTCATGTTTCGTCCTTGTGGTTTACACCAAACATCACGTTTAGTCCCTAACTCAAATTAAATATACGTATGATCCCTATTTTTGAAATTATCAACACATTTGGTCCCTATTTTGGATGAGAGTTATCTTTTTTCATTAAGTGTACTTATTTGAGGGGTATTTTTTTCTTTTCTATTTCATTAAATAAAAGCTCAATAAATCATATTTATTTCTTTTTTCTTTTATTTTTTTCCTCTCTCTCTCTCTCTCTCTCTCTCTCTCTCTCTCTCTCTCTCTCTTAAATCCATAAAAAAACCCAGATCTTAGGTAAAAAAATTGCAAAAAAACGCGAAATTGAGGAAAATATGGACAACCCGAGATTGGGAAAGGAAGATTCATGTTTTCACACAATTTTTTCAGATCTAAAGCATAAGAAACTAATATCCAATGAATCTAAAGCTCATGTCTTGGAGCTCGGGTTGGGCAAGAAGTGGAGGCTTTAAAACGCGTTGGAGTGTTAGTGGGTTGGATCTTGTCCCATATCCACCACTTGTGATCAAAGTTGATTTTCATATAATGGGACCTTATAATGAGGAAGTATATCCCGTCCTTCGATTTTATGTTTTTGATATTGTTGGTTCTATATAGCATTATATTGATATTATAGATAACTATTGTATCGTGTCATAAAAAATATTCCAGATCACAGGCTGCTGCATAGCTAACTGGATGGCATATTCTTGCCACGAGTTTAACGAAACCCAGATCTGATTGATGCAAGATCCGCCTTATCTTTCCACACCACCACCTCTCACGATCAACCCATCTTCATCGACCGCGACCCCGAGATTTTCTCCCATCTTCTCTCACTCCTCCGCACCAACCGCTTCCCCAAAACCCAACCACCACACCTTTGATCTCCAATTTCACACACACACACACACACAATCAATCACACAGACATCACTAAGATGTTAATCCACTTTAAAAAACAAACAATCAAGTTAATTAAACTCGAATCCCTTCCGTGGCCACAAGAAACGATTCAATCTTTTTTTCGTCTCAAATTGGTTTTTTTTTTGTTTATATCGATTTTGATCTGGGTTTGTTAATGGATTTGAGGGTGTGAGTTTTTTTTTGTTAACGGTCTGATGTGATTTTGGATCTGGTATCTAGGTTCGGTGGGTTTTGTGATGATAGATCTGGGTTTTTGGATCTCAAAGTTGAAATACGAATTCTGTTATAGTTTTGATGATAATGATAATATGAACTTGGATCTGTTATTTTTTTGGCTGGATCTGATTTTAGAGAGAGAGATAAACCAAGTAGGTGGTGTTAGATTTGCTTCTCATTTTTCTATGGGTTAAATCTGTTTGAATAGTCACGTGTAAAATTTTTTTTGCCACCAATTCAAAAGAAAATTATTAAAAAAATACAAAAAATATTATTTAATAAAGATTATTGTTCATAATGAGATGAAGAGACCAAAATACCCTTCGCTTACTTGGAGTTAATGGCAAAAGATAACTCCCATCCAAAATAGGGACCAAATATGTTGATAGTTTCAAAAATAGGGATTAATATCCGTCTATTTAATTTAAGTTAGGGACTAAAGGTGATGTTTGGTGTAAACCACATGGACGAAACATGAAATTTTTTCAAAGATAAATATGTAGTCTCTAAAAGTTTTGGTCAAAGATAGAGCAAAAAAAATGGAAATTTTGTCGTCTAGCTAGCTTTTAGAGACTACTTTATGTAGTCCCGAAAACATTTAGTCTTGTGTCGATTTCTACCCAACTCATGTAATTCGATTTAGATCTTAATAGAAAGGTAAAGTCGTTTTTATTACGAAAATCAATTTAATTCATGGGCATTAGAGTTTGAAGTTATTTAAAGTTTGGATCTTGCATTATGTCATGACATAATCTGAATCAATTTGAACCTATTTGTTAATACGGAGAAATGGTTTATCAATTAAAGATCACTAAAATCACCAACATAACATTTACCGTGCTTACAATATTTTTCTTCAAGTTTAGTTAATGACTCGATGAATCTTTATACAAAATTTGCCAACCAAAAAAGTATTTGGGATTTTAAATGATAGTATTATACTTCCTTCAAATTCCAGATTTTAAATGCCATGAATTTAAAATTTGTGAACCAAAGTACTTGTAATAGATATGATTTGATATTGTACTTCAAAATAATTGTATATAGTTTTTTCAGCTTTCATTTTCTACTGCATATTACCTTACCGACAATATTTTCCACATGCGCCATGTACTTGACTTACTATGGAAGCAAAACTTGAATTTTCTCCACCACATAAAAACATTCCCAGCTATTTTTTTTGTCAAGCTTAATAATTTGGCTTATCTTTTGTAAAACTTATTGTAGTAAGGGACGGAATCAGGACTATATATCAACGGGTCCACGAAAATTTTGAAACCGTAATACTATGTACATAAATTGATGGACGGGTGCATTTAACATAAATTTAGAAAATAATGACGTTTTTTCCCAAAAATTAATACTATGTCGAAAATATTAATAGGGTTTTCCGGCACCCGGGAAACTCTGGTTCCGTACCTGATTACACAGAATTATCTTTTTCTTTCTTATATGGTTGGTAAAACACGTTAGTTTACAGGAAGAGATGAAAAGGCATATCTTAATGTCCATATATACGGAGTAACCAAACTTGATTACATTGCACTGAAAAAATAAATCATACACAGAAAGAATGTCTCCTTCATATGTAAACCTTGAAAAACTTCGAATTAGTCGTCATGAGATCAACCGCGCTGCTTACAATCTCACAATGGGTAGATTTATGGATGAAGTTGATGTCTACTGGTGGGGACACCTCTCTAGGCAAAATCGCAACGTTATCATGTTCCCAGAAGTTGACATAAAAAGCAGTTGGTACGGTGAACATAACGGTACCATTAAATCTGGTTTTTTATACAGTGACGAGCTTAAGATACTATCCAGGCTCCATCACGAGAACATCCTGCCTTTCATTGGTTACTGCGATGAAAAGGACGTGTTTTTCCAGCACGGTGTTCATGGTGATAAGGTAATTTTGGTTTACGAAGAGGATGATTATAATGGAAGCCTTGCTGGATATCTCCAAAACAAGCGCAATCTATTTGATTTCTCATGGGCTCTGGCGCTCTGCGTCTCAAAATTTGCATAGGCGTAGCAATAGGGCTCAAGTACCTTCACTCAGGTGTTGAGGAAGTCGGTAGGGTAATACATAAGGATATGCAAAGCAAAAATATAATGTTAGATAAAAATCTACATCCCAAAATCATGGGTTTTTATCACTCAGTAATAGTCCCAGAGAATCAGCTACATGCACAAATGAATTTTGATTTACATTCCGAACACCACCCTGATCCGATTTACCATGAAATCGGAGTACTCGACACAACAACAGATGTATACTCATATGGTATACTTATGTTTGAAATGTTGATTGGGATGGTGGCTAATGAAGAAAAGGTAATTGGAGAGGGTACCCCTATTGGTACCCCCCCCTACCCCACAAAAAAGGTACAAAAAGTACACTATTTGTGTACTTTTTGTCTCCCAGATTTTTTCTGGATAGTTTTTATCAGTTTTTGTTCCGTATTTTTGACTGTTTAACAGTTTTAACCTGTTAAACTTTATTTTTTTGATTCCGTATTTTCCGATTCACAGTTTTATAACAAAACCAAAATTATAAAAATAAAAAAAAAATTAAAAAAATTAAAAATCAGGGGGGGTATATATAGGGTTTTTGGGGGGGTCTTTATAACCTGACCCAATTGGAGATTATAGGCCACAAAGGCTTATAAATATTGTGCGACGCTGCTATGACAATAAACCCGAGCAGTTGATTGATCCCGTTCTAAGGGATCACATTGATCGTCCTTCTTTCCAGATGTTTATAGATATTGCGTATAGATGCATTAGTTTCAACTTGAATGATCGCCCTACGATGGACGAGATCGTTAATACTATTGGGGAAGCCATTCATATTCAGGTAAGTCTGAATCATTCAACTATTTCGAATTATTGAAAGGAGTTTTTCTTTGCAGAATGGTTTATGTTAACTTTCATTATATTACAGTGTACGTACGGGTTTTGGAATATGACTAGAATCATAGCTGTTGAGATCATCTTACGATTTTAAGATATTACATAAACTAAAAATGATAGTCTCAGAAAATCAGCTACGTGCACAAATGAATATTGACCATATATCCGTATATATACTAACCATACGTAGGATCTTTGTAAGCGTAATATTTTCTTAGATCCCAATCCTAACCAAGGAGTGGCGGAGCTTTACCAAATATTTTGGGTGGGCCACGGGCCACCGTTGAAATACTTGTATAATGAGGGCAAAAGCCCAAACTATGATTTTTTTACACAAAAAAGACATAAAAACTAAACTAGCTCAAAATGTTCTTGGATGGCCACCACTTTCTCCAGTCCTCATGTAGCTCCGTTTGCCTGCAAGATCTTAATATCACGATCCGATCCTACTTTGTTCTAACCACAAGCTAAAAAAATCATAAATTTATCAATTAAGTTTTACATAAGTTCAAAAACACGATTTTGATATATGCTGTACTATAGAATTGCATACATTGGAAAACCGTATATCGAGATAATGATAGTATAGTAGAAACCAAAAATTACGATTTAATGTTATAATCTCAATCTTATAAAGACGAAAACAATCATAGTTAATTAGTATGTACCCCGATATTTGAACCATAGTTATTCCGGTTTTGAAAGTATGAATTATGTTTTTAATGTTACTGTTTAGTATTTTAATTTTATTTTTTAACATAAGTCAAATCTATAAATGTACAGCTATCTTACAGCTAATCTCTCAATCACACATGCCTCATTTTACAAATCGTATATTTGTTGTTGTTGTTGTTGTTGCTGGTGGTGGTAGTGGCGCTGATCTGCTCCCACTGCTCTCGCCACCGCCACCGCTGCTGTTGCTGTCGTTACTCTTGCTATTAGAAACGCAAACTTGTTTTAAAGATCTTATACGATAGACGCCTCTAACCAAATTTGTTTGTGTTTTATATATACAGAAACGAGCTCCAAGTCCAATTGCGAAATCATACCTTCTACCTAAACAATTTTATATACCGATAGAGTGTATCAAAATGGCCACCAATAACTTCTACAAAGAATTTAAGATTGGAAATAATTCAAGTACGTTCTACAGAGGAGACTTTAATGGCGGCTGGGATACACGTGCAAAATTTACCGTTCAAAGGCAAAAAGGCCCAGTTGTCGTTAAAAGATGTAATGTTTCTTCATACTCAAACGAGCTTGAGATTGTTTCCCGCCTACTACAACACGAAAACCACATCCAGTTAATTGGTTACTGCCATGATGGGAAAGAAAGGATTCTGATTTACGAGTGTGTGGACAATGGAAGCCTTTCTACTTATCTGCATAAGTTAACATGGGCTCAGCGCCTAAAGATTTGCATAGGGGCAGCAAAAGGACTCAAGTACTTACATTCAGGTCTTGGGAACGACGAGAGTGTAATACATGGACGGTTCTGTAGCGAGAACATATTAATCTCTGACAACCTAGAAGCTAAAATTTGTGGCCTTGGTTCGTCATTTTTAGTCAACAGAAATCAAGATACCAAACTTTATGAAAAACCTGTCGACAGCCGAGAAATGGATCCTGTTTACCGTGAAAGCTACATTCCCAAGGTAGAATCAAATGTGTACTCACTTGGCATAGTACTCTTTGAAATATTGACCGGTAAGTTGGTTACTAGCAAGTGTGATGGAGATGAAGAGCCAATACTGATGGCTTTGGTCCGACGCCACATTGGTGATGAATTCAATAAGTTTATGGATCCTCAAATAAGAGATGAAACTGATGTTCGTTCTTCAAACATTTGTAAAGAAATTGCATATAGATGCATTAGTTATCACATAAAGGATCGCCCTTCATTGAATAAGATCATCAAGAGGTTGGAGGAAGCATTGTATATTCAAGTAAGTCTTCATTTCATTATATGTCGACGAGGACTAGTTAAGTCTGCGCGAACCAAAGTTATATACATTAAATCAAGATATTATTGAAACTACTCAACTCGATTAGTCATGTTGGTTTTCAAAAAATATTATGTCTATCCCGGATTTAACTAATTCTTATGCATTGGCGTTTTCATATTTTCATTTCCAGACACGAAAAGGATATATATTTTATACAAACAAAGAAACAAAAATCAAGTATAGACTAGTTTCAAGCTTAATTAGCACATTTTGGTTCAAAAATACTTGCATTATCTAAACAGATTATATTCGCAGAACCACAGAGCGCCTTCTACTGGTACAGAACGAAGCTTGCAATATCAAAAACTAGAAGATTTCCTTATCCCATTGAGGGACATCAACATGGCTATTGGAGTGAAAGGTCAAGAAACTCGGATAGGAGATGGTGGATTCGGTGTGGTTTACAAAGGCCAACCCCTAGAACGTTGGCAAAACCGCACAGTTGCCATAAACGCCTGCGTCCCGATAGTTACCAAGGAGAGTATGAGTTCCGCAATGAGCTGAATATGATTTTCAATTTCAGCCATGAAAACATCATCCGTTTCATTGGTTACTGTGATGAAGGCAAGGAGAAGACAATAGTTTACGAGTATGCTAGTAATGGTAGCCTAGACTGTCACCTCCAAGACAAGGAAAAGAGACGCTTCTTGACATGGGAACATCGCCTGAAGATCTGTTTAGGGGCAGCAAGAGGAATTGACTACCTTCACACGGGTCTTGGGGAGGACAACAGAGTAATACACAGGGACATCAAGAGTGGAAACATATTATTGGATCAAAATTTCGTAGCAAAAGTTTCTGACTTTGGATTGTCAAAGTATGGCCCCACAAATCAGCCACAAACTCAAGTCTACACAAACGCTGCGGGTACCAACTTTTACATGGATCCTGTTTACCATGAAAGTGGAGTCCTTCGAAAAGAGTCAGATGTGTATTCCTTTGGAGTGGTAATGTTTGAATTGTTGAGTGGAATGTTAGCTTATAACCGACGAAGCTTTGGAGATGGTAAACCAAAACCTCTAATAAATCTGGTCCGGCGCTACTATGATTATAGACCAGACTTGTTAGTAGTGTAGGGAAACGTGTATACTTTTATCAATAAAATCGAATTACAATGATATAAGAATTAACAGAATTTAATAACGGAAATTAAAAGACAATAAATTAAATAATGAAAGTAAAAGCAGTAAACGGTCGTGGAACGAGGCTCGTGTTTAACACGATTCCCTTAAAACAGATTCGCCGTCTGTTTCCCAGGGTACAACGTTCAAAGCTGTTGTACAGCCGGACCTGACATACTTGCCTGAAAGATCACGGAAAGTAGTGTGCTTCTGATCGAAAAGACCGCCAGAAATATATCAATGGAACTAGTAAACTTTGTGTGTTTTTTTTTTGTTGGTGCTTAGAAATGATGGAGATTGTCATCTATTTATATGCATCCACATGCATCAACTAGTTGTTATCTTCCAAATTGATAACAATCAATGTCTTATCTATCAATGACTCATGCACATTATCATCTTCACATGTACACGTCTATTTCATTTGAAATATGTCAATCAATTGACAAGTGATTGCAAAATGATAGCATGTCAATGACTCATGTCACTCTTTATGCCAACCATATACTAGTTAAGAGATAATGATGACAAGACATACTCAATTTGTATTGTCAATCACATTTCTTAGTCAATGATACTAATTTGCAAATTATGATAAGAACAATTTGATATCAATTAATAACTCAAATTGTAAATGATAATAACTAATTTAATTGTCTATTATTGACACATTAATTTTTAGTTATTACTCAATTTCCTCCATTTCAATTACCCGTAGAGACTCGATGTCTCATTCACACTAACTCCGTTTTAGACATATAATGGCTCAACTTGGCCTTACACTCAATAATTATATTCGCTAATAATTATATATGTCCAAAGTTAGTAAAACACTGTTTTCCCATTATATTTTCCAACAATCCCCCACATGAATGGAGATCGGTCGAAATCACACGAAATTTTCGACGAAATTTCTGCAGTTGAGTCCTGCATAGGATAGGTAGGTGTGACCCTTTGAACCTTCCCTTGTGAGATGTACTTAGTCTCCTAGATCTAAGTAGACGCGATGTCCTTGAACTTAGCCTCTGTTTACGTAGACGACAATACATACTCACACACGACTCTCCTTGACATTGTCAAGTCCTCATAGTCGTGCCCGTTATGGTCATGAGCACTAGCCTGGTTCTGTAAGAGCTTTTAGAAATTGCGCCCCCACAATTTCCTTCGAAGCGACCCCACTTCTCTCTCACATAGGTGATTTCATCCTGAATCATTAAAAGCATATGTTTTATGATTTCATCTTGAATCATTTAGCTTTATGATTTCATCCTGAATCATTAAGCCATATGTTTAACCTCTCAACAAGTCACATTGTTCTAGGAATGGACTAGGAAAGTTACATGTTAAGTAACTCCCCCACATTGACATGACTTCCCCCACATTTCTATGATTAGGTTTTCCTATTGAACCTAGATCTTGGGACCTCCAGTCAACTAGGTTAGGTTTTCCTTCATAGAAACTCATTCCTTTAAGGGCTTTAGTCCCATTCCTTTCGACGACTTACTAACTAACTCTCTGCTTAAGCCTTTTGTAAACGGATCCGCTATGTTATCCTTTGACGCCACATAGTCAATTGAGATAACTCCACTTGAGAGTAGTTGTCGTATCGAGTTATGTCGACGACGGATATGTCTGGATTTCCCATTATACATTGTACTATTGGCTCTTCCCATGGCCGATTTACTGTCACAATGTATACTAATGGCCGTTAATGGTTTTGGCCATCTTGGTATGTCCTCTACGAATTGACGTAGCCATTCCGCCTCTTCTCCGCATTTATCTAGCGCGATAAATTCAGATTCCATCGTGGACTTAGCTATAACTGTTTGCTTGCAAGACTTCCATGATATAGCCGCCCCTCCTAGTGTAAACACATATCCACTAGTCGATCTCGAATCCTTTATGTCGGAGATCCAATTTGCATCACTGTATCCTTCGATAACAGCAGGATGTCTTTCAAAATGCAGTCCATAGTCGCGAGTGTATCTCAAATAATGAAGTACCCTCGTTATTGCTTTCCAGTGTGTATAACTTGGATTACTCGTGTACCTGCTTAGCCTACTAACAGCGTATGCTAAGTCAGGTCGAGTACCTGTCATCAAGTACATTAACATGCCAATAATCCTTGAATACTCTAATTGGGCAACACCTAAGCCTCTATTTTTAGATAAATGCAAACTGGTGTCAATTGGAGTTCTAGCTAGGCCGGAATCCCCCGCATTATGAGTATTGAGAATTTTGTCCACGTAATGTGCTTGACTCAACACAAGTCCATTATGGGTTCGTATGATCTTTATTCCAAGGATCACATCAGCTAAACCCATATCCTTCATGTCAAATTTTGATTTTAGCATGTCTTTGGTAGATCTGATCACCTTGTCGTTACTACCAACGATAAGCATATCATCGACATACAAACACAAAATCACATATCCGGCACTTGTGTCCTTCACGTAAACACACTTGTCGCATTCATTGATTTTGAACCCACTCTCTAACATGGTGTGATCAAACTTTTGATGCCACTGTTTGGGAGCTTGCTTTAAGCCATATAATGACTTAACAAGTCTACAAACCTTGCCCTCTTGTCCAGGAGCTATGAAACCCTCAGGTTGGTTCATATATATTTCTTCTTCTAAATCTCCGTTTAGAAAGGCCGTTTTGACATCCATTTGGTGAACTTCCAAATTTCTCACTGCGGCAATCGCAAGTATCATTCTGATAGAGGTTATTCGCGTCACGGGCGAATAGGTATCAAAGTAATCTAGACCTTCACGTTGTCTAAATCCTTTGATTACCAATCTTGCTTTATACTTTTCCACGGTGCCATCAGCTTTCATCTTCTTCTTGAAGATCCATTTATAACCTAGTGGTTTACAACCCGGAGGTAAGTTCACGAGCTCCCACGTATGGTTTTGTAAAATAGACTCTATTTCACTTTTGATGGCTTCTCTCCATTGTTGGCCTTCCGAGGAATTTACCGCTTCCCAGTAAGAAGTAGGTTCATTTTCTACCATAAAAGAAACGAAATCGGGTCCAAACGATTTCTCGTTTCTTGCCCTTTTGCTTCTTCTTGGTTCAACCTCTTCTTCCGCAGTTTGATCTTGTCTCTCATCTTGGAGATCATTATCATCTCGTTGTCTCTTGTCTTGGACAACATTGTCATATAATCTAGATGAACTTCCAGTTTCCTTAGATAAACAAGGAAATATATTCTCAAAGAAGGAAGCATTTCTAGATTCCATCACTGCGTTCTTTTGTATATCCGGATTTTTCGATTCATGTACAATGAAGCGATATGCAGTGCTATTCTTAGCATATCCAATGAATATACAATCCACAGATTTAGGTCCGATCTTTTGGGTCTTTGGTGTCGGTACAGCCACCTTGGCTAGACACCCCCACACTCGCAAGTACTGATATGACGGTTTTCTCCCCATCCACAGTTCATATGGAGTTTCCTCTTTATCCTTACGAGGTATCTTATTTAAAAGATAAGTGGCCGTTAGAATAGCTTCCCCCCACATGTCCTGCTTCATACCAGAGCTAATTAACATGGCAGTCACCATTTCTTTCAAGGTACGGTTCTTCCTTTCTGCAATACCGTTTGATTGAGGTGAATAAGGGGCAGTGACCTCATGTTTAATTCCATGTTTCGCACATACATCGGCGAATGGAGCCACGTATTCACCTCCTCTATCACTTCGTACAACCTTGATTTTCCTACCAAGTTGATTCTCAACCTCGGTTTTGTATAGAACAAACTTGTCTATAGCTTCATCTTTACTTTTCAACAAGTAAACATAGCAATACTTTGTACAATCATCAATAAACGTGATAAAGTACTTATTGCCACCCTTCGTGGGTAGTGATTTCAAATCACATATGTCCGTGTGTATCATATCAAGAGGTTCGGTTGTTCGCTTAACCGATTTAAAGGATGTTCTTGTAAGTTTGGCTTCCACACAAGTTTCACATTTATATTTTGAATCAATGTGACAGTTTGGTATGCTTTTAAATTTCATCAAACGACGCATCGAATTAAAATTTACATGCCCAAGACGAGCATGCCACATATTAGAAGATTCAACAATGTAAGCAGAAGAGTTCATCTTATTCATTTCATTCTTAACAACCATTACATTAAGTTTGAACATGCCATTCAAGGCATAACCCCTACCAACATACATTTGATTCTTAGACAAAACAAACTTATCAGACTCAAAAACTAGTTTAAAACCAAACTTGTTTAGCAGCCAACCGGACACAAGATTCTTGCGAATCTCCGGAACATACAAGACATTAGTCAACTTGAGCTCTTTCTCGGATGTCATCTTCAGAACAACATCTCCTTCGCCCTTGATATCAGCAGTTGCAGAGTTGCCCATATACAGCTTTTGCCCATTGTCAACAACTCTGAAAGAGTGAAACATACTCTTGTCAGCACATACATGACGGGTTGCCCCAGTATCAATCCACCAATCACCATGATTAGTACCTACCAGGTTAACCTCAGAAATCATAGCACACACGTCAGACACCATTGCAATCATGTCCATGTCATCATTCACCATATTTGCCTGACGTGGATTCACCCGCTTCGGCATCTTGCAATTAGCAGCGCGGTGACCAGGCTGGTCACAGTTGAAGCAAGTCCCCTGGAACTTCGGTTTCACAATTCCAGCTTTAGGAGCAAGGTACTCAGACTTCCCTTTGCTTTTCTTGTCATTCTTCCACTTGCCTTTACCTTTTCCCTTGGGATTAGACCTTGAAGATGACCCAGCATGCTCAACCATATTGGCCTTGGCAGAATCTGGTGTATAAGTGGTTTTCTGAGCCAGCTTGTTGTCCTCTTCAATACGAAGACGAACAACCAAGTCTTCAACACTCATCTCCTTTCGCTTGTGCTTCAAGTAGTTCTTAAAATCTACCCAGCTTGGAGGTAACTTTTCAATAATAGCAGCAACTTGAAAAGTTTCACTCACGACCATTCCCTCAGCATGGATTTCGTGGATCAAAACCTGGAGATCTTGAACCTGGGTTATCACACTCTTTGAATCAACCATCTTGTAATCCAAAAAGCGAGCCACCGCAAATTTCTTTGTACCAGCATCCTCAGTCTTGTACTTGCGTTCCAACGACTCCCATAGTTCTTTGGCAGTCGTTGTCTTGCAGTACACGTTGTACAAAGAATCCACCAGACCATTCAGAATATAGTTGTGACACAAGAAATCTGAATGTTTCCATGCTTCAACAGCTTGCACAGCCTGTTGATTAGAGGGCTGATCTTCCTTAGGAGGTTCCACATGAGGTACAATCTCTTTCAAGAACCGCGCAAGGTTCAAGGTAGTGAGATAGAAGAACATCTTCTGTTGCCACCTCTTGAAATTCTGACCATTGAATTTCTCTGGTTTTTAAGCATGATTAGCCACTGTGGTGGAAGCAACTGGCGCACCGGTTGTCACAACAGTAGTCACAGGAGGAGGATTTTCAGTGTTAGTCATCCTGAAAGATCACGCATAAACAGTTAAGTCAACTGTTATAGATATGTATATATTAGAAATTCAATCGTGATTTCTATATATGTGTACAAAATCTGTTTCACCAAAACTCTATCTTGGTCTTAATGAATCAGATTTCACAATCAAATAAATCAATATATAAGAAACTCAATCTTGGTTTCAATATATCTAATTTGAACCTGCTTAAAATCATTAAATAATAATAAAATCTGTTAGCAATACTGATTTCCAATGAAACTCACTGGTGGTTTCGTCAGAAAATAGTTTAAATAAACCTGTTAAAATATATTTAATCCGATTTAATAAAAGAATTTTAATTCTGTAACACAGAATCTGTTTTAAGACTGTAGGGAAACGTGTATACTTTTATCAATAAAATCGAATTACAATGATATAAGAATTAACAGAATTTAATAACGGAAATTAAAAGACAATAAATTAAATAATGAAAGTAAAAGCAGTAAACGGTCGTGGAACGAGGCTCGTGTTTAACACGATTCCCTTAAAACAGATTCGCCGTCTGTTTCCCAGGGTACAACGTTCAAAGCTGTTGTACAGCCGGACCTGACATACTTGCCTGAAAGATCACGGAAAGTAGTGTGCTTCTGATCGAAAAGACCGCCAGAAATATATCAATGGAACTAGTAAACTTTGTGTGTTTTTTTTTTGTTGGTGCTTAGAAATGATGGAGATTGTCATCTATTTATATGCATCCACATGCATCAACTAGTTGTTATCTTCCAAATTGATAACAATCAATGTCTTATCTATCAATGACTCATGCACATTATCATCTTCACATGTACACGTCTATTTCATTTGAAATATGTCAATCAATTGACAAGTGATTGCAAAATGATAGCATGTCAATGACTCATGTCACTCTTTATGCCAACCATATACTAGTTAAGAGATAATGATGACAAGACATACTCAATTTGTATTGTCAATCACATTTCTTAGTCAATGATACTAATTTGCAAATTATGATAAGAACAATTTGATATCAATTAATAACTCAAATTGTAAATGATAATAACTAATTTAATTGTCTATTATTGACACATTAATTTTTAGTTATTACTCAATTTCCTCCATTTCAATTACCCGTAGAGACTCGATGTCTCATTCACACTAACTCCGTTTTAGACATATAATGGCTCAACTTGGCCTTACACTCAATAATTATATTCGCTAATAATTATATATGTCCAAAGTTAGTAAAACACTGTTTTCCCATTATATTTTCCAACAAGTAGACCCCCTGATTAGAGATGAAATTGATAGTCGTTCATTTAATGCTTTTAGAGAAATTGCATTTCAGTGCATTAGCTTTAATTCAAAGGAACGCCCTACCATGGAAGCTATCGCAGATCGGTTTGAGGAAGCATTGGAACTTCAAGTAAGTTTTTTTATTTCGGTTATCGTCTAGAAATTCTAGTTTCCAAAAACTTTTAAAATGATCCTAACAATACTATTTTATATATGATCATCTTTATCATAATGTGAAAATTGTTTGCTTCTACCTTCAATACAAAACCTAGCAATTTTACATCATGAACATTAGATTTAATCTAATAAATTTGGTTAACCATGAACCTTTTATGTAGCTTATCTCTCATCTGGTTCAACTACATTTTGTGGTAGGTAACTAACCAAGGGGATCTTAGGCAAAAGGTGATAGAGAGCTAATTATCCGGCGATCACTGGATTAATTACTCGTAACAAGTTGCAACTTCAGTTTCTTTAGAGTTTTATTTTATGTTATGAGATCAGGAATTGTTATAACTATTGTAATTTTGAGTTGTATGAATTGTTGGTTTTGTGTTTGTCCAGGAAGCAATTCATTTATGTAATTTACAAGTCTTTTTTTTATGTTATGTGAGGAATGGTAATGAAGATATAACTGATAAGAGGAGTTTGGAATGATGGAAGAGATCACAATCTTTAATAAGGGTGTTTGGGAGATGCATGTAGCTAGGAATAGTGAGTCATGAAAGATGAGACTACTTGGTCATAATCGTGTTGTATTCCATGTGATGTGTAATTGAGTGTTTAAATATTTTCACTGTGATGTTGATAATGCCTACTAGTTCATTCTCATTCTGTAAATGTGCACATATAGTTGCATTTTTGGATTAGGTGGGAAATGTAGTCAATATCTGTTGTGATTATCTGTGGAGGAGCGGTATTGATTTAGCTGAGATGAGGCCTTTCTGCACTACTGATTCATTATCGTTAAACCTCCCTCTGTGTGAGGATCTAGACGACAATTGGTTATGGAATGCACAGATTGAGGAGGAAATGTAGCCCTCACATGGTGAATGATGATTCAAGGAGAACACGAACTCACAAACTCTTATAAATATGACACATAGATCCACGGCCATCTCACTTTGCCAACCAAATTTTCCAACAGACTTTTCATCTGAAGTACATGTTCCAAGATGTAGTAAAACACGACCAGCGGTTTGATTACAAGCCCATACCTACTCTCATTACAAGCTGGTGCAGATATAAACGGTGAAAGTTTGTTCACAGATAATTTAGCGCCCATGAGCGAGCTACTAAAACCCATAGATCCACGGTGTTGACAGGTCTTCAATGGGTGATTTCCAGGATCGACTAACGACCAAACAACATGAACGATCATATATTCATAGACAGGAATTAATTGGGAAGAACAAGAGAGATATGGGTTTGAACCATTCCTGATAAACCACAGGATTATTTATTGAATAATAAGGGTTACATTGAATCGTTTACTATGGAAACCTATATACACTAGAATAACAGGTATGATACAAAGGTCGTGATGGTTCAATAAAACCAACAGACGTATCCCTTAATATATAACCGTTTCTAACTATCTATCTAGGGTTCGGGTTTGTTGGTCTGAGGCCCAAACCGTATGTATAGTATGTATACAGGCTTCATGTTTCCTGGGCCTGTTCTTCCTTCCTTTCGCAGCCTGACAAGAATAACACGTTTGTTATTCCTCTGTTGAAGATTAATTGGATTAATGATTCCCAACATTCCCCCTTAATCTAATTAATCTTCGTTCCTTTTGTTCGTTCTTCTTGTTCTTTGAATTCTTCAGAAAAGGTTCAATCTTCATGGCTTTTGTTGTTGTTGCATATGATTCCTGCTTTCTTCTTTTGCACTTCCTGCGTTCTTCATGTGAGCAGAATGTGTTCTCTTCCTATGTAACAAAGCCCAGCCATGTTCTTTCTCAGGTTCTTTTTTAAACTTCAAATCTGCCAATTATTTCTTCTTCCTTTTTTCTTCTTATCATAAACCAAATAAGAATCCTTTTTCTTATCATAATCCAAATAAGAAATCATTTGAAAAACTTTTCTTATCATAATCCAAATAAGAAATCTTGAAAAATCTTAAAAACTTGTTTTTATCATAAACCAAATAAAAATTTAAAATTCTTAAAAACTTGTTTTTATCATAAACCAAATAAAAACTTAAAAACTTGTTTTTATCATAAACCAAATAAAAACTTAAAAATCTTAAAAATCTTAAAAACTTATATTATTTTCTTATCATAATCCAAATAAGAAAAAAAAAAACGGAAAAACCTTATTTCTTTTGTTGTTCTTATTTCTTCACTTTTGTCTCTTTCATTTCTTTAGTGATGATCGATCCATGAAGTTTGATACTGCAGGCTCTGATACCAATGTTGACAGGTCTTCAATAGGTGATTTCCAGGATCGACTAACGACCAAACAACATGAACGATCATATATTCATAGACAGGAATTAATTGGGAAGAACAAGAGAGATATGGGTTTGAACCCTTCCTGATAAACCAGGGGATTATTTATTAATATTGAATAATAAGGGTTACATTGAATCATTTACAATGGAAACCTATATATACTAGAATAAGAGGTATGGTACAAAGGTCGTGATGGTTCAATAAAACCAACAGACGTATCCCTTAATATATAACCGTTTCTAACTATCTATCTAGGGTTCGGGTTTGTTGGCCTGAGGCCCAAACCGTATGTATACAGGCTTCATGTTTCCTGGGCCGTCCTTCCTTCCTTTCGCAGCCTGACAAGAATAACACGCTTGTTATTCCTCTGTTGAAGATTAATTGAGTTAATGATTCCCAACACACGGCCATCTCACAAGTGGATAAGAGATGACTAGTAGTCTCATCATCACGACCACAAATGGACACAAAACACAGCTAATATCAATACCTCTCCTATCCAGGTTGACTCTAGTAGGATTCTTATTCAGGTTCAATCTCCAAAAGAAGGCGTTAACCTTAGCAACCTTAGGAGGAACTAAACGATTCCATCTTGTGACCAGAACATCAACATCCAACATTACATCATCAATAAAACCACGACTCAACCAAAGATCCAAGGGACCAAATACAACCATCCTTCTGAGATGAAAGCGCAAGTTGTACAAGCACTCAAAGCTGTGTAGGCTGTGTACTGAATCACGATCATACCATGTTTATTTAACCAAGATCAAGTAGCATTTTTAGATGTTATCTCAAGAATCATTTAGGGTCTAATGAAACTGATTATTGTAGTAATGAAAATCAAGGAATGAACCGAACATAAGCACCGAAAACACATAAATTAGATAAGCATCAGATCAAAGAGCAAAGGCTTGGATCAAGTGGTTTACCCCTTGCAAGGCCATGTGTCTTTTCTACTTTTGGTACAACGGGACGCAGCCTCTCTACTTTAGGGAGGGGTAAGGCTGTCAACGTCTCAATCTCCCCATACCCCGTGGAAGACGGTATGGAAACCCACACATAACCCGTGAAAGACCATATTGAAAGTTGATTTACTTTAGATAAGCATCATACCACCTAAATGTGTTATCGAAATTAAGGTGTCATCGAAGAAGTACTCGAACATATTTTAAATGGTGCTGACAATATGTTCGTAAGTAACATAATACACATAGCAAACTCCATTTTTCACATATGAACAAAAAACGGCATTTGGTTGTATAAAATCGATGAACAAATAGTAGGACACCAGCAGTTCAGAATACTATTTAAAAGTGCTACTTTCAAGTGATTACACGTATGAAAAACTATTCTATTCATGATCTAGAATCAGTAATGTTTGAACTATAAACACTTCGAGTGGACATTGATATGGTGAGAATAGAATTTTGGTTCACTTTTAGATTTGGGAATGGTAAGGAACGGCAGGTACTCTATCTTTTAGTTGGACAGTAATAGATTTTTGAGGGAATAGTAGATTACTATATCCACCCTGCGGGTGTACTTTTTCACCCACGAAATAGCCGTAGGTGAACAATAGTATAATACATGCAGGGGCGGAGCCAGGATTTTAAGTTAAGGGGGGCCAAACCGCGATCTACGAGCTAACAGTCTTTTTATCCTAGTTACCGATTAAAGGTCCTATTTTAACTTCTTTTAGGCTTAGCTAGTGTAAGATAATTAACAACATGCATCATAAAAAACCGTGAGTATAAATTTTTAGCTTTGAACATATATTCGATTCATAATATACTAGTTTAAATGAAATCTTAATTTAAATGGAGATCGCTTGAAGCATATAATACTACAGAAGTGTACTTGGAATGGTTATGCCATTCGTTGCGCCGAGCCATAGCGCGAAAAAAAAGAACAACGCGAGATTCTGTGGGTTGGTGTCATGGCGGTCGCGCTGTGACATAGTTTATTTTGCTTATGTAACACTATTTTTTAGAATTTAAAGAGTATTATAACACCGAAAATCAAAAATACTATTATAACACCGGAAATCATCTCTCTCTAAAAAGTGGTATTATATCATTTGTCGTTTCATAGTTTATTTTGCTTATGTAACACTAGTTTTTTATTATAATACCACTTTTACGACTCCATCATTTTTCGTGCTCTAAAGCTTCAAGAATGCCATATAAAAATATTTCAAAATTAGTTGCGATCATCAAAAAAGAAAATAAGCGTGGAGACAATTAATTAAATGAAAATATTGACTAATAAACTTTGAAAAACAGAATCGTTGGATATTTTTGGGCTCAGTCTTGAGCACTATGATGCCTTTGATGCTTTTATAAATATTTTATATGCCAAAAATGCTAAATAAAATATTTTAATTCATATACCACGTACCAATAATACTAGTAAAAGAGTGCATATTCAAATTTGCAAAGTATTGAGAAATTCATTTACAACAAACTACATTTGAAGCGTCTGAAAAAAAAGGTAAAGGTACAAAGCCAAATAAATGTTAGTAGTAACCTAATGACAAAGTAGGTTTTTTATAAAATAATACATATAGACTTTTCCTTCCATGTATCCACGTGAATCTAACCAACATACATAATTTAAAAACATTATTTTCTCTTTCTATTCAAAAACTAGTCTTCTTCTATATCTAGCTTTCTCTTCCATTAAAAAGCAAATCTACTTTTTCAGCTCCATTTCTAATGCCCCAAATATATGCCACGGATATCTTCCAAAGATATATGTCACCAAATGTTAGGGGGTGTTGAATGCATATATTCCCAAAATTTTACCAATAGACTTACATTATATAAGAACTTGTAGGGCTTATTAGGGGGGGGGGGGCTAGCACCCGCTAGTCATCCCCTGCCTCCGCCTCTGAATACATGTGCATACACGAGATTTTGACATAAAATTCCATCTAAGTATTGATATCACTAAAAATGTATAGAATTTTACTCGAAAAAACTATTTAAACGGTATGCTAAGTAGCCTAGTTTAGAAAAGTTTAGTTACAAATCTTATAAGAAAAAATGCTACAATATTTCATAAAAAAGTTTAGTTGCAAATTTTAAAGTGTGAAATATTTCATAACTTCTCCACACAATGAATCAAATAACATACCTTTTACCTAATACTTCATCAAATTAGTACATTGCACGTTCATGATCTTCCTTTGTTTTGCAAGTTTTGTGTCTCTAATGTATCAAGTCTTTAATAACTTGATGCATTAAATGTCTTTAATGCAAATCATATAAAGGTAAACTTTGAACTATATGTGATTGATACTTCTAATTATTCTAGTTTCCGCAAAGAAGTCACTTTCGGTGTAAGTGATGCAGCGAAAAACAAGGATAAATAATTGAATCTGTTGATTTCAATGAATACAAGAAACAACTCTTTCAACAATTGTTGACTCACACAAATACCGATTATTAGGTTGAAAATTGAATAATAAACCCTAACCCAGATTTAAGTCGATTAACAGAAGACTAAAAAGTCATATATTTTTATTCATATCTCAATAATCTCATAAAATAAACCCAAGTCCTAATTTTATAGGAAAACTAAACTTGAAAAAAAGATAAGAATATTATTTTAGAAAACAAAAATCAGAAAATTAAATAAAAGATACCACAAAATAAGAAAACTAAATAAAGAATACCATAAACTAAGGATACTAAATAACCAATTTATTTTTATGCTCCTCCATCATTCTCCCTCACTTCAAAAAACTCGTCCTCGAGTTTGTCTCACTCGTCCCTTGTACTCATAGCATCCAAATTTGTATCCCTTGTATCAAATTCCCATTATGTATAATGAATCGACCTCGAACCTTGATCGTCCTAAAACCAAACTTACCGACCATGGGTGCGGCTTCTTGATATATATTTTTTTCAATCATAATACTAACATCCACCCATTAACCTTTTTGCAACCAATTAACTTATGAGGGTTTGAGACAACGGGTTTTGAATAATCAACACTAAATGTAGTTTTGATCATTGAAGAACAAAGATCATTAGCCACAACTACAACGTACTCGATGTTGTCTTCTTGGCCACCAAATCTTCCTTCCCTAAAAAATCCTTCTTCCTGATCAATGGCATTTTCAAGATCAGTATCATAAACTGCCATTGATTCTTCTTCTACACCCAACATAACATCCGAAGATGGCACGTCATTTTCTTCATCTTGAAAATTTTGATAATTTTCAACAAGAGGATACTCCTTTTCATCGAGTTCTTCATCATAAATCGGGGATGCTTCATAATCCCCACAAGCGTTCTCATTGGAGGCATCTTAATAAGGAACTTCGGCTCTTGATACCAACTGATGTAGACTAAAAACCAGGATAAATAATTGAATATGTTGATTCCAAAGAATACTATAAACAACTCTTCCAACAATTGTTGATTCATACGAATACCGATTTTTAGGTTGAAAATCGAACAATAAACCCTAACCCGGATTTAAGTCAATTAACAGAAGACTAAAAAATCATATATTTTTATTTATATCTCAATAATCCCATACAATAAACCCAAGTCCTAATTTATTGGAAAACTAAAGTTGGGAAAAAAGATAAGAATACTATTCCTAGAAAATACAAAATAAGAAAACTAAATAAAAGATATCATAAAATAAGAAAACTTAATAAAGAATACGATAAACTAAAGAAACTAAATAACCAGTTTATATTTATGTTCACCCATCATTACTGATGTAGCGAAAAACAAGGATAAATAATTGAATATGTTAATTCCAAAAAATACCAGAAACAACTCTTTCAACAATCGTTGATTCACACGAATAGCGATTATTAGGTTAGAAATCGAGTAATAAACCCTAACCCAGATTTAAGTCAATTAACAAAAGACTAATTGAAGTCTCAAGAAGCTGCCATGGTTTTACTTAGCTAGGTATACAAATCATACACTAAGCTTACGTGAAACTTTAATATGTTAAACATGTGGCCTAAACCCTATATTATAATCATTAATGAAACAGGAACTGATCGGCAGTCTTCTTGCTTGCTCTTTCCTTTGCTTGTTTCCATCTCGTAGTCGAGGTGCCAACCATCTTAGATTGATCAACTTCGACCGTTTATTTGTGTATGTGTTTTTATCATGATAGAATGTAGTTGATACTTCTTTCTTACCATTACGGGATTCCCCATCGCCTGCTAATGTTTACACACCATTCAAATGTCAACAGTACTGGTAGCCTACGTGAAAACAACAACGAACCACATGTGAAAAAGTAAAATGTATAATTTATTATTTTGAGAGAATTTGTTCAAACATGCCGGTAGGAAATGTCTCATTCGAGAGAAAAGTGCTTGCGGTTGATCAAAATAATAACTACATTCCCTACCCAAAGGCTGAATCTTGGAGTAAATCAGCGGCCCCTATGCCCGTTTGAGGTCAACAGTTCGGGCAAGATAGAAGATCAGTTGAAGGAAGCTCTCGAAGTAGATGTTGCAGATAAGTACATTGGTGGTCTTGTTTTAACTAAAGGATGTGTTCAAGTTTGCTTTTTGTTTGTCCCTGATATGGTTTTTCCAAGGTGTGATAGATATAGTTAGCATTTTTAATCATTAACTTCTTACTTTTACTTTTTAGGAAGAGATCCGTTTCATGATCAACCCAGAATTAATAGTCGGAATTCTTTTCTTGCCTTGTATGGAAGAAAATGAGTCTATTGATATTGTTGGTGTTGAAAGATTTTTGAATTATACAAGGTAAATATGATCTCATTGGTTTTTTGGCTTTATGATTGTATTCAGATTACGGTATATATAAATCCGCTGCTATTTTTATTCTTCTATGTCACAAACGTGAATTTTGAATTTAGTTAAATTACATAAAACGCGATGCTTCGGGTTAGACTTGTGTGCCTAGGGATATTCCCGATGGTTTACACATATTTTCTATACGAAGTTGAATCTTTATAAATGACATTTCTGTCAATTTCTTCTTAAATGACTTATTGTTTTGTTTACATTACATACTAAGGAATTCTATGTTAGAGTCAACATTTATATTAAAGAAACGTTATTGTAATTAAGAATTTCACTAGAGAATGAACATTTAAACCTTCCAAATACATTTTCTTTAGAATATTACGCTACAAAAGTCACTACTACAAAAGCTTACGCTACATATAAATCATTTATATTACTTAGACTATTCTACACTACAAACAATTACAACATCTTACCATTTATTTCCTATCTACAAACCAATACGGCCCCTCCTAATTATATGCAAAACTCACGTTTATTTTATGTTCCCACAAATTGAACTTGGTACCTTCACCAACTATTTAATACTAGTACTCTCTTGTCCCCTCTTGCTCTCCTTGTCCAACGAACAACCACACCAATTCATTTAAAACTCCATGTATCCATGAACAACCCATATATTATTACAACAAGTCAACCCTAAGTAAAATCTTTCCTCTTCTCTTTCCCTGCCCTAGATGCAACCACAAGGCTTTCTCTCTTCCCCAACATGTTCCAATTTCTTATGTTTAGTTTCCTTGATAAAGCCCTAGTTACAAACTAACAAGATGCTCCAACTAAACCTTAACCAGGTTTACTTAACCCTAAAGCTCACCCTTGGCCTATAAATACAACCCTCATTTCCTCACAATTTCACACACTCAAAGCTAAAACTCAACAAGAAAGAAAATGAACTCCCTTTGGTGATTTGGTCACGGTAGAAAACAGTTAGCAAGATATTAAAGTTGTTTAAGAAAGCTAAGCATTAGAGTTAGGATTCACAAGTCCTCACATCATCCTTACCAAGCTTACTTAGGACCTTTGTAAGTCACAAATACCTTTTCATCTTCATCTTGGTTGTAATAGTACTTGCTCAAAATCTTTGACAAACATGAATAACAAGGTCATGGGTTAGGGATTTTGGGTGTTTACACATTGAATAAGACTCATTTTGACACTAATAAACCACGTTGAAATCTAGGTGATGACCTAATCACTTGAAAAATATAAAACAAATAAACTAAAGCCTTGAAACCGTTTCACGTATGTATGTCACGTTGAAAGTAAGGTGTGTGCATGCTCGGATATTCATGATTTCATGAGAACATTAGACCTTCATTCCCATTTCATAGAAGCTGTTGATAGTTGCTTATGTATACGCATGCTAAACTTATCACCTAGGCTTAACAATATACAAGACTTGTGTACACTTAGGCTGTTGTGGTGCGTGACTAATATGCTGGTATATATTGCTTATTTGTGTAATGTATGCATGACAAATGAGTATGAATATTTTGAAAATATATGTTGTTGAAACAAGAAAGAAGACAACCCAAAAATGTGATTGTATGCAAATGGTGAGTGTATTTGCTTGCGTATAACAGTAGGTAAGAAAAACAGGGAACAAAGAAGGGTAGGAATGCATGAAATAGATAAGGATATGTTTTGTATGCATGTGTGTTAAAAGATGGTAAAGCAACATGAGTCCCGTCCTTCTTTTGTTTTCTTCTTTCTTGTAAGCTGTACTAAAACCAATGAGGGAATAATGTTTCATGTATGATGCAAGTAAAATAGGCGTGTGAAAGGTATGAATATGTATGGGCATAGTCATGTATGTGTGATAAGTATATAAAAACAAATGGTACTCCTCTTGTGTCATAAGGCTGCGAACAGTGGACAACACACACAATGGTTTTCCATTTTTGCTAAATATAATATGTATGTATGTATATTATATGAAGTAAAAGTAAGGGTAAAAGCTATAAAATACACACGTATTCTTCATTTTGTTCCATTGTGACAAATATACAATTTTTTGTACTCATTTGACCAACGTACATTCAAATTTGACTATAATATCACCAATATGATAATGAAATGACTAAAATGCCCTTTTAAATGAACCACCACTATCAGTATGAAAAACCGATTTCCAAACAGTGATGAGCCTGGATCAAAACACTATACTAGTTGATGTAATATAATTATATGGCATTGAAATCTATACATAAACTTAATAGGAATTGGGATGGTTGATAGGTGTGTAAACACCCATCCTTTTACCACTTAATTCTGGCTAAAACAAGACCAAAACACGTAATTAATATCATTTGTTTGGAATTATGCGTGGTTTTTGTGTTTATTGTGTTTTCAGAGCTAACCGGATGAATATTAAAGAAAACATGGGATTGCACGGGTTTCATCAAGGAAAAAGACTCAAGATAAAGTCTATTGTCCAAGACGTGCAAAAGATTTGAAGTCACTAGGCCTATTCGAAGATTTATCGAAGAAAAGGACTAAAGACAGAAGATTTTCATAAGTCGAAGAAACTCGAGTCTATTTAACGAAGAAATTAAAAGACGAGTTGGATTTAATCGACAACAAATCCCGAATCAGAATTGAAAACGTCAACTTTTCTGAAAAGACGAGAAGACAAGAAGAAGAGGAGAAAGCCCACTCACCAACCAACCACTAGGAGTATAAATAGAAACTCCCTTCACACATTAGAGAGTTAGTTTTATTTTTCCTTTTTTCCAGGCTTTGTAGTTCGTCTCATCACAAACTCCATTAGGGAGTTTGGTGATTGCCATCTTTTTCTTTTTATCTTGTAAGTTTGATTCAATACTCTTGTTAATTTTCCCTTAATCAATCCATTCCATCTTTTCATTAATCTTGTTCTTCATCATCTCTTTTTGCAAGTTCTTAAGTTTTTATGTGATTCAAGTTTGATCCTAAAAAGTTGTTGAATTAGTGTTTTTATTAGTGGGAATTGTTCTTTATAGTATGTAAATGATTATTGGTTATTTTGGTTAAACCTTTTTAAGTATTTGATTTGATTTTGGATTTTTGACTAAGTCCCCCGTTTGTGTCTGCTGTTATTGCTCTTCATCTGCCCAGAATTTTCCGCATAGCCAATTTGTGTTATCCCTATTCGGAATCTTTCAATATTCCGAATAGGGGTGTGTTCATTTCTGTTACTCGGAATAATTCCTATATTCCGCATAGCCGTTTCTTCATTTCCTTATTCGGAACTTTTTCCGAATAGACAGTTTTTTCCGAATAGTTCATATTTTCCGAATAGGACTTTTTCTGTTTCCTTATTCGGAACTTTTTAATTATTCCGCATAGCCAGTTTTTGTTTCCCTATTCGGAATGTTTTTCCGAATAACCGTTTTTTTCGCATAGCTTGATTTTTCCAAATGAAGCAAATGTTCCGCATAGAGATCTTATTCCACATGGTGTGAACTTTCCGAATAGAGCAATATTTTTATTCCGAATAGAAGTGTTTTCCGAATAGACTGGATTTTCCGCATAGAGCTTTTTCCGAATGGTCAATATTCCGCATAGGGTATTTTCTCAATAGAATATTTTTCCAGTTTTGCTTATTACTTGTTACTTGTTTTTAGATTACTTCATTACCATTTTTATTTATCTGTTTAGTAGACTAGAAAATCAAATCCACTTTTTGTCACCAAGAACAAATCATTCTACTTTTAACTGAGATCAATTCGAGAGGATTCCGAGAAATCTGAACCACATAAAAACATGTATCAAATGGCGCCGCTGCCGGCTCCTCTCGTTAAGATCAAAAGTTTTTTGTAGAACTTGGATTTTGGGATCCGTTCCCCGTGAACGTTACTTTTTCCTAAAAATTTTCAAAAACACTAAAAAATATAAAATTTTCAAAAAAAATCCTAAAAAGTAAAAAACAATAAAAACCAAATATTTTTGCCTTGTTTCTCTTTGTTCGTTCTTTTGCAGGTGTATGCGCACTCGATCCACGTCTTATCAAGAGCCCGAGCCTCTCGATAACTTAGACATGGCTGGTGTCCAAAACAACAATAACATACCACCTCCGAACAACAATAATAACAACAACAACCCGCCTTTCAACAACATGAATAACAACAACAATGAGCCCCTTCCGGATAATCGCCCAATGATCGAATTGCTGCAAGCTCATGTTGATGGCAACACGGATCCAATTGTCATTCCTCCAATTGCCGCCAACAATTTCGAGCTCAAGTCAGGCTTTATCCAGATGGTCTCAGCTCAACCATTCTTGGGACGCACCATTGATGACCCACACGATCATATCAAGAGATTTCTACAACTCACCAACACGGTCAAGTTCAATGGAGTTTCGCAAGAAGTGATAAGGTTACAACTTTTTCCCTTTTCTTTAGAGGGACAAGCCCGGCATTGGCTTGCTAAGGAACCGCCACAGAGTATTCTCTCGTGGACGGATTTGGAAACAAAGTTCATCAATTACTTTTTTCCGCCCTCTCGTACTACCGCTTTGCGGAATGAGATTATAAACTTTGAACAAAAGTACGATGAGTCATTCAGTGAATCTTGGGATCGTTTCAAAGATCTTTTAAGAAAATGCCCACAACATGGTTTTACCAAAGTACATCAAATTAATACTTTTTACAATGGTTTAAGCATGAGTGATCAAGATTCACTGAATAGTGCCTCAGGGGGTAATTTATTGGCTAAGACTTCCAATGCTGCTTGGGATATCATTGAGAACAAGTCTCGTGTGCAAACCAAGAGCGTTAGGACCAATGTTGCTAGTGCTAGCACTAATGACAGCGACAAGCGATTAGACAAAATCACCACGCTTCTTGAATCGCTTGTCACACACACCGTCAGCAACAACAACAGCAACAACGCCAAAAACGCACAAGTCAACGCTGTCAGCCAACCTTGTGAGATATGCGGTGGTCCCCATTCTTACACAACTTGTACTGCCACCCAAGATTACCCTGCTGAGAATGTGAATGCGGCATATGGCACCTACCAACAACCCGCTTATCAAGCAAAACCCCAAGGTGACCGTAACTTGCTTAGCTACCGCAGCAACAACTATCTTTCCCCACCTGGCTTTCCTCCTACCAACCCAAACCAACAACAAAACCTTAATCGCCCTCCTCAACAACAACAACAACCTCGACAACCATACATCCCACCTCACAAGCAGCAACAACCACCTCAAAGAAACAATCAAGTCTACCAACAACCTGCTTACCAACCACCTGCATACAATGCTCCTCCCAACCAACCCAACGCTCTTCACCAAGAAGTGGAAACATATATGAGGACTAATGATGCGATAGTGGGAAATCTTCAGAGAGAAGTGCTCAACCTGAAAGCCGATTTGGTAAAGCAAGGAAATGATTTGAGAGCCGATATGCGAAACACGTTGGATAGCCAGACGAATGATTTGAGGAACATGATGGCTAGTTTCTTCCAAAGTAGTCAACCCTCTTCTTCGGGTACTCTTCCGAGTAACACCGTTGCAAACCCAAGAGGGGAGATGAAAGCAATCACCACTCGAAGTGGTAAAGGTACCAAGGAACCCGAGCTTCCTATACCTCCACCGGTGGTTGTGACTAAGGAGAACGAGTCGCCTGCTCCTATTCCTCCTCCTTCTCCTTCCACAATTTCTCCACCTCTTCATTCTACCCCTCCTCCACCCGTGGTTGTGAGTGACCCTATTCCTCTGAAGCCTTCATCTTCTTCCAATATACCTTATCCTTCTAGGTTGAGGAAAGAGAAGCAAAAGAGCAAGGATGATATTCAGGTTTCTAACTTTCTGAAAATGTTTAAACAACTGAATTTTAATATCTCCTTCGCTGAGGCTCTCGCTCACATGCCCAAATATGCTAAAATGTTTAAAGATCTTTTGAGCGACAAGGAAAAGCTCCTCGACATTGCCAACACCCAACTTAATGAGAACTGCTCCGCAGTGCTCTTAAGGAAATTGCCAACCAAGCTTGGTGATCCGGGTCGTTTTCTTATCCCTTGCAATTTCCCGGGAGTAGAGAATTGCATGGCCCTAGCCGATCTAGGTGCCAGTATTAATCTCATGCCTCTAAGTGTGTGGAAGCAATTATCTCTCCCAGAGCTAGTCCCCACCAAGATGACTTTGGAATTAGCTAACCGTACGGTTGCTTATCCAGTGGGGATAGCCGAGGATGTCATTGTAGGAGTCGACAAATTCACCTTCCCTGCTGATTTTGTTGTCGTCGACTACGAGATGGACCCCCGTGTGCCACTTATTGTTGGTCGTCCATTCTTAAGGACCGGTCGCACTCTCATTGATGTTGAAGCCGGAGAGCTTATCATGAGAGTGGGTGACGACAAAGTAGTCTTCAACATGGGAAAGTTGTCTAAACAGCCTTATTCATATGAGAGCGTTAATTGTATTGACGTTCTTGATGAGGCTTGTGAAGAACACTTTAATGATGCTTGCAAAAGTATTCCTACCTCTCTTCCCACTGTTGAGACCGTGTCCTCTCTTGATTCATCGTTGTCTCTATTTGGAGATAGTGATTTATTCTGGAACAATCTTGAAGCTACCATGGGAGATGCGAATTTAGCTACTAATGATTCTCCCACCGAGGGGGATGAAGACATGAGTTTCTTTGACAATCTTCTCACTGAAGACAATCCTTCGCCTCCATCTCCCACGGTTATTGCCGTCAATGCCACGACTTTGAAAACGCCTCCCGTCGAAAATCCTCCGGATTTGGAACTTAAGGAGTTGCCGCCACATCTCGAGTATGTGTTCCTTGACGACAACAAGAAGTCACCCGTCATTATTGCAAAGGATTTGAAAGATGAAGAGAAGACTCGCCTCGTCGCTGTGCTGAAGGATCATAAGAAGGCTATCGCTTGGAAGATTTCCGATATTCGTGGAATTGATCCTCACTTCTGCACACACAAAATTCTCATGGAGGACGACTTCAAGCCCACTATTCAAAGCCAACGAAGGGTGAATCCAAAAATCCATGAGGTCATCAAAACAGAGGTTATCAAACTTCTTGATGCGGGTATGATTTACCCTATTTCGGATTCACCGTGGGTTAGTCCAATCCATTGTGTGCCCAAGAAGGGCGGAATAACCGTTGTTCCCAATGAACACAACGAGTTAATTCCCACTCGTCTCGTTACTGGGTGGAGAGTTTGTATAGACTACCGCAAACTCAATGATGCCACGAGAAAGGATCATTTCCCTCTACCTTTCATGGACCAAATGCTTGAACGATTAGCCGGTAATGAATATTACTGCTTTTTGGATGGTTTCTCGGGTTATTTTCAAATACCCATCGATCCCCAAGATCAAGAGAAGACTACATTCACTTGTCCCTATGGCACTTTCGCTTACAAAAGAATGCCTTTTGGCTTATGTAATGCGCCAGGAACTTTCCAAAGGTGTATGTTAGCTATCTTCCATGACATGGTTGAACAAACCATGGAAGTCTTCATGGATGATTTCTCGGTCTTCGGGGATTCCTTCTCTACTTGCCTTGCCAATTTAGAACGTATGCTAAAGCGGTGCGAAGACACTCGCCTTGTTCTAAATTGGGAAAAATGCCATTTTATGGTAAAAGAAGGCGTCGTGCTTGGACATAAGATTTCGAAAGCCGGTCTTGAAGTAGACCGTGCTAAAGTTGATGTTATAGCAAAGTTGCCTCCACCTTCCACTGTGAAGGGTGTGAGAAGTTTCTTGGGTCATGCGGGCTTCTACCGTCGATTTATCAAAGATTTTTCTCAAATCGCTCGCCCGATGACCCACCTCTTGGAAAAAGATACTCCTTTTATCTTTTCCAAAGAGTGTCTTGAAGCCTTTGACTCGCTTAAGGATAAGCTTACTAAGGCACCCGTCTTGGTCACCCCCAATTGGGAGCTGCCTTTTGAGTTAATGTGCGATGCTAGTGATTTTGCTATTGGAGCGGTTCTTGGACAAAGAGTGAACAAACACTTCCAACCGATCCATTACGCTAGCAAGACAATGACTGGGGCACAATTGCATTATACGACAACCGAAAAAGAGCTTTTAGCTGTTGTCTATGCTTTTGAAAAATTCCGCCCCTATCTTGTCCTTTCCACCACCATTGTGTACACCGATCATTCCGCGTTGAAGTACTTGTTGACAAAGCAAGATTCCAAACCAAGACTTCTTCGCTGGGTTTTGCTGCTCCAGGAATTTAAAATCGACATCCGCGATAAAAAAGGAGCAGAAAACCTAGCCGCGGACCATCTTAGTAGACTTGAGGATCCATACCAAGGGGATCATCCGACCAAAGAAATCAATGATTCTTTTCCCTTGGAGACCTTAATGTCTATAAACTCGAAGCCGAATGAAACCCCGTGGTTTGCGGACTTTGCAAACTACTTGGCGGGTGGAATTCTCAAGGAAGGGTTGACGTCCCAGCAAAAGAAGAAGTTCTTTACCGACATCAAGACTTACTTTTGGGACGACCCTTACCTATTCAAACAATGTGCTGATCTGATAATTCGCCGATGTGTTGATGGACCGGCAGCGTCGGACATCCTTGATGCTTGCCACAAAGGACCCACCGGTGGTCACTTTGGTCCCAACTACACCGCAAAGAAAGTGTTTGACTCGGGATTTTATTGGCCCTCCATATACCGTGACGCTCACGATATGGTCAAGCGATGTGATGTTTGCCAAAAGCAAGGCAAAATCACACA
Organism: Glebionis coronaria; assembly: GCA_025667525.1. Lineage (NCBI taxonomy): Eukaryota > Viridiplantae > Streptophyta > Magnoliopsida > Asterales > Asteraceae > Glebionis > Glebionis coronaria. Next base: position 1,187,531 of record JANFOE010000122.1, on the reverse strand, counting down.
TAAAGACGAGATGCCTCAGAATTTCATTCAAGAGTGTGAAATTTTTGATGTATGGGGTATCGACTTTATGGGGCCATTCCCTTCATCTAAAGGAAACAAATACATCCTTGTAGCCGTTGACTACGTTTCAAAGTGGGTTGAAGCCAAAGCTTTGCCTACTAATGACGCAAGGGTGGTTTGTAACTTTTTGAAAGCTCTTTTCGCTCGCTTCGGTGTGCCTCGTGCCATTATTAGTGATCGTGGGACTCATTTCTGCAATGACCAATTTGCTCGAGTCATGGCTAAGTACGGTGTAAACCATCGTCTTTCCACAGCCTACCACCCACAAACTAATGGCCAGGCCGAAATATCCAACCGAGGTCTTAAGCGAATTCTTGAAAGAACCGTGGGAGAGCATCGTGCCGCATGGGCTGATAAACTCGATGATGCTTTGTGGGCTTTCCGTACTGCTTACAAGACCCCGATCGGCTGTACGCCTTATCGTCTTGTGTACGGGAAAGCGTGCCACCTCCCCATTGAGTTGGAGCACAAGGCCTATTGGGCCTTGAAGTGGGCCAATTTTGATATCAACAAAGCCGGTGACCTACGCAAGATCCAACTCAATGAGCTGAATGAACTTCGGAATGAGGCTTATGAAAATTCTTTGATCTATAAGGAATGAACTAAGCTCATTCACGACTCCAAGATCAAAAACCGAGAGTTCCATGTTGGAGACAAAGTCTTACTTTTTAACTCTCGGTTGAAAATCTTTTCGGGCAAGCTTAAATCTCGTTGGTCCGGCCCATTCACCATCGCCCAAATTTTTCCATATGGTACTCTCGAGCTCGCTCAACCTAATGGACCAAATTTTAAGGTGAATGGCCAACGAGTGAAGTTGTACTTTGGTGAGGACACCTCTCAGGAGGTGATTCCATCCCTCACCACGTTCCCCATGAACTGAATTTGGGTCGAGTCAGGCTCGTGACTCGGTTATCAAAAACAAGCGCTCCTCGGGAGGCAGCCCGAGTATCTATCCCTTTAACCCCCTAAGTGTAGGGGAGGACCTATTTTGGTCATTTGTGTTTGTGTGGTGATGTGCTTACAGGGATAACTGCAATCTTGGAAATCTTTGAAGAACCGTGCTCCCGTGTTATCCGAAATCCGGTTCTATCTCTCAACTATCGTGATTCAATTTTCTTCATACTCACATTTGAAATTGATCATTTTAGTCGTCTCTTCCTTAACTTGAGTTAACCAACGTGCACAATGTGATAAGTGTAGGGGAGACTTCTCCCACATGCTTAAACATTGAGGACAATGTTTATCTTAAGTGTAGGGGAGACTTCTATCGAAGTTTTAAGTGGACTTTTCCATGAAAATGCCTTCAATTAACCGGAAAATCATCTTTTTCAACATTTTTCAAATTTTTAATTAACTTTGGCCATTTAGTCGTAATTTTTAAAATTTTTATCGTTGCTTTCATATGTATATATTCCGCAATAAAGTCAAAAATATTAATAAAGTGGTGTAGCTAGTTTAGATATCTTTGACATATTAGGCCCGTTGCGTTTATTTTGACTCAACCCGAATAGACTTATCCAAGTTTATTCTAGCTAGTATCCTTAACCACGTAGACCTTAATTGGTTTATTAGGCTAAGTGTCCACGAGTCTCATTATTTGAGATTTTAAATTGTGGAGGACGAGAAATGATAGAGTCAATTATAAGTCGGTAATCTTGCGCAAGCTCACTTGGTGTAATTATTCGCCTATTCTCCCATCACTTGCTAATAATTTATCTGCAATAAGTAAGGTCTTACGATTTGAAAAGTTACTTAGCTTCTAGCCCAAGATCGTTTAAAAGTTGCTCGGTAATGATAAGAGTTCATAGCCAAGGCATAACTTATGAAGCGGGGCGCGAAGATTGGCGAGTCCGAAAAGGCCCTAACAAGGCATGAGGATTCAATTTTATTGCTGAAGATCCAAAGTGATGTGAAAAGCATTATTCCTAAAGTCAATATGAAGGATCAAGACTCACGACGAAAAGCAATCAACTCCCATAAAGATCATGGAGAAGTCTATCCGAAAAGACCCTAACAAGGTATGAGGATAAATAGATCCAAGTCCGAAAAGGAGGCGGATCGTTGTATCTCAAAATCCCAAATAGAGATTGAAGAAATAATCATGAAGTCGTGGTCAACAAAGTTGGAGTACCCCTCAAAAGTCTCCAAGTGAAGAAACTCTATTATGATGAGAAGACCATTATCTCAAGAACGTCTCTCGAAGATATGAAGTATGAAGTACATGCCAAATATCGGCCCGAGAAAGGTCTCAAATCGTGAACCAAGTTATGCCAAGATATGAACTTTTTGATATCCCGAGAAGCAGTTTTAAGAGATTTTGTCCTTTAGCTAACTATTGATCAAATCGTCCTACTTTGCTTTCAGCCTTAATAAATTATCGAAATAAGTCCAAAAATGCATCTTCATGATCATTCTAAGACAAAAATAAAATATAAGAGATACACCTAGGAATAAGGGAGTTTAAGCATTTAATTAAGCCATGTGTGTAAGTGTTTGATTTACTGACTTATAATAACAATGATCTCGTTTTCAAGCTTAGTTTGGGGAACGTGAAACTTGAGGGTGATAAATCTTCGCAACACCAAAGCCCTAATGTAAGTCCTTGATTTCTTTACAAGTTATTTCATTTCTTCTGCTTACTTTAAAGTTTTAAGTTCTCTTAGTATTTTAATTGTTGTTTAGTAGAATTTAAATAAGGCCAAGGTTGATTAATTATGAGGAAAATGTAAAATTGCTTTATCACTAAGCATTGCATGAGGGCATGGCAATGGTTAAGTGTAGGGGATTTGATAGGTGTGTAAACACCCATCCTTTTACCACTTAATTCTGGCTAAAACAAGACCAAAACACGTAATTAATATCATTTGTTTGGAATTATGCGTGGTTTTTGTGTTTATTGTGTTTTCAGAGCTAACCGGATGAATATTAAAGAAAACATGGGATTGCACGGGTTTCATCAAGGAAAAAGACTCAAGATAAAGTCTATTGTCCAAGACGTGCAAAAGATTTGAAGTCACTAGGCCTATTCGAAGATTTATCGAAGAAAAGGACTAAAGACAGAAGATTTTCATAAGTCGAAGAAACTCGAGTCTATTTAACGAAGAAATTAAAAGACGAGTTGGATTTAATCGACAACAAATCCCGAATCAGAATCGAAAACGTCAACTTTTCTGAAAAGACGAGAAGACAAGAAGAAGAGGAGAAAGCCCACTCACCAACCAACCACTAGGAGTATAAATAGAAACTCCCTTCACACATTAGAGAGTTAGTTTTATTTTTCCTTTTTTCCAGGCTTTGTAGTTCGTCTCATCACAAACTCCATTAGGGAGTTTGGTGATTGCCATCTTTTTCTTTTTATCTTGTAAGTTTGATTCAATACTCTTGTTAATTTTCCCTTAATCAATCCATTCCATCTTTTCATTAATCTTGTTCTTCATCATCTCTTTTTGCAAGTTCTTAAGTTTTTATGTGATTCAAGTTTGATCCTAAAAAGTTGTTGAATTAGTGTTTTTATTAGTGGGAATTGTTCTTTATAGTATGTAAATGATTATTGGTTATTTTGGTTAAACCTTTTTAAGTATTTGATTTGATTTTGGATTTTTGACTAAGTCCCCCGTTTGTGTCTGCTGTTATTGCTCTTCATCTGCCCAGAATTTTCCGCATAGCCAATTTGTGTTATCCCTATTCGGAATCTTTCAATATTCCGAATAGGGGTGTGTTCATTTCTGTTACTCGGAATAATTCCTATATTCCGCATAGCCGTTTCTTCATTTCCTTATTCGGAACTTTTTCCGAATAGACAGTTTTTTCCGAATAGTTCATATTTTCCGAATAGGACTTTTTCTGTTTCCTTATTCGGAACTTTTTAATTATTCCGCATAGCCAGTTTTTGTTTCCCTATTCGGAATGTTTTTCCGAATAACCGTTTTTTTCGCATAGCTTGATTTTTCCAAATGAAGCAAATGTTCCGCATAGAGATCTTATTCCACATGGTGTGAACTTTCCGAATAGAGCAATATTTTTATTCCGAATAGAAGTGTTTTCCGAATAGACTGGATTTTCCGCATAGAGCTTTTTCCGAATGGTCAATATTCCGCATAGGGTATTTTCTCAATAGAATATTTTTCCAGTTTTGCTTATTACTTGTTACTTGTTTTTAGATTACTTCATTACCATTTTTATTTATCTGTTTAGTAGACTAGAAAATCAAATCCACTTTTTGTCACCAAGAACAAATCATTCTACTTTTAACTGAGATCAATTCGAGAGGATTCCGAGAAATCTGAACCACATAAAACACATGTATCAATGGTTTTTAAAAAGTAAGTGCCATGTGCAAATACAGAAACATAAAAGTGGACCACTTAAACCATACTCCAACTAATATGCTTGACCTTCAAAAAAAATGTGCGCATTCTTTAACAATGATCATTACTGCATCCATTTGATTTTCCTACCATCACCTTATCTTCCTTAGCTCAAATCGTTAACTCAAATCTTTAACTTAAATCACCACCATCAGTCCCCTAACCAAACCGACACCCACACCCTTCATTGTTGTCGGAAATATATCGCCGCCAATTTCGCCTGTCGTCGCCATTTTTAGATCTCAGATCTAGTTTGGTTTTGCTTTTTCCGAGTGTCTGGTTCGTTATGTTTTGACAACCACCATACAATGGTCACTTAAACGAATCACCAACACTAACCACCTCGACCATCGTGTCACCACTATACGAGACCCACCATTTGTCAAATAATTCTGAGTATTTCAAAACGTTTTATGCTCAGGCATATTCCATGGGAGGAGTTGATGTTGCAAAGGCTTTTGTTGACAGTTAGATTTTGGAAATTGATGCTAGGGATAAATATCCAATTCGTGGGCTGGTTGTGGTTCTCAAAGAGAATGAAAATGAGTTAGAATATCTCCTTCAAGAACTCGAGATGTATGAGGATCTTTATGGTCCGCTTCCTGGAGATGCTATTGGTTATAGAGAGAGAAGAAGATCAATAATACACACTAATCGGTTTTGTGAGGCACATTTGGATAATATATGTTTTTGGTTAATTTGGATGAACAAATGTGTTTGTGTTTCTGGGTTTTTCAGAAAAAAAAAGAAATGGAAGAGATGAAAGAATATAGAAGGGTATTTTAGTCATTTAAAAGGGCATTTTAGTCATTTCATTGTCATATTTGTGATATTATAGTCAAATTTTAATGTACGTTGGTCAAATGAGTACAAAAAATAGTATATTTGTCACAATGGAACAAAATGAAAAGTACGTGTGTATTTTATAGCTTTTACCCTAAAAGTAAATGTAAAAACATAATCATGGACCACTCTTTTTTGATAATATATTCGTGAACTATAGGCCAAAAGCAACAAAATAGAATGTTTTACTTTCCACAAATGTATGCTATGTATACATGGATGTATGTATGGATGAATGTGTTGTCACTATCATGAATATTTTTGCTATATGTTTCGTGTGATAATGGCTTCCAAAGACAAGTGGAAGTGTGAACACAAAGTAACCATTTTCCTTTTATTTACAAAGTTTTGTTAAAAGAGTAAATATAACAATTTAAATTTCGATCCATAGGCCTTACTTCGCACCTATTTTTAAGAGGCCTAAAAGTCATGCCCCGACAAGAAAAAAATATCTTTATAAACTTGACATGGTCTAGTTTATGACGTGATTTTCGTTTGTCTTGAAGTTAAATAATGAACTCGTAATTAATTCTCACAATTTGTTGTTTGACACTTAAAAATGATTAGATTTCGCTTGTTTAAATATATGTGCGAGTGTGCTACTTTTCTTGATTATTTGTCGGACCTAGGGACTTCATAAAATATGATGTTTATTAAATCTCAAAGACCTTACGGTCTAGCTTTCATAACAAGAAGACGTTTATTTTTTGGACCATTAAATAACAAGTTATTAAGACCCGAAGTTGACCCGTGGGTAAAAATTGATAAACATGGAAAATGTTCAAAAACATTTTATAAATTTAAGAGCAAGTATAAAATATTAACCAAGTGCACGGTTCATTATTATTTTATATATTTAGCCTAAGTACGAATATTTTACTTAGGTTACGAGTAGATGTTTTGTGCCTCGTTTTGCGTGCCTTGATTTTCCATGCTATCTCTATTGACATATTTTCTATTCATCGAGGTGAGTTTCATAGCCCCATTTTTAACTGTTTTATATCATCTTTTGGGGTGAGACATTGCTTGATTTAACGTATTAACACAAGTACATTTACTCGTTTACTTATTGGTCTAAGTCCCGATTTAATCCAAGTTGCTAATTGCCCTCAATCATGAACCGTTAATTATTTGGCTGGGTTACAGCAGTAAGCGCCAATGTTATGGATAGATTTGTCGGGGTCGACACCCCTATCTGACTTAGAATGACATTAGTTAAGCGGAGACAGTTTCATTCGAGTCAGATTACGAGTATCCCGGGTTAAATACTTGCATGGGCTTTCATTGTTGATTATCAGTTAACGCGTCAGAGTCATGAGTTAGACAATAGTAAATGCATTTTTGTGTGACTTTGATTTTTCTATATTGTCACGTGTGGATTAAATCTTATGGTTCATTAAACATTAATTCTTAAACAAACCTATGAACTCACCAACTTTTATGTTGACATTTTAGCAATGTTTCTCAGGTATCAAGACGGAGGAGTGACGTGGTTGGGCTATGGAGATAAATAATTTGTCGTGACTATCTTTTGAGAACTGAACACTTATGCTATGTCTTCAAAAATTGGTTTATGCAATAATGTTGTATCAAATGCTTCCGCACGATTTTACTTATATTTAATGAAGTAAAATGACTTTTCAATGCCGTTCTCTATATCTATGTCTTATGATAGTCATGATAGTCTCACCCCAATGTAGCCACTTACTCTGGTAATTTGGGGGTGTGGCATTCTAGTTATGCTTCTACTTTTTGGTTTTGTGGTGACTTTCGAGATACGAAGGATTCTAATATAACGGGAAGACGTAAAACCAGAATAATCGCAATAGACGCTTTGACTCGTGCTGGAACGAGGCAATATGGGCATGATTTACTCCTAAGGTATACTTGTTTTAGTTTTATTGCGTTCATTTAGGTCTCCGAGATTATATGTTACACCAAACTATAACATTGATATCGTTTTTTTAAAGGGAAATGCAGAAATGCTCCCCATGGTTTGCTCAAAAAAGCAAGCGCCTCCCCAGCTTGGCGAAAGTGTAGTAAACCTCACCAACATTTGGTATAAGTGGACAGGCGGCCTCCCCAACCTCTAACACTATTAACTTTGACTCGTTTTCTTTGTTTGACTAACGGTATGACCGTCATTTTACAACATTATTAATAACCCATTTTTACCCGAAATCCATTTTAATCGGGCCTATTACCCGATTGGGTAAAACACCAGCTACCCTTTTATTCTCCATTTAATAAAATCGATTCATTACACCAGTTACCCACCCCTCTGTTCCCCATTAATAAAACCTTTATTAAAGATAATGACTGATCCAGATAACCTTTTGCAAAGGAATGAAGTGTTCTAAAATTTTTCAATTAGGGAAGAAGGAGAGGATTTCGATATTGCACTATATGGTAATTTAAATACTTCATTATCTAATTATATTGTTTTGATTTTATCTCAAATGATTAATTCTAGGTTCGTATTACGTTTCCAAATACATACAAGAGTTTATTTTCTTTGAAGGTGCATTATTATGGAAAGTTCACTAATTCGCCTCATAAGAAGTATGTTGATGGTGAGGTATGCTTTGTCGACTCGACATGATGAGGTTTCTATGTTTAAGATTGATATTTTACATTCCGTATTGAATAGTATTGGGTATGAAATGCAAACTGAGGTGCGTTTTTTTACAAGCTACCACTAAAAACCTTAGATATAGGCATAAAATCTCTAGTCACTGTTAAAGACTTTAGAAGCCTTTTAAGTTATGTAAGTACGAATAAGGTAATGTATGTGTATGTTGAGTTTGTTGAAAGGGAAGATAGTAACTCTGAAGATGAAACTGTGTCTGAAAATGATAGTGCTAATGAGCTAGATGATGAGGATCATATAGTTGATGAAGTTGAAGTTAATATGGATAATTTTAAGTTCCGAATAGAAGATGATCCAGTAAATGAGACTGTTGATCCTATTCAACCTAATGTCAATGTCGCATAGGAGGATTTAGAAGTGTTAGACTTTGATTCACTAGATAGTGATTTAGAGGATGATGTACTAGAAAATGCACTTAGTCTAGGACTTAGAAAGTTAAAAAGGAAACATAAGTCCTCTAGTTCAAAGATTAACTTTTATGTCTGGGCTCAAGTCCTTGTTATAACGATGTTATTTATAGGAAACAAGGGGACCGATATTGCAATATATATATATATATATATATAAGCAAAATTGTGTAAAATGACGGTCATGTCCTTAGTCAAACAAAGAAAACGAGTCAAAGTTAACAGTTTTAGAGGTTGGGGAGGCTGCCTGCCCACTTATACCAAATATTGGGGAGGTTAATTGCACTTTCGCCAAGCTAGGGAGGCCGCCTGCTTTTTGAGCAAACCACAGGGAGCATTTCTGTATTTCCCTCTATTTTTATTCATATCTCAATAATCCATAGAATAAACCTAAATCCTAATTTTATAGGAAAACTAAACTTGGGGAAAAAGATAAGAATATTATTCCTAGAAAACACAAAATGAGAAAACTAAATAAAAGATATCACAAAATAAAAAAAACTAAATAAAGAATACCAAAAACTAAAGAAACTAAATAACCAGTTTATTTTTATGCTCCTCCATCGGTAAGATAACTTGATGGTAGTAATAATGACCTATGGTTGCTTAATGTCTATGTGGGAAAGACTTTACACCATTCAATTATCTTATTTATCATTTTTATGACTAACCATTGAATAAAGGCAAGTGAAGTTACTTAGGCTACCTGCAACAACGACCTCGTCGCGACCTTGATTTTTCATCTTTCTCTCTCCTGCGACCTAGTGCGACCTATTTGCCCCAACAAGGCGACCTAATGCGACCTAATTCATAATTTGTTTTAAACACATTAGATTTTATAATAAAAGCATTACATTTAATTAAAAAACATTACATAATAACTCAAATAAAAAAACATTACAATAAAAAAATATTACACTAAAAAACATTACACTAATACTAGTAATTTAAATTGTAGCATTCCTTGATTTCGTCTTTTATTTCTTGCAAGGATTGTTGTTTGGGTAGAGACAAATTGGGGTTGATATTGGTGTTGTAGAACAACAAGTCTTTATCACGTTTCTATTTTCAGCAAGTTTGATTGCGGTGACGCTGTAATTCGAGCTTTTCTTTTTTCAAGTCCGCGACACTCTCCTGCAAATCCAACTCCCGTTGCTTGATGGAAAAGTATTCCTCTTGTTGCTGCTTCTTTTTTCTTTACTCAATGTCTTTCATCTTCTCCCATTTGTTGGTTACAGCATCAACAAATGAAGACTTCTCTGTTGACGAAGATGTTGATGACTTCTTTTTAGCTTTATCACGACCCATTGGCCGGTATTCTTGAGTCTCTTCCACTTCATCTTCTGAATCATCATTCACATTCATGTAACTAGCGTGCCCATAACCAAAAATGGTTTCAGAATTCTTGGATTTTTTGTTACTTTTTTTCTTTGTAAACTTTGGCATCTCAATCTGTAGCCAACTCTGGTGATTTTTGAGCTCTTTCCATGCCTCTTAGTACGCAAAAACTTTTTGTAAGTCACTTTGTACTCAGCACAAGCTTTTTGGTAATCAGTGAGATCATTGGCACCACTATCATGAGTACACTCAACGTTATCCATTATACCACAAAAAGCACCAACGTTGGGATGCAACCTGTTTTTCCATTTCCTCACAACCGCGTCGTACCCTCTACTAGAACCCGTCTCGAATTCATAATACTTCATTACTTCTTTCCAAAAGCCCTTTGATTTTTGATTGTTTCCAACCGCGCTATTCTCGGAAACATGACACCAACCTGTGCACAATGAAGCATCTTCATCACTTGTCGATTCTTTTGGTGCCTCACTTGAATCAACCTGCTTGGCTTTCGTAGCACGTCTATAAGGCTTCTTAGGTTTGATTGGTGACATCTCTTCCTCGTATTTCTTCACAGTTATATGCACCGTGAAATGACCTGTGTCCCGAACCTTGGCTCATTGACTGATCTTGGCTAGGACCCTCACCCTCATCTTGGTTGGCAAAGTAGTCTTGATTATACATCATTTCATCAAAATCTTGATCAACTTGAAAATGATTAATCGGAGAATCCGACGGGTTAAGATGAGAAGAAGTGGAAGAATCCATAGTAGGACGATACATACCCGTCAGTGATTCATAGAAAGGTTGTTGGTTGTTATCACGTTGTGGAAGCTAGAACGGATGGTTCGTAGAGTTTGGGTGATTTGGTTGTGGCGAATGATATTTAAACCCGGCAGGTCTAAACCGGAAGTTAGGAGTAACGCCAGATAATCAAAAAGCCGAATCCGGTGTCACATGTGAAACGGGTTCTTGATGAACTCGAGTCTTGGGGTATTGGTTTTAGAGGTTCTCTTGCTAGACATGTTGGATAGGCATGATGTGTAGAAATTTAAGTGTGAATGTGTGAAAAAAATGAAAGAAATGGTTATCTATATATAGGTAATAGTTTAGATTAAATTATTTTTTTCTTTTCAAACGTCTAACGGTCACCTTTTTTCCAACGTTAATACGCTAGGTCGTGGGTGGAGTCGTTTTACCTTGATCGAGTGACTGCGACCGAATCGCAGCATCAGTGCGACTGACATCCGACTCGGTCGCGACCGAGTAAAACCACTCCGTTGTGGTAGCCTTACAAACCCTATCATCCAAAAAGACTTCAAATTGGACCTTTAACGGTTGGCTTGAACCCTACATGTGCTCTTGATAAATCTGTTGATATAACTACCTTTTCTAAAGCTTAACAACGAATGGAAGACCTACTTTTTCATCGAGCATGGATAAAGTAAACCCAACCTGACCCATTTTGACCTAAATTAAAACCCCACTTTGAAACTTGTTGCCTATAAATGAACAATGTTTAGAAACCCAAAAAATGGAATACATCTTTGTTATTTTCATTCCTTCTTCTTGTCAACATGTTTCGTGATAGATCTTGGAATTATTTGGGCGGAAAAGAACACATGTCAAGATAACAAAATTCGGAAGATTAGGATTGATACCAACAAAAGTCATAGGTTATCTTTTTAAACCATTTTATGGGTGGCTGGAAATTTCCATTTACTATAAAAAAGGGCATGTGCTTGGAGTTGCTTACTAAACTGTATGTCTTTATCCAAGAGTAATAAGTAACTTTAAACTTGATACTCAAAACATAAGCCTCGTCACAAATAATCAGATTAGGAATTTCGTTAAGCCATCAATTTCGAACACCACTAAGTGGAACCTGAAAGCACAATTAGACCATGAAAGTTTAAAGCATAATTCCATCATCAAGGATTATCTCGACTTGTAAAAGTTTTAAAAAGCTTAATGTGGAAATAGTTACATTTTGCCAAGCAGTTTCGATGAGGAATTAGAACCCTCCTATGATAATCCAGGTTCTTGACAGAAACAATATATCCTTTTCTAAAACAGTCTGCAACAAAGCCAATCTACACTGTGTGATTTATCCAAAGGATATCATTTACCGCGGTAAGCGATGCTTGTTGGTGCATAACCTTTTTTTTGAACAACCGAAATATATTAAAAAAAAGAGCTAGCAAAAGATAGAAAACAGGATTACATATGAGTTATTGAAACAATGGGACTTTTTAAATAATCTACCCAACTAATCTTGTACTTCGGATTTCTAGAGTAAATCCATAAATAAGATTGAGAAACAATAGAATCCCAAAGCCCCGCCTTTCTCGGAGGAGAATTTGAGAAAAGTAAGCAATTTCTAAAGCTCCAAATAGACCACATAAGAGTCGCCCCCGCTCCTTCAAGGACCGCCTTAAACTTATTTGAATGTTGCAAAGAAACTAGCCATTCGATCCATTCGAAATAGTTGGCACAGATTCGGATGTCAAGATCCCACCACATAGCCAACTTAGCCCACAACTCCAACGCCATATAACAAGAGAAGAAAACGTGTTTTATTGTTTCAACGTTGGCCTGACACGTAGGACATAAAACTGAATCAACCTCAATACCTCTTCTATCAAGATTAACCCTGGACGGAAGCTTGTTAAGCATTAATCTGCAGACAAAAATGTTAACTTTTATGGAGATGTCTCTACTCCAGCGAGTAACATTATCGGACGAGTCTAAGGTTTTAGAGTCAATTAAGTGTCGAACAGAAGCAACAGAGAAACCCGATGAATCCAATGACCAAGACCAAGAATCTTCCCGATCAGTACGCACAATGTTCACTAAATTTTCATGTAAATCAACGAATTGGTTCATTTCTGACCCCCCCCCCCCCTCTCGGTTGACGCCTAAGGAAGGAGTGAACGTCCAGGAATGGAACACGATTCTTGACCAGACACAGCCTATCTGTTTCAAGCAAGTAGATACGCGGGAAAATACTTTTAAGAGTCTGTTCGCCATACCATACATCTTCCCAAAATCTAGTAGAAGCACCATTACCAACTTTCCGGAGACAGTAAGAGAGCAAGTCAATACCTTTAAGTTTAACGCTCTTGATGGAAGATAAAATACCTCTCCAAGTACTGTAACTAAGACGACTAGAAGAAGTATCATGAATACCGCCGTGAGACCCATGTATACTTTTGATGACCCTCACCCACAACACAGAAGAATTACAAAGAAACCGCCAAATCTACTTAAACAAAAGACCAATATTGAGCCCCGAGATACTTCCAATACCTATGCCTCCAAGATCCTTACTTGCTAGACATTGATTCCATCGCACCCAAGACATTTTCTTCTCAGACATATCACCACCAAGAAAGAACTTATTACGCATTGATTCTAGCTTTTTAACAATGGTAACATGCATAGGGTAAATCGACATGTAATAGGTTGGAAGATGACCAAGCATAGATTTAATTAAAGAGGTCCGACCTCCAACAGATAGCAACCAGGCTTTCCAAAGAGAAAGCTTGGAAGAAATTTTTTTCAAAATAGCATTCCAGTTAGAAAAAATCGCCATGCTACAACCAATAGGAATTCCAAGATATTTCATTGGGAAAGTGCCAGCTCCGCACCCAATAGAACGGGCCAAATTGGAAACTATAGACTCAGAGACGCTAACTCCAAGGATGTGACTTTTAGTAATATTGATTTTAAGACCTGATATAAGGTAGAAGCAACGAAGCATACAAAAGAAGATTATTTACGTTCACCGTCGACCATTCTCCTATGAATATGACATCATTAGCGTAGATGAGATGAGAGATACACATGTTATCTTTACCAAAAATAGCGCCTTTAAAAAGGCCTATCTCTTCTGCCTTATACATAAGCATGTGCAAACCTTCCATAGCTAAGATGAAAAGAAAGGGGGACAAAGGATCCCCTTGTCTCAATCCCCTGTATATATCAAACTATGTAGTAGGAGACCCATTCACAAGGACGGAATATCGAGCATTATGAAGACAACCATGAATCCAAAAACGCCATTTGTTACCAAAACCAAGTTTCCCCATGATCATATCCAAGTAATCCCACCTCAAATAATTGAAAGCTTTCTCGAAATCAACTTTAAATACCATAAACTCTTTCTTGCGTTTACGAAACCAAGCCATAACATCATTAATTATAAGAGGACCATCTAAGATATTTCTGCCTTTGATGAAGACAGATTGTTAGGACCTATGGAATAGATATTTATAATAGATAAACTAGGAGGTATGTAGTTCCTCCTGGTCCTAGTAGTAGTAGTAGAAACACGTGCTCCTGGTCTAGTAGAAAGTCAAACAATGTTATTCTTAGTAGGTTGTTAGGATATGCATGAGATATGTTAGGAAAGGATATGCATATCAGGAGTTACACGTTTATGTTTAAGGTAGTATTAGGGTTTCCTTGTAGTATAAAAGGAACCCATTGGCAGAAGGGTTAGACAGACCTTTCACCATTCTTTATTTCATATTAACAGTAGAAATCTTTAGTAAGGATCAAGTTATTTAGTTATTTTGTTTCTTCTTATTCATAGTATTTGTTCCGCACTTATACTTTGTATTACATTAAGAGTCTCTCTGTGAATAGACTTGTGATTACAGAAGTCGTTCACCATCCTTAACAGGCTGCAAGATCCACATCTAGTGGACCCTACAACTGGTATCAAAGCCTGGGAGAGTCTCTGCTAAAGAAGAAACATTTTTGTATTATTAATATCTTTGTTTAATCATGTCTGCTTCTAGTTCTACTCAAACAGGAGAAGCTAGCACCAACACAACATAGCAAATCATTGCTACTGTTTCCAATACAAATGGAAAATTCACACTCTTGAAGAAGGAGGAGTATGATAGCTGGGCCATGAAGATGGAGTGCTGGATCACCAACACTGATCTAGACCTTTGGAAAATTGTTCATAATGGCAACAATAAAAAGCTTACTGGTAGAGACAAGAATGGTAATGTCATCCTTCTAGATCCTAAAACTCATGAAGAAATCACAGCTATTTAGAAGGAAATCAAAGCAAAAACTATTTTGCTTCAGTCTCTTCCTGATGATCATATGGGTGATTTCTATCACTTGGATGATGCTAGAGAAATTTGGAATGGCATTAAGGCAAGATTTGGAGGGAATGAAGAATCCAATAAGATGCACATATCAATGCTAAGAGATGAATTTACAGAATTCAAGATCTTTGAGACAAAAGATCTTCATCAAGGCTATGACAGGTTTCAGAAGATACTTAGCCAATTGAACTAACTTCGCTCCAAACCAGAGAATGAAGACATCAATGCCAGGTTTCTTAGAGCCCTGCCCCATTCATGGAACCAGGTAGTCATCTCTTTAAAGGCCAAAGGTGGGCTTGAATATCTTTCTTTTGATGACTTGTTCTATAAATTCAAAACCTTTGAGTCTCATATAAGAGGGTACTCAAGTGATTCTTATTCCACTCCTGCTAACTCTGCCTTTGTGAGTTCCATGGGCTCTAGTCCAATGTCTTATGCCAGTGGCCCAAGCTATACTGTGTCACCCCAACATACTATTGCTCCTGAATCAAAAGCCAAGACGAGTAGCATTGTGGAAATTGTTCTTCACTCCTTTGTTGCTGATGTTGATCCACAACAACAGCTAGCTTTTGATGATTTCAAACAGGTTGATAAGCTTGACTTGGATGAAATGGATCTAAAGTGGTAGATGGTTATGCTCACTCTCCGGGTTCATAAGTTTGAAAAGAAAGCCGGTAGAAAGTTCAACTACAACCCAAGAGAGCAAGCCAGGTTCGATAGGAGCAAGGTCAAATGCTATAATTGTCAGCAGCAAGGACATTTTGCTAGGGAATGTCCTAACAAAAATGACCAGGAGAAGAATAGGTATTCAACCTTCAAGGATGAAAAGAAAGCTTTGGTGTAAGTTGATTCTATGGTCAACTGGAATGAGCATGAGACACCAGTATTAGAGTCAGTTGAGTCTTCTACTGATGTGTTTTCTATGATTCCTGATCACATATCTGATGCAGAGGAAGCAGAGAAATTTGCTCTTATGGGAATCTCTCCTTATGTATAAAATTGCCCTCTTGGTTGTGATGATAAATACTCAGACCTCTTAAGTCAATGTAATGAACTAAATACGCAAAATGATAAATATTATGTAGAAGTTCAAGCTTATAAGAGTTCTCTAAAAACTTTAAACAACAAAAGAAGTTGCTTCAAAATACTCAACTTGAGTATGAGGATAAGATTCGAGTGTTAAGAATTGATTTAGAAAATACCACTAACATGCTTAAATGTACTGAAAAACTTCACAATGAGAGCATTAAGGCTAAGCAAGAAATGCAAGAAAAATTGGATGCTACACTTTTAAGATTTGAGAAATGGCAAAAAGCACCTAATAATCTTTCAAAGCTAATAGATAGTAGCATGTCTGGTAGAACTAAGAGAGGGTTAGGTTTTGATAAATATATTGATTTAGATGATGTTTTTTATTTATCTTTTTCAAGTGTCTTTGATCCTGACAAAGAGGAGGAGGGAAAACCTAGCCACAATAGGTTTAAACCAGCTGCAGCAATGCATGTTGTTCCTCCACCTCTTACAGGAACATTTATGCCTATATCAAGGCATACTACTTGGATGGATCACAGATGCATAAGTCTCCCAAAAGCTCTACTAATACTAATGACTTTGTCTCATGTACTTTCAGTGACAAGGCTAGTGACTATGCATCCTGTGGTCCAAGTGAAGAGTCAAGACCTTCGAGTCCCAAGACAAATGACCCTGCTACTACTAGTGCTAGGATGAGTGATGAGAGAGTTGCTTCTGCTTCTACTTCCATTGTTTCTAATTCTAGTTTAAAGAGTTCTAGTAATGTTGATTCTCCTAGAATTGTTTGTAATAAGAATAGCAGTTTAAAACAATTTCATTTGAATAAAATGTCTTTTAAAACATGCTTTGTTTGTGGTAGCAAATTTCATTTGATTAAGTATTGTGATTTTTATGATCAAAAGCCTTCTGGTTATCAAGCTTTTGCTACTCCTGGTCCACCAGGAGTTGCTCCTGTTGGCATGAGATTTGCTTTTGGAAGATTAAATCCATGTGCCCAATCTTATCCTTCTACTAGAAGGATCTCCCCTTCAGCTTCTACTTCTTGGAGAAGTGATGCTTATGCTTATACCTATAATAGACCAACCAGCAACTATTTTCAGAACTTTAATCAGAATTATGCTACTAATTCAGACCAAATGCATTTTGGGTTAGGACATTTGGGTACTGTTGTTAAGCCCTCAGTAGGTTGTTCTTGGACACAAAATAACACCCATATGATGCACAGGCAATGCAAGAACAACAGTGGATCTCATCAATCTTCTTGGCTATCTACTAATGATCCACAAGGCAGACTCAAGCCTGAAAAGGTCTGGGTCCCCTTAAGACACTAACTTTTACCTATGACTTTTTTGTTGTTGTAGATGACTCCATACCAAGATCCATCTCTTGAAATATGTAGATAGTGGTGCTCTAGGAGCATGACAGGGAATATAGGACTTTAGACTAACTTTGTACCATTTCATGGCGGGAAGGTGTACTTTGGAGGTGGTGAAGGCAGGATCTCTGGCAAAGGAACCATTCAGACCCCTAATCTTAATTTTGAGCAGGTTTACTATGTAGAAGCACTTCAATACTTCAACTTGATCTCTGTCTCTCAGATTTGTGACAAGAATCAGTTTGTCCTCTTTACGGATACTGAAGCACTGGTGTTGTCCAAAGACTTCAAGTTACCGGATGACTCCTATGTTCTACTCAAAATCCCAAGAAGACATAACCTTTATAGTATCAAGCTGAATGAAGTTACCTACTGGTCAACTAGCTTGTTTGGTTGCCAAAGCATCAGAAGATGAAGCCACCAAATGGCATAGGAGGATGGGGCATGTAAACTTTAAGACCATTCACAAACTGGCGAATATGAAGTTAGTCTCTGGTTTACCTCCTAAAACATTCAGGAATGACATCAATTTCCTTGCTTGCAGCAAAGGCAAACAACACAAAGCATCCTTCAAAGCCATTACTGCTCTCAGCTTAATAACTGAACCATTGCATCTACTACATATGGATTTGTTTGGTCCTACCTCTATTAGGAGAATTGACCATAAACACTATTTTCTTGTGGTAACTGATGGCTATAGCAGGTTTTCGTGGGTTTTCTTTCTGGCTGCTAAAATAAGACCTACCCCATTCTCAAAGACTTCATTACACTGATTGAGAATCAGCTGTCCAAGAAGGTCAAAGGCATTCGTTACAACGATGGAACTGAGTTCAAGAATGTTTGCATTTTGAAATTCCAAAGGTATCTAAAGAGATTATAGTGCTGCCAGGACTCCTCAACAGAATGGTGTTACAGAAAGGAAAAATAGGACCTTTATAGAAGCAGCAAGAACCATGCTTGCTGATTCCAAGCTGCCGACTATGTTTTGGACAGAAGCTGTCAACAGTACATGGTATGTGCTGAATAGGGTCTCCATTACCAATCCACATAAGAAGAATCCCTATGAGCTACTCACAACTAAAGTCCCAAGCATTACTCACTTGAAGCCATTTGGCTGTCCTGTCACCATTCTAAATACTAGTGACTATTTGGGGAAATTTGATGGCAAGGCGGATGAAGGCTACATTGTTGGATATTCAGCTCACTCGAGAGGTTATAGGGTTTATAATCTCACAGCCAAGCGTGTCATTGAAACTATTAATCTCAGGTACTTTGAGGAAAAGACAAACATCCAAGGCAAAGGTCCTGAATGGTATTTTGATCTTGAATATCTTAGTGATTCATTGGAATATTTTCGTTTCAAAACTAACCAAAATGCAGGTCCCCAAGTGTTTGCGTCTTCTAGTGCAGGTGCTACAACTAGTTTTTCGGACTTAGAAGAAGATGATGACATTTTTGTCATACCACCCTATTCCACCACAGTCGCTCCCAACACCAATGCTACTCCTATTGATGCTACTTAATCAGACATTGTGGATTCACAAGGAGCTCTTGATACACTACTTAAGCAACACCAAGATGCTACTACAGTAGCTACTCAAGGAGGCTTTGAGTTTCCTTTGAGTACTCCTGTTGTACCTATTACTCCTGGTGATCCTATTGTTACTCCTAGTGCAAGTTTAACACCTATTGGTAGTTGATAACTCGATTTTACTCAGGTTAAAAAGATTCGTTGTACCAATCTCTTCGAATTGAACAACTTTATGTTTTATGTGTGACTCAGTTGATATTTGGTGGAACAAAGATGTGTCGTTGTAGTTTTGAAAATAAAAGGTGCAAAACAATTAAAGTAAAGGTGCAATTAAAATAAATCTCAGTCTATTTAAAATAAAATGCAAGTATTTAAAAGCAAGACTAAAATTAAAGGGCAATAAAGTAAATAACGCAAACTTAAATCTAACTAGGGCAATCTTAAAACGCAACTAAAACTAAAACTTAAACTAAGGCAAATAAATTTAAAGTGCGATTAAGGAAAAAGGCGGGAAAAATAAAGCTTAAACTAAAAAGGCAGAAAACTAAAAACTAAGAATTCCCAATCCGGAATAAACTCCTATTCGGAATATTAGGCCTATTCGGAATAACTGTCCCTACTCTGAATATTTACCCCTATGCGGAATATTTGTTTACTCGGAAAGATTAGCCCTATTCGGAAAGATTTTCTATTCGGAATAAAGCGCCTACTCGGAAAAATGGGTCCTATTCGGAATACTGTCACTATTCGGAATGTTCTCCTATTCGGAATATATACTCTATTCGGAAAATCAGTCCATTCGGAAAAATTACCTATTCGGAATGTCCAGTCTATTCGGAAAGAAATGCCTATTCGGAATACTAGTCCTATGCGGAAAAATCTTCCATTCGGAATACTGTCACTATTCGGAAAGATATCCTTATTCGGAATAATAAGCCAATTCGGAAAGATTTCCTTATTCGGAAAATCTCCCTATTCGGAATTATGAAAATTCCGAATAGCACACTCTTCTGAACCCTTACTCGGAATAAATGAAATTCCGAATAAAGCACAACTGACAAACCTCTATTCGGAAAGTTCAGGGCTCGATCTGGGAATTAACAGTAACAGTGAAGCGAAGAACAAGGAAAGAGATAAAGCACGGATTAAATAAAAACTTAACCAAATCAAACACAAAATTAAATCAAACACATTAATAAGCAACTATTAAGCATAAACAATCAATCCAAATCAATCAAACTCACAAAACTTAATCAAAATAATCAAAACCCACTTAAATAAATCAACAATAATAAAGATCATGAACATAAACAAATCAACACAAAGATAAAGAAAGGAAGAATGAGATCAACAAGATAAAGATAAAACTTGACAAGAATTAAAAAGGAAAACTTACTTGAATTAAATGGTAATAAAGGTGCAAGACAAGGTAATTAAATGTGCAAGTATTTAAATTGACAAGGTAATTAAAGGTGGAAGGACTAATTGTCACTATTAGCCAACAAAACAAATGATAACTAATCTAATCTATTTATAGGGGAGGATTAGGAAGCTTCCTCCCCTCCTTCATTTCTTGTTAATTGCAAGATTAAGTCCTTCCTTCATTTAATCTTCATTAATTGCGTCATTAGTCCTTTTCTTCTCATCTTTCTTTTAAGTTTGGACTTTAAGGACTTGTGGCTCGGGATATCTTTTGAACTTGTCTTTAATTTCTTCAATAAAATAGACTTGAGTTTCTCGGCTTTTGATAAACTTCCGTCTTTTGACTTTTTCTTCGATAAATCTTCAGAATTGGTCTTGGACTTCCGTTCTTTTTCCACTCTTGATTTCTCGACTTCGTCTTTCATCTTTTTCTTCAATAAAAGCCGTGAATGCCCGTGAATTCTTGTGTTTTCTCCACTTTTTCACAATTCCGTCCTAAATTACAACAAAAACACAAACCACGCATAATTCCGACATAAAAGACATAAAATACACGTTTTGGTCCGGTTATTATTGTAATTAAGTGGTGGAAAAGATGGGTGTTTACACACCTATCAGTAGTCCGGTTAGTGATCCTACTTCCACAACTAGGTTCTCTGGTCCTTCTGACTTGGGAAACTATCAAAAGAAGTCTTCCACTAAACTGGATGATATTCATAAGCAACCAATAGATGGCATTTTCGACTCTACTTCATATGATGATGACATATTTGGGGATCTTAATAACTTAGCACCAGAAGTGGAAGTAGCTCCTACTCCTATTCAGCAGATCAATAAAGACCATCCTACTACTCAAATCGTAGGAGATCCTTGTTCTACTGTCAAGACTTGCCGCATGAATAAGAAAGCAACGTCTGGTCATTATGCTCTTGTGAGCTATATTGAAGACCAAAAGCATAATAATCACATAGATTTTCTTCACTGTTTGTTTGCTTCTTTTCACTCACAGGTGGAACCTAGGTCTGTCTCACATGCTCTTGAGGATCAAAGTTGGGTGGAGGCTATGCAGGAGGAGATGCAGCAGTTCTTGTTTCAGAATGTTTGGATCCTAGTTGATTTACCAAATGGAAAGACAACAATTGGTACCAAATAGATTCTCAAAACCAAGAAAGATGCAAGGGGTATTGTGGTGCGGAATGAGGCTAGACTAGTCGCACAAGGTCACACTCAACTAGAAGGAATTGACTATACTGAAGTTTTTGCTCCTGTTGCAAGAACTGAGGCCATCCGTCTGTTTTTTGCTTTTGCTTCTTATATTGGCTTTACGGTTTTTCAGATGGATGTCAAGAGTGCTTTTCTCTATGGCAAGATTGACGAGGAAGTATATGTTACTCAACCTAAGGGCTTTGTGGATCCACTTCATCCTAAGAAAGTCTACAAGGTGGTCAAAGCTCTTTATGGTCTTCATCAGGATCCTAGAGCTTGGTATGAGCGTCTATCCACTTTCTTGTTGAATCATGGCTATAGAAGAGGCACTATTGACAAAACATTGTTCCTAAAGAGGAATAACAAAGACATCATCCTGGTTCAAGTATATGTGGATGATATTATCTTTGGTTCTACTAAGAAGGACTGGTGTGACGAGTTGGAACAGCTAATGAAAGGCGAATTTCAGATGAGTGCCATGGGAGAACTCACATTTTTCCTTGGACATCAAGTCAAGCAGCAGTCGGATGGTATCTTCATTAGTCAAGATAAGTATGTTCATGAGATCATTCAGAAGTTTGATGTGGAACCTCTAAGACGAGCAGCAACACCTTCTGAAGTCACTAAAGTCAAACTCAAGAATGAGCCAGATCCCCTGTTAAATGTTCACATGTACAGGTCAATGATTGGCTCACTCATGTATTTGACTGCCTCACGCCCGGACATTATGTTTGTTGTTAGTGCTTGTTCCAAACATCAGGTGGCTCCAACCGTGTCTAACTTGAATGCAGTCAAGAAAATCTTCAAGTATATCAAGGCACAACCCAAGCTAAGCTTATGGTATCCAAGGGAATCACCTTTTGTTCTTTATGCTTATAGTGACAGTGATTATGCAGGTGCTAATAATGATAGGAAGTCCACTACTAGTGGTTGTCAGTTTTTAGGACGAAGACTTATTTCATGGCAATGTAAGAAACAGACTATAGTAGCTACCTCCTCAACAGAAACTGAATATGTAGATGCTGCTAGTTGCTGTGGCCAAGTCTTGTGGATACAAAATCAAATGCTGGATTATGGGTTCAATTTCATGAACACCAAAATTTTCATTGACAATCAAAGCACTATCTGCATTGTAAAGAATCATGTGTTTCATCAACGAACCAAGCATATAGAGATTCGGCACCATTTTATACGTGATGCCAATGAGAAGAAGCTGATATAGGTTCTTAAGGTACATACGGATGATAACATTGCTGACTTGTTGACTAAAGCGTTTGATGGTCCAAGGTTTAACCACCTGGTGTTTCACATTGGTATGGTCAATCCTTGAGGTCTAGGATTGAGGGGAGGTTAAGCCTAAGGGGAGGCTTATTGAACATATTTACTTGTACATTCTTACATCTGGTAGCTACTAACAACATTTTCAGTGGGTATTTGCGGTGTGTACAACTTTTAGTGGAAGATTTTGGTTACTCCTAGTGGCACTCTTCTGCTCCTAGTGGGTTAAAACCCCCCATTCTTCACTTGTGTTGGCTTCTAGTCTCACTCTCGGTCACTGTTCATTATGTTGACTTTTGTTGACCACTCGCTGCTCCTAGCGTTGACCTCTACACGTTTTGACTTTCAGTCAACGCGAGTTACTTCTGGTGCACATATTTGTTATCTTTGGTAACTAGGATTTGCTAATAATGGTTTAGAGGGCAAGTGGTTACTCAGCATTAATGACTTAATTTAGAAAGGGCAACCCCCATAATTAGGGGTCAATGAACAGTTTATTTGACCATTATTTATGGTTAAAAGGCTCATTTGACTCAATTATCAAAACATAAACACACACACATACGCTCCTACCCTTAACCATCCTCAATCAATCATCTTCCACTGCTCAAATCATCATCAATGGCATCACTTCAATACAAATCCGATCACAACAAGGTTGCTTATCTCGTTGAAGGTCCTAGAAGAGAAGAGTTTCTTGACATCTTGGAGTACATTGAAGCTTCTAATCTCGGGTATGCCCTTACCGTTTGCCCAACCGTATATGATTCTGTCATTCGTTAGTTCTGGGCTACTGCCAACACCCACGCTGTTTTGGGTCACCCATTGGAGATCCATGCTACTATAGATGGTCGCTCCTATGTGGTGACAGAAGCATCCATTAGGTCTGCCCTTCGTCTCCAAGATGAAAATGGCATTCTTTCTATTCCAAATGTGGAGGTGTTGGATGGTGTGGCTGCGATTGGTTACAATCATGAGGGAAAGTTTAACTTTTAGAAAAATAGGTTTTCCCCTCAATGGAGGTTGCTTGTTCACTTCTTGATACAATGCTTAAGTCCAAAAGCTGGGAGTTAGGATGCATTTCCCATCTCTCTTGCTACTGGTTTGGTGTGTATTGCTCAGGGTCGCCCATTTAACTTTTCTCATTATCTGCTAGATGGTATGCTTAGTAATCTTAGTGTTACTGGTTCTAGAAAGAAGTTTCTCATGTATTCTAGGTTGTTGCAACAGATTCTTATGTGTATACCTAGGAATAGGCAAGAATATCACCCTTCTAGGCTTACTCCTAAAGTTTATGCGAATATGATCATTGGACATGTTAGACCTCACATGCCCCTCATTGATGCTATGTTGGGCCTTGCCCAAGGGGGTCCCAATGTGGTTCCTCCGGCTGGTCAAGCCGAGGAGGAAACTCAATTGGTGGATGATCCCATGGAGGAGGAGATTCCTGCTGCTAGTGTGCCACATGTGGAGGTAGAGGAGCCAGCTAGCGAGGTCGTGGTAGAAATGTCATCTACCTCAAAGGCTCCCTTTTCTTCTCGCCTACATGTGTCCCCATTTGCTGATTCTCCCCCTCCTAGCCCAGTTCATCCTTCAGCTGAGGAGCCTTCTAGCTCTCGTGCACATATGGATGACCAATCCTTTCCTTCTGGTCCCAATGAAGCATCCCCCAAACCAAGTTCTCTTGGTGGGGAAGCTGAGGAACCTGTTACTTTGACTTTTTTGCTTGCTCTTGTCCACAGGTATTACGAGAAGATTGTTTCTTGGGAAGATGAGCTCAACCAGTATCGCAAGCTCACAAGGGATTTTGTGCTCCCTTTGGCAAATAGGGTCAAATCATTGGAGAAGAAGCTAAAGCGCCATAAGAAGAAGGTGGTGTTCTTTGATTCTGATAAAGATGAGGAGGAAGATGGGTTGACTGTTTTGGAAAGGGCTACTTTTGCTACCAAGCCAAGTTATGACCTGCCTGATCCTCCTAGTCCTTCACGCATTCTACCTGCTGCTGCTGGCCTCATGCCAAAGGATAACACTGCTGGTCCTTCATCCCCCACTCCTGGTCCCTCTCATGATTCAAAGTGTAAAGCCCCTATGACTGATGCACCATCCCCTCCCATAAAAAGAACACGTAGACAAATGGAGGAGGAAAGATTAGGAGAGGAGGCTGCTCAGAAGCTACAAGAGGAGTTTAACCAACAAGCTACGGCTGCCTCAACGACTGCGGCTGAGGATGAAGCCTTGAAACAACAAAGACGTGAGCAGATAAGGCACAATGCCATGTTTTGGGATAATGCTGACTGGATGAATGTGATTACCATCCTCACATCTGAGTACTCTCAGTTCTCTGATGTGTTGGGTGCGGACGTGAACCAGGGTAATTGTGTTGGAAGGGCGATGTCTCTGATGCAAAGGCAAAAGGAAGATCTAGCTGCTCAACTTCGCGAGCAACGCCGTAATCGCCCTCTTTCTTATGCTGAGCAGAAGAGGTTAATGCAGCAGTATGTGAAAAATCAATCAGGCGCCTATTATCAGAATGGTTGGACATGGAAGAAGGTGAGGAAGCTATCTGTTGATGAGCTTAAGGAACTTTACACCAAGATGATCAAGCAGAGGTATGTCCCTGTGCCTGCTCATGCTAACTATCGCCCTCCTCCTCGTATTGTCCACACTTCCAAGCCTGCTGCTGCTCCCTCTCCATCCTCGGTTGTTCAAGAAGAAGGTACTTCTGGTGTTCCATCTACTGGTGAAGCTACTACTGTTGTTCCTACTTATTCTTCAAAGGTTGATCCCACCCTTTCCCATGCTGAAGCTACTACCACCCCTTCTACTGTTGATGCTACCACCACTCATGAAGCTACTACCACACCTGATGTTGCTGCCACACCAGCTCCTATTGTTGATGATCCTACACCTCCACCGGTTTCTGAATCAACTCCCACTCCACATGAAGCTGAAGCCACTCATGAACCTATTCTTGTTGAGGATCATGTTTCTCCTGCTGCTCCACCTACCACTGTCAAGGTAAAGGAAGAACCCTTTACTGCTGTCCCCACCCCTCGCCGGTCTATTCGAAAGAAACAGGCTCGCCGTGGTAAGACTGTCCCATCTGAGAAGAGGAGAAGAGGGATCCTGCTCATTTGATAGATGTCGTTTCTGATAGCGATGATGACTTGCCTCTTGGCCGTGGAAGGATTGTGCATTGGGAGGTTCAACCGTCGCCCATTCGTGCTGAAACTTTTACTCATATGGTCCAGACCAGTAGATAGGTAGTAGATTATATTTTTTCTCAATTTTGCTCATCGAAACTCATTTTGAATCCTATCAAAACCGCTCATGCTCCTTGTTTTGATTCAACAAAATTAGACCTGATATCAATCTTCCAACTCGATACATTCTCATCAGCTTTATACTTCCACCGCAAATTAAATTATAATTGTTTGCCTAGTTTTTTAACCCTTCCTACCATGTAGATGTCGAATTCTTTCACGCTAGCTTGTTCCATGTGGCAACAAAAATAACAAACAAATCCTATTTTCACCACTTTTAATTTAGCCAATTTTTAGAAATTACCCGTTTGACGTGTTTAACCTTTACTCATTTAACTCTTCTAGCTTATATGATGTCCTCATTCACCGGTTCGTATTGCTTCAAAAATACATATTGTTTTAGAAATCCACCCATATTGTTTTACAACACCTTCATGCATGAAAGTGTATGGATGAATTTTAGTGGTGTACATATCATTTTCCTTAATTTAAACTAAATTAATTTGTAGGAAAATTCAGATTTTGTTTCCTTACAAAATTCAATTTAAACATACGCCTTTTGTTTTATAAGCAAACTTTGTTTCTCTTTCTTTGTATAGGATGTCTCTGATCACTCCAAATTCAGTATTTGCAAAAACTTACTTATATAAAACCAGTTAAACCGTGGATAAAATCTATTTGTAGCTTTTTTGGACTAACAACTACATAAAACATTCAAATTGCTAGAAAAAAGCACAATTCAACACTATATTCGACCATGAAAGCAAGCATTTATCAGTGTTTCTTGCGTAACTTTAACGTACAATGCCATCTCATGATTGAAAGGATCATGACAAAACAAAGCCTAAACCAAATCCCATTGTCCGAAATATCCAATAATCCAGTCCAGTCAAATTCATTGTCTTCATTTTAACAAAAATCATATTTCCTAACATATAAGTTGTTACTCACTTGCGAATGTACTATCTAACCCGAAAATAGTGACCCTTAAATTTGCCTTAAACAAAAGGGTCATAGTTACTCTACTTATTTAACATTAACATAATGTTAATCGCATGACAACCGCCTTAAAATTTTTGCTTTTAAGGTCAAAGTCTTCCTAACATATATCAGCCACATTAAAACAGAAATTTGAGGCACTCCAAAGTGCAACAACCTAATCAACAATGTTCCAGCTAAGAAAGATGAGTATATTACAGTAGCATAGAGATGTTACATCAACATATTCTTCATTAGATTAATAAATGACCAGTCATAATGATCGGTACTTTTAAAAAAAAATGATAGAAAAAGTAAGGATTCCTATGAAAATATAAGTATGAAAAATATTACAAATCATATTATTTAAGCAGGTCAAATAAGTCACACAACCCTCTTGTCAACTCTATACCCAATGTTTTAAAAAGCGGTTTTTTAATCGAACCGATCAAGCCACCGGTTTACGGGTCAACCGGTTAAACCGCCAGTCAAACCGGTTTTACACTATTTATGATATACAAAAAAAAATATTCGCACCTTAAGTTTCAAAGATAATAAGAACTCAGGAGTCAGGACAACAAATTTGTAAATATGAGTGTTACATGAACACGTGTACCAAACCAACCTTATTTTATTACTAAAAGATAATTGTTTCCACTAGCCCATTGTATGAAAAAATATATACACTGTATTTAGAAAAGGGTACCCTATCACCAGTTACCTACATCAGTACATCACCTTCAAGCGAATCTCTCAATATTTTTTTTCCTTTCCTTTCATTCTTTAACCAAATAAAATGTGAGAATGCTCAACCCTTTCACCCATAGCCAGATCTTTTCATCCATAGCCAGATCCTTTCACCCATATAAACTTATCAGTCTATCACCATTTTCGATGAAGACCACTGGAAAATATTAATAATGGAAACCGTAGTCTTTGATCTTTAAGCAAATTAATATGTGCATGATCTAATTACACAGCCAACATCTCTTTAAATCATCTATTCTTTTTCTCTTTCCTTCTTATAGATTGAACCATCCGGTTTCCGATTCGACGGTTCGAACCGGGTTGAAAAAAACCGGCGGTTCAATCCGGTTTAAACAACAACAAAAAACAGGCTTACAACGGACCGGTCAATAGTCCGGTTCGCGGTTTAACCGGTTCAACCAGTCGGGTCGAACCGGTTTTTAAAACATTGCTCATACCCTGTTTCAAAAAAAGAAAAAAATTCACGTTTGGTCCCTATCGTTTACACCAAACATCAAGTTTGGTCCCTATCTCAAACTAAGTGCATAGATCATCCCTATCGTATGCATTTTGGATCAAGAATGGTCCCTATCTTGGATGAAAGTTAGTTTTCTCCGTTAAGTTTAATGAAGAGAGGGGTATTTTGGACTTTTCCATATTATACATTAATAAATATATTATTTCTTTTTTTCTTTTTAATATTTTTCTTTTCTTATTTATATCTATCTCTCGCTCACTCTGATCTCCCCCCTCTCTCTCTCTCTCTCAAATCCAGATCTTTCTCTCTCTCTCAAACCAAAACCCAGATCTACCACTTCCCACCCTCACCCCACCGATTCACCATACTCCAAATATATAAAAAAACACAGATCCGAATCACTCCCACCTTCTCCCTTCATAATTCCACCATCACAATCTCATCCAACTCACCATCTCCTTCTTCCTCCCCCTCCCCATCACCATCCTCATAGTCCTCCTCCACATCAACCAGATCCGAATGAAAACCATGCAAGAGCAAGTTTAAGCCCTCTACCTAAATGAACAGCAATTATCTAAGCCCACATGTGTCTATCACTAACACCACTAAAACACCACCTTACCTTAAACATCATAAAAAATATGTACATTCATTTTCTCGTTACAAACAAAATACCAGATCCAAAACATAGTTTTCATCTTTGAACCCACCATTCACAAATCACATCGAATCATATGTCCTTACCCAGTTTACACAACAATAATTAATTGGAATCCTCTTCGAGTTCATATTCAGATCTACTCGCAAATCTGTTGAACTCGAATCAAGAACAATCGAAACAACATAAAAAGGATGGATTCGTTCTCTCGTGGCCAGAAAACGAATTGGGTCTATTGATGAATCGATTGTATTTGAAGAAAGGGGTGTGGTATCTTTGTTAGTGGGTTTAGAAATGAAAAGATTCGAATGATTCGATTTGTTGTTTTTGAGGTTACTGATAAAAATCTTTGTTGTTTGTATTGATTTTGATTGAAAAATTAGCTATGGTGGCGGTGGGTGAATATTGTACGTAGTTTTTCGTGTTCTTCGGGCTCAGCCTGGGAATGAAGAAAGAAAAGGTGTTAGTGGACCCATTAGTGGTGATGATGTTATAAAATGAAGCTGTGATTGTGGTGTAAGTCGTTGAGACACGCTACTAGGACCAGATTGTTGGTGATGCATACTACACTTCAGGTTTATGTCTAGAAGGAGACAAATAAAAAAAAGGATGTGTAGATTTGTTGGTAGAATTGAAAAGCTGATAAAATCAGCCGGTTGCCCATCTTGAATTAAAAGCCGATGGGTGATGTTAGTATCAGCCTCAAAGAAGCTGATAAATTGTACTGGTGGTATCCGGATCTGCTGATTAAAAGATGGATTGAGATAAAAAGATGGATTGAGATGGTTTATGTTTTGTTTTTTAGATTTTGTTGGAGGAGCAGGGTAGGTTGCAGGAGAGAGAGGAGAGAGAGAGGCTAAAAGATGAATGTGAGAGAGAGATAAAAATAAACGAAACAAAAAATTGTGACCTTGTTTTATTGTAGTCAATAAAATGGAAAAGTCCAAAATACCCCTCTCTTCATTAAACTTAACGAAGAAAACTAACCTTCATCCAAGATAAGGACCATTCTTGATCCAAAATGCATACGATAGGGATGATCTGTGCACTTAGTTTGAGATAGGGACCAAACTTGATGTTTGGTGTAAACGATAGGGACCAAACATGAAAATTTTTTCTCAAAAAAAAAACTCTCTCGTACTCATTGTATTTACGATGAACTATGACAATTATTAATGCTTGGTCATAAGTAACGAATTCTAATATAAAAACCCTCGAGTATAGATGTATAAGAAATCCCTGATGGGCTAAACCAAACATTCTTAGTTCTGATCCCGAAAGGTGATCATCCTGAGTTAGTGTCGCAGTTTAGACTGATAAGCCTTTGTAACGTTTTATATAAGACTATTACAAAAGCTATTGTTAATAGGCTCAAAAAGATTCTCCCTTATATGATTTCACCAACTCAAGGAGCTTTCGTGCCTGGTCGTCAAATCACTGATAGCATTGTTATCGTCCAAGAAGTGTTACATTCGATGAGAAAGAAGAAAGGACAAAAAGGGTCAATGGCCATTAAAATTGACTTAGCTAAAGCGTATGATCGTCTTCGATGGGATTTTATTCGTGCCACCTTATTAGAAATGAGAATTCCACACTTATTGGTTGAAGTTATCATGCTCTGTGTTACAACATCCTCAATGAAAATATGGAATGGTGAAACTACTGAGGAATTTCGCCCATCAAGAGGAATACGCCAAGGTGACCCGCTTTCTCCATATTTATTTGTCATGTGTATGGAGAGGCTGAATCATTTAATTGAAGTTGCTGTAAAAGGTGGTCATTGGAAGCCAATCTCTTGTAATCGTGGTGGTCCACAACTTACAAACCTGTTCTTCGTAGATGACATCGTGTTATTTGCTGACGCAACTCCACATCAAGCCAACGTTATTAAAGGTTGTTTACAAAGTTTTTGTGATGCATCAGGGGAGATTGTGTCATTTCTGAAATCACGTATTTACTTCTCTAATAATGTTTCACATGAGAGTGTGGATGAAGTAAGTGCAATATTAGGAATTGATCACACTGATTATTTGGGGTTCTACTTAGGGATGCCAACGATAAACGGGAGAGTAACCAAGGCTACTTTCCAGAATATTATCAATAAGGTTGATAAAAGGCTTAGCGGATGGAAGGCAAAGTGCATTTCACTAGCGGGAAGGACGACTCTCACTAGATCGGTCTTGTCTAGTCTTGCATATTACTCGATGCAAACAGCGAAGATTCCTAGATCGGTATGTGATTCAGTTGATAAGAAATCTAGAAAATTTATTTGGGGAGGGTCTGATGATAAGAAAAAGATTCACCTTGTGTCATGGAGCACGCTTCAGAAAGATCGAAAGAAAGGAGGCCTTGGCATCCGTTCTATGAGGCAAGCCAATGCGGCTTTTCTTACTAAACTAGGATGGCGAATGCTTGCTGAACCAAATTCTTTATGGTCACAAGTTCTCAGATCTAAGTATTGCAAAGGAAGGTGCGATCTAGATATGTTTTTGGCCAAAAAAATTCTTCCAATGTGTGGCAAGGAATAGTGGAAAATGCAAAAACTGTTCAAGGGGGAACAAGATTTAGTGTGGGTAATGGGCGCAGGACTCTATTTTGGGACCATTGTTGGGCTACAAAGACCCCACTTTCTGGTATGGCGATTAATCCAATCCCTATTGAAGATCAAGATAGAACTTTTGAAGAATATTGGAGCTTGAATGGACCTGAAAATGCTGATTGGAAATGGCAGGAGTTATATACATTTCTCTCTGGTGAAACACTTAAAATGATTTCATCACATTCTGTGAATCCAAGTTGTGAAGATGAAGATCCATGTACTGGGGTGGTTCGACTACTGGTAAGTTTTCTATCAAATCTGCAATAAATCTAATTTGAAATGTAGATGAGGTGCATTATGACAGAAAATGGGATCTAGTATGGAAAGCTCCTGTGTCTGAACGCATCAGGATGTTTATGTGGCTAGCTCTTCACGACCGTCTTCTCTCAAATTTTCAACGAGTTGCAAGAAGATTAACGGACGATCCTCGATGCACAAGATGTGGGGCGAATGAAGAATCCCTTTATCACATTCTTCGTAGATGCCCATTCTCATTTATCATTTGGAAAAAGTTAAGTTATCATCCGCCCAACTCTTCTTTTTGGACAATTCCTTTATGTGAATGGATCATGGAGAACTTGCAAACTACTCATCTAGACAAAGATAACAGGAGGCCAATGATGTTTTCCATCACTATATGGTGGTTGTGGAAGTGGCGGAATGTCAAAATATTTGGACGTGATGAGCAAATACCAACTAATCCGGTTGATTTCTTATACACAAAGTTTAAAGAGATGTACGGTGCTATTGAAAGACATAAGTTGAATAATCCAAGTATGCGCAAAGAAAAGAAAGAAATTCTTATTTCTTGGATTGCCCCACCAGTAAGTTGGGTTCTATTAAACACTGATGGAGCCTCGAGAGGGCATCCGGGGGTAGCAGGGGGTGGTGGGATTTTGCGAGATGCACAAGGAAACTTCATTCGCGCCTTCTCTCAAAACTATGGTATTTGCACAGTGACGAGGTCAGAAATCCTAGCTCTTATGCGAGGAATTCTTATGGCTAGAGATGCGGGCATAAAAAAGTTAATAATTAAAGTGGACTCGCAAGTCGTGGTTCAACTAATGGGTGGAGACTTGGTTTAAAAATGCGTTTTGCAATCCATTGCGCTAAAGGTCTCAAAAGCCATTGCGTGATGCGTGATGCGATTGCAAGCGCAATTTAGACGCGATGCGTTTCGTATAAAAAAGTGCAAAAATTATATAAGTACAAAATAAATGCAATAAAGTTATAAAATAAGTTACTAGCATATTTAAATTAGGCTTATAATCCCTTGTAAAACAAATATATTGACAGTAAAGCTTGACAAAAAAACTTAGCAAAATGCAAAATACTATATTTTTGTTATTGTGTTTCTTTAGATGTTTTTCTAACAGTTCTTATCGTTAAAAAGCTATTAAAATATATAGGTCTCTTTTAATAGGTTAAAATTGGACAAAAATGACTTAAGTACTAGATGGCGACAA
Source organism: Glebionis coronaria (assembly GCA_025667525.1). NCBI lineage: Eukaryota > Viridiplantae > Streptophyta > Magnoliopsida > Asterales > Asteraceae > Glebionis > Glebionis coronaria. Next base: position 1,154,707 of record JANFOE010000122.1, on the reverse strand, counting down.
TTGCTACCATTGCTAGCATTACACAAATGCGACAAATTGCGGTTTAATGCGAACGCATTTTGGGATGGCATTGCATTAGGCACCTTGATGCGAAATTTTGAATGCAACGCATTGATGCGTGCAATTTGCGCAATGATGCGCGCATTTTTAAACCAAGGGTGGAGAAACTATTCTCTACAGTCCTGCATTCTTTATTGTGCATAAATGTCGTGAGTTATTGAGACGCTCAGATTGGGAAGTTAAAATTGAACATTGCTATCGAGAAGCTAATAAGGCTGCTGATTGGATGGCGAATTATGGATGCGAGCAACAAGAACGAGAGTGTATGTTTAACTCCCCCCCTCCTGGCCTTGGGTCGATCCTACTTGACGATGTTAAGGGTGTTGCTTGGCAACGTTATGTAAACATTAGCTAGTTTCGTGGGGCTTTTGCCCTTCCACTGCAACAAAAAAAAAGAATTTTTCAAATGTCAAACGATGCGAAAATATTCCAAAGACCTTTTTAATAACTGGATGAGAACTACGCTCACTCACACCATCTGCTACTTCTTCATTAGCAAATACGGTTCAAGAGCACGGTCATGTATTTATCCACTTCGATACCAAAACATTAACTTAACCAAGGTTTTAAATAGCGTGAGGCGTAGCGTGGCGGCATGACCAAGCCTCAAGCTTTAGCGGCTAAGACGAAACTTTTACGTTTTTAAGGCGTGAAGTAAGACGGCATAAAATACGAAAATATTTATAAAGTATTATTATTTATATAATATTTCAAATGTATTAAGTTTATAAAAGCGTCTTACATACAAACTAAAGTCAAAAAACTATATTTAAATGTAATCGTTTTCATTTCTATATGAAAGAGATCAATTTTATCGAAATCAAAATGAAGAAAGCCTCGATCCATCATGACTTATCACGCCTTATTATACTTTTTGCTTCTCATTGCACGTCAAGTTTTAACCTCACGCCTTGGCTTATAGCGTGGCGTGAAAGTGGAGCCTTACGCATTTGCGAGACCATTGCTTAGAACCATGAACCTAACTGTAAGTTTGATTAGGAACATATATTCAAATTTAAAAACCTAATTTTGCATATTCTTTTCAGGTAATTAATGTATGATTTATAAAGATGCCTGAATATCATTGATGATGATTAATTAACAATATTAATCCTACTAATGTTTCATGAATTCAAAATAACACAACAAATTAATTTTATTTTCAATTCGCATGAGTGTACATGACCACACCATCAATTGTCATTTAACTCTTAATTGACCAAAATTTCCAACAAATACAACTCAAACTTATGAAAGTTACAACAATTCATAAAATAAACCTCTCAAGAAACTGAAGTTGAAACAGATTAGCTCTCAGTCACCTTTGCTTAAGACCTCCTGCCAAAAAATGTAATTGAAACATATTAATGGCAAGACACATATCCAGAACATACTGCATTCTAATGTTCATGATGCAAAATTGCCAGGTTTTTATTCAAGGCAGAAGCAAACAATTTTCACATCATGAGAAAGATCATATATGAAGTACTGTAATAACTTCTATAATTAGAATTGCTTTATAACTTCTTTGGAAACCAGAATTTCTAAACGATAACTGAAATAAAATACTTACTTGAAGTTCCAATGCTTCCTCAACCCGATCTGCGATCTCTTCCATGGTAGGGCGTTCCTTTGAATTAAAGCTAATGCACTGAAATGCAACTTCTCTAAAAGCATTAAATGAACGACTACCAATTTCATCTCTAATCAGGGGATCAATTATCAATTCTGGTTTGTAATCATAGTAGCGTCGGACAATATTTAGGAGACGTTTCAGTTCATCACCTTTTAACTTTCGTCGGTTATAAGCTAACAATCCACCCAACAACTCAAACATTACCACTCCAAATGAATAGACGTCTGACTCTTTCCGGAGGATACCACTTTCATGGTAAACTGGATCCATGTAAAAGTTGGTACCCGCGGCGCTTGTGTAGACTTGAGTTTGTAGCTGATTTGTGGGGCCAGACTTTGACAATCCAAAGTCACAAACTTTTGCTACATAATTGTGATCCAACAAGATGTTTGCACTCTTGACGTCTCTATGTATTACTCTTTTATCCTCCCCAAGACCTGAGTGAAGATAATCGAGAGCTCTTGCTGCCCCTAAGCAAATCTTTAGGCGAATTTCCCATGTCAAGAAGCGTCGCTTTTCCTCGTCTTTGAGATGACAGTCTAGGCTACCTTTACTAGCATACTCGTAAACTATATATTTCTCCATGCCTTCATCACAATAACCAATGAAAGGGATGATGTTTTCATGGCTGAAACTATAAATCATATTAACCTCTTTGAGGAACTCATACTCTTGTTGGTAATTTGTGGGACGCAGGCATTTGATGGCAACTGTGCGGTTTTGCCAACGTTCAAGGGGTTGGCCTTTGTAAACCACAGCAAATCCACCTTCTCCAATCTGAGTTTCTGGACCTTTCACTCCAATGGCCAAGTTGATGTCCCTCAATGGAATAAGGAAATCTTCTAGTTTTTTATATTGCAGGCTTCGTTCCGTAACAGTAGAAGGTCCTCTGTGGTTCTGCGAATAGAAGCTGTTTAGATAATGCAAGACTATTTGAACCAAAGTTTTGTAATTAAGCTTGAAACTAGTCGATACCCATGATTTCTGTTTCATTGTTTGTATGAAATATATATCCTTTTCATGTCTAAAAAGAGAAGGGACATTGTATGAAAACAGCAATGCATAAGAATTATTTAAAACCGGAATGACATTATTTTTAGAAAACCAGCATGACTAATCGAGTTGATCAGTTTCAATAATATCTTGATTTACCGTATATATATGTTTGGTCCAAACAGACATAAACTAGTCGATATATAATTAAATGAAGACTTACTTGAATATACAATGCTTCCTCCAACCTCTTGATGATCTTATTCAACGAAGGGCGATCCTTTATGTTGTAACTAATGCATTTATATGCAATTTCTTTAAAAACATGCAAAGAGCCAACATCAATTTCATCTCTTATTTGAGGATCAATAAACTTATTGAATCCATCACCATAGTTGCGTCGGACCAAAGCCATCAAAATTAGGTCTCCATCTCCATTGCTCTTGGTATAAACCGACTTACCAGTCAATATTTCAAATAGTACTTCACCAAGTGAGTACACATTTGATTCTACCTTGGGGATATAACTTTCACGGTAGAGAGGATCCATTTCTCGGCTGCCGAGAGGTTTTTCATAAACTCTGGAATCTGGATGATTTCTGGGGACTATAAATGAGCTACCAAAGCCACAAATTTTAGCTTCTAGGTTGCCAGAGATTAATATGTTATCGCTACAGAACTCTCCATGTATTATACTCTCTAACTCACTAAAACCTGAACGTAGGTACTTGAGTCCCTTTGCTGCCCCTATGCATATCTTTAGGCGCTGAGCCCATGTTAGCTTATGGAGATAAGTAGCAAGACTTCCATTGTCCGCATACTCGTAAACAATAATTTTCTCTCTGTCTTCAGTGCAGTAACCAATGAATCGGATGATGTTCTCGTGTTGGAGAATGGAAACAATTCCAAGCTCATCACGGAATGTATAATCATCACACCTTTTTACCACGACTGGACCTTTTCGCCAGCGATCATTGAGGTATCCTCTGTAGAAACCACTACATGAATAATCAATATTCTCAATTTGTTCGCCGAAGTCATTGGTGGCCTCTATGATCTCCTCTATCGAAATTTCAAACCGATCAGGTTCATCAAGGTTTAATCTGTCAATTTGACTAAGAGATCGTTGATTCTGTAAATATAAAACACAAACAAGTTTGCTTAGAGGCGTCTATTGTATAAGATCCTGTAAAACAATGAGATCCGATTTAAAAAGGGAATTTTGCATTTCTAATCTCAATAAGACCACTTCTATGTTATTTTATAATGCGTATGTTGGATTTGGGACTATTTTACGGGTTAAGTCCATTAAATATAAACGTACTTTTTAAAATTTACAATTCAACAATGTTTAAAAGAGACAATCTCAAAATAATGAGTTAGGCTTGAAATAGGAACTGGAGCACGTTAAGACTCGATAACACCTAACATCACTCTATCGATAATAAATTCTACTAGAGATTATATAAGTGAAGTAAAATCTTACAATCAAATTTTAATTTTTTTTTCGATTCATCAGTAGCAGTGGACGTTGATTATTTCATGGTGAAGGAGATGGAACTTGAAGGGGATAATGAATGTGGGTTTTTGACATAGAAGGATACTGAAAATCTTGGTTAATACAAGGTTATAACAAATTATTTCACTTCTCTTATGTGTACAAATCAAATTTTTATTTGTGCATATCAATTTTCATTTTTATATGTGTAATAATAGTGTTAATGCATGTGCATACACAAAGATTTAAAGATAAATGATGAATTAAATAATAATTTTAGTATTATAATTTTATTAGATTATATATCTTTAAAAAATACTTAGGCCGCGTTTAGTTGGAAAACATTTTCTATCATTTTCTATTTTTTGTTTTGTAGAAAAAGAGAAGGGATTTCCATCTCCACAAAACACTTGAAAATTTACAAAACGCGTTTAGTTAGAGAAATATGTATTTGTGTTTTCTATTTATCAAAACTAGAAAACATGTTCAAGTGTTTTTGTTTTAGGTTTTCGACAGTGAATTTACGTTTTCTTCGGTAAATTCACGTTTTCGTCATTAAATTTACGTTTTCGTCAGTAATTTTACGTTTTCATCAGTAATATTACGTTTTCGTCAGCAATTTTACGTTCTCGTCAGTAAATTTACATTTTTGTCAGTAAATTCACGTTTGGGTCAGAAAATTTCGGTTTTCGTCAGTATTTTTACGTTTTCATTAGTAAATTTACGTTTTTGCCAATAAATTTACGTTTTCGTCAGTAAATTTACGTTTTCATTATTTTAACGTTTACCTCAGTAAATTTAAGTTTCGTTAGTAAATTTATATTTTCGTCAGTGAATTTACGTTTTCGTAAGTAAATTTACGTTTTCGTCAGTAAATTTTACGTTTTCGTCTGAAATTTTACGTTTTTGTTAGTAAATTTACGCTTTCGTCAGTAAATTTATGATACGACCCTCTCGGGTAGTATCGGGATAGGGCACCACTTTTAGCGTGTGCGAGCTCCTTAAGAACGGGAGATGGGAAGACCAGACATTTGTGTAACTTTTACTTTGATTGATTTGATTATATGATTACATTATGAAACCTTAAATACTAGTTGTGTGATAAACACAAAGATAAATGATAAACATAAAAGATACTAAACAGATAAACATAAAACACAAAGATATATCCTAAATAATTGATAGATATGCATGCGTAACATTCCTCACTCCTTCGAATTCACCTTGCCCTCAAGGTGACGTCTTAAAAAACACTCATGATTCCCGGGTCCCAAATTTTGAGACGTTTCCTAAGCATTTGCACACTCTCCTTCAACATGTTATGTGGCTCGAGTAGTAACGATATTTGGACTCCTGTTCTACAGTCTTTCCGTTCAAATGAAACAAACCACGTGACCCTCTTAGGAAATTCATCAACAAGATGCGATTCACTAACCACAAATTCAAGATGCTCTTTATTAGGTCCGGATGTAACCTTCACCACATCTTCTGGTGTCGCTTCCAGTACAACGTCTAATGCCACTTCAGTTGTAACTTCGGGTGCAACTTTTAGTGTTGTAGAAGAATCAACCGTGTTCTTTTCAATGACACGCTCTTCCTTTACAATTGCATCAAGACGAGTCTCTACTATACGTGCTAAGTAGAAGGCTTCGCCTAATGTTGAAGGTTTCGGGTAAAACCTCAACAATTCTAGTTGTAGCTTCGGTTTAAGTCCAGATATATAAAACGAGGTAAGTAAACTTTCAGAGATACCTGTTACTCGAGTTATAAGATACTTAAACTCACTTTGATATTCGACCACCGTACCCATTTGCAAGAGTTTAGATAATGCATCCCGATCGCTAGTGTTCGATGCCATAACAACAAATCAAAAAAAAAAAAAAAAAAAATATTTTTTTTTCTGATGAATAGTACCGGATGAACAGTAGTCGATGAACAGTACCCCGGATGAACAGTAACCTCGCTGAATAGTACTTTCGATGAACAGTACTTCCGATGAACAGTGTACCGGATGAACAGTGATCTCGATGAACAGTGATTTTTTTTTTTTTTTTTTTTTTTTTTTTTTTTTTTTTTTTTTAAGATTGGAATCCTAAATCAAAACCCCCCAACGAATTGCGGGCTCTCAATGAAAGCACCAATTGATACGACCCTCTCGGGTAGTATCGGGATAGGGCACCACTTTTAGCGTGTGCGAGCTCCTTAAGAACGGGAGATGGGAAGACCAGACATTTGTGTAACTTTTACTTTGATTGATTTGATTATATGATTACATTATGAAACCTTAAATACTAGTTGTGTGATAAACACAAAGATAAATGATAAACATAAAAGATACTAAACAGATAAACATAAAACACAAAGATATATCCTAAATAATTGATAGATATGCATGCGTAACAATTTATGTTTCCGCCAGTACTTTTACGTTTTCGTCAGTAAATTTACGTTTTCGTTAGTAAATTTACATTATTGTCACTAAATTTACGTTTGCGTTAGTAAATTTATGTTTTCGTCAGTGAATTTACGTTTTCGTTTGCAAACGTAAAAATTTTATTGACGAAAAAGTAAATGTACCGACAAAAAGGTAAATTTGCTGACGAAAACGTAAATTTACCGACATAAACGTTAAAATAATGACAAAAACGTAAATTTACTGACGAAAACGTAAATTTATTGACGAAAACGTAAAAATACCGACAAAAACGTAAATTTACTGACGAAAACGCAAATTTACTGACGTAAACGTTAAAATAATGACAAAAACGTAAATTTACTGACCAAAACGTAAATTTACTGACAAAAACGTAAAACTTCTGACGAAAACGTAAAATTTACTGACGAAAACGTTAAAATAATGACAAAAACGTAAATTTACTGACGAAAACGTAAATTGCTGACGAAAACGTAAATTTACTGATGAAAACGTCAGTTTACTGATGAAAACGTAAATTTTCTGACGTAAACATTAAAATAATTATGAAAACTTAAATTTACTGACAAAAACGTAAATTACTTATGAAAACGTAATTTTTACTAACGAAAATGTAAAATTTCTGACGAAAACGCAAATTTACTGACGGAAACGTAAAAACGTAAAAATACTGACTAAAATGAAAAATATTTGCGAAAACGTAAAATACTGATGAAAAAGCAAAATTTCCAACGCAAATGTAAAAATAAAGAGAAAATTAGATATTTTGTGTTAAAAGAAAAACATGGAAAACAAAAAAAAAGTTGTTTTCTTGTTTTGTGTATAAAAGGGGAAAATAGGAATTTTGTGTTTTGTAGAGATATTTTCTGGAAAATGATGATTTGAACGCGTTTTCTATTTTCCTTGTTTTCTAGAAAACATTTTGTGGAAAACAAGGTGTTTTCCATCCAACTAAACGCACCCTTAATATTTATATGTTTGATTATATTAGTTTTACTTTGTTTCTTGTAAATTAATATAAACTCACTTCTATTTTTATTATTTGATTTTATTCTTTTTTTACTTTCAATATTTTTTTTTAAAAAAGGTTAGATCTTAAGTACCCTGTGTTAATTAACAAACCATTTACATTAATCAAGCACACACACAATTTGTAAAGGCAGTAGTATACTACTGATAATAATATTTTAATATCTTTTTTGAGTTATAAATATTGTGATTTATATTAATGTTAATAATAATTTATGACGATCATCATTACTTTATTTTTTTAAGTGTCAAAATAGAAATAAATAATTACTTGTATGTTCATTTTAATATCTATAATCATGTGCATATAAATATGTTGAAATAACATACATGTTGTATTTTAAAATATAAAGGTAAGAGGATACAAAGTCTAAGGGGGGTATTTTTGTTTATTTTCTAAAATTTCAAAAATATGAAAAATTATAGATTTACACTTAAATATATATAGTTTATTTAGAATTCAAACACTAAATGAGCAAAAACAAAATAAACTGAACAAAAAACAGAAAAACCAACCAATTAAATCGCATAAAAAACGCTCCAATTGAAAACCGAATCATTGTTTCCATATTTTTGAAAACCGGATGTTTTGGACGGTTTTTTGGGTGCGAGTATAGAGTGAACCGAAAAAATCACCACGTTCCACTTAGTTCCACAAAATCAATATATTTTTATATCTCTTTGTAGTTATATGTGATGTTTCTAATATGTTCGGTTATTTGCTTTTTGCTTAAATACATACGTTTGTAAAGGATATTAAAATAAATGATTATGCTTTTTACACCTAAACCTAGTGCGTAAAATGATTGCTAGAAAAGCATTTTTATAATAATTTTTGGTTTTACATACTTTGATGGTAGCTAATGTTACTATTAATGAAGTGTAACTGATATAAACTATTATTGTTAGTTTCAATTTGCAATCATGATGAGTTTGATTTGTGTCAGAAGTGATTGATTATTAATGCGATTTTGTGTAAATATGAAACCTAATGCGTAAAGTAAAAATAGTTAAAAAAAACAAAATCGAACTGCTACAATGAAAAAATAAAATAAAAACAGAAATTAAATGGTTTCAGATATGAAAAATCAAAGTTTGTGATTTTGATTTTGATTTTGATTTTAGCATAAAATCGTCCCCCATGCTCACCTTTACACTAAAGTTTAATTAACTATATCTTCTTTTTTTAAGATGTTATTTTTATAACTTTTTGGTCACTATCAAATTCCTACATCAAAATTTTTAATTTTGACTAAATTGTATAGAATTTTGACTTTTTTAACTCACATCGCATACTTTTGTCTAAGTGTTAAAATCAAGCAGCCTGATTAATCTAATTTTTTTCTACGATCTACACTTTTCATGAAAACCATAAAACGACTTAATTTTTTATTATATGAAAAAGATTAATTTATCGATTTCTCAAAAGTGTGATTTCCGTGTAATGTTAGTTTTAGACCAAGTCACACTATAGGTTTTGATATAATTGATCGACAATAGTTTGATAAAAAAATATTTAAAATATCATACATTTATAAAAAAATTAGTGAAAAGTCAAAATAATATCGTAGCTAATGTTATTTGGGCTTCTATTTCTTTAGCTAGAGTCAAAATAAAATCGAAATTTTAAGATCGTACTATAAAACTATTTACTTTACACGTTTTTCAACATATGCAAGCCAACATAATATACCAAACACGAAACTAAATGAATGTTTTAGGAGAATATCGACTTAACTTATGATTGCGAAATGTGTAAGAGAAATTTCTTCGTATTTTATTAGATTTTTCGATCTCTAGATTTAAGTTTTTTTAACTTGAAAGTTGGATTGGATCGTGACCCTAAAATCCTAAAGGTCAAGATCGAGATTTAATAAAACTTTATGCTTGTAAAGATTCTTTGTGAGATTTAATAAGACTTTATGCTTGTAAAGATTCTTTGTAAAATTATAAATAATTTTTATACATATTATCGTAAAATCATAAAATAATAAGAGCATTTGCAATAACTCAAAAGGTTTAAAACCTATATGAAGTCTTATCTTTCACTTTAATTATAATGATCATTTGTTTATTGTGCACATGGGCGGCGCTTGAGGTTTTGAAGAATGTACGAGAATTTGATAAAATTTTGTCTCGTAATATATATATATATATATATATATATATATATATGAGTGGGGTTATTCTAAAACAAAACTTATAATAAAATAAATGAGGTGAAATCTCAACCCTTGGATCAAAATCACCTAATTTGATAAAAAAAAATGGTGTCTTTTTTGTAAATTCTCAAACTTTAAGGGTAATTGTTGAAAATTATGAAAATTAAAACAGGCCCGATCAAAAAACACACACTTCACAGACTAAAAACCGATCAAAACACACAGTACACCAAATCCTCTCGAATCCATCAAATCAAACCTACTGAATCATCTCGCATCGAGATGGTTCGCACATTTATAGGACTATCGCCGCCGCTTTCTCCTACTGGTTCGCACATTATATCTTGTTTTTTTTAATACATACATGTTCTTAGATCTGTAAACAAATATAGAAAATGTGAAAGTTGTATACAAAGTGTTTGATAAAATGTCTAAACTAGACTTTATAACTGTGATAAACTTAATTCACAATGTGATGCAGTAAGATATACAGTAATGGAGTAGATCGTAACTGCAATTCGGTAGAATCATACATGTGACGCAGTAGGATATAAAGTAATGTAGTAGAGCGTAACAGTAATGTAGTAAAAGCTATTTGTAGTGTTTTTAGAGTTTTTACTGAATCACAACTTTATTTCTACTACATTATATTTATACTCTGGTGCATATGCTTGAGTAGGATAAGTTGTATTTTGAGGTTTTGTCGAAATTAAGTATTTGTATGTAATATAGAAGTTATTTGGTAAAATTATAACTGTGATGGAGTAGGATTTACACTATGATTGAGTAAAATTAATACTATGATGGAGTAAAACTAATACTATGCATGTGATTTGGTAAAATTTTAATAATAATAAGCAAATTTTATTCTACTGCATTATAGTTAAATTTTAATGCACTGTAATGCAGTAGGTCACTTGCATTGTTCTTTCTACTACATTACTGTTTAATTTTAATGCACTGTAATATATTATGATACTTGCATTTTTCTTTCTACTACATTACAGTTTAATTAGTTGCATTGTAATGAAGTAGGTTACGTACATTCTTCATATGCATTAAAACTTTATTTCTAATACATTAAGGTTTAAATTCTAATGCATTTAATGCAGTAGGTTACTCGTGTTGTTCATATGCATGATTTACTACATTGCAGCTTTATTTCTACTACATTACAGTTTAATTTTAATGCATTGTAATGAAGTAGGTTACATACATTCTTCATATGCATGATTTAATGCATTAAAACTTTATTTCTACTACATTAAGGTTCAAATTCTAATGCATTTAATGCAGTAGGTTACTCGTGTTGTTCATATAATTGATTTACTACATTGCAGCTTTATTTCTACTACATTACAGTTTAATTTTAATGCATTGTAATGAAGTAGGTTACGTACATTCTTCATATGCATGATTTAATGTATTAAAACTTTATTTCTACTACATTAAGGTTTAAATTCTAATGCATTTAATGAGTAGGTTACTCGTGTTGTTCATATGCATGATTTACTACATTGCAGCTTTGTTTCTACTACATTACAGTTTAATTTTAATGCATTGTAATGAAGTAGGTTTACGTACATTCTTCATATGCATGATTTACTGTATTAAAAACTTATTTCTACTACATTAAGGTTTAAATTCTAATGCATTTAATGCAGTAGGTTACTCGTGTTGTTCATATGCATGATTTACTACATTGAAACTTAATTTCTACTACATTACAGTTTAATTTTAATGCATTGTAATGAAGTAGGTTACGTACATTCTTCATATGCATGAGTTAATGCATTAAAATTTATTTCTACTACATTAAGGTTTAAGTTCTAATGCATTTAATGCAGTAGGTTACTCGTGTTGTTCATATGCATGATTTACTATATTGCAGCTTTATTTCTACTACATTACAGTTTAATTTTAATGCATTGTAATGAAGTAGGTTACGTACATTCTTCATATGCATGAATTAATGCATTGAAACTACTACAAACAGGACAAAAACCACTACATTGAGTAATGAACTAGAACTTGAACTGAAATGCAGTAGGATTGTGTGTGATGTACTAAAATGTGAACTGAATGTAGTAGGATTGTGTGTGATGTATTAGAACTGAAACACAGTAGGTTTTATATTTATTGTTTTTAATGCATTACAAATTAATATTTACCATCTTATACTGCATGATAGTTTAGATTCTAATCTATCACATAATATATTTTGGTATTCTCATGAATAAATATTTGAACTGTTGTTACATAGGGAAAAATGCAGGTGACAAAGCAAGGTGCATTTAACAAGCCACAAATACTAGATTGCATCCTCTAATACCAAATGATACACTCCTATTCAAAAACGGTGCGGTACAAAGATACATTGAACGCGTAACAAAGATTATTGGAGGATACTCGTGGATCATTTGAAAACAATGTTTAAATTTTATTAGATGTAACACTTTGGAATACTTAATGTCTACACAATATTGTACATTTTGATGATGACAGTGTTTGTTCGTACTCATATTTTATATTCTACTATATTTTTTGTCTTTAATTCCACTGCATTTATATCTTTCATTCTACTGCATTATAGTTATATTATGTTGCACTACACAAATATTCTACTGCATTGCAATCATACATTAAGCATCACAATATATTTTGTTAATGCGCTAAAGTTATAAAGTTAGTACATCTCAGTTTTAAAAAGTTAATGTATTAAAATGTATCTTAAAACTAGTACATCTCACTTAAAATTCTATTACCCGAATGAATAACAGTAAAAAATAAAAGAAAAAAGTAGAAAAGACATCATTTTCGGTGTTGTAGATTCTTTTAAACGAGCTCTCTTTGGCAAATCTTTTTTCTTTTCTTGGATTTCTTTGATGTTGGTAATAATTTGGTAAAGTCTTAGAATTGTGACATCCTTTCTCTCCACATATGAACAAGCCATTCTCTTCGATAGTCCTTCAGCTCTGGGTCTAAACCTTGAAAAGTATTTAGAACATTTAGTAGTAATAATGCTGTAATGCAGTAAAAATAACAGTGTAATGAAGTGTAAAAATATTCTAATGTGGTAGAAATAACACTATAATGTAGCAGAAATAACACTATAATTTATTTTCTACTGAATTATAGTTTAAAAGAAAACAAGATGAAAAGAGATTATATAAAACTATAACTCAGTAGAACATAAGATATAATTCAGTAGAAGATAAACTAGAATTCAGTAGCAGATAAACTTTAATTCAGTAGAAGATAAAATATAATTTGGTAGAACAAAAAAATTAATTTAGTAGAACATAAATTGTAATTCAGTAGAAGGTAAACTCCAGTTCAGTAGAACATAAACTATAAATTAGTAGAACATAAACTATAATTTAGTTGTGCTCCAACGTCTTAATTCTACTCCATTACACTTATAATTTACCAAATCACATGCATAGTATTAGTTTTACTCCATCATAATATGAATTCTACTCAATCATAGTGTTAATCCTACTCCATCACAGTTATAATTTTACCAAATCACTTCTATATTACATACAATTACTTAATTTCGACAAAACCTCAATCACAACTTTAACCTACTCAAGCATATTCACATTAAAAATAATCATACTCCATTACAGTTCTAATTTTACCAAATCACATGTATAGTATTAGTTTACTCTATCATAATATGAATTCTACTCAATCATAGTGTTAATCCTACTCCATCACAGTTATAATTTAACAAATCACATGCATAGTATTAGTTTACTCCATCATAATATGAATTCTACTCAATCATAGTGTTAATCCTACTCGATCACAGTTATAATTTTACCAAATAACTTCTATATTACATACAATTACTTAATTTCGACAAAACCTCAATCACAACTTTAACCTACTCAAGCATATTCACATTAAAAATAATCATACTCCATTACAGTTCTAATTTTACCAAATCACATGCATAGTATTAGTTTACTCCATCATAATATGAATTCTACTCAATCATAGTGTTAATCCTACTCTGTCACAGTTATATTTTACTAAATCAGTTCTATATTACATACAAATACTTAATTTCTACAAAAGCTCAAATACAACTTTATCCTACTCAAGCATATGCACCGGAGTATAAATATAATGTAGTAGAAATAAAGTTTCAGTAAAAACTATAAAAACACTACAAATAGCTTTTACTGCATTACTGTTACGTTCTACTACATTAGTACAAATAGCTTTTACTGCATTACTGTTACGTTCTACTACATTACTTTATATCCTACTGCGTCACATGTATGTTTCTACCGCATTGTAGTTATGATCTACTCCATTACTGTATATATGTGATTCTACTCCATCAATACGTTATTTTACTACATCACTATGTTATTTTACTACATCACGAGTAACCTACTGTGTTTCGAATTTAAACCTTAATGTAGTAGAAATAAATTTTTAATGCAGTAAATCATGCATATGAAGAATGTAAGTAACCTACTCCATTATAATGCCTTAAAATTAAATTGTAATGCAGTAGAAAGAACATTGCAATTAACCTACTGCACTACAATGCATTAAATCATGCATATGAACAATGGAAGTAACCTACCGCATTACAATGTATTAAAATTAAACTGTAATGCAGTAGAAAGAACAATGCAAGTAACCTACTGCATTACAGTGCATTAAAATTTAAACTATAATGCAGTAGAAAGAACAATGCAAGTAACCTACTGCATTACAGTGCATTAAAATTAAACTGTAATGTAGTAGAAAGAACAATGCAAGTGACCTACTGCATTACAGTGCATTAAAATTTGAACTGTAATGCAGTAGAAATAACTATAATGCATCTTAGTACATGTTCCACTCTACCACACACAATCCTACTGCATCTCTGATCACTTTCTAGTACATCAGACAAAATCATACTACATTACAGTTATAATTTACCAAAACACATTTGTAAAGTCTAGTTGAGACATTTTAGCAAACACCTTGTATGCAACTTTCTTAAACATAAAAACTTTCAGTAAAACATACATATAATGCGGTACGAACTAAAGAGTTTAAAAGTAACTAAACTACAATGCAGCTAATATAAAGAGTATTAAAAAAACGCCATGATAAAAACTTACAAAAAACACCAGAAGATGATGATGATGATGACGACGCAACACTACTGAACGAAGATTCAGTAAACATAATGAATCAATAACCAGTGGTTAGAGATACGGTGGTTACAGTTACGGTGATGACGGAAGTTGGTTACGGTGGTTTGGGACGGTGATCTCGACGATAGTTCCGATTGGTGGTTATTGGTGGTTAGGGTTTATCAGTTTAAGATAAACCGAAGAAGAAGAAAGAACTAAAAAAATTAGATGAAAAAGAACTATAAATAGTTTCGGTAAAAATTGAAAAAATGCCCCTGAAGTTTCTAAAATTACAAAATAACACCATTTTTTTTTTTAAAAAAGAGGGGGACACATGGCAGCATGTGGTTCCACCTCATTTATTTTATTTTAAATTTTGTTTTATTTTACCCCACTCCTATATATATATATATATATATATATATATATATATATATATATATATATATATATATATATATATATATATATATATATATATATATATATATATATATATATTAAAAATCTTTATTTTTTTAACTTGAACCCGATCTAAAAGTTATATAATATATAGATATTTGTATTAAAATTTTTATGCATTCGATTACTGTCTGATCGTGAATGTAACAACAAGATGTTCATGTTATAGAACATCCTCATGATTTAATGCATGAGTTTTTATGAATCATTTAACGAGTCGTAAAAAAGTTTATATAAAATGAAGATGGGTAATGTTTGTACATAATTAATGATACTACGTAAAAATAAACACGGTAATACTTACGTGAATGTCCAAAGCTTGCTTGATCGTCTTAACGACCTCATCCATCGTAGGGCGATCCTTCAAATTGAAACTAATGCATCTATACGCGATATCTATAAACATCTGGAAAGAACGTCGATCAATGTGACCTCTTAAATCGGAATCAATCAACTGCTCGGGTCGATCATAGCAGCGTCGAGCAATATTTATAAGCCTTTGTGGCTTATAATCTCCGATCACCTTTTCTTCAGTAGCCACCATCCCAATCAACATTTCAAACATCACAATGCCGTATGAGTATACATCTGTTGCTGGTTCCAGTAGTTCGATTTCATGGTAAATCGGATCACGGTTGTCTTCGAGCTCTACATCAAAAGTAATTTGTGCATGGGGCTGATTTTCTGGGAGTATTACTGAGAGATAAAAACCCATGATTCTGGGTTCTAGATTTGTGTTTAACCATATCTTTTTGCTTTGGAGATCGTTATGTATTACTCTACCAACCTCCGCAACACCCGAATGAAGGTAATTGAGCCCGTTTGCTACGCCTATGCAAATTTTGAGACGCGCACCCCATGAGCGATCTTCTGGCATGTCCCTGTGTTGGAGATATTCTGTAAGGCTTCCATTTAAAGCATCGCCATCGTAAGCCAAAACCGCCACATCACCATAAACATTGCGCTGGATAAACACGTCCTTGTCATCACAGTAACCAATGAAAGGCAGGATGTTTGGGTGATGGAGCCTGGATAGTATCTTGAGCTCGTCACTGTATAAAAACCCAGATTTATAAGTACCGTTACATTCACTGTACCACCTGTTTTTTGTATCAACTTCTGGGAACAGCATAACTAGGCGATCTGGCCAAGTTTTAGGGAGCTCTCCTCTGTATCCATAGTCAGTAGGTTCGATCACTGTACCAGTTTCAAAATCATCTGCAGCTTCGTCGATCTCCTCACGAGGAATTCGAAGTTTTTCAAGGTTTACCTCTGAAGGAGACATTGTTTTTTGAAACTGGTGATTGTGTATGAGTTTATAGTTCTACGCGATTATAAACCGATATGATCGAGTTTGCTTACTCCGTGTAAATATATACACATTTTAAGCTTAAGATCTGCCCTTTCATCTCTGCTTAACTACATCCAAGTTGACCTTAAACACTAATTTTAAAACAATGTGATATGGGCATACAATTAATCTAGTTTATTTCATGCAATATTTTAAGAAGGGCTAAGCATAAAAGTAGACAACAAGTACACCATGTTATGGCAAGTAAGACACTTTTTTTTACCATTTTAAAAAAAGGCATGTACTTTTTATCAACTAATCAACCGCGTTTATTTTGTGACACGTGTTCAACTGATCAATTTTTTTATTTGACTTTTAATTATTAATGGGTCCACAAATATAAGTCAAATGACAAACATACCCTTAATTTTATCTTAGTTCTCTCACCACTACCACTTCATCTCTACCACTTATCACAACCACCACTACCACTCTATTATCACCACCACTGGTACTCCGTCAATACCACCATTACCATTTTATTCAAAATTCCAAAAAAGTAAAATCAAAGACCTTACAACCCTTAGTTTAGTTGCAAACAACTTGGACAAATTTAATATGTCAATGGATCTTGATCTATTATTGTCAATGGATCTCGATATATTCGGGTTTAAAGTACAACAAAGGTACATCTTTTGACGAATGTATAAAAGAGGAGATTGACGAGAAAACCTCAGGATCAACATAAAACCACAATGAAACATAATTAATACGGAGTACTTTAACTAACTAAACAACCTAGGATGGGCTCACAGTTTTAGTTCACACATAATGTCTGGAGATGTTAGGTTCACATATGACAAGGGATTCCATAACTTATTAGGGTAGGCAATGTTAAGACTGGCCCGATAAATTTTAATTGGCAATGTGTTTGCGTAATAGTTTTTCGTGAAATTTTTAATAAAATTCTTTACAGTAATAGATCGAGATCTATTGACATGTTAGATTTGTCCATGTTGTTTGCAACTAAACTAAGGGTTGTAAGGTCTTTGATTTTATTTTTTAAAATTTTTAATAAAATGGTAATGGTGGTATTGACGGAGTAGCAGTGGTGGTGATAATAGAGTGGTAGAGGTGGTTGTGATAATTAGTGGTAGAGATGAAGTGGTAGTGGTGAGAGAAATAAGATAAAATTAAGGGTATATTTGTCATTTAATTTATATTTGTGGACTCATTAATAATTAAAAGTCAAATAAAAAAGTTGATCAGTTGGACACGTGTCACAAAATAAACGCGGATGATCAATTGATTAAAAATGCATGTCTCTTTTTAGAATGGAAAAAAAATGTCTTACTTGGGATAACATGGTGTACTTGTTGTCTACTTTTGTACTTAGCCCTTTTAAGAATCATAATTCTTTTACTTTCACTTTAGCAGTACGTGTATTAACCTCCCATGTAGTCGCCTTAAGATTAGGATACCACTACTAGTTTTATTTTTTTATATAAATGTAACTATTTTGTTAACGAAAACAGAATAAAATAAAGGGCGCTTAGTTAACCGGGAATGAGAATAGGTAGGCGTAAGTGTATACAAAGGAATATGAAATAAAAATTCCTTAGTATTATTGTGATTGCTGGTGTTTGAGTAATATAAGACGTGGTGGTGATTTGAGATGATAACAACAACTGTTAGGGTGATAGTCAGCGGTCGCGGCGATAACGATGTTGGTAAAGGATGCAATTTATAAATTTAGTGATGGTTGAGAACGAGGCCATTACAGACAATTGCGTACTTGTGGCAGTCGGCAGAGGTGGCGATCGGAGGTGGAGATGGTGGTAATGACGTGGTTTGGTGATTTTTAGGTGGTTACTGACGGTTGGTTGGTGGTTGCAATAAGCGGTTTTGGTAATTGGTATAGATAGCAACGAGATGTTGAGGTTGTGGCATTGGTGATGATCAGCGGTGTGGTGATGGTGGAGGTGACGCCATCGGTAGTCGTTTACCATACTGAGGTGGTAGCCTCCGGTGGCAGTGGCGGTGGTGGTGGCATCGGAGAGTGGTGGTGTCGAGAGTCGTGGTTGCGTTGGCAGGGTGGTGGTAGCGACAATGGTGGTAGTCAATGGTGGTGGTGGCATCAGAGAGTGGTGGTGGTGGTGTCGGAGAGTGATGGTGGCGTTAGGAGGGTGGTGGTAGCGACAATGGGGGTGGTCACTAGTTGTGGTGGCGTCAGAGAGTGGTGGTGTCGGAGAGTGGTGGTGGTAACGTTAGGAAGGTGGTGGTAGCGACAATGGTGGTGGTCAGTAGTGGTAAAGGCGTCGGAGAGTGGTGTTGTCGGAAAGTGGTGGTGGTGTTAGGACGGTGGTGGTAGCGATATTGTTGGTGGTCACCGGTGGTGGTGGCGTCGAAGAGTGGTAGTGTCGGAGAGTGGTGGTGGCGTTAGGAGGGAGGTTAATGGTGGTGGTCAGTGATGGTGGTGGTGGTAGGTGGAGACACACATATATACATACATTAATCTATTACCTTAAATCCATTACCTCTAATTTACAAGGGAATGAGTCATTACCTATTAGTGGGTAATGATTATATATATTTTTATTAACCAAACATTATTAAATATTTCCTTTCTCATTCCTTACCCCTAATTACTTTTAACCAAACACACCCTAATATTAGTAAGAAATACTACTAAACTACTGACTTTCTTAGGAGGCGCTTGGTTAACCTGAGGGGAATGGGAATGGGTGGATAAGGGAATACAAAGAAATGCAATGAACATTCCTTAGTATTATCATTACCATTCTTGGTGCTTGGTTAATATAAGACGTGGTGGTGATTAGAGATGGTGGCAAAAACTATGATTGCGGCCAGTGGCGGACCTTGAGCATTTATATTGGGAGGGCCGAGTTATTTTTTATATAGCAAAATAAAAAAATGGACAATAATTTTTAGACGGAATGCATAATATTTACACTACTCGTCACGATCTTTGGGAGGGCCGGAGCCCTCCCCAGTCTTCACTAAAATCCGCCTCTGATTGCGGCATCGGTAGTGATGGTGTGGTGATGGTAGCGATGACAACATCAGTAGCCGTTAATGATGGTGATAGAGTGTGGTGGTGGCATCGTTGGAGGTGGTGGTCGCTGGTGTGGTCGATGGTAGGGTGGTGATCGTGCGATGCGTTACCATAGTGAGATGGTAGCCTCCGGTGGCAGTTGGGGGGGGGGGGGAGTGGTGTCAGGGAGTGGTGGTGTCGAGGGTCGTGGTAGCGTTGGAAGGATGGTGGTAGAGACAATAATGGTGGTCAGTGGTCGTGGTGGCGTTATAGAGTGGTAGCGTCGAAGAGTGGTGGCGTCAGAGAGTGGTGGTGTCGGTGAGTGGTAGTGGCATTAGAAGGGTGGTGGTTGCGATAATGGTGATGGTGGCTTCGGAGAGTGGTGGTGTCAGTGGTGGTGGCGTTAGGAGGGTATTGGTAGCGACAATGGTGGCGGACAGTAGTGGTGGTGGTGGCGTCAGAGAGTGGTGGTGTTAGAGAGCGGTGGTGGTGTTAGGAGGGTGGCGGTGACGTCGAAGAGTGGTGGTGTCGGAGAGTGATGGATGCATTAGGAGGGTGGTGGTCGCGACGATGGTGGTGGTCAGTGGTGGTGGTGGTGGCGTAAAAGAGTGGTGGTGTCGGAGAGTGGTGGTGGCCTTAGGAGCGTGGTGGTAGCGACAATGGTGGTGGTCAGTGGTGATGGTGGTGGCGTCGGAGAATGGTGGTTTCCGAGAGTGGTGGTGGCGTTAGGAGGATGGTGGTAGCGACAATGATGGTGGTCAGTGGTGGTGGTGGTGACGTCGAAGAGTGGTCGTGTCGGAGAGTGGTGGTGGCGTTAAGAGAGCGGTGGTAGCGACAATGGTGGTGGTGAGTGATGATGGTGGTGGTGGTAGGTCGAGACACACATATACATACGTCAATCTATTACTTTGAATCCATTACCCCCAATTTATAGGAGAATGGTTCATTACCATTGATGGGTAATGATTACCTATACTTTCATAAACCACGTACTACTAATTATTCTCTTCACATTCTTTACTCCCCAATACTCTTAACCAAGCACACCCTTAACTTATTTTCTTTTCTTTTTCATTAACAAAACAAATTACATTTATATACAAAATAAAACTAGCAATGATATCTTAATCCTAAGGCTCAACGATAGACTACATAAGCGGTTAATACGCGTACTTCTAAAAGGGATGAATTATGGTTTTAAAAATATTGCATGAAACAAACTAAATTAATTGTGCATGTGAAATTAAGGAGATCGTGGCCTTCATGCATATATCACGTGAATGTAATCAATGTCCATCTATCTACTTCACATGTCATCATCGATTCATTAAACCATTTAACTAGTCAATATTTTTTATTCTATGTAGGTGTGGCCGCAAAATTTAATACCATATCCGATGTACATTGAAGGGTTAAATACCATTTCCACATTATCTATCATATCAATATATTATAAAAGAGTCAAGTTATTTTGGATACCATATCTATTATGGATACTAAGGGATTTATCCCCATCATCCATCCTCATTATATCTAATGGTTAAGATTAAAAGTATTTAATTATTTCACTTATTTTTAAAACTTAAATATCTTTTAAACCGTTAAGTGTTAAACGGAAAAAAATATACCATCGCGACGAGCATTTAATTAGCTTTCTACAGATATGCAATATGATATACTTTTGAAGAAAAAAAAATCGTTTTTTTTTTAAATTTGCGTAAAATATCATATATGATAATAGTGTTTTATCATATATGATATTAGTGTTAAGTTACAAATTATTACAGAATCATATATGATATTGGTTTATATCATATGATATTGGTTTATATCATATGAAATTGGTTTATATCATATATGATAAGTTATATCATATATGATACCAGTGTTACTATCATATATGATATTTAGTATCATATATGATAAATTACGGAAAAAACAAAAAAAAAATAATTTGTCGAAAGTATATCATATAGCATATCTGTAGAAAGATAATTAAATGCCCGTCGTAATGGTATATTTTTTTTCGTATAACGATTGACGGTTTAAAAGATATTAATGTTTGAAAAAAAAGAGGAAATTGGTTTTATGTTTAATGTTATCTATTAGATTAAGATGAAGATGAGTGGTGGAGATTAGTCCCTTAGTATCCAAATAAAGTTTGGTATCCAAATGAACTTAAATCATTATAAAATTATATAATAAAAATAATAAAAGTTTCCATATATAAAAGCGTAATTTCGAAAATTTCCCGCCTAACGTGGTTGATCACTTGCCTCAACGTTTTTTCTTCTCAAAATATTTCGACGCATTATTTTCTTCCCAAAGTATCTCAAGGCCATAGGCTTTTAGTCCTTCAGAAAAGTTTTTTTAGAGCCTTGTTTTTTGGTGGAAACCTAGGGACAAATCTCCACCCTTCATTTAGCTTTGATCTAAGGGTGGGGATTAATCTAAGATTTAATTTGTCAAAACCTATTTTTATGTCTAATTAAAAAAAGAATTTTTTTTAATCGTTCATTTTACTTTCCTTTTTTTCACACAGTGAAATGTGTTTTCACACAGTCGCCATCATCACACCACCGGCCACCTGCGCATTTTCTTCAACTGACCACCACCGTCAGATCCATCCTAAAACCCTAACCACCACAATCACCTCCGTAGCAAACCCCTAAAATTGATTGATTTTCTACTTGTTTTGTTCAAGATCTCTTGTTTGCTTCTCATAATCATCTATAATCATCATCGTAATCCTCATCTACCAAATGCCTCTGCCACGTCATCAAACCACCACAACCGTCCGACCAGATGGATAATGGAGATGTTAATGATGAAGTGTTGTTAATTGATCTTTTGTATCAGAAGGAGGAGGTATGACATGGTGTTTAATTGAATGAGGGGTTTTGAGTATTTTTCTTTCAGTTACGTTTATGAAGCACGTGAGTTGTTGAGAAAAGTTGGTGAGGTAGACGGATGTTCACCGGATGTAGTGTCGCTACACGTTACTGTGTAATATCATCAGCGATATTTTATCACCGGTGATATTTTTATTGTTTTATCACTAGTGAAGTATCACTAGTAATAAACCAATGAAATATCACGTTACTGTGTAATTTTATTAGTGATAATTTATCACCGGTGATATTTTTATTGTTTTATCACTAGTGAAGTATCACTAGTAATAAACCAATGAAATATCACGTTACTGTGTAATATCATCGGTGATATTTTATCACCGGTGATATTTTTATTGTTTTATCACTAGTAATAAACCAATGAAATATCACATTATTATATCACCGTTGATATTTTTATTGTTTTATCACAATAAACCAATAAAATATCACGTTACTGTGTAATATCACCGGTGATATTTTATTGTTTTATCACTAGTGAAGTATCACTAGTAATAAACCAATGAAATATCACGTTACTGTGTAATATCACCGGTGATATTTTATCATCAGTGATATTTTTGTTGTTTTATCACTAGTAATAAACCAATGTACTGGGATGGAAGGCGGGGTTGGTATTTGGGATGGAAGTCGGGGTTGGTCTGAACTGCTGAGGGTGACCCATCTGCTGCTGCTATTGTGACCACCTACCTTCATCAGATTTCAAAGCACTTTCAACTTCAATTCTTCTTTTAGGCGTTTCATCAAACACCTTATCATCACCAATCAGCCTTATGAATCGGTTCGTTTTTAATTGATTTTTTTCAGGGATCGGTTGATTTAATGGTTATTTCTTCCATTTGTGTGTTTATTTCGTGATTTGCAAGGTTAATCTGTGTAGATTTATGGATTTTTTTGTTAGAGTTTGTTGTAGAGAGAGGGTTTGATGTAGAGAGAGAATGTTTGAGATCTGTGTGTTTTGTTTTACAGAAATGAAGGGTAGGTGAGATTTATAACATATTTTTCGTTTTGGTCCCTCAGACTTCTTTTTATAAATTGGCAATTTTAGTCCCTCCGTGTTTTTTATCATTTGATATGGTCCCTCCCAAATGGATGGTCCAGATTGAGCCCTTGGTTTCCACCAAAATACAAGATTCTTTAATAACCGGACTCTTTAGTCCTTTTACCTACAAGTTTTTCAAAATACCTTAAATACCTTTCACTTTTTTTTATTTGTCACTTTTCAAAATATCGTACTATTACTATAGTATTCGTCTCATCTCTTATCATCTCTTCTCTGAAACTATTTATTCGATTTTTACAAAACAAAACAAGATCAAGATATATTTAACCAACCACCCCTTTATTTTTTATAACTGCTTCAGACGTGGCATCTAGATTGTGATCAGCAGGGCCGTCTCATTGATTTCGGTGATCCTGTGCGATAATTATAAAGAAGCCCTCGCAAAAGACGAAAAATCTTCTTGTAAGTAAGTAGTTTATTACTAGTAGTAAAACACGGAAGATATTAATACAAGTATGACATGAATAGTTTTAGTGTGATTATACTTCGAAATAGTTTTATTTATAGGGTGCAAAAAAACGGCTATTTCGTCGTTCAATAAACAACTAAATTTACAAAAAAAAAAGAGAAAAGTTATACATAAAATATGTATGACTCCTTTCTGAAAGAGGATAAACAAACACGTGGACCAAAATAAGAATTGTGTTTATTACTTTTATACCGTATTTATCTTCTCCTACCTCATCTTTATCTTCCCTCCTTTCTCATCTTCTACACTAAGTTTCTTACTATAAAAACATGGTACATGTTTTCCGACGATATCATTTCCAACAATAAACTAAGGTAGTTCCCAACAAACCAAGGTAAACTCACCCGATCAACTGTGGATATTTTTTGTTTCTAAAGTAAATTCTTGGAACCACTTGGTACGATTTTGTTACTGTCTACATAGCAACATTGCAAACAAATGAGGCCCCTCTAAAAGTGTGGCCCTGTGCCACCGCACCTCTTGCACACCCCTATCACTGGCCGTGGTGTTCAGTACATACAAACAAAGAAACAATATGAATCATTGATCTTAAAGAAAAGATCAAGGCTCATACACAATCAGACAAGAGAGAACAATGAAACGGCTGAACAAACTATGTGTGTGAAAATAACAAGACTCGTAACCTAACCTAATGACTCAACAATGCTATAAATAAGCTAATACAAGTTAACAGCCTTGAACTTCTTCCCGTATTGCACTTAAGTCCTCAAAGATTGTAAAACCTGTCAAATAAAGAAAAACAAAGAAATACTCTATAAAATATTTACAACTTACCCCCTTTACCTCTTCAAACATTGCAACCTGAAATAAGTTTATAAGCGTTAGTATATTTCAATACCCCTCCTTAAACTTATTTCTGGTACATGTTAGCCATCTGCAGCATCTCACAAAACCTTTTGTGACTTTTAATAGACAATCCTTTGGTAAACAAGTCAGCAACATTATCCTCAGACTTGATCATATAAGTATTGATCAATCCTTCAGATACTTTATCTATTAGGAAATAGAGATCAAGTTCAAAGTGTTTAGTTCTTTCATGAAACACTAGATTAGCTGCTATCTGAATAGTAGAGCTATTATCACAATTTAAAGGAATATGCAACACAACTTTAACTTATAGATCAGTAAGAATTTTCATAATCCACATCAATTCACATGTAACACTGTTCATAGCCCTGTATTCAGCTTCAGATGAAGACTTAGCTAAAACAGATTGTTTCTTACTTTTCCATGACACTATATTCTCACCCAGATATATCACATAACCAGCAACAGATTTTCTAGTAATTTTGCATTTAGCCAAATCTGAATTAACATATACACACAATTTAAGATTACTATTTTGTTTAAAACATATCCCAGTTCTTAGAGAATTTTTGAGATATCTCAAAACATGAAAAGCAAGTTTAAGATGTGACTCACAAGGAGCATGCATAAATTGACTTAGAACATGAACAACATAATCAATGTCTGGTCTAGTATGAGTAAGATATATAAGTTTCCCAACAATATTTTGATAACAAGTAATATTACTGAGAAACTTATCTTTAACAACAACTTTCTGCTTAACTTTCTTAGATTGATCTGGCATAGGTGACTTAGCTGGTTTACATGCTAACAAACCATATTCAGCAAGTAATTCTAAGCAATATTTCCTTTGATTCAAGCATATACCATTATCTATTTAAATTACTTCTATTCCCAAGAAATATTTAAGCTTACCAAGATCCTTAAATTGGAACTTAGAACTTAAATATTCTTTAAATTTGGATATTTGATTATCATTATTACCAGTAATAATGATATCATCTACATAAACCAAAAGAGCCACAAAAGTTTCATTAATAGACTTAGTGAATAATGAAACATCACTTTTGCTTTAAATAAAACCATTTTCAAACAAAACTTTAGTTAACTTCTCATTCCATTTTCTTGGAGCCTGTTTAAGCCCATATAAAGATTTAGTTAACCTACACACCTTTTTACTATCTTTAGGGAAATATCCCTGAGGTGGAACCATGTAAACTTCTTCATCAAGATCTTCATATAGGAAAGCATTATTCACATCTAATTGATATATAGGCCATTTATAAGACGTAGCAACAGATAAGAGGCATCTAACAGTAACAATTTTCACAACTGGTGAAAATGTTTCCTCATAATCAATACTCTCTTTCTGACTATAGCCTTTGGCCACAAGCCTGGCTTTATATCTCTCAACCTCTCCATTAGATTTATACTTGACTTTCCATAACCACTTAGAACCTATAGTGATTCTTCCATAAGGTAAATCAGTAATTTTCCATGTATTATTTCTATTTAATGCTTCCATTTCTAGATTCATAGCCTCAATCCACCTAGGATTACTGCTAGCCTCAACAAAATTTTTAGGCTCATGAATTTTGTTCAAGTTATTAAAGAACAGAAGTTATCCATAGACAAATTGGCATAACTAACAACAATATAATATAATATTTAAATCTTATATCAAACTTAGCAGGTAACTTATGAGGTCTACTAGATCTATTTAGCTCGGAACTCTCTGGAATACTTTGAAAAAGTTGATTAAATTCTATGTAGTCCTGACCCTCAGATTCATATTCATCTTCATTAAGGGCAACATCAGACTCTATTGATTTTGCCTCACTATTACCTAGATCATTCTGGCTTCCAATACTAGGACTTTTATTTATCACAGAATCTGACTCCTGAGAATGACTGGTAACAGTGGTAGATGTACCAGTGGGTACATCAGCAAACTTATAATCTTTAGGTATGCTACCTCTATCTCCTAGACATACATCTCTCAACTCATCATAGGGTTCATCATACTTGTTCACTACTATGTTAAAAATATTTAAACTATTTAAACCCTGATCTTCGAAAATCAAATCCCCTTTACATAAATCATTTTTAAAAGGGAAAACTGTTTCATAAAATTTGACATCTCTTGAAAACAAAACAGTTTTAGACTCTAATTTGAAAAGTATATAACCTTTTTTTTAAAAGAATAACCAATAAACACAAACTTTTCAGTCCTAGCAGCAAACTTATCCATATTATTAAGCACATTACTAAAACACAAACACCAAAAAGAATTTAAATGATAGATATTAGGTTCCATATTATAAATCATTTCATAGGGACTTTTTCTAGAGAGAACAGAGCTAGGAATCTTGTTAATAAGCTAGGTAAACAGCAGTCAGAATTGACTCATGCCACATGTTCAAAGGTAATCCCCCTTGAAACATGAGGGCTCTAGCTACATTAAGTAAATGCCTATGTTTTCTTTCAGCTATACCATTCTGCTGTGGTGTATACACACAAGTAGTTTGATGAACAATTCCATAAGACTGAATAGAACTTTCAAACTTATGATTTATAAATTCAGTTCCATTGTCACTTCTAAAAATTTTATCAGTTACATCAAACTGATTTTTGATAAGATTAAAAAGTTCAACAATTTTATCAAAAACTTCATCTTTTCCATTAAGCATATACAACCACGCAGCCATGGTATAATCATCTACTATAGTAAGTAAAAACCTATATCCATCCCTACTGTTCACTTTATAAGGACCTTAAACATCTAAGTGAACAATATCACCCAAAGACTTGGTTTTATGCTCACTTAAAGGAAATGGTTCCCTAGTTTGCTTAGCCTTGTAACACACATCACAAGGATGAGTATCATTAACAGAATCCATTTGAACTTTATTTTTAAGCAAAGATAAGACTTGATCAGAGGGATGACCAAGTCTATTATTCCATATGCATTTAGACAGATAACAAGTAGATATAGCACTATTAACAAATTTCCTACCTGAATCAAACAGATAAAGTCCATTATTCTCACTACCAGTCCCCAGGAGGGACTTTTGAAGTGAATCCTGAACAAAACACTTTGATTCATTAAAACATACAAAAAACTTAACATCATTAGCAAGCTTGTGTACAGAAATAAGACTAACTTTGTACCCTGGAACCACCAACACATTCTTTAAAATAATCGTTTCTGTCAATTTAAAATTACCAAAATGCTTAACATGTTCAATAGTTCCATTAGGATGAGACACTAAAATTTTTAGCTTAGAAACATCAATTACATCATATAATGATCAGTAGAAAAAGTCGTGTGTTGGGAAGCACCAGAATCAATAATCCACCCAATGTAATTACTATAAGTACTTATATTGGTATTGTAATTAAAAAACCTACATGCAACAAAATTAATCACATGAACAGAACCAATTATAGTACCTGCAGCACAAGACTATACATCAGTAATATCACCCTAAGATCCAATCAATGCCATAAGCCTATTAATCTGATCAGGAGTGAAAGGAAAAGATTTCCCAGCCCCTTGATCAACACCATTAACCCCAGGACTAGAAGCATTATTAGAAACATTATTAGAGACATTAGATCCTCCAAGATTTCTTTTCTTGACACCTGGAGGATATCCATTATGCTCAAAACATCTATCAATGGTATTACCATTCATATTGTAGTGTTTGTAAACAAAATTATTATTAATATTTCTGTTAAAACTTCTGTTCTGAGTATTTTTGTTACTAGACCAAGTGGTTGGCTTAGCAACAAAAGCAAAAGCAGTACTTTTAACATTACCATTATGAACCAAGCTATTCATATGGGACTTAACCCTAGACAAAGTAGCAAAAGCATATTTAACATCAGGTAAAGGATCAGCAGTTAATAATTGACTCCTAACAACACTGAAAGTGTCATCAAGACCCATAAGAAACTGCATAAGCCTCATAAGAGAATTACAATCTTTTAATTGAGGAGCACTAGCATAACTACAAGAAGGTAGATTGACCAGAGAGTCAAACTGCCTCCACAAACTATTATAGTTATGATAATACTAAGACAATGAAGATCGAGACTGAGTAAGAGAACAAATTTTTAAATGCAAGTTATAGATCACAAATCCATCAATCTTATCATATGTTTCCTTAAATTCGTCCCACACATCTTTAACACTTTTTGAAAAAAATTTCCCTTGATATAATTCATATGAAATACATCCAAGAATCCATGACAAAACAACTGCATTACACCTATCCCATTGTTCTTGAAGAACCTCATCTTCCTCCTCTTTTTCAAAAGTACCATCAATAAAACCCAATTTAATTTTAATATGCAAAGCAAGTTTAAAGGCTGCAGCCCACACTTTATAGTTTTTTGGACCAGTAAGTTTAATAGACATAATTGACTACCCATTAGTAGCAGTAGGGTGTAAGTAAAGTGGGACATTAGTATGAATGACCGTTTCAACATTTTCATCACCCTCACTAGAACTAGTGAGTTTATCACCTTTCTTGTCACCAGACATGATAACACACCAAGAAAGCAACAAAAAACCAACTAAACAATCAAGAAATCCCTTGTGACTCCTCTACACACAAATCTAACAAATACACCAATCAAGAAAACTGAATCAATCCACCAATCACTAACTAGATCCCATCGACACCTAGAGCACCCACTAATAAAACCTAAAAAAACCTTAAAGATAATGAGAGAGTGGTGTTACAGTGTACGCGCTGCAACAAGCAATCAAGAACAGCAGGGATCAAGAAGATCACCATAAAACAACCCAATGCATAGTGGAAAACACACCTGAAACGTTAGTTACAACAGAATAACCAACTGAACAATGAAATTACCTCAAGTTGAAGAAACCCTAATTTTAGACTTTTAGGGTTTTTAAATTAAACTTAATAATAATACAATTAATATCAATTAATTGTATCTAAACCCAATAGAAACCCACAGAACACCAGAAATCAAAAAACCCCCAAAAATTTTAGAAACCCTAAAAATATGGAAAACAACAATTAACCCCCAAAAACCACAATTAACCAACATATTACACAATTAATTCAAAAAGAACTCAATTAACCCATAGATTAGTCAACATCGAATGAAAAACCTTTAGATTTTAAAAACAAGCACCAATAACCATGGGCTCTAATACCATTTTTGATTTTTACAAAACAAAACAAGATCAAGATATATTCAACCGACCACCCCTTTATTTTTTATAACTACTTCAGACTACCACTTCAAATATGGCATCTAGATTGTAATCAGTACATACAAACAAAGAAACAATATGAATCAGTGATCTTAAAGACAAGATCAAGGCTCATACACAATCAAACAAGAGAGAACAATGAAATGGCCGAACAAACTATGTGTGTGAAAATAAAAAGACTCGTAACCTAACCTAATGACTAAACAATGCTATAACTAAGCTAATACAATTTAACAACCTTGAACTTCTTCCCATATTGCACTTAAGTCCTCCAAGATTGTAAAACCTGTCAAATAAAGAAAAAAAAGAAATACTCTATAGAATATTTACAACTTACCCCCTTACCTTTTCAAACATTGCAACCTGAAATAAGTTTATAAGTGTTAGTATATCTCAATACTATTGTGTACTATTTTTTAAAAGTTTATCTTCCATGTCTTTCTCTTAAAAACCACACCTATTACTAAA
This sequence comes from Glebionis coronaria, assembly GCA_025667525.1. Classification (NCBI taxonomy): domain Eukaryota; kingdom Viridiplantae; phylum Streptophyta; class Magnoliopsida; order Asterales; family Asteraceae; genus Glebionis; species Glebionis coronaria. Next base: position 1,123,943 of record JANFOE010000122.1, on the reverse strand, counting down.
CAAAAACACATTCCCTAAAAACCACCACGCTAGAAAAGAAATGACCCAATATTAAATCTCACGTTGAGATCATGCCGAAAAACCACTACAATTAAGAAACCACCAAAATCTCATGACGTTGTTGTCTGGTATGTACCAATGTCGTTGAAAAGTTAACAAAAACCACCATTGGACACCACCGGTGACGGATCTAACCGATTTGTCACCAAATCTAACCGGTTTACAACTGCAGTGGTGGTTTGGTGGTATCAACAACGGTAGATTATCTCTTGTCAAGATCGTTGGAAAAAAGGAAACTAAGATCTGTCAATTGTTCGCAGCGCGTGTTAGCGCGTGACGATCCATGTGGTGGTTTGGTAAACGGGGTTATGATAGGACCGAAATATATTATATTTATTTAGAGAATATTTGTTTAGGAATGTCTTTATGCTTATTTAGAAATGTGTATCGTGTCATAATAATGTCTTTATGTTTGGCTTGTTTAGCAAGCTATGTTATTCGGTTATATATACCAAAGGTGTCAGAATAATAAATCAAACAATAAAGTTATGCAAATAAATGTCTATGGTTTTCTCATCTTCTTCTTAAGGAGCTAGCATCACGCTTGAAGGCATGTCTCGGGTAGTATCAATTGGTGCTTTTATTGAGAGCCCTCAACTTGTTGAGGGTTTTTGATTTAGGTTTTCAATTAAAAATAATATATTGTTCATCGCGGCGACATTGTTCATCACGACACTATTCAACGGGGAACTATTCATCTATGTCATGTTCATTGGCACTATTCATCCACGACACTGTTCATCCAGATACTATTTATTGTTCAGCTGGCACTCTTCAGCGTGTTATTGTTCATCCGAAAAAAAAATTATGGCGTCGGACGAGAGCGATCAGGAGGCAGAAAAAAATTATGGCGTCAGACGGGAGCGATCATGAGGCACTATCCAGTCTCTTGAAAAAAGGTACGGTGACCGAATATGAAAATTAGTTTGTGACACTTACAAGTCGAATAACAGAAATTTCTGAATCTTTACTTATATGTTATTATATTACTAGACTTAAACCGTCTCTACAATGTTTACTCTTGAGATCAAAGCTCACAACTTTAGATGAAGCTTTTTCGTTATCCCGTGCAACGGAAGCACGCTTCACGAACCTATAACTCTCGGAATTGTTGAGGTCGAATCCTGCAACTTTAGGAGAAACTTTCTTTCGTGCTCGTATAATGTAGTCTCGTTATGAGGGAATTGAGGAGAATGTGCAAGACATTAAGGAGGAGGAAGTCGTTAATATTGTTTGTCATCAAGTAGTTATGAAAAATCTTTTCAAGATCTTGACCGACTGAACATTACCTATCATTGATCTCGTCTCAAAAAAGGAATCGAAATACAAATACAACAAAGCCTACCTGATACCTTAATATAAGATCAAGATGCCATGATTTTCTTCATCATCTGTGGCTCTTCGATTCATAAACAAAAGAGAAGGATTAATGGTTTGTTCATAGTTATGTTAACAAGATTAAATGAAAGCGAGTATCGGATTTGAGATGTATTTGTGTGGTGTTTTGTTTTTGAGATGGTTTCGGTGATACGATGTACACAAGCCAGCGAGTGAAAAACTTTAAATTGATGAGCATAAAAGATTGAATGGAGGTATAAGGTTGGATGAGTATGGTGTTGAATGCAAAGAAAGGTTAGGGAGATTGCTTTTGATGAATATGCATACAAATTTAAAGTTCGATTATAGCAAGATAGTTCGATAAAATAGAGGTCCTAATGTTACCTACTCAATCGTCCATATAATTTCTTAAAAAAATATACATGTATTTGTTAGAGTCATTTAAGGAAAAAAAAGTCGCCAACCACCTCATATGTCACCATATTAGTTTGCATAGAAAATATTGAACAAAAGTTAGTATTAACAAAAAAAGGTAATTTGTATTGGTCCAAATTGAAGATCTAAATAATAACTCCTTCACACATTTTCCATATCAAAATCGATATATTTGAAAATTTGTAACTTAAACTATGAGAGACAAAGTTTAGAACTTATTAAAGCTTTTAAGTTTTGTTTTAACTAACTAAAATCACCTTATTGACTTCACTAAATCATTATCATCAAATTTTAAATAACTAACACTCAAACACACCATATGTGCAACACACTAGTATAAAGTTATACAATACTCATAAAAATCATTCAATTTTTTACAAAGACTAAGCCCGATGCAACGTAGGGATATAAACACCTCGACATATAATAGAGAATACACAAATAATTGTAGGTTTATATATATCATAACAATTATTAAAAACCCTAATATGGATAAAAGCACATACAACGGAAGTAAATTAAACAAGATCATAATTTAACACAATTATAATTAATCAAGATTAGGGTTACATACCTTTATCCTAGCAAGATCTACAAGACAACGGAACGGTCACCGGTAAAGATAGATCACGAACACCACCAGGATATAGTCTAAAGTAAGACTATATCACGATCTTGTACACACGTAATACGGCGAGTTAATCGTGAGTTTAGCACGAACAAACCGAGCTTCCAAGTCTATGGAGGATCTACCCAACAACCCTAGAGAGGGGCTAGGACTAGATCTACGATAGCTTAATTGAAGAACAAAGAAGAACCCTAATATGGAGTGTTTGACCGGCGGTTTTAAGAGCAAGAGAGAGGAGAGGAGTAAAAAATTATGACACCTTGGGTTTGTTTATATAGCCCTTGGAAAAACTTTTCCTCCAAGGTTTAAACAAATTTAAGGTAACAAAATATTTTCCCTTCCCTTTGGTCTCCTATAGCCGGCGGTTTAACAAGCCCACAGGGGGGTTTACGGAACTTTTCCAACTCCTTCTTTTAGCTTCTTTTAGACTCTATAACGGTCGTTTAATACTTAACTTTTAATTATTTAACGATCGTTAGTTTAAGCTTTGGTTTGATTTAATAAATATAATAAATACATTTAATAAATAAATTAACCCTTTAAGTAATGTGTACAATCCCGTGATCTTGAGTTCGATCCTATCACACGACTATCGATTTTAAGTCCATAAATTTTCAGCTCCCACTTGGACAAAGTTCAAATATCGTGATCACACTGACTAACGTCTAGTTACACTAGAAATGTCACTAGTACAACTCGAGTAAGGTTTCCTGGACAAAACCTTTTAATGATATATAATCATTATTATTATCCTTTCATTTCAAATACAACGTTAATAAGGATATGGATCTCAGTCATTCCTTTCATTAACTATTCTGTTTCTCGTTTACGGATATAGCAAGATTACCAAAACACATTTGGGTGTGGCCACACAAACATCTTACTACTCCCCCGAGGGGCCGAGCTGTATTTATACTTCAAAAATAATTTGAAGGAAACAAATCACATTTTGACTACAAGCAAAATACATGAACTTCGCAAAACTTATGAAAATAACCCTTATAACTACTAGTTAAGTTTAGCGTTAAGTTACCTTACAGAAATGCACTACATTCAATGCAATTTTCTGGTATCTCAGGTCTAAGGATAGCTATTTATGATTTACTTAATGACAAAGATCCATAAAGTAAAACCATATAGTTGGGATAAGTCCAATATTCGATCCATCAAATATCATCCAAAATTGACCAATATACTTTCAAGTATATTCTGTCACCATCTTGAATTGTCTTAGTTTAATAATACTCCCATATTATTAGAGCAAAAGGTGACACGAAGAGCAAAGCGCTCTTCACTTGTGACACCTCAGCGCCACGTCACACCAACTAACCAAAACAAAAAACCAACTAAACACCCCCACACTCACAACTAGTCTCTCTTCTCTTCACTTGGATCCCACCACACACCATTTTATTTCTTTTTTCGTTTTTCACAAAAATTAAAATTTTATTTCATAAAATTAAAAATTACAAATACTTCAAATAAAAATACAAATACTTAAAAAAAATACGGAAAAAAAAACAATACGGAAAAAAAAAATACAAATACGAAAAAAAAAACATCCTAATCATCGACTGCATATTTTGCCGCGATTTTTGCCTGTATTCTTTCGATAATCGACTTGTTCGGTTCAGGATAATTGTCGGTTCTGATCGAGAGAAACTCCATCTCTTTGAACTCTAATTCAGCAACGACTTTAGCTTTCTCGGCTTCGGCTCCAGCTTTCCTCGAGTAGTACATGTCTTTACCGGCATTTATTTTGTGGAGTAAAGCCTCGTTTATTTCTCCCTTAGAAGTGGTCGAACCACTACCCGTGCTGCTGCCAGTTGTTTCTGATCGAGTCTTCTTGGCAGGTCTCTGTTTGCCGGCTGGTCGAGCTCGAGGATCTGGACCGAATACGGAGGTATGATCATTTTCGTCTAGACCCTCGGGTGCGTCCCATTTTGAGTAGTTTTTAAGCACCCTCCACACATGGTCAAGCGTAAATTTTCTCCACCTGTTACAAGCCGAAAATTCAAGTTTTGCAGCATGAATCACGTCATCTTCGTTTTGACCGCTTTTCTTGTTAAGACCTTTGAAGATAGCGTGAAACTTTTGAACATCGGGGTGCATCCTTGACCATTTCCCGGTCAACATATTCTTGGTACGATGATTTGCGTTACGACCATTGAAATCGTCATAAATCGTGTTCCAAAAATACTCTTCAGTTTGATCAGTCCCCCGATCTTTGTCTTCTGAAACGCCGACCCAACACTCGGCCAGTATGACCTCCTCAGCAGGTGTCCACCGTTGGGGTGTCGACTCCACCAAAACATTAGCTTCGTCATCGATGTCGTCTTCGTCGGCGGACAAATCAACCGGGATAGATTTTTTTGACCCCCGTTTTCCTTTACGAACTACTACTTTTTTTTGTGGTGGAGGTTGCGGTGCTGGTATTTTGAATTGTGTTTTAGGGACTTGTTGACTTTGAGATGGATTAGGATTAAACTGTGATTGATTAAACTGAGATGGGTTAAATTGAGATTGTTGCAAAGCTAGTAGTTGATTATAGTAGATTTGTTGGGGTGACAAGTTTGGAAAGTATTGATGCGAAAATGGTGGGAGGGTTGCGAATTGACTGGAGCCTTGGCCGGACTGCGTCGCCGGAGAAGAGGACGACGATTGATTCGGATCCGTGCTTTGGCTAAGAAGTTGCGAGTAGGAGAGGTAATCGTTTGGGAAGTTTGACATTTTATTTATTGTAGGTGTAAATTTGTGAATGTATTGTGTGTGAATATTGTGAATATAGTGTGTGTGTATATTGTGTATAGATAGAAAAATAAATAAATTAAAATTTTTTTATATATGTTACCGTTTCACAACGGTATAAACATGGGGCCCACATTTTCTTCCTTTTCACCTTCGTTGAAACGTGGCGAAAAAGGGCGGCGAAGAGGACCCCCGGTGTCACGGCGAGCACCGGCGAGGGTGCCACCTAGGACCGGCGAACCCCCCTCGCCGTGACACCGTTTGCTCTTAATCGACAACGGACATTTAGAAACATCATAATTCTCATGGATTAAAATATTTAAAATAGGATACAAAATCAAATAACATAAAAATAAACGAAATCCAATCTTTATTTCATCAATTCAATAATGTCTTACATCATTTATCCAAATACTAATCAACAGATTTATTGCATAAATTCGCTAGCTAGTTGCAGCCCAATAGCCTTGGCATGCTTAACTACCTTTGGCCTAGATAAAGCCTTAGTAAAAGGATCAGCTACGTTATCATCTGTGTGAACTTTTATTAATTTTATTTCTCGAGCTTCCACTTGTTCTCGAACGTAGTGATATCTACGTTTAAAGTGTCTGGCGCCTTTCATGACTCCAGGGTCATTGGCGAATATTATTGCAGCAGAATTGTCGCAATATATATCAATAGGTTCTTTAATTGAAGGCATCACTCCAAGATCTCCAATAAACTTCCTAATCCAAACAGCCTCCATTGCAGCTTCTGAAGCGGCCATGTACTCTGATTGAGTTGCATGCATAGCAATGGTTTTCTGCTTACTGCTCTTCCAGTCAACTGCTCCTCCATTGATGACAAACACGTAACCCGTCTAAGACTTCGTATCGTCTTTATCACATTGCCAGGACGCATCACAGAATCCTGTTACATTCAATTCTGTGTCTGGTTTACCCCCGAATACCAAAAACATATCTTTCGTACTTCTCATATACTTTAGAATATGCTTAACAGCAGTCTAGTGGAACTTTCCTGGATTCTGTTGGTATCTACTGACCAAGTTCAGAGGAAACGCCACATCAGGCCTTGTGCATCTTACAGCATACATCATGTAAGCCACCTCTTCGGGTGTTGATGCATCTTTCTCATGACTTAACTCATGCTTAACCTCCATCGGTTGAAAACCTTTCTTAGAGTTATGCATGTTATACTTCTTCAATATATTATCAATATAAGCATCTTGACTAAGACCAATTAACCGTCTACTCCTATCTCGATAGATTTTAATTCCCAGAATATATGCAGCATCTCCCAAATCCTTTATAGAAAAACATTTCAAGATAATCCTTAACTTCCTAAAGTCTTGGAATGTTACTTCCCATGATTAATATGTCATCGACATATAAAATTAGGAACACTACATTACTCCCACTAGCGTTGCGATATACACATGGCTCATCATGATTTTGAATAAATCCGAACTTTTTGATTTCTTCATCAAATCGCTTATTCCATTGACGTGATGCTTACTTTAAACCATAAATAGATCTTTGAAGTTTACACACGCGCTTTGGATATTTAGGATCAACGCACCCTTCCGGTTGTTACATATAGATGTCTTCATCTAAGCGACCGTTCGAGAAGGTAGTTTTAACATCCATTTGCCATATCTCATAGTCATAGTATGTTGCTATAGCTATGAGAATCCTAATAGCTCGTAAGTCTGCTACAGGAGAAAATGTCTCCTCGTAGTCTACGCCAAAAGTTTGAGTAAAACCTTTAGCTACTAGACGTGCTTTATAGGATTGTATTTCACCATCCATGTCAGTTTTCTTCTTGTAGATCCACCTATTTTTCACTACTTTAGCATTTTTTGGTGCATCCACAAGAATCCAAACATCGTTGATTTCCATGGACTTCATTTCCTCATTCATCGCAACTATCCATTTTGACTTTTCTGGATAAGACATTGCGGATCGATAGTTAGCAGGTTCACCAAGATCCCCTACTTCCTCCTCATCATCCTCTATGTAAAGACATAGTTTGTCTGGCGCACGTATGGTTCTTTGAGACCTATGTGGAGGAATTAATTCCAGTGGAACTCCCAGACTTTCTGGTTCTACAGGAATTTCTTCCCTAGTATTTTCAGAAGGCAATGTATCTTCTTGAATTTCTTCAAGATCATAATCTCTCCCACTGATTTCTTGATTTACAATATCACTTTCAAGGAAGTCTCCATACCGAGCAACAACTACTTTGTTCTCAGCCGGATAATAAAAGTAGTAACCCATAGTTTCCTTAGGGTAACCTACAAAGATACATTTTACTGAGCGTTGTTGGAGTTTATCTCTAGAGTCACGTTTCACATACGCCTCACAACCCCAAATTTTCAAATAAGACAAATATGGCTTCTTGCCATGCCATAGTTCATATGGTGTCTTATCAACCTTCTTTGTGGGAATCATATTCAGAATACGAACAACAGATTCAAGAGCATAATCCCAAAAGGATAATGGTAAAGTTGTAAGATTAAACATAGATCGCACCATATCTAATAATGTACGATTTATCATTTCAGATACACCATTTTGTTGTGGAGTATATGGAGAAGTAAGTTTCTGAACAATTCCATTCTCACTTAAATAATCTTTAAACTCTTGATTTAAATATTCACCACCTCGATCAAAACGAAGAGCTTTAATCTTCTTTCCTAGTTGTAACTCTACCTCTGCTTTAAATGTTTTGAATGTTTCAAATACCTCATGTTTATGCTTCAGTAAATAAACATAACCATAACGACTATGATCATCCGTAAACGTTAAGAAGTAGCTAGCGCCTTTTTTTGACACATGTCTAAGTGGTCCACACACATTAGTATGTATCAAACCAAGTAGTTCAGTAGCTCTTTCAATATTGCTATAAAAAGGTTTCTTGGTCATCTTTTCAGAGATACAAGACTCACATATATCAAATGATTCATCATTGATATTTTCCAAAAGACCTTCACGTTGAAGCTTTTGTATGCGAGTCTTCCCAATATGGGCAAGTCTATAATGTCAAAGATAAGAAGAGTTCTTGTCTTACTTTCTCTTCTTATTCATGCTAAAAACAGAATTATTTTTCCTCTTGGAATTATTATCATGCATGTTAATTTCAAAAACACCATTCACAGAAATTGCATCAAAATAGAATAAACCATCTTTGAAAACAGAAATTCTGTTATTATCAATTGTGTGATTAAATCCAAGATCCAACATACAAGAAAAGGAAATGACACCCCTAACAATTGAAGGTGCATAATGACAATTATTTAAAAACAGTACTAAACCCGAAGGTAAAACTAGTTTAAATATTCTTATAGCTTCAACCGCTGCTTGTGCGCCATTACCCACTTGCAGAAATTGTTCCCCATAGGAAAGCTTCCTCTTCAACTCAAATCCATGCAGGGTATTACAAATGTTAATACCACATCCCGTATCATATACCCAGGAGTTTGATTTGTATGCAAGATTAAATAACTCTATCATAAATAAGTTACCTGAAGATGCTGCAGCAGCTAGCTCAGCCTTCTTCTTATGTTCTTGCAACTCATGGAGGAAGAGAGAGCAATTCCTCTTCCAGTGTCCAGTCATTTTGTAGTGGTGACAAGTCTCATCTTTCTGAGATTGACTCTTCTTGACAAAGTTCTGCTTTGGTTTTGATGGAGTCGCAACTTGCTTGCTCTTATCAACCTTGCCTTTGCCTTTCTCCTTCTTATTCACTTACGGTTTTGGTTTAGTCACTCTACCCTTTTGCACATAAAGTACTTGAGGAGTAGCAGTGAATGCCTTATCTTTCAACCCCTTTTCAAAGTCAATGAGCATTGCATGCAGATCATTAACCGTCTTCCCCGTGCAATGCATATTATAGTTATGAACGAAATCATTGAAGTCCTTATTAAGGGACCTATTGATCAAGTTTATAGCCATATTATGATCATAGGGTTGTCCTAGTGCGATGAGTTGTTCCATATAACCCCTCATTTCCATATAATAGGTACTTACGGACTTTCTAGGAGCTTGCTTGCAACTATGTAGAGCATCAACCAAATCATAGATCTCTACAACTTGCAGCGTTTCATACACAGCCTTGAGTTCATCAAGCATTCGCTGAGGTGAGAATAGCTCATACTTCCTTTGAAGTGATGAATCCATTCTCCCTAACATTACAGCAGCCACCTCATGGTGCTTCTTAACGTTAGCAGCGTGTTGAAGCCTTTCCGCATCAGATGCTCCTTCAGCAAGATCCTCCGGAAAAGGAGTAGTCAAGATATCAATAGTACCGGCTGCTCTTAGAACAATTCTTAATGAGCGATACCAGTAATTGAAATTAGGGCCAGTAAGTTCAGGCCGTTCAAAGAAAGCTTTAAACGTCGAGCTTATTGTCAGATTGTTTTCGGGTTGAGCCATTTCTACAGAAATAAGTTCAAACATTAGTATTTTTTATAATACAATTCAAGAAAATAAAATTACTCCGATAATAAAACCATAGTATTTTCCTTGAAAAACTAGAATCCATATTGACATAGATTCATCACATCAGTTGATCTGCTAGTGACAAATGTATTCAACATAATAACTTGTCAAACAATAATTGACAAACAAATTTGCAATTTCTAGATATGTTAGGGATTTACATTGCCAAAATCATTTGCATTGTAAACATGTTTCATCCCTACTTTACGCCTTAAGTTTCCAGTTCTTACTGAGTAACTTAATTAAGTCGACTAATCTAAATAACGTAAAACCTTCATGTGCAATCTTATTCAGTCATGATGTTTTCTCTCCATTACAACATCGTCCAATATCTTATATGACGACAATTGTAACTTCAAGTGTTCGTTAATTAGATGGCATATGACTTAAATTTTATGGTATAGATTTTGGTGTCAAAATCATGTATTAAGAAGCATGCATACATCTCCATAACATAAGTTTAATAAAAAACGTTTAGTAAACTTTTTTGTGAGACTAAAATTTCATCATATATTTGCAAGTTGAGGTATTGGTTAAACCAATTAAAGATTTTACACACAACTAAATTTCACACCGTACTTTTTCTAGAACGAAGCTAAAGCACAAAGCAATAACCTTATTCATTATGTTTCGGATGTGAATTAATGCAGTTAAATCAACCTTAAATAATTATACAAATAACAACCGTAGGTAATTCCAATTTTGACGCACAGGCGAGCCGAGAATTCGGTCAGCGCTGAAGCATAACACCTCCTTCCTTAACCGGGTACATGACCAGCGGTGCGTTATACCCACTTTATAGTTTGTCAAAATTGTAGGCCGTTAAGTTGCTATTGAAATTCTAATCAACGCAAATCATATGTAATTTAGATCTAAAAAAAATTCATTAATTTTGATAAGATTTAGTCCATATTATTTTTCTTAAAAAAACTACCATTGTTTACAACATACAATATAAAAACGCATGAAAACAAGTAGTACAAAAAAAACTAAATCAAATAGCCACATGCATAACAATTTATTCAAAGAACATCAAATTTAGGGTTTTTATAAACATAAAAAGTCATCCCTAATTTTAAAACTTTGAGTTAAATAAAGCAAATAGCACTCAAAATTATATTATCCGTAAAAAAACATGCATGTTTATTACGGATCTCCCACATTCTCTTAACAATTAAAAAACTACGGATCGTAACCACACATGACATAACAATTAATTCATGCAAAACATCTAAAGTTAATTACCATGTAATTTTAGGGTATACAAATATTTTTTTTATATAAAAAATTCGGTAATAGCCGATTTTTAAAAACAATTAAAAAAACAAAACCCTAATTTTTAAAAAACCTAAAAAACAACATGTAATTTTTAACACAAATCAATATTAGTTAAAAAACTTTAGATCTTGATAATTATAATCATGTTAAAACGGCTCTCGATGCCACTATAGGTTTATATATATCATAACAATTATTAAAAACCCTAATATGGATCAAAGCACATACAGCGGAAGCAAATTAAAAAAGATCATAATTTAACACAATTATAATTAATAGGGTTACATACCTTTATCCTAGCAAGATATACAAGACAACGGAACGGTCACCGGTAAAGATAGATCACGAACACCACCAGGATATAGTCTAAAGTAAAATTATATCACGATCTTGTACACACGTAATACGGCGAGTTAATTGTGAGTCTAGCACGAACAAACCGAGCTTCCAAGTCTATGGAGGATCTACACAACAACCCTAGAGAGGGGCTAGGACTAGATCTACGATAGCTTAATTGAAGAACAAAGAAGAACCCTAATATGGGGTGTTTGGCCGGCGGTTTTAAGAGCAAGAGAGAGGAGAGGAGTAAAAAATTATGACACCTTGGATTTGTTTATATAGCCCTTGGAAAAATTTTCCTCCAAGGTTTAAAAAAATTTAAGGTAACAAAATCTTTTCCCTTCCCTTTGGTCTCCTATAGTCGGCGGTTTAACAAGCCCACAAGGGGGTTTCCGGAACTTTTCCAACTCCTTCTTTTAGCTTCTATTAGATTCTATAACGGTCATTTAATACTTAACTTTTAATTATTTAACGACTGTTAGTTTAAGCTTTGGTTTGATTTAATAAATATAATAAATACATTTAATAAATAAATTAACCTTTTACGTAATGTGTGCAATCCCGTGATCTCGAGTTCGATCATATCACACGACTATCGATTTTAACTCTATAAACTTTCAACAATGGCTTCAATTACATGGTAAAGTCTTTGACCACATCCAAATGATTAACTTTTTGTACTTAACATATCTATCAATCACAACATTTCATTGTTTTAATTTATGTTTATATACTACATACCATATCTATCATTCACAACGTTTAAAGGTATGTTTTTCCAATTTCAATGTCGTAGATGGTAGTACGTACAAAAGCAAGAGATAATCAAGATAATTTCATTAAATTTATTGCAACACAATTATAAAATGCTCCGTTAATATCATTTGACTTTGATCCCTGAAAATATAGACTTATCAAATAAAAGTTACATGTTCCTTTTAGCATTTATTCATGCATCCATAAGGATCTTCATCAATTAGTCAATTTGCTCACTTCGATTTGCCTCAAAAGTTAAAGGCGACAAACATTTGTAAGGAAAATGGATTCTCGACTAAGCTACGGCTAAAGCAAATCACATCCATAATTTCATATAGGATAGACTTTGGAAATGGATTCTCGACTAAGCAAGGGTGTGTGTTGTATCACCAGCATTTCATATTATTAATTAACTAGTAGAAAAACTGTTTTTTAAAACGGTTAAAATATACTATTTAAAACGGTTTTGAACCGTGATATAGGTAAACGTATAATATTGAGTATAATGCAGTTCGTTTTTTCTCAGTTCTTGCTAATAGAAAGTCCAACCAATATCGGGTTTTTAACTGTTTTTGGTTGTTAATCTTGTTTGGATATTCTATTTGCTAATTCAACAAAGCCTTGCAAAACGGAAAAATATTACCTACTTATATGTAAAACATTTTGCAAATACCAAGTTTTTATTCAAGTAATATTCAAAATATAAAATATGAAACTTAAAGGACTGAAAATGTAAATTCTAGGAAAGATAAATGCTTGAAATGTAAATTCTAACAAATCTAGGGACTAAAAGTGTAAATCTGTTAACTAAAAGGATCAAATATGCAAAATTTATAACCAACTAACCAAAATGTAACAACTTAACAACTTGCTAACTGAAATTAACAAATTTCAAAACTACAAGGGCTTAAAAATTGCAAACCCTAAAAACTTTGAAGTTTAGCCAAGTTTAGAATCTGTTTAAAACATCAAGGACCTAAATGCAATTTCAAGAACTATTTAAGCCAAAAACGGGTTTAGGATGAAAATAAGCTCGTTTGAGCTTATTACTTAACCAAATTCAATTAAACAAGTTGCAAAACGTTTCAAATCCAAAATAAGCTACGTGTGTAAAAGGATTTTGGCTAAAGTTGCAAAATAAGCAAATGAGAACTTATCAATAAGCTTAAAATAAGCTATAGCAAAAACTAGACAATCACAACTTGATTTTCTTAATGAAACTGATTAAGCTACTCAAGAGATGAACGGGAAATCAAACTATAACATTTTTCATCAAGTAATAAGCTAGGAATTTGAATTAAGCTGAAAATGGGCTTATGTTGACCAACTTATTTTTCAAAAAGCTGAAACTTTCAAAAATCAAGTAACTCTATGTTTTAAGTGGATTTGTGAAGAAAAATGGCCATGTTTATGAAAAGGATAAGGAGATACAAATTTTCAGTTTCCATTTACAGAAACATGCTTTAACTTTGCTTATCTGATTTATGCTTATTCCTATTTGCTTATTGTAAACTGTAGAGAATGCTCTTGGAATCTAAGTCTATATGATATAAGCTACAACTGAGAACAAATTTGATACAATTTCATCAAGAATTGAATGAATTCTAGCCAAATCAAAATGACAAGTTCTAAATGATAAAACTGAATGAAATCAACCCAAACTTTTTTAATGCCATTTGCCTGTTTGACTTACTAAATGACTTGTAAATGACTTGGAACACTTTATTACCACCTATTAACTGCAAATGAACTCTAACAAGCCAAAACTCAATTCTTGAAAACTCTTTTTAAGCTAATCCCAAACACTCCTTTAACTGATTTATATGAAAATTTATGAAGACTATTTGATTTTGAAATTGTACTGAATGAAATTCTATAGCAAACCAGACTCAGTGATCAAAATGAAATGTTTGAAAGAAGTATGCAAGTACTTATCACTACTAGAACTTCAATTAAGGTACAAGGCTAAAAATGACTGAATTAAGCAATGAGCTAGAACTTAATCCAAATCAAAGAACAAGTAAACAGAATTAAGCTACAAGCAACCAAAGATCAAGCAATTAGCAAATCTAAACAACTTTTATCATGCAGACATCAAGATTACACTAAGAAAAATAGCATGCATTTGACTTTTTCAGTGGAACAAAAATAAGAGCTTAAAACCTATTGTAGTAAACCACTGAGAAGAAGAGGAACGCTGAGCTCTCTTAGCCTAGTGATAACCACCACCTTATCACTAGGACAACAATCAATCAACAAGAACAGCTAACAATCAACAGTCATCATCAAACTGCTTGAAAACTTCAATGGAACTAGTTCTGAACTGGAATATCAACAAAATGCTCTCAGACTTCTTCAAGGTCAGTTATGATCAATCTATGATCATAACAAACACAAAACAGCAACACAAGTATCCAATAGCAGCAGGAAATGAGCAATAATATGAAGAACAGTTTTGGCGGGAAAGGATGAATTCAAATTTTATTAATGGAAAATGGTTACAAAGTTGTTAAAAGGTAAGTAACTAACTAACTAACTCAAGAGTTTGTCAGACTCTTGAGTAGTTAGGGTAGAAGGGAAGGAAAATTGAAAGGAAATTTAGAAGTGTGTGTTTTTACAAAACTAAGCTACTAGTACAAATGAGGCCCTATCAATCTATTTATAGACTTGAGGAAGATGGTTGTTGGGGTTGGTGACGTGTCAGGACCAATCCCAGCTCTCCACGTGGACAATTCTGCATAATTGCATTTGCAGGGATGAACAATGATTTGGGCTTTTCTTCAATAATTGATTTCATGTTAATTGACTTGTACCATTGTGTTCGTCTCTTCAAAATGATCAATTTTGGTGTTGACATCTTTTCATGAAATGGATTGTAGCTTAAACGCGATTCTGGCAAATATTTTTGATGAAGAAGATGCCACGTGTCATCACATGAATGGCTGAATAAGTATCACACGGATCATACTGTTGAGATCTTTTCATTTAATATGGCGGCTGAGTGGGAATTAATTACTCAATCCGTGTGATTTCTTTTCTCTCTTCTCATTGGTTGAAATGGTTTCACATGGATCATGCTAGTAAAAATCTTCCAAACTTGGCAGAATTAGTCCCTATACTTTGGTAGATTGCATTTTTGAACTAGCAGCTTCATTCTTTTGACATATTTGGTCCTTCAACTTTCATTCTTGAACAAAATGGTCCTTTGACTGAGTTGACTTGAGAGTTGACCAAGTTTGACTTGAATCTTGACTTTCACAATATTTGCACTTTAGTCCTTCAACTTTGGCAGTTTGTCAAGATAGGTCCTTGTACTTCAAAGTCTTGTCACTTTTGATCCTTCTTTGTCCTTTTCATCCATTTGAGCTTGATTTTTCTTTGTTTGCTTGAAAATGTATCCTTTTCCCTACACAAGTGTACACAAACACAAACATACCACATAACAATGTTTTTGCCAAATAAATTGGTATTTTGCTTCATGTTTTAGGGTTATTTGTTGATAAAAGGATATGAGTTTAAGCTCATATCAAAATCCCCTACACTTGAACATTGTCATGTCTTCATGCAATATTATATATTAAAGCTCAAATTTACATTTCCCTCATAATTAATCCTCCTTGGCCATATGAGATGCATCTACATTACTCTAAACTAAATGATGCATGATTTTGACTTTTAATAATGCAATGAACAAAATACAATTCTATCTACATCTTTTTGATTTTTCTTGAAATGGTTTTGATGGAAATAACCCATACCAAGCTTAAAAATGGGATCATTGCATTCACAAGTAAAAAGTGCATCAACTTATTCATGACAATTAAATGTGGAACCGGTTATTATTTGAGCAAATTGCTTGTGGGCAAATTTGTCATTATTCAAGTGGGAAGTATAAGAAATGTAAAATCCAAAAATAAGGAAGCACGGTTTTAATCCTAAGTAATCCTCTCATCCATTACTTGAAAAACCGCTTACAATTAATATAAGTCCGTTTCAAGAGTAATAAGTCATTCGCCTTATGTGTAAAATCTTCATGTCATGCTTTCATAAGTAGCTACACACTCGCTAGGGAAAAAAAATAAAACTCACGCAATAATTTACATCCGCCATCTTTTTGAGACCTTGGATCTTCAACCCCGCAACCCGTCAAGGTAATACTGGATTGGAGCAATCTATTGAATCCCCGCAACCCGTCAAGGTAATATTGGAACTCAATAGTCACTATAATTAACACCACACTGCCCCTCTTGGGAGTCTTGCATTATTATTTTTTTTTCTTTTTCTTTTTTTTTTCTAGCCACTCATTTTTTTTCATAAGCCGCTCTTATTTTTCTTTATTCCTCACGAAGAAATTTGAAAAGAAGAAAAGGAAAAACACCCGCTAAATATGGAGCATGACATAAGTCTAGTACACATAAAACGTGCTAACTTAGATTCTTAAGACGTACTCATATCAACCATAAATGATTAGTCAAAAATGCATAAGAGATTACAAACCAATTAAAACCGTACTTGATTATTTATTAACAATTATATACATGCGAAGAAATTAGAGGCAAAGAAGAGAAGGGTTTAGCCACAAGTAATTATCATGAAGTCTATCTAGCCCTTTTACACTTGCTTCAACTCTATCATTTCCCATTCTCCACAAATTTAAAATCTCAAATAATGAGATTGGTGGATGCTTAGCCTAATAAACCAATAAAGGACTACATGGTTAAGGATACTAGCTAGAGAATGCTAAAATTAGCAAACTCGGGTTGAGTCAAAATATCCATGGCGGGCCTAATATGTCAAAGAAGTCTAAACTTGTTAAAACCATGTTTTATTATATTTTTTTTCTTTTTATATCTTTTTGATGAAAAATAAAAGAAGAAATATATACAATGCAAATGTGTTATGCAAAATGATTGATGCAAAAATTATGAATGCCTATTTTTGGTGGCCAAAGTAGATCAAAAATTTGAAAAATGTTAAAAATTCAATTTTCCATGTTATCATGCAAGACAATGACAAGTTCTAGGTAAGGTCACTTCGATAGAAGACCCCCCTACACTTAAGCTAAACATTGTCCTCAATGTTTAAGAGCATGGAAGTATAAAAACTTCCCCTACACTTATGACAATGAATAGACTTTGCTTAACCCAAGTTAAGGAAAGGACAACTATTAGTGAAATCATGTTTAAGCACAAGGGGTCAATGAAAAATCACTATAGTAACGAAGTGAACCAGATACAAGGGCCTCCTCCATAAGCTCCAAAGCATGAAATGAGTGAGCAACCCTACAAACAATCATGAAGACAAAAGAAGGTCTCCCCCTACACTTATCTCCAAGTCTATACCTTTATTTCTAACCTACAACACTCTAAACCTAGTTATACGATGCTTGAGTTAATGAGTCTCTAGCTCGACTCGTCCCTCAATGAATTAATTCATGGGGAAAATGGGGACCTCTTGGACCATTTCAATGGAAATGTCCTCCCCAAAATAATGTTTAACACGGTGACCATTCACTTTAAAATTTGGACCATCGGGTTGGGACAACTCAAGAGTTCCATATGGAAACACTTGAGCAATAGTGAATGGACCGGACCATCTCGACTTAAGCTTGCCCGCAAAAAGCTTCAATCTTGAGTTAAAGAGGAGAACCGACTCTCCAACTTTGAACTCACGATTCTTGATCTTAGCATCATGCAATTTCTTAGTCTTTTCCTTGTAAAGCAAAGAATTCTCATAGGCATTGGCTCTCAATTCATCCATCTCATTGAGTTGATCTTTCCTATGTAAACCGGCTTGGTTTAAATCAAAGTTAGCCCACTTGAGAGCCCAAGATGCCTTATGTTCTAACTCAAATGGGAGGTGGCACGCTTTTCCATAGACAAGCCTATAAGGCGTACAACCAATTGGTGTTTTAAAAGCCGTCCTAAACGCCCACAAAGCATCATCAAGCTTATCCGACCAAGAAGCTCGATGCTCTCCCACCGTTCTCTCTAAAATTCTCTTTAAACCACGATTTGTGACCTCGGTTTGACCATTTGTTTGAGGGTGATACGCGGTAGAAAGTCTATGATTCACTCCATATTTCTTCATAACTCTCGTGAATTGATCATTACAAAAGTGCGTACCACGATCACTTATGATGGCCCGAGGTACACCAAATCTAGCAAACAATTGTTTCAAAAACTTTACAACCACTCTAGCATCATTGGTAGGTAAGGCTTTAGCCTCCACCCATTTGGACACATAATCCACCGCCACAAGTATATACTTGTTTCCCTTAGAGGATGGAAAAGGTCCCATGAAATCAATGCCCCATACATCAAATATCTCACACTCTTGGATAAATTTTGTGGCATCTCATCACGTTGTGTAATTTTTCCTTGTCTTTGACAAACATCACAAAATTTCACCATTTCATGGGCATCTTTGTAAATGGAAGGCCAATAGTAACCCGAATCAAAGACTTTCTTGGCGGTGTAGTTAGGCCCAAAATGTCCACCCGTAGGCCCTTTATGACACGCCTCTAAGATCTTAAATGCCTCGGGCCCATCTACACACCGTCTAATGATTTGGTCCGCACATTGCCTAAAAAGATATGGATCATCCCAAAAGTAATACTTAACTTCCTTAAGAAACTTTTTCTTTTGTTGATAAGTAAGACCCTCAATAAGCACATTGCCCACAAGATAGTTTGCGATATCCGCAAACCAAGGTGTGGCATCCTCTTGGGAAGAGATAGACCTGAGCTCCTCTAATGGAAAGGATTCATTGATTTCTTGGTGTGGGAAATCTCCTTAAAAAGGATGCTCAAGTCTACTCAAATGATCCGCCGCTAAATTCTCGACCCCTTTCTTATCACGAATCTCTATCTTAAACTCTTGAAGCAACAAAACCCATCTCAAAAGCCTAGGCTTAGCATCTTGTTTTGTCATAAGATACTTGAGAGCGGAATGATCCGTATACACTATGGTTTTGGAAAGCACAAGATATGGTCTAAACTTCTCAAAAGCATATACTATAGCAAGCAACTCTTTTTCCGTGGTAGTGTAATGAAGTTGTGCACCGGTCATGGTTTTACTCGCATAGTGTATAGGTTGAAAATGCTTATTAACTCTTTGTCCTAAGACGGCCCCCATCGCATAATCACTAGCGTCACACATAAGCTCAAAAGGTAATTCCCAATTTGGAGAAACCAAAACGGGAGCCTTAGTCTATTTTTCCTTAAGAGTCTCAAAAGAGTCTAAACAACCTTGGTTAAAAATGAAAGGAGCCTCTTTCTCCAAGAGATGAGTCATTGGTCTAGCTATCTTAGAAAAATCTTGTATAAAGCGCCTATAAAATCCTGCATGACCTAAGAAACTCCTCACACCTTTAACCGAGGTGGGTGGGGGAAGCTTAGCAATCACATCAATTTTAGCTCGATCAACTTCTAATCCCTTATTGGATATCTTGTGTCCTAAAACAATCCCCTCTTTCACCATAAAGTGACATTTCTCCCAATTAAGCACCAAACGTGTTTCCTCACAACGCTTAAGCATCCTCTCAAGATTGGTGAGACATGAGCTAAATGAGTTTCCAAATACGGAAAAGTCATCCATAAAAACCTCCATGGTTTGCTCTATCATATCATGGAAAATCGCCATCATGCACCTTTGAAACGTCCCCGGTGCATTACATAAGGCAAAAGGCATCCTCTTGTAAGCAAATGTACCGTAGGGACAAGTGAATGTGGTCTTTTCTTGATCCTTAGGGTCAATGGGTATTTGGAAATAACCTGAAAAGCCATCAAGAAAACAATAGTACTCATTTCCCGCTAAGCATTCAAGCATTTGATCCATAAAGGGAAGCGGGAAATGGTCTTTACTAGTTGCCTCATTGAGTTTTCTATAATCAATGCAAACTCTCCAACCGGTCACAAGTCTCGTGGGAATAAGCTCATTGTTCTCATTAGGCACCACGGTGATTCCACCCTTCTTTGGAACACAATGAACCGGGCTAACCCATGGAGAGTCGGAAATAGGGTAAATCATACCCGCATCTAAGAGTTTAATCACTTCTTTCTTAATAACCTCATGGATTTTTGGGTTAACTCTCCTTTGGTTTTGAATGGCGGGTTTATAGTCATCCTCCATAAGGATTTTGTGTGTACAAAAATGTGGATCAATTCCCCTTATGTCGGATATTTTCCATGCTAAAGCTTTCTTATGTTTCTTAAGAACTTCAATAAGTTGCTCTTTCTCATCCTCTTTCAACTCTTTAGCAATAATCACCAGTAATTGGTCTTTTCCTTCTAAGAAAGCATATTCTAAGTGGGATGGAAGGTCCTTAAGTTCAATGGGAGGTGGACTCTCTATGGAAGGTTTTACTATGGAAGGTTCCTCAATGGTAATCTCTTGTGGAATAGGAGAAGGAATAGGGTCCTCATTGAGCAACTTTTGGATTGTAAGAATATCTTCTTCCCAATTGATGGGAGAATCATCATCACCAAGAAAGTTAGACTCAAATTCCTCCAAGAGGAAATCACTCTCTCCAAAAGGTGTTAAAGAGGGAGCAATTGAGGCCACGGTTTCAACATGGGGTATCTCATCACTAGCACTCTTACAAGCATCATGAAAGTGTTCATTACACACTTCATCTAACACATCCACAATGTTAATAGTCTCACAAGGTCTAGACTCCTTAACCTCTTTCCTATCACAAACTTTCCCTAACTTAAACACCACTCTCTCATCTTCTACTCGCATAATTAATTCTCATTCCGCCACATCTATCAAGGTACGACCCGTTCTCAAAAACGGTCTACCAACAATCAAAGGCACTCTAGGATCCATGTCATAATCAACCACTACAAAGTCGGCCGGAAAGGTAAACTTATCCACACCTACAAACACATCTTCCGCTATGCCTACGGGGTGAGCTATGGTTCGGTTGGCTAGTTCAAGAGTCATCCTAGTGGGAGTGAGCTCGGGAAGAGATAGTTGTTTCCAAACCGATAAAGGCATGAGGTTTATGCTTGCCCCTAGATCCGCCAAAGCCATGCAATTTTCAACACCAGGAAAATTACAAGGTATCAAGAAGCGCCCCGGATCTCCAAGTTTTGTTGGTAAGGTTTTAAGTAACACCGTGGAACAATTTTCATTAAGGGATGTGTTGGGCAAATCAACCAATTTTTCTTTGTTTGAGAGCAAATCCTTGAACATCTTAGCAAACTTTGGCATATAAGCAAGAGCTTCAGCAAAGGATATATTGATGTTGAGTTGCTTAAACATCCTTAAGAAATTGGAGACTTGGATGTCATCCTTGTTCTTTAGCTTGTCCTTTTTCAACCTTGAAGGATATGGAAGAGTAGGTTTTGGTGTAGGTGGAATAGGTGTTGTTGTGGAAGATTTGTCTTTGTTAGCTTCTTCATTGAGAAGTGTGGAAGGTAAAGGAGAAGTATGAGGTGGTTGAGAAGGTGTGTTTGAGTGAATAGGAGCATTTTGAGGAAGCAAAGTAGAAGTAGAAGGCTTGTCACAAGTAGGAGCACAAGTGGGTTGAACAATAGTAGGTTTAGGAGGTGAAGGATCCTTTGTTGTTGTTCCACTCCTTGTTGTAATAGCATTGACATTGGCCCTAGGGTTTGTTTGTGTGTTGGAAGGTAAAGCCCCTTGTGGTCTTTGATTTATTGCCACTAAAACCCTATTGATTTGGTCATCCAATGTACGTTTCATTTGGTCATTCATTCTCTTCTCAATTTCACGCATTTTCTTGTCAACATACTCTTGAGTCTCTTGCATCCCATATCCTTGATTTTGAACTTGAGGGTAAGCTTGATTTGGTATTGGAGCATATGCTTGATTGGGGATAAATGGAAGTGGTTGATTAAATCCTTGTTGTGGTGGATAAAAGGTATTTCCTTGATGTTGAACATTGTTGGGTGCCTTGTAGTTATTTCCTTGATAAGGTGGTCTTTGCCCTTGATTCCTTGGTAAAATTTGAGGAGGATTTTGTTGAATTTGGGTGGGTGGTTGGGGTGGGAATCCGGGTGGAGTAAGGTAGTTTTGGGATTTGTAAGAAAGGTTATTTGGATTGATATTAGGCTTGAAGTGTTCACGATGTTCCTCTTGGTAAGCAAACATTCCCCTTGATACCCTTGCACCTTATCACATTGTTCATAAGAATGGGGACCTCCACAAGTAACACAAGAAATGGCAATGGCATTCACATTATTTGAAGAATTGTTCAATGAAACGGACTTAAAGGCTTGAACTATCTCGTGAGTCATTTCTTGTTGTCCTTGTTTGACTTGTTGAAGGATCTCTTTAAGAAGTTGGTTGTCACAAGGAGTTTGAGAATTGTCTTGGATAACATGAACCTTTTCTTCAAATGGATTGTTTGTTTGAACCATTGCTTTAGTCTCAATGATGTCCAAAGCCTCTTGATATGTCTTAAGAAGAATATTCCCTCCCGCGGAAGCATTGAGTGAATCTTGGTGGTGAGATTTAAGGCCATCATAAAAGAGGTTGATTTGGTGAAATTGATCCAATCCATGATTAGGGCATCGCCTCAATAACTCACTATACTCTTCCCAAGCATCACTAAAGGATTGACTAGGTTTTTGTTGAAAGCCCATAATTAAAGTCCTCAAAGCCATAGTCTTATGTGGAGGAAAGAACTTGTTCAAAAACTTAGTGGTGAAACCATCCCATGTGGTGATACTATCGGGTGGTTGGGTGTCTAACCAATGCTTAGTGGTTCCCTCTAAAGAAAATGACACTAACATCAACCTAATCACCTCATGTGGAACTCCATTAGGCTTAATGGTATTGCAAAGAGAAAGGAATCTCTTAAGGTGAGCATGAGGATCCTCATTCTTGTTACCAAAGAAAGGTGATTGTGAAACCATATTGATCATAGATGTATGTAGCTCAAATGTGTTTGCAGGAAAATCGGGAATCTTAATAGCACTAGAATATCCATGAATGTTGGATTGCATACGTTCATACAAAGAGCGATTATCAATAGCCATGGCTTCTTGTGGTGGAGTCAAAGCACGATTCTCGTGATCGGCTTGGTGGACGGTGGTGGTCTTACTCTTTCTCTTTTTCTTCCTTTTCGGAGGAAGAGGTTGTACACCAATCGGTATTTGTGCACGCCCGCGAGTGAGCATGCAACTCAATACGAGGAATGAGAGAGAAGCTCTCGTGTGACTTTGAAGAGAAATGGATTATCCTCTTCGAGTTTCAATATTAAATATCCACAAGAAAATAACAATATATGTATGTACTACTTGGGTGCAAGACCCTCAATGAAGCCTTCCTTCTTAGAATACTTACAAGTGAACGGGGGGTTAGGTGGCGCGAAGCACTTAAGTACCTATTGACCCTTAGATGGCATTTTATAGCACATCGCCTTTCTATTCACTTAAATGTTCGTATTCTTCGAATTGTTGCTTATTGAGAGTATTTATCTATTCTTGCTTTATTTTGTTTGATCGATACACGTGTCAAGGACCGGAACGCCCCTCAACACGGTGTATTGCCTCGGCAATACTTATGGAGAATATGTAGATTGGTTGTTCTTATACGTATACGTATTTACTTATAATAATATATGGAAAATATTTTTGTATTTATGAGTTTTTTAAGAGAAAATACTATATGTACATAAAAACCGAGAGAATCCAATAATATATATTTTTGGTTGCAATCTCTTAGGAAAAAGATTGCTTTTTGGATTTTTTATTTTTTTGGTCAATTCTTTAGGAAAAGAATTGTTTTGTTAATTTTTTAGTTTTTATATATTTTTATATTTTTTATTTTTATTTGTTTTTGATTTATGATACGTAAAAATAACGTTCACAAAGTGAACGGATCCCAAAAGCCAATGAAAACCGTCAATCGATAGTCTCTCGTGTAGTCAAAGAACCGGCAGCGGCGCCATTTAATATTGAGTATAATGCAGTTCGTTTTTTCTCAGTTCTTGCTAATAGAAAGTCCAACCAATATCGGGGTTTTAACTTTTTTTGGTTGTTAATCTTGTTTGGATATTCTATTTGCTAATTCAACAAAGCCTTGCAAAACGGAAAAATATTACCTACTTATATGTAAAACATTTTGCAAATACCAAGTTTTTATTCAAGTAATATTCAAAATGTAAAATATGAAACTTAAAGGACTGAAAATGTAAATTCTAGGAAAGATAAATGCTTGAAATGTAAATTCTAACAAATCTAGGGACTAAAAGTGTAAATCTGTTAACTAAAAGGATCAAATATGCAAAATTTATAACCAACTAACCAAAATGTAACAACTTAACAACTTGCTAACTGAAATTAACAAATTTCAAAACTACAAGGGCTTAAAAATTGCAAACCCTAAAAACTTTGAAGTTTAGCCAAGTTTAGAATCTGTTTAAAACATCAAGGACCTAAATGCAATTTCAAGAACTATTTAAGCCAAAAGCGGGTTTAGGATGAAAATAAGCTCGTTTGAGCTTATTACTTAACCAAATTCAATGAAACAAGTTGCAAAACGTTTCAAATCCAAAATAAGCTACGTGTGTAAAAGGATTTTGGCTAAAGTTGCAAAATAAGCAAATGAGAACTTATCAATAAGCTCAAAATAAGCTATAGCAAAAACTAGACAATCACAACTTGATTTTCTTAATGAAACTGATTAAGCTACTCAAGAGATGAACGGGAAATCAAACTAGAACATTTTTCATCAAGTAATAAGCTAGGAATTTGAATTAAGCTGAAAATGGGCTTATGTTGACCAAGCGTTGACCAACTTATTTTTCAAAAAGCTGAAACTTTCAAAAATCAAGTAACTCTATGTTTTAAGTGGATTTGTGAAGAAAAATGGCCATGTTTATGAAAAGGATAAGGAGATACAAATTTTCAGTTTCCATTTACAGAAACATGCTTTAACTTTGCTTATCTGATTTATGCTTATTCCTATTTGCTTATTGTAAACTGTAGAGAATGCTCTTGGAATCTAAGTCTATATGATATAAGCTACAACTGAGAACAAATTTGATACAATTTCATCAAGAATTGAATGAATTCTAGCCAAATCAAAATGACAAGTTCTAAATGATAAAACTGAATGAAATCAACCCAAACTTTTTTAATGCCATTTGCCTGTTTGACTTACTAAATGACTTGTAAATGACTTGGAACACTTTATTACCACCTATTAACTGCAAATGAACTCTAACAAGCCAAAACTCAATTCTTGAAAACTCTTTTTAAGCTAATCCCAAACACTCCTTTAACTGATTTATATGAAAATTTATGAAGACTATTTGATTTTGAAATTGTACTGAATGAAATTCTATAGCAAACCAGACTCAGTGATCAAA
This sequence comes from Glebionis coronaria, assembly GCA_025667525.1. Taxonomy (NCBI): domain Eukaryota; kingdom Viridiplantae; phylum Streptophyta; class Magnoliopsida; order Asterales; family Asteraceae; genus Glebionis; species Glebionis coronaria. The sequence goes on along the minus strand of JANFOE010000122.1, from coordinate 1,098,518 downwards.
ATGAAATGTTTGAAAGAAGTATGCAAGTACTTATCACTACTAGAACTTCAATTAAGGTACAAGGCTAAAAATGACTGAATTAAGCAATGAGCTAGAACTTAATCCAAATCAAAGAACAAGTAAACAAAATTAAGCTACAAGCAACCAAAGATCAAGCAATTAGCAAATCTAAACAACTTTTATCATGCAGACATCAAGATTACACTAAGAAAAATAGCATGCATTTGACTTTTTCAGTGGAACAAAAATAAGAGCTTAAAACCTATTGTAGTAAACCACTGAGAAGAAGAGGAGCGCTGAGCTCTCTTAGCCTAGTGATAACCACCACCTTATCACTAGGACAACAATCAATCAACAAGAACAGCTAACAATCAACAGTCATCATCAAACTGCTTGAAAACTTCAATGGAACTAGTTCTGAACTGGAATATCAACAAAATGCTCTCAGACTTCTTCATGGTCAGTTATGATCAATCTATGATCATAACAAACACAAAACAGCAACACAAGTATCCAATAGCAGCAGGAAATGAGCAATAATATGAAGAACAGTTTTGGCGGGAAAGGATGAATTCAAATTTTATTAATGGAAAACGGTTACAAAGTTGTTAAAAGGTAAGTAACTAACTAACTAACTCAAGAGTTTGTCAGACTCTTGAGTAGTTAGGGTAGAAGGGAAGGAAAATTGAAAGGAAATTTAGAAGTGTGTGTTTTTACAAAACTAAGCTACCAGTACAAATGAGGCCCTATCAATCTATTTATAGACTTGGGGAAGATGGTTGTTGGGGTTGGTGACGTGTCAGGACCAATCCCAGCTCTCCACGTGGACAATTCTGCATAATTGCATTTGCAGGTATGAACAATGATTTGGGCTTTTCTTCAATAATTGATTTCATGTTAATTGACTTGTACCATTGTGTTCGTCTCTTCAAAATGATCAATTTTGGTGTTGACATCTTTTCATGAAATGGATTGTAGCTTAAACGCGATTCTGGCAAATATTTTTGATGAAGAAGATGCCACGTGTCATCACATGAATGGCTGAATAAGTATCACACGGATCATACTGTTGAGATCTTTTCATTTAATATGGCGGCTGAGTGGGAATTAATTACTCAATCCGTGTGATTTCTTTTCTCTCTTCTCATTGGTTGAAATGGTTTCACATGGATCAAGCTAGTAAAAATCTTCCAAACTTGGCAGAATTAGTCCCTATACTTTGGTAGATTGCATTTTTGAACTAGCAGCTTCATTCTTTTGACATATTTGGTCCTTCAACTTTCATTCTTGAACAAAATGGTCCTTTGACTGAGTTGACTTGAGAGTTGACCAAGTTTGACTTGAATCTTGACTTTCACAATATTTGCACTTTAGTCCTTCAACTTTGGCAGTTTGTCAAGATAGGTCCTTGTACTTCAAAGTCTTGTCACTTTTGATCCTTCTTTGTCTTTTTCATCCATTTGAGCTTGATTTTTCTTTGTTTGCTTGAAAATGTATCCTTTTCCCTACACAAGTGTACACAAACACAAACATACCACATAACACTGTTTTTGCCAAATAAATTGGTATTTTGCTTCATGTTTTAGGGTTATTTGTTGATAAAAGGATATGAGTTTAAGCTCATATCAACGTACTAAAAATAAGGGTTGTTTTATAGCCCGTTTTAAAAAAGTTTACTTTCTTACTTGTTTTTATTTGTTTTATAGTTTTTTTACTACGGCTCTCAACAACCGCTTTAAATAGTATCTATACTTAAAAAGATATTATGTTTTGTTGTTATTATTATAACTATTGAATATCTTTTTAATAGTTCTTTATTTCATAATAGTAGTTTGCTTCTTTGCATGTCATCAACCATGACCATTTTCACCAGTTATAATAAACAGGACTTCATATCACTTAAGTTAGATCTTGATAAATGTTTCAAAATTATAGAACATAACATTAGATGATAAAAAAAACAAAATTAAAAGAAAGTAATGTTAATGTACCTTATTTCTCTTTAATGAGTACAAAATGCATTTTACATACCTTCAAGAAAGTAATATGCAACTAACTCACTATTAATGATATCTTAAAAATAAAATTAAAATAATACTACCAACAAAATATATGAATGCGTGATATGTACGTGGGATAGCAGTTATGATTTTAGTTCCTTAGTTTTAGCACTTCTTTGTTTATATATAAGTTGGTCATGATGGTAGTTATGTATCATGGTTGGAAAATATAAAATGTTCTTGTCTCTCAACTTCTGTCTCTCTTTATTCTTTGTAAACATCTCTTCTTTCTGTAACCACATCAATGGTATCTGAGCCAGGTTACTGCCATGACTACCCGCCATAAAACCAACACAGAATTTTAGAATAAAGTTAACGAGATCTTGGCTAGGCACGAGTCTAGTTTCAAAGAAGTTAACACCACGTTACAGACCATATTAACCGAACTCAAGGCACTACGAACATCTCGTAGTGATAACCACACCCATCCAGAAATTAATCCGTTCTTCATAGGGAAAACTTCGAATTCCGCTAGTTCCGAGCGTCGGGATCCTCATAATCATCAACTTAAGTTGCAGTTTCTAAAGTTCGATGGTAAAGATCCGACTGGTTTTATTTTCAAAGCAGAGCAATACTTTCAGTTCCAAAATGTGGGTTTGAATCGACAAGTTGAACCTGCATCTTTCCACTTAGAAGGAATTGCTCTACAATGGTACAGGTGGTTCACCAAATTCCGTGGACCAGATACATGGGCTGAATTTACCAAGGCGTTGCTCTTGCGTTTTGGACCAACCGACTTCGAGGACCCTTCTGAGGCTCTCTCCCGTCTTCGTCAAACTTCAGACCTGGAACCGTATATCGAATCCTTTGAAAATCTTTCACATCGAGTTGACGGGTTACCCAAAGGCTTTCTCATTGGAAGTTTTATTGTAGGACTTCAAGATGACATTCGTTTGGATGTGAAAATCAAACTACCTCGTGCCTTGGCCAAGACGATCGGGATTTCTCGTTTGGTTAATGAACGAAACAAACTGTCAATGATGGTGACTAGCCAAACAGCCGGTTCTTCGTCCACGATGATGGTGTCACGGTCTAGTCCAACCCTACAAAACAGTATTTTAGGGCCACCACCCAACTCCCATGGACATGTTAGCACCGATAGTGAAACCAAGTTTCGACGTATCACTACTCAGGATGCACGAGAACGTCGAGATAAAGGACTATGTTATTATTGTGATGAAAAGTTTGTACCAGGTCACCGTTGTGCTCGTCCACAACTATTTATGATTGAAGATTCTCTTGAAGTCAATAGTGTTAATGATCGAAAAGTTGATCTCGAAGGAATCGAAAGTCAAAGAACTGTTCCTGAAATTTCTTTTCATGCAATCTCAGGAACCAATCATCCTCGAACTCTTCGTGTCTGGGGCAAGTTACAAAATAAGAATGTGATTGTACTAATAGATGGAGGTAGCACACACAACTTCATCGACCAGGCTACTGTGACAAGGTACAATTTACCAACTTTGACAGGTCAAAAGTTTCATGTAACAGTGGCAAATCAGGAGAAAATACAATGCGTTAGTCGCTGTAAATCCCTTACCATAGTCATTCATGGAAAATCAATTACTGCGGATTATTATGTCCTTCCTGTTGCAGCGTGCCCGGTTGTTTTGGGTGTACAATGGCTAGAAACTCTTGGGCCAATCACGATGGACTACAAGCAGCTCACCATATCATTTGAGCTTGCTGGAGTTTTTCATACCTTCTATGGACTGAAACACAATGGTGTAGAAGTGAAGAGTTTTTCGCACACTTGTGATTCAAGGCGATATGCTAATACTTTTCACGAACCTGAAGTTGTGCTTGATCGGCGGGTCATTCAAATAGCTAAAGATCACCCGACTGATGAAGTCTTAATCAAATGGAAGGGTTCTCCACGCGAAGATGCTACCTGGGAAACTGAGTGGAAATTCCGTAGATCGTTCCCAAACTTTATCCTTGCGGGCAAGGATACTTAACGGGGGGAGGATTGATATGTACGTGGGATAGCAGTTATGATTTTAGTTCCTTAGTTTTAACACTTCTTTGTTTCTATATAAGTTGGTCATGATGGTAGTTATGTATCATGGTTGGAAAATATAAATTGTTCTTGTCTCTCAACTTCTGCCTCTCTTTCTTCTTTGTAAACATCTCTTCTTTCTGTAACCACATCAATGCGTTAATTGTGAAGAATTAATACCTAGCTTATTGAACCGATGACGATGATATAAATGGTGGATGGATCAACTTTTAATTCGACTTCAATTCAAGAATGCTAGTGATGAATGTTTGTGAAGATACTATGAAAATATACAAGAGGGTTTATTCATATTTGAGGCTGTTTTTGTTTACAAACACACGTTAAAAGATAAAATAGTCAAATAAAAGGAAATCGTTTAGGGGGGAAAAATCCCCCCAAAAGAAGTTGAAATTTTTAAAAGCTCATTATATTGAGTGGTTGTAAATAACCGTGATATATAATCTAAAATGTGATTGTTTAAATTATAAAATATTGCGTCTTTTAAAACCCATATAATTGATCGCTCTAAATAATAAGATTTAATTATAATTTTTTATGTTTTTCTAGGACACAAATATATTCAACCGTTCTAAATAATATGTTTAAATTATAAAACATTAAATAGAGAAAATGACGTTTTAAATGAGATATCTTTTATTGTACTTTTTATTTATGAACTATATACTTTTAACTATTTAATACGGTGAAACCAAAAATCGTTTTAAAAGACCCGTTGTAAAACACAATTTTTCTATTAGTGTAACAATATAATTAAAGAATAAAACGTTTTTGCTACAATGCTTATATTATATGATATCTCTACTACTTATAAAGGAAAACCCCAAACCCTTGAATGTTGAAAAATGACTTAATTATGAAATTGTTGAAAAATTATATGAATAGAAGTTGGATATTAATTATGAAATTGTTGAAAAATTAAATGATCATAAGTTGGATAAAATAGAAAATGTTGAAAAATTAAACCATAAACAATTACATAAGTTACTGAGTCACGGGTTCCACAACCGGATTAATTTGGTCGAGTAACTTGGTCACGGGTTCCACCAACGAGTCAACCCGGTCGAGTCATCGGGTCACGGATCGACCATCGGACCAACCCGATTGAGTCACCGGGTAACGGATTCGGCCATCGGGCCAATCTTTTCGAGTCACGGGTTCGACCATCGGGTTAACCCGATCGAGTCACCGGGTAACGGGTTCGACAACCGGGTCACTGGCTTCGACCACCGGTCAATCCTATCTAGTCACCGGGTCACGGGTTCAACCACCGGGACACGGGTTCGACCACCGAGTCAACCCGATCGAGTCGATGGGAACGGGCTCGTCTACCGGTTCAACCCGGACGAGTCACCTGGTTACCGATTCGACCATCGGGTCAATTAATAAATCATTAACTATCTATCGCTAGGCAATTATTGAGTCACGAGTTCGACCATCGAATCAATTAGCATATCATTAATTATATGTCTTTAGGTAATTCCGCTGCTATGCGCGGGTAATCGTCTAGTTAACATAAAAGATCCTTAAACAATTAAACATATTCAATTAAAATATAAACCCCTACATAATAGAATACTAACATAAATACCCTAAAACTACTCATATAATACAATTTAGAAATTAGAAATACTGAGTATTGTAATTTGTTCAAGATTAAAATCATAGAAGACAATAATCAAAATAATATAATAGATTATACAATAATACATGAACATTAAATATGAACCACAAGAAGAGGAATATATGTCTTTAATGCAACACATGGGTTCTAAAAGTCTCGTAATAAATACTAAAAAACAACAATGATGCAAATGGTGTTTTTTAACTTATCCCTAATTCTATAGACATTAAGATCTGCCCCTGCGTCTCTTCTTAAGGACATCAAAGTTGACTTTAGAGAATAATTTCTGTTTAAACCAATAACTACTTCACATGTGATCATCGATCAATAAAACCATTTTACATATGGACAGTATTTTTTATTCTATGAACTGACTCAGAAAATTAATAATCGCGCGCTTTGCGCAGCAACGCGTAAACGAATATGGGCTTAGCTGTGAATGGAACGAGTCTAAGAACTGCAAGCTGTACTGAGATACGAGTATTAAAAAGGACCATAAAATATTGACTCTTTCTTTCAGAGTTAAGAATTAGGAAGTCATTTGTATATTTTTCAAATTGATTTGTACGGTCGAAAATAGTGTGTGTTTTTATACTCTTGTAAATGTACATGATTATCATCATATATGTCAAAATACATTAATTTTAAATATGCAAATTAATTTACTAAGTACGCAAATCATCTTCCTTAATAATAATTACTCCAATGCTCCCTAAAATTTATCTCGCCCAATATTCGAGGAAATTATTGTATTCTTCCCCAACCTTTGAAATATTTACGCTCCAAGTTCAATTTGTAACAACCATCGTGTCGTCTCGCCCTCTCATTCAAATGCGATTCACACGAGGGTAAGTAATCATGTGGTTTTTTATGGGTTTTGCTAATGACAGCCCTTAGGTTTGTCGTTAAGAGAATGAATTTTACTACAAAGTTATAAATGAATTACCATGATTAGATATCAATTCCAAAAAACATGGATACAACCCCTAAAAATCAGGATACATAACAAACAACTGATTATGATTGGTTGATTTTATTTTTTATATTAAGTCGTAATAAATTTCATTCTCTTAACGACAACCTAAAGGCTCTCATTAGCAAAACCCTTATTTTATTAATATGTTTTAAGTTTGAAGTTGATTATCACAACTTACGGATAAAAAGTAATTATAATGTCTTAACTAGAATCAGATAACATTATAGATAAGTTTTCATTCAAATATGTGCAACACATAAAACATAAACAACACTTTACTATTTACAATGTAAATAACAATAAAAAAATATTTAAATGAAACTACGCCTATCATAAAATAAATCTAAAGAAGACCTAAATCAAAGATGTGAGTACTACGAGCATAATTTTGCCAAAAATTAACCATTCTTAAAATCTTGTGATTCTTCTTGTGAGATTCAAGTTCACGGTAGAGAAATGAAATGATGATATATAAAAATACAATACTACTATTTAAATTGTAAATTAAACCTTGAAAGAGAGTTTTGCTAGGTGACGCTTATTGATGAAGCGGAAAGTGAGAAATAACCAAAATGACCTCACGTTCCATGCACGTGAAATACATAACAGAAGATTGTTAAAGGTAACAGTTCAAGGATGTTTTTGCAATCTCACGTAAGGAGAAGTAACAAATATGCAAAAATTTGAAGTTTTAGAGTTTCTTTTTTTTTTTTGCAAAAATAGAAAAGTCGAGGACAGGATTTGCAATTTACCCTAAAGAAATAATAGAGATAAAAACAAATACTTAATAAATAAGTGACAAAGAGATGTTTGGTTAAGCTTATGAATTGGACTTATTCTCATATTACATAAACCACTTATATATTGCAAATGGAGTCTAGCTCAGTTGGATGAATGCATTTGGTTATAGTCTACACGTGGGAGTGGTCAGGGGTTCAACTCCTGTCATTCCCCATGTAGGGGATTTTCCCAGAAGTGGCAGCTGGGTTTGAATCCCAACGCAATGTCTTGAAGCCCCTTAATGAGAAACTGGGATGGCTAGCATGGGGGTTGATATTTTCTTCGTGAGATGATTCGAACTCGGGTAGAGAGACTTGGTGCCTCGGTGGCACGCAAGATACTCCGTTGCACCAAACTGCCGTTCAAAAAAAATAAACCACTTATATATTATGAGCTTATAAACATTTGTTAAGTGTTTGATTTACCTTATATAATTAAGAAAAAATTTAAAGAATAATCCCTATCGTTTGTACTAATCATCAAGTCTCGTCCCTATTTCAAAAAAAATGCACCAGTCATCCCTATCATTTACAACTTGGATAAAAAATGGCCCCTATCTTGGATGGGAGTTAGTTTTAGCTGTTAACTTTTGAAAATAGAGGGGTATTTTTGTCTTTTCATTTTCAGGTCTCAAAAGTGGTTGTCTTTTCTTTTCATTTTCCATAAACAAATATACTCAACTTCTTCAAGTGAAATCCACTTGTACAAATACACAAAAAAACATAAAACATAAAACCTCAACCACTTTTGAGACCTGACAATAATCTTTATCATCATCTTCAACTCACTAGCAATAATGTTCTATACTTATTTAAACTTTATAAATACACACACAAATAACTATACATCAACAATCACTATTATCACCTTCAACCTTATCTGAGCCCCAACTTAACAACAAAACCACGAAACCTTAGATTTTACTCGAACGAGTATCAACCATGAACCACCACGAGTGGCTGATGAACCAACCACGACCACACTAACAGATCTTGGCTTTTCTTTGTTAGTTAGCAGATCTTGATCTTGAAAAAATGTATATGGTGGCTTCGAGACGATGAGAAATGGTATATGGTGGTACAATTGTGGAGGCAGATTTGTTGGTGATTAGAGGAGACAATGATCTGCTGGTGGTTATGGTGGTTTCAAGATAGTGATGTCAGATCAATTGTTGCGGTGGATCGATGGTGGATGATGACCAAGGTGGTGGGGTACGTGGTTGGTAGGGGGCTGGAGATAGTGGGTGGTGAGAATTTGTTTGGTAGGATAGAGAAGTATGTAAAAAAATGCGGTTGTATGAGAAATGGTCCCTATTTATGAAGAAAAACCAACCGAAACACCAATGACATCCAAGAAGCTAAAGATCCACTTGCGGTCGTAACTAGTCGAAACCCATAAATTTTTCGAAATCAACTAACACCCAATACACGAACATCTATACTTCTTTTTACCCACTAGAAAAACCAATCGATTCTTTGATTTAAAACACTTCGTTTTCGTGGCAACTAGAGAACGAATCAATCCTTCTTTTTGATTGATTTTGTTTCGGGTTGAGGTTTGTGTGTGATTTGGGTTATTGTTGTTGTGGGTTTTGATTGTATCCAGTAATGGATTTTGTGAGATTGATTATATTCGGTGTAAATGTTTGTTGAAAATGAAAGAGAGCTTTTTGTACCAGGAGGGATGACGTAGCGATGGAGGATATTTTATAAGGTGATGATGGAGGATATTTTATTGTGGATAACTGGTGGCTTGTTTTCAGCTAGGGGAGTCAGTAGGGTCGGGTTGACCCGACCCGAACCCTAACCCGAACCCGATAAGGCTAATCAGGTCGGGTGAAATCGGGTTAAAAAATCTTTTTGGGTTCTTTTTCGACCTGACCCGATAACCCGATAGTGTTAGCGGGTCGGGTTAGGGTTGAATTAATTTTTATATCGGGTTCGCGGGTCGACCTGATAAGACCCGAAAATCAGTTTTTTTTGTTTTTATAAGTAATGTTTTTACTAAATTACTATGCTACTATATGAATCTGATCGTTTATCGAAAGAATGTTGGTATTTATTAGAGTGCATTTTGAGTGATTTGGTTTAAAATTTGTGTGTTGTTTACTTTATGAGCTTCTGATATGCATTCATTAGTGGCCTTGCTATACTAGAATATGATATTTTTACTTACTGATAGAATGTCACAGTATGTGCAAAACTAACAATTCATTAGCAGCCTTGTTATACTCGAATATGATATTGTTCAATCACATATCATATAACATAGATATGATATTTTTCAAAGGTTTGTATGTTCAAATATATATCTTAAGTTGTGGGTTAAGTAGACTGCTAAACTCGAGTACTCACTAAAACCCGATAAACCGAACCACCCGACCCGACGTAACCCGACCCGTTTATCACCCGAACCCGATAACCCGATTTCTTATCGGGTCGGGTTACGGGTGAATTTTTAAAAATAAAAACCCGACTCAACCCGACCCGATAAGACCCGATAACCCTATAACCCGACCCGATAACACCCCAATTTGCAGCAAGGTGATGACGTCGTGGTGGCTTGTTAGTTTTGGCATGATGTGGTTCGAGCAGCAAAGCAGTTGGGATTCAAGGTGATTGTGACTGAGATGAGTCCCCAATATGACACAGGCTTCAAGGCTAGTGAACTCATGTGATGTGATGATGGGTGTTCATGGGGCAGGGCTAACCAACATGGTTTTTCTTCTGGAATACGTTGTGGTCATACAAGTGGTTCCACTTCGATACAAGAGAAAGGTTGGGAAGCTTGTAAATCACAATGTATATGGATAAACAAAATGTAAAGCTTGATATTATTAGATGGGTGGATTTGGGTAGATTTGTAGGTTGGTTGCCGGGTTTAGCTATGGGTCAAGATGGTAGGATCTGGGTTTTGATTTGAGAGAGAGAGAGAGAGAGAGAGAGAGAGAGAGAGAGAGAGAGAGAGAGAGAGAGAGAGAGAGAGAGAGAGAGAGAGAGAGAGAGAGAGAGAGAGAGAGAGAGAGAGAGAGAGAGAGAACTGGTGTAGAAATGTACACGTGGAGAATTTGGTGAAATATATAAGATATTTATTAAGTTTTTATTTAATAAAAATGAAAAGACAAAAATACCCCTCTATTTTCAAAATTTAACAGCCAAAACTAACTCTCATCCAAGATAGGGACCTTTTTGATCAAAGTTGTAAACAATAGGGACGACTGGTGCACTTATTTTGAAATAGGGACTAATATAAGATTTTAGCCAAGTATGAAATATTTTCGTTCCAAGTCTTTTCGAATTGATTACTAGTAGAAAGTGCGACTCAGTCGTTCTTGGTGGAAAAATAAAAAGATTTGATAATCTATTGTAAATGAAAATGTCGTTGAGTAAATAAGTAAAAATGAAAGCTTGAAAATTTAAACTAAAAATGAAGACTTTAAAAATTTGAAAAGTAAATGATTAAAACTTATAAAAATGTAAACTTTAAAGATTTAAGCTAAAACAAGACAAGTTAGAATAAAGCTAAGTAAAAAGGCGGGAAAAATAAAATTTAAATTAAAAACTGAAAATAACCAACCCTTATCCGGAATGCAGAAATGTAACTTATCCGGAATAATGAAAAGGGGCTTATCCGGAATATGGTTGTTGGGCAGCTTATCCGGAATATGGAAATAAAGGAGCTTATCCGGAATAATTTCTTCTTAGGCTTATCCGGAACAAAATGGGACTTATCCGGAATGTGCAGGTCCGGAGGCTTATCCGGAATAATTTCTTGACGTGCTTATCTGGAATCTTCGCGAGTGTCTTATCCGGAGAAAGTAATAAAGGGCTTATCTGGAATAAAAAAATAGCGACTATCCGGAATGTTGTTCTACAAGCTATCCAGAATAATGACTTCGGACCCTTATCCGCAATCCACTGTTAGAACTCTTATCCGGAATCTGATGAAGGAGCTTATCCGGAAAAATGAACTTGGGAAGCTTATCCTGCATAACCGAAGTGTGGCTTATCCGGGATAAGGGATTTATGACCCTTATCCGCAATATTGTAAACTAGAGCTTATCCGGAAAGTGTAGGTGTCAGTTATCCGGAAAAAGAGGGTTTGGTACTTCTTATCCGGAATAAAGGGGATTTGACAGATTTCAGAACAAGAACTTAGCAATAAGCAAATATAAGCCAAAAATCAATAAGCACTTCACCAAAAGCTAAACCGAAATGATTTTAGAAAAATGTGAATAAGCTAGAATTTAAAAACTTTTAAACATTAAATAAGCTAGAAATCAAAAGCACTTTTTATAAAAAATATTAACTTATCAAAAACAACTTATTTCTAAAAACTATTAAGCATTAAGATAAAGAAAATAAGCACTTTTAATCTAAACTCTTTTGATCACCAATTCAATAAGCACAATCAAATAAGCTACACAATCAAACCATCAACAAAATTAAAATAAAGCTACATGATTATCAAGATTAAGAAAAAGATTAAGAAAGGTAGAATGAGATTTTTTTTAGGAAATAAGCTTGATTGATTAAAGATTAATATCCAAAGATTACAAGATTAAAGTAAAGATTTAATAAGCTTGAAGGAAAAACTAGAGAGAAAAATGAAAACACACTTAAAAACTAAAAATTAACTACAACTACTAAAAACTAACCACCTAACACCCTCCTAATGACATATTAGGATGGTATTTATATGAGGTGGGGAGATTCCATGCTTAAGCTATCTTATTTCTTTCTTCTCGTCTCGACTCGACTTAATTTCTTTGTCTTTCTCGACGTCGTCTCGGGATTTGTCGATATAAGTTGAACTTGTCTTATAATTTTCTTCTATAATTAGACTTGATTTCTTCGACTTCATTAAAGTTCCGTCTTTAGACCTTTTCTTCGATAAATCTTCAGAATAGGCTTAGACTTCCGTTCTTTTTGCATTCTCGATCTTTCGACTTCGTCTTTAGTCTTTTTCTTCGATAAAAGCCCGTGATAGCCCATGTTTTCTTCCTTTTGCATCTTTTGGTCCTAAAACACAATAAAAACACAAACCACGCATAATTCCGACTTTTACGACATAAAATACACGTTTTGACTTTGTTAATATTGGAAATAAGTGGTAAAAGGATAAGTGTTTTCACACTTATTAAATCCCCTACAATTGACCATTGCAATGCCCTCATGCAATGCATTAATTTCAAAGCACGGTTTACATTTTTCATCATAGATAACCCACCTTGGCCTTTATTAAATACTAAATACTAAAAGAACAAAACCAAGTAAAGAAATCAAAAATTTACATTGGGGTTTTTGGTTGTCATTGTTGATCCCACAAACTTAGATCGATTTAGCTTTATGTATACGAGATTAGATCAAGTAATACACTTAGAGAAACCTTTGTATATGCTTATGAATTTAAGTGTTATGCGGAATTTAACACTTAACCAAGAACACACAATGATATAAACAAACTTTCACTTTGATTATCAATATCAAACTTGCTTACAATGAAAGTAGTTTACGAATGAAAACTTATATCAAACATTAACCTAAAGGTCTTCTTTTATAGACATAAGAAGCCTTGTACAATAATCTACGTATCAGCTATTCTAGGTAAAGATAAATATAGAAAAATACAATGTTGTTCCTATCTTTACTAGAACTATTCTAGAATACAATAAACGTGTAGAGTATATCTTCCCATCAGTGCTTGTCTTTAATGTATCAACGCTTGACTTTATCTTGTCAACGCTTGAGCTGTCAGCGCTTGTTTTGTTCTTGTCAACGCTTGTATTGTTCTTTTCAGCGCTCAAGTGATCTGGCCTTAACTTATTCCCAACAATCTCCTCCTAAACTTGATATCCATTCTTATGATCAAGTTTCTGAATAAGCATTAAGTACTAGGAGGAATCTTACAAACCTTCTCATATTGATAATGAATAAATCTAATCAAATCTTTTGCCACATCACTTGAATAATCTATTTCCAGCTGAGTGTCCTTCATCTTCTCCAAAATAGCCTTAGATATGAAATACTGACCATCTACAAGTAGATACTCAGCAAACTTTGTAGAACTCAAATGGTAAACACCAGCAGCTGAATATAACCTCTATTGAAGACCACTGAGGGTCATCTTCAAGATCCTTCCAAACAGCAGGATCCTCATCTTTTGGTCCACACATTCTTTTGAATGTGGACCAAAGTTTTATTCCATTAGCTGAAGTTGGTGCTTCAGCCTCATACTTGGTCTCCAGCAACCTCCAAAGGTCCACCAAGTCTTCTCTATCACAACTTGCAAACAAAGATATGAGAGTGGTAAAAGTGTGTACCTCTTTGCCATATCTGCCAATCTTCCAAAACCCACATTCATCTTCTTCATAGCTCACAATTGGGTTCCTGGAATCTAAAGGTAACACTTGCACCATATCTGAAGCTTCTAAAGGTGAGAGCTTGAGGCTCTTTCTGATGACAGCTTCACTTGGATATAGTGGATCCATATCTTTGGGAAACTCAAATGAAATTCCCCTTCTTCACTGGCCTGGGAACAAACATAGCTTTCTTGAGTTCCATTTCTTCTGCAAGTTCCTCTTTTCTTTCATCTGAAAGAAGTCTGAGAGTGTTTGCTTCCTGCACTCTCACCCAAATGGGATAAGCCCTGCTTTCCAACTCATTAAATGTCAAAGCCCTCAACTTCTGGTAAGTCCATCGAACTCCATGACATCTGAGCAACATAAAGTATAGCTCCCTTCTATCCCTTTTCAGTTCTGAGAGAATATTACTTGCCTTGTGTTTCAAAATTACCTGGCAATCTTTCTGAACTCTAAGAAGAATCTCCAAACCCCATATTTGATCTGAGATGGTCAAGTCTGAATTCTCCATACATCTTTCTTCCCAAGCATTGTACATTTGAACCACCTCTGGCATGTCAAAGTCAACCTGCAATTTCAATTCTCTCAGCTTCTCCTTGGCCAACTCATCACCATACTCAAGCCTTTCTGGTTCTATAATCATCACACTTGAGTCTGAGCTAGCTCCATCACTTCCTTCTTCTGAAGTCACAACAAATGGTGACTCTTTCATCTCCTTTTTATCCTGTTCCATGATTTGTGCAGCTAATCTTCTATCAAACTCAACTTGAGCTGCATCCTTTGGAACAATCTCTTCTACTAATATACCCTTACCCTTATCTAATGGTGCAATGGTTGGTAAGGTAGATGGTGATACCTGTGTAGAAACATCCTTGATGATAGATGATGACTGGGATACATCACCTTCATATGCAGGTCTGTCAACGCCCAATTTTGTCCTATCAGCGCCCAAAATATTTCTGTCAGCGTCCAACTCTTCCATGTCAACGCCCAAATATCTTCCCTCAGCGCCTTGTGTAACCTCTCTCAACATAGCTGTAAATGATAAATTTAAGTTGGTAGGAGAGACTAAGGACGTATCAAAACCTGTTTGTTTCTTCAAAGTTGTAAGGGCCTCAGCAACATCCATTGATTGACCATCATGGCTGCCCTTATCACTTAGATTTATTGGATCTTCCTCCCCTTTGGAAGATTCCTCCATACCCCTCCTTGCACTAGCACTCTCCAAAACAACAATCCTCTCCCTCAATTGCTTGAGTTCAAGGCCTTGTGAGCTGACAACTTGTACTAAGTATGCATTTTGCTTTTGCAAGCTAATGCAGACTGCCGTCAATTCCATAAGAGTCATTGGTTCCAGTCTGCCCTCTTCTGAAATGGGGATTTGACCTCCCAAGTCAGAGTCATTGGGCAAGGATGAGGACTTAATGATGGTGGGACTGCCTTGGCCAGCATCTAAGCCAGAACCAATAGTCCCAGCCTCATCCAGGTCACCAGCCACACTTGTGGTGGTGGTTCTCTCTGCTACATGGCTAGGACCACCAGAGGAGAACACTCCAGTAGTCCTTTGGCGTTTCATCAACCTATATTCAGGGGGTGTGGAAGATGGTGTGGAAGAATGGGTGGATGTGGGTTGGTTAAGGGGTGTTTGGGTTTGTGAAGGTTGTGTGTCAGCGTGGGAAATAGGCACATCAACGCCAACATTTGATGTGTCAGCGTTGAAGGAAACTTGGTCAAGTTGCATATGTTCAGGTGAAGGTATGGGTTCAGGGATTGGTTCAAGTTGTGGTTGGGGGTCAATTTGTGGTTGGGGGTCTGGTTGGGGTTGTGCTGCTGCAATAACAGCAAGCATAGCTGGGGTCAAGGGTAGGTCACGATGGGGTGGTGAGTTCATCTTCATAAAGATAGCTTTCTTTTGCTCAGGGATCTTATAAAAATCATTATGATCCCTTGCGCAATAACCTTGGACATCAAAAACCATTTGTAGAAAACGGGGATAAGATAAAGTCATTTTGTTCCCCTTGGTTTTACACATGCCCTCAATAATCATTTTAGAATAATTAAACTTTTGCCCTGTTGCAATGCACACAATAGCACTTGCAATGGATCTATTGATCTCATTGTGTGCAGTGCATTTGGGACTCAAACATTGAAGGAGGACATGTATGAGGTACTTCCAGGCTGGGGGAAATTCCTGCTTATGATACTTGTTTAAGGTACCTTCATCAGGAAAAGGATATCCCAAAGCCCTAAGCCCTTGTTCTATCTCATTAATGGGAAGGGTGGCTATACCATCAGCATCATCAAGATGCAAGGCTTGGCGTACCAAAGCCTCAGTAACCACCCAAGGTCTCCCATGAACAATAGAAGTCAATGTAGTCACTCTATTAACTGTTGAGGAACTGACAGTGTTCCAAAACTGCTTAATGTGTGTGACTGGAATGAGTGGTGCATGAGAAAGAGCATACCTTAATGGGGATGCGTTCAAATACGCCACCATTTGTGTGTATTGGGGAAACAGAGCATCATCAGCTTCAAGATACGCAAGCATGTTGTGTTGAGACCTGAACCCCAATTCCAATTCTGATGGTTTAAACTTGGGTGCCATTGATGAAAGCTGTTAAATTTAAGTGAAGAAGATGAAGTTGATGAGAGAAAATTGTGTTAGACAAGAATTATAGATACCATGTTTAAAATAGGAGCCAAATTTATAGGAGAAGAAAATGCATGTGATAGGCCCAAAAATAGGCAAGTATTTTCAAAAATCAATCATGAAAATATTGAAAAAGTATAAGTTTATCTCATGCATTAAATGTAAAGTAACAACTCCCAAAATTACGGCCTAAAGATATGTCAAAAATAACAACTGGGTAGGTCACATTGAGTGTCAACGGTCAAAAATAACCCATCAACGCCCAACGGCTATAATCTTGTCAACGTTTGCCTATAACCAAACCATGTCAGCGTCCTAATTTGGTCACAACAACGCTTGGAAATTCTTGTCAGCGTCCAAAAATAA
The DNA here is from genome assembly GCA_025667525.1 of Glebionis coronaria. Taxonomy (NCBI): domain Eukaryota; kingdom Viridiplantae; phylum Streptophyta; class Magnoliopsida; order Asterales; family Asteraceae; genus Glebionis; species Glebionis coronaria. Next base: position 1,081,684 of record JANFOE010000122.1, on the reverse strand, counting down.
AAATGTTTTAAAAATGAAAAATGACTTTTAACAAGTAATTTATCCTAGAGAAGATAACCAAAAGCTGATAATTATTATAGGGCGGCAAGCACTGTCCAGTTATGCACACTTGCTTAAGCAAGATAGACATAACAGTCCTCTAGTGTCCCTTGCTAACCAAAACTCTTAACAACCAAGTTACCTTACAAATTTCCTTGTTACTCCCAGGTAAATCCATAACAAAATTATTTCCAAGTCACCCAACAGACCACAACCAATTCTAGGCCAAAAATGTCTTGGCAGCATGCATAGTATATCAACTTTGCATGCTACAGTGCCTCATGATTTAGTAAAACTAACTCATACTCACCTGTGGACACAATCTAGAATTGTGATAAGAGTATCATATGGATACCCAAATAATCCTAAAGGTTCCTAAAACCTCCCCTTAAACTATGATACAAAAGTTTGCTAAAATCATGCATGAACATAAAATTTTTTATGTCAAGATAGGAATGAAACATTCCAACCATCATCCATAAATAAAAACTTGTCCAAATGCTTCTCCATTGATCCATAAGCAACTCTGTATCCAATGGTATACTGCTAACACCATCTGCACATTTAGATTGAAAACCACAAAACTAACATTGTTGCTGACAACGCCCCGATAACACATGACAACGTTGAGGGAAGCTTTGTCAGCGTTAGACAATCATATTGCTAACAACGTTGCAAAAACACTTATCAGCGTTCAAGCAACCTTTGTCAGTGTTAGAAAAATATAGTGGAAAATCTAAAACATCAATAAGACCAATAACAATGCATCATCCTGTACATACTTTTACAAAAAGACTCCAAAAACACATATTATGTGAGATTGACCATTCCAATACTTGTTACCAAGTATTGGGAATCTCCCAGCATCAAAAGGTTTAGTTAATAAATCTGACACATTTTCCTCAGTGTCAACCCTATCTGGTTGTATTAAACCTTTTTCAAAGCAATCTCTTATAAAATGGTGTCTAATTTCTATGTGTTTAGTTTTAGAATGATGTACAGGATTCTTAATGATGCATAAAGTGCTGTTATGTCAACAAATATCTTGGTATGCATGAAATTATACCCATAGTCCAACAGCTGGTTTTGAATCCACAAAACTTGGCCACAACAAGTAGCTGCAGCCACATACTCAGCTTCAGTTGTAGAATTAGCCACCACTGTTTGTTTCTTGCATTGCCAAGAGATCAACCTGCTCCCAAGAAACTGACATCCACCAGTTGTGGATTTCCTATCAAATTTATCACCTCCATAATCACTATCTGAATATGCAATCAGCTCCAATCGTGAATCCTTTGGGTACCACAAACCAAGACCAGGGTAGCATCTTAGGTACCTAAAGATCCTCTTCACAGCATAAAGGTGACATTCTTTGGGAGTCACTTGATGGCGTGCACAAGCACACACAGCAAACATAATGTCAGGTCTGGAGGCAGTAAGATACATCAAGGATCCAATCATAGATCTATAGTGCCCTGACATCAACATCTTTCCCATCTCCAATCTTTCCCCAAGGGTGTTCTCTATCCATAGAGTAGTAGCCCTCTTTTCATGTGGAGAAAAGCCAAACTTCTTCAAGATCTCAGCAACATATTTATCCTGGGAGATGAAGATACCATCTTCTTTCTGCTGAACTTGTAGACCAAGAAAGAAGTTCATCTCCCCCATAGCACTCATCTTGAATTTATCTGTCATAAGCTTGGAGAAATCCTCACTCATCTTTGGATCAGTAGACCCAAAAATGATATCATCAACATAGACCTGCACAAGCAAAACATCCTTGCCTTTCTTCTTTGTAAACAGTGTCTGATCTATGGTGCCCCTCTTGAATACATTGTCCACCAAATAGGTAGACAAAGTACCATACCATGCTCTTGGGGCTTGATGAAGGCCATACATAGCCTTTTTGACTCTATACACTTTATCTGGATGCTCTGGATCCTCAAAACCAGGAGGCTGCATTACATATACTTCCTCAACAATAGTTCCATAGAGGAAAGCACTCTTGACATCCATTTGATATACTGTGAAGCCCATGCAGGATGCATAGGCTAGAAAAATCCTAATAGCTTTAATCCTTGCTACTGGTGCAAAGACCTCCTCATAGTCTATCCCCCTCCTCTTGTGTATATCCCTGAGCCACTAGCCTTGCCTTGTTTCTGACCACAATTCCTCTTCATCTCTCTGGTTCCTTAGAACCCATCTTGTCCCTATAGGTCTGACATATTTGGGATAATCAACCAGCTCCCAAACATCTTGGATTGCAAATTGGTGAAGCTCATCCTGCATTGCTTCCACCCAACTTGGTTCTTTGAGAGCATCAAATATTTTCTTGGGTTCCTGTTGTGACAGAAAACAGGCAAACAAACATGCTTGCACAAGAGGGGTATCAACCTTCTTGTGTATATTAGCAATAAACCCACCAAGACCTTGATGAGATCTTCTAGTCTGAACTGGAGTCATAATATCACCAATGATCTGAGAAGTGGGATGATTCTTCATTGTGGAAGTGAGAACTCCTCCTTCAAAAAGTCTGGTGTCCTCAACCTCACGCTCCATATTGCCAATATCTTCTTCATCAGACTCTCTTATATCAACATAAGGATGACCTTCTTTATATGAATTGGAAGGTTCACCTTGTTCAAAGGTGGAAGAGAAAAGATGTGCAAAGGTGTTGTCAACATCTGAACCTTGTTTGTCAGCGCTTGGAATAACAACGCTTGAACTGTTGTTGTCAACGTCTGAGCCATCAACGTCTGAATTGGTCTTGTCAGTGCTAGATTTGCCTTTGTCAGCGCCTGAAGGACCATGTATGTTTGTATCTGGTGGTGCTTGGAAACCACCATTATCTTGTCCAGCAGCAGCAGCAGCAGCAAAAGCATCTGTCCAAATGGGAATGGAAACATATTCTAGGATAGGAGATGTCTTTTCTGCTTGTGATCCAACCTTTTCATGAACCTGAGTACCTGAAATATCAACAACTTGTTCCTCCATAACATTTGAAGTTACCTTCACAATGTCTGGATTAGTGACAGGCATATAATTTAAAGTTCTAGATAAAGGTTCCAAGTCAAACAACCAATTAGGACCACTTTCAGGATCACTAAGCTTATTTTCTAAAAACCTAACATGTACTTTTTCAAGTATACGTTTTTCTTCTTTAAGATAAACCCTATAACCCTTTCTCTGCACTGAATACCCCATGAAGTAACCCTCATCACCTTTTTCACTAAATTTCCCTAAGGCATCACTAGTATCCAACACTACTACATGACAACCAAAAGGTCTGAGAAAACCAATATTAGGTTTTCTACCCCAAAGTAACTCATAAGTTGTTTTGTTCTGAATTTTGTTAACCAATGCTCTATTTTGCACATAGCAAGCTGTATTAACAGCCTCAGCCCAAAAGGCTATAGGAAAGTGAGCATCAGCCAACATTGTTCTGGCTGCTTCAATTAGGGTTCTATTTTTCCTCTCAGCAACCCCATTTTGTTGTGGGGTTCTAGCAATACTAAATTGCCTAGTAATTCCTTTCTTGGCACAGACTTCATCTAGCTTCTTATTCCTAAATTCTCCACCATTATCACTCCTAAGCATTTTAACCTCATTGCCAGACCTCTTCTCAATCTGAGTGATAAAATTAATTAGAATATCAGCTGTGTCACTCTTCATAGCAAGAAAGAATGTCCAAGTAAACCTAGAAAAGTCATCTGTGATGACAAAGCAATATGACTTACCATTCAAACTTTCTATATTGGTTGGACCAAAGAGGTCCATGTGTAGCATATGAAGAGGTCTAGAACTAGTGTGCACCTGTTTGGACCTGAATGAGACCTTGTGCTGCTTGCCTTTAGGACATGCAACACAAGAGTGGTCATTGTGGAAGGCCTTCTTAGGCAAACCATCAACTAAAACAAGTCTCACAAGCCTATTTATATTTTTAAAATTTATGTGCCCTAGAGTCTCCTGTGCCACAAATTACTCTCATCTACTGAGGCCTTAGCATAAAAACAGGACATATTATTATTCATTTTAATCCCATTCAAATTCACATTATATATGTCCTTATGCCTAGGTGTTCTATACTCAATATAATTCTCATCAGGGATCTTAAAATCCTTGCTTAACACCAAACACTCAGTATCAGTAAAATGAACTTTATTTTTGTTATCACAAACTTGTGATACACTAAAAAGGTTGTAGTCAAGTTCTTTTACCAGAAATACGTTCTCAAAACGCAAATTCTTGGTGAAAAGGGTTCCTTTGCCTGTGATAGTGCCATATCCGCCTCCAAAGTAAACCTTGTCACCATCCTTAATGGGAGTGAAGTTAGTAAGATAATCTTCATTCCCTGTCATGTGCCTTGAGCATCCACTATCCCAATATCCATAATCATTGACCTGTCTTTGAATGCCCTGCACATAAAGAAAACAAATTAGTTTTCTTTGGGAACCCAAGTCTTAAAAGACTTAGATTCATCTGGTTGTTCAATAAGAACAGACTTAGTTCTCACAACAACCCCATTCTCATCCTTCTTAGGATGAAATACCCAGTTAACCCCAATAGGTTTTGTAATGACCTTTGAAATGTAATTAAATCTATTGCAAGTCATTGAAATCCCATTATCATTAGGGTTTTGATCTTTCTTGTGTCTCTATTTTAAGCTTGAATAAGCTTTAGACCCCTTACCTTGTGGTTGCAAATATTTAGGTCTGGTCACGTTTCTGTCAGCGTTAGAATTTGTCCTGTCAACGCTGAAATTACCCATGGCAGCGTTGAACCTAGGGTTTGCTACAGAAACCCATTGCCTATTTGACTAGGTGTTTGTCTTTTGAAATGGTCTTTGTCCATGAGTGTTAGACCCTCTAGTAAAGAATGGGGCAGGTCTAATCACTTGTGGACTTTGCTGCACACAAGGTTTGGGTCTGACAACGTTTGACTTCCTAATAACGTTGACTTTGTTCCTGTCAGCGCTGAAATTGTTCCTGTCAGCGCTGGCTTTGGGAGCGTTGACACACTTGTATGCTAAGTGTGAAAAGCTACCACAAGTGTAACAAGCTTTTCTAGATACAACTTTAGGTCTAGAAGAAAAGAAGCCTGTTCCTTGATTGCTAACTTGGCTCTTGGGTGACCTAGTATTCCTGTACATCTCTGCATATTTAATGCTAGGTTTTCTATCAGTGTTTGAGCCTAGGTCAACAACTTTACCAGTGAGTGGGTTAGTAACCTTAATGGGTGTTGACTCATTGGGACTTCCACATAGTAAGCCACCCTTAACAAACAAAGTAGGGTTAGCTTTCTTCCATTCATTCAGGTCAGTCAACTTTTGTTGATACTCTTCAACTGGAGTGACAATTCTTGGTGGAGGAATGAATTCCTCCTCTTGGAGCTCTGGCAAACCAGTCCAAGATAGGTCCTTTTGTTGGACACCATAGAAATCACCAGCTGGTGGTGGAACCAAAGAGTAATCATTCATCCCAATCCCAGTCATGTCCTTAGGATCCCTTTGTTTACCCACACATTCTCCTAGGGTTTGGGTGGCTCTATCAAATCTTTGAATTTTAAGGCCAACATTATCTTTATTCTTAATAGCCTCATCTAACTTAGCCTGTATCTCACCATTAACCCTTTCCATGATATTCCTAATATCCATACTAGCATCTAATTCATGTTTTAAGATATTGATTTTATCTTTTAAGTCAAATTCCATTTTCTTATATTCAGAAACGGTTTTCTCAGTTTCAGTAAGAGCTAGTTGGTAATTAGACAGTTTACATCTTTCAGTACTCACATCATCTAATAATCTTAACACTTCTTTGTTAAGTCTTTCAGTATTGAACCTACAACCTTTGCTACAAAAAGCATCATCATATACCTCATTATAAGATGAAGAGGAGGAGTGTGCCATGAGAGCATATTCAACATGCTCTTCTTCTTCTTCAATATCAGCAACCAAAGCTTTATCCTCTTCAACATTCTTAGCCAGATAGCTCCAATCCCATCCCATACCATCGATTCCTTGAACTGCAACCATGGCTTTAGAATCCTGAGATTTAACAACCTGACTTGAGGGTTTACCAGCATCAGATCTTCTAGGAGATCTGAATTCCCTCATGAAGTGCCCCATACGATGACAGTTGTAGCATTCAACTTTGGATTTATCAAATCCAGCTGTGTCTTTAGCATTGAAGGTCATCTTCTTCTTAAACCTTCTATTCCACCTATTTGCTCTTATACTAGCAAGAGCCATGTTCCACTTGATGTCCATCTCTTCCAAGTGCTCATCACTTATCTGCTCAAGGTCCTCATATGTAATCACTGAACCATTGGGCAAAGAAGCAATGTAAGCACAAACAGTATCCAAATCCAAACCAGCAGGTTTAACTCTTGGGGAGTCATTCTTGAATGTGTCAGCGTCTGAATAGGAGACATTGACATGACTTGTTCCAGCGCTGACATATGATGATCCAGTAACTGGATGCATGTAAGAGTTCTTGTGATTGAATTGACCTTCACTATGAGAAAAGAAGACCATGTTACTGTTGGTAGACTTGCTTCCATGCTCTAAAAGAGTTTCATCTTCCAACAGCCTTAGTTTGTTGTAGATGTCATCAAACGAGGAGGTCTTGTAGGTATTGTTGGCAAGAATAGATCTTGACAAAATCTTCCATGCCTCACCAAGACTTTTAAGAAAGGTAGCATTAATGTCAACATCACCAACTTGTGTCCCCATGAAGGACAACTTGCTTGTAATGTCAATCAATCTGCTTCTTACACTACTCAGTTTTTCATTGGGTTGAGCTTTGAAGAAAGCATAATCATGCATGAGTTGCTTTTTCTTTTCTTCCTTAGTGTCTGCATTGCCACCATATGCAACTTCAAGAGCTGCCCAAAGATCCCTAGCAGATTCATAGCCTCTATATTTATGCTGGTTTTCTTGTCCCAAAGAGACTTTCAGAATATTTAGGGCTTTCATGTCAACCCTTTTCTTTGCTATGTCATCAGCAGCCACAACTCTACCATCTCCAGGTTTTTCTCTCTTATCCTCTTCAGAACATCCAGCAACAGCTGCTCTTTGAGCAATAACATTAGCAATCTTTTGAGCCTTATTGAATGTGTTTCCATATTCAATAATCTCCCAGAGTGTGTAGTCATAGATCCCCAAATATTGTTCAAAGTTGAACTTCCACAAGTCAAAGTTGGTTGCATCAAGCATGGGAATCTTGATGTTTGGTAAGGCTGAGGAGGAGGAGGTTATTGCTTCAGACATGATGTTTTTAGGGTTTATGAGAAAATTAGGGTTTTGGTGATTTTTAGGGTTCTTGTGTTCTTTAAGATCAAAAGTTCCTCAACAAGCTCTGATACCACTTGTTGATCCCAAACTTAGATCGATTTAGCTTTATGTATACGAGATTAGATCAAGTAATACACTTAGAGAAACCTTTGTATATGCTTATGAATTTAAGTGTTATGCGGAATTTAACACTTAACCAATAACACACAATGATACAAACAAACTTTCACTTTGATTATCAATATCAAACTTGCTTACAATGAAAGTAGTTTACGAATGAAAACTTATATCAAACATTAACCTAAAGGTCTTCTTTTATAGACATAAGAAGCCTTGTACAATAATCTACGTATCAGCTATTCTAGGTAAAGATAAATATAGAAAATACAATGTTGTTCCTATCTTTACTAGAACTATTCTAGAATACAATAAACGTGTAGAGTATATCTTCCCATCAGTGCTTGTCTTCAATGTATCAACACTTGACTTTATCTTGTCAACGCTTGAGCTGTCAGCGCTTGTTTTGTTCTTGTCAACGCTTGTATTGTTCTTGTCAGCGCTCAAGTGATCTGGCCTTAACTTATTCCCAACAGTCATGAATGTTCATCATTCTCAAGTTTCACGTTCCCCATACCAAGCTTAAAAACGAGATCATTGTTATTATAAGTTAGTAAACTAACACGAAATCATGTGGCCCAATTATTCACTTAGACTCCCTTATTCCTAGGTGTATCTCTTATATTTTATTGTTGTCTTGAATGATCACGAGGATGCATTTTTGACTTATTTCGATAGTTTATTAGGCTGAAAATAAAGTAGGACGATTTAATCATTAGTTAGCTAAAGGACAATATCTTTTAAAACTGCTTCTCGGGACCTCATAGAGTTCATATCTTGGCATAACTCAATTCACGATTTGAGACCTTTCTCGAACCGATATTTGGCAGCGACTTCATACTTCAAATCTTTGAGAGACGTTCTTGAAATTATGGTCTTCTCTTCATAATAAGAATTTTTTCACTTGAAGTTTTGAGAGATTCTTCATATTTGGACCACGACTTCTTCATTTTTCTCCAATCTTTATTTTGGACTTTGATATACAACGATCCGCCTCCTTTTAGGAATTGGATCTATTTATCCTCATACCTTGTTAGGGCCTTTTTGGATAGACTTCTCCATGATCTTTTGGGGAGTATTTGCTTTTCGTCGTGTGTCTCGATTCTTCATATTGATTTTCGATAAATGATTCTTCACATCACTTTTGGATCTTTAGCAACAAAATGTAGCCCTCATGCCTTGTTAGGGCCTTTTCGGACTCGCCAATCTTCGCATCCCGCTTCAATGAGTTATGCCTTGGCTATGAACTCTAATTAATACCTAGCAACTTTTAAACGATCTTATGCTAGAAGCTAAGTAACTTTTCAAATCGTACAACCTTATTTATTGCAGATAAATTTATTAGCAAGCGATGGGAGAAAAGGCTTATAATCAACTCACATAAATTCACGAAAGAATACCAAACTTATAATTGACTCTATCATCTCTCGTTCTCCACAATTTAAAATCTCAAGGAATGAGACTCGTGGATGCTTAGACAATTAAATCAAAGTTTTGGGTTTTCGATTCATCTATAGGATCTTGCAAACTCTTAGACTTTTTCAAGTTTAGAATTCTCGTTTTAAAGTTCCCTTGATAAACAACTCTCTAGGAACAATTATAGGAACTTGCGAAAAGTTCTTGTTCTTAACCCGTGAGAGTTAAGACTTTCGCGTTTTAAAGTTCCCTATATAAAAGCCTAGCAAAACTTGACTTAAACACGTTAAGGATACTAGCTAGAGTAGACTTAGATAAGTAAACTCGGGTTGAGTCAAAATATTCACGACTTTGAAAAATTTAAAACCACTTTATTAAAAATAAGAAAGAAAATAACGATAACAAAGGAAAATACTACTATACAACTAGGCCAAAATAGATTAAAAATTTTGAAAAATGTCGAAAAACTAAATTTTCCGGTTTAAATGAGGACAAATTCATGGAAAAGCCCACTTACTTCGATAGAAGTCCCCCTACACTTAATATAAACATTGTCCTCAATGTTTAATCATGTGGGAGTAAACTCCCCTACACTTAGGATATTGTGTACGTTGTTTAAATCTTGCTAAGGAAAGGACAACTATAGTGATTTCAATGTGAACATATAAGATATGAAATATTGAATCACAACAGTTTAGGATAGAACCGGGAAGACAGGTACACGGGATCACGGTTCGTCAAAAGTCATCGAGAATGGATCTTTGAAGCTTTAATCCCTGCACAGAAGAAGAAACAAGACAACAAACACATACGAGGCTCCCCCTACACTTATTATGAAAACGGTAAAGGATAGATCAACGGGTTGACTCCCGAGAAGCGCTTGTTTTTGTTAACCGAGTCACAAGCCTGACTCGACCCATAACTTAATTCAAGGGAAACATGGTGAGGGATGGAATCATCTTATAAGAGATGTCCTCACCAAAGTACAACTTCACGCGCTGACCATTCACCTTAAAATTGGGCCCATTTGGTTGAGAAAGCTCAATGGTGGCATATGGGAAGACTTTGGCGACGGTGAATGGACCAGACCAACGGCTCTTCAACTTTCCTGAGAAGATCTTCAACCGAGAGTTAAAAAGTAAGACTTGATCACCAACGTGGAACTCTCGGTTCTTAATCCTTGCATCATGGATGATCTTGGTGTTCTCATTGTAGATCAACGAGTTCTCATAAGCTTCATTCCTTAGTTCATTTAGCTCATTGAGTTCAATCTTCCGAAGATCGCCGGCTTTGTTGATGTCGAAGTTAACCCACTTCAAGGCCCAGTATGCCTTATGTTCCAGCTCGATAGGGAGGTGGCATGCTTTCCCGTACACAAGACGATAAGATGTACAACCAATCGGGGTCTTATAAGCGCTACAGAAAGCCCACAAAGCATCATCTAACTTATCGGCCCACGAGGCACGATGCTCTCCTACAGTACGCTCAAGAATTCGCTTCAACCCACGGTTAGATATCTTGGCTTGACCATTAGTTTGGGGATGATAAGCGGTGGAAAGACGGTGATTGACACCGTACTTATCCATGACTCTAGCAAATTGATCATTGCAAAAATGAGTCCCGCGGTTACTGATTATAGCACGAGGAGCACCGAATCGGGAAAAAATCTTCTTCAAAAAGTTCACAACCACCCTCGCATCGTTCGTAGGGAGAGCCTTAGCTTCAACCCATTTAGAAACATAGTCAACGGCTACGAGGATGTACTTGTTCCCTTTAGATGATGGAAATGACCCCATAAAGTCGATACCCCATACATCAAATATTTCACATTCTTGTATGAAATTTTGAGGCATCTCATCTTTATGTGTGATCTTGCCTTGTCTTTGGCAAGCATCACAATGTTTAACCATTTCGTGAGCGTCACGATAAATGGTGGGCCAATAAAATCCAGAGTCGAATACTTTCTTCGCGGTGTAATTGGGACCAAAGTGACCACCAGTGGGTCCTTTATGGCAAGCGTCAAGGATTTGTACCGCTGCTGGTCCATCAACACATCGACGAATTACAAGATCCGCACATTGTTTGAAAAGGTAAGGGTCGTCCCAAAAATAGTGTTCAATGTCTTTAAAGAACTTTTTCTTTTGTTGGGACGTTAACCCTTCCTTGAGAATTCCACCCGCTAAGTAGTTTGCAATGTCTGCAAACCACGGGGTGTCATCAAGATTTGGATTGATAGACATTAAGGCCTCAAGGGGAAAAAAGTCATTGATCTCTTGATTCGGATGATTCCCTTGATAAGGATCCTCAAGTCTACTTAGATGATCCGCGGCTAGGTTTTCGGCTCCCTTCTTGTCATGAATTTCAATGTTGAATTCCTGAAGGAGCAAAACCCAGCGAAGAAGTCTTGGCTTAGAATCTTGTTTAGTCAACAAGTACTTCAACGCGGAATGGTCGGTATAGACAATTGTGGTAGAAAGGACAAGATAGGGGCGAAACTTCTCAAAAGCATACACTATAGCTAAAAGCTCTTTTTCGGTAGTGTTATAATGCAGTTGAGCCCCCGTCATTGTCTTGCTAGCGTAATGGATTGGTTGGAAGTGTTTGTTCACTCTTTGGCCCAAAAACGCTCCAATAGCAAAGTCGCTAGCATCACACATCAATTCAAAAGGTAGCTCCCAATTAGGGGTAACCAAGACCGGTGCCTTAGTTAGCTTGTCCTTAAGAAGATTGAAGGATTCAAGACACTCTTTGGAAAAGATAAAAGGAGTATCTTTTTCCAAGAGGTGGGTCATCGGGCGAGCGATTTTAGAAAATTCTTGAATGAATCGATGATAGAAGCCTGCAGGACCAAGGAAACTTCTCACACCCTTCACGGTTGAAGGTGGAGGTAATTTGGCTATGACATCCACTTTAGCACGGTCGACTTCAAGACCGGCTTTGGAGATTTTATGTCCAAGAACAATGCCTTCTTTTACCATGAAATGGCATTTTTCCCAATTTAGAACGAGACGAGTGTCTTCACATCGTTTGAGCATGCGTTCCAAATTGGCAAGGCAATGAGAGAAAGAATCGCCATAGACCGAGAAATCGTCCATGAAGACTTCCATAGTTTCTTCAACCATGTCATGGAAGATAGCCATCATACACCTTCGGAAAGTCCCAGGAGCATTTCATAAGCCGAAAGGCATTCTTTTGTAAGCAAATGTTCCATAAGGACAAGTGAATGTGGTTTTCTATTGGTCTTTAGGATCGATGGGAATTTGAAAATACCCGGAGAAACCGTCTAAGAAGAAGTAATAATCATTACCCGTTAGACGTTTCAAGCATTTGGTCCATGAAAGGAAGGGGAAAATGATCCTTTCTCGTAGCATCATTGAGTTTGCGATAGTCTATACAAACTCTCCACCCTGTAACGAGACGAGTTGGAATCAATTCGTTGTTTTCATTGGGCACAACGGTGATTCCACCTTTCTTAGGCACACAATGGACGGGACTAACCCATGGTGAATCCGAGATAGGGTAGATCATTCCCGCATCAAGAAGTTTGATAACCTCTTTTTTGATAACGTCATGGATCTTGGGATTCACCCTTCTTTGGCTTTGAATAGTGGGTTTAAAGTCGTCCTCCATGAGAATTTTATGTGTACAAAAGTGATCAATTCCATGAATATCGGAGATTTTCCAAGAAATCGCTTTCTTATGTTTCTTTAGCACGGTGATAAGTCAGGATTTTTCTTCTTCTTTCAAGTCCTTAGCGATGATGACGGGTGACTTCTTGTTGTCTTCAAGGAAAACGTACTCGAGATGAGACGTTAAGTCCTTAAGCTCTAAATCTGGAGGATTGTCGATGGAAGGCGTAGTCAAATTCGGTTCATCGATAGAGATATCCTTAGGAGATAGTGGAGAAATATGGTCGTCATTGAGAAGTTTCTCAATGGTACGAATGTCTTCATCTCAATTGGAGGGAGAATCGTCATATTGCAAGTCCATATCTCCCAAAGTTGCTTCAAATTCTTTCAAAATGAAATCACTTTCTCCAAATGGAGTTAGTGATGGAGAAATAGAGGCAACGGTCTCAACAATAGGTAGAGAAGAAGAACCACTTTTACAAGCGTCTTTGAAATGTTCTTCACAAGCCTCATCAAGAAAGTCAATGAAATTAACACTCTCGTTGTCAGAAGGCTGCTTAGAAAGTTTTCCCATGTTGAAGACGATTTTATCGTCACCAACTCTCATGATTAATTCGCCCGCGGCTACATCAATGAGAGTGCGACCGGTCCTCAAGAATGGACGTCCAACGATTAATGGAACACGGGGGTCCATCTCGTAGTCAACGACAACAAAATCCGCCGGAAAGGTGAATTTGTCGACACCAACGAAGACGTCTTCGGCTATCCCCACCGGATAAGAAACCGTACGGTTAGCTAATTCCAAAGTCATTCGTGTGGGGACTAGCTCGGGTAGAGACAATTGTTTCCAAACGCTTAAAGGCATTAAGTTTATACTAGCGCCTAGATCGGCTAGGGCCATACAATTCTCTACCCAGGGAAGTTGCAAGGAATGAGAAAACGACCCGGATCACCAAGTTTGGTGGGTAGTTTCCTTAAGAGCACTGCGGAGCAATTCTCATTAAGTTGGGTCTGAGCAATATCGAGAAGTTTCTTCTTATCACTGAGAAGATCATTAAACATTTTAGCATATTTGGGCATGTGAGCGAGAGCCTCAGCAAAGGAGATATTGAAATTCAGTTGTTTAAACATTTTGAGAAAGTTAGAAACCTGAATATCATCCTTGTTCTTCAATTTCTCTTTCCTCAACCTTGAGGGATAAGGTATATTGGGTTGAGATGAAGGCTTTGGAATGGAATTATCACTCACATCCATGGGTGGTGGAGGGGTAGAAATTGAAGGTGGTGGAATAGGAGAAGTAGAAGTTGGAGGAATTGGAGAAGGGGAAGTTGGAGGAATTTGAGAAAGGGACTCGTTTTCCTTTGTCACAATCACCGGTGTAGGTGTAGGTGTAGGAAGCTCGGGTTCCTTTAAACCTTTTCCACTGCGAGTGGTGATTGCTTTCATCTCCCCTCTTGGATTAGCAACGGTGTTACTCGGAAGAGAACCCGAACCAAAGGCTTGATTACTTGGGAAGAAACTAGCCATCATGTTCCTTAAGTCATTCGTTTGACTTGCCAAAGTGTTTCTCATATCGGCTCTAAGAACATTTCCTTGTTTCACCATATCTGCTTTCATGTTGGCCATTTCCCGCTGAAGATTTTGCACTATCACATCATTAGTCCTCATGTAAGTTTCAACATCTTGATGTAATGCGGTGAGTTGGTTTGGAGGAGGAGCATGGTAGGCAGGTGGTTGATAAGCGGGTTGTTGGTAAACTTGGTTGTTTCTTTGAGGTGGATATGGGTTTCTTTGGGTTTGGTATTGATTTGGAGCTCGAGGTTGATTTTTATTGTTGCGATTTAGGTTGTTTGGGTTTTGTGGTGGGAAACCGGGGGGTGAAAGAAAGTTGTTTGAGCGATAGCTGAGCAAATTGCGGTCACCTTGAGGACGTGCTTGATAGCCTCCCGTAGCAAAGTTACCGTTGGCGGTATACACATTTTTTGGATTGTCATGAGTCGAAGGACAATTGGTGTATGAGTGAGATCCCCCACATATTTCACATGATTGACTCAAAGCATTAGCTTGGGCAGTGATTTGTTTGGCATTGTTGGCGGTTTGGAGAGCAAGTGATTCAACAAGCGAAGTAAGCTTATCAATTCTCTTGTCGCTCTCATTAGTGCTAGCACTAGCCACATTAGTCCGAACACTCTTGGTTCGCACTCTAAACTTATTCTCAATAATATCCCAAGCGGCATTAGAAGACTTAACCAAAATGTTACCCCCCGAGGCACTATTTAGTGAATCTTTTTAACACCCCCAAATTTACACGCAGCGGAATACATCTTTGGGTGCTAAACAATGATACAAAACACATAATTTATAAAGAACGACTCGAAAAGAGACGTTTTGAATTCATCGTTCCCAAAACATTTGTCAGAGTAGCGTAGTCCCAAGACATCGTAACCAAAGTACAACCAAAACAAAAGATTTAAATTGTTTTGAACAGAAGGAACGACAAATATTCAAAGAGTTTATATACAAAGTAGTGCACAACATTCATTCCCGTGGCTTCCAAGCTTCACACTTCCTGATTACCTGAAATACATGTGAGAAAATCATCAGCAAAAATGCCGAGTGAATCTATAGGTTTATATAATCATTTTGAACACAAGCCAAGATTATAAGTTTGTGGCATGCTTATAAGCATCAGATAATAATTTGCATCAACAATAATAATTGTATTTAGCATAAATTGCAATAAGCTCATGGAACCGAGCCCTTAGACACTCCCTTTAGAGGTCTGATAAGACAGGAGATTTATTAATTGTCAGTTACCTCCAGATTATTGGTACATTGCCGTATACCTGACTTCTCAATACAATATGTTCAAACAGTGTGGAGGTCGGGCCTAAGCTTCTATGACAAGTCCACAAAAACTGAACCGGGGCGGCTTCCCCCATAGATCTATTAATTGTACTAGCGGTTAACCCATCATAGGTTAATTAACGGTCCATAATTGAGGCTTTAATAAAGGCAATCACTTAATGCAATTTAAAGGCAACCACGGGTCCATTCATAAAGGGACAAGCATACCATGAAAATCTTGTGTTCTAAGTTTACAAAACATGTATTCCCCCTCGCGGGTTTTAAAATATTTGAATGAGCTCAAACGAGGCTATAGACTCACCTTAGTACTTATTGTAGTTGAAGACAATCGCCGACGATAGTAGATGCCCGATAATCACGATAACCGCAACCTAGCAAATAAGGTGCGTACTTTAATAATAGACTCGAGAAATAAACGATACTTAATAAAATCAAACTCGAACTCATAAAACCACAATACACTCGCAAGTAAACGATATAAATAACTTTATTATACTTCACTACTCATTTACTTTACCATTTTATACTTTTAACAAAATCCGCCGGTACATACTACATGTACTAGCTTATTTACCCCTTTTTAAACTTGTCGACCGTTTATGAAACGACTCAAAAAGCTAACTTACTATATATAGAAAGTCCTCCTACAAGTTTATCAAATGAAATTACTTTTAAAGTCCTTTACTCGACTCATTTTCAAACTACAAAATCCGGACAGATTTGCGTTAATTTTTCATACAACCGTTTTAACTTATATAAACGACTCCGTTAACAAAACCGACACTCGGGTTTTAAAGTAAACTCAACCTAATAAATAAATACCTCATTATCAGTAGGTTACTCATTTTAAAACTTCCATTTAGAGTCCCCGGGATTCGATCCAAATATTGACAACAACCATATGTAGTGTCGATACTCGTCTCCCGGTACACGATTATTCAAAACATCATAACTTCGCGCTCGTTTTGAGTTAGAAGCTCTACCTTATATCAAATCGAAGCTAAGGAAATTATCTACAACCCTAGACTATAAGTTTAGTCATTTTCAAAACATAAAAATTCGGATTTCTCAGTTTACTTATTGTTATAAAATGGGTACCAAAAACTTGTACAAAATCAACTTTTTGACCACAACCAACCATAGAAATGGTCATTCCTATACTCTAATATCATCATACATCCACCATAACATCAAAAACATAACAAAAATAAAAATCTTTGGATCAAAATATAATTTCTAACAAGATTTCTAGCAAGAACCACCATGGATCATGCTAAAAACACCATGCATAACCATGGCTTCCACCTACCAACATCATAAAAATAAAAAGTGCTTGCATGTGTAAAATTTTTATACCTTTGTGATCCTTGATCAAAAATAAGGATGGGTCTATGCTTGGTTTGGCTTGAATCAACCTCAAACTCAAGATAAATTGAAAAATGAATGGATTTGGTGGGTGTGTGTGGGTTTCGGCAAAGAGAAGAAAGAAAGAGAGAGAGAGAAAAATTTTGGAAGTAAAATAATGTGTGTGTGTGTGTGTTTTATTTTATTTAAATTTTAGTTAGTGGGGTGAGGGCTTTTGTGCAATTTGGCAAAAGTTTGGTTACAATTTGTAAATAGCTAGTTTAAAAAGGTGGGAAATTGTAACTAGTCAATTTTGAAAATATTTACGGGACTCGGGTTTCGTAAAAATACTAAAAAGTTTAAATGCACACGAAAAATAAAAATATAATGACTCGATACGTAATTAAGACGATATCGTCGAAAATATTAAATATCGAAACGATCGATAATGAAATATAGAATTATGGGCATCCGTCGGTATCGCGATCACTAGTAATCCTCGTCGCTCGTCAAAATATAAAAATAAAATATTTAATATCGATTTCAACTTAAACCGTTAAACGTAAAAATATTTAAGATTATAAAATACTTCAAAAATATTTGAAAAGTAAGAATTAAATAATGACCTTATTTTGCGGGTTTTACATCCTCACCACCTTAGGAGAGCACCGTCCCGGGGCTTACTTCTCCTTAGGTCCGTCTACGAATAAATGTGGATACTTGCTCTTGAAGTAGTCCTCACGCTCCCAAGTGTATTCGGGTCCACGTCGGGAATTCCATCGCACCTTCACTATCGGGATCCGACTTTGCTTAAGCCGTTTCACCTCTCGATCCATAATCTCTACCGGTTCTTCAATAAAATGCAACTTGTCGTCCAGTTGAATCTCCTCAAGTGGAATTATCAAATTCTCGTCCGCCAAACACCTCTTAAGGTTAGAAACGTGAAAAGTATTGTGAATAGCACTTAACTTCTCTGGCAACTCCAACTTATATGCCACAGGACCAACTCGATCAATAATCTTGAATGGGCCAATATAACGTGGACTAAGCTTTCCTCGCTTGCCAAATCGAATTACTCCTTTCCAAGGTGATACTTTCAACATAACCATGTCACCAATATCAAACTCCAATGGTTTTCTCCTCTTATCCGCATAACTCTTCTGCCTACTACGAGCTGTTAATAAACGATTCTTGATTTGCACGATCTTCTCAGTCGTTTCTCTAATCAATTCAGGACCCGTCAACTGACTTTCTCCAACTTCACACCAACCAACTGGTGATCTACACTTTCGCCCGTAAAGTGCTTCAAAAGGCGCCGCCTTAATACTTGCATGATAACTGTTGTTGTATGAGAACTCCACCAAAGGTAAGTGTCGATCCCAACTACCTCCAAAATCCATTACACATGCACGTAACATATCCTCCAAGGTCTGAATAGTCCTCTCACTTTGTCCGTCCGTTTCCGGATGATACGCAGTGCTCATATCCAACTGGGTCCCCAAAGCTCGCTGAAGCGATTTCCAAAACTCAGATGTGAACCGACTATCTCGATCAGAAATAATTGACAAAGGAACTCCATGTCTACAAACAACTTCCTTCAAATACAACCGAGTAAGTTTGTCTAAGTCATCAGTTTTCTTCATCGGCAAGAAATGAGCCGACTTAGTCAACCGATCAACAATCACCCAAATCGTATCATAACCACTAGAAGTTCTCGGAAGTCCCGAAACAAAATCCATAGTGATCCTCTCCCATTTCCATTCTGGAATTTCAGGTTGTTGCAGTAAACCCGAAGGTCTCTTGTGCTCAAACTTCACAACCACCCTCGCATCGTTCGTAGGGAGAGCCTTAGCTTCAACCCATTTAGAAACATAGTCAACGGCTACGAGGATGTACTTGTTCCCTTTAGATGATGGAAATGACCCCATAAAGTCGATACCCCATACATCAAATATTTCACATTCTTGTATGAAATTTTGAGGCATCTCATCTTTATGTGTGATCTTGCCTTGTCTTTGGCAAGCATCACAATGTTTAACCATTTCGTGAGCGTCACGATAAATGGTGGGCCAATAAAATCCAGAGTCGAATACTTTCTTCGCGGTGTAATTGGGACCAAAGTGACCACCAGTGGGTCCTTTATGGCAAGCGTCAAGGATTTGTACCGCTGCTGGTCCATCAACACATCGACGAATTACAAGATCCGCACATTGTTTGAAAAGGTAAGGGTCGTCCCAAAAATAGTGTTCAATGTCTTTAAAGAACTTTTTCTTTTGTTGGGACGTTAACCCTTCCTTGAGAATTCCACCCGCTAAGTAGTTTGCAATGTCTGCAAACCACGGGGTGTCATCAAGATTTGGATTGATAGACATTAAGGCCTCAAGGGGAAAAAAGTCATTGATCTCTTGATTCGGATGATTCCCTTGATAAGGATCCTCAAGTCTACTTAGATGATCCGCGGCTAGGTTTTCGGCTCCCTTCTTGTCATGAATTTCAATGTTGAATTCCTGAAGGAGCAAAACCCAGCGAAGAAGTCTTGGCTTAGAATCTTGTTTAGTCAACAAGTACTTCAACGCGGAATGGTCGGTATAGACAATTGTGGTAGAAAGGACAAGATAGGGGCGAAACTTCTCAAAAGCATACACTATAGCTAAAAGCTCTTTTTCGGTAGTGTTATAATGCAGTTGAGCCCCCGTCATTGTCTTGCTAGCGTAATGGATTGGTTGGAAGTGTTTGTTCACTCTTTGGCCCAAAAACGCTCCAATAGCAAAGTCGCTAGCATCACACATCAATTCAAAAGGTAGCTCCCAATTAGGGGTAACCAAGACCGGTGCCTTAGTTAGCTTGTCCTTAAGAAGATTGAAGGATTCAAGACACTCTTTGGAAAAGATAAAAGGAGTATCTTTTTCCAAGAGGTGGGTCATCGGGCGAGCGATTTTAGAAAATTCTTGAATGAATCGATGATAGAAGCCTGCAGGACCAAGGAAACTTCTCACACCCTTCACGGTTGAAGGTGGAGGTAATTTGGCTATGACATCCACTTTAGCACGGTCGACTTCAAGACCGGCTTTGGAGATTTTATGTCCAAGAACAATGCCTTCTTTTACCATGAAATGGCATTTTTCCCAATTTAGAACGAGACGAGTGTCTTCACATCGTTTGAGCATGCGTTCCAAATTGGCAAGGCAATGAGAGAAAGAATCGCCATAGACCGAGAAATCGTCCATGAAGACTTCCATAGTTTCTTCAACCATGTCATGGAAGATAGCCATCATACACCTTCGGAAAGTCCCAGGAGCATTTCATAAGCCGAAAGGCATTCTTTTGTAAGCAAATGTTCCATAAGGACAAGTGAATGTGGTTTTCTATTGGTCTTTAGGATCGATGGGAATTTGAAAATACCCGGAGAAACCGTCTAAGAAGAAGTAATAATCATTACCCGTTAGACGTTTCAAGCATTTGGTCCATGAAAGGAAGGGGAAAATGATCCTTTCTCGTAGCATCATTGAGTTTGCGATAGTCTATACAAACTCTCCACCCTGTAACGAGACGAGTTGGAATCAATTCGTTGTTTTCATTGGGCACAACGGTGATTCCACCTTTCTTAGGCACACAATGGACGGGACTAACCCATGGTGAATCCGAGATAGGGTAGATCATTCCCGCATCAAGAAGTTTGATAACCTCTTTTTTGATAACGTCATGGATCTTGGGATTCACCCTTCTTTGGCTTTGAATAGTGGGTTTAAAGTCGTCCTCCATGAGAATTTTATGTGTACAAAAGTGATCAATTCCATGAATATCGGAGATTTTCCAAGAAATCGCTTTCTTATGTTTCTTTAGCACGGTGATAAGTCAGGATTTTTCTTCTTCTTTCAAGTCCTTAGCGATGATGACGGGTGACTTCTTGTTGTCTTCAAGGAAAACGTACTCGAGATGAGACGTTAAGTCCTTAAGCTCTAAATCTGGAGGATTGTCGATGGAAGGCGTAGTCAAATTCGGTTCATCGATAGAGATATCCTTAGGAGATAGTGGAGAAATATGGTCGTCATTGAGAAGTTTCTCAATGGTACGAATGTCTTCATCTCAATTGGAGGGAGAATCGTCATATTGCAAGTCCATATCTCCCAAAGTTGCTTCAAATTCTTTCAAAATGAAATCACTTTCTCCAAATGGAGTTAGTGATGGAGAAATAGAGGCAACGGTCTCAACAATAGGTAGAGAAGAAGAACCACTTTTACAAGCGTCTTTGAAATGTTCTTCACAAGCCTCATCAAGAAAGTCAATGAAATTAACACTCTCGTTGTCAGAAGGCTGCTTAGAAAGTTTTCCCATGTTGAAGACGATTTTATCGTCACCAACTCTCATGATTAATTCGCCCGCGGCTACATCAATGAGAGTGCGACCGGTCCTCAAGAATGGACGTCCAACGATTAATGGAACACGGGGGTCCATCTCGTAGTCAACGACAACAAAATCCGCCGGAAAGGTGAATTTGTCGACACCAACGAAGACGTCTTCGGCTATCCCCACCGGATAAGAAACCGTACGGTTAGCTAATTCCAAAGTCATTCGTGTGGGGACTAGCTCGGGTAGAGACAATTGTTTCCAAACGCTTAAAGGCATTAAGTTTATACTAGCGCCTAGATCGGCTAGGGCCATACAATTCTCTACCCAGGGAAGTTGCAAGGAATGAGAAAACGACCCGGATCACCAAGTTTGGTGGGTAGTTTCCTTAAGAGCACTGCGGAGCAATTCTCATTAAGTTGGGTCTGAGCAATATCGAGAAGTTTCTTCTTATCACTGAGAAGATCATTAAACATTTTAGCATATTTGGGCATGTGAGCGAGAGCCTCAGCAAAGGAGATATTGAAATTCAGTTGTTTAAACATTTTGAGAAAGTTAGAAACCTGAATATCATCCTTGTTCTTCAATTTCTCTTTCCTCAACCTTGAGGGATAAGGTATATTGGGTTGAGATGAAGGCTTTGGAATGGAATTATCACTCACATCCATGGGTGGTGGAGGGGTAGAAATTGAAGGTGGTGGAATAGGAGAAGTAGAAGTTGGAGGAATTGGAGAAGGGGAAGTTGGAGGAATTTGAGAAAGGGACTCGTTTTCCTTTGTCACAATCACCGGTGTAGGTGTAGGTGTAGGAAGCTCGGGTTCCTTTAAACCTTTTCCACTGCGAGTGGTGATTGCTTTCATCTCCCCTCTTGGATTAGCAACGGTGTTACTCGGAAGAGAACCCGAACCAAAGGCTTGATTACTTGGGAAGAAACTAGCCATCATGTTCCTTAAGTCATTCGTTTGACTTGCCAAAGTGTTTCTCATATCGGCTCTAAGAACATTTCCTTGTTTCACCATATCTGCTTTCATGTTGGCCATTTCCCGCTGAAGATTTTGCACTATCACATCATTAGTCCTCATGTAAGTTTCAACATCTTGATGTAATGCGGTGAGTTGGTTTGGAGGAGGAGCATGGTAGGCAGGTGGTTGATAAGCGGGTTGTTGGTAAACTTGGTTGTTTCTTTGAGGTGGATATGGGTTTCTTTGGGTTTGGTATTGATTTGGAGCTCGAGGTTGATTTTTATTGTTGCGATTTAGGTTGTTTGGGTTTTGTGGTGGGAAACCGGGGGGTGAAAGAAAGTTGTTTGAGCGATAGCTGAGCAAATTGCGGTCACCTTGAGGACGTGCTTGATAGCCTCCCGTAGCAAAGTTACCGTTGGCGGTATACACATTTTTTGGATTGTCATGAGTCGAAGGACAATTGGTGTATGAGTGAGATCCCCCACATATTTCACATGATTGACTCAAAGCATTAGCTTGGGCAGTGATTTGTTTGGCATTGTTGGCGGTTTGGAGAGCAAGTGATTCAACAAGCGAAGTAAGCTTATCAATTCTCTTGTCGCTCTCATTAGTGCTAGCACTAGCCACATTAGTCCGAACACTCTTGGTTCGCACTCTAAACTTATTCTCAATAATATCCCAAGCGGCATTAGAAGACTTAACCAAAATGTTACCCCCCGAGGCACTATTTAGTGAATCTTTTTAACACCCCCAAATTTACACGCAGCGGAATACATCTTTGGGTGCTAAACAATGATACAAAACACATAATTTATAAAGAACGACTCGAAAAGAGACGTTTTGAATTCATCGTTCCCAAAACATTTGTCAGAGTAGCGTAGTCCCAAGACATCGTAACCAAAGTACAACCAAAACAAAAGATTTAAATTGTTTTGAACAGAAGGAACGACAAATATTCAAAGAGTTTATATACAAAGTAGTGCACAACATTCATTCCCGTGGCTTCCAAGCTTCACACTTCCTGATTACCTGAAATACATGTGAGAAAATCATCAGCAAAAATGCCGAGTGAATCTATAGGTTTATATAATCATTTTGAACACAAGCCAAGATTATAAGTTTGTGGCATGCTTATAAGCATCAGATAATAATTTGCATCAACAATAATAATTGTATTTAGCATAAATTGCAATAAGCTCATGGAACCGAGCCCTTAGACACTCCCTTTAGAGGTCTGATAAGACAGGAGATTTATTAATTGTCAGTTACCTCCAGATTATTGGTACATTGCCGTATACCTGACTTCTCAATACAATATGTTCAAACAGTGTGGAGGTCGGGCCTAAGCTTCTATGACAAGTCCACAAAAACTGAACCGGGGCGGCTTCCCCCATAGATCTATTAATTGTACTAGCGGTTAACCCATCATAGGTTAATTAACGGTCCATAATTGAGGCTTTAATAAAGGCAATCACTTAATGCAATTTAAAGGCAACCACGGGTCCATTCATAAAGGGACAAGCATACCATGAAAATCTTGTGTTCTAAGTTTACAAAACATGTATTCCCCCTCGCGGGTTTTAAAATATTTGAATGAGCTCAAACGAGGCTATAGACTCACCTTAGTACTTATTGTAGTTGAAGACAATCGCCGACGATAGTAGATGCCCGATAATCACGATAACCGCAACCTAGCAAATAAGGTGCGTACTTTAATAATAGACTCGAGAAATAAACGATACTTAATAAAATCAAACTCGAACTCATAAAACCACAATACACTCGCAAGTAAACGATATAAATAACTTTATTATACTTCACTACTCATTTACTTTACCATTTTATACTTTTAACAAAATCCGCCGGTACATACTACATGTACTAGCTTATTTACCCCTTTTTAAACTTGTCGACCGTTTATGAAACGACTCAAAAAGCTAACTTACTATATATAGAAAGTCCTCCTACAAGTTTATCAAATGAAATTACTTTTAAAGTCCTTTACTCGACTCATTTTCAAACTACAAAATCCGGACAGATTTGCGTTAATTTTTCATACAACCGTTTTAACTTATATAAACGACTCCGTTAACAAAACCGACACTCGGGTTTTAAAGTAAACTCAACCTAATAAATAAATACCTCATTATCAGTAGGTTACTCATTTTAAAACTTCCATTTAGAGTCCCCGGGATTCGATCCAAATATTGACAACAACCATATGTAGTGTCGATACTCGTCTCCCGGTACACGATTATTCAAAACATCATAACTTCGCGCTCGTTTTGAGTTAGAAGCTCTACCTTATATCAAATCGAAGCTAAGGAAATTATCTACAACCCTAGACTATAAGTTTAGTCATTTTCAAAACATAAAAATTCGGATTTCTCAGTTTACTTATTGTTATAAAATGGGTACCAAAAACTTGTACAAAATCAACTTTTTGACCACAACCAACCATAGAAATGGTCATTCCTATACTCTAATATCATCATACATCCACCATAACATCAAAAACATAACAAAAATAAAAATCTTTGGATCAAAATATAATTTCTAACAAGATTTCTAGCAAGAACCACCATGGATCATGCTAAAAACACCATGCATAACCATGGCTTCCACCTACCAACATCATAAAAATAAAAAGTGCTTGCATGTGTAAAATTTTTATACCTTTGTGATCCTTGATCAAAAATAAGGATGGGTCTATGCTTGGTTTGGCTTGAATCAACCTCAAACTCAAGATAAATTGAAAAATGAATGGATTTGGTGGGTGTGTGTGGGTTTCGGCAAAGAGAAGAAAGAAAGAGAGAGAGAGAAAAATTTTGGAAGTAAAATAATGTGTGTGTGTGTGTGTTTTATTTTATTTAAATTTTAGTTAGTGGGGTGAGGGCTTTTGTGCAATTTGGCAAAAGTTTGGTTACAATTTGTAAATAGCTAGTTTAAAAAGGTGGGAAATTGTAACTAGTCAATTTTGAAAATATTTACGGGACTCGGGTTTCGTAAAAATACTAAAAAGTTTAAATGCACACGAAAAATAAAAATATAATGACTCGATACGTAATTAAGACGATATCGTCGAAAATATTAAATATCGAAACGATCGATAATGAAATATAGAATTATGGGCATCCGTCGGTATCGCGATCACTAGTAATCCTCGTCGCTCGTCAAAATATAAAAATAAAATATTTAATATCGATTTCAACTTAAACCGTTAAACGTAAAAATATTTAAGATTATAAAATACTTCAAAAATATTTGAAAAGTAAGAATTAAATAATGACCTTATTTTGCGGGTTTTACATCCTCACCACCTTAGGAGAGCACCGTCCCGGGGCTTACTTCTCCTTAGGTCCGTCTACGAATAAATGTGGATACTTGCTCTTGAAGTAGTCCTCACGCTCCCAAGTGTATTCGGGTCCACGTCGGGAATTCCATCGCACCTTCACTATCGGGATCCGACTTTGCTTAAGCCGTTTCACCTCTCGATCCATAATCTCTACCGGTTCTTCAATAAAATGCAACTTGTCGTCCAGTTGAATCTCCTCAAGTGGAATTATCAAATTCTCGTCCGCCAAACACCTCTTAAGGTTAGAAACGTGAAAAGTATTGTGAATAGCACTTAACTTCTCTGGCAACTCCAACTTATATGCCACAGGACCAACTCGATCAATAATCTTGAATGGGCCAATATAACGTGGACTAAGCTTTCCTCGCTTGCCAAATCGAATTACTCCTTTCCAAGGTGATACTTTCAACATAACCATGTCACCAATATCAAACTCCAATGGTTTTCTCCTCTTATCCGCATAACTCTTCTGCCTACTACGAGCTGTTAATAAACGATTCTTGATTTGCACGATCTTCTCAGTCGTTTCTCTAATCAATTCAGGACCCGTCAACTGACTTTCTCCAACTTCACACCAACCAACTGGTGATCTACACTTTCGCCCGTAAAGTGCTTCAAAAGGCGCCGCCTTAATACTTGCATGATAACTGTTGTTGTATGAGAACTCCACCAAAGGTAAGTGTCGATCCCAACTACCTCCAAAATCCATTACACATGCACGTAACATATCCTCCAAGGTCTGAATAGTCCTCTCACTTTGTCCGTCCGTTTCCGGATGATACGCAGTGCTCATATCCAACTGGGTCCCCAAAGCTCGCTGAAGCGATTTCCAAAACTCAGATGTGAACCGACTATCTCGATCAGAAATAATTGACAAAGGAACTCCATGTCTACAAACAACTTCCTTCAAATACAACCGAGTAAGTTTGTCTAAGTCATCAGTTTTCTTCATCGGCAAGAAATGAGCCGACTTAGTCAACCGATCAACAATCACCCAAATCGTATCATAACCACTAGAAGTTCTCGGAAGTCCCGAAACAAAATCCATAGTGATCCTCTCCCATTTCCATTCTGGAATTTCAGGTTGTTGCAGTAAACCCGAAGGTCTCTTGTGCTCAAACTTCACCTTCGCACACGTCAAGCATTTACTAACATAAGTAGCAATGTTAGCCTTCATATTCGGCCACCAGTAACATTTCTTTAAGTCTTGGTACATTTTATCCGATCCTGGGTGAATCGAATATTTAGACTTATGAGATTCGTGCATAATTAGATCTCGCAGTCCTCCATACACCGGTAACCACACACGATTCTCGAAATACCGAATTCCGTCATCACGAATTTCGAATATAGGTGTCATCCTTCTACCCAAGTCTTCATCTCTCACATTCTCTTCCTTCATCGCCTTAGTTTGAGCTTTAAGTATTCGATTAGATAAATCAGAATAAGTTTTCATAGCTAAAGCTCTAACCCTTTTGGTTATTTCTCTGTCCTTCCTACTAAGTGCATCGGCAACTACATTCGCCTTGCCGGGATGATAGCAAATTTGAATGTCATAATCACTCAACAATTCTACCCATCTTCTCTGCCTCATATTGAGCTCCTTCTGATCTAGAATATGTTGCAGGCTTTTATGATCGGTATATACCACACTCTTTGTACCGTAGAGATAGTGTCTCCAAAGTCTAAGAGCAAAGACAACAGCTCCTAATTCCAAGTCATGTGTAGTATAATTCTCCTCATGCTTCCTCAATTGACGAGATGCATACGCGATCACTTTCTCCCTTTGCATCAACACAGCACCAAAACCCTTACGCGATGCGTCACAATATACCACAAAGTCTTCAGCTCCGTCGGGCAAAGCCAAAATTGGTGCAGAACACAGCTTCCGCTTCAAAGTTTGGAATGCTTCTTCTTCTTCTGAACCCCATTCATACTTCTTGTTTTTCTCGGTGAGTCTAGTAAGAGGTTTAGAAATTAAAGAGAATCCTTCTATGAACCGCCGGTAGTATCCAGCTAATCCCAGGAATTGTCTAACTTCAGTCGGGGTCGTAGGCGTAGCCCAATCTCTAATAGCTTCAATTTTGGAAGGATCAACATGAACACCGCTACTATCGATCACGTGCCCAAGAAATTGGACTGAATCCAGCCAAAAATCACACTTGGAGAATTTCGCATACAACTTCTCCTCCTTCAACAACTCCAAAATAATCTTCAAATGACCTTCATGCTCCTCCCGACTTTTGGAATAAATCAGGATATCGTCGATAAATACAATCACAAACTTGTCGAGGTATGGTTTACACACACGATTCATTAAGTCCATGAATACCGCAGGTGCGTTAGTCAACCCAAACGGCATTACTTGAAATTCAAAGTGTCCATAACGCGTCCGAAAAGCTGTAATAGGTATATCCTCCTCTTTAACACGAAGTTGATGATAACCCGACCTCAAGTCGATCTTCGAGTACACACACGAACCTTGAAGTTGATCGAACAAATCATCGATCCTAGGAAGTGGATAACGATTTTTGATAGTTAACTTGTTCAACTCTCGGTAGTCTATGCACATTCGGAACGATCCGTCCTTCTTTTTCACGAACAACACTGGAGCTCCCCAAGGTGACGAACTTGGTCTAATGAACCCCTTCTCCATTAACTCCTTTAACTGATCTGCCAACTCCTTCAACTCAGACGGTGCCAAACGATAGGGTGCACGCGCCACCGGTGCAGCTCCCGGCACTAGATCAATCTTGAATTCGACTTCTCGCTGAGGCGGAAGCCCTGGCAAGTCATCGGGAAATACTTCGGGAAAATCACGAATGACCGGAACATCTTCCACACGCCTAACCGGTAGTTCCTTCTCCACTACTTGAGCCAAGAACATATGACAACCTCTTTCTACATATTTCCTCGCCTTGATACAAGATATCACCGTCAGACGAGATCTACCGACATCACCTTTAACTACTAACACCTTACCCTTAACCGGTATGTGAACAACTTTCTCCCCACATACAATCACCGCATCATGAGCAACCAACCAATCCATACCAACAATCACATCAAACGAACCCAACTCTATCGGCATCAAATCGATTTCAAACAAATGATTTGCTAATTTCAAAGGACACTTCTTAAATATAGTGGTAGTACTAACTAATTGTCCATCAGCTAACTCGACCTCATAACTAGAATTTAGGCTTGTTGGCTCAATATCTATTAAACGACTAAAGGAAGTGCTTATAAAGCTCCTATCAGATCCTGAGTCAAACAACACACTAGCATAACGATGGTTGAGTAAGAACGTACCCGTCACCACATTTGGACCTTGTGCCTGATCAGCATCCTTAACAACATAAACTGCCCCAGCAGTTTCACCTGCTTTCCTGTTCTTCCACTTTGGACATTGAGGACGAAGATGATCACGTTCTCCACATTCGAAACAAGTCCTGATCGGAATAGCATTCGCTCCAGTAGCAGGAACCCTTGTCTTACATTTCTCCGCAGCATGACCAACCTTTCCACATTTAGTGCACCTTGGTGGACAATTACCAAAGTGACAAACACCACAACTCTTACATTTCTGAGCTGGTCCCCCTTGGTCAGTATTATCATTCTTGTTAGTCGCAGCTCTAGCCCCATCATTTCTCTTCTGATTGTACTGCTTATGGCGGTTACCACCTTGATTACCACTCTGCGAATTCTCCCATTTCCTTTTACTACCTTCAGCAGCTCTCTCAGCCCTATCTTGAACCTTCTGCCCCATGAGTGTATGAGCCATTCTTACAGTCTCAACAAAGTTCTTGGGTCGAGATGAAGTTGTCTCACCTTTAATGTACCCAGGCAGCCCTTTGATGTATTGATCCATCTTTTTCTTCTCAGTAGCAAAAGCATCTGGACACAGCAAAACCAACTCATTGAATCGGCTAGTATATGCAGCAATGTTGTTATCTTTCAACTTCAGATGCCTCAACTCATCCTCCAAAGCAGATAACTCTTCTTCTGGACAGAACTCCTCTTTCAACAACCTTTTAATTTCATCCCAAGTTTTCCTGTTTGCAGCTTCTAAACCAACTGTAGCAACTTGAGTCTTCCACCAGCTTAAAGCTCGATCCTTAAAAGTAGCAACTGCGAACTTAACCTTGTTCCTTTCTGAGCAATCACTAATCTCAAATGTTGTTTCCGTTTTCTCAATCCACCTGAATAATTCCAGTGCTCCACCAGTTCCTTGAAATACAGTAGGTCCACACTTCATGTATCCAGCAAAAGTACATTCTTTAACCGCAGCAGCAGCCTGAGCAACCTCATCCGCAGGATTCTCAGCTGCACCCGCTCCCCCAGCAGCTGCACCTCCAGCAGGTTCACCTTCACCTTCAGTGTTAACACGCGCAGCTCTATCCGCAGCTAATGCTTTCGCAACCTCTTCAGCAACTAGCCTTGCAATGGCATCATTTGTCATTCTCCTAGGTGGCATGATTCTGTCACATCACAAAGAGAAACGATAAAATGAATGAGTTAATTGTATTCATGGTATAGTCATATCATGTACAAAATCAATCATCAAATGCATACACATTATCAATACAAGGATTCACAATCATTATAAGGATCAAAGGAAACTATTATCATTGATCAACAAGGAATGATCTTAAAGACAAATAGAGTACAACGACACTAAATAATAAACACTAGTCACGTGGGGATCCACATGGCTTAGTTGATTGTGTCTCGCTTGCAGTAGTGAAACCTGCTTCCTCCTCATCGAAGACGTAATTTGACGGTGGTAAATTTCACAAAATGGGTATAAGGTCATAATAAAATGAAATAGGATAATTTCCAAAATTTTAAATAAATATAGAAAATCCTTCAAAATAAATATAGGAAAAATTCCAGAAATATATTTAAGTAAATCATTAATAAATGATAACTCTTATCAAAAAGTTTAACGATATCAATATATATATCGATAAAGGATTATAGTATTTATTTATAAATACTTAGCAATAATGTATACATAATAATGTATACTAAAGTTGTAATCCCAGAAGTAGCTTAAACCTGAAGTCACGCGGAATCATGTGCACCGACTCTTTGAAAAATAAAAACCGACAGTTATAGTTTAGGTTTTTAGAAAAAGACCTAGTTCTCTATAACTCATGGCTCTGGTACCAATCTTTAACACCCCCAAATTTACACGCAGCGGAATACATCTTTGGGTGCTAAACAATGATACAAAACACATAATTTATAAAGAACGACTCGAAAAGAGACGTTTTGAATTCATCGTTCCCAAAACATTTGTCAGAGTAGCGTAGTCCCAAGACATCGTAACCAAAGTACAACCAAAACAAAAGATTTAAATTGTTTTGAACAGAAGGAACGACAAATATTCAAAGAGTTTATATACAAAGTAGTGCACAACATTCATTCCCGTGGCTTCCAAGCTTCACACTTCCTGATTACCTGAAATACATGTGAGAAAATCATCAGCAAAAATGCCGAGTGAATCTATAGGTTTATATAATCATTTTGAACACAAGCCAAGATTATAAGTTTGTGGCATGCTTATAAGCATCAGATAATAATTTGCATCAACAATAATAATTGTATTTAGCATAAATTGCAATAAGCTCATGGAACCGAGCCCTTAGACACTCCCTTTAGAGGTCTGATAAGACAGGAGATTTATTAATTGTCAGTTACCTCCAGATTATTGGTACATTGCCGTATACCTGACTTCTCAATACAATATGTTCAAACAGTGTGGAGGTCGGGCCTAAGCTTCTATGACAAGTCCACAAAAACTGAACCGGGGCGGCTTCCCCCATAGATCTATTAATTGTACTAGCGGTTAACCCATCATAGGTTAATTAACGGTCCATAATTGAGGCTTTAATAAAGGCAATCACTTAATGCAATTTAAAGGCAACCACGGGTCCATTCATAAAGGGACAAGCATACCATGAAAATCTTGTGTTCTAAGTTTACAAAACATGTATTCCCCCTCGCGGGTTTTAAAATATTTGAATGAGCTCAAACGAGGCTATAGACTCACCTTAGTACTTATTGTAGTTGAAGACAATCGCCGACGATAGTAGATGCCCGATAATCACGATAACCGCAACCTAGCAAATAAGGTGCGTACTTTAATAATAGACTCGAGAAATAAACGATACTTAATAAAATCAAACTCGAACTCATAAAACCACAATACACTCGCAAGTAAACGATATAAATAACTTTATTATACTTCACTACTCATTTACTTTACCATTTTATACTTTTAACAAAATCCGCCGGTACATACTACATGTACTAGCTTATTTACCCCTTTTTAAACTTGTCGACCGTTTATGAAACGACTCAAAAAGCTAACTTACTATATATAGAAAGTCCTCCTACAAGTTTATCAAATGAAATTACTTTTAAAGTCCTTTACTCGACTCATTTTCAAACTACAAAATCCGGACAGATTTGCGTTAATTTTTCATACAACCGTTTTAACTTATATAAACGACTCCGTTAACAAAACCGACACTCGGGTTTTAAAGTAAACTCAACCTAATAAATAAATACCTCATTATCAGTAGGTTACTCATTTTAAAACTTCCATTTAGAGTCCCCGGGATTCGATCCAAATATTGACAACAACCATATGTAGTGTCGATACTCGTCTCCCGGTACACGATTATTCAAAACATCATAACTTCGCGCTCGTTTTGAGTTAGAAGCTCTACCTTATATCAAATCGAAGCTAAGGAAATTATCTACAACCCTAGACTATAAGTTTAGTCATTTTCAAAACATAAAAATTCGGATTTCTCAGTTTACTTACTGTTATAAAATGGGTACCAAAAACTTGTACAAAATCAACTTTTTGACCACAACCAACCATAGAAATGGTCATTCCTATACTCTAATATCATC
This sequence comes from Glebionis coronaria, assembly GCA_025667525.1. Taxonomy (NCBI): domain Eukaryota; kingdom Viridiplantae; phylum Streptophyta; class Magnoliopsida; order Asterales; family Asteraceae; genus Glebionis; species Glebionis coronaria. The sequence goes on along the minus strand of JANFOE010000122.1, from coordinate 1,049,383 downwards.
ATACATCCACCATAACATCAAAAACATAACAAAAATAAAAATCTTTGGATCAAAATATAATTTCTAACAAGATTTCTAGCAAGAACCACCATGGATCATGCTAAAAACACCATGCATAACCATGGCTTCCACCTACCAACATCATAAAAATAAAAAGTGCTTGCATGTGTAAAATTTTTATACCTTTGTGATCCTTGATCAAAAATAAGGATGGGTCTATGCTTGGTTTGGCTTGAATCAACCTCAAACTAAAGATAAATTGAAAAATGAATGGATTTGGTGGGTGTGTGTGGGTTTCGGCAAAGAGAAGAAAGAAAGAGAGAGAGAGAAAAATTTTGGAAGTAAAATAATGTGTGTGTGTGTGTGTTTTATTTTATTTAAATTTTAGTTAGTGGGGTGAGGGCTTTTGTGCAATTTGGCAAAAGTTTGGTTACAATTTGTAAATAGCTAGTTTAAAAAGGTGGGAAATTGTAACTAGTCAATTTTGAAAATATTTACGGGACTCGGGTTTCGTAAAAATACTAAAAAGTTTAAATGCACACGAAAAATAAAAATATAATGACTCGATACGTAATTAAGACGATATCGTCGAAAATATTAAATATCGAAACGATCGATAATGAAATATAGAATTATGGGCATCCGTCGGTATCGCGATCACTAGTAATCCTCGTCGCTCGTCAAAATATAAAAATAAAATATTTAATATCGATTTCAACTTAAACCGTTAAACGTAAAAATATTTAAGATTATAAAATACTTCAAAAATATTTGAAAAGTAAGAATTAAATAATGACCTTATTTTGCGGGTTTTACAATCTTGGTCATTCATGCTTAAACCATTGTAAAAAGTATTAATTTGATGTACTTTTGTGAAACCATGTTGTGGACACTTTCATAAAAGTTCCTTAAAACGGTCCCAAGATTCACTAAATGTCTCATCGTACTTTTGTTCAAAGGTAATGATTTCACTCCGCAAAGCGGTAGTACGTGAGGGTGGGAAAAAGTAGTTGATGAATTAAGTCTCTAAATCCGTCCACGTAAGAATACTTTGTGGCGGTTCCTTATCAAGCCAATTTCGGGCTTGTCCCTCTAAGGAGAAAGGAAAAAGTTGCAAGCGAATCACTTCTTGTGAAACCCCATTATATTTAACCGTATTGGTGAGTTGAAGAAACCTTTTAATATGGTCATGAGGATCATCAAGCGAACACCCCAAGAAAGGTTGAGCAGAGACCATTTGAATGAAGCCGGATTTAAGCTCAAAGTTGTTGGCTCCAATCTCGGGTATGACAATAGCATCGGTGTTGCCCTCTACGTACGATTGCAAAAGCTCGATCATTGGTTGATTGTCCATGGTGACAACAGGTGGAGTAATGACTTCGGCTTGAGCTACTTTCTTCTTACGAGCATGAGTACGCATGCACACCTACAAAAGGAAAAGAAAAATATACAAGAAATATTTTTTGTTTTTATGTTTTTCTATTTTTTTTTTGGATTTTTGAAAATTTTTAATTTTTATGGATTTTTGAAAATTTTTAAGCAAGAAAAATAATGTTCATAGAGGAACGGATCCCAAAATCCAACGCGTCTCTCACTAAAAACCGTTAATCTTAACGAAAAGAGCCGGCAGCGGCGCCATTTAATACAATGTTTTAGCCAAGTATGAAATATTTTCGTTCCAAGTCTTTTCGAATTGATTACTAGTAGAAAGTGCGACTCAGTCGTTCTTGGTGGAAAAATAAAAAGATTTGATTATCTATTGTAAATGAAAATGTCGTTGAGTAAATAAGTAAAAATGAAAGTTTGAAAATTTAAACTAAAAATGAAGACTTTAAAAATTTGAAAAGTAAATGATTAAAACTTATAAAAATGTAAACTTTAAAGATTTAAGCTAAAACGAGACAAGTTAGAATAAAGCTAAGTAAAAAGGCGGGAAAAATAAAATTTAAATTAAAAACTGGAAATAACCAACCCTTATCCGGAATGTTGTCCGGAATGCAGAAATGTAACTTATCCGGAATAATGAAAAGGGGCTTATCCGGAATATGGTTGTTGGGAAGCTTATCCGAAATATGGAAATAAAGGAGCTTATCCGAAATAATTTCTTCTTAGGCTTATCCGGAACAAAATGGGACTTATCCGGAATGTGCAGGTCCGGAGGCTTATCCGGAATAATTTCTTGACGTGCTTATCCGGAATCTTCACGAGTGTCTTATCCGTAAAAAGTAATAAAGGGCTTATTCGGAATAATAAAATAGCGACTATCCGGAATGTTGTTCTACAAGCTATCTGGAATAATGACTTCGGACCCTTATCCGCAATCCACTGTTTGAACTCTTATCCGGAATCTGATGAAGGAGCTTATCCGGAAAAATGAACTTGGGAAGCTTATCCTGAATAACCGAAGTGTGGCTTATCCGGGAAAGGGATTTATAACCCTTATCCGCAATATTGTAAACTAGAGCTTATCCGGAAAGTGTAGGTGACAGTTATCCGGAAAAAGAGGGTTTGGTACCTTTTATCCGGAATAAAGGGGATTTGACAGATTTCGGAACAAGAACTTAGCAATAAGCAAATATAAGCCAAAAATCAATAAGCACTTCACCAAAAGCTAAACCGAAATGATTTTAGAAAAAGGTGAATAAGCTAGAATTTAAAAACTTTTAAACATTAAATAAGCTAGAAATCAAAAAGCACTTTTTATAAAAATATTAACTTATCAAAAACAACTTATTTCTAAAAACTATTAAGCATTAAGATAAAGAAAATAAGCACTTTTAATCTAAACTCTTTTGATCACCAATTCAATAAGCACAATCAAATAAGCTACACAATCAAACCATCAATAAAATTAAAATAAAACTACATGATTATCAAGATTAAGAAAAAGATTAAGAAAGGTAGAATGAGATTTTTTTTAGGAAATAAGCTTGATTGATTAAAGATTAATATCCAAAGATTACAAGATTAAAGTAAAGATTTAATAAGCTTGAAGGAAAAACTAAAGAGAAAAATGAAAACACACTTAAAAACTAAAAATTAACTACAACTACTAAAAACTAACCACCTAACACCCTCCTAATGACATATTAGGAGGGTATTTATATGAGGTGGGGAGATTCCATGCTTAAGCTATCTTATTTCTTTCTTCTCGTCTCGACTCGACTTAATTTCTTTGTCTTTCTCGACGTCGTCTCGGGATTTGTCGATATAAGTTGAACTTGTCTTATAATTTTCTTCTATAATTAGACTTGATTTCTTCGACTTCATTAAACTTCCGTCTTTAGACCTTTTCTTCGATAAATCTTCAGAATAGGCCTTAGACTTCCGTTCTTTTTGCATTCTCGATCTTTCGACTTCGTCTTTAGTCTTTTTCTTCGATAAAAGCCCGTGATAGCCCATGTTTTTTTCCTTTTGCATCTTTTGGTCCTAAAACACAATAAAAACACAAACCACACATAATTCCGACTTTTACGACATAAAATACACGTTTTGACTTTGTTAATATTGGAAATAAGTGGTAAAAGGATAAGTGTTTTCACACTTATTAGAGACGAGACTTGATAATCAGTATAAACGATAGGGATTATTCTTGAAATTTTTTCTATAATCAATATGTTAAAATGACAAAAAAAAATACAATAATATAAAAACAACATAATTATTAAATGTGAGTTTAATCTTTTTTTATATAATATTCTTATATACGGAGTATAAGTTACCTATCTTAACATAAGCTAGTTATATAAGCTTAGTCAAACGTACACTTATTTTGGTTTATTTAAAACATATGAATTAATAAGCTTATAAGCTCGATCATATAAGCTTAACCAAAATACATTAGGAGCAACTTTGTATTAAGAAATGTTAAAACACTTTGTATTAAGAAAGAGTGTAACATTGATGAGTATCATCCATCTGAGGCCAGCTGTAATTGCATACCATATGATATGTTAAATGAATTCATGTTTATGTGTCCTGTATCAACAACATACCTATTGGGCTATATAATATTACCTCTCGACTTCCATACTTCATACAAATTTCAACGGGTTGTGATCAACCAGATCCAATCCCATGGATGAATACCAACCCGCACCCTCTTCATTCACTCAGCCACGTCCTGCTTCGTATATCGATGATTACGAAAATAACCAAGCCTCCTATGTCAAGCCACCATCCTACTCAGATTATGTGCTGAAGACCAACAATACACCACCAGTTTCACATGCTGAAGACCAACACCCTGATCTAGCGGCTGACGAAGTTCTTCATGAAAAATCACCCCCTTCATACACACAAGTTGATCCAAAACAACATACTTCTTATTATGATGAAACGTGTGGTGTGGATCAGGACGTTGCTAAGCTCGCGCCTTCGTACGAAGATTTTGCTCCTGGAAAAGACACTTCTGTATATGAAGGTTATGAAAATACGGGCGAAAAACCTGCAACATTTGGGGCTGTTCGTCCACCGAATCACAGTTCACATGATGAAGCTAGTATTGATGAGAAGAATCCGCCTCCACGCAGTTACAGAGAGTGAATCTTTGGTGTATTATCTCTTTTCAGTTGGTTAATTCTGTTTGTGTCATCCCTGTACTTTGAATGTATTGAGTTTTGGAAGTATAAATAAAGTTCATGATGGGTTCATTTTAATCCATATTTGATGCATGCTATTTGGTACTAGTAATTTTCGTTTTATCAATAGTAGGTGATTAGTTTTATTCTTACAAAAATGATTGAGACATTCATAGTACAAACAGATAAAACACCTTGTAAAATATAATATAATTTTATAATGCATAATTTCTCAATCAATTTCATTAGTGTGCAAATCAATTCTTTATGATAAAAGGTTATTATTTTTACTTTTTTTGTTATACTGATGTGATAATATAATGACGTAGCTTATTTTTTTTATGTTACGATGTTATGACACGTTAGGTTCTAAATTGGTACAATCGGATCATGTTTTTTCTATCTCTACTACTTATAATGGATGTATGACTATTTTATTCAACACTTGGGGAACACTCAAATTATATGTGTTGTGACAATTATAACCTTAATAATTATACACTCCACCAAGTGATGTAAGGGTATAAATGGCAAAACACTCAACATTTTGAGTGTGCAAATCACTAGCCTTAATTTAGACAACTAATTAAAGAAAGAATTGATTTTTTTGACGATTGAAATCACCACTAATTGTTTTGCTTTAATAAATAAAAGATCCGTTTCATCTTATTGAGATTTTAATCAATTTAAATCAGGTTATTTACGTTTTTCTCGTTTTTAAAAGGTTTGGCAACGCGTTTAACAAAAAGTATATGTAGTAATAAGTTTTTGAGTAAATTACACCGTTCGTCCCTGTGGTTTGCGTTGACCGACAAGGATCGTCCCTTGACCAAAAAAAATGCACCAGTCGTCCTTAAGTGAGAAACGTTATGTATAGTTGGTCCCTCCCTCTAACATTCTTCATTAACTATCGTTAAGTCATAAAAAATGAGGGCATAATAGTAATTTCCCATCATGTGTTTTCGTCTTTATCTCACTTAACCACAAATTAAAAGTTACGTAGTACTATTTTGTTTTTTAATATTTCTTTTTCATTTACTCTTTCTTCTTTCTCATCTGTCTCCACACCATCGTAATCATCATTATTCATCAAAGCAAATCTGTACAACCATTTCACATAAATAAACATCAAAAATATTTTATTTAAAATAGAAAACAAAAAGAAAACCTACAGCTCAATTAAACAATATATAAAACTGCATACTTACCCATTTGGTTATTGACCATCACATCCCCGATCTTTAATCACGCACCCAGAGTGTGTCCTTTCCGGCAACATATATCCGGCTAGATCATCAGATATAAGTTTTGATCTTTGTTTGTGTGTTTTAGAGTCTGAAAATTGGTGAACTCTTAGATTTTAGGCTCATATTGGTCTGCAATATCTGAGTATCATCTCCCTCCCCACTCCGACAGCCTCCCACCCATCCACTTCTGAGACCCATCCATCCCGACAACCTCTCTCTAATTAAATCCCCACCTCTACTATATACAACGCCATCCACCACTAAATCCATTCCAAAACCACCATATCCCCATCGTTTACACCCTTCCTGATCCATTATATCCAATCAAAGCAAGAGGTACTCTAATGGCGACGACAACAAAGGAATTTATGGGACGGACATCACAGGTAATACACTCCATTTATGTTACGAATTTCCCATCTGGATTCAATGCTCGATAACTTTGGGTATATGCTCGCAATATGGCAAGGTTGTGGACATTTTTAATCCCGCTAGGTTATCGAAAGAGGGTGATATAGGTTGGTACAGTTGGGATGGTTTCGTAATTGAAGAAGATAAACAAGTAAGTTGTGGTGTTCGGGTATATGAAGGTGGCCGGAGGTGGGTAGTTTGGTTTTAATATGAAGGTGGCCGGAGGTGGGTAGTTTGGTTTTAATTTGTACAACAAAAAGAGTGAAAGTTCAGTTCTCTAAAGATTTAGAGATTTACCATTCTATGGAGAATTGGGTAGTTTGGTTTTAATTTGTACCACCACTTGCCGAAGAAGATATCTTGAATATCCATCCTCTTTGTGTTTTTGGTTTTAATTTGTACCAGAAAACACATATAAGAATCGTGGCTAGTTTGGTTTTAAATTGGGTGTTCTGATTTTATTTAGATTGATTTATTATATGCTTTTATAGATGTTTTTAATTTGATGGTGAGATTTAAGATTTGATGGTGAAAATTAATTCGTAGTGGTGATAATGGGTGGTTAGTGATGTGTGGAAGAAATATTAGGGTAAGTAGGGAAGATAAAGGAGAGAGAGATAGTGGGTGACGAAAAGACGAAAATACCCTTTGTGGATATGTGTATAACATCAGTTAGTGGGCCTTAAAAAAGGGAGGGACTAACAATACATAACGTATACCACTTAGGGACGAGTGGTGCATTTTTTTTGGTCAAGGGACGAATCTTGTCGGTCAACGCATACCACAGGGACGAACGGTGTAATTTACTCTAAGTTTTTTCATCCTAAAACTCTCAACCATTTGTGCTTATATTTTAAAAACTTTAGTGTGTTTAGATGATATATTTTTAAAAATGAAACACTCCCCAAGTCCCAAAAGTTTACACTTTTTATTGTAAATTGCTTGTTCCAAGGTCTAGACTATTTTAGTAATTCTGCAGAGAAAACCTTACTAGAACAAATGATTCTCAAACTTTTTACATGTGCATGCTGATCGAAGGCTATTTAGTCGAGACAACCAGAAGAACATCCAAAAGCGCAGTTAATCGGTGCAGGAGCGGAGCTAATAGGAGGACTAGTGGGTGCTGAGCCACCCCCAATCAACTTATTTGCTTACTATTTATGTGTATTACAAGTCATTTTTCTACTATTTTCTACCTCAAGCCTCACACAACACTATAAATCGTTGCTTTAAGTACGGTCAACCTCCCCTAACTAAAAATTCTGGCTCTGCCTCTAAACCGGTGGTCTCATCCGGACGGTATAATTTACACTATTTAGTCGGTCTTATTAAGGTATTATAAAAGTAAAATAATTATTCTATAAAGGGGTAGTAAATTGAAAGTGGGTCGGTGTGATGCTTGGGTTATCACGGATCATTAATTTCACTTTTTATTATCTTTTAAGCGGGTGTTTGGGATTGAGATTTGAAATAGATTATTTGATTATTACGTTTTGAAATCGCAAATAATCGCTTTTGAGTGTTTGGATAAAAGATGTCCATAAGTACTTATCTGCGTTTTAGGGGTCTCATACTGACGTTTTAAAAAAGCATCAGTCTACCTACAGCAAGAAAACGCAATATCAACTTATTGGCATAATTACACAAATGCCCTCATTTAATTTATATGGAGTGTTATTTAATGACTTCTAAATAAATGTCCATTTTGGTCATTTCATCTATAAACATTATTTATAATCTAATTTGCAAAACACTTAAAAACGGATTATCTAATTATTACGATATCAAACAAAATACTCAAATCCAAAAACTATATTTTATAACCACGTTTTTTAACAGTTGATTAATTGATTATTCATTTACAAAACGCATAATCTATTTTAAATAAGCAATCCCAAACACCCCCTAAATATGATGATGCATGGGATAAAGTTTAATGTGAAAAGTCGTGGAAGATCACACCGTGGAAGTCCAAGTTACTACTCTCTTTCTCTAAGGCTGGGGAGTGGTGCCTCAAAAACCTACCACCACCTCATCTTTCTTTTTCTTCTTATTAACCCATCTAAAACTCAATTTTCAAAAGTACTAAGAAAAAAATACACCACCACCACCCACCTTCACATCATCTTTCCAATATTACTTTTACTTAATTTCTTCATAAATTAAAAACTTTTATTTTATAAAATAAAATACGATACATGGATAAATAAAAACGTAAAATGCCGAAACTAAAAACGATATAAAGTAAAAAAAAGCTACCACTCCAAATTGTAACGCGCTTTGATTTCCGCCCGGCGTGACTCGCTTTGATTGAGAAAGAAGATGAAATGAGAGTTATAAAAAAAAGTGAAAATGGGGATTATATACAAATAAATAAGGATAAAAAAGAAAGATTTGGGGTAGTGTGAATGGTGAGAAACTCACCTGTAGCGACTTTTTTCTTGCCTGGGAACCTCAACCCACACGTGGGTTTTTGAGGTACACTACAACAGTCGACCCAATCCCCAGCAAAATTTGGGGGATTTCCCAGCGACATGTTAATGTCGCTAGGGCACACTCGATGAGAAAAGTATCCCCAGCGACCTGTGGGACCCACAGACTTTTCCTGAAAAAATAGTGTGCCACGGTGGCATGGAGAAAATCTTTATTAAATCAACAAAAATTAAGTTAAACTTAATCTTCTTAGATAATTACATAGTTTCTCCAACGACATGTCGCTGGGGAATCTCTCCTTACGTTTGACTTGTCAACACTTTTGGTTTGACTTGTCAACGTTTTCCCAAATTTCCTCAGCGACATGTCGCTGGGGAAACTGTCGATAGGTTTGACTTGTCAACGCTTTTTGCCTGATTTTGTTGTCGATTATGACAAGTTTCCCCAGCGACATGTCGCTGGGGAAAATTCTGCAAAATTTTTTTATAAAATGCCTGCACAACAGGCATTTTCCATATTTTTTCCGGAAAAAATCTACCAAACCTGTACCAAAAACCTGTATTTTACTCACCAAAAGACACATAGAAAGTAAACTTGGAATACAAATCAACACAAAGGCGGAATATTTCAAACTTGCACCAATATATAATATAACGTTCTAATTTAGTTAAGGATACTTGTTGGGTGAGTATTTACTGACCTTGAAGCAACTCTAGGATTTGAATATAAAATCCCCCTAAGTGTTTCATGCTCAGCAGTAAGGCCAGTCTGCTGAAGGATGACCAGAGGAACAAAGTTCCTACTGAAGACTTTGTAGCTGAAGAACGTTCAACATTCCTCTTCCAGTTAACTTAGAAGACAAAGGAGTCTTTACTTCAAATACTAGGCGGTCTAGTTGCTAAAGAACAAGGACTGAAGAAGAGCTTTCAGTTCAGTTTGGTTTACAATACCAAATTGAATGATGTCGATCTCCTCTAGGATACTAAAGACTCTTAAGTATTCTGACGGTTTGCATTAGGGGGGAAAAGATAACTTTAAGTCAAAGTAGGTTGCTTGTATACTTAGATATAAGTACAACCTTTTATCTTTTCTAGGATAGTTTAATATGTACTTTGTACTGTTTATCTAGCATGGGCATTAACCACCCACTGGTAGACCCATGCATTGAAACGTGCAAATGCAAACCCTAGTTTACACTACCTATAGTGTACATTGAGAGAGAAAGGGTTAACCAATACAAGAGTAAAAACTTTAGAAAACCTTTCTCTCTCGATACCAACTAAACCATATAGCCAAGATGCATATGAACGTTTAGATTGGAGCTTAGACTTTAACTTTGGTTATAAGTTTAAGTAGAGGAGATCACAACCCATTGTTATTCAACCACTTTGTTATTCCGCAAACAAAGAGGGTTATAGATTCTTTATTTGACTCTAATAAAAGTCTATACGTTGAAAAGTTATTGGTATTGTTGTTTTAATTGTTCATAGTTCTTATCTATTGTCAAAACAACATACTTGAGTCTTGGTAAAGAGTTATTACTTAAGGTTGATAAGTAATAACGATTTACAAGGGACCAACAAGTGGTATCAGAGCAGTATGATTAGCTAAACTCTTATTTTATTAAACTGCTCATTTAAAAGTTTTCAAATCAAGATTCAAAAATGGCTGAAATTATACCACAAACACTAGAATATAGGGGGTGGCCAACTCAATGATGCTCCTGTACTAGAGGTAGAAAATTTTACAAATTGGAAGAAGAGGTTTCTTGTCCACATGGTTGGGATTGAACCTCAATTCCTTGGAATCATTGAAGATGGTCTTTTTGTTCTCATGGTTGGGGACAATAGAAAACCTGAAGTACAATGGACTGCTGGTGAGAGAAAAGCTGCTAACCTAGATCAGGTCTCAAAAGTCTCATCATGTCTGTGCTTCCAAATGACCAAATGAATTCTGTTGTAAATTGCAAAACAGCAAAATCTACATGGGAGGACCTTATTCTCTATCATGAGGGACCCTTTGATGTGAAAGAAACTAGAATCATGAATTTAAAGCTTCAATACAACACCTTCAAGCACAAAGAAGGGGAAACCCTCACATAGACATTCACCAGATACAAAGCACCGATGAATGAACTTGTGAATGATGGTGTTGAGCTTTCAAAACTTGAAATCTACACAGTTTTTGTTAATGCATTGCCAAAAAAGTGGCTTAGTTTTTGTCAAAGCTTGAGAAATACTAATCACATTAAAGATTGTGATCTAGCCTCTCTTTTAAGGAAACTTAAATTTGAAGAAAACCTAGTTGATAGGATTTATGAAGGCTCGAGCAAGAGTAAAGCATTAACCATTGCTACACCCTTGTCTACAGCCTTCTTAAGTGAGGCTGTCATCCAAGACTACCAAGATAGTCCTGATGATAAAAAAGACACAAGAACTAGTGTGGAATATCTGAATGACCTCAAAGAGGAATTTCATGAAAGAGCACTTCTGGCCAAGTCTAAAAAGTTTTATAAGAAAGGAGGCAAGTTCTCCATCACCACAAAAGATTTAGTTGACACTGAATGCTACAAATGTGGGAAGACTGGTCACTATGCTAGGGATTGTTACTCCAAAACATCTATCCCTTCCTATTCCTCACCAGCTCAATAAAGACCATCTGGTCAATCAACATTTCAACCAAAACAAATTGCTTCTACTTCATTTCAGCAAAACAGGGTTGAACTTCGACCAACAAAAGCTTTTGAGGCCAAATACAGAGAAATTAAAGCAAGACTGGCCCTCATGAGCACTGAAAGTTTTGTCTTCATGGATCCCAAGCAAGACAAGAACAAAGGACTTGTTGCTGAAGCTTATGAATGGGATAAAGAAGATGTTTCTTCAGATGATGATGAATTGGTTAATGTAAAAGTGCTAATGGCACTTGCTGAATGATGAAGGGTCAAACTCCAATGTTGTGGCGAGAGAAAGTGCTAGAAACGGTGAATAGGTCAATATCACAATAAAAAAGGTACAAACTCTTCTTGAATTAGAAGAAAAGGATGATATTAAATGTCTTTGATTACCTGTGTATTGTTCTAAAATTTGTTGAAGAACAAAGAAATAGTTTGCTTGAAAAATATCATAAACTTGTTCTAAAACTTAAGGATTTTGAAAGTAAGCAAATAGAGCTAAAAGAAGCTAAACTTGATATTCTTATTTTTCAATAATTGAACAAAGAGATTATTGATGAAAATAACTCCCTAAGATTTAAACTAAAAGAAGCAAAAGATATTGTTAAATCTTGGCTTAGAAACTCTGATAGGGTAAATCAATGCATCAATGACCAAATTCCTGCTCAAAAAAGGAAAATACTTGGTGTTGAAGGATCCTCCAGCACCAACTCTATTGTCGTTGTAAAAGCCTCAAATGAGGATGGTAGCTCGATCCCTGACGTTATAAGGTCAGGTGAAGAGAATTTACCCAATCATGACACTGTACGAATTCTTCTCCCTGAGTTTCAAGCAAATGCTGACTCTTCAGTACCTGTTGAGTCCCCAGTCACTGAGCATGACACAGATGATGATTTAGAGAATGAAGTAAGTACCCCACTTCCTCTTTTGGAGAAGTTGGCTGGTGCTGAACCCTATACTGGACCAAAATCAATCTAGTCAATCATCAAGTCTCACACAACTCACCAGGGTAGTTCTTCCAAACATATCAAAATTGACATTTCAAAGAACTCTTCAGCTCTTGCTGAAGGTTCACATATGGGAACTACCTCTTCTATTTCAACAAATAAACTGAAGAATGCCAGATCTTAGGAAGATGAGAGAATGCCTCTTGTCATGCAAGAGATCAATGATCTCAAATTGTAACTCAGGCAGCAGTAAACACCAACTCGATTCAGAGATGAACCTTCAGACTCTCCCCATTTCAAGTATAAGACACAATTTAAAAGGGCTTGTGATTTATGTGGTCTAAACAACCATCTCACTGAAACTTGCCTAAGAGTGATTTATTGTACTAAATGTGAGAGGACTGATCATCGCACGTATGAACATACTCTGTATATGTTGGTCAAAACTAGTGTTGATGCTCACAATATTGAAGCATCTCATTCAAGGCGCAATATGCCTTTCCCACCATGCATTCATTGTGGTATGGACAATCATCACTTAGATGACTACCACTATTACCCTGTTTGTAATATTTGTGGAAGCTATGACCATGACACTCATGGACATAATCGAATTATCTCACTCAGAAGATTAAACCAAGAAACCCAAACTCTATTACCAAATGTTGTGAAACTTGTGGAAGCAATGTCCACACTACATCTGATCACAATCATATAGAGTGGTTCAGAAGAGGCGAAGCCCTCCAGGCTAAGAAAGCAAAAGCTGTTCATACCTCTTCTTCTTCTAAGCAATCACACACACCCTCATCAAGAGGACCCTCCAGATCTAGAACACCTTACAGATCTAAAACCCCCACCCAACAAAGGTGGGTTTCAAAACAAAACTGACCATTTCCTTAACTTGTGTAGTGTGATCTCAGGACGCCTATTTGGTACCTAGATAGTGGTTGCTCAAGGCACATGACTGGCACCAAAAGTTATCTACATAAGTATAAGGAGGAACAAGGTCCTAAAGTTGTTTTTGGTGATAACTCATCAACTAATACTGAAGGATTTGGTTAAGTAAAATGCAATGGTATAGTTTTCTCAAGGGTAGCATATGTCAATAGATTGAAGCACTACCTCATCAGCATAAGTAAACTTTATGATGCAAAGTATCTTGTGCTGTTTGATGACAAAAAAGGTACAATCTTCAACTCCAATCATGAAATTGTGATGATTGCTCCCAAAGTCAAAGATGTTTATGTCATGAACATGAACTCTACTCAGGAGACATGTTTCTTTGCTAAAGCTTCCAACATTACCAACTGGCTTTGGCATAAGAGGCTCTCACATCTTAATTTCAAAACAATAACTCTGCTGGTAAAACATAATCTTGTTATTGGTCTTCCTTCACTTGTCTATTCCAAAGACAAACCATGAGCATGTGAAAAAAGGAAGCATCATAGGTCCAGTTTCAAAACAAAGCAAACTTTCTCAATCAAAGAAAGTCTTCACTTGATTCATATGGACTTATTTGGCCCAGTATCACCTAGGGACATTTATCATGAAAAATATACACTTGTCATTGTTGATGAGTACTCTAGGTACACCTGGGTATATTTTCTGGCAAAGAAAAGCCATGCACCAGATTCCATTACGTCTTTCATCAAAATAGTTGAAAATCAAAGTGACACTCATGTCAAACAACGCAGAACTGACAATGGCACTGAATTCAGAAATCAAACACTGATCAAATTCTGTGATGACAAAGGAATTTCCCAAAATTTCTCATCTCCTTACACACCTGAACAAAATGGTGTGACAGAAAGAAGAAACAGAACTTTGATTGAAGCAGCAAGGACAATGCTTGCTGGATCTACTCTCTCTAAGAATTTTTGGACTGATGCTGTAGCCACTGCTTGCTACACTCAAAATAGATCCATCATTATGAAGAGACACATGAAGACTCCCTATGAAGTCTTCACGGGGAGAATTCCAAACATCTCATTCTTACATGTGTTTGGGTGTCCAGTATTCATTCACAATCACAAGGATCACCTTGGAAAGTTTGATGAAAAATCTGATGATGGTTACTTCCTTGGATACTATATAGTATCTAAAGCATATAGAGTCTTCAACACAAGAAGACAATGTATTGAAGAATCTGATGATGGTTACTTCATGAATCTCACAATTATCAATCTGATGAATTTCAACATTATGAGCCTTCTCAAAGATATCAAACAAGCAACTCAGTCCCTCATATTGATCCATTTGAAGATATGACAAGTCCTACAAAAGGAAATCTTTAGTATCTAATACTGATGGTTGTCAATCAAATAATGATCAGTCTCAAAATGATCAAAATGACCAACAAAGCAACACAAATGAACAAAATGGTCAGGTTCAAAACAATCAGCATGCTAACACACATGATCAAAATGATTAATCATATGAAGCTACTGATGAACAATCTGAGCCGTCTGCTCAAAGCTCTCCTACCATCTCTAGGGAATTAGGTCTTGGATGTGTTGCTTCTGACCAAGAAGGAAGCCCTCCGGTGATTGAACCTTTATCTATTGAATATCCTTCAGCAGACACTAGAGATAATCCAAGTCCATGACATGGACTTCCAATTTCTTGCTCTAATCATGATACTAGTGCCTACTCTCCAGCTTCACAAAAATCTTGGACTAGTAATAGTCATATACAACTAGTGAACATAATAGGCAATCCTGGTGAATGTAGAGTCACTAGATCTATGGCAAAGAAACAGAGTGTTGCTTCATCTGAAGTATGCCTCTATGCAAACTTTCTCTCAGAAATTGAACCTACAAAGGTTTCTGAAGCACTCACACACCCTGGATGCGTGGATGCCATGCAAGAGGAACTAAATCAATTTGAAAGAAACAAAGTCTGGAAATTAGTTCCTCTTCCATATGGTAAATCGACCACTGGCACAAATGGGTTTACAAGCTCAAAAGAGATGAAACCAATGTGGTGACCAAAAACAAAGCTAGGCTGGTGGCCCAAGGATTCAATCAAGAGCCTGGTTGATTTTGATCAAACATTTGCTCCATTTGCACGTATGGAAGCCATACGAATTTTCCTTGCTTATGCCACTTACATGAACTTCATCATCTACCAAATAGATGTCAAAATTGCATTCCGATATGGTGACCTAAAAGAAGAATTTTATGTTACACAGCCTCCTGGCTTTGAGAGTAGTAAATACCCAAATCATGTCTACAAGCTTTACAAAGCTTTGTATGGACTGAAGCAAGCTCCAAGAGCATGGTATGAAACTCTTTCCACATTTCTCATTGAACATAAGTTTGTCAGAGGAAAAATAGATAGCACCTTATTTATCTATAAATCTAAAACTGACAACATTCTGGTACAAATTTATATGGATGACATAATCTTTGGTTCAACAAGCTTGAAACTTTGTAAACAATTTGTCAAGCTTATGACCAGCAAGTTTGAGATGAGTTTGATGGGAGAACTCACATACTTCCTTCGTCTTTAGATTAAAAAATCTGACCAAGGCATCTCCATCCATCAAGAAAAATATGTCAAGGATCTACTGAAGAAGTATGATATCAATTGTGCTTCAATGAAGACTCCAATGGTACCCCCTAACAACTTAGGACCTGATCTCAATAGACAATCAGTCAATGAGACTCAGTATAGAGGTATGATTGGGTCACCCATGTACTTAACTGCAAGCAGACCTGACATTCAATTCTCTACATGCCTTTGTGCAAGATACCAAGCAGATCCAAAGGAATCACACCTTACTGCTGTAAAGAGAATCTTCAGATACCTAAAAGGTACACCAAGTCTAGGTCTTTGGTACCCTAAATCTTCAGGTTTTGATCTAAAGGGGTATTCAGATTCTGACTATGTTGGATGCAATATGGATAGAAAAAGCACTTCTGGTGCTTACCAATTGCTAGGTGGCAAACTCGTGTGTTGGAGTGAAAAAAAGCAATAAACAGTTTCCATGTCTTCAGCAGAAGCTGAATATATGTGGTAGCTGCTGGATGTTGTGCCAATGTTCTTTGGATGAAAAGCCAACTGGCTGATTATGACATAGAATATGAAAAGGTACCAATCTTTTGTGATAACACTAGTGCTATTGCAATATCCAACAATCCAGTCCTTCACTCAAGAACAAAACATATTGATATTAGTTATCACTTTATCAGAGATCATATTGTGAAAAGGGACATTGAATTACATTTCATCCCCACTCAGTATCAATTGGCTGATATCTTCACCAAATCACTGGATGAACCAACTTTCAAAAGATTGATAATGGAGCTTCGTATGCTGAACATTGATGATACAAAACCTGAACCTTCAGTATTCATTGAAGAAGCTTAAAGGTTCAGCATTTCTTAAAACGTTTTTGATTAATGCCAAGTAGCAGTGTCTGAGTAAAGGAGTGTGCAATGTCATGTGTCTATCTCACTTTATGTGATTGTGTACATGATGTTTTGTCGCCTTATCTGATTCACTGAAGCTGAACAAATGATCACCAGTCATCAAAAGTTTCCTTCACCAAGTTCTGAACAAATTTTAATACAACTGAGTATCTAGGCCTCAGTAGAGGAACATGCAATTTCATATGTCTTGTTCACTTTTGTGAACACGTATATGGGGTTTTGTCGCCTCATCTGATGCACTAAAGCTCACAAGTATTCTCTTTAGGTTCAGCATATCTGAGCAACAACATTTAAAACAAATCAATCATGTGATGAAAAATATTAAATGGCATTGAATTTTCTTGTGAATAAAACAAACATTCTTTCAAAAGGTGTCATTTGTTAATTAAGGAAATTTCAAACGTCTCCATCCACAGTCAACAACTCCCTGACACATGGGGCGTTTCACTGTTCAATGCAGCAGAAAATCATACCTTTTTGCAGAACATTAATGAGAGAGTTTGTGCCAAATGTTCAAAAGAAACCCTAAAAGATTTTTAATTTTTTCAAATGGTTTTAAAAACTTTTTACAAATCAGTTCAAGTTTTTATATAATCCCTTACAATTGGATTTCATTCCACGCATACAAATCTTTTCATCAAAAACACACATACAAACTCTCTCTCTTTCAAAAAACACACACAGAAACAACAATGGCTGAATCATCTTCTTCCCCAAAGATTGAAAAGATCACACTAAACCCATCCACCCATGTGTCTTTTCCCATTGAAGACATCATCTTCAAGCCCAACAACATCACCTTACTTAAACCTGAATCCATTAAGTCTGTTCCTGGGGAACAAGTTATGACTTACTTGTCCAAAAGTGTTTTAAGGTATGCATTATTTGAGGATCCTGGTATGATGTTTCAAAATGTCTTAAAAGAATTTTGGTTCACTTCAGAGGCTTCTAACAACAAGAAGTCCATTGAGTTTGATTCTACCACGGTTGGGATTCATGGTAGATTTGGGTTAAAATAATTTAGAAAGGTTTTAGGTCTAAATTATTTGGGAAACCCTAGTGATTATGAGGCTATACCTGATGATTTTATGATTGTTAAAAATTTCTTTAAAGAAATTGGGTATACTGAAGAGATTACTGATAAAGGGGGGTGTTAAAAAGAAGTTGTTTGCCACCAAGGTGGAAGTTGTTGATGTCCATTCTTATTCAGTGTTTGGGGGGAAAACTGGAGGCCTTGACCAGATCAATAAAAAAGATGCTATTATTTTATACTGTCTGGCCAAGGGAATTAAAGCTGATTTTGGCAGGCTTATTTTTGAAGATCTCCATGGGAAGCTGGAGAAAAAGACAAGAGAGAAAAACGTTGTTTACACCATATTTCTATCTCTCCTCTTT
Organism: Glebionis coronaria; assembly: GCA_025667525.1. Classification (NCBI taxonomy): domain Eukaryota; kingdom Viridiplantae; phylum Streptophyta; class Magnoliopsida; order Asterales; family Asteraceae; genus Glebionis; species Glebionis coronaria. Next base: position 1,031,266 of record JANFOE010000122.1, on the reverse strand, counting down.
GCTGACCATCTTGGTGATGACTTTTCAAAACTCAATGGAGATAAACTTATTTCTCGACCATTTGATCTCACTTGCTGGAACATTCCAGTCAGCACCACTGATCCTCCTCTTACATAACCCATGCTGAACATCTGCTCAGTAGATGGTCCAGTAGTGTAAAAAGCTTCAAAAGACACTCCTCCAACTGGAGGAGGGGATCTGAAAGGCGAAAATCCTAGAGCTTCATTTTGACCTCGTCAGAAGCAAACGTTAGTTAATACTAAGAAGGTTAGACGTGAGTCAAGAAAGAGGAAAGCCCTCACACAATCTTCCTCAAAGAAGATTGCTGATGAATCCCAAGGCCATGTTTTGAAGAAGAAAAAGTCCTTGGCCAAGGACAAGAACCCCAGCCAGCCGTCACTTTTAGTCTCTGTTGGAGGTGACATGCATAAAGAGGCCCATAAGGCAACCCCTCTCTCAACTTCTTTAGGAGAGAAGGGTGAAGATGGAGCTCACCCTCAGCTCAATAGTGTAGAGTCTACATTGGTAAGTACTTTAAATCTAAATACAATTCATAATTAATTACCAATTCCTATCACTTGTCACTCTTAGTCTGCATCAGGGACTGATGTGTCAGAAAATCTAACAGTTGATGCTGACCCTGACCTATCTGTTTCTAATGATGTAGTTCCCCCACAACAGGGTCCTACTGAAGGAACCAAAAAAATTATAATTGATCTTAACTTATCAGGGACTCTTTCTCATGATCCATCAGGTAAAACCAACCTTGGTGGTGAAGGACTTGAAACTAATCCTCACACTAGAGGTGATCCTCAGAAGACACCCAAGGAAGTGAATCTCACCACTGGCGCCAAGGTGGGACACTTGCCTTCATTTGTATTCAGCTTGTATTGTGATGATTTAGAGAAGGAACTAGGGTTCAGTGAAAGAATTCCAGTCAACCTTGATGACAGTGATGAAGAGACTGCTGATGTAACACAAAGCAACCATCCCCCAGAACTGAACAGGTAAAAGAATTAACAAATCAAGTGTTGATTCTTCAATCACAGGTGGCTAGACTGAAGGAAGAAAAGGTGCTTGCTGATACTAAAATCTCAACTCTCAAAGCAAGACCAATTCCTCCTTCTGCTGAACAAATCAAGGATGTCATTATTGCTGCCTTGAAGCCACTAGTCAAAGATGTGGCCACCACCACTTCCTTAAAGCAAGAGATTTCATCTCTTATGGACTCCATCAACAGTGCTTCCATGGAGTTTCCACTAGAATTCACACCAGTTCCTGGCCAAGTTAATGATGTGTGTGATTCTGTGCAAAGATAAAAGATAGAGTGGCGTTACTGGAGAAACAAAAGCTGACCATATCCGATGAGGTTCAGCAGAAATTAAATACTCTTGTAAATGTTCTAGCTATGCTGGCGAAGGTATCTGCCACTCTTGATCATATTTATGGTCTCTTCCCTGTTGGTGGGTCATCAGAAGCTGCTAGGCAGTCTTCTACCGAGGGGGAGAAAAACACCATCCAACAGCTCTTTCAGAAACATGCCCAAAAGAAGGATCAGAAACAGTCTGTTGTCTATGAGTCACCTATCACTGAAAAGAGCTCAGCAAAGGGTAAGGGGGAGTCATCAACAAAAAATGATCATATGGATGGGCTGAACACAAGTGGGGAAACAACTGATAGTGGTTCACGTACCTTTATACCCAAGAACAAAGGAGATTTTACTCTGAATGATCGATTGATCAAAGCTGGGGTGGCCACTCAGGAAGAACTTAACAAGTTATACAAGCTTCAGCAAGAAGAAAAGCTAAGAGATCTGAAGCTAAGCTTGTTTGAACAAATAGGGAAAGCTGAAGTAGAAAGTCTTGTCAAGAAGAAAATGTTATATGAAAAGTTTTGTATAACAAGGCTGAACAGAAGAAATATCTCACCAATCACCAACGTTGATATGCTGACCAGCAGAGGTGATATCCATCTCAAGTTCTATAGGGGTGATGAAACTGACGAGATAATTGAAAACTTCTAAGGAAAAGAACTTTTGTACATTGAGTGGACTGAAATGAGTGTGAAGATCGAGAAAAGGAAATCCAAGAGATGGGATGAAGTTCGAACCAGAATTGAGCACTTTATGAGAAATCATGAAAGACTGGGTGAGATTCTGAACATCAACACTCAAGTTTCTCTGGAGGATCAAGATCCCATACTAGAGCTGAACAAAAGAGCCAATCTGATACAACCTGAAGTGGGTGACATCTTTGTCACTACAAAGAAATACAAAGGCTTTGTTCAGTTTCAAAATCATCTCCCTAGTCATGTACTAGACTAACCAGAACTGGGAATGATAATGTTCAATCATCAAGAACGTCAAGACTTTGTGGGCATAAGTGATCTTGATGACATGAACAATGAACTTCTCTCGAATGTGTGAGAACACGGAATTTCGATAATTTTATTTTAACTGTTATACGTGCTTATTCACACTTTCACCACATTCCCTATTTATTTTACAGTGATTACGTGTCATCCTCGGCTTTTAGTTAAATATAAAATTCTACGAATTTCGCTAATTTACGATATTATTTTGCAAAATGCCCATACTTCATGTTTGTAATTTATATGAGGTTTTATCACATTTTATATGTCTTATTATTGACTCTTTGCCTTAAAAATAATGAAAAATGACATCTTGAGCAATTACGGACGCAATGGTGAACTTTTGCGTTTTTGCGTTTTCCGGCTGTCGGACTGGGTTTTCGGGTCCGAACGTCGCAATAAAATTTATTTTTATGTGATTTCTAGTTATTCTTGACTCCTTGATCAAACTTAGTGAAATTCGGGCCAAACGAGTGTTTACGAGTAATTTTAAAGAAATTTCGTTTTAAAGATAAAGGAGTCTCGGTTTTCGTCAGAAACGACACGTTACTTAAACCCGTAAATTTTCGAGAGCTTAACACTAAAATTTTGGGCCATTTTGGAGTATTTTCGGCTGGAATTAATCTTAGGAAGCCCATATTGACTTTTTTTGACCATTATATTTAAACAATGATACCAAACAAACACATCTTAAAAACATTTGAAAAAAAACAACAACACAGTTCTTTCCTCTTTCTCCTTAGGCCGACCCATCACCCCCACCCTCCAAAACCACTGATTTTTTTGATTTGAGGTAAATTAATACTAGTCCCATGATTTTTTTCAATTCCTAATCAAACCCATGTGTTAATTTTAATATGCATCAAGTTTTTGCATGAGATCAAAAATCATAAAATCTTATGATTTGATGATATTTTTATGAAATCCTATGTTTGTTTTTGTTGTTCCAATGCATAAAACCTTATTTTGTTGGATAAAACTTTGATTTGGGTATGTTATTATGACCTAGGGCCACGAAAATTTTATGATCAAGGAGGAAGGAATCGAGGTTGTTTGTGTTTTGGTTGATTCATACTAGTTGTGAAGGTATAATCCTAACTAGTGTTTTGATTTTGATGTTATTAGCATTTTTTATTCACTTTGGTCATTGATTTTGAAATAATAGGTGAAACCCACTGATATTATGAATACTTAGGGCATATTAGGACTTAGGACACTTGCGTGACGATTTGGTATAGCTTAAGAGTTGCTTGTTCGCGATTAGGTTGCTAATTGGGGTCGTTTTGATAGTATGGAAATCACCACAGAAACAAACAGGTCATGGAATTTTTTTTTAAACATATGACCTTGTTTTTATTTGAAAAATGGATACCCACTGATGTGCTTAGTATGTGGTGAGTTGGATGGAAACGGGAAGTGTCCGGATGTGCCCGTAACGGCCGTTTTACTAAACTATGTCAAATCTGAATGTTATGCTTAAAACGTGAGTAAATTGACTTGGGTAAAAAGGATGAATTTATGATTTTATAACTTTTTACAGTAGGTACAATCATAAGACAACTTTTCTTTTTGGTTTGGTGTCAAAATCTTATACCATTTGGGATTTGTGCTCAAGTTACCGAAGGCATCGTAAGACGTCTACAACTTTCTGTTTTGATAGTCTGACACTAAAAATGGAATTCCCGTTGATTGAAAATAGTTCTAGGTCTGTTTTTGCCCAACTTAGAAAGGTAAGAGAAATACCTATACATGTCAAGAAATTTCACCTTCTGTACTATTATAGATTTTTTAGATATGACCAATTCTTCAAAGCCATTTTCAGAAAACTCAATGCAGTCCCTTGTTTTGGTTTTTCAAACCGAGTCTTAAACGTGTTCAGAACACACACATAAATGCTTGGACCATCATTTAAGGTTAATTTCATGTTAAAACAGTAGGTTCAAGGTATTTTGGTCAATTTCAACTTAAGTTTAGGTCTCGCCATCGCACGCAAGTTACCTAGTCATACTATGTCCCGCCACTTCTAAAACGTTATTGCTTCATTGAACGCATTCTTATTACGCGTCACCATTGCATAGGTCCGTGAAGACTTCTTTTTGCTCAGCCCCTTTTACCTTGTGATTACTTACTAAAGGTGAGTTCATAGCCCCTTTTCTTATATACTTGTTACAAATTTCGGGGTGAGAATAACATGCGTGGAATACAATCATTTAAAACTTTTAGTATGCTATTCAAGAACGGTATGTTTTCCCCAGATTATACATTTACTTATTGCATTAGTACCTTAGTCAAAAAGCCCCTACATCATGAACCGTTAATTCACATTTTGCAAGCGCGAATGTTGTGGATGGATCCATCGGGATTAACAATCCCCGTCCCGATTACCTTGACGCACTTACATTTAATTACCTAAGTATTTTGACTAGATACTTACTAGGGGTAAAACATTTATGTTAAAGCTTCGGTGTCGTGAGCTATTGCAATAAATTAATATAAATGATTTTGTACGACGGTACTAAATCATATCCTGTTGCTATTTTATTAAACTAATGTTTGTATTTCACATTACCACTTATTAAACCTATGAATTTCACTCAGCTTTATGTTGACATATTTACATGTTATTTCTCAGGTAATGCTAATGCTTAATTTTGCTAAGGATGGGAGCCCGCAGGATCCGACAGCTGGACGATACCATGTCATTATTGGTTGAAACTTTTAGGAAAACTAATTATGTCATGTTAATCATGCTAAATAAAAGTACTTTTATGCACTAAGACTATTATGAGTATGTTGGTAAAATTATGTGACTTTTGTTGATGTCATAATTATGCAAATCTGGGACCATATTTATATATTTTATTCTGTAGCTTTTGAATAAATTCGTGAAGTGTGTCATTTTATTTGCTCTGTCTTTTATTTACCTTATTGCCGTGTATGTTGTTACCATGATGTGGGACCCCACAATGCTTACGTGTCCCGTTACCAGATTTTTGGGGTCTTACAGATTGGTACCAGAGCCATGGTCATAGTGAATTGAGTAGTTTTAAACTTAGTCCATGACCCATATTTTTCAAGAAAATCCTATGAGTCTTAGTGTCAAACATGGAATCTGCCAAGATGTTCGGTATCCGCGCGGGTAACTCTCTAATCCTTACTATTGCTTGAGTTATACCTATATTGAGACTTGTATAATTTACTACAATATTCATTACTTTATTCTTGTATTCTTCCGATTTTTTTTGTACCGACTATTTCTAACGACTTGCTTTTATCGTTTGCGCGAGTTTTCGCGATAACTCTAGTTGAGATATTCTAAGTGTTTTAGTCGATGAGATCTTTCTAAATCTCGCTTTGCTACTCATTTATGTCACCGTTTTACTTGACATTTGAACATTGTTCTAAATTTCATGTTTCAGTGATTATTCTTCTTTCGAATTCGAATTATAATATTCGCTTACATTTCGGAAACGTCATGCTAATTTTTAGCTAAACGTCTAGTTCGTGACGATTGATTGGATTACGGCTTTACGCATATAGATTTCTAATATTCTTCCTCGTTTAAAATATCATATACTTGGGAGCGCGACTTATTGATATTTCGCCTTTTTTTTGGTATCTATTATGAGTTTGGAAGAGATGGCACGCCTATGAAGTTTTTACTTCGTATATTGAAAATTAAGTCAAGAACGTTGTCCGTTTCTTTTGTTTATAGTCTTGTTGACTAGTATTCTTTAAACGCCCTTCTGCCGCTACTTTCCTTCATTCTTACGAAATGTGTATTTTTCGTCGTTTTGGAATCCATAAGCCATGTACGTATTCGAAGTGGTAAATAAAAATTGTTGGTGAAACAAGTTAGACAATAAGGAATTGGCGACAAATAAAAAGCTTAAAAAAAATCATTATCCAAACGCTCCCTTATAAAATTTAACACGCTGCATAATTCTTTAGCACGCATAGCGAAGTTCAAAACTTTTATAAATTTCATTTTTAGCCGAATAAAATGATAAATCTTGTTTAGACGATCGTTTTGATATAAAATTCGACTTCTAATTCTTTATAACGAATATTTTGTGGCAATTGGAAATTTAAGAAAAATAATGTAAATAAAGTTTGCTACTGTACACGCATTTCGAGGTCCGAAATCAGGTCAAATTTTATTTTCAGTTTTACATAATAAAAGAGATTATTTTTACGCTCGTTTTGGTTATTCGCACACCCTTTAACTCATCCGCATTAAGAAGTTACGGCCGAAATACGGTTGAAAACTCATTCTGGACCAGCAGGTATGCTTGGTGTTTTGCTACAGGTTAGGACCCATTTAACCCTTATATTTTGCCTTGGGTAGTTAGTATACATTATAAGCTAAGCTTGGCCGCTGAGCTTGTGTTAATAGCCATCACCAGTTGAATTTTATGACTAAAACGATGATCGCTAATTATATAACTGATTTTCTAAAATTTTAACCTTTCTCTTAGATGGAATTTTTTCCATTTGAAAAACTGAGATAAATTCATATATCTAGGAATGTCGGGTATGAAAACACCTTTCCGACGGTATAAGGTTCATCGTCTATCTCTTCATAACGAAGAAATACCGGGCATTTTAGAAACTAGTCTAATAGGGAGCAACCGACTTAAACTAGCGTTTGGTTTAGCGTGCTTGGTATGGTTAATGAGTGTTTAGCTAAGATTTATCACTTGAAACATTTGAGAAACATATAATGATGACTTTTGATGCAAAGGTTTAGTGCCGTTAGCTACCTTTGAGTTTTTGACACATAAGTGGGTATTGTTGACTAAATTGAAAAGTTACAAAATTTTGATTATATAGCTGCTGTCATAGGTATAACTGTGTCGTAAATGTGTTTTCAGCCTTCGGATAAAACTACAAAGTTGTCCGGAATGATGTTTTTAGTCACCCACGCGTAAACGGAAGCTTTAAAGTGGGCATTTGACCCTCAAAAATGTAAAATACAGACTGTAAGGTTTGACTTTTTCATGCAGAATGCGTTTTGGTTTTTATTTTTAAAAAGGTATCTAGACTTCAAAACTTTTCTTACAATTCACCAGATATTAACTTCATGATGTGTATGACTTCCCTGAATTTTTGTAGAATTTTTCCAAGAGTCTAAATAGGATTTTTAAGCCTCGCGAAAAGGAGTTTTCAGCACTTTTTCATTAAGCGAGTAAATGACTAGTTCAATACCCAAACGCCCCTTAAGCAAGCTTAAACATTATGGAATGGATTTGGGATTATAGATACTGATTCTTAGGATGTTTAACATCATAATTTAAGTGAAATTGAGGTCTAATGATTAGTAATTCGCCTCGAGTCGGAAAAGCCAAAAGTTGACTATTTTCTATACGGTTAGTCAAAACTTATAAAAATGAGTTCTAAGCTATATAGCTTGATGAAACAAGTTTGTATGACCATACTTTATTGTATTCCAGTAACTTACATGTATTTTTACAACTTTTCATTATTGGGTCATACTCGGGTCATACTTTGACTTTTGTTGACTTTTTACGTATTAGGTCGCGGACAATCCTTAAAGTATTACTATTGCCCTTCTTCAGCCGGATCTCTATCTGCACGCGTATGGATTAATTTATCCTTTATTTATACATGACTCATATATCATTTCATTTTACCTTTCTTTTCTTCTATCGTACCATTGATTTGGGTCAAGGTTTGAAGTTCTTGCTCTCACATCGTTCGTTATCCTCTTGACACGTGTTTCATGGTGATTCTGACTAAACATTTTGAAAATTATCAACTTGTAACCATTTCATTGATTTCCTTGAACTACTCTTTATTACCCTCATGTAACCCACTCGTTATTTTAGAAGTTGCTCTATAAACCCAAACTGGTATTGTTTGCGAATCATTTTATAAAATGTCCCACTTGGGCCTTATTAAATACTTGAATGTTATCTTATAAACTTAATGAATATTAATTTTACTATGTATTTTCACAAATTATTCAAACAATTGGTCTCGCAAATAATTCTTGTAACAATAAAATTGTTGATTTAAACATCTAGCCAATTAGTTACTGGCAAAAAGTTTCATAACTTATTTTGATTCCATATACGTATTTTAAATCATATGATATGTAATACCGGTTTGACGAAGCTGAGCATCGCATTGCTAGTCCTAAATTATGCATGGTGTGATCACCTATGCGGAATTTAGAAGGAGCCATGCGAGGCCAAATAGTAGTCACCTAAAATATCTTGTCAAAGAACTTTTTACTTATGTTCTTTAAAAAGTTATATAAAATATAGTTTTGAAAACTTTTACATCTTATGCGAGTAGCACCAGTTAGCGACATACACATATGATCCCTTATCTTTTCTTGAACAAAGTACATGCCTCGAGCACATATATCCTTATTCAACGATCTTTGTTTTGCTGGTTACCTCATCTTTCTTCGTGACATAGTTCTCGTTACAATTTGTCTAATTTCTTACCATTGATATCAGACTTGAACGTTTCAATGTTGTTATGCTTCTACATAGATCGACCTCCTCTATCTATTTTGGTAGACCTTCGAAACATCTCTAGACGCTAATAGTGATTCATGACTGGAAGTGAACGATATATTCGTGTATTTGCCATGATGTGAGTTAGACTCTATTGTCTAGAAATTCATTTGTGTAAACAATATGATGACTTCGCCCTCTCATTGCTAATGTTGTTCATTTTACTGGAATTACTCTCAAGTGACTTTTTAAATATTTTTCATTGGTTTGAAAACTTGTTGTGTGGCTTTTCTCTTTCGATCGTGTGTCGACCATTGAGAATAAAAAAAAACCCGTTGTTTGTGACGCTAACCACACACGTGAATTAATCATTGTTAAATCCTTAATTTCTTATTTTTCTTATCATCGATGCATCTATCCTAACATGATCATTAAGAAAATAGATACGAATTACGTTTTATCCCCTCGTACTATCACTCGTATACTAATTGTTGATTGTTATTCGATTCATACTCATTTGCTATCTTGTCATATTTTGAAAACTCGGATATGTCACATGTTTACTATTTGAGACATTAAACACCTATATGGATGTAATACCTATAACCGAGGTCACTTAAATTACCCTAAATTACGCTTATTTTTGAAATTTTTAATAAATTTTATTTGCTATATATTTTATCATTTTGGTTGAAACCGATATTCGAGGTCATAATTTTGACGATTGACGATTTAAGAAGAACGATGACGACTACGATCCCGATGGATGCCCAAATTTCTATGTTTATTGTCGTTTTATCGATATTATAATTTTTCGAGAATTTTACTTTCGGTTCGTGTTAAGTCGAGTCGGGTGAGTTTTATTGCTTTCCGGGTACATTTAAAGTGTCCTAAAAGTATATTGGAGTGTTCAGGATGATCCCCGACTCCCGTAAAATTTTCCAAAATGACTAAGGAGTCAATCCCGTAAACTTATGAGGTCGTTTTTACTTAAGGACAAAAGAAAGCTTATATTGCACCCAAGGTCCCTCCCATTTTTTACAAAAGGAAGAACCAAACACACACTAAACATTTTCACTCCAAAAAATTTTCACCCTCTTCCCTTTTCTCTCTTTAGGCCGCCGGCCATACCACACCACCACCACCACCACATTCAAATTTTCTTGTTTTTGATTAATTCTAATTAAAGACCACACTTTCAAAACCTTTTGTAAGTACTAATCCAAGGTTTAATCCAACATGCATTAACATGATTTTCCAAAAATTAAAAGATTTTTCAAAAGTTTGTTTTGATGTTAATTATGTATATGCATGTTTAATTCATGTATGGAGGATGTATAATCACCAAATAAATCAACCAAAATCAATTTGGTTGAGGGGTTTTGATCACCCAAACCCCACGGCACAAAGGGGGTGTTTGGGGGATCATGGTGGTTGATATTTTGTTGATGGATTTTGTATGTAATCTTGTTTTTACATGTTTTTGAATGGGTAAAACCATTTGCATGTTTGATTTTGTGATTGGGTTATATGATGGATTTGATTATTAGGGTGTTTAGGACTGATTAGTGTGATTGGGTATGATTAAGAGTGTTTAGGTTGATGTCTAGTGTAGATAAATGGGTTTGAAAACGAGTGTTGGAATGATTTTGGGATAGGTGATTTTAGGCAGAAAGTTTGAAGTGTTTTCATATAAATTATTTTGTAAACAGGTCTTGTGGCTAGGATATAGTTGTAGAGCGTCTTCTTAGCTTCGATTTGGTATAAGATAGAGCTTACGACTCCTAACGAGTCAAAAGTTATGATGTTTTGAAATTCGTGTACCGGGAGATGAAAACCGTCGTAATCCGAAATTATGCTTGGTTTTGACTATAGGTATAGTTTGGTAAATGGTCAAAGGTTGATTTTTGGTCTCAAACCTGCATATTTGAGTCTATTATTAGACTTAGGTATCAAATGGGTCAATGGTATATTTTAAATGGGTCAAATGAGTCCGACTTGGTCAAAGTGCAATTTCAGTCCGAAAAACGTAGTTTTGGTAAAGTGTTGAGTAACGGGTCGTAAAAGCAAAAACTTTTAATGGGATTAAATATGTGTTTTCTACAGGTCTTAAGGTATTTTTGAGAATTTTCCCAATTTTTATAAAAAGGTTTAAGTCTAGTAAAATAGTCTGTACTTTTGGTAATTATCGGCGAAAAATGCGTAAAAAGGAATAACGTTAATAACATGGACGAATGGTATAAAACGAGTAACACTTGTTTGTTTGGTTTTGGTGTGAGTTGTAATTATCACAAGTGACTAATATGTATGTATAATATACAGTACTTAAGGTTTATAAATGAGATTACTCATTACGCGTTATTGGTTTGATAGGTGTTGATTTACCGGGCATCCTCATCGTCGTCAGTGACCGTCACTCGAATCGTCGACTACTTTGTTATATAAGGTGTGAATTTATAGCCTCGCTTATTATTGTTTTAAATTGTTTTACCCGCGAGGGAAATGCATGCTAGTTTTCCAAAATGAACATATGTCATGAATGATTGTTGGACCCGAATGTTGCCTTAGAAATTGTGTTGAGTACCTAGTTGCAAAAGGCCCTAATTTCATGAACTAGTAACTATTGTTTAATCCTAGCGTGGATTGGAAATAGCCGCTTATACAAAGTGATAGTACTATGGGGTTGACTACCCTATCCGAGACGAGGGCTAGTACGTTGATACCCCCTGCGGACGGATAATTTGTGATAAGAGATAAGGTATAATTGCAACTGATGCCTTAGTAGGGGCACTGGTTTCATCTGAATCACGCCGATAATTATTACGCAGGTGATTGAGTTAACGGTTTAGTGTCATGAGCTTAAACACAATTGTCATAACCTTGAATATAGATTGTTTGATCGACAAGTTTATGAATGATCGTGAATGATTTTATTACACATATGTTCAAAAATGAATTGTAAAACCTATGAATTCCACTCAACGTTTTTATTGACCTAATTTAGCATGTGTTTCAGGTAACCGATGAAGTGTAGCATGGAGCATGCATTGGATGGAAGTTGTGTGTATGGCTTGGAGTCTACTTGTTTTTCCGCCCATTCTTACTTGAACATTTTAAACTTTATGTCTTGTTGTTGTGAAAACTCTATCTTTTGGGGTTGAGATTCATGGGGACCGAAACGCAAACTCTGTTGTGTCATTTGGGGTTGGAAAACCGTAGACATGTACATTTTTAACAATTTTTAATTTAAGTTCAAACTTTTACGTCTCTTTGGAGTCGTTTGATATATCTTGTGTGCGATGATAACTCTCTAGCACCCAAATGTTGTGGTTCTGCTAGGCATAGCATTTGGTGGGGTGTTAGAGATTGGTAATCAGAGCCATGAGTTATAGAGAACTAGGTCGTTTTGAAAATTCCTAAACTATAACTTTTGGTGTCGTAAGAAATTGTCCAAGCACACAACTATCCTGCATGGCTCCAGTAAGGTTTATTTTTGTATTCATGGTATTGATGTATACTTTTGAGTTGAAGTATATATGTGGGTATTTATTACGTAGATATTGAACTACTATATGTAAACGTTGAAATTATACGTGGAGTACCCGATACCGTAATTCTTGTATTACTTATGCATGAGCATCATATTATCGCATTTTGGGCATGTGTACCACCTTTGCATTGCATTTGCATGCATGTATTTATAAATATTGAATAGTAATCTTACGTACCCTCCAAAATTCTCTGTTATTGCAGGAATGGACGAGGTACCGCCTAACGGAAATGGAGACGATTATGTCGTAGGACACGAAGGGGGAAATGTTGGAACAGCTGCTGAAGGACAAGCCGAGACGAACCATATGCAAGCCCAGGACCTCGACCAAAGGAGAACTACTTGCCCCAGGCCTATTCGTACTTCTCATCTGGTTGGTATGCCAGGTATCCCTAGAAGATCCGAAGCTGCAGCGAGCGCAAATTTTCTTCATCAGGGCATCTCAAGAGTTATCTGCCCCGGACCAAGAGCTTATCATGACGTACCGCGTGTTGTGAGAAGATTGGATGAATCGATGTGCGAGCGGTACATAGTGGAAACGAGGGTAATCAACAGATTCGACGAGAATGAGAGGGAACACCAGAGGTTACTGGCAAGACCTTCAAGGATTGAGTTTGATGGAAATGCAAACAAGAGTGATATCAACAGTCTGAGATCGATGATAGCGAACTTGAGTGCAAGTCTTGATCAAGTTAGGGAAGATCAAGCGAGATTGACTAGGATGCAAAGTTGGGAGCATCGAGTGAGAGCATCCTTTCCCCCGGATTGGAGATTTGTGGATGACTTGGAAATGGAAGCTAATGATTTCATGGTCCAGCCACCTGCCAGAGGTGTTTGTATCACTGTAGGAAATCAGGTAGCAGTTGAGTGTGGGTCTACTTCTGGGACAAAGAAGGCGACTGAATGTGGGCCGAACGACAAAGGAAAGAGGAAGATGGAAGAAGAGGACGAGGAAGACAGCGACGAAGAACCCGAGGAGAATGATGATGAACCGCCATCCAAGAGGTCGTGTGGATCACCACATGACTAGTTGCTTGTATTGTACTTTATGTTTGATCGTTGTAATAGAACTATTTTAGACTTTTGTATGATGGTATTGTGACGAAAAACTTGAGGACTTAAGTTTTATGGTGAATGGTTGTAGTGGCAATACTTGTCATAATTTTGGTTGATTTATCAATACAATCCATGTTTACCTTTCATGATCTGTGATATGTCTTTAATTTTCTCTTTTGTAATGTGAATTGATGAATATTAGTAACTTTGTAGTGATGTGTCGCTGTATTTATATTATGTCTTGAAAGAGAAATCTATCTTAATCTTGATGTGTATACTTACATTGTTTTTCTATTTTCCCTGTCTTTGCAGAGAGGTGTATTTGAGAACTCACCATGCCTCCAAAGCTAACAGCAACCCGTGTGAACACGATGATTCAGGAAGTCATTGCGAATGCACTAGAAGCAGATCGAGCAGATAGAAACCCAGATCAAGGCAGAAATGTGGGGAGACAGCAAGCCCCGAGAGAGTGTACTTACTCTAGTTTTATGAAATGCGGTCCCACGCAGTTTCGTGGAACTGGCGGAGCTCTAGAACTCAGGAGATGGTTAGAAAAGGTCGAGAGTACTTTTGAGATTGGTGGTTGTTCAGAGACGAATAAGGTCAAGTTTGCGGCTGCTACTTTTCTTGATGACGCATTGAGTTGGTGGAACATCCAAGTAGCCACTGTTGGGTTAGCAATAGCAAATGCAAGAACTTGGACTGCTACTAAGGCTCTTTTGACCAAGAAGTTCTGTCCCGAAGAGGAGCTGGGTCAATTGGAAGATGAGTTGAGGCACTTGACTTTGAGAAACAATGATATTACTGCTTACACCAGGAGGTTTAATGAATTGAGCCTTTTGTGTCCCGATGCCTTTGCCGATGATAGCAAGAAGATGAAACAGTACATCAAAGGTCTGTCCAGTAATATCAAGGGCGAGACGACTTCATCTAAGCCTGGGTCGTTTGATGAAGCGGTCCAAATTGCTCACGCGTTGATGGATGTCAAACTGCAAGACAAGAAGAACTTCATTGCTGAAGGAAACAAGAGGAAGTGGGAGGCGGCTCAGAGTAATCAATCCCAAGGTCAAAACCGAGGTGGAAACCGTAACAATCAGGGTCAGAACCGCAATCAGCAGTTCAACCAGCGAAGGAATGATGGGATGAGAGCTGTCAAAAACCCCAGAGGAGCTAAGGTGAATCCCCACTGTGGTCGATGCAATTTGTACCATGTAGGGAGTTGCCCACCTGCGTGTGGCAATTGCGGAAAAGCGGGCCATAGGATGTCAGATTGCCGAACAAAGGGGGTAGCTACTGGGGCGAATGCTACGAGAGTGATGGGTTGTTTTGGATGTGGTGAAAAAGGACACAAGCAAGGAAATTGCCCGAAGGCTGGAAACAGGCAAGGAGGAAACAATGCTGCTGCCGTGTATCAAGTAGGGACGGTTGATAAACCACAAGGTCCTAACGTGGTTACCGGTACGTTTCTGCTAGACGCTTGTTATGCTAGTATATTGTTTGATTCTGGTTCCGACAAGAGTTTCGTAGATGTTAAATTTAGTCGTCATATCGATAGAAAACCGGTATTGTTAACGACTGATTATAACGTGGAATTAGCCGATGGGAAAATCGTTAGTACAAATTCTATACTGAAGGGGTGTACCTTGAAGTTAGGAAATTACGCTTTTGAAATCGACTTAATGCCCATAGAGCTAGGATCGTTTGATGTGATCGTTGGAATGGATTGGCTGATGGCGCATAGTGCCGTGATCGTCTGTGGAGAGAGATTAGTTCAGATCCCGTTGAGGAATAGAGTCTTGACTGTGAAGGGAGATGAATGCACTTCTCGTTTGAAGGTGATCTCTTGTTTGAAAATGATGAAGTATGTAGAAGATGGATGCGATGTATTTTTGGCACAAGTTTCTAGTGATGGTGGCTTAGAGATGAAGTTAGAATAGGTACCTGTAATTCGCGAATATCCGGAAGTTTTTCCAGACGAGTTGCCGGGTTTACCACCCACCCGTGAAGTTGAACTTCGAATCGATTTGATGCCAGGAGCTGCACCAGTTGCCCGTGCGCCTTATCGATTAGCACCATCAGAGTTAAAGGAGTTATCGGATCAACTGAAGGAGTTGATGGATAAGGGATTTATTAGACCGAGCTCGTCACCATGGGGAGCGCCAGTGTTGTTTGTAAAGAAGAAAGATGGGTCATTTCGGATGTGTATTGACTATAGAGAACTCAACAAGCTGACGGTTAAGAATCGGTATCCATTGCTGAGGATTGACGATCTGTTTGATCAATTACAAGGTTATTGTGTATACTCAAAGATCGACTTAAGGTCAGGGTATCATCAGCTGCGTGTGAGAGAGGAGGATATTCCTATAACTGCCTTTCGTACGCGGTATGGACACTTCGAATTTCGAGTGATGCCTTTTGGATTGACAAACGCGCCTGCAGTATTCATGGACCTTATGAATCGAGTATGCAAGCCGTATCTAGATAAGTTTGTCATTGTTTTTATCGATGATATTCTTATTTACTCTAAGAGTAAGGAAGAGCACGAGAAGCACCTGAGAAAGATATTGGATCTGCTGAAGAAAGATAAGCTGTATGCGAAGTTCTCGAAGTGTGAGTTTTGGTTAGAGTCTGTGCAATTCCTTGGTCACGTAATTGATAGCAAAGGAGTTCGCGTGGATCCTGCCAAGGTCGAAGCGATCAGGGAATGGTCGGCACCGACAACGCCGACTGAAGTTCGATAATTCCTTGGTTTAGCTGGGTATTATCGGAGATTCATTGAAGGATTTTTGTTGATTGCGAAGCCATTGACAAAGCTTACCGAGAAGAATAGGGTGTATGAGTGGGGAGATGAGGAAGAATTCGCTTTCAAAACCCTCAAGGACAAGTTATGTTCTGCGCCGATATTGTCATTACCTGAAGGAACCGAAGACTTTGTAGTGTATTGTGACGCATCTCGTAAGGGTTATGGAGCTGTGTTGATGCAGCGTGAGAAGGTCATTGCTTATGCGTCGAGACAACTGAGGAAGAATGAAGAGAACTACACGACACATGATTTGGAATTAGGAGCTGTGGTCTTTGCGTTGAAATTGTGGAGACATTATTTGTATGGGACGAAGTGTGTTGTATTCACCGACCACAAGAGTTTGCAGCACATTTTAGACCAAAAGGAGTTGAACATGAGACAGAGACGATGGGTAGAATTACTAAGCGACTATGACTGTGAAATTCGCTACCATCCTGGTAAGGCGAATGTCGTAGCGGATGCACTTAGTAGGAAGGATCGAGAGAAACCTTTGAGAGTCAGAGCTTTAGTGATGACTGAGAGTGTTGATTTAACCGAAACAATACTGAAGGCTCAATAGAGGGGATTAATGAAAGAGAATGTTGATGCTGAGAACTTGGGAAGAATGTTGAAACCTCTTTTTGTGGTTAGGTCAGACGGGCTGAGATATTTCGAGAATCGGATTTGGTTACCGTTGTGTCCATCCGAGGAAGGAAAGCCTGGAGTACGATATTTGGTTATGAACGAGTCTCATAAGTCGAAGTACTCGATACATCCTGGATCGGATAAAATGTATCATGACCTGAAGAAAGTCTATTGGTGGCCGAATATGAAGGCGGATATTGCTCGTTACGTTAGTAAGTGTTTGACTTGTGCGAAGGTTAAAGCCGAACATAAGAAGCCGTCTGGGTTGTTGGTACAACCAGAGATCCCAGAATGGAAATGGGAGAGAATCGCTATGGATTTCGTGACGGGTTTACCCAGAACTCCTAGTGGATGTGATATGATTTGGGTAATAGTGGATAGATTGACAAAATCTGCTCATTTCTTACCTATGAAGAAGACGGACAGTATGGAGAAGCTGGCCAGTGTGTACGTGAAGGAGATCGTTTGCAGACATGGAGTACCTTTATCGATCATTTCGGATCGCGATAGTAGGTTTACTTCGGAATTTTGGAAATCACTTCAACGTGCGATGGGCACTGAATTGAGTTTGAGCACGGCTTATCACCCAGAGACTGATGGCCAGAGTGAACGAACTATTCAGACGATGGAGGACATGCTCCGAGCATGCGTGATTGATTTTGGAGGAAGTTGGGAACGCCACTTGCCTTTAGTGGAGTTTTCGTATAATAATAGTTACCATGCGAGCATCAAGGCTGCACCATTCGAAGCGTTGTATGGAAGGAAGTGTAGATCACCTGTGTGTTGGAGTGAAGTAGGAGAAAGTCAATTGACTGGACTCGAACTGGTTTTGGAGACGATGGAGAAGATTGTGCAAATCAAGAACCGATTACTTGCTGCGAGAAGCCGACAGAAGAGTTATGCCGATAACAGAAGAAAACCGTTGGAATTTGAAGTCGGAGATATGGTTATGCTTAAGGTTTCGCCATGGAAGGGTGTAATTCGTTTTGGGAAGAAAGGAAAATTGAGTCCAAGGTATATTGGACCATTTAAGATCGTTAAACGAATTGGACCAGTAGCGTATAAGTTAGAGTTGCCGAGCGAGCTTAGTGCTATTCACGACACGTTTCACGTATCAAATCTGAAGAAGAGTTTGGCGGATAAGGAATTGGTGATTCCTTTGGACGAGATTCAACTTGACGACAAAATGCATTTTGTGGAAGAACCCGTGGAAATTATGGACCGAGAGGTCAAGAGGCTGAAGCATAGTATAATTCCCATTGTGAAGGTTCGATGGAATTCTAGGCGTGGACCGGAATACACTTGGGAACGTGAGGACTTTTTCAAGGAAAGGTACCCTCATCTGTTCCAGCGGCACGAAATGTGAGCATAAGAAGAGACGAGCGCCGGGACGTCGCTCTCTTTAAGGAGGGGTGGATGTAATACCTAGAACCGAGGTCACTTACATTACCCTAAATTACGCTTATTTTTGAAATTTTTAATAAATTTTATTTGCTATATATTTTATCATTTTGGTTGAAACCGATATTCGAGGTCATAATTTTGAAGATTGACGATTTAAGAAGAACGATGACGACTACGATCCCGATGGATGCCCAAATTTCTATGTTTATTGTCGTTTTATCGATATTATAATTTTTCGATAATTTTACTTTCGGTTCGTGTTAAGTCGAATCGGGTGAGTTTTATTGCTTTCCGGGTACATTTAAAGTGTCCTAAAAGTATTTTGGAGTGTTCGGGATGATCCCCGACTCCCGTAAAATTTTCCAAAATGACTAAGGAGTCAATCCCGTAAACTTATGAGGTCGTTTTTACTTAAGGACAAAAGAAAGCTTATCTTACACCCAAGGTCCCTCCCATTTTTTACAAAAGGAAGAACCAAACACACACTAAACATTTTCACTCCAAAAATTTTTCACCCTCTTCCCTTTTCTCTCTTTAGGCCGCCGGCCATACCACACCACCACCACCACCACATTCAAATTTTCTTGTTTTTGATTAATTCTAATTAAAGGCCACACTTTCAAAACCTTTTGTAAGTACTAATCCAAGGTTTAATCCAACATGCATTAACATGATTTTCCAAAAATTAAAAGATTTTTCAAAAGTTTGTTTTGATGTTAATTATGTATATGCATGTTTAATTCATGTATGGAGGATGTATAATCACCAAAAAAATCAACCAAAATCAATTTGGTTGAGGGGTTTTGATCACCCAAACCCTACGGCACAAAGGGGGTGTTTGGGGGATCATGGTGGTTGAAATTTTGTTGATGGATTTTGTATGTAATCTTGTTTTTACATGTTTTTGAATGGGTAAAACCATTTGCATGTTTGATTTTGTGATTGGGTTTTATGATGGATTTGATTATTAGGGTGTTTAGGACTGATTAGTGTGATTGGGTATGATTAGGAGTGTTTAGGTTGATGTCTAGTGTCGATAAATGGGTTTGGAAACGAGTGTTGGAATGATTTTGGGATAGGTGATTTTAGGCAGAAAGTTTGAAGTGTTTTCATAAACATTATTTTGTAAACAGGTCTTGTGGCTAGGATATAGTTGTAGAGCGTCTTCTTAGCTTCGATTTGGTATAAGATAGAGCTTACGACTCCTAACGAGTCAAAAGTTATGATATTTTGAAATTCGTGTACCGGGAGATGAAAACCGTCGTAATCCGAAATTATGCTTGGTTTTAGGTCAAATCCCGGGGACTATAGGTATAGTTTGGTAAATGGTCAAAGGTTGATTTTTGGTCTCAAACCTGCATATTTGAGTCTATTATTAGACTTAGGTGTCAAATGGGTCAATGGTATATTTTAAATGGGTCAAATGAGTCCGACTTGGTCAAAGTGCAATTTCAGTCAAAAAAACGTAGTTTTGGTAAAGTGTTGAGTAACGGGTCGTAAAAGAAAAAACTTTTAATGGGATTAAATATGTGTTTTCTACAGGTCTTAAGGTATTTTTGAGAATTTTCCCAATTTTTATAAAAAGGTTTAAGTCTAGTAAAACAGTCCGTACTCTTGGTAAGTATCAGCGAAAAATGCGTAAAAAGGAATAACGTTAATAACATGGACGAATGGTATAAAACAAGTAACACTTGTTTGTTTGGTTTTTGTGTGAGTTGTAATTATCACAAGTGACTAATATGTATGTATAATATACAGTACTTGAGGTTTATAAATGAGATTACTCATTACACGTTATTGGTTTGATAGGTGTTGATTTACCCGGGCATCCTCATCGTCGTCAGTAACCGTCACTCGAATTGTCGACTACTTTGTTATATAAGGTGTGAATTTATAGCCTCGCTTATTATTGTTTTAAATTGTTTTACCCGCGAGGGAAATGCATGCTAGTTTTCCAAAATGAACATATGTCATGAATGATTGTTGGACCCGAATGTTGCCTTAGAAATTGTGTTGAGTACCTAGTTGCAAAAGGCCCTAATTTCATGAACTATTAACTATTGTTTAATCCTAGCGTGGATTGGAAATAGCCGCTTATACAAAGTGATAGTACTATGGGGTTGACTACCCTATCCGAGACGAGGGCTAGTACGTTGATACCCCCTGCAGACGGATAATTTGTGATAAGAGATAAGGTATAATTGCAACTGATGCCTTAGTAGGGGCACTGGTTTCATCTGAATCACGCCGGTAATTATTACGCGGGTGATTGAGTTAACGGTTTAGTGTCATGATCTTAAACACAATTGTCATAACCTTGAATATAGATTGTTTGATCGACAAGTCTATGAATGATCGTGAATGATTTTATTACACATATGTTCAAAAATGAATTGTAAAACCTATGAATTCCACTCAACGTTTTTGTTGACCTAATTTAGCATGTGTTTCAGGTAACCGATGAAGTGTAGCATGGAGCATGCATTGGATGGAAGTTGTGTGTATGGCTTGGAGTCTACTTGTTTTTCCGCCCATTCTTACTTGAACATTTTAAACTTTATGTCTTGTTGTTGTGAAAACTGTATCTTTTGGGGTTGAGATTCATGGGGACTGAAACGCAAACTCTGTTGTGTCATTTGGGGTTGGAAAACCGTAGACATGTACATTTTTAACAATTTTTAATTTAAGTTCAAACTTTTACGTCTCTTTGGAGTCGTTTGATATATCTTGTGTGCGATGATAACTGCCTAGCACCCAAATGTTGTAGTTCCGCTGCGCATAGCATTTGGTGGGGTGTTAGAATGGATTTCTATACATTATTCTAAATTTTAAGAACGTTTTACACACTTTATCAAGTGTTTAAATTAGCAAAATACCCGTTTCAAGTTAAATATAAGATCTATACATCCTCTTTGGTAGAATTATAACTAGTGTTTAAAAGGATGTCAAACTGTATCTTTTAAAATTATTTGATTGTATCATACTTTACTTTCAACCTAATGAATTTATCAATTTAATTTATAATTTCTAACAATGATATAAAAAAATTGGATATTTGATTTTTTTTTCTAATGGTAACGATAAACCTGAGTTTTTAACAATAATTTCATATAGTTATCCCAAAAGCTCTTAAGCTGACTGAAATAATTA
Source organism: Glebionis coronaria (assembly GCA_025667525.1). Classification (NCBI taxonomy): domain Eukaryota; kingdom Viridiplantae; phylum Streptophyta; class Magnoliopsida; order Asterales; family Asteraceae; genus Glebionis; species Glebionis coronaria. The sequence goes on along the minus strand of JANFOE010000122.1, from coordinate 1,009,821 downwards.
TTTGAACTAAGTTACTTTTACTTCAAAATCCTGATCAAGAAAAGATATAGCAACTGGTTACTCACTAAATATATATATAGTTTGATTTCAAATCACTAAACCTTGTAAAATTTTCTTTTAATCAAGAAAATACTTAAGCCAAATTTGAAAGTAATACCAAATCCTAGACAAATAGTTGTGACAACTTGTAATCTAAATGTCTATATGTAATTCATATTTCCCATCTATTTTTCTAATAAGTAAATTGTCATGCTTTACAGTTGCGTGGTTTGTGATTCTTTGTTGATTAACCATCTTGGCTCATTTTAGAGCGCTTTGTCCGTTTAAGCAATTCTTGTGTTCATGTTATCTTTTGATATTTCTCTGTACTGAAAGGTCATTATTTTAATCCAAGTTTGAAATTATCGAATGTATTGGCCTGGTGGCTTATCGTTTGAGCTTACCGCAAGAACTAAGTTGCGTTCATAACGTGTTTCACGTTTCGAACCTTAAGAAATGTCTGGCCGAGTTAGACGTTCAAATCCCGTTAGAAGAGATCAAAGTCGACGACAAAATGTATTTCGTTGAAGAGCCGATCGAAATTGTGGACCGACAAGTCAAGAAACTTTGGCGCAGTTGGTTTCCAATCGTTAAAGTCTGTTGGGACTCGTGACGTGGCGCTGAATTCACTTGGGAAAGCGAAGAGCAATTCAATGTCTAGTATCCTCATCTCTTCCTGTCACCTACTGCCTCCAGTTAAACTCTGAGGGACCAGAGTTCCTTTAGGGGGGAAGACTGTGAGAACACGGAATTTCGATAATTTTCTTTTAACTGTTATACGTGCTTATTCACACTTTCACCACATTCCCTATTTATTTTACAGTGATTACGTGTCATCCTCGGCTTTTAGTTAAATATAAAATTCTACGAATTTCGCTAATTTACAATATTATTTAGCAAAATGCCCATACTTCATGTTTGTAATTTATATGAGGTTTTATCACATTTTATATGTCTTATTATTGACTCTTTGCCTTAAAAATAATGAAAAACGACATCTTGAGCAATTACGGACGCAATGGTGAACTTTTGCGTTTTTGCGTTTTTCGGCCGTCGGACTGGGTTTTCGGGTCCAAACGTCGCAATAAAATTTATTTTTATGTGATTTCTAGTTATTCTTGACTCCTTGATCAAACTTAGTGAAATTTGGGCCAAACGAGTGTTTACGAGTAATTTTAAAGAAATTTCGTTTTAAAGATAAACGAGTCTCGGTTTTCGTCTGAAACGACACGTTACTTAAACCCGTAAATTTTCGAGAGCTTAACACTAAATTTTTTTGCCATTTTTGAGTATTTTCGGCTGGAATTAATCTTAGGGAGCCCATATTGACTTTTTTTTACCATTATACTTAAACAATGATACCAAACAAACACATCTTAAAAACATTTAAAAAAAACAACAACACAGTTCTTTCCTCTTGCTCCTTAGGCCGACCCATCACCCCCATCCTCCAAAACCACTGATTTTTTTTTTGATTTGAGGTAAATTACTACTAGTCCCATGATTGTTTTTCAATTCCTAATCAAACCCATGTGTTAATTTTAATATGCATCAAGTTTTTGCATGAGATCAAAAATCATAAAATCTTATGATTTGATGATGTTTTTATGAAATCCTATGTTTGTTTTTGTTGTTCCAATGCATAAAACCTTATTTTGTTGGATAAAACTTTGATTTGGGTATGTTATTATGACCTAGGGCTACGAAAATTTTATGATCAAGGAGGAAGGAATCGAGGTTGTTTGTGTTTTGGTTGATTCATACTAGTTGTGAAGGTATAATCCTAACTAGTGTTTTGATTTTGATGTTATTAGCATTTTTGATTCACTTTGGTCATTTATTTTGAAATAATGGGTGAAACCCACTGATATTATGAATACTTAGGGCATATTAGGACTTAGGACACTTGTGTGGCGATTTGGTATAGCTTAAGAGTTGCTTGTTCGCGATTAGGTTGCTAATTGGGGTCGTTTTGATAGTATGGAAATCACCACAGAAACAAACAGGTCATGGCAAAAAAAATTTAAACATATGACCTTGTTTTTATTTGAAAAATGGATACCCACTGATGTGCTTAGTATGTGGTGAGTTGGATGGAAACGGGAAGTGTCCGGATGTCCCCGTAACGGCCGTTTTACTAAACTATGTCAAATCTGAATGTTATGCTTAAAACGTGGGTAAATTGACTTGGGTAAAAAGGATGAATTTATGATTTTATAAATTTTTACAGTAGGTACAATCATAAGACAACTTTTCTTTTTGGTTTGGGTGTCAAAATCTTATACCATTTGGGATTTGTGCTCAAGTTACCGAAGGCATCGTAAGACGTCTACAACTTTCTGTTTTGATAGTCTGCCACTAAAAATGGAATTCCCGTTGATTGAAAATAGTTCTAGGTCTGTTTTTGCCCAACTTAGAAAGGTAAGAGAAATACCTATACATGTCAAGAAATTTCACCTTCTGTACTATTATAGATTTTTTAGATATGACCAATTCTTCAAAGCCATTTTCAGAAAACTCAATGCAGTCCCTTGTTTTGGTTTTTCAAACCGAGTCTTAAACGTGTTCGGAACCCACACATAAATGCTTGGACCATCATTTAAGGTTAATGTCATGTTAAAACAGTAGGTTCAAGGTATTTTGGTCAATTTCAACTTAAGTTTAGGTCTCGTCATCGCACGCAAGTTACCTAGTCATACTATGTCCCGCCACTTCTAAAACGTTATTGCTTCATTGAACGCATTCTTATTACGCGTCACCATTGCATAGGTCTGTGAAGACTTCTTTTTGCTCAGCCCCTTTTACCTTGTGATTACTTACTAAAGGTGAGTTCATAGCCCCTTTTCTTATATACTTGTTACAAATTTCAGGGTGAGAATAACATGCGTGGAATACAATCATTTAAAACTTTTAGTATGCTATTCAAGAACGGTATGTTTTCCCCAGATTATACATTCACTTATTACATTAGTACCTTAGTCAAAAAGCCCCTACATCATGAACCGTTAATTCACATTTTGCAAGCGCGAATGTTGTGGATGGATCCATCGGGATTAACAATCCCCGTCCCGATTACCTTGACGCACTTACATTTAATTACCTAAGTATTTTGACTAGATACTTACTAGGGGTAAAACATTTATGTTAAAGCTTCGGTGTCGTGAGCTATTGCAATAAATTAATATAAATGATTTTGTACGACGGTACTAAATCATATCCTGTTGCTATTTTATAAAACTAATGTTTGTATTTCACATTACCACTTATTAAACCTATGAATTTCATTCAGATTTATGTTGACATATTTACATGTTATTTCTCAGGTAATGCTAATGCTTAATTTTGCTAAGGATGGGAGCCCGCAGGATCCGACAGCTGGACGATTCCATGTCATTATTGGTTGAAACTTTTGGGAAAACTAATTATGCCATGTTAATCATGCCAAATAAAAGTACTTTTATGTACTAAGACTATTATGAGTATGTTGGTAAAATTATGTGACTTTTGTTGATGTCATAATTATGCAAATCTGGGACCATATTTATATATTTTATTCCGTAGCTTTTGAATAAATTCGTGAAGTGTGTCATTTTATTTGCTCTGTCTTTTATTTACCTTATTGCCGTGTATGTTGTTACCATGATGTGGGACCCCACAATGCTTACCTGTCCCGTTACCAGATTTTTGGGGTCTTACAGAATGTTCAAAGGATATTTTACTCTCAGCATGGTGTTCCAGGACGTACTGATGCTGCTAAAACCTTCAGCAAGTGCTTGCAAGCTATATTGGACCACAGAAACTCAGATCCATTAACTCAGACTCCTATAATTGAAGAACTTAGGCCTAAGGAGAATTGAATAATCATTTGTATTGTTTTTTTGTAATTTGTAATGTTCATGAATAAATGATTATCTGATGTTTATAAGTATTTAATTGTTCAGTGCAAGTAAGAAGTTGTTATGCTCACTTACTATTTATATTAGACTTAGGCTATTTGTATATCCAAATAGGGGGAGATTGTTGAGTTAGTATTTACTGACCCTGAAGCAACTCTAGGATTTGAATATAAAATCCCCCTAAGTGTTTCATGCTCAGCAGTAAGGCCAGTCTGCTGAAGGATGACCAGAGGAACAAAGTTCCTACTGAAGACTTTGTAGCTGAAGAACGTTCAGCATTCCTCTTCCAGTTAACTTAGAAGAAAAAGGAGTATTTGCTTCAAATACTAGGTGGTCTAGTTGCTGAAGAACAAGGACTGAAGAAAAGCTTTCGGTTCAGTTTGGTTTGACAATACCAAACTGAATGATGTCGATCTCCTCTAGGATACTGAAGACTCTTAAGTATTCTGATGGTTTGCATTAGGCGAGAAAAGATAACTTTAAGTCAAAGTAGGTTGCTTGTATACTTAGATATAATTACAATTTTTATCTTTTCTAGAATAGTTAAATATGTACTTTGCACTGTTTATCCAGCATGGGCATCAACCACCCACTGGATAAACCCATGCATTGAAACATGCAAATGCAAGCCCTAGTTTACACTGCTTATAAAAGGAGTGTACATTGAGAGAGAAATGGTTAACAATACAAGAGTAAAAACTCTGGAAAACTTTTCTCTCTCGATACCAACTAAACCATATAGCCAAGATGCATATGAATGTTTAGATTGGAGCTTAGACTTTAACTTTGGTTATAAGTTTAAGTAGATGAGATCACAACCCATTGTCATTCAACCACTTTGTTATTCCGCAAACAAATGGGTTATAAATTCTTTATTTGATTCTAATAAAAGTCTATACGTTGAAAAGTTATTGGTATTGTTGTTTTAATTTTTCATAGTTCTTATCTATTGTTAAAACAACACACTTGAGTCTTGGTAAAGAGTTATTACTTAAGGTTGATAAGTAATAACGATTTATAAGGGACCAAAAAAACTAGGGATAAGTCCGAATAGTTAAGGATACTAGCGAAACAAGCGTTCTAATTTAGGATAATAGGGAAACAAGTCAAGATGAACATAAGGAAACAATGTACCATACTAATAAACACATATATGACACGACTAGCTCGCGTCATCGCCACCATTAGAGTATCTATTTATTAGATAGAGTTATACATTAGAGGTTCAATGTATTAGATAGGGTTCAACGTTATAGGTTTAATGTATTAAGTAGGGTTCAACATTATAGGTTCAATGTATTAGATAGGGTTATACATTAGAGGTTCAATGTATTAGATGGGGTTTAACATTAGAGGTTTAGTGTATTAGATAGGGTTATACATTAGAGGTTCAATGTATTAGATAGGGTTCATCATTAGAGGTTTAATGTACTAGGTAGGGTAATACATTATAGGTTCAATGTATTATATAGGGTTATACATTAGAGGTTTAATGTATTAGATACGGTTCAACATTAGAGGTTCAATGTATTAGATAGGGTTCAACATTAGAGGTTCAATATATTAGATAGGGTTCAACAAAATAGGTTCAATGTATTAGATAGGATTATACATTAGAGGTTCAATATATTAGATAAGGTTCAACATTATAGGTTCAATGTATTAGGTAGGGTTCAACATTAGAGGTTCAATGAATTAGATAGGGTTCAACATTAGAGGTTCAATGAATGAGATAGGGTTACACATTAGAGGTTCAATGTATTAGATAGGGTTTAACATTAGAGGTTCAATGTATTAGATAGGGATCAACATTAGAGGTTCAATGTATTAGATAGGGTTCAACATTAGAGGTTTAATGAATGAGATAGGGTTATACATTAGAGGTTCAATGTATTAGATATGGTTCAACATTAGAGGTTTAATGTATTAGATAAGATTCAACATTAGTGGTTCAATGTATTAGATAGGGTTATACATTAGAGGTTCAATGTATTAGATAGGGTTCAACATTAGATTGGCGGGAAAATATTAGCGGGAAAACACTGGCGGGAAAATGTTAACCATTTCCATCACTTTTTACCATAAAAGGACAGCCACACACACTCCTTATCATAACAACCACCAACAGATCATCACAAAAGGAAACACACACACACACACACTTATCATCACAAACACATTGTTATTATGAAGATGTTGAAGCATAAAGCATTTCCGTGCAAGTGTGGACATGGAGATGTAGTTATTCGAAAGTCGTGGCAAACTGAATCCTTTGGTAGACATTACTATGCTTATCCACGTTCACAGGTTGAACCTCCAGTTTCATAGGGATGCGAACTTTTTTTTATGGAAAGACGAACGCGTCCAACTACTAATCAATTCTCTTGGAGGTTCAATGAGCTTTTCTCCTTCAAGCTCTCCTCCAAGCTCTTCTCCGAGACCTTCAATGATTCCAATTTCTTCTCCAAGCCCTTCAATGTGTGCAAACTGTGTGCGCTTGAATGGAATGATAAAGGTACTTGAGATTACAGTAGAGTTGTACCGCAATGCCGATAGGTACACAGTGGATTCAGCTGCACTACTTCACGACCTTTATGATGACATGGGGAACATTCGTTTGAACTAGTTTCTGATGTATCTGTTTTCGTGTTTATGAGTCTATTATCGTTTTAATATCCATGTTTAATTAAGCGTGTGTTTAAGTGTCCGTGTAGAATAAAGCTATGTTTAGGCGTGTCTGTTTCTAAGTCTCGATGAATGTTAACAATTTTTGATGAATATTAACAATGAATGTTAACAATTATTAGTGAATGTTAACTTTTGGCTGAGAAATGTTGGCGGGAAAACATTGGCGCAAAAATTTAACCATCTCTCATTTTTTATCATAAAAAGACATATAATTTTTTTTCATGGTAAAATAGTATTTTAAATTTGAAGAACTATATTTTTTTATATATTATAATTTTTCTATTTTATACATAATTTTAAATATATATTACATTAAGAAAATTAAAGATTGCATGTGAAGTATCCCCAGCGACATGTCGTTGGGGAACCGTTTTGTTTGTCGTTTGTGAAAAAAGCGCGTTAATGAAATTTTTTGGAGGGATTCCTGAAAAGTATCCCCAGCGACATGTCGTTGGGGAATCTTAGAAATATTGAATAATACATTCATTAACACTAATCACTCTGCTTAGTCTACGAAAAAATTATCCCCAGCGACATGTCACTAGGGAAACCTTGGCGGGATAATCTCCCGCTTATATTTTTGTTTAAAGTATTTGGTCAAATATTGGTCAAGTTTTCCCTAGCGACATGTCGCCGGGGAATATTTTCGATAAAGTTTGTTCAAATTTTCAACGAGCTAAAGTGCCACGTCGGATTTGTTTTGTTGTTTAGTGGGTTTTCCCCAACGACATTTTGTCGTTGGGGAAACCCTCGATGGGGAATGAGGTGAGGTTAATGGCAACCCACGCGTGGGTTTTTGCCAAATCATACCCACCCGGGTTTTTTCTGCCCACTCCCCTAGCCTAAGGCAAGACTATTACTATAGGTATGAAACTATGAACAAGTCATTCGCTTATAATTTCGTACCATAAGAATGATGAAAATGTGGTTGTATAACAAAGTGTTTATATGTGATATCGTGGTTAAATATGTAATAGGTCCATCTCACTCTAGGAACGAAGCTGTACGGAAGTGTCATACTAAAGGACTTCATACAGGGTGCAAGCAGGAGCCGCAACCAAGTCAGGAGCTAGAGTTGAGGTAAGAGTTAAGAATGTTATTAATAGTTAGCATATTTTATCTCGTAACGTTATGCATGTGTTAGCATGGTTTGACAATAGTAAGTTTAAACTTACACTACTACAAAAATGGCCATATAGAGCCCTGTTGAAAAGTGCCATAGAGCCCCTTTTTGTCTGGGAAATTAAAAGGGGAGGGACTCTATTCCAAACCCAAATAGAGCCCTGTTTGAAAAACGAGGTCTATTCCCTCTTAACAGAGCCCAGTTTTCCCTTGCATAACATGGCTCTATGTGAGAATTAAAAAAAAACTTAGTTGAAAGAATTCAGCCATCCGATAATATTTGATGAGCAAAAAAACTCAGTATCATCATTCATTATTCATATATTACAAAAAAAATCCTAGCTATCAAGTTTCATCCTCCTTATATCTTAAGTTTAGCCTTCAAACCACGACCCATACTGTTCTTGATCTTTCGTTCTATACGACCCATATATATAGAGGTTGCATATATAAGAAGTATGGAGCCTGTGAATAAAAAAGACGAAGTTGCAGTAAGTCACCACTCAATTCGCTTCCATGATTTAAACATCAGCCCACCTGCAAAATAGAATCGCAGAAATTAGCAAGTTTAGTCATAAATTCAAATTAAGAGTTTTGAGTTTTCTAATGTCTTCATAACACTGAACTTGGACTTTGTGAAAACTTCTAGCTCAAGCTTTCCGCTGGTGCCGAATGTGTTCAGTAATTCAGCCCATGTTTTCACCTGCACAAAGATAACCACTTCTATAAATGAATATTCATACAATTCACAGAATGTAAAGAACATGTGCATGAGCTTTGTTAGAATGTGATGTTTTTACCTAGCGGAGAACCAAGTTAGCATTCTGTTGTTGGTTCTTCCCTGACCATTGAACAGAATCCATCAAAACATCCCAAACCAACCAACTATATCAAAACATACATATTAAGTTAATATTAAATAAAGATAACATGATATATATATATATATATATATATATATATATATATATATATATATATATATATATATATATATATATATATATATATATATATATATATATATATATATATATATATATATATATATATATATATATATATATATATATATATATATATATATATATATATATATATATATATGTCAAGATACCATTAAAAAGTCACCCCATGAAAGGATGTTGGACTCTGACGAAGAGCCAACCTTGCTTCCAAGGATTTCTTTAGTTCTTCACGGAGAGATACCTGTAAGTAAAAAAAAATTGGCAGAGTTCATATGTTGACATAGATGAGACAACATGCTTAACCAATCCAAGATTGTGTTCCTACAAAACAAAGCACGATTCATGATATTTTTTTTATCTCTTACATACTTCCAGCTTATATTGCAAAAGTACTACACCAAAGACTAAAATCTGAATTAAACAAAGAAACTCACTCTTTCAAACTTCTGCTGATTAGCTTGAACAAACACCTGAACTTCTGCTGATTATCTTATCACTAAACTACATGAATCTTACAACTATAATGTAGATAATTACAATCTCTTTTTATTACGATTATGTTCAGACGCAAAGATAATAATTCGTATTCTTAGATGAATATAGATTCCCACAATATAATAATACAAAAAGCATATTATTACGACTCAATATCGATATGTTGCTCCCAAAATGCAATTCATGTCCAAAATACCAACTAACATGTATATCTATTCGGAGTTCATATCCATAAGAAAAAGAAGTGAACACACCTGGCGAAGGTGAATGAGTGAAACCAGTATGTATTTCTTGTATGCTTCCACAGCTATAACGCTCAAAGTGGACATAGGAGCAGTTACCACCTGAAAATAGGATAAAGAAAGGGACCGTGACAGGTTAGTCAAGTTTACAAATACCTAACCCATGTACAATAAAACAACATGCCCAAAAACAAGTGGATTGAAAAGGTGAGTAAACACACATTGTTGAAGAGCTCCAGTGCTTTAGCAACACTTTTTGTCCTATACAAATCATCCCTCTGGAAAATAATAGAAAACAAAGGTTAAAAAAATATACATATTCATAAGGAATCACCTCAAACCTTGCATAAAAAATCTCAAAACAATAGTTTACAAGCAAAGACGTGATGATAATAATTTAATCAAATCAACTCACCCATAATAGCAGTACAAGAAAAAGTTTGTGGGATTATCAACTTCGTATATGTCATTTTCCAAAACACTATAACCAATTTTATAAAACTTAGCCGACAAACAGACTTGAAGAAAATCTGAATGTAAAGCAATTAAACGCTCAGTGAGAGTTGAATATTGTGAATACTTGTCAGCAGAGGAGCCGCAACTCTCACACGAGCCCCAAGAGCCATAACTTTCTCGTGCAATCTTCTACACATTTCTACAACGTCACCAACATGGTTAATTTATTAATATGATATACAATCAAATAGAAACTATGATTCATATATACACCGAATTGTAGCACCATACATTTGTTAGGCGCCAAACAAACCTGCTCTTCATTGCACACATCGATAAATCTGACAACAGATAGAACGAACTCGTTCGCTTGTGCTTCTGGAACTGGAGCTGTTGTACATGCTTCCCTGCTATAAGATAGACACCCTGTCACTGAACCATTTTCCATGATAATCATCTATAGATTGTACCCGTAGCAAAAAACTTAATTCCTTCCAAGTAGTAAGCGGTTATAGTTCAAAACTATTTAACAATTTATCATGATTACATCTTACAACACTTCTCCACTACCGTTATTTAGAGTTCAAACATTACTTTATACTTCTTTGGTATCATATTCCTAACTTAACACGAAAAAACAAATCAAATAAAAAACTAAAATATCCTAAACCCAAACACAATTCAATCAAAACAAACAAAAACAAAAACACTTGATTACAAATAAGGTGTTATACTTATGCTCCTTGAATAGAATATCAGAATACTATTTAAACATACTGAAATCTTACCAAACTGTGATTGAACCGATCTCAGCTAGAACCGACAAATAAGCCCGCAACTCAATCATCACAAGAACGCATACATCTTTCTAAGAACAAGCTTGCAACATTGCGTTTCAATCCCGTCTAAGTTTGAACCGGGAACATTTTTGTCCACTAAATCTTTAAGACCCCTAATCAAAAATGCCACATCGTTACAAAGAAGCCATCTAGAAAATTCAAATAAATATTGAAGTACAAATTTATTAGTCACTAGCAGTAGCATTACTAATTAACAATAGATAGATAAAATAACAAATGATAATTTGTGATTTGACTATAATGGGTAGCGAGGTATGTGTTTTAGTGTGTTCCAACATTACAGCTAACATCACCATACTTCAAAACCAACGATTTCAATTACAATAATTTAATCCAATAACCATTATATGAAACAAATTATACAAATTTTACCGTAGTGTGCTTACCATGTTACAAACACATTAAACTAGCTATACAATGAATTTGTGTTGCTCCAGCGTAAGCTTCTTTTTAATGAATTTGTATTTGCTCTTTTAATTTGTTCTTACATAATCTGAACCAAAATAAATAAGCATATTAGCCAAGGCTTTAGGACTATCTTTACTCATGTATATACATGAATACTCAGTGATAGTTAAGGTTAAAGAGACAACAAATTAAATCAAGACAAACAACCTGAGCGCATAACATTAAGCAATCCAGAACATCATTCTATATCATCCTAAAATTAACACATACGAATTTAAAAGTATACATAAGCAAAGTGTTTAAGGAATTATGTACATAACTGATACTATTGGTCTTTATTCCACTAACATAAAGTTCCTAATTTCTTTTAGTTTTCAACTTTTAATAATCCCTATAGATGTTGCCACTTCTAGCCTTATCTTGTTGGTGGTACTAAAGACAAGCATCGATATTACTTTAGTCCATAAACAAAGGCGAAGCAAATAAATTCAAGAGGCCTTTTAAACCAGTTTTTACTTGCTTAAACGACAATACATATAACATAATTTTATTAAAAAAACATAGCTAATATTGGAATTCAAAATCTAACTCTTAAAATCAACACATATAGGTAGATACATACACAAACATTTTGAAACCCAAAATTAAGACTAGATAGAAAAAAGTACATTAACTGTAAAAAGTAACATATAAACGTTTACAGATTAAGCCTAATATAATCACAGATATAAAGATTAACGCTATTTAATAATTAAATATATAATAAAGAAGAGAGGTATGACTTACTGATTGTAAATGGATGTATGATGAAGGAAAGATAAATGGGGTATGACTTGCTGACTTTTATGTGTGTGATTATAATTGATTTAGGTTATTGAAAAAATTGAAATAATTCCGCCCAATTGAAATGATCCCGCTCAAGGATTAGAGCCATGTTGTTAATTAAGAATCAGGGCTCTATTAAAAACAAGTCATAAAGCCATGTTATATAAAAGAGAACTGGGCTTTATTAATAAGTAAAAAGGCTCAAAGCCTTTTAGAGCCCTATTTCCAATATAAAAGGGCTTTAACTAGTGGGTTATATTTCATGTTTTATAGTAGTGTTATGTTTCGCCTGGTAATTTAGGAACTGGCTCTCACAATATATCTTAACTTTGAAGTTTGATGGAAGATATGCAAGCATGTATTTTATTGGTGGTAAAAACTAATATATCTTCTTGTTAGATAATGACTAAATTGTTTATACGTTCCTATTCGAAAAGTGACTTAAACTCTCAAGGGGCGTTTAGAATTTGATATTCGGATATTTGAATTTGAAGACGAAGATTCCTTTGCTTTGAAGTTTCGTATGAAGTTGAACTCACGGTGGAGATTGTTGGAAAGTGAGTTAAACTTTAGAGTTTGTTTAGTAAATTTGTTTAGCTTGTTCAACATGTTTATTTAGCATATAAATAGGGATTAATTGTTTTAGTTTTCTTGGTAGCTTTGGAATTGTAACTTTGGGTATTGAATAAAAGCTTCTGCTTCGTTTGTGAGTTGCTTCGTTTGTTTGTTTGTTCGTTTGAATTATCCAACAAGTGGTATCAGAGCTAGATCGATTCGTTGTGATGAAGAAAAAGAAAAGAAAAAAAAAGTTCGATCGATCGTTCGACGTAAGAGGTTTTGGTATTTATTTTGTTCTTGGAATTACTTTGACTGAGTTTGCTTCGTTCGATAAAGATTCTTGTGGAATAAACTTGGTTTGATGCTACATAATTAATGTGATCATTAATTAGATACTGTTGCATTCGAGTGTTATGATTTGGATTTCTTTTGTTCTATTCTAGCATTGGTTGGATAATATTGAATATCTGATTGGTTAAAGAAGATCTTAGGCTTGGATTAGTTAATATTGGACTTGTATCAATCCTTGAGGCTTTGTTTTAGTCTTCGGTCAATTTGATATCTTTGGTCTGGTGAACATTGAATCATCGACACTTTGTAAGTACTTTGGGTTTGATTTGCATTAGAATCAGCATGTGAAGTAATTTTTTGGACTTTTGAAGATACCTTCGGATCGTATTTGGTTTGAAGTTTTGATTTTGAAACAATCTGTGATATTCGAAAGGTATTGGTTTGTGGTATCGGCTTTGGTTTTTTGATTTGAAGGTTCATCAGAGTTTTGATTTGGAGATTTGGTGATTTGGTGATTTTGGATTTGGAATTGTCGTTTATGGTGGAGTAATATTTAAAATTTGAATATCGGTTTGGTGCTTGAATTGCTTTGGTGTTCGAAAACTTGGTAATAACCGGGTCGTTTGAATTTTGTTTGATAATGCATTCCTTTTTTATTACTTGGGAATAGCTTTTCCTTAGCTGCTACGTTTAGAAAATTTTGGGAACTTCATTCGTCCGATTTTTGGAGTTAGTTGCTCGAATTTGATAGTTTTTGGTGAAGATCGTTTGGGGCTACTTGTTTCTTTGGTTGACCGTTTTTAGCTTCGGTCATTTGTTTGATAGGTCGTTTTCAGGTTCGATCACTTTTTTGTTTGTTTAAATCGTTTTCAGGTTCTATCATTTGTTTATTTGTTTGAGATTGTTTTCAGCTTCGATCATTTGTTGAGTAACATATTAAGAGTTATTCGTTCGTTTTTTTGAATAACATATCAAGAGTTATTTGTTCGTTCGTTTGGAATTCCGAATTAAGACGGAATGTTCGTTTGGTTTGAAGATTCGACTATAGTTGAAGTCACGGTGGAGAATGTTCGAAAAGTGACTTAAACTCTCAATGGGCGTTTGAAATTTGGTATTCGGATATTTAAATTTGAAGACGAAGATTCGTTTGCTTTGAAGTTTTGTATGAAGTTGAACTCACGGTGGAGATTGTTAGAAAGTGAGTTAAACTTTTAGGTTTGTTTATTAAATTTGTTTAGCTTGTTCAACAAGTTTGTTTAGCTTATAAATAGGTATTAATTGTTTTAGTTTTCTTGGTATCTTTGGAATTGTAACTTTTGTTATTGAATAAAAGCTTCCGCTTCGTTTGTGAATTGCTTCATTTGTTTGTTGGTTTGAATTATCTAACAGTTTCAACAAATATTATTGTTTTATATTTCGGTACATGTGATCTTCTTTATATATTGAGTTTATGTATAGTCTCGAGTGTTTTGTGATTAAAATGAATGGGTTTTTGCTAATGCCATAATTTTATATTTTACCATTGAGCTTTGGTACAAGTATTGTGAATAAATAACTTCTTAATTCTATGTAATAATTCTTTCACATCTTTTTTTTGCAAGACTAGGTAACCAATGAAACTCAATTATATGTTCATTGAACAAACGTAAATATTGAATTATGGACACTAATCTTTAGAAAAATGTGAGAAACAAGACATAAGCATGAAATTATTGGATTTTACGGCCCTTAAATGGAAAAGAAGATATAAAGCAATTTCTCGAACAAGTTAAGCAAGTTCAAGTTGTTGGGATTTAAGAAATAATTAAATTATTAACTACGAGTACGCAACGAAATGGATATAATATAACATTCATAATTAAAGCACATATCAATAAAAAATTAAGTATTAACCTTTGTTAATTGAATAAATCAACTAACGGAGCTTTGATCTTGATGTAGAAACTTAACGGATAAATTATCGTCTCTATTACTCACATAACATGTCCAACGAACAATCACTACGATCAGTAGCGGAGCCGGCTTAAAACCTAAGGTGATTCCTTGATTTATTAAGACGAAAAAATCAACTAATAAACAAAATTTGTGATCGGGTTTGGTCAAGGTCGAGGTCAAACCGGTCTAATTTAACGTGATTGTATGAATGTAACAAAAATATTATCTATAAATTAGACAATTTTTTTTAAGTAATTTCTATTTTGCTTGAATAGTTAACTACTAACATTAGCTAGCATGTTTTTATATACGAAACTAAAGAAAAATCATTCATTTCGATATGATTTTAACGTGAAAATAAATACTGTACATTAGCAACTTGTGGTTTTTTTATTTAACATTGTTCTTCTCTTATTGTTAAAAGATTTTTTTAAGGTTTTTTAAGCTAGATTTATACTTACTTGCAATATTTATTTACCTTGTTACATACTAAAAATGTAACTGTGATTCATAAAGTAAAATTTAGTTCACAATTGTGCTGACATGGTTTTTATGAAGGGGTCTTAAAATGAGACTTGGAGGGGTTAAATGAAAATTTGAATAAAGCCAAACAAATAATACTGTAACTTTTCTTTCGTTTGGTCTTCTTCTCTAAAACAAAAACGCAGACCCAAGCCTCCATGGCTCCAATAAAGAGAAAATGATCTATGTTTTTTCATTTATTAGTTTCTTATTTGTTTTCCTTTCTTCTTATTTTGAATCTAAGGTGGTTCCCGATCTAATTCCATGGTAGGTCCTAATTTGTTCTGCTACATAGCTTCTAACTAATCTCGATCTCTAAGATGGTTCTTGGGAACCACCTTGTTATGTTGTAGCTCCGCCTCTGACTACGATGATAGTAATAACTTCACTTTCAAACAAATGTGTTGATCTTGTAACTTGAAAACTCTTGAGGTAAACCCTAGATAGGGATTACGTAAAGATCGTTTTATAACCATTACAAGATAAATACCCAAAATCAAAATAAGGTTCGTGTACTTTTCGATCAAATGGAGGACTAAAAAAATCTAAAACCTTCATCAGAGTACTAAGGATTTAGTATAGATTTAGTTAGTACTTCACAAGGGAGTACCACAAAGCAGTCGATCTTACAAAGGTTTACACATTTGAGTTTTAAGGTATTTGTAGAGAGAGTGAGGGTGTCGATCGACTAGAGAGAGAGAGAGAGAGAGAGAGAGAGAGAGAGAGAGAGAGAGAGAGAGAGAGAGAGAGAGAGAGAGAGAGAAAGAATTCGGGCAAAAAATGTTATGAAAAGTTTGTTTGTGATTTTAGTGTCATCAATCATTTTGGTGTAATGGTAATTTACCCGAGACCAAAAGGATTTCGAGTTAAGTTATAATAAAAGTTCGGAGGTGTGGAGTACACGCTTGTATAAACTATTAACTTGATTTCAAGTACGGAAATTGACAAGGTTTTTAATGTAGTCAAAGAAAATTTAGTGACAGAATTCGTGTGTCATAGTGACAGAATTCGGGTGTCAGTAAATTGTCAATATACATATATGTTTATTGAAAGCAGTTAGCGACGGTTTTAGTTGTTACAAAACTGTCGCTGGACACAGATTTAAAAGATGACGACTATTGTAAAAAGGGTGATTTTTCACAAAAAGGACACAACCGTTTCCATACATGTGTTTATGTATTTCATAAACAAAATTTGGTCTTTCATTAAGAAAAAGATGAAGATTAATCATAACATACAAATTCTCCCATGTTTTGCTCTATATTCTTGTGCTTAGAATTAGAGTGTGGTTCTTGTCTTATTTCCGTACAAATTTCGTGTAACCCAAGGCACAAATAAGGTCAAAATATTGTATTAGTAAAGTGTGTGACACGATTCAAGAACTATCCGGCAATCTTCGATTATCAAGACCATAAATTTCTAACAAAGCTAAGGGGTGTTTATATAGCCTTCAAGCCCTAAAGCCCATAACTTGTTCTCTACTCTAAAAAATGTTAATTAAGGTAATACTTAGCCTAATAATTTTTACAAATCTCCCTTCTTGGGATGCCATCTTGGGTCTCCCAAGGGTTTCGGTTTTTAACTTTTAACCCCTTCTATTTAAATTACGCATACATTTAGTTAATTAAAACATGTAACAAACTATAATAACGTTAATTAAATAATAATTGAAGTTTTATAAAACATTAATATAAATATTAAATGTTAAAAATGAGTAAAGTGTGTTCTCCGTTTTTGAATGTGTGGTCCGATAAACTCACTTGTTCTCGAGGCTAAAAGATTACATATCCCGACACAAGCAAAATTACCCAATGAACAATAAGACTATGTCAGCATAAAACAAACCATGTTTATAAGAAACAAACACGTTCAACATTTCGATTACTCAACTTCAATTTCAAAACATATACAACCAAAATGCAACCAAACAATCCACACACAACACCTGCAGTGTACACACAACATAAATTAATTGCTGCCCGGACAAAGATAAAACCAACAATTCACGTACAACTCAAAATGACAAAAGCTACACCAATTCCTCCTTATCTCATTACATAAAATAAACCACTCAAGAGACTGAACTTGCAACTTGTTACGAGTAATTAATCTAGTGATCCCCGGATAAATTATCTCTCAGTCACCTTTTGCCTAAGATCCCCTTGGTTAGTTACCTACCACAAAATGTAGTTGATACATATTAATGGTAAGACACAAATACAGAACATACTAGTGTACATTTGAAAGTTCATGCTGCAAAATTGCAAGTTTTTTATTTAAGGTACAAGCAAAAAAAAATCACATAATGAGAAAGATCATATATGAATTAACTCTTATAATTAGGACCGTTTTATAAGTTCTTAGGAAACCAGAATTTCTAGACGATAACTGAACTAAAATACTTACTTGAAGTTCCAATGCTTCCTCAACCCGATCTGCGATCTCTTCCATGGTAGGGCGTTCCTTTGAATTAAAGCTAATGCACTGAAATGCAACTTCTCTAAAAGCATTAAATGAACGACTGTCAATTTCATCTCTAATCAGGGGATCAATTATCAATTCTGGTTTGTAATCGTAGTAGCGTCGGACAATATTTAGTAGACGTTTCAGTTCATCACCTTCTAACTTTCGTCGGTTATAAGCTAACAATCCACCCAACAACTCAAACATTACCACTCCAAATGAATAGACGTCTGACTCTTTCCGGAGGATGCCACTTTCATGGTAAACTGGATCCATGTAAAAGTTGGTACCCGCGGCGCTTGTGTAGACTTGAGTTTGTAGCTGATTTGTGGGGCCAGACTTTGACAATCCAAAGTCACAAACTTTTGCTACATAATTGTGATCCAACAAGATGTTTGCACTCTTGACGTCTCTATGTATTACTCTTTTATCCTCCCCAAGACCTGAGTGAAGATAATCGAGAGCTCTTGCTGCCCCTAAGCAAATCTTTAGGCGAATTTCCCATGTCAAGAAGCGTCGCTTTTCCTCGTCTTTGAGATGACAGTCTAGGCTACCTTTACTAGCATACTCGTAAACTATGTATTTCTCCATGCCTTCATCACAATAACCAATGAAAGGGATGATGTTTTCATGGCTGAAACTATAAATCATATTAACCTCTTTGAGGAACTCATACTCTTGTTGGTAATTTGTGGGACGCAGGCATTTGATGGCAACTGTGCGGTTTTGCCAACGTTCAAGGGGTTGGCCTTTGTAAACCACAGCAAATCCACCTTCTCCAATCTGAGTTTCTGGACCTTTCACTCCAATGGCCAAGTTGATGTCCCTCAATGGAATAAGGAAATCTTCTAGTTTTTTATATTGCAGGCTTCGTTCCGTAACAGTAGAAGGTCCTCTGTGGTTCTGCGAATAGAAGCTGTTTAGATAATGCAAGACTATTTGAACCAAAGTTTTGTAATTAAGCTTGAAACTAGTCGATACCCATGATTTCTGTTTCATTGTTTGTATGAAATATATATCCTTTTCATGTCTAAAAAGAGAAGGGACATTGTATGAAAACAGCAATGCATAAGAATTATTTAAAACCGGAATGACATTATTTTTAGAAAACCAGCATGACTAATCGAGTTGATCAGTTTCAATAATATCTTGATTTACCGTATATATATGTTTGGTCCAAACAGACATAAACTAGTCGATATATAATTAAATGAAGACTTACTTGAATATACAATGCTTCCTCCAACCTCTTGATGATCTTATTCAACGAAGGGCGATCCTTTATGTTGTAACTAATGCATTTATATGCAATTTCTTTAAAAACATGCAAAGAGCCAACATCAATTTCATCTCTTATTTGAGGATCAATAAACTTATTGAATCCATCACCATAGTTGCGTCGGACCAAAGCCATCAAAATTAGGTCTCCATCTCCATTGCTCTTGGTATAAACCGACTTACCAGTCAATATTTCAAAGAGTACTTCACCAAGTGAGTACACATTTGATTCTACCTTGGGGATGTAGCTTTCACGGTAGACAGGATCCATTTCTCGGCTGCCGAGAGGTTTTTCATAAACTCTGGAATCTGGATGATTTCTGGGGACTATAAATGAGCTACCAAAGCCACAAATTTTAGCTTCTAAGTTGTCGGAGATTAATATGTTATCGCTACTGAATTCTCCATGTATTACACTCTCTAACTCACTAAAACCTGAACGTAGGTACTTGAGTCCCTTTGCTGCCCCTATGCATATCTTTAGGCGCTGAGCCCATGTTAGCTTATGGAGATAAGTAGAAAGGCTTCCATTGTCCGCATACTCGTAAACAATAATTTTCTCTCTGTCTTCAGTGCAGTAACCAATGAATCGGATGATGTTCTCGTGTTGGAGAATGGAAACAATTCCAAGCTCATCACGGAATGTATAATCATCACACCTTTTTACCACGACTGGACCTTTTCGCCAGCGATCATTGAGGTATCCTCTGTAGAAACCACTACATGAATAATCAATATTCTCAATTTTTTCGCCGAAGTCATTGGTGGCCTCTATGATCTCCTCTATCGAAATTTCAAACCGATCAGGTTCATCAAGGTTTAATCTGTCAATTTGACTAAGAGATCGTTGATTCTGTAAATATAAAACACAAACAAGTTTGCTTAGAGGCGTCTATTGTATAAGATCCTGTAAAACAATGAGATCCGATTTAAAAAGGGAATTTTGCATTTCTAATCTCAATAAGACCACTTCTATGTTATTTTATAATGCGTATATTGGATTTGGGATTATTTTACGGGTTAAGTCCATTAAATATAAACGTACTTTTTAAAATTTACAATTCAACAATCTTTAAAAGAGACAATCTCAAAATAATGAGTTAGGCTTGAAATAGGACTAGAACGTACTGAAGCACGTTAAGACTCGATAACACCTAACATCACTCTATCGATAATAAATTCTACTAGAGATTATATAAGTGAAGTAAAATCTAACAATCAAATTTTAATTGTTTTCGATTCATCAGTAGCGGTGGACGTTGATTATTTCGTGGTGATGGAGATGAAATTTGAAGGGGATAATGAATGTGGGATTTGACATAGAAGGATACTGAAAATCTTGGTTAATACAAGGTTATAACAAATTATTCCACTTCTCTTATGTGTACAAATCAAATTTTTATTTGTGCATATCAATTTTCATTTTTATATGTGTAATAATAGTGTTATTAATGCATGTGCATACACAAGATTTAAAGATAAATGATGAATTAAATAATAATTTTGATATTATTATTTTACTAGTTTATATATCTTTAAAAAATACTTAATATTTATATGTTTGATTATATTGGTTTTATTTTGTTTATTGTAAATTAATATGAACTTACTTTTATTTTCATTATTTGATTTTATTCTTTTTTTACTTTTAATATTTTTTAAATCAAACACACACACAATTTGTAAAGCAGTAATATACTACTGATATTAATGTTTTAATATCTTTTTGAGTTATAAATATTGTGATCTATATTAATGTTAATAATAATTTATGACGATCATTATTGCTTGATTTTTTAAGTGTCAAATAGAAATAAATAATTACTTGTATAATCATGCGCATATAAATATGTTGAATCACAAAATAACATACATGTTGTATTTTAAAGTATAAAGGTAAGAGGATACAAAGTCTAAGAGGGTATTTTTGTTTATTTTCTAAAGTTTCAAAAATATGAAAAATTATAGATTTACACTTAAATATATATAGTTTATTTAGAATTCAAACACTAAATGAGTAAAAACCGAAAAACTGAACCAAAAACAGAAAAGCCAATTAAACCGCATAAGAAACGCCCCAATTGAAAACCGAAGCAGTGGTTTCCATATTTTTGAAAACTGGATGTTTTGGACGGTTTTTTGGGTGCGAATATAGAGTGAACCGAAAAAACCACCACGCCCCACTTAGTTTCACAAAATCAATAGATTTTTATATCTCTTTGTAGTTATATATGTGATGTTTCAATATGTTTCTCTTGTAAAGTATATTAAAATAATTGATTATGATTTTTCACCTAAAGCTACTGCGTAAAATGATTGCTAGAAGAGCATTTTTATAATATTTTTTGGTTTTACATACTTTGATGGTAGCTAATGTTAATATTATTGTAGTGTAACCGATATAAACTATTATTTTTGGTTTCAATTTGCAATCATGATAAGTTTGGTTTGTGTCGGAAGTGATTGAGTATTAATGTGATTTTGTGTAAATATGAAACCTAATTCGTAAAGTGAAAAGGGTAAAAAAAACAAAATCGAACTGCTACAATGAAGAAAATAAAAAAACAGAAATTAAATGGTTTTAGATATGCAAAAATCAAAGTTTGTGATTTTTATTTTGATTATAGCATAAAACTTCCTCAAACCGCCCCATTCTCACCCTTACACTAAAGTTTAATTAACTATATCTTCTTTTATTAAGATACTATTTTTATAATTTTGACACGTATGTTTTTATAACTTTTTGGTCTCTATCAAAATCTTACATCAAAATTTTTAATTTTAACTAAATTGTATTGAATTTTTACTTTTTTTTAACTAATCACATCGCATACTTTTGTCTGAGTGTTAAAATCAAACAGCCTGATTAATCTAATTTTTTTCTACGATCTACACTTTTCATGAAAACTATAAAACGACTTAATTTTTTATTATATGAAAACAGATTATTTTATCTATTTCTCAAAAGTGTGATTTCCTTGTAATGTTAGTTTTAGACCAAGTCACACTATAGGTTCTGATATAATTGATCGACAATACTTTGATAAAAAAATTTATTTAAAATATAAAAGATTTATAAAAAGTTAGTGAAAAGTCAAAATAATATCTTAGCTAATGTTATTTGGGATTCTATTTCTTTAGCTAGAGTCAAAATAAAATCAAAATTTTAAGATCGTACTATAAAACTATTTACTTTACACGTTTTTCAACATATGCAAGCCAACATAAATGTGAGTTCTATATAGAACATGAAACAATAAAAGAAAAAAGAAATCAATTTCAACTATTTATTTTTTCATTAAAAAAAAAATTTATCTTTTACATTTTTCTTAAAAACACCATATATTTCAAACGATAAATCGTCAGATTACGAAAAATACACCATTGCGACGAAAAAATTCTTATCTTTCAGTAGATAGGCACTTTGATATATTTTTGACGGTTTTTATTATTGCGATTTTCGACTATAAAAATCACATGCGATTCGGAAAAAAATTACTTGTGATTTTTTATAAAAAAAAAATAATTTTTTTTACAGAATAAATAAATAACTTTTATTATTATTTGTTAGTGTAATTATTTACATAGTCGAATGTAAGCACGTTACAAGTTACGCCACTAGCTTTTTCATATAGTTTCGATGATTTTTTGTTGAAATTTTCGTCAAAAAAATTACATATAATTTGTAAAATCACTAGTAATTTATAAAACCAATTGTGATTTGTATTTCTAAAATGCATGTGTAATTCCATATATCGCATGTGATTTCATAAATTTACATGTGATTCAAGCATTCTGAAACAGTAACTTTTTCTAACAAACCCACATTAGATGAATCACATGTGATTTTTTTAATTATGTATTATCTGTTTTCATTTATGTAAAATATATAAATCACGTGTGATTTCAGAAATCCTTACATTGTAAATGATTTTACAAATTCACGTGTGCTTTATAAAGTAATAAATCACATGTGATCCGTGAGTGCGGAAATTAAAAAAATCGTCGAAAGTACATAGAAGTACGTATCATTAAAAAGAAAATTCATCACAATCACATGTGATTTGGTAAAAATCATGTCATTTGACACAAATCACAAGTGTTTGAAAAAATTACTTACGGTTTGGCGAAAATTATGATTTTGGATTTAGTATAAGTAACTTGTTATTCGGATCAATCGCGTGTAATTATCATTAAATCACATGTAATTTAAGCAGAATTACATGTGATTAAAATAAACTCATAACTAATTCAAAAGCAAATTTGCTTTATATAATTTACATGAATCACATGTAAAAATACATAGAGAATCACATGTAATTCAAGTAAAATTACATGTGAACAAAACAAAATCACATGTAATTCAGAAGCCAGTTTACTTTGTATATTTTATATGAATGACAACAAAATATTTTTATATATTGATAGAATTACATGTGATTCAAACAAAATCACATGTGATTCATCTAAAGTGGGTTTGTTAGAAGAAGTTAAGGTTTTGAAATGTTTGAATCACATGTAATGCAAGCAAAATCACATGTAATTATCATCGAATTACATATGATTCAATGCAAGCAAAATCACAAGTAATTATCATCGAATTACATGTAATTCAAGCAGACAATTTAATATATTAACAAGATTACATGTGATTAAAAACAATCACATGTGATTCATTTAAAGTGGGTTTGTTAGAAAAAGTTAAGGTTTCGGAATGTTTGAATCACATGTAATGCAAGCAAAATCATATGTAATTATCACTGAATCACATGCAATTCAAGCAGAATTACATGTGATTCAAACAAAATCGCATGTAATTTAGAAGCCAATTTGTTTTATATATTTTACATAAATGAAAACAGATAATACGTGATGAAAAAAATCACATGTGATTCATCTAATGTGGGTTTGTTAGAAAAAGTTACGGTTTTGGAATGCTTGAATCACATGTAATGCAAACAAAATCATATGTAATTATCACCGAATCACATGTAATTCAGAAGCCAATTTGTTTTACATATATTTTTCTTGGTTAAAGGGGACTCCACCCCAGTAAAATGAATATATTTTATATTTATGGTAACAAATATTTTAATATATTGACAGAATTACATGTAATTCAAACATTTTAGTATAACAACAAGATGTTCATGTTATTGTAACATCCTCATGATTTAATGCATGAGCTTTTATGAATCATTTAAAGAGTCGGAAAAAAGTTTATATAAAATGAAGATGGGTTTATTAGATCAAAATGTTTGTAAATAATTAATGATACTACGTAAAAATAAACACGGTAATACTTACGTGAATGTCCAAAGCTTGCTTGATCGTCTTAACAACCTCATCCATCGTAGGGCGATCCTTCAAGTTGAAGCTAATGCATCTATACGCAATATCTTTAAACATCTGGAAAGAACGTCGATCAATGTGACCTCTTAAATCGGGATCAATCAACTGCTCGGGTCGATCATAGCAGCGTCGAGCAATATTTATAAGCCTTTGTGGCTTATAATCTCCGATCACCTTTTCTTCAGTAGCCACCATCCCAATCAACATTTCGAACATCACAATGCCGTATGAGTATACATCTGTTGCTGGTTCCAGTAGTTCGATTTCATGGTAAACCGGATCACGGTTGTCTTCGAGCTCTACATCAAAAGTAATTTGTGCATGGGGCTGATTTTCTGGGAGTATTACTGAGAGATAAAAACCCATGATTCTGGGTTCTAGAGTTGTGTTTAACCATATCTTTTTGCTTTGGAGATCGTTATGTATCACTCTACCAACCTCCGCAACACCCGAATGAAGGTAATTGAGCCCGTTTGCTACGCCTATGCAAATTTTGAGACGCGCACCCCATGAGCGATCTTCTGGCATGTCCCTGTGTTGGAGATATTCTGTAAGGCTTCCATTTAAAGCATCGCCATCGTAAGCCAAAACCGCCACATCACCATAAACATTGCGCTGGATAAACACGTCCTTGTCATCACAGTAACCAATGAAAGGCAGGATGTTTGGGTGATGGAGCCTGGATAGTATCTTGAGTTCGTCACTGTATAAAAACCCAGATTTATAAGTACCGTTACATTCACTGTACCACCTGTTTTTTGTATCAACTTCTGGGAACAGCATAACTAGGCGATCTGGCCAAGTTTTAGGGAGCTCTCCTCTGTATCCATAGTCAGTAGGTTCGATCACTGTACCAGTTTCAAAATCATCTGCAGCTTCGTCGATCTCCTCACGAGGAATTCGAAGTTTTTCAAGGTTTACCTCTGAATGAGACATTGTTTTTTGAAACTGGTGATTGTGTATGAGTTTATAGTTCTATGCGATTATAAACCGATATGATCGAGTTTGCTTACTCCGTGTAAATATATATACATTTTAAGCTTTAGATCTGCCCTTTCATCTCTGCTTAAATACATCCAAGTTGACCTTAAACACTAATTTTAAAACAGTGTGATATGGGCATACAATTAATCTAGTTTATTTTATGCAATATTTTAAGAATCATAATTCTTTCACTAGCAGTACGTGTATTAACCTCCCATGTAGTCTGTCTTTGAGCCTTTAAGATTAGGATACCACTACTAGTTTTATTTTCTATATAAATCTAACTATTTTGTTAACGAAGAACAGAATAAAATGAATTAGGATACCACTACTAGTAGTTTAGTAGTATTCAGATTCTTATATCTTATGCTTGGAGATCACCAAATTAATAAAGACTATTTGAGTAGTAGTCAATCTCTAAGAATAAGATATAAGAAACGAAATACTAATATTAGCAAAACATATTACTAAACTACTGACTTTCTTAATTTATTTTCTTTTCTTTTTCATTAACAAAACAAGTTACATTTATATAGGAAATAAAACTATATCTTAATCCTAAGGCTCAACGATAGACTACATGAGCGGTTAATACGCGTACTCCTAAAATGGATGAATTATGGTTTTAAAAATATTGCATGAAACAAACTAAATTAATTGTGCATGTGAAATTAAGGAGATCGTGGCCTTCATGCATATATCACGTGAATGTAATCAATGTCCATCTATCTACTTCACATGTCATCATCGATTCATTAAACCATTTAACTGGTCAATATTTTTTATTCTATGTAGGTGTGGCCGCAAAATTTAATACCATATCCGATGTACATTGAAGGGTTAAATACATTTCCACATTATATATAATTAGCCGGCTACTCGCACAATGCGGCGGCGGATAGTCGGTGACTAATTTCATCGATTTGGTTCAACCACGAAACCACCATTATAAAAACAAACTTCTTTTCTGGACATTACGACCACAATTTTTCGGCACCTCAAAGTCAGTGACAACGCGTGGTGATTGAGAAAGAGCCATGATTTTGTTTGCATATTTTACATATGACTTTTAACTTTTTTTTAGCCTTTATATAATTTAAATTTAGTTATTTCCATAAAGCTGTTAGACAATGTGGTTTAAAAATGTTTTTATGGATTATTAAAAACACTTAAATTTTCGGTTACAAAATTATACTTAAAACAGTTAATTTTTTGTTGTAACTTCTAATTATGCTTAATAACACTTAATTTTCCGTTACAAAATTGTATTCAGTTACAATTATTTCTATACTTAATTTTTAAGACTTCTACTTATAGAAAAAAGGTTAAATGTTTTATATAGTAATAGCAGGTACCCGCGCAATACGATAACGGGTATTTTATAATTATCTTTTTCGATGATCAATGACATTAAATTAAATGTTTTTTAACACTGTATGGATAAATGAGAATTTAAATTAAACCATGATACATTGGACTTGATATCATGATATTGTGAAATATTAGTGTAAGTTTGGCCTCACTCGTTAAGCGGTAACATCAACAATTACTTAAAAACCTATATAAACAAGATAATAAATAAATAAATACATATATCCAAATATAAATCTCAACAAGGAATACAACTTGTAATACTAATAAAATTAAAATCCAATCCATACACTATCCGGGAAATCATGCCTCCACACACTCATGTACGCAACACCATTGTCTCCATATACGAACCATTAGATACATGTGTCCTTTTATCTCCTCTTAAAAACAATACAATAGAAGTGTAATAACCACCGCAACAATAAGCATGTTGGTATTATGGTATATATCAACAACAAATGTAAAAAACAAAAACATCGAAACCTAAAATGTGTTATAGATCATTTGATAAAAGAAAACACAATACAACCTCAAAACCTTAGATGTGGTGGTAGCACCAGCAGTTCAGCGGCGACATCAACGTCTTCCAGCGAGACGTTCAGTTACGGCGGTGGCGGCGTAAGCTACGACAGCTTTAACAAAAAACAAAAAATAGAATAAAAATAAGATTTAAAAATAAGATCTAAATATGAATAAATAAAAACCTTAACACTTACCCAATATAGTGGTCGCGGCTATATCCGATGACACGTCGGCGACAGGCGGCGGTATGTGATAGCAAATTAAATCAATAAAATATAACCAGCCTTCCTTCCTTGATTCCTATCTACGCATCAAAACTTTACCCATAGTAACCTTCTCATTAATTCTCAAAAGCAAGGCAGTTGTAACAAAAAAGGTATTGACGACTATTCCGTAACAGTGATCGGTATGTTATTGCGATCATGATGACTTGAGTTATTTGAGGAGGTATGATCATCGTAATAAAAAATTAAATTAGACAGATCTCTATAAGAAATTCTAACTTGGATCAGTTAGTTTTGGTGGTGTAGGTTTTGTAGATGAAGCGTATGCGTTTTTTGGACTGAGAGAAATAAGATAAGTAAATGGTATACGAGTGTGTTGGAATGGTCATGGGTTTTATTTGCGGTAATAGAATGGGCTGTTACAAATGATATTTTAATGGGCTGTTACAAATGAATTTTAATAAGTTGTTACAAATGAAATTTTCGTGGGCCATTACAATTTTACATTTAAATAGGTTGTTACTACTGAATTAATTTGTATTATTACATATTTTTAGTCAAACTTTATGTGTTAGTGCATTGACTAATGGTACTTCCTTAATAAAGAAATGTTTAGGGCTGAAAATTTTTAAAACATCTATAATTAGAATAAGTCATAAACCTTTTATAAAGTAGTTAGATATCAATATATTATAAAATTAATAAAAGTTTCCATATATAAAAGTTTCCATATATAAAAGTGTAATTTCGAAAATTTCCCGCCTAACGTGGTTGATCACTTGCCTCAACATTTTTTCTTCTCAAAATATTTCGACGCATTATTTTCTTCCCAAAGTATCTCAAGGCCATAGTCTTTTAGTCCTTTTACCCACAAGTTTTTCAAAATAACTTAAATACCTTTCACTTTTTATTTTATCTATCACTTTTCAAAATACCGTACTATTACTATAATATTTTTCTCATCTCTTATCATCTCTTCTCTGAAACTATTTGTTCAATTTTTACAAAACAAAACAAGATCAAGATATATTCAACCAATCACCCCTTTATTTTTTATAACTGCTTCAGACTACCACTTCAAATGTGGCATCTGGATTGTGATTAGTACATACAAACAAAGAAACAATATGAATCAGTGATCTTAAAAACAAGATCAAGGCTCATACACAATCGAACAAGAGAGAACAATGAAACGGCTGAACAAACTATGTGTGTGAAAATAACAAGACTCGTAACCTAACCTAATGACTCAACAATGCTATAAATAAGCTAATACAAGTTAACAGCCTTGAACTTCTTCCCATATTGCACTTAAGTCCTCCAAGATTGTAAAACCTGACAAATAAAGAAAAACAAAGAAATACTCTATAAAATATTTACAACTTACCCCCTTTACCTTTTCAAACATTGCAACCTAAAATAAGTTTATAAGTGTTAGTATATTTCAATACCCCTCCTTAAACTTATTTCTGGTACATGTTAGCCATCTGCAGCATCTCACAAAACCTTTTGTGACTTTTAATAGACAATCCTTTGGTAAACAAGTCAGCAACATTATCCTCAAACTTGATCTTATAAGTATTGATCAATCCTTCAGATACTTTATCTCTTAGGAAATAGAGATTAAGTTCAAAGTGTTTAGTTCTTTCATGAAACACTGGATTAGCTAATATCTGAATAGCAGAGCTACTATCACAATTCAAAGGAACAGGCAACACAACTTCAACTTTTAGATCAGTAAGAATTTTCATAATCCACATCAATTCACATGTAACACTGTTCATAGCCCTGTATTCAGCTTCAACTGAAAACTTAGCTAAAAGATATTGTTTCTTACTTTTTTATGACTGATAGGTGTGTAAACACCCATCTTTTCTACCACTTAATTACAATAATAACCGGACCAAAACGTGTATTTTATGTCTTTTATGTCGGAATTATGCGTGGTTTGTGTTTTTGTTGTGATTTAGGACGAAAAGGTGAAAAGTGGAGAAAACACGGGAATTCACGGGCATTTACGGACTTTTATTGAAGAAAAGGATGAAAGACGAAGTCAAGAAGTCAAAAGTGGATAAAGAACGGAAGTCCAAGACCAATTCTGAAGATTTATCGAAGAAAAAGTCAAAAGACGAAAGTTTACTTAAAGCCGAGGAACTCAAGTCTTATTTATCGAAGAATTAAAAGACGAGTCCAAAGAAATCCCGAGCCAAAAGTCGTTAAAGCCCAAGATTAAAGAAGATTTGAAGGCTTAAGGACTAATGGCGCAATTAACAAAAAGATTAAAGAAGAGGAGGGACCTAAGCATGCAATTAAGGAAGAAAGGAAGGAGAGAGGAAGCTTCCTCTAACCTCTCCCCTATTCACCTATAAATACTCTCATTTTCATTTCATTTAGTTTTTTGTTGACTAATCGTGACAATTAGTTCTTCCATCTTTATTTTATGCACATTTAATTACTTGCACATTTAATTACTTGTCTTGCACTTTTAATTACCTTTAATTTTCAAGTAAGTGTTTCTTTAATTTCTTGCACCTTTACTTTATCTTGTTGATCTTAATCTTCTTCTACCTTTCTTTGATTTACACGTTTTTAATTCGTTGATTTGTTAAAGATTTGATTTTTATGCTTTTTATTGTTTTAAACTTCTTATTTTCATAGCTTATTTGATTTATTTTCAAGTTTATATAGTTTTTATAAAAGTTATTTTTATATAAAAGTTGTTTTTCTTAAAGTTTATCTTTTTAGTGTCTTAAAAGTTTTTAACTTTCAGTTTTATAGCTTATTTTTACACGGTTTTAGCTAAGTTTTTCGTCTAGTGCTTATTAGGATTATAGCTTATTTACGTAGCTTATTTTTAGTAATCCTTTCTGTATTCCGATTGGTACCAATCCGAAAGGGGATTTACATTCAGATTGGTTCAATCTGAAAAGGGTTTTGGTATTCCTTTCTGTATTCCGATTGGAGTGGTTCGATACATTCCGATCGTGTGCAAAGGAAGTCTTTCCGATCGTGGGTTAGTGATATTCCGATTGGGGAGGCTAGTGGATTCCGATTGGTATTTGGTGACAGCTTTCCGATCAAAGATCTTCTACACATTCCGATTGGTTGCTCTGACACATTATTCCGATCAAGGTAGATAAGCAACATTCCGATCAGGGTAACTTTGGTATTCCGATCTGATTAAGTGACAGCATTCCGATTGGGTACACTTATTTACATTCCGATCAGGGGTTGGTTATTCGCATTCCGATCAAGAGTAAGTCTATATTCCGATCGTGGTTGATCGGAATATATTCCGATTTGGGAGTTGTTTTTCATATTTTCGTCTTGTTTACTTTTCTAAGTTTACATTTTTATACTTGATTGATTTTAATTCTCGTCACGTTTTAATTTTTAGTCATTTTAATTAAGTTACTTTTCGTCACGTTTTCAAATATTGCACACTTTCTTTTACTTAGATTTAGATTTAATACTTGCCCTTTACTTAACGACATTTACTTTTAAGTCTTTGCACATTTAAATTTAAAAACCAACCAAAACTATTTGTTTCCACCAAAATAAAACTGAGTCACATAGAAAACTAAGATCAATTCGATTAGACAGAACACAACGAGAACACATAATTTTTATACAGGGTGTCAAAAGCCTAGTATTAAATGGCGCCGCTGCCGGCTCTTTTCGTTAAGATCAATAGTTTTCTGTGAGAGACACGTTGCTTTTTGGGATCCGTTCACTTGTGAACGTTATTTTTCTTGCATAAAAAATAAAAAATCATAAAAATTAAAAATTGATAAAAAACCATAAAAATTAAAAATTTCAAAAATCCAAAAAGATTTTATCTTTCTTGTGTATATATATTGTCTTTGTTTTTGGTTTTGTTTTCTTTTGCCTTTTCAGGTGTATGCGTACTAGATCTTCTAATTATCAAGAGCCCGAGCCTCAAGAAGATTTAGATATGGCAGGTGTTAACAACAACATTCCACCGAACCTGAATAATAATAATAACAACAATGCTCTTCCACAGCCCGATCTTCGGACCATGGAGGAACTTTGTCAACCAACAATGTTTGGACGAGGAGGACCGATTGCGCCGATGCAAATCAACGCTCCTGAGTTTTCGTTGAAGCACCACATGATTCAGCAAGTACAAACAAACCCATTTAGAGGATTGCCTGATGATGATGCCAACAAACACCTCGACAAGTTCATTACTATCACTCAGAGCATGAAGTTGGCTGGTGCCACAATGGATGAGCTTCGCCTACAACTCTTTCCACACACTCTATTACATCATGCCGAGAAATGGTTTGATCGTCTCCCGAAGAATTCTATTCACACTTGGGATGACATGACTCAACGCTTTTTGTCGCGCTACTTTCCACCATCCATGGTCACAATCCTTCGCAATCAGATCAGCGGTTTCATGCAAGATCCCGATGAATCTCTTTTTGATGCATGGGAGAGATATAATGTCTTGATCGACCGTTGTCCAAACCACAACATGCTTCCGGTCACTTTGATCGATACTTTCTACAACGGATTGACTTTTCGAGATCGTGATACGATCAATGCAGCCGCCGGTGGCACATTCATGAAAAGGAGACCCGAGGAGTGTAGAGAGTTAATTGAGAACATGACTACTCACCACAAGAACTGGGATTCCTCTGCATCTTCAAGGAACAACCCGAGAGTCAATGTTTCCTCAACCTCAGCAAACCCTGAGATGACCGAACTCACCCGCATGATGACTGAAATGAGCAAAAGTATTACGCTTCTCGCTTCAAATCAACAACAACAACAAGTTAAAGCGGTTGCTACTCTTTGTGAGACATGCGGCGGTCCTCACTCATACACCGATTGTCCTTCAACACAAGGAAATCCGGAAAATGTGTATGCAGCTTACGGTAATTATTCACCGGAAAATTACCAAGCTAGACAACAAGGGGATAGAAATCTGCTGAGCTACCGATCCAACAATTACCTTTCACCCGGTTTTTCTCCTCAAAACCAAAACCCCGCCAACAACTACACTAGAAGCAACCAAATCCCACCAAGAGCTTCTAATCCTTATCACCCACCCGCCCAACAAAACCCACCCAGTAATCCGGATGTTGAGGCAATCATGAGAACCCAAGGTGAGCAAATCAAGAATCTGCAGAGCCAAATTATCAATCTTAAAGGGGATATCACAAAGCAAGGAAATGAGATAAGATCCGAGCTTCGAAATGATATTCAATCCTCCTTCAGCAATCAAACCAATGATTTGAAGAATATGCTTGCTAGTTTCTTGCCCCCCGCTCAACCTTCTTCTTCAAGTTCTCTACCTTCAAACACCGTCACCAATCCGCGAGCCAATGTGAGTGCTATTACTACCCGTAGTGGAGTCACCATCGTAGGACCACCAATTCCACCACCATCATCTACACCTCCTCCACCACCATGTATCCCTACTCCTCCTACACCCAGTATTAGTGCACCATTACCGTCTCCGCCTCGACGTGATGAAGTTCCCACGAATGATCCTTCAACATCTCAACCTTTACCTACTACACCTGCACCCTCACCACCCAAACCTAATATCCCTTATCCTTCTCGCTTGGGCAAGAACAAAATGCTAAACAAGGAGGACGCTCAAGTAACTAGCTATATCAAGATGATTTCTCAAATGAACTTCAACATTAGCTTTCTTGAGGCACTTGTCCACATGCCCAAATTTGTTAAAGCATTTAAGGAATTGCTTAACAAGAAGGAGAAGCTGATTGAACTCGCCAACACACGCTTAAATGAAAACTGCTCTGCAGTTATTCTTAAAGAACTTCCGGAAAAACTTGGAGATCCCGGTCGTTTTGTGTTGCCTTGCGTGTTCAACAAAACTGAAGAATTTACTGCCCTTGCTGATCTCGGGGCTAGTATTAATTTGATGCCACTCAGTGTTTGGAAAACACTATCATTGCCCGACCTCATTCCAACAAAGATGACTCTCGAACTTGCAAATCGCACTCTCGCTTACCCCGTTGGTATAGCCGAAGACGTGTTCATTAAAGTTGGCACATTTACTTTCCCGGTCGATTTTGTCGTAGTTGATTATGAAATGGACCCTCGTATTCCTTTAATACTTGGTCGGCCATTCTTGAGAACCGGACGTGCTTTAGTAGATGTGGCCGAAGGTGAGTTAATCTTACGAGTCGGGGATGATGCAAAAGTTTTCAAAATGGGGAAGCTTACTAGTTTAACTTTTGGAGGCCGAGAATCAGTGAATATGATTAATGTGCTAGATGACTTTACCGTCTACGAAAATCCTCTATTCGACTCTTGCATCGATAATCCACTTTTTCATGATGATGTGGATGATTCTCTCCCTACTTTGGACGCTTCTCCCATTTATGATTCGTCACCGGTCTTTGACGCTTATGATGATGATAATTCTAGCTCAGACTCGGATGATTTTGATTGTACTTCTGAGTATCCCGAGCTGCCCACTTTTGATGATTTTGATGAGGCTGATACTCTCTCGAGCGATTCTTCACATGATGAAGATCCTCCGCCATCACTCGATCCTACTTTGGACGATTATTCATTTGAGGAAGATTTTTCTGAATTTCTTAACACATACTTCCCTCATGAGAGTGATGCTCCTCCTTTGGACTTTGACGATTATCGCCTTGATCCTACTTTGGATTTGAAGAGCATTTTGTCAAAGGAGAAGAAACCGGTTGACACCGAAATCCGTTGCACGTATGATTTGACACCTCTTTGTCCCCCTTCTGAGGACGAGGTTGTGCTTCTTTGCGGATCTTCTTCACACTCGGCTGAGCCGGAGTGCTATTTTCCCCTGAAGGAAAAGGTGTTCGACCCCGGTATTGAAGTCTTTAAGCCATCTCAGTATCCACCTGATGAAATAAAAGGAAAAATCTTTGGAACCATTGAAGACATGCTTGCCCCGCTTCCTACTTGCTTCCACCGTGCTCCATCACTGCTTAAGGGAACCTTGCCACTTCTCTTTTGGCTTGCCTTGTTCACCTTAAGCTCTTGCTTATTGATGGATGAAAACTATGTCTTTGATCCTGGTGGATTTGTTTCATGCTTCTTCCATTGATAATCAAGGTCGAGTCAGGCTAATGACTCGGTTAACAAAAATTCAGCGCTTCTTGGGAGGCAACCCATGCATCTATCTTTTCGCTTTCTTTATCATAAGTGTAGGGGAGACCTGTGGATTGCTTTCCTCGCTTCACTTCTTAATCAGGGATTCGAGCTTCAATGATCCACTCTTGATGATTCTTGACGACCCGTGATTCCGTGTTCTACTTATTCCCGGTTCTATCCTAAACTCTTTTCGATTCTCTATTTTATATTTTCTCAATAATAAAATAGGACTCTCTTTAGTTGTCCTTCCCTTAGCGAGATTTAAACAACGTGCACAATGTCCTAAGTGTAGGGGAGTTTACTCCCACATGCTTAAACATTGAGGACAATGTTTATATTAAGTGTAGGGGGGACTTCTATCGAAGTTAAGTGGTCTTTTCCTTGTATTTGTCCTCATTTTAACCGGAAAATCAATTTTTCGACATTTTTCAAAATTTTTGATCTATTTTGGCCTATTAGTTTATCCCTTTGCGTAGTTATTTTCTTTCCTTATTAGAATAAATCTTTGAATAATCGGTTTTAATTTTCAAAACGTTGTGAATCTTTTGACTCAACCCGAGTTTACTCTAGCTAGTATCCTTAACGTGTTTAAGTCAAGTTTTGCTAGGCTTTTATATAGGGAGCTATAAAACGCGAAAGTCTTAACTCTCACGGGTTAAGAACAAGAACTTTTCGCAAGTTCCTATAATTGATCCTAGAGAGTCGTTTATCAAGGGAACTTTAAAATGCGATTTCTAAACTTGAAAAAGTCTAAGAATTTGCAAGATCCTATAGGCGACTCGAAAACCCAAAACTTTGATTTAATAGGCTAAGTATCCACGAGTCTCATTACTTGGGATTTTAAACTGTGGAGAACGAGAGATGATAGAGCCAATTATAAGTCCGGTATTCTTTCGTGGATTTATGTGAGTTAATTATGAGCCTATTCTCCCATCACTTGCTAAATAATTATCTGCTAATAAGTAAGGTTGTACGATTTGAAAAGTTACTTAGCTTCTAGCCCCAGATCGTTTAAAAGTTGCTCGGTAATGACGAGAGTTCATAGCCAAGGCATAACTTATGAAGCGGGGCGCGAAGATTGGCGAGTCCGAAAAGGCCCTAACAAGGCATGAGGGCTATGTTTTGTTGCTAAAGATCCAAAGTGATGTGAAGAATCATTTATCAAAAATCAATATGAAGGATCGAGACACACGACGTAAGCAAAACTCCCCAAAAGTCATGGTGAAGTGTATCCGAAAAGACCCTAACAAGGTATGAGGATAAATAGATCCAAGTCAATAAAGGAGGCGGATCGTTGTATATCAAAATCCAAAATAAAGATTGGAGAAAAATGAAGAAGTCGTGGTCCATATATGAAGAATCTCTCAAAAATTCCAAGTGAAGAAATTCCAATTATGAAGAGAAGACCATTATTTCATGAACGTCTCTCAAGATTTGAAGTGTGAAGTCGCTGCCAAAATTCGGCCCGAGAAAGGTCTCAAATCGCGAACCAAGTTATGCCAAGATATGAACTTTCTGATATCCCGAGAAGCAGTTTTAAAAGATTTGGTCCTTTAGCTAACTATTGATTAAATCGTGCACTTTATTTTCAGACTAAATAACTATCGAAATAAGTCAAACAATGCATCTTCGTGATCATTCAAGACAAATAATAAAATATAAGAGATACACCTAGGAATAAGGGGGTCTAATTGAATAATTGGCGCACATGAGTTCGTGTTAGTTTACTAACTTATAATAACAATGATCTCGTTTTTAAGCTTAGTTTGGAGAAAGTGAAAAGTTGAGGATGATGATTATTCATGACATTTCCAAAACCCAAGGTATGTTTTTGATTTCTTTATTTTGAATATTTATAATTTTCTATCTCTTTAATAAAGGCCAACGTGGATTGATTATGATGAAAAGTGTAAACATGCTTTGTAACTAATGCATTGCATGAGGACATTGCAATGGTCAAGTGTAGGGGATTTGATAGGTGTGTAAACACCCATCTTTTCTACCACTTAATTACAATAATAACCGGACCAAAACGTGTATTTTATGTCTTTTATGTCGGAATTATGCGTGGTTTGTGTTTTTGTTGTGATTTAGGACGAAAAGGTGAAAAGTGGAGAAAACACGGGAATTCACGGGCATTTACGGACTTTTATTGAAGAAAAGGATGAAAGACGAAGTCAAGAAGTCAAAAGTGGATAAAGAACGGAAGTCCAAGACCAATTCTGAAGATTTATCGAAGAAAAAGTCAAAAGACGAAAGTTTACTTAAAGCCGAGGAACTCAAGTCTTATTTATCGAAGAATTAAAAGACGAGTCCAAAGAAATCCCGAGCCAAAAGTCGTTAAAGCCCAAGATTAAAGAAGATTTGAAGGCTTAAGGACTAATGGCGCAATTAACAAAAAGATTAAAGAAGAGGAGGGACCTAAGCATGCAATTAAGGAAGAAAGGAAGGAGAGAGGAAGCTTCCTCTAACCTCTCCCCTAATCACCTATAAATACTCTCATTTTCATTTCATTTAGTTTTTTGTTGACTAATCGTGACAATTAGTTCTTCCATCTTTATTTTATGCACATTTAATTACTTGCACATTTAATTACTTGTCTTGCACTTTTAATTACCTTTAATTTTCAAGTAAGTGTTTCTTTAATTTCTTGCACCTTTACTTTATCTTGTTGATCTTAATCTTCTTCTACCTTTCTTTGATTTACACGTTTTTAATTCGTTGATTTGTTAAAGATTTGATTTTTATGCTTTTTATTGTTTTAAACTTCTTATTTTCATAGCTTATTTGATTTATTTTCAAGTTTATATAGTTTTTATAAAAGTTATTTTTATATAAAAGTTGTTTTTCTTAAAGTTTATCTTTTTAGTGTCTTAAAAGTTTTTAACTTTCAGTTTTATAGCTTATTTTTACACGGTTTTAGCTAAGTTTTTCGTCTAGTGCTTATTAGGATTATAGCTTATTTACGTAGCTTATTTTTAGTAATCCTTTCTGTATTCCGATTGGTACCAATCCGAAAGGGGATTTACATTCAGATTGGTTCAATCTGAAAAGGGTTTTGGTATTCCTTTCTGTATTCCGATTGGAGTGGTTCGATACATTCCGATCGTGTGCAAAGGAAGTCTTTCCGATCGTGGGTTAGTGATATTCCGATTGGGGAGGCTAGTGGATTCCGATTGGTATTTGGTGACAGCTTTCCGATCAAAGATCTTCTACACATTCCGATTGGTTGCTCTGACACATTATTCCGATCAAGGTAGATAAGCAACATTCCGATCAGGGTAACTTTGGTATTCCGATCTGATTAAGTGACAGCATTCCGATTGGGTACACTTATTTACATTCCGATCAGGGGTTGGTTATTCGCATTCCGATCAAGAGTAAGTCTATATTCCGATCGTGGTTGATCGGAATATATTCCGATTTGGGAGTTGTTTTTCATATTTTCGTCTTGTTTACTTTTCTAAGTTTACATTTTTATACTTGATTGATTTTAATTCTCGTCACGTTTTAATTTTTAGTCATTTTAATTAAGTTACTTTTCGTCACGTTTTCAAATATTGCACACTTTCTTTTACTTAGATTTAGATTTAATACTTGCCCTTTACTTAACGACATTTACTTTTAAGTCTTTGCACATTTAAATTTAAAAACCAACCAAAACTATTTGTTTCCACCAAAATAAAACTGAGTCACATAGAAAACTAAGATCAATTCGATTAGACAGAACACAACGAGAACACATAATTTTTATACAGGGTGTCAAAAGCCTAGTATTAATGACACTATATTCTCACCCAGATATATCACATAACCAGTAACAGATTTTCTAGTAATTTTGCATTTAGCCCAATCAGAATCAACATATGCACACAACTTAAGATTACTATTATGTTGAAAACATATCCTAGTTCCTAGAGAATTTTTAAGATATCTCAAAACATGAAAAACAAGTTTAAGATGTGACTCACAAGAAGCATGCATAAGTTGACTTAGAA
This sequence comes from Glebionis coronaria, assembly GCA_025667525.1. Classification (NCBI taxonomy): domain Eukaryota; kingdom Viridiplantae; phylum Streptophyta; class Magnoliopsida; order Asterales; family Asteraceae; genus Glebionis; species Glebionis coronaria. The sequence goes on along the minus strand of JANFOE010000122.1, from coordinate 971,178 downwards.
CATGAACAACATAAGCAATGTCTGGTCTAGTATGAGTAAGATATATAAGTTTCCCAACAATCTTTGATAACAAGGAATATTACTGAGAAACTTATCTTCAACAACAACTTTCTGCTTAACTTTCTTAGATTGATCTGGCATAGGTGACTTAGTTGGTTTACATGCTAACAAACCATATTCAGCAAGTAATTCTAAGCAGTATTTCCTTTGATTCAAGCATATACCAGTATCTGTTTCAATGACTTCTATTCCCAAGAAATATTTAAGCTTACCAAGATCCTTAATTTGGAACTTAGAACTTAATTTTTTTTAATTTGGATATTTGATCATCATTATTACCAGTAATGATGATATCATCTACATAAACCAAAAGACCCACAAAAGTTTCATTAACAGACTTAGTGAATAATGAAACATCATTTTTGCTTTGAATAAAACCATTTTCAAGCAAAACTTTAGTTAACTTCTCATTTCATTTTCTTGGAGCATGTTTAAACCCATATAGAGATTTAGTTAACCTACACACCTTTTTACTATCTTTAGAGAAGTATCCCTCAGGTGGAACCATGTAAACTTCTTCATCAAGATCTCCATATAGAAAGCATTATTCACATCTAATTGATATATAGGCCATTTATAAGACATACTAACAGATAAGAGGCATCTAACAGTAACAATTTTCATAATTGGTGAAAATGTTTCCTCATAATCAACACCCTCTTTCTAACTATAGCCTTTGGCCACAAACCTGGATTTATATCTCTCAACCTCTCCATTAGATTTATACTTGACTTTCCATAACCACTTAGAACCTATATGAATTCTTCCATCAGGTAAATCAGTAATTTCCCATGTATTATTTCTATTTAATGCTTTCATTTTAAGATTCATAGTCTCAATCCACCTAGGATTACAACTAGCCTCAGCAAAAACTTTAGGCTCATGAATTTTATTCAATTTATTAGAGAACACAAAGTTATCCATAGACAAATTGGCATAACTAACAACAGTATTAATATCATATTTAAATCTTTTATCAAGCTCATAATTATCAAACTTAGCAGGTAACTTATGAGGTCTACTAGATCTCCTTAGCTCATAACTCTCTGGATTACTTTGAAAAAGTTGATTAAATTCTATGTAGTCCTCACCCTCAGGTTCATATTCATCTTCATTAAGGGCAACATCAGACTCAATTGATTTTGCCTCACTACTGCCTAGTTCATTATGGCTTCCAATACTATGACTTTTATTTATCACATAATCCGACTCCTAAGAATGACTGGTAACAATGGTAGATGTACCAGTGGGTACAACAACAAACTTAGAATCTTTAGGTATGCTACCTCTATCTCCTAGACATACATCTCTCAACTCATCATAGGGTTCATCAGACTTGTTCACTGCTATGTCAAAAATATTTAAACTATTTAAACCCTGGTCTTCAAAAATCAAATCCCCTTTACATAAATAATTTTTAAAAGGGAAATCTGTTTCATAAAATTTGACATCTCTTGAAAACAAAACATTTTTAGACTCCAAGTTGAAAAGTCTATAAACTTTTTTGTTAAAAGAATAACCAATAAACACACACTTTTCAGACCTAGCAACAAACTTATCAATATTATTAAGCACAGTACTAAAAATACAAACACCCAAAAGACTTTAAATGAGAGATATTAGGTTTCATATTATAAATCATTTCATAGGGACTTTTTCCAGAGAGAACAGAGCTAGGAATCATGTTAATAAGGTAAACAACAGTCAGAATTGACTCAGGCCACATGTTCAAAGGTAAGCTCCCCTGAAACATGAGGGCTCTAGCTACATTAAGTAAATGCCTATGTTTTCTTTCAGCTATATCATTCTGCTATGGTGTATACACACAAGTAGTTTGATGAACAATTCCATAAGACTGAATAAAACTTTCAAACTTATGATTTATAATTCAGTTCCATCGTCTAAAAATATTAACAGTTACATCAAACTTATTTTTGGTAAGATTAAAAAATTAAACAATTTTATTAAAAACTTCATCTTTTCCTTTAAGCATATACAACCACAAAACCCTGGTATAATCATCTACTATAGTAAGAAAAAACCCATATCCATCCCTACTTTTCACTTTGTAAGGACCCCAAACATCTAAGTGAACAATATCACCCAAAGACTTGGTTTTATGCTCACTTAAAGGAAATGGTTCTCTAGTTTGCTTAGCCTTGTGACACACATCACAAGGCTGAGTATCATTAACAGAATCCATTTAAACTATATAATTAAGCAAAGATAAGACTTTATCAGAGGGATGATCAAGTCTATTATGTCATATGCATTTAGATAGATAACAAGTAGATATATCATTATTAACAAATTTCTTACCTGAATCAAACATATAAAGTCCACTATTCTCACTACCAGTCCCCATGAGGGACTTTTGAAGTGAATCTTGAACAAAACATTTTGATTCATTAAAACATACAACAAACTTTTCATCCTTAGCAAGCTTTTGTATAGAAATAAGACTAACTTTGTACCCTAGAACCACCAACACATTCTTTAAAATAATCTTTTCTATTAATTTAAAATTAACAACATGCTTAACATGTTCAATAGTTCCATTAGGATGAGACACTGAAATTTTTAGCTTATAAACATCAATTACATCATATAAATGATCAGTAGAAAAAGTCATGTGCTGGGAAGCACCAGAATCAAAAATCCACCCAATGTAAGTACTATAAGTACTTATATTGGTATTGTAATTAAAAAACCAACAAGCAACAAAATTAATCACATGAACATAACCAATTATAGTACCTGCAGCACAAGACTGCACATCAGTAGTATCACCCTTAGATTCAGTCAATGTCATACGCCTATTAATCTGATCGAGAGTGAAAGGAAAAGATTTCCCAGCCCCTTGATCAACACCATTAACAACAGGACTAGAAGCATTATTAGAACATTAATAGAGACATTAGATCCTCCAAGATTTCTTTTCTTGAAACCTGGAGGATATCCATTAAGCTCAAAACATCTATCAATGGTCTGACCATTCATATTGCAGTGTTTGCAAACAAAATTATTATTATTATTATTTCTATTAAAACTTCTGTTCTAAGTATTTTGTTACTAGACCAAGTGGTTGGCTTAGCAACAAAAGCAGAAGCAGTACTTTTAACATTACCATTATGAACCAAGCTATTCTTATGGGACTCAACTCTAGACAAAGTAGCAAAAGCATATTTAACATCAGGTAAAGGATCAGTAGTTAATAATTGACTCCTAACAACACTAAAAGTGTCATCAAGACCCATAAGAAACTACATAAGCCTCAAAAGAGAATTATGATCTTTTAATTGAGGAACACTAGCACAAATACCAGAAGGTAGATTGACCAGGGAGTCAAAATGCCTCCACAAACTATTGTAGTTATGATAATACTCATACAATGAAGATCCAGAGTGAGTAAGAGAACAAATTTTAAAATGCAAGTTATAGATCATAGATCCATCAATCTTATCATATGTTTCCTTAAATTCGTCCCACATATCTTTAGCACTTTTTGAAAAAAAATTCCCTTGATATAATTCATATGAAATACATCTAAGAATCCATGACAAAACAACTGCATTACACCTATCCCATTGTTCTTGAAGAACCTCATATTCCTCATCTTTTTCACAAGTACCATCAATAAAACCCACTTTATTTTTAGTATGCAAAGCAAGTTTAAAGGCTACAGCCCACACTTTATAGTTTTCTTGACCAATAAGTTCAATGGACACAACAGACTGCCCATTAGTAGAAGTAGAGTGTAAGTAAAGTGGGTCATTAGTATGAATGACATTTTCAACATTTTCATCACCCTCACTAGAACTAGTGAGTTTATCACCTTTCTTGTCACCAGACATGATAACATACCAAGAAAGCAACAAAAAAACCAACTAAACAAACAATAAACCCCTTGTAACTCCCCTACACACAAATCTAACAAATAAACCAATCAAGAAAACTGAATCAATCCACCAATCACTAACTAGATCCCATCGACACCTAGAGCACCCACTAATAAAACCTAAAAAAAACCTTAAAGAGACAGAGAGAGTGGCGTTACAGAGCATGCGCTGCAACAAGCAATCAAGAACAGCATGGATCAAGAAGATCACCACAAAACAACCCAATGCACAATGGAAAACACACCTGAAACGTTAGTTACAACAGAATAACCAACTGAACAAAGAAATTACCTCAAATTGAAGAAACCCTAATTTCAGACTTTTAGGGTTTTTCAATTAAACTCAATAATAATACAATTAATATCAATTAGTTGTATCTAAACCCAAGAAACTCACTAGAACACCAGAAATCAAAAAACCCCCAAAAAATTTAGAAACCCTAAAATTATGGAAAACAACAATTAACCCCCAAAAACCACAATTAACCAACAGATTACACAATTAATTCAAAAAGAACTCAATTAACCCACAGATTAATCAAGATCGAAAGAAAAACCATCAGATTTTAAAAACAAGCACCAAGAACCATGGGCTCTGATACCATATTCGATTTTTACAAAACAAAACAAGATCAAAATATATTCAACCAACCACTCCTTTATTTTTTATAACTGCTTCAGACTACCACTTCAAATGTGGCATCTGGATTGTGATCAGTACATACAAACAAAGAAACAATATAAATTAGTGATCTTAAAGACAAGATCAAGGCTCATACACAATCGAACAAGAGAGAACAATGAAACGAATGAACAAAAACTATGTGTGTGAAAATAACAAGACTCGTAACCTAACCTAATGACTCAACATTGCTATAAATAAGCTAATACAAGTTAACAGCCTTGAACTTCTTCCCATATTGCACTTAAGTCCTCCAAGATTATAAAATTGTCAAATAAAGAAAAACAAAGAAATACTCTATTAAATATTTACAACTTACTCCCTTTACCTTTTCAAACATTGCAACCTGAAATAAGTTTATAAGTGTTAGTATATATCAATACAGTTGTGTACTATTTTTCAAAAATTTATCTTTCATGTCTTTCTCTTAAAAACCACACCTATTACTAAGCAAAAATACATTCCCTGAAAACCACCACGCTAGAAAAGAAATGACCCAATATTAAATATCATGTTTAGATCATGCCGGAAAACCACTACAATCAAGAAACCACCAAAACCTCATGACGTTGTTGTCTAGCATGTACCAATGTCGTCGAAAAGTTAACAAAAACCACCATTGGATACCACCGGTTTTGGATCTAACCGATTTGTCACCGAATCTAATCGGTTTACGACTACAGTGGTGGTTTGGTGATACTAGCCACGGTATATTATCTCTTGTCAAGATCGTTGGAAAAAAGGAAACTAAGATCTATTAATTGTCCACAGCGCATGTTAGCGCGTAACGATCCATGTGGTGGTTTGGTAAATGGGGTTATGATAGGACCGGAATATTTTATATTTATTTTAGAGCATATTTGTTTAGAAATGTCTTTATGCTTATTTAGAAATGTGTAGCGTGTCATAATAATGTCTTTATGTTTGGCTTGTTTATCAAGCTATGTTATTCGGTTATATATACCAAAGGTGTCAGAATAATAAATCAAACAATAAAGTTAAGCAAATAAATTTCTATAGTTTTCTCATCTTCTTCTTAAGGAGCTAGCATCATGCTTGAAGGGGTGCCTCAGGTCGTATCAATTGGTGCTTTTATTGAGAGCCCTCAACTCGTTTAGGGTTTTTGATTTAGGATTCCAATTAAAAATAAATTATTGTTCATCGCGGCGACATTGTTCATCACGACATTATTCATCGAGGAACTATTCATCTATGTCATGTTCATTGGCTCTGTTCCTGGTACTGTTCATCCGGATACTATTCATCGGTACTGTTCATCTGGCACTCTTCAGCGTGTTATTGTTCATCCGAAAAATAATTATGGCGTCGGACGGGAGCGATCGGGAGGCACTATCCAATCTCTTGTAAAAAGGTACGGTGACCGAATATGAAAATGAGTTTGTGATACTTACAAGTCGAGTAACAGGAATTGCTGAATCTTTACTTACATGTTATTATATTACTGGACTTAAACCGTCTCATAATGTTTCTCATAATGTTTACTCTTGAGATCAAATCCCACAACTTTAAATGAAGCTTTTTAATTAGCCCGTGCAACGGAAGCACGCTTCATGAACCTATAACTCTCGGAATTGTTGAGGTCGAATCCTGCAACTTTAGGAGAAACTTTCTTTCGTGCTCGTATAATGGAGTCTCGTTATGAGGCAATTGAGGAGAATGTACAGGCCATTAAGGAGGAGGAAGTCGTTAATATTATTTGTCATCAAGTAGTTATGAAAAATCTTTTCAAGATCTTGACCGATTGAACATTACCTATCATCGATCTCGCCACAAAAAGGAATCGAAATACAAATACAACAAAGCCTACCCGAGACCTTAATATAAGATCAAGATGCCACGATTTTCTTCATCATCGGTGGCTCTTCGATTCATAAGCAAAAGAGAAGGATTAATGGTTTGTTCATGGTTAGGTTAACGAGATTAAATGAAAGTGAGTATCGGATTTGAGATGTATTTGTGTGGTGTTTTGTTTTTGAGATGGTTTTGGTGATCCGATGTACACAAGCCAACGAGTGAAAAACTTTAAATTGATGAGCATAAAAGATTGAATGGAGGTCTAAGGTTGGATGAGTATGGTGTTGAATGCAAAGAAAGGTTAGGGAGATTGCTTTTGATGACTATGCATACAAATTTTGAGTTCGATTATAGAAAGATAGTTCGATAAAATAGAGGTCCTAATGTTGCGTAATCAATCGTTGATATAATTTCTTAAAAAATATACATGTATTTGTTAGAGTCATTTAAGGAAAAAAAAGTCGACAACCACCTCATATGTCACCATCTTAGTTTGCATAGAAAATATTGAACAAAAGTTAGTATTAACAAAAAAGGTAATTTGTATTGGTCCAATTTGAAGATCTAAATAATAACTCCTTCACACATTTTCCATATCAAAATCGATATATTTAAAAATTTGCAACTTAAATTATGAGAGACAAAGTTTAGAACTTATTAAAGCTTTTAAGTTTTGTTTTAACTAACTAAAATCACCTTATTGACTTCACTAAATCATTATCAACAAATTTTGAATAACTAACACTCAAACACACCATATGTGCAACACACATATGTGCAACACACCAGTATAAAGTTATACAATACTCATAAAAATCATTCAATTTTTTACAAAGACTAAGCCCGATGCAACGTAGGGATATAAACACCTCGATATATAATAGAGACTACACAAACAATGGCTTCAATAACATGGTAAAATCTTTGACTACATCCAAATGATTAACTTTTTGTACTTAACATATCTATCAATCACAACATTTCATTGTTTTAATTTATGTTTATATACTACATACCATATATCATTCACAACGTTTAAAATTATGTTTTTCCAATTTCAATGTCGTAGATGGTAGTACGTACAAAAGCAAGAGATAATCAAGATAATTTCATTAAATTTATTGCAACACAATTATAAAATGCTCCATTAATATTATTTGACTTTGATCCCTAAAAATATAGACTATCAAATAAAAGTTACATGTTCCTTTTAGCATTTATTCATGCATCCATAAGGATCTTCATCAATTAGTCACTTTGCTCACTTCGATTTGCCTCAAAAGTTAAAGGCGACAAACATTTGTAAAGAAAATGGATTCTCGACTAAGCTACGGCTAAAGCAAATCACATCCATAATTTCATATAGGATAGACTTTGGAAATGGATTCTCGACTAAGCAAGGGTGTGTGTTGTATCACCAGCATTTCATATTATTAACACTAGTAGAAAAACTGTTTTTTAAAACGGTTAAAATATACTATTTAAAACGGTTTTGAACCGTAATATAGGTAAACGTACTAAAAATTAGGGTTGTTTTTATAGCCCGTTTTAAAAAAGTTTGCTTTCTTACTTGTTTTTATTTGTTTTATAGTTTTTTTACTACGGCTCTCAACAACCGCTTTAAATAGTATCTATAGTTAAAAAGATATTATGTTTTGTTGTTATTGTTATAACTATTGAATATCTTTTTAATAGTTCTTTATTTCATAATAGTAGTTTGCTTCTTTGCATGTCATCAACCATGACCATTTTCACCAGTTATAATAACCAGGACTTCATATCACTTAAGTTAGATCTTGATAAATGTTTCAAAATTATAGAACATAACATTAGATGATAAAAAGAAACAAAATTGAAAGAAAGTAATGTTAATGTACCTTATTTCTCTTTAATGAGTACAAAATGCATTTTACATACCTTCAAGAAAGTAATATGCAACTCACTATTAATGATATCTTAAAAAATAAATTAAAATAATATTACCAACAAAATATATGAATGCGTGATATGTACGTGGGATAGCAGTTATGATTTTAGTTCCTTAGTTTTAGCACTTCTTTGTTTATATATAAGTTGGACATGATGGTAGTTATGTATCATGGTTGGAAAATATAAACTGTTCTTGTCTCTCAACTTCTGTCTCTCTTTCTTCTTTGTAAACATCTCTTCTTTCTGTAACCACATCAATGGTATCTGAGCCAGTTTACCGCCATGACTACCCGCCATAAAACCAACACATAATTTCAGAATAAAGTTAACGAGATCTTGGCTAGGCACGAGTCTAGTTTCAAAGAAGTTAACACCACATTACAGACCATATTAACCGAACTCAAGGCACTACGAACATCTCGTAGTGATAACCACACCCATCCAAAAATTAATCCGTTCTTCATAGGCGAAACTTCGAATTCCGCTAGTTCCGAGCGTCAGGATCCTCATAATCATCAACTTAAGTTGTAGTTTCCAAAGTTCGATGGTAAAGATCCGACTGGTTTTATTTTCAAAGCAGAGCAATACTTTCAGTTCCAAAATGTGGGTTTGAATCGACAAGTTGAACTTGCATCTTTCCACTTAGAAGGAATTGCTCTACAATGGTACAGGTGGTTCACCAAATTCCGTGGACTAGTTACATGGGCTGAATTTACCAAGGCGTTGCTCTTGCGTTTTGGACCAACCGACTTCGAGGACCCTTCTGAGGCTCTCTCCCGTCTTCGTCAAACTTCAGACCTGGAACCGTATATCGAATCCTTTGAAAATCTTTCACATCGAGTTGACGGGTTACCCGAAGGCTTTCTCAATGGAAGTTTTATTGCAGGACTTCAAGATGACATTCGTTTGGATGTGAAAATCAAACTACCTCGTACCTTGGCCGAGACGATCGGGATTTATCGTTTGGTTAATGAACGAAACAAACTGTCAATGATGGTGACTAGCCAAACAGCCGGTTCTTCGTCTACGATGATGGTGTCACTGTCTAGTCCAACCCTACAAAACAATATTTTAGGGCCACCACCCAACTCCCATGGACATGTTAGCACCGATAGTGAAACCAAGTTTCGACGTATCACTACTCAGGATGCACGAGAACGTCGAGATAAAGGACTATGTTATTATTGTGATGAAAAGTTTGTACCAGGTCACCGTTGTGCTCGTCCACAACTATTTATGATTGAAGATTCTCTTGAAGTCAATAGTGTTAATGATCGAAAAGTTGATCTCGAAGGAATCGAAAGTCAAAGAACTGTTCCTTAAATTTCTTTTCATGCAATCTCAGGAACCAATCATCCTCGAACTCTTCGTGTCTGGGGCAAGTTACAAAATAAGAATGTGATTGTACTAATAGATGGAGGTAGCACACACAACTTCATCGACCAGGCTACTGTGACAAGGTACAATTTACCAACTTTGACAGGTCAAAAGTTTCATGTAACTGTGGCAAATCAGGAGAAAATACAATGCGTTAGTCGCTGTAAATCCCTTACCATAGTCATTCATGGAAAATCAATTACTGCGGATTATTATATCCTTCCTGTTGCAGCATGCCCGGTTGTTTTGGGTGTACAATGGCTAGAAACTCTTCGGCCGATCACGATGGACTACAAGCAGCTCACCATATCATTTGAGCTTGCTGGAGTTTTTCATACCTTCTATGGACTGAAACACAATGGTGTAGAAGTGAAGTGTTTTTCGCACACTTGTGATTCAAGGCGAGATGCTAATACTTTTCATGAACCTGGAGTTGTGCTTGATCGGCGGGTCATTCAAATAGCTAAAGATCACCCGACTGATGAAGTCTTAATCAAATGGAAGGGTTCTCCACGCGAAGATGCTACCTGGGAAACTGAGTGGAAATTCCGTAGATCGTTCCCAAACTTTATCCTTGCGGGAAAGGATACTTAACGGGGGGAGGATTGATATGTACGTGGGATAGCAGTTATGATTTTAGTTCCTTAGTTTTAACACTTCTTTGTTTCTATATAAGTTGGTCATGATGGTAGTTATGTATCATGGTTGGAAAATATAAAATGTTCTTGTCTCTCAACTTCTGCCTCTCTTTCTTCTTTGTAAACATCTCTTCTTTCTGTAACCACATCAATGCGTTAATTGTGAAGAATTAATACCTAGCTTATTGAACCGATGACGATGATAGAAATGGTGGATGGATCAACTTTTAATTCGACTTCAATTCAAGAATGCTAGTGATGAATGTTTGAGAAGATACTATGAAAATATACAAGAGGGTTTATTCATATTTGAGGCTGTTTTTGTTTACAAACACACGTTAAAAGATAAAATAGTCAAATAAAAAGAAATCGTTTAGGGGGGAAAAATCCCCCCAAAAGAAGTTGAAATTTTTAAAAGCTCATTATATTGAGCGGTTGTAAATAATCGTGATATATAATCTAAAATGTGATTGTTTAAATTATAAAATATTGCATCTTTTAAAACCCATATAATTGATCGCTCTAAATAATAAGATTTAATTATAATTTTTTATGTTTTTCTAGGACACAAATATATTCAACCGTTCTAAATAATATGTTTAAATTATAAAACATTAAATAGAGAAAATGACGTTTTAAATGAGATATCTTTTATTGTACTTTTTATTTATGAACTATATACTTTTAACTATTTAATACGGTGAAACCAAAAACCGTTTTAAAAGACCCGTTGTAAAACATAATTTTTCTATTAGTGTAACAATATAATTAAAGAATAAAACGTTTTTGCTACAATGCTTATATTATATGATATTAACATAAAAGATCCTTAAACAATTAAACATATTCAATTAAAATATAAACCCCTACATAATAGAATACTAACATAAATACCTTAAAACTACTCATATAATATAATTTAGAAATTGGAAATACTGAATATTGTAATTTGTTCAAGATTAAAATCATAGAAGACAATAATCAAAACATTGTAATAGATTATACAATAATACATGAACACCAAATATCAACCATAAGGAGATCTTAAATGAATCTGCCATGTTAATTTTAATCTAATGACAAATAATATTACAGTAAGTAACACAAGAAAAGTAATATCATGTCCCTTTAAAGCAACGCACGGGTTCTATAAGTCTAGTAATAAATAAAAAACAACAATGATGCAAATGGTGTTTTTTAACTTATCCCTAATTATATAGACATTAAGATCTGCCCCTGCGTCTCTTCTTAAGGACATCAAAGTTGACTTTAGAGAATAACTACTTCACATGTGATCATCGATCGATAAAACCATTTTAGATATGGTCAGTATTTTTTATTCTATGAACTGACTCAGAAAATTATTAATCGCGCGCTTTGCGCAGCAACGCGTAAACGAATATGGGCTTAGCTATGAATGGAACGAGTCTAAGAACTGCAAGCTGTACTGAGATACGAGTATTAAAAAGGACCATAAAATATTGACTATTTCTTTCAGAGTTAAGAATTAGGAAGTCATTTATATATTTTTCAAATTGATTTGTACGGTCAAAAATAGTGTGCTTTTATACTCTTGTAGATGTACATGATTATCATCATATATATCAAAACACATTAATTTTAAATATGCAAATTAATTTACTAAGTACGCAAATCATCTTCCTTAATAATAATTACTCCAATGCTCCCTAAAATTTATCTCGCCCAATATTCGAAGAAATTATTGTATTCTTCCCCAACCTTTGAAATTTTTACGCTCCAAGTTCAATTTGTAACAACCATCGTGTCTTCTCGCCCTCTCATTCAAATGCGATTCACACGAGGGTAAGTAATCTTGTGTTTATTTCATTAATATGTTTTAAGTTTGAAACTGACTATCACATCTTACAGATAAAAAGTAATTATAATGTCCTAACTAGAATCAAATAATGTTATAGATAAGTTTTCATTCAAATATGTGCAACACATAAAACATAATCAACACTTTACCATTTGCAATGTAAATAACAATAAAACAATAAAATGTAACTAAGCCTACCATAGAATAAATATAAAGAAGACTTAAATAAAAGATGTGAGTACTACGAGCATAATTTTGCCAAAAATGAACCATTCTTAAAATCTTGTGATTCTTCTTGTGAGATTCAAGTTCACGGTAGAGAAATGAAATGATAATATATAAAAATACAATACTAGTATTTAAATTGTAAATTAAACCTTGAAAGAGAGTTTTGCAAGGTGACGTTTATTGATGAGGCGGAAAGTGAGAAATAACCAAAATGACCTCACATTCCATGCACGTGAAATACATAACAGAAGATTGTTAAAGGTAAACAGTTCAAGGATGTTTTTGCAATCTCACGTAAGGAGAAGTAACAAATATGCAAAAATTTGAAGTTTTAGAAATTTTCTTTTTTTTGCAAAATAGAAAAGTCGAGGACAGGATTTGCAATTTACCCTAAAGAAATAATACAGATAAAAACAAATACTTAATAAATAAGTGACAAAGAGATGTTTGGTTAAGCTTATGAATTGGACTTATTCTCATATTACATAAACCACTTATATATTGCAAATGGAGTCTAGCTCAGTTGGATGAATGCATTTGGTTATAGTCTCCACGTGGGAGAGGTCAGGGGTTCAACTCCTGTCATTTCCCATGTGGGGGATTTCCCAGAATTGGCAACCGGGTTTGAATCCCAACGCAATGTCTTGAAGTTGAAGCCCCTTAATGGGAAACTGGGATGGCTAGCATGGGGGTTGATATTCTCTTCGTGGGATGATTCGAACTCGGGTCGAGAGACTTGGTGCCTCGGTGGCACGCAAGATACTCCGTTGCACCAAACTGCCGTTCAAAAAAAAATAAACCACTTATATATTATGAGCTTATAAACATTTGTTAAGTGTTTGATTTACCTTATATAATTAAGAAAAAATTTCAAGAATAATCCCTATCGTTTATACTGATCATTAAGTCTCGTCCCTTATTTCAGAAAAAGTGCACCAGTCATCCCTATCATTTACAACTTGGATCAAAAATGGTCTCTATCTTGGATGGAAGTTAGTTTTGGCTGTTAACTTTTGAAAATAGAGGGGTATTTTTGTCTTTTCATTTTTAGGTCTCAAAAGTGGCTGTCTTTTCTTTTCATTTTTCATAAACAAATATACTCAACTTCATCTCCTTTGTTTCAAGTGAAATCCACTTGTACAAATACAAAAAAAAAACATAAAACACAAAACCTCAACCACTTTTGAGACCTGACAATAATCTTTATCATCATCTTCAACTCACTAGCAATAATGTTCTATACTTATTTTAAACTTTATACATACACACACAAATAAAAATACATCAACAATCACTATCATCACCTTCAACCTTATCTGAGCCCCAACTTAACAACAAAACCATGAAACCTTAGATTTTACTCGAACGAGTATCAGCCATGAACCACTACGAGTGGCTGATGAACCAACCACGACCACACTAACAGATCTTGGCTTTTCTTTGTTAGTTAGCATATCTTGATCTTGAAAAAAGGTATCTGGTGGCTTCGAGACGATGAGAAATGGTATATGGTGGTACAATTGTGGAGGCAGATTTGTTGGTGATTAGAGGAGAAAATGATCTGCTGGTGGTTATGGTGGTTTCAAGATAGTGATGGCAGATCAGTTGTTGTGGTGGATCGATGGTGGATGATGACCAAGGTGGTGGGGTAGGTGGCGGTTGGTAGGGGGCTGGAGATAGTGGGTGGTGAGAATTGGTTTGGTAGGATGGAGAAGTATGGAAAAAAACGCGGTTGTATGAGAAATGGTCCCTATTTATGAAGAAAAACCAACCGAAACACCAATCACATCCAAGAAGCTAAAGATCCACTTGCGGTCGTAAATAGTCGAAACCCATAAATTTTTCGAAATCAACTAACACCCAATACACGAACATCTATACTTCTTTTACCCACTAGAAAAACCAATTGATTCTTTGATTTAAAACACTTCTTTTTCGTGGCAACTAGAGAACGAATCAATCCTTCTTTTTTATTGATTTTGTTTCGGGTTGAGGTTTGTGTGTGATTTGGGTTATTGTTGTTGTGGGTTTTGATTGTATCCGATAATGGATTTTGTGAGATTGATTATATTCGGTGTAAATGTTTGTTGAAAATGAAAGAGAGCTTTTTGTACCAGGAGGGATGACGTAGCGATGGAGGATATTTTATAAGGTGACGATGGAGGATATTTTATTGTGGATAACTGGTGGCTTGTTTGCAGCTAGGGGTGTCAGTAGGGTCGGGTTGACCCGACCCGAACCCTAATCCGAACCCGATAAGGCTAATCGGGTCGGGTAAAATCGGGTTAAAAATCATTTTAGGTTCTTTTTCGACCCGACCCGATAACCCGATAGTGTTAGCGGGTCGGGTTAGGGTTGAATTAATTTTTATATCGGGTTCGCGGGTCGACCTAATAAGACCCGAAAATCAGTTTTTTATTTTATTTTTATAAGTAATGTTTTTACTAAATTACTATGCTCCTATATGAATCTGATCGTTTATCGAAAGAATGTTGATATTTATTAGAGTGTATTTTGAGTGATTTGGTCTAAAATTTGTGTGTTGTTTACTTTATGAGCTTCTGATATGCATTCATTAATGGCCTTGCTATACTAGAATATGATATTTTTACTTACTGATAGAATGTCACAGTATGTGCAAAACTAACAATTCATTAGTAGCCTTGTTATACTCGAATATGATATTGTTCAATCACAGATCATATAACATAGATATGATATTTTTCAAAGGTTTGTATGTTCAAATATATATCTTAAGCTGTGGGTTAAGTAGACTGCTAAACTCGAGTACTCACTAAAACCCGATAACTCGAACCACCCGACCGACGTAACCCGACCCGTTTATCACCCGAACCCGATAACCCGATTTCTTATCAGTTCGGGTTACGGGTGAATTTTTAAAAATAAAAACCCGACTCAACCCGACCCGATAAGACCCGATAACCCTATAACCCGACCCGATAACACCCCAATTTGCAGCAAGGTGATGACATCGTGGTGGCTTGTTAGTTTTGGCATGATGTGGTTCGAGCAACAAAGCAATTGGGATTCAAGGTAATTGTGACTGAGATGAGTCCTAATATGACACAGGCTTCAAGGCTAGTGAACTCATGTGATGTGATGATGGGTGTTCATGGGGCAGGGCTAACCAACATGGTTTTTCTTCCGGAAAACGTTGTGGTCATACAAGTGGTTCCACTTCGATACAAGAGAAAGGTTGGGAAGCTTGTAAATCACAGTGTATATGGATAAACAAAATGTAAAGCTTGATATTATTAGATGGGTGGATTTGGGTAGATTTGTAGGTTGGTTACTGGGTTTAGCTATGAGTCAAGATGGTAGGATCTGGGTTTTGATTTGAGAGAGAGAGAGAGAGAGAGAGAGAGAGAGAGAGGTTGGTTACCGGGTTTAGCTATGAGTTAAGATGGTAGGATCTGGGTTTTGATTTGAGAGAGAGAGAGAGAGAGAGAGAGAGAGAGAGAGAGAGAGAGAGAGGGGGGTGGTGTAGAAATGTACACGTGGAGAATTTGGTGAAATATATAAGATATTTATTAAGTTTTTATTTAATGAAAATGAAAAGACAAAAATACCCCTCTATTTTCAAAAGTTAACAGCCAAAACTAACTCTCATCCAAGATAGGGACCTTTTTTATCAAAGTTGTAAACAATAGGGACGACTGATGCACTTATTTTGAAATATGGACGAGATTTGATAATCAGTATAAACGATAGGAATTATTCTTGAAATTTTTTCTATAACCAATATGTTAAAATGACAAAAAAAAATACAATAATATAAAAACAATATAATTATTAAATGTGAGTTTAAATTTTTTTTATGTAATATTCTTATATACGGAGTATAAGTTACCTATCTTAACATAAGCCAGTTATATAAGCTTAGTCAAACGTACACTTATTTTGGTTTATTTAAAACATATAAATTAATAAGCTTATAAGCTCGATCATATAAGCTTATCCAAATGTTAAAACACTTTGTATTAAGAAAGAGTGTAACATGGATGAGTATCATTTCATCTGAGGCCAGCTGTAATTGCATACCATATGATATGTTAAATGAATTCATGTTTATGTGTCCTGTATCAACAACATACCTATTGGGCTATATATAATATTACCTCTCAACTTCCACACTTTCATACAAATTTCAACGGGGGTTGTGATCGATCAGATCCAATCCCATGGATGAATACCAACCCGCACCCTCTTCATTCACTCAGCCACGTCCTGCTTCGTATATCGATAATTACGAAGAAAACAAAGCCACCTATGTCAAGCCACCATCCTACTCAGATCATGTGCCAACACCACCAGTTTCACATGTTGAAGACCAACACCATGATCTAACGGGTGAAAAATCACCCCCTTCATACACACAAGTTGATCCAAAACAACATAGTTCTTATTATGATGAAACGCGTGGTGTGGATCAGGACGTTGCTAAGCCCGCGCCTTCGTACGAAGATTTTGCTCCTGGAAAAGGCACTTCTGGATATGAAGGTTATGAAAATACGGGAGAAAAACCTGCAACATTTGGGGCTGTTCGTCCACCAAATCATAGTTCACACGATGAAGATAGTGTTGATGAGAAGAATCCGCCTCCACGCAGTTACAGAGACTGAATCCTTTGATTTATTCTCTCTTTTCAGTTGGTTAATTCTGTTTGTGTCATTCCTGTACTTTGAATGTATTGAGATTGGAAGTATTAAATAAAGTTCATGATGGGTTCATTGTTACATTTGAAGCCATAATTAAATTAGATGCATGTTATTTGGTAATCTTAGCGTAATCAATTATAGCTGATTAGTTTTATAATTATCTGAGATCAACTCTGTTAGGAAAGTTTACTCGTTACAATGTCGTCATGATATACTGCTGAGGTCAAACTACTTTTAAGCTCGAGCTCGACTCGAATACAAAAACTCCAGCTCGAAACTCGGCTTGAGCTTGAAGAATCTCTTGCCAAAACAAAAACTTAAAAACTCTAAAAAAAAACTTTTGAATAATCTCTTGCCAAATGTGCCCTTCCTCAAATATAGTTATAGCTTTACTATATTTTTTAGGAAAAATTCCGAAAAAGGTCCTTAGCTATTTCTCGTTTGCTTTTCTAGTCCAAACATCATGTTTTTTCCATTTAGATTCAGGACAACTTAAAAATTGCAGAAAAATTGCCATGTGTCCTATTGTGTAAGGTAAGTGTGATGTATACATTAGCGGGTCCGAACACCTTGTCGGGATATGCGCTCGTTTAGCTATCGGGAATGAGTGAGCCTATGGGGGCATACACTTAAACACGGAGAACACACTTTTCTTTTATTAAGTATTTTAATATTTATCGTATGTATTAAATATTTAATAAACTTCACTTAATTATTTAATTAACGGTATTTAAATTAGTTACATGTTTAATTAATTTAAAGTACACGCGTAATTAAATTTGAGGGATTAAAAAGTCAATTTTAGAAACCCTATACCCCTAGTTGGCAGAATTTTATTGTAGGGGATTCTAAAAGATTTTTTGATTAATTCCTAACCTAAATATTTACTATAATTATATCTTGGAGTATGGGCCAAGAAAACTAAAGAGGTGGAGAAGCTATAAATGCCCTCTATCCTCCTCATTATTTTCGTCCCATACCTTCAATCCCCAACCAATTTCCGGTTGTCAACATCTCTAAAACCCTAAAATCACTTAAAGTGTAAACATTTGCAAGATAGATTGCCTTTTTGATACTCCCATGTGAAGTAACTAAGCCTTATACTAAACCCTTGATACTCTTGTAAAGGCTTTAGTCCCTTTGCTTTGTCCCATTGTGGTTCATCGACTACACAAGCCCTAATTAGGGCTTTGTGTGATTTTGATTATTATTATGTAACGATCTATAAATCGATCCTTACGTAATCCCACTTAGGGTTTTGGATATACGGTTTCTAGTTACAAGATATACACTAGTTGTTTGACAAGTGAAGTTACTACTAGTATCGTAGTTATTGTTCGTTTGATGTGTCGTGTAAGCAAACGATAGAGGCGGTAATCTAACCATTAAAGTTCAAGATCAAGATAAAGACGCATTAACTGATTTATTCAACTAATTAAAGGTTGGTTTTAAATTGTTTTTCTTTTGTGCTTAATTGTTTTTCCGCTGCGTACTCATAATTAGCGGTTTAACTAGTATTCAAAATCATAACACACCCTAGATGGTTGCAATCACACAATCGGTGTAAATCCCAACCAAGATTCAGATACTGGTACACTACACATACTAAACACCATATAATCATCATCGGCTGTGACATTATACATATTATAGTTAAGACTATTGTAGCCTCACACTTACGCATAGTAACAAAGTCACGACAAAGGCGACTAACAGAAAGAAGATTGCATTTATAATCAAGAATATATAGAACCCTAATATATTGATTTTTGCACTGGGGTTCTTATTTTCTCGATATCCTCTCGAATTGATCTCGGCTCTAAGTGGAATGATTTGTTCTTGGTTAATAAAAAGGGGTTGGTTTGTTTATCTATTTAAACTAATAATGATTAATTAAGTGTCGAAGAGTAAACTTAAAGCTTTAAAAGATTAAAGTAAAGAAACGAGTTTAAAAATAAATGTTTGAAAACTTAAAGATTTTATTTTAAAAATAAATGAACACTCAATAAAAACTAACTCTTGGAAAACTTTGTGAAAAATAAGAACTTAGTTGGAAAATACTAAAAGAAAGTAAGATCGGAACAAAACACCTCAAATCGGAATAGTGGAAAAATGCCCTCAGTCGGAATATATTCCGATCACTTTGATCGGAATGTTGAAAAGTATGGTGATCGGAATAATCAAAAAGCATGCAATCGGAATACTGTCAATTTGTCTCAATCGGAATGTTTGAAAATAAGTGCAATCGGAATATGAGGAAACTTACTAATCGGAATAATCAAAAACAAAGACAGTCGGAATATGCTGAAAAGGGGTCCCAATCAGAATATGGTAAAACTTGCTACAATCGGAATCTACTAAACCCTTTTCCGATCATACGATCGGAAAGAAGGGATGGTGCCTGGTCGGAATACCCGGTCGGAAAAGGGCTTTGCCCTTTCCGAAATCTATGCTAATCCGAAACTTATGCTAGGGAAATAAGCTTATGGAATAAGCTAACTCCAAAACTAACTTGAATCCAACAATAAGCTGATAAAATAAGCACTAAGAACACTTTATCTAGGCTTCAAATAAACAACTTTTAAATCAAATCAATAAAAAAACGAACTTTTCATAAAAACTTTAAAAAGTAAATAAGCTAAATCAACAAATAAGCCAATAAGAACAAGGATCTTAGAGCTTATTCGTGTATAAACTTAAGGAAACATAAAAAGAAATCAACTTTTTAGGCACAAAATCATTGATGAACAACACGGATCATACGAGATTTGTACCAAAATCAATTAAATTCAAAGAAAGGAAGGATGAGATTAAAGATTAAAAGCTTGAAACTAAACTTGATTAATTAAAAATAATACAAAGTTTTGATCTTGAAATAGAAAAAGAAGAAATCTAGTGAGAGAAAGTTTAGAACTTTCTCTCTCTAAAACTAGAGAGAATGAAAAGTGAAAAACTACCTAAAAGACTAAGTGTGTGAAATTTGTGAAGTAAGGTCCTATAAATAGGCAAGTCTTGTGGGCTTTGTGAATGGGCTTGGTTTTGGGCTTCTTTTCTTCTTCCTTCTTTAGTCTTCTCGTCTCTTTAAATAAACGTTTCCGACTTTAGATTTTGAGAAGTGTCGGTGAATAATTCCAACTCGTCTTATAATCTTTTATTTAATAGACTCGAGTTCTTCGACATATATGAATCTTCCATCTTTGGCTCTATTCTTCGATAAATCTTCAAATAGGCACAATGACTTCAAATCTTTTGCATCTCTTGGACAATAGACTTCGTCTTGAGTCTTTTTCCTCGATAAAACCCGTGCAATCCCATGTTTTCTTCAATATTCATCCGGTTGACTCTGAAAACACAATAAACACAAAAACCACGCATAATTCCAAACAAATGATATTAAATACGTGTTTTTGTCTTGTTTTAGCCAAATTTAAGTGGTAAAAGGATGGGTGTTTTCACACCTATCAAATCCCCTACACTTAACCATTGCCATGCCCTCATGCAATGCTTAGTGACAAAGCACATTTACACTTTTCTCGTAGTCAATCAACCTTGGCCTTATTAATATACTACTAAACAAAAATGAAAGTACTAGGAGAAATTAAAACTTTTAAAGTAAACAAAAGTATGGAAATAACTTGCAAAGAGATCAAGGACTTACATTAGGGCTTTGGTGCTGCGAAGATTTATCACCCTCAAGTTTCACATTCCCCAAACTAAGCTTAAAAACGAGATCATTGTTATTATAAGTTAGCAAATCAAACACTTACACACATGGCTTAATTAAATGCTTAAACTCCCTTATTCCTAGGTGTATCTCTTATATTTTATTTTTGTCTTAGAATACTCATGAAGATGCATTTTTGGACTTATTTCGATAGTTTATTTAGGCCGAAAGCAAAGTAGGACGATTTGATCAATAGTTAGCTAAAGGACAAAATCTCTTAAAACTGCTTCTCGGGATATCAAAAAGTTCATATCTTGGCATAACTCGGTTCACGATTTGAGACCTTTCTCGGGCCGATATTTGGCATGTACTTCATACTTCATATCTTGAGAGACGTGCTTGAGATAATGGTCTTCTTATCGTTAATAGAGTTTCTTCACTTGGAGACTTTTGAGAGGTACTCCAACTTTGTTGACCACGACTTCATGATTATTTCTTCAATCTCTAATTGGGATTTTGAGATTCAATGATCCGCCTCCTTTTCGGACTTGGATCTATTTATCCTCATACCTTGTTAGGGTCTTTTCGGATAGACTTCTCCATCATCTTTTTGGGAGTTGATTGCTTTTCGTCGTGAGTCTTGATCCTTCATATTGACTTTGGGAATAATGCTTTTCACATCACTTTGGATCTTTAGCAATAAAATGGAATCCTCATGCCTTGTTAGGGCCTTTTCGGACTCGCCAATCTTCGCGCCCCGCTTCATAAGTTATGCCTTGGCTATGAACTCTTATCATTACCGAGCAACTTTTAAACGATCTTGGGCTAGAAGCTAAGTAACTTTTCAAATCGTACGACCTTACTTATTGCAGATAATTTTTTAGCAAGTGATGGGAGAATAGGCAAATAATTACACCAAGTGAGCTTGTGTAAGAATACCGACTTATAATTGACTCTATCATTTCTCGTCCTCCACAATTTAAAATCTCAAGTAATGAGACTCGTGGATACTTAGCCTAATAAACCAATTAAGGTCTACATGGTTAAGGATACTAGCTAGAATAAACTTGGATAAGTCTATTCGGGTTGAGTCAAAATAATCGCAACGGGCCTAATATGTCAAAGATTTCTAAACTAGCTACACCACTTTATTAAAATTTGACTTTATTGCGGGATATATACATACGAAAGCAACGATAAAAATTTAAAAATTATGACTAAATGGCCAAAGTTAATAAAAAATTTGAAAAATGTTGAAAAATATGATTTCCTGGTTAAATGAAGGCATTTTCATGGAAAAGTCCACTTAAAACTTCGATAGAAGTCCCCCCTACACTTAAGATAAACATTGTCCTCAATGTTTAAGCATGTGGGAAAAGTCTCCCCTACACTTATGACATTATGCACGTTGGTTAAATCAAGTTAAGGAAGAGACGACTAACGTGATCAATTTCAAATGTGAGTTATGAAGAAAACTGAATCACGATAGTTGAGAGATTGAACCGGATTTCGGATAACACGGGAGCACGGTTCTTCAGAGATTCCAAGAGTGCACTTATCCCTGTAATCACATCAGCACACAAAAACAAACACCCTATAGAGGTCCCCCTACACTTAGGAGGTTAAACGGAAAAGGATAGATACTCGGGCTGCCTACCGAGGAGCGCTTGTTTTTGATAACCGAGTCACGAGCCTGACTCGACCCAAAATTAGTTCATGGGGAACGTGGTTAGGGATGGAATCATCTCTTGAGAGGTGTCCTCACCAAAGTACAACTTCACTCGTCGGCCATTCACCTTAAAATTAGGTCCATTAGGTTGAGCAAGCTCGAGAGTACCATATGGAAAAATTTGGGCAAAGGTGAATGGGCCGGACCAACGAGATTTCAGCTTGCCCGAAAAGATTTTCAACCGAGAGTTAAAGAGCAAAACTTTGTCTCCAACTTGGAACTCTCGGTTTTTAATCTTGGAGTCGTGAATGAGCTTAGTTCTTTCCTTATAGATCAAAGAATTTTCATAAGCCTCATTACGGAGTTCATTGAGCTCATTGAGTTGGATCTTGCGTAGGTCACCGGCTTTGTTGATATCAAAATTAGCCCACTTCAAGGCCCAGTAAGCCTTGTGCTCCAACTCAATGGGGAGGTGGCATGCTTTCCCGTACACGAGACGATATGGTGTACAACCAATTGGAGTCTTGTATGCGGTACGGAAAGCCCACAAAGCATCATCAAGTTTATCAGCCCACGAGGCACGATGCTCTCCCACGGTTCTTTCCAGAATTCGCTTTAATCCTCGGTTAGAGATTTCAGCCTGGCCATTAGTTTGTGGGTGGTAAGCTGTGGAAAGACGATGATTTACACCATACTTAGCCATGACTCTTGCGAATTGGTCATTGCAAAAATGAGTCCCACGATCACTAATAATGGCACGAGGCACACTGAATCTAGCGAAAAGAGATTTCAAAAAGTTACAAACCACCCTTGCGTCATTAGTAGGTAAAGCTTTGGCTTCAACCCACTTTGAAATGTAGTCAACGGCTACAAGGATGTATTTGTTTCCTTTAGAGGAAGGGAATGGCCCCATAAAGTCGATACCCCAAACATCAAAAATTTCTCATTCTTGAATGAAATTCTGAGGCATCTCGTCTTTATGTGTGATCTTGCCTTGTTTTTGGCAAGCATCACATCGTTTAACCATATTGTGAGCGTCACGATATATGGAGGGCCAATAAAATCCTGAGTCAAACACTTTTTTGGCGGTGTAGTTGGGACCAAAGTGACCACCGGTGGGTCCTTTGTGGCAAGCATCAAGGAATTCAAAAGCTGTCGGTCCATTAATACATCGGCGAATAATCAAGTCGGCACATTGTTTGAATAGATACGGGTCATCCCAAAAGTAAGTCTTAATGTCTTTGAAGAACTTCTTCTTTTGTTGGGATGTTAGCCCGTCAACGAGAATTCCACCCGCCAAGTAGTTTGCAATGTCCGCAAACCACGGGGTTTCATCAGCAGTCGAGTTGATAGACATTAAGGTCTCCAGGGGAAAAGAGTCATTGATCTCTTTGTTCGGATGATCCCCCTGGTAAGGATCCTCAAGTCTACTGAGATGATCCGCGGCTAGGTTTTCCGCTCCTTTTTTATCGCGAATTTCGATTTTAAATTCTTGGAGTAGCAAAACCCAGCGAAGAAGTCTTGGTTTGGAATCTTGCTTTGTCAACAAGTACTTCAACGCGGAATGATCGGTGTAAACGATTGTAGTGGAAAGGACAAGATTGGGGCGGAACTTTTCAAAGGCATAGACAACAGCTAAAAGCTCTTTTTCGGTTGTCGTGTAATGCAATTGAGCCCCAGTCATTGTCTTGCTAGCGTAATGGATCGGTTGGAAGTGTTTGTTCACTCTTTGGCCCAATACCGCTCCAATAGCAAAATCGCTAGCATCGCACATCAACTCGAAAGGCAGCTCCCAATTAGGGGTAACCAAGACAGGTGCCTTAGTAAGCTTATCCTTAAGCAAGTTTAAGGCTTCAAGACACTCTTTGGAAAAGATAAAAGGAGTGTCTTTTTCCAAGAGGTGGGTCATCGGGCGAGCGATTTGAGAAAAATCTTTAATGAATCGACGGTAGAAGCCCGCATGACCCAGGAAACTTCTCACACCCTTCACAGTTGAAGATGGAGGCAAATTAGCGATAACATCGAATTTAGCACGGTCTACTTCAAGACCGGCTTTGGAAATCTTGTGTCCCGGCACGATGCCTTCTTTTACCATAAAATGGCATTTTTCCCAATTCAGAACAAGGCGAGTGTCTTCGCACCGCTTAAGCATACGTTCCAAATTGGCAAGGCAAGAAGAGAAGGAATCCCCGAAGACCGAGAAATCATCCATGAAGACTTCCATGGTTTGTTCAACCATGTCATGGAAGATAGCTAACATGCACCTTTGGAAAGTCCCGGGGGAATTGCATAAGCCAAAAGGCATTCTTTTGTAAGCAAATGTGCCATAGGGACAAGTGAATGTTGTCTTCTCTTGATCTTGGGGATCGATGGGTATTTAGAAATAACCCGAGAAACCATCAAGAAAGCAGTAATATTCATTACCCGCTAAACGTTCAAGCATTTGGTCCATAAAAGGTAGAGGGAAATGATCCTTTCTCGTGGCATCATTGAGTTTGCGGTAGTCTATACAAACTCTCCACCCAGTAACGAGACGAGTGGATATCAACTCGTTGTTTGCATTAGGCACAACGGTTATTCCGCCCTTCTTGGGCACACAATGGACTGGACTAACCCATGGTGAATCCAAAATAGGGTAAATCATACCCGCATCAAGAAGTTTGATAACCTCTGTTTTGATGACTTCATGGATTTTTGGATTCACCCTGCGTTAGCTTTGAATTGTGGGCTTAAAGTCGTCCTCCATGAGAATTTTGTGTGTGCAGAAGTGAGGATCAATTCCGCGAATATCAGAAATTTTCCAAGCAATAGCCTTCTTATGATCTTTAAGCACGGCGATGAGGCGAGTTTTCTCTTCATCTTTCAAATCCTTTGCGATGATGACGGGCGACTTCTTCTCTTCTTCAAGGAACACATACTCGAGATGGGGCGGCAACTCCTTAAGTTTTAAATCCGGAGGATTTTCGACGGGAGGCGTATTCAAAGTCGGAGTATCAATAGCAATAACCGTGGGAGATGGTGGAGAAAGGTTGTTTTCATTGAGAAGGTTATCAAAGAAATGCATGTCTTTATCCCCATCGGTGGGAGAATCATCATTAGCTAAGTTCACATCTCCCATGGTGGCTTCAAGATTGTTCCAAAACAAATCACTTTCTCCAAAGAGAGACAGTGATGAATCAATAGAGGAAACGGTTTCAACATTGGGAAGAGAGGTAGGAATATTTTTACAAGCATCATTAAAGTGTTCTTCACAAGCCTCATCCAGAACGTCAATACAATTAACACTCTCGTATGAATAAGGTTGTTTAGACAACTTTCCCATGTTGAAGACGATTTTATCGTCTCCCACTCTCATGATAAGCTCATCGGCTTCAACATCGATGAGAGTGCGACCGGTCCTCAGGAATGGACGACCCACGATCAAGGGAACACGAGGGTCCATCTCGTAGTCGACGACGACGAAATCGGCAGGAAAAGTGAATTTGTCGACTCCTACAAAGACGTCTTCGGCTATCCCCACTAGATAAGCAACCGTACGGTTAGCTAATTCCAGAGTCATTTTGGTGGGGACTAGCTCGGGGAGAGATAATTGCTTCCAAACGCTTAGAGGCATTAGATTAATACCGGCACCTAGATCGGCTAGGGCCATGCAATTCTCTACTCCCGGGAGATTGCAAGGGATTAAGAAACGACCCGGATCACCAAGCTTGGTTGGCAATTTCCTTAAGAGCACTGCAGAGCAATTCTCATTAAGTTGGGTGTTGGAAATATCGAGAAGCTTTTCTTTATCACTCAGAAGATCATTAAACATTTTCGCGTACTTAGGCATGTGAGCGAGAGCCTCAGCGAAGGAGATGTTAAAATTCAATTGTTTAAACATTTTGAGAAAGTTCGAAACCTGAATATCATCCTTGCTTTTGAGCTTCTCTTTCCTCAACCTAGATGGATAAGGTATATTGGAAGTAGAGGAAGGCTTTGGGATCGAAGGATCACTCACATCCTTGGGTGGAGGAGGGGTAGAAGTAAGAGGTGGAGAAATTGGGGAAGGAGACGGATGAGGAATAGGAGCAGGTGACTCGTTCTCCTTAGTCACAACCACCGGTGGAGGTATAGGAAGCTCGGGTTCCTTGGTACCTTTACCACTGCGAGTGATGATTGCTTTCATCTCCCCTCTTGGATTCGCAACGGTGTTACTCGGAAGAGTACCCGAAGAAGAGGGTTGATTACCGTGGAAGAAACTAGCCATCATGTTTCTTAAGTCATTCGTTTGACTATCCATAGTTTTTCTCATATCAGATCTCAGATCGTTCCCTTGTTTCACCAGGTCTGCTTTCAAGTTGCGCACTTCCTGTTGGAGATTTTCCATGAGCACATCGTTAGTCTTCATGTAGGTTCCAATGTCTTGATGTAATGCGGGGGTTTGGTTGAAAGGAGCATTGTATGCGGGTGGTTGATAAGCAGGCTGCTGGTAAACTTGGTTGTTTCTTTGGGGTGGTTGTTGCTGTTTGTGAGGTGGTATGTATGGTCCACGAGATTGTTGTTGTTGAGGAGGGAGGTTGCGGTTTTGTTGTTGGTTTGGGTTGTTAGGATTAAAACCAGGTGGTGAGAGATAGTTGTTGGAGCGGTAGCTAAGCAAGTTACGGTCACCTTGAGGTTTTGCTTGATAAGCAGGTTGAGGATAGGTACCGTATGCTGCATTCACGTTTTCAGAAGGGTAGTCTTGGGTGGAAGTACAAGTGGTGTAAGAGTGAGGACCCCCGCATATTTCACATGGTTGGCTAACAGCATTGACTTGAGCGTCTTTAACGTTTCTAGTGTTGATGTTGTTAGTGTTGCTGGCGGTTTGGGTAGCAAGCGATTCAAGAAGCGCAGTGATTTTGTCAATTCGCTTGTCGCTGTCACTAGTACTAGCACTAGCGACATTGGTCCTCACACTCTTGGTTTGCACACGAGACTTATTCTCATTGATATCCCAAGCAGCATTGGAAGTCTTAGCCAAAAGATTACCCCCCGAGGCACTGTTTAGTGAATCTTGGTCATTCATGCTTAAACCATTATAAAAAGTATTAATTTGGTGCACTTTGGTAAAACCATGTTGTGGGCATTTTCTTAAAAGATCTTTGAAACGATCCCAAGATTCACTAAACGACTCATCTTACTTTTGTTTAAAATTGATAATTTCATTCCGCAAAGCGGTAGTACGAGAGGGTGGGAAAAAGTAATTGATAAACTTGGTCTCCAAATCCGTCCACGAAAGAATACTCTGTGGCGGTTCCTTAGCAAGCCAATGCCGGGCTTGTCCCTCTAAAGAAAAGGGAAAAAGTTGTAACCGGATTACCTCTTGTGGAACACCATTGAATTTGACCGTATTGGTGAGTTGCAAGAATCTCTTGATGTAGTCATGTGGGTCATCAATGGTACGCCCCAAGAATGGTTGAGCAGAGACCATCTGGATAAAGCCGGATTTAAGCTCAAAATTGTTGGCTGCAATCGCTGGTATAACAATTGGATCAGTGTTGCCATCTACATGAGCTTGCAGAAGTTCAATCATCGGGCGA
This sequence comes from Glebionis coronaria, assembly GCA_025667525.1. Taxonomy (NCBI): domain Eukaryota; kingdom Viridiplantae; phylum Streptophyta; class Magnoliopsida; order Asterales; family Asteraceae; genus Glebionis; species Glebionis coronaria. The sequence continues at coordinate 943,141 of JANFOE010000122.1, read as the reverse complement.
TTATCCGGTAGAGGCTCATTGTTGTTGTTATTATTCATGTTGTTGAAAGGTGGGTTGTTGTTGTTATTATTGTTGTTTTGAGGTGGTATGTTGTTGTTGTTTTGTACACCGGCCATGTCTAAGTTATCGAGAGGCTCGGGCTCTTGATAAGACGTGGATCGAGTGCGCATACACCTGCAAAAGAACTAACAAGAGAAAAACAAAGCAAAAATATTTTTGATTTTTATGTTTTTTAATTTTTTTGAATTTTTGAAAAATTTATATTTTTTTGGGTTTTTGAAATTTTTTATGAAAAAGTAACGTTCACGGGGAACGGATCCCAAAATCCAAGTTCTCACAAAAAACGTTTGATCTTAACGAGAAGAGCCGGCAGCGGCGCCATTTAATATATTGATTTTTGCACTGGGGTTCTTATTTTCTCGATATCCTCTCGAATTGATCTCGGCTCTAAGTGGAATGATTTGTTCTTGGTTAATAAAAAGGGGTTGGTTTGTTTATCTATTTAAACTAATAATGATTAATTAAGTGTCGAAGAGTAAACTTAAAGCTTTAAAAGATTAAAGTAAAGAAACGAGTTTAAAAATAAATGTTTGAAAACTTAAAGATTTTATTTTAAAAATAAATGAACACTCAATAAAAACTAACTCTTGGAAAACTTTGTGAAAAATAAGAACTTAGTTGGAAAATACTAAAAGAAAGTAAGATCGGAACAAAACACCTTAAATCGGAATAGTGGAAAAATGCCCTCAGTCGGAATATATTCCGATCACTTTGATCGGAATGTTGAAAAGTATGGTGATCGGAATAATCAAAAAGCATGCAATCGGAATACTGTCAATTTGTCTCAATCGGAATGTTTGAAAATAAGTGCAATCGGAATATGGGGAAACTTACCAATCGGAATAATCAAAAACAAAGACAATCGGAATATGCTGAAAAGGGGTCCCAATCGGAATATGGTAAAACTTGCTACAATCGGAATCTACTAAACCCTTTTCCGATCATACGATCGGAAAGAAGGGATGGTGCCTGGTCGGAATACCCGGTCGGAAATGGGCTTTGCCCTTTCCGAAATCTATGCTAATCCGAAACTTATGCTAGGGAAATAAGCTTATAGAATAAGCTAACTCCAAAACTAACTCGAATCCAACAATAAGCTGATCAAATAAGCACTAAGAACACTTTATCTAGGCTTCAAATAAACAACTTTTAAATCAAATCAATAAAAAAATGAACTTTTCATAAAAACTTTAAAAAGTAAATAAGCTAAATCAACAAATAAGCCAATAAGAACAAGGATCTTTGAACTTATTCGTGTATAAACTTAAGGAAACATAAAAAGAAATCAACTTTTTAGGCACAAAATCATTTATGAACAACACGGATCATACGAGATTTGTACCAAAATCAATTAAATTCAAAGAAAGGAAGGATGAGATTAAAGATTAAAAGCTTGAAACTAAACTTGATTAATTAAAAATAATACAAAGTTTTGATCTTGAAATAGAAAAAGAAGAAATCTAGTGAGAGAAAGTTTAGAACTTTCTCTCTCTAAAACTAGAGAGAATGAAAAGTGAAAAACCACCTAAAAGACTAAGTGTGTGAAATTTGTGAAGTAAGGTCCTATAAATAGGCAAGTCTTGTGGGCTTTGTGAATGGGCTTGGTTTTGGGCTTCTTTTCTTCTTCCTTCTTTAGTCTTCTCGTCTCTTTAAATAAACGTTTCCGACTTTAGATTTTGAGAAGTGTCGGTGAATAATTCCAACTCGTCTTATAATCTTTTATTTAATAGACTCGAGTTCTTCGACATATATGAATCTTCCATCTTTGGCTCTATTCTTCGATAAATATTCAAATAGGCACAATGACTTCAAATCTTTTGCATCTCTTGGACAATAGACTTCGTCTTGAGTCTTTTTCCTCGATAAAACCCGTGCAATCCCATGTTTTCTTCAATATTCATCCGGTTGACTCTGAAAACACAAAAACCACGCATAATTCCAAACAAATGATATTAAATACGTGTTTTGGTCTTGTTTTAGCCAGATTTAAGTGGTAAAAGGATGGGTGTTTTCACACCTATCAAACCCCCTTCACTATGACTCCTCTTGGAAGAGTGTGATCCCCTTTCCCTTTAACTGGAATAGAACCCCCACTGGGAATGACAACAGGCTCCTCAAGAGAGGTGGATTTTTGGTTGTCAAGGACATGAGATAGGTTAGTTATATATTCCCTGCAACCCGAATCAATCATCCACTCACCATTGATGTCTTATTTATGGGCCATGTTAGCAACAGGTTTGGCGTTTTTACCATTAGCCGATCTAGAAAATTACTTCTATAAAAGTTGATAATCTTCATACGTCAATCCGGGAATGGGACATGTTTCTTTTTTTTAACGGCAACTTTTATTAAAACACTAGCAAGAAGCTTGAACAATTACAAAACAATCAAATACGGGTGTTGAAGCCAACTATCCCAAGTAAATTTACATCTACTTCTAGAATGACACAATAAAAACGTACGAGAAACTATATCATCAAACAACACCTCCTTGCGAGGCTTTGGCGAAACAAAGAGGAGCTGATTACGGAAGATCCACATACACCACCAAGACGTATAAAAAACACCTTCAAGAATCCCTTTAAGACAGAACCCAACCGAATCGACTTAAACCACTCCAACCAATCATTATAAGAAGAAACGTGACTCCGATCAATGTTCCACCAACGGCAAACAAGACGACAAATGTCCTTGGCCACATCACACGAGAAGAATAGATGGGACGTATCCTCAAGGGAACCATTACATAGATTGCACATAGAAGAAGTCACATGAATACCTCGACTAACTAAATTAGACCGCGTAGGAAGACGATCAAGATACAATTTCCACACAAAAAACATTCACCTTAATAGGAATAGACTTAATCCATCTCGTAGCAACATTCTCTTTTGGAAGACAAACTTCATCTATTAGATCCCTTGCATCTTTAACACGAAAAATACCATCACCATTCATGTCCCAAGCCCATCTATCCTCCGAATTGGATAGGACCTTCCCACTTACCAATTCCTGCATATTGACAAGCTGTTGAGATTCAATACCGCCCCTAACTTGTCGTCGAAAAGAACCCGCAACATCTCCTTGAAGTTTTTCCACGATATTGCAACCTTTATTAGATTCCAACGCATATAGACGAGGGAAAAGTTCAGCAAGAGTAACGTCAGCTAACCAAATATCCGTCCAAAAAAGAGTTTTTAAACCTGATCCAACCCGACGTTTGCAATGCGACAGAAGATCGATCCCTTGTTGTTTTTGAACAGCAAGGTCCTGAATAATTTTCGACCAGTTAGATAAAGGAACATGGGACCGACTATGTGTACCAGGCCCATATAAAACTGTAACGAAGCGACACCACAGCGAGCTCTCTTGCGAAATAATCCTCCAAACCCATCTGAATAAGAGAGCATGATTAAGAGCATAAAAACTAGAAACACCCAACCCACCATATTTCTTAGCTGCGAGAACTTTAGACCACTTAACCCACGTCACCTTTCTACTTCCAGTTTGGATGCCATTAAAGAAATCACGACGTAGATATTCCATCTTACGTAAGACAGTCTTCGGAACCTTATATAATGACATATTATAAATGGGAGTGGATCCTAGAACCGATGTCAATAGTGTGAGACGACCTCCAATTGACAACGTATTAATCTTCCATTTAGATAACCTAGATTTCATTTTATCAACCATCTCATCCCAAGCATTGACTTTAGACATATTACCTCCGACCATAACCCCTAGGTATTTAAAAGGATCTTTCATGACTGAACACCCAATAGAAGTAGCCGCATCACTAACTAAGTTACTATCAACACCCAATCCAAGAAGGTTGCTTTTATGTAGATTAATCTTCAACCCCGACACCAATGAGAAACAATGACGCATTTGAACAATACCCCAAAGATTCCTATCCGAGCACTCACCAATAAACACCGCATCATCCGCATAAAAAAGATGGGAAATCGAAAGAGAAAAGTCTATGCTAATACCTGAGAAAACACCAGTTGTGATAGCCCTAGAGACTGATAAATGAAGCGTTTCCATGACCAAAAGAAAAAGATACGGAGCTAAAGGATCTCCTTGCTTCAACCCACATTGAAAATGAAATTCCGAAGTAGGACTGCCATTAACAAGAACTGACGTCATACCTGAGTTTAAACTTCCTTTTATCCACGATCGCCACTTAGCACCAAACCCGAATGAGGTAAGAACATCATCTAAAAAATCCCATCGAACAGAGTCATAAGCTTTAGCAAAATCCACTTTGAAAATCATTGATTGTTTTTTTCTAAGTTTACACCAAGCGAGGAGCTCATTAGTAATAAACGGCCCATCAAGTATTTGACGATTAGGAAGAAACGCAGTTTGAACATCAGAAATTCGATCTGAAATAACCCGAGACAAACGAGAGGCAAGGATTTTAGTCACGACTTTATAGAGACTCCCGATCAAACTAATAGGCTGAAAGTCACTTACGAGTTTAGGAGCATGATTTTCCGGAATCAGAGTGATGAAGGAAGCATTACATCCTTTAGCGAACGTATTATGATTAAAAAACCACTCAAATGCTACACACATATCGGGCCCAATCAAATCCCAAAACTTACGAAAAAATTCAAAAGTGAACCCATTTGGCCCTGGAGATTTATTTTCACCACAGCTCCACACAACTTCACGAATTTCATTACTAGAAACTGATTTTTCGAGCTCCAAGATCTGATCATCAGATAATCTAGATGGAAAATTGAAATTCAAACGGCCACGACTTGTACTTTCTTGATGAAATCGGTTAGTAAAATGGTTCCGGAATTCTTCTTTTACCCGATTAGGATCATCAACCCATTCTCCATCAACCATAACCCCTTTAACCGATAAATGAACCCTCTTACGATTAGTTATACCATGAAAAAATTTAGAGCTCTCATCACCCTCGATAGCCCATTGCACCTTAGCCTTTTGTATATCATCACAAACAACATTAGATTTAATATCATATATTTGCTTCGTCAAAACCAATCTTGATTGAAGAATCTCCTCGGTCGCTTCACCACCATCCAAACATTTATCTATATCACACAATTTATCTTGAAGATCTACTAACCTTCCCGTTTGTTGGCGTTTATACTCAGCAATCCTTAAACGAATTTCCTTTTTTAACATCTGTAATTTATTTTTAAAGCGTATCATTCCATTAGAATCTTCAAGGACAAAAGAACTCCAAGTCGACTTGACCATTTGCTCAAACCCATGAAAATTAAACTAGGAATGATACAGTCTAAATGGCGTCGCACCATAATCTGTCACCATCTCTCGAAGCAAAATAGGTCTATGATCCGACAAATTCTTATCAAGACACAAAGCTGAAATATGAGGAAATAAATCAATGAACCCTTCCGTGACCAAGAATCGATCCAACTTACTCATTTTAGATGTCGACGAATGAGCCCAAGTGAACGAATAACCTTCTAGCTGAATCTCTACAAGCCCCGCATTAGAAATAAAAGAATTAAAATCATTAGCACCACGCATATTAAAATTCGAACCCAATCTATCAGATTCAAACCGGACTTCATTAAAATCTCCCATAATCATAACCTCCCCATTCCATCGAGTTATTAAACCTGTAATAAAACTCCACAAAAGACGCTTATAACAAATGGACTGAGGATCATAAACAGAAATAATGAGTAACTTGGAATTATTAGGCATCCAAGTACCATATAGAGCTACAAAACTATCAGAAAGAATATGATGATCTTTCCTAAACATACCGGGATCCCATACGCACAGAATACCCCCCGAATTGCCAAGAGCCTCGCTATAAATATGCTCAAAACAACTATTACCCCATAAGAGTTTAACCTCCATAGCAGAAATACTCTCCTGTTTAATTTCTTGAATAGACATGAAACTCACCTTATGTTTATTATTCAACTCCTTAATCTATAGTTTTTTAGCCTTGGATCCTAGGCCTTGGATATTCAAAGATAAACAATTCATTGAACACCCTCACGAACTCCTTTCGAGGCAATAATATGCTCCATATCCTGTAGACACCCATCCATAGAAAAACCCATAGTCTGGCCTACTTTAATCATATCCTCGAGAACCTCCAACACAGAACCACCATTATTAATCTTACGACCAACTGGTGATGAGAAAACATCAGCTGGTGTCGTATCCTCCATAACACGCGAGCTAAATCTATTAGAATGACTTGATGACGCATCATGTCCATTATTTTCAACCTCAATACCTTCATCTTTATTAGGAGTATAACCTGGAGGATGTGGAATGCTAGTGCCTGCTTCAGATATATTTACCTCTGCCTTACGGTTAACAAGTAAGTCATAAATACTAAATAGATCACTAGAATGTTCCTTATCATTCCCGGTTTTGCCGTGTTTCTTTTTGGTAATGGGAGTTACCCGGTAAATATATTAACCAAAAAACCATATAAAGTTCACATAGAATGCGGCTGAAGTACCGCATTAACCTCAAGCCAAAAGCTTGATAAACTAGTGTTCATGACAGACCATAAACACCTCAACACCTAGTTACAAACAAATCTATAACTAGAATAGAAAACAACATTCAGATAAAACACCTATCCCGCACCACTCATGGAAGAAGATCCTCCACCAGTATCAAGAAGATTAACTGTTTCATCATAAATATTTTTAACATCCTCATCATCCGCGTCACCATCATTAGCTAAAGCTGTAAATGGATTAGGCATAGCCACATTACCGTCTAATGAAGAAGAAACCACTTCCTTCCCTTTAGGAGAAGGAACTTTACCTGCAGATTTACCACCATTCGTGGGAACACTAGGGGTTGCTTTCGGCTGAAACTTCATAGTCGGGAGAACTGTAGGACCAGTATACTTATTAGACTTGGGTTTCTTGTTCCTTCTCTTCTTGCCAACTGTTTGAAAACCATCCTTAGATGTTTCAACAGGCGCCGTAGCAGGAGTAGAACTAGAAGCAGTCACAACCTTTTTTGGGCACACATCACTATCATGACCAAAAATCTTACAAGCATCACACCGAGGAGGTTTCCATTCATATTCAACCCTGATTGTTTCTTTAGTGTACTCATCACTACAAAGTGATGGGACACCAATAGTAACAACCTCAACCAAATCAACATCAGATTGAACTTCAATAAGACATCTAGCAAAGCTACTCCTCCCCCATGAGTCTTTACACATAGAGTTTGTAAAAGAGTCAAACATAATAGGCCTACCCAGAAAAGAAGCAATCAAATTAATTCCTTCCTCTTCAAACACCTGTAAGGGGACATCATGCAGCTTTACCCAAATTGGAATTCGAGTCAACTCTTCTTTACAAAGACGAGTACCCAAAGACCATGTCTTCAAAATAATAGGGTTTTTACGAATCAACCAAGGGCCGCCTTCCAAGACAGCATCTAAACCAGTTTGCGTCTCAAATTTAAAGAAGAAAAAACCTTTATTGTTCATCATAATACGCTTTAAACCATGCTTACCCCAATTGCTCCTAGCAAAGTACTCAACAACTGGGTACGCCAATCTCGGACCAAGGAAATAACCATAAAGAGTAAACTCAAAACGAGAACCAACCTTTTGGACAACTCTTCTAGGAACAGACACATTAACTCCCTCAAAGATAGGATCAGCAACACTAGAAGCCTCAGGGTGAACATCAACAGACTCAACAACAAGCTCTACAATAGCCTGTTGCTCAAAGAACCGCACATGTTGATCAATGATCTTTATGATCCCACTACGAGTATCTTGATTCAAACTGAGCCACTTCAGATGAGAACCAGCCTTGACCTCCTTAAAAAAATGTCAATCTCCTCTAGAGAGTCAAGTGAAGTACGTAGGAACTTAGCCACATCACCAATATCTTTAATACAAACCTTATTCTTAGGAGAAGAGTTCGTAAATTCAACATGTTTTTTACAAATAATATCAACAAGAAACCGAACTTGTTCCTGAGGCAATGACTCAGAGAATCGAAACCTACCCTCTTGCATTCCACGGATAAAAACATTAAGTTCTGGTAAAGAGGCAAGAGAAACATCAAACAATTTTGCAATACCATCAATATTATGGATGTGAGTAATATCAATGGCACCATCATGACTAGGAGTTTGTGAGCCCGTCACACTAGCAGCCGCCATGGCTGTCGTGTTATTCCCATCATGTGAATCGCTCCTAGTCCCAGACTTATTCAAGCTAGGGAATTCCGATTCGTATGAAGCATCCAAGCCAATTCCACTCTCACCATAACCACCTTGGTTACGCATAACACCCTTAGATGGCCTACGAACAGCAGGAGCATCAATACCGCCACCACTCCTAGTAGAAACCATCGAACCCTAATCGCAACACCAGATCACACCACCAATTTAACCCTAAAACACAAATAACGAACCGCAGAAAACCCTAACTCTCGAAACCCTAATACACCACAATCGATGCAAACCCTAAACGACATAAGCAGTGTAGTCAAAAGCGAGAAAAGCGAGCGCAAAAGCGAAGAAGCGAAGCGAAGCGCCCTAAAGCGCTTTGATTCCAAAGATGCGAGGCGTTTTACTAAAGCGAGAAAAATCGTTGTCAAGCGACCGAAAAGCGACAAAAAAGCGCTCGTTTTTTTGTATAACGGCTAATTTTTGATTTTTTTAGCTAATGAAGTTGTACAACCACCCTAATCTTCTAAATTAGGTCAAATAATTATAAAACTAACCCTTTATGATGAGTCCGAGGCATTACACTAACTTGGGGTATTGTAGCGTGTGCTAGTTCCTAGTGGTGTATATGAGCCCATGCATTATACAAGAAGAAATGCATCAGTATCTACAAGGAGTACATTTACGAGTAGGACACCCTATGATGAATCCGGCAATGATCTTGTAGATGAAGATGAAATAGTGGAACTCAGAAACGATGGAGAAACAAGAAATGAGAACTTAGACGATTATTCCGAATAAAATAGTAGAAGTATATATTTGAATAAATTACTCTTTTGCGGTCTTTTTATATTAAAAATGAAGATTTTAAAATAATTATGTTTTTATTTATCATTGTTTATACTAGACACTATTATATGCACAAAGGGTAAGAAGTTAACTGAAGCGCTCGCTTTTGTCGCTTCTCGCTTCTCGCTTTAGAAAAAGGCATGTCGCTTTGAGGTTGCTTTCGCCTTTAATTACCTTGGACACAAGTTCCACGTCTAACAAACACGAGATACGAATGAACGAACGAATATAACGAAAAAACAAAGATCCCTTAACCGACTATCATAATGAAAGTCGATTAGGAATAAGATAACAATCTGCGAAAAAACATCCTAAAAAACAAATTAAGACAGTCCAATTAATCTAGCAACCTGATAAAGAGCATGTTAAATTGTAACAATCAAAGATTAAACAATAGAACACAAACGTTATTAGGTATTCAGATCAAGAAGAAAGCAAAAAACGAGTCAGATTGGGAAGGACGAATTTTTGGTAGCCATTAGAGAGTTTTTAGGGTTTTTTTCTTCTTGTTATCTTAATAAATATGGTTTCAAGCACCGGGTTTTGTCGTGTTCATTCTCCACATTATCCATCGATTTTTCATGCTCATTTTCCACCTTGTCCATCGATTTTTCATGATTAATATCCACATTCTCGTCTTGGTCACCAAAAACCGTTTCAGAGACACCTTCTTCATCATTTACAAAATCCGAATTCTTATCTTGGCTATTCGGTTACCTATTGTCCATACCTTCCTGATCATCTTTTACAGACTCGTCATCAGAAGCATAATCCCCCTCTGTAACGTCAGTAAACATAGGACACCATACGAATAGTTCTTTGGCACGTATAACATAAACTTTCCCACGAACAATAATCTTAAACATCTCTAGAATATTAGTCGCCTGACTCGTCTTGATACATAACCGTTTACGTGCCAGTAGGTTATCTTTACTTTCTTCAAGCTCCAAAACCTCGCCCCATTTGGAACCAATCTTACGAAACGTCTCACGCGACCATACATGTAACGGTACCCCTTCAGCATCAACCCAAACAACCCTTTCATTCGATACGAAATCATATTCAGCATTACACAACCGTTTAAACCATGACGCAATACCCACATGTTTCAAGAACTTATCTTTAGTCTTAGTCGAACCCAAATCAAACATGACCCACAACCCACCAAGATAAGTCAAATTCACAAAATGAAAACCCTCCCTTGCCAATAGTACCCGTAAATTAGCGATAGAAGAAAATTGTTTAACTTCTCCCATTGCAAAGTTATCAAGATCACGATTGACCTCACATTTGTCATCTAGAACCAAAGCAGGCAACGAAGGAGAAGCCGCGGAATCAACATCACCTTTTAAAACTGACACAAAAGATGGCAAAGGAGGATTCCCAGTTCTAAGCAGGCAACGAATGGGACATGTTTCTATCTCGACACATACAACCTTGGCTTTAGTCTTTTCACCTTTCTTTCTAGGCCACCACTCCGGATACCCTATCAACATGAAGCAGCCTTCACGGTTATGACCGTCTGTTACATTCGGTGCAATGTTCAGTTCCTTCATTGACGGATCTGGCTCCACTTTATTCTTTGTTCCATCTAGGAGGACCATATATTCCGCCTTTGAAAGGCCGTAAATGTAGCGGATTCATGTGGATTTGTATTTTCATTTGAGATGGCTCTTTGCCTCTCATCCTATGCTACCATGTGATACGTCACGCCAAGTGAAGGAGTCGGTTTCGTAGCTAAGATCTGGGTTATAGTGACCGAGAACTCGGTATCTAAACCCATAAGAAATTCATAGAGACGTTCCTTTTCTTGATGCTCGTTGATTCTTTTACCAATATCACAATCACAATTGCCACATGTGCATCGACGGAAAGGCTGTACGGATTGAGCTTCATCCCATATGGATCGTAATTGGGTGAAATAAGACACTGAAGCACCATTTTGTCGTGTGGAGGCTATCTTTTGCTTCAATTCGTATGCCCTGGGCCACTTTCCTTCCCAAAACGTTCCTTCAGATCAGCTCATAACTTTGATGTTGTGTATGCGTACTTCACACTTCACGCTGTTTCGTATGTTTTTCTTCATGGCCGTCGTCAACCAACCTTTGATCATGGCATCAACACACATCCACGGCATGTAATCCTTGGATGTTTTCTCCAGTTTGTTTATGGTTCCATCGACAAACTCCATCTTGTTTTTCGTAAAGAGGAAGTTTGTCATCTCTTTACTCCAGTCTGCATAATTGCTGTTGGTGAGGACCTCGTTAACATGAAGCTGTGGGGTAATCGGATGGATGAAGAGTCGTGTGTGATCCCACCACCGGACCTTTCTTCACCCGCGCGTGTTTTTGTTCTTATAGCCATTCTTTAGGTTTGCGATTGATTGAGAGCAAGGTTTGTGAAGACCCACTCTGATACAATCTAGAATTTCAGGGAACAGAGAAGAAAGACGGAGATTTTGTTTTTATCACCCAAGGGGAACAAGGAAATAAATAAGAATACAATGGAGAGGATATAGTAAATAAAAATAGAAAAGGAAAGGGTAATTGATACGGTTACTAAGTCATCTCGACACTTACGTTTACAAGGAGTCCTACCGGTTACTAAGAAGTGAAGAATAAGAAGACTTTGTCTTCCATGATGACTTTGTCTTCCTGAAGACTTGGCACATTATGCAAGTAGTAGGGTTGCATGCATTTAGGAATAGGAGAAGTTAGACCCACGTTTATTGCTTGTCAGTTATTATTTTCATGCATTGTATTTGGCTATTTAAACCTTTGGCATTATGGAATATAAACACAGAAAATTGACTCAAAGTAATCTAGTTTCTTTATTGATTCTTAGAGATTTGCTAACTCAATTAGCTACTTATCCTAGAGATTTGCTAACTCAATTAGCTACTTATCAATCATGAAATCCTATAATACTACCATTCTAGTGTTATTATCACGTAGTCTCATCTTTTACGACTCAGTGTTCCCAGCTACATGCATCTCCCAAACACCCTTATTACTGATTTGTGATCTCTGCCCTCATTCCATACTCCTTTTATATATTACCGTTCCTCACGTAACATAATATAAAAATTGTACATTACGGAAATGAATTGCTTCCCGGACAAACACAAAACCAACAATTCATACAACTCAAAATTACAATAGTTACAACAATTCGCGATATCATAACATAAAATAAAACTCTCAAGAAACTGAAGTTGCAACCTGTTGAGTAATTAATCCAGTGATCACCAGTTATGTTAGCTCTCAATCACCTTTTGCCTAAGATCCCCTTGGTTAGTCACCTACCACAAAATGTAGTTGAACCAGATGAGAGTAAGACATATACAGAACATACTACGCTAACATAAAAGGTTCATGGCTACCCAACTTTATTACATTAAATTTAATGTTCATGATACAAAATTGCAACGTTTTTGTTTAAGGTAAAAGCAAACAATTTTTCATCATGATAAAGATCATATATGAATTAACTTTTATAAAATTGTATAATTAGGATCGTTTTAGAAGTTCTTTGGAAACCAGAATTTCCAGACGATAACTGAAATGAAATACTTACTTGAAGTTCCAATGCTTCCTCAATCCGATCTACGATCGTTTCCATGGTAGGGCGTTCCTTTGAATTAAAGCTAATGCACTGAAATGCAACTTCTCTAAAAGCATTAAATGAACGACTGTCCATTTCATCTCTAATCAGGGGATCAATTATCAGTTCTGGTTTGTAATCATAGCAGCGCCGGACAATATTTATGAGAGGTTTTGGTTTACCACCTTCTAACTTTCTTCGATTATAAGCTAACATTCCACTCAAAAACTCAAACATTACCACTCCAAATGAATATACATCAGACTCTTTCCGGAGGACGCCACTTTCATGGTAAACTGGATCCATGTAAAAGTTTGTACCCGCAGCATTTGTGTAGACTTGGGTATGTTGCTGATTTATGAGGCCAGACTTTGACAATCCAAAGTCACAAACTTTTGCTACAAAATTGTGATCCAATAATATGTTTCCGCTTTTGATGTCCCTGTGTATTACTCTGTTGTCCTCCCCAAGACCCGTGTGAAGGTAGTCAAGTCCTTTTGCTGCCCCTAAGCAAATCTTCAGGCGATATTCCCATGTCAAAAAGCGTCTCTTTTCCTTGTCTTCGAGATGACGGTCTAGGCTACCATTACTGGCATACTCGTATACTATTATCTTCTCCATCCCTTCATCACAGTAACCAATGAAAGGAATAATGTTTTCATGGCTGAAACAAAAAATTATATTCAGCTCGTTGCGGAACTCATACTCTCCTTGGTAACTTTCGGGACGTAGACATTTGATGGCAACTGTGCGGTTTTGCCAACGTTCAAGGGGTTGGCCTTTGTAAACCACACCAAATCCACCATCTCCTATCCGAGTTTCTTGACCTTTCATTCCAATGGCCAAGTTGATGTCGCTCAATGGAATAAAGAAATCTTCTAGTTTTTGATATTGTAGGCTTTGTTCCTTAACAGTAGAAGGCGCCCTGTGGTTCTGTAGATATAATCTATTTAGATCATGCAAGTCTTTTTGAACCGAAATGTTGTAATTAACATTGAACTAGTCGAAATATGAAAACAGTCAAACACCAATGTATATAATTAAATGAAGACTTACTTGAATATACAATGCTTCCTCCAACCTCTTGATGATCTTATTCAACGAAGGGCGATCCTTTATGTGGTAACTAATGCATTTATATGCAATTTCTTTACAAATATGTAAAGAACGAACATCAATTTCATCTCTTATTTGAGGATCAATAAACTTATCGAATCTATCACCATAGTAACGTCGGACCAAAGCCATCAGAATTAGCTCTTCATTTCCATAGCACTTGTTATTAACCAACTTACCTATTTCAAAGAGTACTACACCAAGTGAGTACACGTTTGATTCTACCTTGGGGATGTAGCTTTCACTGTAGACGGGATCCATTTCTCGGCCGCCTCAGGTTTGTCATAAACTTCGGTATCTGGATAATTTCTGGGGACAAAAAATGACGCACCAAGACCACAAATTTTAGCTTCTAGGTTTTCAGAGACTAATATGCTCTGGCTACCGAACTCTCCATGTATTAAACTTTGGTACTCTCCCAGACCTGAATGGAGGTACTTCAGTCCTTTTGCTGCCCCTATGCTAATCTTTAGGCGCTGAGCCCATGTTAGCTTATGGAGATAAGTAGAAAGGCATCCATTTCCGCACACTCGTAAACTAAAATCTTCTCATTTCCTTCATCACAGTAACCAATGAACTGGACGATGTTTTCGTGTTGGAGGCGGGAAGCAATTGCAAACTCGTCAGCTGGTAATTCATAATTACATCTTTTTACGGCAACTGGGCCTTTTCGCCAACGATCATTGAGGTGTCCTTTGTAGAACCTATTTACAGTAGTATACCCGGTCTCAATTTGTCCGTGGAAGTTATTGGTAGCCATGATGATCTCCGCTAATGGAATTTGAAATCCCTCCTGAGGTTCTAGGTTTAATCTACCATGAGCTAGTCGGTTCTGTAAATATAAGACACAAACAAGTTTGCTTAGAAGAGCTATCGTATAAGATCTTTTAACAAGTTTGCATTTCTAATCACAAAATGTGATTTGCTTCTGATTATTACATACTAGCTATTCATGTGTTTATAAATGATTTCATTAATAATGAATTTTAACAGAACCGCGACAGAAGGATTAATGGTTCAATTCTGTGTCAACCAAAATCACGATTTATGCACTTACTTTGAAAAAAGACGAAAGGTGAGACTCTAAACCACACAAAGACGATTTATGAAATTTACTCAAATTAGGATTTGGATCTTATGAGTATATATATCCGACTTACGTGAATATCCAATGCTTCCGTAAGCGTCTTCACGACTTCATCCATCGTAGGGCGATCCTTCAAGTAGAAACTAATGCATCTATACGCTATATCTTTAAACATCTGGAAAGAACGACGATCAATTTGATCTCTTATATCGGGATCAATTAACTGCTCGGGTCTATTGTCATAGCAGCGCCGGACAATATTTATAAGCCTTTGCGGCTTATAATCTCCAATTACCTTTTCTTCATTAGCCACCATCCGAATCAGCATTTCAAACATAATTATGCCGTATAAGTATGCGTCCGTTGTTGTGTCAAGTAGTCCAATTTCGCGGTAAATCGGATCAGGGTGGTGATCGTGATATGAATTAACTTGTGTATGGAGCTGATTTGCTGGAATTATTAGTGAGTGATAAAAACCCATGATCTTGGGTTTTAGATTTTCATCTAACAGTATATTTTTGCTTTGCAAATCGTTATGTAATACTCTACCGACCCCCTCAACACCTGAGTGAAGGTAATTGAGCCCTTTTGCTATGCCTATGCAGATTTTGAGACGCTCAGTCCATGAGAGATGATGCTGCTTGTCCTTGTTTTGGAGATATTCAGCAAGGCTTTCGTCACGATTATTAAATTCGTATTCGTAAACCAAAATCACTTTTTCACAATAAACATTCGGCTGGGAGAAAACGTCCTCTTCATCGCAGTAACCAATGAAAGGCAGGATGTTTTTGTGATGGAGCCTGGATAGTAGCTTAAGCTCATCACTGTATAAAAACCCATATTTAAAGGTACCGTTACGATCACTGTACCACCTGCGCAATTTGTCCATTTCTGGGAGCATGACAACGCACCCAGAGAGGTGTCCAACAATACGGACGGCAAGATCAATCACTGTACCGGTTTTGAAATAGAATGCAGCGCAGTCGATCTTCTCACCAGAAATTCGAAGTTTTTCAAGGTTTATCTCGGAAGAAGACATGGTTTTTTTTGGAACTGGTGCCTAGTGTGTAAGTATATTTTATGTTTTTCTCTATGCGATGTGATCGAGTTGACTATAAACAACCAATGACAGAAATTTAGATCCAGCAACTTCACATGTAGTATTAATTATTAAAGGGAAAAAGACCAATTTAGTCATTTTGATCACTTAAAAACCTTATCATGGTCAAGTTTTTAACTAAAAACAAATATGGTAATCACCATTCATATTGTGACAAGTGTCCCACTAAAGATACTTTTTAAATGATCAACCGACGGCGCTCAACCCTCAAATGCACAACTTATGTGTTTCACTTTATTGGAAATTGAAAAGTTATGTACTATTATCATAACCTTGATATCCGGTTGAGCATTTGCAAGTTGAGCGCCGTCAGTTGTGCATTTGATAACACAATAAGACAAATATTGTCATAGTAAATGGGGACATATGTGGGTCCGGTCCCTTGTTAAAATCTGAAGTTGGAGGGACACGTGGCGGTAATTGGATGGAGTTGTGCAGTTGTGCACTTGTGTATGACCAAATTTGTCCCAATGAATAAACTTGACCATGCTTTAACTTTTAAAGGGTGATTTTGACCATTTTCGTCTTTTTCGCTATATTAAATCTAAAAAAATCTCTATAGTTTGAACACAAGAAGTACTGCCAAAAGATAGTGTATGTTGGCGAATTAAAAAGTTGTGAAAAAGCTTTTTTACTTATGAATTTTGGTTGTTATTGTTGATTGTACAATAAAATTTTGATACATATACTTAAAAGAAAATAATTTAATCGAATTTATGATAAAAAAATATATATATTGACGCATAAACCAATTCTTCACTTATTTTCTTCATCAAACCTAAAAAGAATTTTGAGAAACTTTATTCGCAACTTTTTTTATCAACCAGTCTTATCTTATGAAATTATTTAAAAGCTATTATTTTTATACTAGACGAGTACCCGCGCATAACGGCAGAAATTTCTAGCGACATGCAATTAACGATATTGTGATAAATGCTTCGTGTAATGTCCAAAATCACAAAATATCAATTTTAGTTTATTTTTATGAAGCGTGTAGATGTGTAAGCTTACGGAAGCCGAAAAATCAAGCTCATAACGAAAAACTAAGATCCACACGTATATGCAGGTGTTGTTGGAAAACCAAGTTGAAAAAGAGAGCAGAGTACCAATTTTACAATAGTCGCTGTAAAACGTGTTAAGAAAAAGTGTCTATCTGTTAGCTCTTATTGAAGTTGACATTTTTGGTGATGAAAAGTACTCCTTGGTTATTATTAAAACATTTTTAGCATAAAAATACTCTACTTCATACCATTTGTTTGGTTTCAATCTTATGCTAGATCACCATATTTATGTAAAAGATTATGATATTACAATTCTTTGCATGCCGCCATTTACGAAGGATCTGGTTACTTTGATAAGTACATAAATGTGTTTTTGCACAACACTTGTACACACCCTTTAGCTTAACTGTATATGGTTCCTTTCCATTGTTAGCTTAAAGATATAAAGGTGTCACTGGATGAACATTGTCCTAATATACTTTAAGATTGCATAAGAAGACTTCAATAGTTGTCTCCCCCGTTCCTATTCCACAACACACTCTTGAGACTCCGTAAAACCTCGAAAAATATACAACCATCATAACAACGTTAGGCTAATAAAATTCATGATGGCTACTTTCTTTTGCGCAAAGGGTGAACATATATTACTACTCCAATATGTTTACAATGATAGAAATACCAACTGAAATGGACAGGTCCGAATCAACAATAACAAAATTCAAACAGATTATGAGATACTGAAAATTTCAAGATATGAGGATAGTTATAGGCATAGGAAAATACGCCCCGTCACATCCTTGTAAGGGAACGATCAAATGGCTGATTTTGACCTTTCTTGTTGACATTTGAGTCAACTGAGAACTGCAAAGCACATAAACATGATCAATATTAAACAAGCTCAATTAGGCAATTAGTGTGAAAGCAAAACATTTATACAATAACCCATGAAACTAAACTAAACCTTCACCTTTTAGAAGCCTCTAAGACTTCCACAGTCTCGAATTACGAGTCGATTGAAAGATTCTTCAGCATATCAGCAGCTTCTGAATCATCTCAAATATTCAAAAATTTCAAAATACTCCCTTGCTAGTGCATCTACTTTCCTTGAAAGATTTGAGAAATGAAGGCAGAATCAACTGAATTCATTTTCTGCCATGCACGGCTACACTTCAATAAGTTCTGCAATAATTCTTTGCCCCTACACCCCGCTCGACCACCAAACTAATAAAATATCTTCTTGAGCATACATAACACATTAATAACTTTTTATAGATATAATTACCTTTTTCCATAATGCCAAGTCCTGCTTTAGATTGATAAATCACTTTAATAGGTAAGATGATCCTCCCGCCAATGATTTCCTCCACATGCCTCTTTTTCTTCAAGTAAAAAACCTATGCAACAATTATATGAGATATCATTTTGTTTAATAACACACAAACACATAAAGATAGGAACCGTACCACAATATGTGAAGCATTTAATCACGAATTCGATTGGACGGAGAAATTAAGCATCCACCTATAAATAAAAAATTATAACATAAATATATATAGTACTTAAATATACTATGAAAATTACGATATGTATATCTCACTCTTATGAAGCTTGATTATCAGTGCCTTAATAGATAAAGATACTTACTTTTATGAATTCGAAAGAATCAAAGTAGTTGTTGCTACTAAAACAGTGTTTTTCTAATGATGGCGTCTGGATAGGTTTGTCGAACACTGTTTTTTTCAATTATGTTTTGGGTTTAGTAATGTGGTGTGTGTGTGTGTGTTTTCGAGTTAGTATATGAGGTTTAAGAAAAAATTAAAATTAGGCAAAGAGTACACCTAAAGTTTCATTATTGAAGATCGACATTTAATTCTTTTAACATCATTTCCATAGTTGGAATCCCCATTTACAGATTTTATATAGTAGAGATAAGTAGAGATGGAGATTTCTTGTGAATTGTTAAATGATAAGTTTGGAAATATAAATAATTTCTATACTTACGAAACTTACAAGAGAAGCTGTGTTGAAAATTTTCAACTTTCAACAATTTAGATCCAGACTTTATAGTTAGTATAGATATAGATATAGATTTTTACATTTCTCATGATTTTTGAACTTTTTAACCTTACACTTTTTTTTAGAAAGACAACTTTATTACCAGGCAAGAAGCCAACATACAACCAAAGGCAACCCTCTAATAACCAAGATGGTTAAATTGAGGACCCCTAACAAAAGCATACAAAGAAATGAAAAAAGAAAGATAACAAAACTTACAGCAATAAAAACCCACAGACAAACTCAACAAGCCAAGAGGCCCACTATCACAAAGCTAAAAAGACAAGGAAATTGTATCAAGCCCACCAGCAACCCACCTAGGAAGCAAATTACTGGAACAACAGCATCAAAAAAGCTCCCTAGAAACGAATCTACTTTTGAAGACGGCATTTGATAGGATCGAACAGCCACTGTTGCCAATTCATCCCACTTTTCTTTTTTGATCTTCTAACAATCCATTCGTAGCTTTTAAGTTGAATTTCATGGATAAACTTATTAACACTTGACACTTTCTTTTTTAACACTCTCGAATTCCTTTCTTTCTAAACGAAGTATGCCGTAGTCCATATCACGGCTTGCCATAAACTAGAAGAATGGCTAGGCAGGTTGACATTCCCATTACGCGACAATAATTAATCAATAGAGAATGCGTTCATATTTCCAATCTTCCATGATCTATAAATCCTTTCCCACACGTCCAACACCAAATCGCACATGACCAAGCTATGAGTACACGATTCCACCACGATATCACAGCACGGACAAAGAACGAAATCCAAAACTATTCTTCTTTTATCAAGTTCTTCCCGTACTAGAATTCTACCTTTCACGGTCCTCCAAATAAATACGTTGACTTTCTTAGGCACCCATTTATTCCATAATGTTACTTGACCACCATTCTCCACACTCAGAATCTTGTCTTGGACTATCTTCGTAAGCTCTTTCAATGTGAATTCCCCATCATCACTTAACGTCCACTGCCTGCAATCCCTACAATCATTACAAAGAGCAACATTTTGCAAAACATCTTGTAAGTTTTCGAACTCCTTATAAACCCTTCCCCTAATACGCCTAACCAAATCCCATTCCCAACACGATACATTGTTAACCCATCTCCCTTTATCCCCGACCCTACCCTCTTTTCTCCTATCCAAATGATAAAGTCTAGGAATTTTATCACATAACTTGACATCGCCAATCCATCTATCAACCCAAAACCTAATTTCACTACCATCCCTCACTTCACCCTTAAAAGAAGATATAAAACCTCTCCCCAACCCCTCTAGTTCCACACCGACCTTACAAATATCGTTCCATACCCCTCTTGCCCCGTTCACCACCCCTCCTATTTAGGTGAATAGATATTTTGAAATCTGTCGAGACATTATTGTCCAATTATATTTTTTATTCGTTCCTCTTAATTGGTTATAGTATTATTTAACATTATTTTTAAAATAGGTGTTAATCTATGTTTGAAATTAATAATGAGATTTTATATTAATTTCTTAATAAATAAAGTATTTAGCTTTTTTATATTAGATATGTTTGTGTTTTACAAAAGTTAAATAGGGTATTAGTGGACATATATTTATTTTGATTGAAGAGAATAATCGTTTTATTTAACATAAACATCTAAATATAATACATCCAGTTATCTGAATGCGAGTGAGCAAATTTGGAAGTTCTTTTTCGTCGTTTCATGTTTTACTGAGGCTACTCGTATATGTGTCATTTAAGCTCGTGAACATGTCACAAACTTCACAATTTTAGTTGTTTTTGAAAATTATATTTAAAATGTACTTTACCATGTTGTGCTAATAGTAATGCAATCCAAATTCATATTTAATATTAACTTTATCATGTTATGTTCTTTTACATTTTAAATTATGATAATTCATTTTTTAAGTGAGAAGTACAAAAATCAACTTTGTGGTATGTTGAAAATTTAAAACACATCATTTATTAACTTTTTGGACACCATCCATCCTTCCGTTAATAAACGCTGCATCATACATCCATCTGTAGGAATAGTTCAAATTTATTTCTCGTTAAGTACTAACGAAGTCTATAGAGGATATATAGTGAACTTTTTTGTAAAAAAATATTTTTTTATGAAAAACTGTTTTAATTAAAAAAAACTTTAATTTTATAAACGAATAATATATCTTTCGGAAAAAAAAATTAAATTAACATTTTAAAGTTTAGAAAACCTAAAAATGTTTAATATATTTAAATAATATGAATCTTATTTGATTTCTCTCTGAAAAAATTCGTTTAGTTTTTTGAACTTTTTTAGAAAAATTCGAAGAAAGACTTTAAAAAAATTTTAAGTTTAAAATGTTAAAAATAATAAAGTTCTTTTTCATTCAAAAAAAGTAAAAAATTAAAATTTTTAAAAGCTTTTGAATATTTTTATTTTTTGGAATAATAAGAAGTAAAAAACAAAAATAAAGTTTAAACAATAAAAAATATTGACCTTTTCAACTAAAGTTTTTAAAAAAGTCAAAATAACTAAACTTTTAGTAAAACTTTTTTATAGAACTAAAACTTAAAAAAAATCACTTTTTTTTCTATTTCTTAAAAATCGTTTACAACATTTTAAAATCTAAAGAAAATTAGAAGAAAAATGTAAATTTATTAACTTTAAAATGTTTTGTTATTTTTTCAAAAAGGTTTTTTTTCGAAAGAAATTA
Source organism: Glebionis coronaria (assembly GCA_025667525.1). NCBI lineage: Eukaryota > Viridiplantae > Streptophyta > Magnoliopsida > Asterales > Asteraceae > Glebionis > Glebionis coronaria. The sequence goes on along the minus strand of JANFOE010000122.1, from coordinate 921,373 downwards.
AATTTTTTTCGAAAAAAGTAATTTTTTTAAATTAAAATTTCTTTTTTTTGATTTTTTAAAAAAATGTTCGCCGTATATCCCCGTATAACAAAAAAGACAAGAATATATTTCTTATAGTGTTTAACGAGAAAACAATTTACACAACCCGTCCAAAGAGATGTAGAGTTCATCGTTCACTAAAGAAAAAATGATCGGTTCCAAAACATTAAAAAAATATATATTTTGATTTTTCAACATACCACGAGAATGAATTTTTCACTTTTTTTAAAGTTGCTTTGAAATCACATTTTAATTCTTTTTTGAGGGAAATGCAAAAATCATCCATGTGTTATCAAAAAATCGAATTACATCATTCGTTAGTTTTTTGTACAACAGTCATCCCTTCGTTAGTGCGCGGGACACAACAAATCCCTCATGGATTAACGGTGCAAATGTTTCTCGTTAACAATTAACAAGGTTTAAAAGAGAGGGTATTAATGTTTTTTTTCTTTTCCAGTGATGTATAGTGAACTTTATCATAACTAGTTTCGAAAAAAAAAATATTTTCTTAAAAAAAAGTTCTATTTCTAGAAAAAAAAGTTTTATTTTCGAAAAAAAAAATTATTTTCGAAAAAAATTTTAAAAAGAAATATTGACTTTTTTTTCGAAAAAAAGTCATACTTCTTTTTTAAAACAAATTATTTAAAAAAAGTTTAATTTAATTTTTCGAAACAAACTTTGTTTAAAACATTAAATTTTTTTCTAGAAAAAAAATATTTTTTACTTTTTTCGAAACAAATTTTTTCAAAAATAAGCTTTTTTTCGAAAATGAAACTTTTAAAAAGAATTTTTTTTTTTTCAAAATAATTTTTTTTTAAGTTTAATTTTTTCAAAACAAACATTTTTTTCAAAAATTAAACTTTTTTTTTCGAAAAAGTAGGTTTTATTCGTTCGAAAAAAAATTAAATTCTTTTTTCAAAAATTTTTGTTTCGAAACAAGTTATTTTTAAAAGAAATTTACTTTTTGTTTTCAAAACAAACTTTTTTCTAAAAAATAAACTTGTTTTTTGAAAAAAAAAATTCCCGAAAAAGATAAAACCTTTTTTTTTCGAAAATAATATTTTTTTCGAAACAAGTTATTTAGAAAATAAAACTTTCTCTTCGAAAAAAAATTTTAAATTCTATTAAAAAATAAAACTTTTTTCCGAAAATAAAACTTTTTTTCGAAAATAACACTATTTTTCGAAAATTAAACTTTTTCCGAAAATAAAACTTTTTTTTTCGAAAATAAAACTTTTTTTTACGAAAATAAAACTTTTTTCCGAAAATAATTTTTTTTTTTGAAAATAATTTTTTTTCGAAAGTAGCTATGATAAGTTTCACTATACATCCTGGAAAATAAAAAAGACAAGAATACCCCTCTTTTAAATCTTTTTAATTTGTAACGAGAAAAACATTTGCACCGTTAATCCAATAAGGATGTATTCAGGGGCGGAGCCACCTTAGTAGTAGTGGGGGGACATGCCCCCAACCAAGATCTTGAAGGTACACAAAACATATAAGAAAAATGGTCAAATTTGTGAGAAAAAGTCCGGTGCCCTCACCCACAAAATCAAAGTGCCCTCGTTGGTTTTTGCTTTCCATCAATTAAAGTGTTCTGTAATTCAAATAAGTTGTAGAGTTAACTGCATTTTTGGTCCTTGTGGTTTAGTCCAGTTTTCACTTTTGGTCAAAAAATTCAAATAGTTTCGATTTTGACCTAAAAGATAAACTATTTCTTCATATTTGATCCATTTTGCGTTGACCGTTAGTTTGACCAATTAAAAAGATGTATAATGACTAAAGTACCCTCGCTTTTACACTAAAAATGACTAAAATACCCCTTTTCATTTATTATTATTATTATTGTTATTCTTTTTAGTAAAAATAAACTTTTTTCTTTTCATTAATATAACATTTTCTTGTTTTGATATTTTACTATCTAATCATATTTTCCTATCTAATCACACTACCATTGTCCTCATTCAGATTCTCTTTCCATTTTTCTATCTAATCACACTACCACCCTTACAAGCACCACAATCACCAAACCCATCACCGAAAATAGCCAGTATCATCACCACCGTCGTCTCTGCCAAAAACCGTCGTTACAACCATCAACATTCGTCACTCCCACCACCGAGACCACTAAAGAGGTTGCAACAACCACTTTAAGAATCACTGAATCTACAACTACAGTTGCCATCACAAACACCACCACCTGGAACCGACATCATTAACCTCAAATCCGCTTTCACTACCACCGTTGTCCTTGTGGGGAGGACTCATGTGATAAACCATTTTTATTATATCAAAAGAAACTTCATCTTTTCAAAAGAAGTGTGTATTTCTACCATGAAATCTCAATAACCATCAGATCTGACCCTATCTTGTTAATGTCCTCCAAATCCGAGGCTTTGGTGGCTTTGGGATTGAGAGGGTGTAGGAGTGTTCGGGGGCAACATATTTAGGTGTAGTGAAGGAGAAGTGGCAGATGGCGGTGGTTAGGGAGGTTGGTGGTGGGTAAGAGTGGTTTGTGGTGTTATCAAGGTTTTGAGGTGGTTGAAGAGATATGATTTGATTATGTAGTGGGATGTGTTGATGTACAGGGAGTAAGATATAGATATGACTTTCTTTTTTTATAAATAGTGAAAATAAGAAAAATGGAAGGAAAAAGAAATAGAGGAATTACAATTAATATAATATAGTGTAAAGACCAAAATACCCTTATAAATAACAGTTAAACAAGTCAAACTAACAGTCAACATAAATTTGGACCAAAAGTTAAGAAATGTTTACTTTTTTTTGGCTAAAATCAAAACTATTTGAGTTTTTGTACCAAAAGTGAAAACTAGACCAAACCATGAGGACCAAAAAAGCAATTAACTCTATGTTGTATTTCCGGTGATCTTTTATTAATAATAATATATGAAGACGAAGATGATGCAATAGGGAATTGTGAGAACTGAGATGTGGGTGAGTCAGTGGGAAAATGGGGCCACTAAATAGAATAATGTATTGTTTATTTTTGTTTTTCAAAAATTAGAAGTGACTATAGAGTAAAAAAGTGGTTTATATCGGTGGTTATTTGTTACTCAAAAATAGAGTTAAGTGCATTTTTGTTCCTCGTGATTTGGTCTCGTTTTCACTTTTGGTCTAAAAATTCAAATAGTTTCGATTTTGACCAAAAATCAAACATTTTCTTCACTTTTGGTCCAAATTTACATTGACATTTAGTTTAACCAGTTAACTAACATAAAATGACATAAACACCCTCAACTTCATTTTTTTTATATTATGAATATTTTTACCACTATTTATTAACCCTTATAATTATTATTATTATTACTACTAAAACACTCCAAACACATAAATAAATAAACAAATTAAATTTTTTATATCTAATACAGTTTTTCAATTTAATTTCCTGTACCATCAAAAATATATTTCCTACGCTAGTATATTCTTGGAATCAAGATCATACGTGATACCACTGTTGGGATTTATGGGTTACACATAGAATAAAACACGCTTGCTTCGCTTTAAAATCTATTTTATTTATGTTTTTATGACAACTACATGCATACTTGTCATAAAGTTTTAATCTTGATCTAGATCTATTAAAATTGGGTAGGTTAAAATTGAACCGGTTAATAATTACTTTTGTTTTTTATTATCCGTCAAAGACCCATGCATCTCACTTTTGTGATACTTTGCACGTCATCAAGTACCTTGCTCGAAAACTTGATGAGGGTCTTTGGTCCTCAATTTGGGGAAGACTCATTCGAGACTTGGATCTTATATGATTTACCGCTTTCATATAGAGTCTGTCTTCTGCTTCTACCCCCTTCTGTCTGTTTTTATGTGCTTATTTGTTTTCCATTATGAATTGCAAAACGTAATAACTCAAGATTCTAGGAATCATAAAAACGGATGGTACTTATATCGAAACTAGCTTTAAAAACTATGTCATATTAATACACCATATTTTCCTTGCGAATCGGCTATGTGTTATTTGTTAAAATCTTGATTTTTTGAACAAATATTAATATTGACATAAGAACTATGAAACTTGGTTTTATTGTATTCTAATTATTTTGCGAAATCATATTGTCACTCGAGTTGGGCTTACATACCGTAATGATGGCTTATAAACTATCTTCTCAACGACGTGATTTGCAAAATTAATTGTTTTACAATACTAAAAAAAATACAACACCGTTTTGTGTCTTTACTAATGATGGGCTTGCTATTGCACTTCGTGCTCTAGTCGAGCTATCTAGGGTTTGAGAAATATTTAATCTTCTCCCGTGTTCCATAGGTGTTTCGACACTTATAGAATAATTATCCCAAGCACTTGCACCTTCGGGTGCATGAAGAGTAGGATATAGGGTTTGATCTCTCTTTAATCTTCTCCCGTGGTAGAACACGCCTAAACTGAAAAGTTAACAAATTGTTTTCTTAACTTGTGATAAGAGAATGAATTGCATGCATGACATTTGTTTTTCTAAAACTTATGTGATACCTATTTGAAATTTTTAAGTCTATGTCATCCAATTTAGAAGCACTTGCAGTTGTTTTTCGTCAACTGGTCAGACCTAGGGCGAATTACATACCCAAGGCGATCTTTGTCACTGGTCAGACCTTTGCCAATAATTGCTGCTTCAAATTGGTACGACTTAAAGTCGAGTTCCCGGTCAGATTCAGAACCCGGGGCATAAAGATGAGATGAAACATACTCATGACTTTATTATGTGTAGAACAAGTTTGTTTGAGATGTTCAAAGGTTCTCGAAAGAGATGAGAGAACATCCCATCCAAACACTCTACGACAAAATAAACTTCATGAATCGTCTCATACAAACTAAGAGTTGCACTTGTAATGCAATTAACGCCCGTCGCTTACCTCTTGCCCCACTTGAATACTAGACGGTCGGACCTCTAATATTAACTGGGAGAGCAAGCAAGGATCTTAGTCTCAACATGATTAATTGGGTAGTTAATTCTTTGAGAATGTAATTATCGAAAATACTAATCGTTGAACTTTTATTTTGTAGATGAATAATCAAAACTCTTGCTTAAACAGCACGGTTGTTAAGTCATTCCTTGAAAAGATGAAATTGACTGAGAATAACTTTGTTGATTGGTATCGTGCTCTTCGGATAGCGCTCGAAACTGATGACTTGGTTAAATACCTTGAGCAACCAATTCCTGATCAACCTGCAATTCTGCCTCATGGTCATGAAGGACCAGAGCAAGACCCGGATTTACATCCAACTTGGGTCAGAAGGTCACGAGAAATCGCTGGCCTTATGCTCATGAATATGTCCCGTGAACTCCAGAAACTTTTGGAGGGTCACGGCGCATGGTCTATGATGGAAGAGTTGAAGACCATGTTCACTGAACAAGCTGATCAAGAACTCCTTGATGTTGCACGTGCCTTTCACGCGTGTAAACATGAGGATGGACACTCTGTGAGCTCCTATGTCTTGAAGATGAAGGGGTTCATAGAGAATTTGGAACGTTTGGGTCACCCCATGTCCTTGAAACTTTCGGTCAGCCTAATTTTAGCCTCACTGAATAAGGACTATGATAGGTTTGTGCAAGACTATAACATGCATGGCCTGGGGAAGACAATACCTGAATTGCATGCCATGCTTAAGTTGCATGAGAAAACGTTGCCAAAGAAGGTTGCACCTGCTACTCCTAATACCATTAATGTTATTAGGGCAGGAAGGGTTCAAAAGCCTAACAAGGCTAAACCGTCTAATGCTGCAAAGGGTAAGAATCGTGGTAAAGGGAAGAAAGTAGCTAACTTTACTCCTAGAGCCAAGATTCCCCCTCCACCAAGAAGAGAGAATCCTGCCAAGGATGCCATTTGTCACCAATGTGGTGAAATTGGTCATTGGAAGAGAAACTGTCCAGAGTATCTCACTGAGTTGTGGAAGAGAAAGAAGTCCTCGCAAGGAGCTAGCACTTCAGGTATCTTCACGATAGAACTCTTTACTTTTCCTAATAAATCTTGGGTTTATGACACTGGTTGTGGTACTCACATCTGTAATACTACTCAGGGTCTAAGGATAAGTAAGAAGCTGAAGCCAGGAGCTTTGAATCTGTACGTGGGCAATGGTCATCGTGTAGCTGTTGAAGCCATTGGTGTTTTTCAATTATTTCTCCCTAGTGGACTGGTTGTTATGTTGAATAATTGTCATTACGCACCTTCTATTTCTAGAGAGATTGTTTCAGTTTCATGTTTGTATAACGATGGATTTGTTAATCGTTTTGAGAATAATGCAAGTATTTCGGTTTCGAAAAATAATATGTTTTATTTTAATGCTATTCCTAGTAATGGTATTTATGAAATTGATATGTGTGATTCTAATGCAAACAATAGTTCTATGTATGCTATGAGCAACAAAAGGGCCAAATCTAATTTGGACTCTACATTGCTATGGCATTGTCGCCTTGGCCACATAATCAAAAAGCGCATTAAACAATTACAATCTGATGGATTGCTCAAGTCAAACGATGATGATTCCTTTGACAAATGTGTTTCATGCTTATCTGGAAAGATGGCACGTAAACCTTAATCACATCAAGTGGAGAGGGCTAAAGATCTACTTGGACTAATCCACACTGATGTATGTGGTCCATTTAGAACCGTGTCAAGACAAGGTGCAAGTTACCTCGTCACTTTCACTGACGACTATAGTCGTTATGGTTATGTTTACTTGCTAAAGCATAAACATGAAGTGTTTGAAACATTTAAGGTGTTTCAAAAGGAAGTAGAAAATCAACTCGGGAAAACCATAAAGGCACTACGTTCTGATAGTGGAGGTGAATTTATGAGTTATGAATTTCTGGAGCATCTTAAGGAACATGGGATAGTTTCCCAAAGAACTCCTCCATATACACCACAACACAATGGTGTGTCTGAGAGGAGAAATAGAACCCTACTTGATATGGTTCGTTCCATGATGGCCCAAACAACTCTTCCTAAATCCTTTTGGGATTATGCTCTTGAGTCTGCTGCTCGCATACTCAATATGGTTCTAACTAAGAAGGTTGAAAAGACTCCATACGAAGTATGGTATGGGCAAGCCCCTAAGCTGTCTTACTTAAAGGTCTGGGGATGTGAGGCTCTTGTTAAGCGTGACACGCTTATCAAACCTGACAAACTAGAGCCCCGATCTGTTAAGTGTATATTTGTAGGTTACCCAAAGGAAACGATGGGTTACTCCTTCTACTACCCACCCGAGAACAAAGTATTTGTTGCTCGTAATGCTGAATTCCTAGAGAGAAATCTTATGAATCAAGAAGCAAGTGGGAGTATAGAGGATCTTGAAGTAATTCAAGATGAAGATATACATCCTTCTGAAAACACTAGCAATCATGAAGAGGATGATCAAGAAATTGATGAACCTATAAGTGATATAGCTCCCATTCGAAAGTCTACGAGGACTAGGCGTGCTCCTGACCGTATGTGTTTATACATTGACGCTGAGGAACATGAGTTAGGGGATCATAATGAACCCACTAACTTCAAAGCTGCATTAGCAGATCCTGAATCTGACAAATGGTTGGATGCTATGAATGTGGAGATGCAATCTATGAAAGACAATGATGTCTGGATCTTAGTAGACCTTCCCCCTAACGCTAGAACTGTTAGTGGCAAGTGGTTGTACAAGAAGAAGACCGACATGGATGGCAATGTACACACCTTTAAAGCTCGATATGTAGCGAGGGGCTTCACTCAAACCTTCGGGGTTGATTATGAAGAGACCTTCTCTCCTGTTGCGGATATCAAAGCTATAAGGATTCTTTTAGCCATAGCTGCGTTCTATGACTATGAGATTTGGCAAATGGATGTTAAAACCGCCTTCCTCAATGGACTGCTTTACGAAGAAGTCTATATGAAGCAACCTGAGGGTTTTGTAGATCCAAAGTATCCAAACCGTGTATGCAAGCTACAAAGATCCATTTATGGACTTAAGCAAGCATCAAGGCAATGGAACAAGAGGTTTGATGATGAAATCAAGAAATTTGGTTTCAGTCAAAATCCTGATGAGCCATGTGTATATATCAAAGCTAGTGGGAGTAGCGTAGTGTTTCTTGTCCTGTATGTTGATGACATATTGTTGATAGGAAAAGACATTCCAATGTTGCAAAGTGTAAAAGCTTACCTTGGAAGGTGTTTTTCCATGAAGGATTTGGGAGATGCTGCGTATATTCTTGGAATCAAGATCATACGTGATAGACCTAGACGGTTAATTGGTTTATGTCAAAGTGCTTACATAGATAAGATTTTGAAGAAGTATAACATGGACAATTCCAAACGTGGCTTTGTTCCCATGCAAACTAAATCAAAATTATCTAAGAATCAAGGAGCATCAACACCTGATGAGGTGAGACGCATGCAGAGAGTTCCTTATGCTTCGGCAATAGGATCAATCATGTATGCTGTTAGATGTACGAGACCTGATGTTGCGTTCTCTCAGAACATGACTAGCCGATTTCAGCAGAATCCTGGCGATTCTCACTGGACTGCTGTTAAGAACATTCTGAGGTATCTTAGGCATACCAAAGACATGTTTCTTGTTTATGGAGGAGGTATGAAAAGAGAGCTCGGGGTTGCTTGCTACACTGATGCTGGATATCTTACAGATGCTGATGACACGAAGTCTCAGACGGGATATGTTTTCATGCTGAACGGAGGTGTTGTAAGCTGGAAAAGCGCAAAGCAGACCATCCATGCAAACTCATCTACGGAGGCTGAGTATATAGCCGCTTCGGAGGCTGCTAAAGAGGCAGTTTGGATTAGGAAGTTTATTTCTGGGCTTGGTGTTGTTCCCACAAATAATGAACCTATGACGATGTATTGTGACAATACCGGAGCCATTACTATAGCTAATGAACCAGGAATCACTAAAGGTGCGAAACATTATCGTTCCAAAGTTCACTACCTCAGAGAAGTGATTGAACTTGGTGATGTTAGTCTGGAGAAAGTTCACACAGACGACAATTTAGCTGACCCCTTCACAAAGGCGTTAGACCTCAAAAGGCATTCCATGTTAACTCATGGAATTGGTTTGCTTCCAGCTAATAGTCTCATGTAATCTGTGTTAATCGAAGTATTTGGATAATTTGGGATTGTAAGACAATTTAATTATTTTCTGATGAATAAAGATATTTGATGTTTGTTATCTTCATATAATTGTTGTTGCCCTATGTTTGTATGTTTAAATCCTTGAATAATTTAATTATTCTAAACATGTCCATTGTCGGTTAAACAATATGGGAATATTGTATACATTAAGACAAATATGAGTGTTGGTAATATACTGGTATATATGGTGGACGGTTTCCAACCAAACTCATATGTTATTCATTGATATGAATATTGGACACCCCGAACTTTCGAATGGTTACTTTTGGATCCGTTGTCATGAGTAAATTCGAATACATAAATGGTGAGGATTAGGTCATCCTTAGACTTGAGATGCAAACAAGTTGTGCATGTGTGGATATCGCTTCTTGATTTTATGTCCAACGCTAGTTCGGAAGATCTAGCTATAACGACTCTAATTGGAAGTGTTGTGAAGCAGCATCCACAGACACTTGGAGTCAATATAGAATTCGTTCCTCCACTCTGATATAGTGCAGTGAAGTACCCTGGATCCCCTCTAGAATTAATTAGGTAATTGTATGGCCGTACCCAAAATATAATCAAGATGATGCTTGTTACAATTTGGACTATCTAAATTAATTTGTAAACGAGGAATTAAAGTTAAACTATATGGAATGAGTTAGGATCCATATCCATGGTTTAACCGGTACATTGTAACGAAGGGATGATTATCAGCAAGCTCAAATAATCGTACACCATTACTAGTCTTTAAGATCTTATTCTTGAAACTATTTAACTCAACATTTTCCGGTTATAATGAAGTGTTGCTAGATGCTTCATTATGGACGCTGTATGTCTAAACTCTCACAAGTGGGAGCTGTTGAGATATGCGATCGTTTAGCCATCGGTAAATGCGTGAGCCTATCGGGGGCACACACTCAATACGGAGAACACACGTTTATTTACGTTTTATTATTTATAATTAAACGTATAATAAAAACTTTACGTTTTATTTAATTAACGGTGGTTTAATTAATTACGGGATTTAATTAATTAAAGGCGAGCGCGTTATTTAAATTTAAGGAAGGAAAACGACTTCTAGAACCTCCCGGTACCCCTTAGGCGACCGAATACCATAGAGGGTCTAGAAGATCCTTTGTTTGTTGATCAAGTAATTAAGTTACTTAATTTAGGTGTTGGGTTGGGCCTAATTAATTTTGTGGAGGTTCAAGGATGTGTATAAATACAATCCCATACCCCTCATAATTTTTTCATCCTCTCCCTCTTGTTTGTTTTGGCCGATCGAATCAAACACCACACCCAAACCCTTACGAACTTTTCCTTTAACCCTAAATTCACTTAAAGTGTAAACCTTTGCAAGATCAACTACCTTAGGGTACTTACTTGTGAAGTTTCTTAGCCTTATACTAAACCTTTGATCCTCGTATCAAAGTTTTGGTCTCTTGTTTGGTTCCCCTTGTGGTTCGTCCAAACCCTAACCCTAATTAGGGTTTCCGGTGAATTTTTCCAAGTATCTTGCTTCTATCTATAAACCGTATCCTTAATCTATCAAATTAGGGTTTTGGATATTAGGGTTTCTAGTTGCAAGATAATCGAAGTGAAGTTACCACTAACATCGTGGTGTGTTCGTTTGACGTGTCGTGTGAGCAATCGCTAGAGGACGGTTACTTTACCGTTGTAGATTCAAGATCAAGATCAATTAATTGATTTATTCAATTAATTAAAAGGTTGGTTTTAATATTGTTTTATTATGTGTTAATCATGAATATTGTACTAGATCCATTCCGCTGCGCACTCGTAGTTAATGGTTTAACTAGTTCTAAATCCCAACAGTAGGTTCTAGTGAATGCCACATATCCCGGTTAATTGGTGAACATATGACCAACTCAACTGGATATAAATGGACGCATGAGCTATCTACTAACACCAGCAATTTAAACTTCAACGGACTGAGAACGTAGTTTTTGACAAGATGTTGCTTCGTGTAATCTTCCTTGAATAGCTGATCTTAATGGTACTTTAAATAACTCGTGATGTTAACTATTAGAAACTCCATGTTTCTATATAATCTGCTTGCAGGCAAATACTCAAAGTAAAAAAAAAACGTATAATAGCATAACAAGTAATCAACGATTGCTTACTGTTTCTTCTAGACGATTAATTCCATCTGATGCGCCTCTGCACAAGTGCCCGCAAGAAGAGCAGTGATCAAATCCCAAAAAAAGAAAGATTGACTGAACTTTTCTGATCATTTCACATACCATATAATGCTCACGAAAGCACAATCAGTTCTTCACAATTTCTAAAAACGCAAGAAGCAAAGCTACTAAAAAAAACTCTGAAAAGCCCAAACGCAAAACCTGCGTCAAACAACGTAGGCTTTATTCATCATTGAACCTCGGTTCATTTCATTTCGGTTCTAAAAAGAAATCGAAATGTGAATTAATAAATGGGTAAAAGCTATAAAATACCATCTTACTTATTGATTTATGCCGACTTTAAACATTTACTATTTAATCTCGTGACTTTACCATTCTACTTTCAAAATCGTTTTGAAGTTACCAATTTGGTAACTTGTTACCGACAGCGTGGCACGGTAATTTCCACGTCATTATTTTATTACGTTTAATATGGCCACGTCTGATTTCCCTTTTTTGGTAAAAGCTATACAATACCATCGTACTTATTAAAATGTGCCGACTTTAAACACTTACTAATTAATATCGTGACTTTACCATTCTACTTTCAAATTTGTTCCGACTGCACCAATATAAGCCTGAAATGACTATATTACCCTTTTAAATGACTAATATACCCTTTGTATTAGCCATATCTGAAACAACAATATGCTGAATATTTCAAGTTTAATTAAAAAATATGGCTTAGATGGTTAAAATACTGGTTGCTAACAAAAAACCATAAGATTAAGGGGTGCAATCGTATCTTTGTGATTTTATTGAACTTAACAAATGAAATTAAAACGAGTGTTCTCAGTACTTGACGAATTACACAAGTCTAAAATGGTGAAAAGTTAAGATTGTTGAAAAAGATGAGGAATCATTAGTGCAACCAAAGTAATTAGACCAGTATAAAAAATTAAATTAATTAGACATGTGTCATTATTTAAAATAATAAAAAATAAAATTAATGACATGGAAATGTATCCGGTCATATTGGTAACATTATTATAAAACAAACAAGTACGTTGGTAAAGTCACGAGATTAAATAGTAAATGTTTAAAATCGACACAAATTAATAAGTAAGATGGTATTTTATAGCTTAAATTAATTAGACATGTGTCATTATTTAAAATAATAAAAAATAAATTAATGACACGGAAATGTATCCGGTCATATTGGTAACATTATTACAAAACAAACAAGTACGTTGGTAAAGTCACGAGATTAAATAGTAAATGTTTAAAGTCAGCACAAATCAATAAGTAAGATAGTATTTTATAGCTTTTACCCTTAATAAATACTAAAAAATAAAAAAAAAAGGTTTAAGACATTTAATAGGTACGTACTTTTTCATATATATCCATATCATACATGTACTTATAAAATTGCCAAGATTATACTTGAACTTCCGGTTTACCTGTTAATATGGTAGCTCAAACTTTTTTTTACCTATTTTACCCATCAGCCCAATGCCAAAATTTGCATCGTTAGTCCTTTAACTAACGATCGTTTTTGTTTTAAAAAAAAGTTTTAACTTATAAAAAAATTATAATTTTTCCAAACATATTTAAGATATAAAAAATTGTGTTAAAAAAATTACGAAGTTACAAAAACCTTTTTTAACTTTTAAAACAAATTCAAATTGTTTTAAATCTTGTTTCATTTTTTTTTAAATTTATATTTTCAGAAAAAATAATTGTTTTTAAATATTTTTTAAAAGTTAAAAATAACTAAATAATTTTTTTCCAGAAAAATTTTAAATTTTTTAATTTTTTTTTGGTATTTTCGGAAATAAATAAACTTTTTTAGAAGTAAACTGAAATAAGAGAAAAACGTAAATTTTTAATTTAAAATTATGTTTTTTTATAAAAAAAATCATTAAAGGGATAATTTAAAATGTTTTAAAAAATTTTGAAATGTTTTAAAATGTTCTAAAATTATTAATTTAGGAAAGTACAAATATGTTTTTAAATAATTTAAATTTTTTAGAAGAAAATCATGTGAGTTATTACTTATTTATAACTTTTAAAAAAAATAGAAAAAAATAAACTTTTTTTTCAAATATATTTGGAAAAACTATAATTTTTTTAAGTTAAATATTTTTTTCTGAATAAACGATCATTAGTTCAAGGACTAACGATGCAAAATTTGGCATTGGACTGAAGGGTAAAATAGGTAGAAAAAGGTTTGAGGTACCATATTAACAGGTAAATCGGAAGTTCAAGTATTATCTTAGCAATTTTATAAGTAAATGTATGATATGAATATATTTGAGAAAGTACGTATCTATTAAATGACTTAAACCCAAAAAAATAATAGAAGAAATAAAAAATTTACTTGTGTTTGGATGAGTCACTCCTATTTTCAGAATCTGGGCATTTCTTATTTCACATGGGCTGACCAAGTAAGAGCCCATAAGTTCTATAAGTTTCTCAAATAAGCTCAAAATGGCCCAGTCCAGTAGTCCACTTCTTTATTTAATAAAGTCATTGGTATCTCGTTAAGAGTTTATTTAAAGCCAAAAATTAGTACTTAGTTATAAAGAACCGAAGCGAAAATTAGTACTTACAATTTTCTCGAACCGAAGACCCTTTTTTTTTTTTTTTTTTTTTTCATCTCCAAAAATTACTAAATTTGCATTTAATTAGAAATAATCACGGAGTATCGGTTAGAAAGTCTTTCTTTCTATCATACTGTAGAAAATAATCTCCAACGATGCTACAACAATGAGATAGAAGTGTCACTAAGGTCAGGTTGACCCGACTAGAGACCAACTAGAACATGAAAAAGCTTATAGGATCGAGTTTAATCGGTTCAAAAAACTTATCGTGTTAGTTTGATCCGGACTGATAACTCAAACACCACTTTGACAAGGTACTTATTATTCTTCATTCTCCTGGTATTCTACCTTCGAAATAAATATTTACCGTCTCTAAATAAATGTTTATGTTGGACTTTCGAAGTCAAATCGTTTTTAAATTTAAATTTAAATTATTTTAGTTATGTTATATAATACTTAATACAAGTTATATGAATGGATTGAATTTTTAAGTGTTTTATTATTATTATAATTTTTATCGAGTATTATATAACATAAACAAAATAATTTAAAGCCAAATTTTAAAAAAAAAAGAATAACAATAAAAGTCAAAAATTGACATTTATTGAAGGACGAAAGGAGTATATGGTCTACAAGACATCCGTCACATAATTATTGTCTATTTTTTATTTTTTGAAGTTTTATTTACTAACTTTAACCATTAATATTTTTTGTTTGTGTTATTTAGTATTTGATTTATAATATATGAATTTATTGAGTTTTAAATATATTTTTTTTTATTTTATAATTTTTATTAGATATTATACTACACAAATAAAATTATTTTTATATTTTTAAAATTAAAAAAAATGTAAAAACTTAAACATTAACAATAATTATAAAACGAAGGTAGTATTATTTTCACATCATGTTACTAACGAGTAATATATATGAGTTTTTTAATTATACAAACTAATATTTTAATGGAAATCAAGGGACTAATTTTAGCCATCCATTAGTTGAGATCAGATTTTAAGTTGCAAATAACCAAAACTATTCAGGGGAAAAAACGGAGGGACTAAACTGCAAATATTATATTTTCTTATTTATATCTACATATATATATATATATATATATATATAGATTTATGTTCATATGATCACCACTTAAAAATGAGTTACAATAAGCACCTATCTGAGAGTGACATGTGGCACTTTTAATTAACATGCAAATATTAACAATTAGAATTAAACTAAATTACTGTAAATAATAAAAGGGCATTGTTGTAATTTTCACTTATCCCATACATTAAAAAACCTACACATACGTTTTGTCATCTCTCATAAAAACGGCCTCCACCCTTATTTATCTCTCACCCAATCCACCTTCTTCTCCAAAACCTTCATGTTTCAAAAAATTTTAATCCAAACTAACTCGTATCTATTCTCCCAAGAACATACTCGGTGACCCTTTATTGTTTGTACATGCTTTTTGACGTTAGACATTTCAAGATCTACGCACGACCTAATCATCTTAGTCATTTAAAAAAATGTAGCATGCGGAAACCATGCTCTTTTCTAGATCTGTAACTAGATTCAACCATGGCTTGACTCGTGAGGAATCGAAATATAACAACCACGGATCAGCATGAAGACGACGATGTATCAATTTAATGTCAAAGACCAGTATCATGAAGCGCGTGTGTTGCTTTTGGCCGTCTCGGTTTCATTTTGTCATGTTCAAAATCATGATATTCTGTTTCATCACCATCGGTTCGGAAATCTATAACCTCACTAGCCACAACGACCACATCCTTTTACGTATTCACGCTTACCAATGACCCACAAGTCCGATTCACCTTTATCTCTTTGTCCTTGTACGATATTGAGTTGGGTTGTTTCAAGTTCAAGGGATGAAAATAAGTGAAACATATCTTTTCTTAATATTGCAGTGTAGCATTCTTCGTATCAGGTGATGAGCCTTCTATTAGAATGATCAATTGGATTTTTTAGCATCAACTTATTTGGTTTTTATCTATTAGTTTATCAACCAAATGTGAATAATAAAAACATGATTATCATTTCTTTTTTTTTTGAACGAGTGATTATCATTTCATTTAGTTAATGTTCTCGTTATTTGTGAATAGTTTGTATTATTCTTTGTGTTTGTGTTCTATTAAAAAAGATTAAAAGAATATATGCTTTTTGGTAAGGCTTTTGATTAGGGATGGCAACGGGTCGGGTTTGGGTCGGGTTTTAGAGAGCTCATACCCATACCCGTTTAAAAAATCCAAACCCGCATCCGCCCCAATATCCGACGGGTACCCGATTAATATTATCCATCGTGTTTTCGGATTTTACCCGCGGGTATTGGGTATCCACAATTATATTTTGTTGGACATAATTGTGCGTATAAAGGTAAGAAAAACCAATGAAAAATGATCAAAATACTCTAAGATATTTTATAAGTTTTTAGAAGATAAAAAATACTAATCGATTATCATATCATGCGATTTAATGGATCGAATAAATCATTATTTTTATTTTAAAAGTAACGAGATAGCAAACATCTTAATGCATACAAAATGTAAGAAATATGAGCATTTTGTTTATTTAACAATCTTCGTATACTATTTCGCACAAGTTTAAAACTTATATAAAATAGCCATAAAAACGGGTACTAATTTTGGTAAACGGGTATATATACGGGTAAACGGGGCGGATATTAATAGAACCTGAACCGGAACCCGTACCCGCGAAAAATAGAACATTCCAACCCGAACCCGCATCCAAACCCACCAATCCGACTCCGAACTCGACCCAATCGGTTCGGGTTTCGGTTTTCCCCATCGGTTTCGAGTAGTTTTGCCATCCTTACTTTTGATCTAATTTATTTTTTTGAAGTTACAATGTTTATCTTTCTTGTTTAGAAACTAAATTGACGAAATATATTTTGTTTTTTTATAAGTGAAAGACGTTGATGATGTTTGGTATATATGAGTTTTTTTATTATTATATCATACATATGTGTCTTATCAATGTTTCAATGTATAAAAAATGTGTCGTTGTAAACAAATTAAGAAAATCAATGTATCGGCAATATTGTGTCACCGGTATAAAAAAGTAATGTGTCTCTAAATGTGTCCAAAAAAATGAAAAAATGTAACTAATAATGTATCACAAAGTAAAAAACAAGTAGTAAAAAGAAATATGTCACAAAAAAAATGTGTCACTAAACAAAAAAAAGAATGTATCACAAAATAAATAAAAACATGTTCATAGACGTATATGAAAAATGAAATAAAATAATATGATGTATCAAAATTAATGTAAATATTTTTAATGAAACATAAAAAAGGCAAATGTACCCGTGTAAATGAACTTGCCAAATTCACAAGTGGTACTTTAAATCATGATAGACTAAAATACCCTTGTAAGTTCATTTAACTACTAAATTAGTATTTCAGAAAGTCAGCTCATTAAATGTCAAATGCCATCTAAATTTTTTGATCCAGTGGTCCATAAATGTGCCTATTATATCACATTTTAAGAATGTACACCATAATAACACTCCCCTATATATATATATATATATATATATATATATATATATATATATATATATATATATATAGAGTTAGGATCAAATGAGAAGAATAGTTAAAATAAGAAGGATAAGAAGAGATATAAACCAATTATTTTTAATTTGTATTTAAGGGTATTTTAGTCAAAACAAAACTACCTCCTTTTTTTCTCTCTTTATCTAGCTTACGTTCCTGATTTTTTTTCCTAACTGTTCGTCATCTTCTTTTTAATATAGTGAACATTTTCTTTTGTTCTTAATGTATTCGACATCTGCATCCCGATATGATTACGTATACAATATATAATTACTTTATTTTATAGATGCATCATGCATCATCATAAATGTGTATTACTTACCGTTGTTAATTACAGTAGTTATGATTTTTAATAGATGTATTCACATTTAATGCATGTATATGTAAAAGCAAAAGTGGCTTTAACCTCCCAGCACTTTTTATTCAAATAAGATGTATGATGACATGATGCATCTCTACTCCAAAAAATTACATACATAAAATAGACGATGCATATATTAATTTCTTTAAGAACTGGGTTTCTATAAACTTTTAGAAATGAAAAGAATATGCATGTATATAGAGGCATTCAAATTTTGGCAGGTAAATTACTTTCGATGCATATGTCGGCTTTATGAAATTTGTTCGGAAAAAGGACAACCAAAAATAGATGCATTCAAGTTCGTTGCTACTACGTATAAGACTATAGCTAACAAAGATGCACCATGTGGTGTTCTGATAAAAAAAATTTTGTTAATCTTTTGTTAATCCTACTTTCTAAAGATGCATATGGAATTATTAAAATGATGATTCTTTTGTACATGCATCTAGTAAAGATCAACACATCTAACTATATCCCGATCTAGATATCAAAAGCTAGTTAAGCTTTTGATGTAAGTTACTAGTACTTATATCAAGATTTAAAATGGATTGGTGTTAATGAACTTAAAAAAATGCGCCATTGATGATGGAATAAAAATAAGATGCATGATGGAAAAAAACAAGATGCAGAAACATATTTCGATTATAAGAACATAAGATGCATGGTGGACAAGAAAAACGAGATGTTAAATGCACGAGTAAAATGTTACTTTACCATGCATCTATGTAATACTACGTAGATGATTAAACTTCATCAATTAGATGCATTAACTATGTGACCATTAAAATTTATCGAGTTCGCGTATGTGTTTTAAAGTATATGGAAATGAGAATTTAAAGGGGATTTGTTAATTTTACAGATTTAACCTTTGTGCATTTGAAAATATACAGAATGTATTGTTTTTAATTACCATTTTGCCATAATTAATCATAACCATTGATGCAAAATCTAAGGGATGTAATTACTTCTTATTCTTCTTATTATAACAAATATTCTTACTGGATCTCTACTCTATATATATATATATATATATATATATATATATATATATATATATATATATATATATATATATATATATATATATATATATATATATATGAGTTAAAATAAAAAGACTTTTTTTAGAAGGATAAGAAGGATTTTCAGCCATTGATTTAAAATCAATGGATAAGATCTATCCATATTTCTAACTAACTAACTAACTAACCATCTAAACATGATTTTAAAAAAGTTTTTTAAAAATTCTGAAAAAATTCCAGATTCTCAGATTTGTTGGTGCATAAAAAAGTTGTGAAATTTTTTTTTTAATTTTGAGTTTTTTACATTCTTCTGATGCACAAAAAAACGAAATCTTATGCACAAAACGGTGAAATTTGGTGTACAATTTTTTTTCATGCACAAAATTTTCAAGTTGTTATAGTTTGATGCAGAATCAAATTTTAAAGCAAAAAGTCAAAAGAAGTTAGGCCTAAAAATGAAGTTTTGATGCACAAAAAAAAAGGAAAAACGTAAAAGACTACGTTTTTGTGTATCAAAATTTCGTTTTTGTGCATTAAAAAACGTAAAAAACATCAAATTAAAAAAACTTTTTTTACAAAAGTTTTTCGCACCAACATATCCGATCTACTGGAATTTTTTTAGAATTTTTGAAGAAATTTTTAAAAATCATGTTTATATGGTTAGTTAATTAGTTAGTTACTTAGTTAGATTGTGGTTCAATCCCATCCATCGATTTTAAATTAATGACTGAAAATCTTTCTTATCCTTCTCAACAAAAAAAGTTTTTTTTATTTGATCTATCTTCTATTTGGATATATATAAAGTATATCTAGATATATCTTTTTAACTTTTTTTAATATCATTTTATATCCATATATAAGGGCTAATTTAATAATTATAATTAGATATATATAAAGTATATATAGATATATACAAAATATATCTGGATATATAAAAAGTATATCTAGATATATATAAAGTATATCTGGATATATATAAAGTATATCTAGATATACATTTTAAATTTTTTTAATGTCACTTTATATCCAGATATAGAGTTAATTAAATAATTATGATCAGATATATATAAAGTATATTTAGATATATATAAAGTATATCTTGATATATAAAAAGTATATATAGATATAATAAAGTCTATCTAATACCTTTTTAACATTTTTAATTTCACTTTATATCTAGATGAAAAAATTTCACGTTTGGTCCCTATCGTTTACACCAAATATCAAGTTTGGTCCCTATCTCAAACTAAGTGCACAGATCGTCCCTATCGTTTACACTTTGGATCAAAATGGTCCCTATTTCGGATGGACGTTAGATTTGATCGTTAAGTGGTAGAAAGAGAAGGGTATTTTGGTCTTTTACTTATTTCTTTTATTTATTTATTTCATTCTTATCTCTCTATCTCTGTCTCACGCCTTTCTTTCTCTTTCTAACCTTAAATGCAGAAAAAACATATAAATCCATCTCTCTCTATCCAAACCCAGATCTAGTATCACATACAAAACCCAGATCTCTCTCTCACATGTCTCGATCTCTCTCTCTCAGTTTTTTTTATTAATTCCGGCAGCCTAAAACATCTCAAGAATTAACTCTCCATATTTATCCAACCCAAAACCGAAGTTAATTATAAATCGAGTTGCTCATTCCAAACCGCTTCTCTGATCATTCCAAAAACAAATCGGTTTTAAGTAAAATCCTAAACACCCTTTGATTATTTGATAGCTTACGGACCAAATTGATTATTTGATAGCTTATGGGCCACTCGGCAATGTTATGTTCATATGCATAGTGACTTTAAAAGTCAATGGCAAACACCCGCTTAGTTGACGCACATTATGTTGAATCTGTGTTGCTGCACAGGCAAATGGGCATCGTGTGATGACAGTATCACCTCGTTATGATCAATACAAAGATGCTTGGGATACCGAAGTTGAGGTAATACTATTTACTACTCGTATTGTTGGAATGATCAGCCTAAAACATGTCTCGGTCTCTCTCTCTCATTTTTTTTATTAATTCCGAATTGATTTTCTTAATAGGAAGTAAGAACCATTTGCCTTCTTCGAATGCTCTAATATCGGGACTTGTAAGATCCGAGTGCCACCCCCATCCAAGCTGCAACTCCGAACCAAGCTGCTGTTGCTGAATCTAGATCTGAGTTGAAAAACATCTTTAACATGGAATTAAAAAATACCAAACGAGAGTGAAACACCAAACGAGATCCCAAATCAATCTTGTCATTGGAGATCCCAAATCATGTAAAACTACTTCTTTCTTTTCTTCCATTTGAGAAAAGAAATGTTGACTATGATCTTGCAAGATTTCGAAATATCTAAAGATGAGCTATCAAAATCATCATTCGGATCATCACAGCTATCAGAAGGAACATAATCCAAATCTGTAGATTTAGTCAAAAGTTGACCCACTTCCACCGCTTCACCAGGTTCGATAGAAAAGGAGGTTGATTTGCGTTTATTTTTAGAAGAAGATGAATCCTCCATAACAACTTGATAAACGATCGATGAAATTAAAGAAAAGAAAGATAATGGATGAAACCCTAATCGGTGATGATCTTGATCAATTAATGAAATTAAGATGCGAGATAATCAGATAGAAGCAATCTTTTTTGCTTATTATTAGATAAAATCTTTTCTTGAATCAATCCAAGAAGAAGAAGATGATGATTCTTTTGTGGTGATTTATTTTGTGGTTTTTTGATTGAATCAGGAGGAGGAGAGAGATATGATTGTGAAAGTTGGTGATTGATTGAAAGTGGGAGACGATTTGATGAAGACAAATATAGGGACTATTAAGTTTTTATTTAATTAAAATGAAAAGACAAAAATACCCCTCTATTTCCAAAAGTTAACAGTCAAAATTAACACCCATCCAAGATAGGGACTATTCTTGATCCAAAGTGTAAACGATAGGGACGATCTGTGCACTTAGTTTGAGATAGGGACCAGACTTGATGTTTGGTGTAAACGATAGGGACCAAACATGAAATTTTTTCTATCTAGATATAAGGGTCAATATAATAATTATGATCAGATAATATTTCGGTGGTAACTGTGTATTTTTTATTTTTATTTTGCCGCTCGAAAATTATTCTTTTTTTTCGCTCGAAAAAAAAAATTTACGCTCGAAAAAAAAAAAAATTTGCCAATTATTTTTTTTTCGCTCGATTTAAAATGAATTTTGCCGTTTATAAAAAAAAATAAAAAACATATAATAAGGTTTTCTTAATTAAATCTTATATTAATTCTAGTCAGTGAATGAAAGGTAAATAAATAATCTCTACTACTTATAATAGGTGTATAATTTTCTCTTCATTACTAAAAAAAGCAAGTTTTCTCAACACTTCCTTAATTGTATCTCTACTCCTTACTCCTTAAAGAAACCGCTTAGAATAAGTCAACCTCAGAAACCACCTAGCTGTAAACCATCCGGAGTATATCGATACAAAAACCCTAATCATACAAAAACACACAGCAACCATTCAGCCGCTTTTTCTCTCTCTCTAAAAATCACAGCCACCACCACAACCACCAGATCATCCATTGCTATCATCTTCACCATTAGCTATGCTTGAATGATGTTTCTAGTTGATGGTTTGAGCCTCAGACGTCGTTGTCTCGCTACCGAAACATAAAGCTCCGCCGCACCAGCTCACAATCACAACCACCATTTCTTGTTCTAAGGTATATTTTATTTTTTAATACATTTATTAATAATATTAAAAAGTTTTGATTATTTTTATAGATTTGTGGATTAAAATTGTAGATCTAGGCTTTTACTATGGTTCACCGTCGCTTGTTTTGCCTGCTGCAATTTTGATTCGCCAATGTTGAGAGTTGAAACGCGTATTTCTTTTAATGTGATAAACTCATTCCAAAAATAAAAGCGTTCAAATTCAAAATCACATATACAAAACTTCTTTGATACCCTTCTTATTCACGAACATATTAATTCCATGTAATATTTGGTTTTTATGATTCTAAAATCACATTTGGAGATCCTCCAGCTTTGGAACTTCTAAAGGCATGCCCATCTGGTAAAAAGGATTTGTATTACTGCTTTATTAATGATTCTTGACTGATTTGGTTTTGAAAGAATGTTTTAATTATTAGGTTCCTAATGGATTGTTTGGAACATGTTTTTTGATTGGTCATATATTTACTTTATTCCAGTATGGATACTTATCAGTTTTAATTCACTTTTATAGTTATTTTAAGGCCGCATGGAAGATGTTCGATAAAATGTTTAAGAGCGAGGAAA
The DNA here is from genome assembly GCA_025667525.1 of Glebionis coronaria. Taxonomy (NCBI): domain Eukaryota; kingdom Viridiplantae; phylum Streptophyta; class Magnoliopsida; order Asterales; family Asteraceae; genus Glebionis; species Glebionis coronaria. The sequence continues at coordinate 898,206 of JANFOE010000122.1, read as the reverse complement.
ACATGGAAGGTAAGAATCTTAGCTATCACTTAGTACAATAGATGATGTGCGCGAGCAGCCGAGCAGGTAAATAAAAGATGTAAATTCACGTTCATGAAAGATAAACTGGAGTCAGTTGATTGAAAGTTACCATTTAAAGGATCTAACTAAAGTCTTTGATTTGCAGACAAGACCAACACTTCCTACCTTAGAGCGTCTTGTTCATTCTAATGATGAGGAAGTGTGTTCATTCTAATGATGAGGAAGTGTTGACTGATGCATTTTGGGCGCTCTCTTATTTGTATGATGGTACAAACGACAAAATTCAAGTTGTGATTGAGGCTGGTGTCTACCGACGTCTTGTTGAGCTCCTTTTGTAAGTTGTGATTTATTGTAATTATTGTTATTGTGCGATACTGCCTTGTCAATAACTGATTCATATTTGATACTTCCAGTCACCACTCACCCGTCTCCCTCAGTACTCATTCCTGCACTTCGAACAGTTGGGAACATTGTGACTGGTGATGATCATCAGACTCAGGTATAAATGTTTGGTTTTGCGTCTGACTTCATGTATAACCCTATGATATGAGATAAAAAAAGCACGTATTGGATTAACAAATTATATAGTTGTGAAGCTTATTGGAGAAATGTCCATTAAACTCGCATAATGCTAAGGGTATGGATAATTGCTCACAATATATAAATACAACGTTACAAACATTGCATACACTCGATGGCTTGCATATCAGACTCATCTTTCTCGGTGATTTTTGGGTGTTTAGACATCTGGTTATGCCTTGATTTGTCCAGCAAATTATTGAACCAAATTAAATAACGGTATATAGTAGGTTTCATGGCGTATGTTTAAACAACCAGTTAGTGGTTAGCCAGATGATATGATATTAAACCAACCTTGAATGTATCATAGACAAATATAAACAATTACTTTCAGTTTCGACTCAAAATATTTCTTGTCGGGTTCAGTAATTGTCAGCCACAACCAACTTCATTCTATTGAAGGTAAACATCCATCTTATTAAATCAAACATTTATATGTTCTGTTGGCTAATACTGTTTGGCCATAGGTGGCAATTTTAGCCTGTTCACTTTCAACCCTGGTAAAAAAAATTAGCTAAAAAAGGTATCGGATCATGGAGTTCTTTGTAAGTGGAACTTGTTTTCTTTAGCTTAGTTTTGCTTACATTTTATGGGTATATGGATTTTCGTTGTTCAAGTGTTTTTTTGTTGATAAACCAACCGCTCAATATTTAAGTGTTCAGAAATTATGACCTTTATTATTATATACATAGATAAATCTATTTTCTTTGAAAAGGACTAGCCATAGTAACTCCATGTTTTACGAGTCCGTTAGATCATAAACATAATGAGTGGGAATTATGTGCTTTGAAATGGATATATGATTTTTCTTAGCATGCCATTTTAAGTAAACCATTATATCTAACTAGACCTGTTTACCCATCCATTGCTTCTATATTGGACACAAATGACCTTTTTATTTATCCATTATATTGGACAAAGGGAAACAGAATTCGATGGCGGTCTGTAATGACGAATTGCTGACAAATTATATACTGAAAGTTTATGATATTGAGGATAAACGATGGTGTATCAGGATATTGCTTCTTGTGACACCACGACTTTAAAAAAACTTGGTTGGTCCAGTTTATAACATATGTATGTATGCACTTTATAATTATTCATTAAGAATCTCAATGTTTTTGTCCTAATTATGCTGTATATTCAATGAACACCATTTATGTTCACCTAGCAATTTAGTTCAATCCATATGTAAAGAATTGTGTAAACCATATACAAAACAGTATACACTATATTCCATCAAATTTAACGTTATTTGATTATGTTTTTAAAATTTATTTATGTTGTTATTTACAGATTTCGTTATGTTATTCTTCACAGAAGCTCACCATCATCAGGTTCTTATCACCTTATTCCAGTTTAAATAGTTCTGAAGTTTCCATTACCACCTTATTTATTTATGAGTGGGCCGATTCTGGGTTCATCTTAGACAAGTCAATTCATAAAATATAGTTTTATGAAAAGAGGATTTGGACAACTGTCGACCTGTTTCCCTTTTGCTATATTTCTACTCGACAAATAACAGACAATCGAAAATCGAGACCTCTAATAATTTCAAGTATTAAAGCATCTACATAACTTATATTTTCTATGTTTTGTTTAATAGTTGTATTGGGTTGAATATTCCAAAGAATGAAAAGAAGAGGAGTGAAAGACACATGAAAATGACAACAATTTGAAGAAGTATTTCAAGGTTTAGATCTGCTTAGTATTAGGAGCTTGCTGTGAGAAACATAATAAACTCAATCCCTCATTCCTATTACCTAAACTCTGACATGCAGATGAGACGAACTTGTAGGTCTATGTCACCACATAGAATTTTGTTTTGCTATCTTTATTTGGAAATTGTTTTGTTTAGAAAAAATCACTTATGTATCTTTTATGTGATATAAGCCCGGAAGAATGTGCGGCGATAGTATGGAAATCAGAAAACGAGAGCAAAGAGCAGCTCGCAATTAACAAGATAATTCGGCACAGTAAGTAATTTTCATAATGAACAATACTTTTGAAGAATGAATACAGAACTGAAACACTTAACCGTGAATATCTCGATGAAACAATGAACGTACTTCACTGTAGATATTATCATGAATATCCAGTTTTAGAATTACTTAGGATACAGTAGGCAGCAAACCTACAGATACTGAGGAAGAACTTCATTGGATGGCTCAAGAAGTACATGGCTACTGTGATGCTCCTTTTAGTTTAAAATGCCTGGGCCAACTAACATGCTTCAACCAGATAGCATATAAGGTATGTTGACTGATATTTGAGCCTTTTATTCATGAGTAAACAAGACGTGTGTAAACACATCAGCTAACAGGTGAAGCACTATATTATCATGGATTATGGAATGTTATAGAATGATTATTTCATAACCGCGACTTGACATAATAATCAGTTTTCGCCAAACAGATACTTTTACTTTTGATACATGCTGTAAAGAAACGGTATTGATTAAGAATTACCGAAACTATATTTTAATTGTAGGCATTGAGATCAATGTAATTGGCTACGTGAAAGAATCGAGACTCCAACAAAGACAGCATATAACATTCAATGGTGTAAGGCTATACTAGACTGGCTCCTTTCGAGTACATAGTTCGAGAATTTCTTGGCCACGAAATGGACTGCTGCTAAACGGTTCGGGCTGGAAGGTGGCGAGACTTTAATCCCTGGAATGAAAGAGATGTTTGACCAGTCTGCAGATCTCGGTGTTGAAAGCATTATGATCGGTATATTGTAGAAAGAAAAAATTCAGATACCTATGGTTTGTAAAATCTGCCATGATCTTTCACTACATTTTTTTTCTGTCACCGATGAAAGTAAACGCTTTTTTTCTTTGAATTATAATTCGAAAAATGGACTATGTCATGGCACAAGGCTGATGTGAAAACGCTTTAGCCCAATGTCATCGATGATGAGATCCATGGGTGACAACATGCTGGAGTTTGAGTGATTTGCCAAAAATTCCTTTGAGAAATACATGTTCCCTTTAAAACAAAAGAGAATATTATTTCTTGTTCGCCTTAGCGTTGAGATGACTATCAATAAAGCTCAAAACCAAGAAATTTCAAATGTTGGTGTCTATTTTTCAGACTTTATTATCTCGCAAGGGCAACTTTATGCTATGTCGTCTAGAGGCATATCTTGGTCAAATACCAAGGTATTAGTGAAACCAGACAAAGAGTTTGGTGAAGGAGTCTACACGTCAAATCACATGTACCAAAAACTTTTACACGAAGAATAACGTCGTTGTATGATTTTATCTCATAAATGATTGAATATTTCACTTTTAGTTTTACTAAATGTTGTTTGATACATGTCTATTTTAGTTTTTTTATCTAAAAGTTAGAATTATCTCATGTTATGACACTTTCTTTTACGATTTGATCATACCACGATATAGTGTATCGTTAATTATATGTCGATAAGTAATGCCGCTGCTATGCGCGGGTAATCTCCTAGTCAAAATAAGTTCGTTAGTTTTTTAGAAAAAAAAGTATACAAAATAACTTTTGAGCATATGAGTTGTTATATTAACACAAAGCAAAAATAGGCAAGTGATGAGGATGACATCAAATCAAATCATGGTAAATTTTACAGAAACATTTTGTCAGCATCATATATATACAGAATATGGTCATAGATCACGTGAGGATACATAAGCCTTTGATAGAAACTGGACCCCTTTGCCTATAAAGACAAGAAATATACATTTTCCTTCACACTCGAAATCTGTTCTTTTTTTTCACTTTTTCTTCACCAGGTGATGGTGGTGCCCAGGGTTTGCCTTGGCTCACTACTCTCAATTTGTGTTCAAGCATTTTGCGTCGTGATCATCAATCAATACAAAATTGCGTTATGAAAATAATTTTTATTTTTTATATAAAGTGGAATAACATGTGAAATTCGGTTATATTTTTTAATATTCAAGCATTTTTTTTACTTACCACTCCTCACAATGATGTCATACGTTTTCTGCTTCAATAGCGCTAGTGTAAAGAGCCATGTTTTGAAATCCGGATAGATTCGCACAGTTTATTTATATTCCGTTGAAAAAACAGGTTATATTATAGAAAATATTTCAAAAATAGTCTCTATCGTTTGCACTGATAATCAAGTCTCGTCTTTATTTCAAAATAAGTGTATCAGTTGTCCCTATCGTTTACAACTTGGATAAAAAATGGTCCCTATCTTAGATAGGAGTTAGTTTTCTCTGTTAAATGATATGAAGGGAAGGGGTATTTTAGACATTTATTTGTTTTTTCTGCATATATACACTCATTTTTTTTACTCTCTCTCTCTCTGAGCGGCGTCGCTGGATGAGATGTATGATGTTGTTAGAGTTATGTTTGATGTTCGATTAATGAATAATTGGGGTGTTTGTTGTCACGGCTGAGAGGCGTTGATGAATAAAGAAGAAAGGTGTGTTTGTATCTGCTTCGAAGAAGGTAATATGGATGTGGTAACGGTGATGTTAAAAAGAAGCTGATAAAGTTTTGAAGCCCATCCGGTGAAATGGGCCGAGGCCTGAATCAATCACCAGTAGTCAAAGATTGACATGATTTTTGGATTGTTGTTGAAATAAATCAGAGTCTGAGGTTTGGGTTAACTCCCTATAGCTGTGAAATCCCCTGGTCACCGATCCCTTTGATTCATCTTATCTTGTCGCCACATGGTTTGTGTGGTTGTTGCATATGGTATCTATGGAAGTGGATAAAGACAGAAATGGAAAGGGGCGAGTTTAGTGAGCGAGAGTGGAGGGAGTGCGGGGTTGAGGGGAGGGAGTAGGGTCACAGCCAGTGGGTGAGTTGGTGATGGTTGATGAAGAGAAAGGTTTCTTCGTGTCTGAGGACTTGATGAAGACTTCAACTGAGGTTCTTGCTAACGGCGGTTTAGGATCTGCATATAAGGCGATGTTCCCCAATAGAATGTCGGTGGTACTGAAGAAAGTGAGAGAGATGAATGTGATGAGTAAAGATGTGTTCGACGCAGAGATGAGGAAATTAGGGAATTAAGCACTTGGAATTAAGCTGGCCAAATCGATTAAAGATGATAAAAGGAGTTGCGAGAGGAATGAGTTATCTTCATCCTGAGCTTGCTTCATACGATTTGCTTGATACGGCTCAATTTATGTTTGCATTTAGATCACTAGAAGCCATACTTCGTCAACAAGTTTCCCACAAAAGTGATGTGTTATGATGTTTGATTCAGTGGTGTTATTTTTTTGGAACACATCTGGGTTTTGATTTGAGAGAGAGAGATAAATATAAGAAAGAAAAGAAAAACATTAAAAAGAAAAAAAGAAATAATATGATTTATTAATGTATAATATGAAAGAGTTCAAAATACCCCTCTTTTCATTGAACTTAACGGAGAAAACTAACCCCCATCCAAGATAGCGACGATTTATGATCGTAAATATAAACGATAGGGACGATCTGTGGACTTAATTTGAGATAGGGACCATACTTGATTTTCTGTGTAAACGATAGGGACCAAACATGAAATTTTTTCTAAATTAAATTTTGTTTCATATTTTCGAAACCCGGTCACATCTGTCATGTTTCAGCTGACCTGCGTAAACTCGGTTCTTAAGATCCAGTTGGGTTTTGTTTTTTATCGTGTTTTTAACAAATAAAACATGTTAATTGTATATATTTGCGATGTAATTTTGGTTTTACAAATTATGTTTCTTAGTAAACTATTTTTAAGCTCGAGATATATGATATTTCATGATTGATACATATGCTTATTTTGTATCATTGCAAATATCATTTGTTGTTGAAGATCAGGTTGATTTGTTGATCAAACTGATTGAATCGGTAATCGGATGATTCGACTATTTCGGTTCGTAACTCGATTTTCAAAACATTGGTTAAAAGTGACAAATTCAGCTCCGCCAATTGATTAATACATGAGGTTTATTAAAGGTTTCACGGTTGCCTTCTTGATTATGTTATTAGTATTCCCCACCCATATTCTTCGACTTGGTCTCCTAATGTTTCTAAAGGTTTCACGGTTGCCTCAGTTAGGTCTTTGGTTTCTCATTTGCTAGATAGTGGCCCTGTTGTTACATGTTGGAATCGAAGCATCCCTAGCTATCAAAGTGACTCTTTTCTTGGGGAGAGCTATGCTTAATAAGCTTCCTACTATAGTGAATCTGGATCGTCGAAATATTGATGTTCGCTCGGTTTTATGTCCCATTTGCCTCGAGGATGTTGAGACGGTAAATCACTTATTTTTTTCTTGCGAGATCACTAAGGTTTTATGGGCTTTGTTGGCTAAATTGTGGGAGCTTGATGTTCCTTTTTGCGCTAATATTTCGGAGTGGTTGTCGTGGCTTGATTCCATTTCCATCACCAAGAAAACGAGGAGGTTTTTTGATGATGTGGGAGGGATTCTAATGTGGTCCATATGGAAGTTTCGTAATATGATGCTTTTTTCTCTCGCTCATCTAAAGAAGTCTTTGTTGTGGGATTCTATTGTTTCTTTTTCTTATTGTTGGATTTCATCCAGAATCCTAGGATAAAATTTAGTTGGGTATATTGGTTGAAAAAACCTCTATTATGCCTAGTTTTTTTTAATGTTTTCTTAGCTTTTTCTAGTTTTTAATAAAATCGTCGTTAAAAAAAATACATGAGGTTTATTACACCAACACACCAATAACAAATAACGTAACTAGACAACGAACTTCATAACTCAATATATATTACTTAAACACAAATATATCTCACGACACAAACATCACGCACATTACTTTTTTCTTCGCGTCTCGGATTTTAACGAAGACCGACTCCTACGTTTCCGTGAGAAAAATACGTCTAAAGAAGGTCTTAGTGACAGCTACAACACGTAATTATTCGTCTTGTAACCGCTACTTTTATAATATTTCACAGTAAACAAAACATAAACATCACACGCTAAAATATGTCATTTTCAAACGTTCCTTCCTCCCAACATGGTCTCACGCTCGATCTAATTCATCCCACGACCAAGTTCAAATTAGTCGTTGGATCATGCTCGATTGATTTAGAATCAATCGATCGAGTAGTCGACGTCACCGGTGCACATATCCTAGGGATGGCAATTTCAGACCCGACACGAAACCCGACCTGAAACCGACACGAAAATTAACAGGTTCGGGTTGAATATATTGAATCTTAGGTCAGGTTTGGGTCGGCCTATCTGACCCATTTATTAAACTGGTTAGGTTTGGGTTGGAAAAAAATTGAGCAGGTCGACCCGACAACCCGTTTAAGTGTTTTTTCCATATATTAAAAATGATTAATATTTTACCATACGTGTTTACAAGGTTGAACATACCGAACATAAACACATTTAACATGTTTTTTTTTTGTAACCGTGATTTTCGACTCATTGGCCGACTAATCCACGGGGTTTGAGCCCACCGCCACACAGACTCAAACATTTAACATGTTTAACACGTCTAATATGCCTACTTTTATATATAAAACTTGTTAAATGGATTAATATATAAACTCGTTTAACCTATTCAACCCATGTAACATATTTAACGTCAACCCAATATATATATATATATATATATATATATATATATATATATATATATATATATATATATATATATATATATATATATATATATATATATATATATATATATATATATATATATATATATATATATATATATATATATATATATATATATATATATATATATATATATATATATATATATATAGAGTTGGGGTAAAATAAAACAAAACTTATAATAAAATAAATGAGGTGGAACCATAGGCTGCCATGTGTCCCCCTTTTTTTTCAAAAAAAAATGGTGTCTTTTTGTAATTTATAAAACTTCGAGGGTGGTTTTGTAATTTTTAATTTGACAGTATATATATAATATTTTTTTCTCTGTAACTATTCATTATCTCTTTTTTTCACACAGTAACCTAATCACCTTATCTCTAACCACCGTAACACCATAACCATCGTCACCTCCATAACTCCCCCGCCACATCACCACCTCGCGATCTCACCCTAACCACCGTAACACCATAACCTCCGTCACCTCCATAGCTCTCCCGTTACATAACCACCTCATGATGGATGCATTATATTTACTGAATCATCACCCTCGACGCGTAGAGGTGCGTCATCATCATCATCATCATCATCATCATCATCATCATCATCATCTTGTGGTGTTTCTTGTATGTTTTTCACTATAAATCTAATAGAAAAATAGATGAACAAAGTGTTTATGGAACTTGCATACCAAGTGTTTGATATAATGTGTACAAGATATATAAAATTGGGGAGTCGTAATTTTATATTGTAATGTACTAGTTGTTCATACACACTGGTTATGAACTTGTTATTTTGCACAAGTTGTTAAAAAATATTTCGTATTGTGTTGTTTTTATGTTATTTTGTTTAGTGTATTCTGATGCAGTGGAATATATATGAATGTGGTAGAATATACATAGTAATGCAGTAGAATAAAATAATGATGCAATAAAGTAATAAGAGGAAGAAGTGACTGTATGTGATGTAGTAGAGTATACATTGTGATGTAGTAGATTATACATTATAGTGCAGTATGATATACACTAATTTTGTAGAATATACGGTAATGCAATAAAACACTAATGTTGTAGAATATACGGTAATGCAATAAAACATAACTGTTGTAAAACACTAATGTTGTAGAATATATGGTAATGTTGTAGAATATACGGTAATGTTGCAGAATATACGGTACTGTTGCAAAACACTAATGTTGTAAAACACTAATGTTGTAGAATATACGGTAATGTTGTAGAATATATAGTAATGCAGTTGGGTATAAAATAATGCAGTATGATATACACTAATGTTGTAGAATATACGGTAATGCAATAAAACACTAATGTTGTAGAATATACGGTAATGCAATAAAACATAACTGTTGTAAAACACTAATGTTGTAGAATATACGGTACTGCAATAAATTATGCAGTATGATATACACTAATGTTGTAGAATATACGGTAATGCAATAAAATAATGCAATAAAACACTAATGTTGTAGAATATACGGTAATGCAATAAAACATAACTGTTGTAAAACACTAATGTTGTAGAATATACGGTAATGTTGTAGAATATACGACAATGTTGTTGAATATACGGTACTGTTGTAAAACACTAATGTTGTAAAACACTAATGTTGTAGAATATACGGTAATGTTGTAGAATATATAGTAATGCAGTTGGGTATAAAATAATGCAGTATGATATACACTAATGTTAAAGAATATATGGTAATGTTGTAGAATATATGGTAATGTTGTAAAATATACGGTACTATTGTAAAACACTAATGTTGTAAAACACTAATGTTCTAGAATATACGGTAATGTTGTAGAATATATAGTAATGCAGTTGGGTATAAAATAATGCAGTATGATATACACTAATGTTGTAGAATATACGGTAATGTTGTAGAATATACGGTAATGTTGTAGAATATACGGTACTGTTGTAAAACACTAATGTTGTAAAACACTAATGTTGTAGAATATACGGTAATGTTGTAGAATATATAGTAATGCAGTTGGGTATAAAATATTGCAGTATGATATACACTAATGTTGTAGAATATACGGTAATGCAATAAAACATAACTGCAATTTAGTAGAAACTATTTGTAATATACTTATAATTTTTTACCGCATTATAATGTTTTAGTTTGTCATTCACATTAATGATTCTATAGATTCACTAATGTACATAACATTTATGTTATTTCTTATTGATCAAGTGAAGTTAATCGAATTTTGTTATTGTATGAAGTATTGAAATGAATTTAGATGGTTGTTACAGTATTTGGTAATATTGTGTTGATGTTTGGCACGTATTAGGTTTAGATATAAATACTGTGATTTTCAGAGTTAAATGGTTGTTACTGGTCTTAAAGTTAAGTAGCTTATCATCTTTTTTTATCTCATGATTTTTTAAGATTTAGTGCATTATGCTTGTGATGTATTCTAGGTGAACTAGGATTAATACTCTGTATATCAGCTTTATCTCATGATTTTGAAGTTTTTATGTTTAAGAAAGTTGCATACAAGGTGTTTGCTAAAATGTCTCAACTAGACTTTACAAATGTGTTTTGGTAAAATTATAACTGTAATGTAGTATGATTTTGTCTGATGTACTAGAAAGTGATCAGAGATGCAGTAGGATTGTGTGTGGTAGAGTGGAACATGTACTAAGATGCATTATAGTTATTTCTACTGCATTACAGTTCAAATTTTAATGCACTGTAATGCAGTAGGTCACTTGCATTGTTCTTTCTACTACATTACAGTTTAATTTTAATGCACTGTAATGCAGTAGGTTACTTGCATTGTTCTTTCTACTGCATTACAGTTTAAATTTTAATGCACTGTAATGCAGTAGGTTACTTGCATTGTTCTTTCTACTGCATTACAGTTTAATTTTAATACATTGTAATGCGGTAGGTTACTTCCATTGTTCATATGCATGAATTACTGCATTATAACTTTATTCTACTACATTAAATTTTAAATTTTAATGCATCGTAATGCAGTATGTTACATGGGTTGTTCATATGCATGATTTAATACATTACAGTCTTGTTTCTACTGCATCATAGTTTAAATTTTAATGCATTGTAGTGCAGTAGGTTAATTGCAATGTTCTTTCTACTGCATTACAATTTAATTTTAAGGCATTATAATGGAGTAGGTTACTTACATTCTTCATATGCATGATTTACTGCATTAAAAATTTATTTCTACTACATTAAGGTTTAAATTCGAAACACAGTAGGTTACTCGTGATGTAGTAAAATAACATAGTGATGTAGTAAAATAACGTATTGATGGAGTAGAATCACATATATACAGTAATGGAGTAGATCATAACTACAATGCGGTAGAAACATACATGTGACGCAATAGGATATAAAGTAATGTAGTAGAACGTAACAGTAATGCAGTAAAAGCTATTTGTACTAATGTAGTAGAACGTAACAGTAATGCAGTAAAAGCTATTTGTAGTGTTTTTATAGTTTTTACTGAAACTTTATTTCTACTACATTATATTTATACTCCGGTGCATATGCTTGAGTAAGATATACAGTAATGGAGTAGATCGTAACTGCAATTCGGTAGAATCATACATGTGACGCAGTAGGATATAAAGTAATGTAGTAGAACGTAACAGTAATGCAGTAAAAGCTATTTGTAGTGTTTTTATAGTTTTTACTGAAACTTTATTTCTACTACATTATATTTATACTCCGGTGCATATGCTTGAGTAGGATAAAGTTGTATTTATACTCCGGTGCATATGTAATATAGAAGTGATTTGGTAAAATTATAACTGTGATGGAGTAGGATTAACACTATGATTGAGTAGAATTCATATTATGATGGAGTAAAACTAATACTATGCATGTGATTTGGTAAATTATAAGTGTAATGGAGTAGAATTAAGACGTTGGAGCACAACTAAATTATAGTTTATGTTCTACTAATTTATAGTTTATGTTCTACCGAACTGGAGTTTACCTTCTACTGAATTACAATTTATGTTCTACTAAATTAATTTTTTTGTTCTACCAAATTATATTTTATCTTCTACTGAATTAAAGTTTATCTGCTACTGAATTCTAGTTTATCTTCTACTGAATTATATCTTATGTTCTACTGAGTTATAGTTTTATATAATCTCTTTTCATCTTGTTTCCTTTTAAACTATAATTCAGTAGAAAATAAATTATATTGTTATTTCTGCTACATTATAGTGTTATTTCTACCACATTAGAATATTTTTACACTTCATTACACTGTTATTTTTACTGCATTACAGCGTTATTACTACTAAATGTTCTAAATACTTTTCAAGGTTTAGACCCAGAGCTGAAGGACTATCGAAGAGAATGGCTTGTTCATATGTGGAGAGAAAGGATGTCACAATTCTAAGACTTTACCAAATTATTACCAACATCAAAGAAATCCAAGAAAAGAAAAAAGATTTGCCAAAGAGAGCTCGTTTAAAAGAATCTACAACACCGAAAATGATGTCTTTTCTACTTTTTTCTTTTATTTTTTACTGTTATTCATTCGGGTAATAGAATTTTAAATGAGATGTACTAGTTTTAAGATACATTTTAATACATTAACTTTTTAAAACTGAGATGTACTAACTTTATAACTTTAGCGCATTAACAAAATATATTGTGATGCTTAATGTATGATTGCAATGCAGTAGAATATTTGTGTAGTGCAACATAATATAACTATAATGCAGTAGAATGAAAGATATAAATGCGGTGGAATTAAAGACAAAAAATATAGTAGAATATAAAATATGAGTACGAACAAACAGTGTCATCATCAAAATGTACAATATTGTGTAGACATTAAGTATTCCAAAGTGTTACATCTAATAAAATTTAAACATTGTTTTCAAATGATCCACGAGTATCCTCCAATAATCTTTGTTACGCGTTCAATGTATCTTTGTACCGCACCGTTTTTGAATTGGAGTGTATCATTTGGTATTAGAGGATGCAATCTAGTATTTGTGGCTTGTTAAATGCACCTTGCTTTGTCACCTGCATTTTTCCCTATGTAACAACAGTTCAAATATTTATTCATGAGAATACCAAAATATATTATGTGATAAATTAGAATCTAAACTATCATGCAGTATAAGATGGTAAATATTAATTTGTAATGCATTAAAAACAATAAATATTTAACCTATTGTGTTTCAGTTCTAATACATCACACACAATCCTACTACATTCAGTTCACATTTTAGTACATCACACACAATCCTACTGCATTTCAGTTCAAGTTCTAGTTCATTACTCAATGTAGTAGTTTTTGTCCTGTTTGTAGTAGTTTCAATGCATTAATTCATGCATATGAAGAATGTACGTAACCTACTTCATTACAATGCATTAAAATTAAACTGTAATGTAGTAGAAATAAAGCTGCAATATAGTAAATCATGCATATGAACAACACGAGTAACCTACTGCATTAAATGCATTAGAACTTAAACCTTAATGTAGTAGAAATAAATTTTTAATGCATTAACTCACGCATATGAAGAATGTACGTAACCTACTTCATTACAATGCATTAAAATTAAACTGTAATGTAGTAGAAATTAAGTTTCAATGTAGTAAATCATGCATATGAACAACACGAGTAACCTACTGCATTAAATGCATTAGAATTTAAACCTTAAGTAGAAATAAGTTTTTAATACAGTAAATCATGCATATGAAGAATGTACGTAAACCTACTTCATTACAATGCATTAAAATTAAACTCTAATGTAGTAGAAATAAAGCTGCAATGTAGTAAATCATGCATATGAACAACACGAGTAACCTACTCATTAAATACATTAGAATTTAAACCTTAATGTAGTAGAAATAAAGTTTTAATACATTAAATCATGCATATGAAGAATGTACGTAACGTACTTCATTACAATGCATTAAAATTAAACTGTAATGTAGTAGAAATAAAGCTGCAATGTAGTAAATCAATTATATGAACAACACGAGTAACCTACTGCATTAAATGCATTAGAATTTGAACCTTAATGTAGTAGAAATAAAGTTTTAATGCATTAAATCATGCATATGAAGAATGTATGTAACCTACTTCATTACAATGCATTAAAATTAAACTGTAATGTAGTAGAAATAAAGCTGCAATGTAGTAAATCATGCATATGAACAACACGAGTAACCTACTGCATTAAATGCATTAGAATTTAAACCTTAATGTATTAGAAATAAAGTTTTAATGCATTAAATCATGCATATGAAGAATGTACGTAACCTACTTCATTACAATGCAACTAATTAAACTGTAATGTAGTAGAAAGAAAAATGCAAGTATCGTAATATATTACAGTGCATTAAAATTAAACAGTAATGTAGTAGAAAGAACAATGCAAGTGACCTACTGCATTACAGTGCATTAAAATTTAACTATAATGCAGTAGAATAAAATTTGCTTATTATTATTAAAATTTTACCAAATCACATGCATAGTATTAGTTTTACTCCATCATAGTATTAATTCTACTCAATCATAGTGTAAATCCTACTCCATCACAGTTATAATTTTACCAAATAACTTCTATATTACATACAAATACTTAATTTCGACAAAACCTCAAAATACAACTTTATCCTACTCAAACTTTAAGGGTAATTGTTGAAAATAGTTAAAAAAAATGCAAGTATCGTAATATATTCACCTAATTTGATAAAAAAAATGGTGTCTTTTTTGTAAACTCTCAAACTTTAAGGGTAATTGTTGAAAATAGTTAAAATTAAAACGTACCAATTAGGCCGATCAAAAACACACACTTCACACCTACCAAAAAACACACAGTACACTAAATCCACCAAATCAAACCTACTGAATCCTCTCGAATCAAACAAATTCAACAACACATCGAGATGGTTCGTACGTTTACATCATCTCATCAATGGTATATTGATCTTCGTTACTTTAAAAGTAAGCTTTTTTATGTTCTATTTATTTATCGTTGATGAATACGGTATATTGATCTTCGTTTTTACTACTTTCGTAATGAATTTTGAGAGAAAAATAGCTGAAAGAGTATATATGAAACCTTCATACCAGGTGTTTGATAAAATGTCTATATGATTTTCTATAACTGTGATGCGTTAGTTCTAACTGTGATGTTTTAATTCACAATGTGATGCAGTAAGATATGTAGTAATGTAGTAGATCGTAACTGCAATGCGGTAGAAACATATATGTGACACAATAGGATATAAAGTAATGTAGTAGAACGTAACAGAAATGCAGTAAAAGTTATTTGTAAAAGTGATAAAGTATGCCTGTGATTGGGTAGAAATTGCACTGTGATGTGGTAGGATATTTGCTATTGGTCATATGAATGAGTTACGATTTATTAGTGTTTTTTATTACGGTAATGTTATAGAATATACGGTAATGTTGTAAAACACTAATGTTGTAGAATATACGGTAACGTTGTAGAATATACGGTAATATTGTAGAATATACGGTAATGTTGTAAAATACTAATGTTGTAAAACACTAATGTTGTAAAACACTAATGTTGTAGAATATACGGTAATGTTGTAGAATATACGGTAATGTTGTAGAATATACGGTAATGTTGTAGAATATACGGTAATGTTGTAAAACACTAATGTTGTAAAACACTAATGTTGTAGAATATACGGTAATGTTGTACAATATACGGTAATGTTGTAAAACACTAATGTTGTAAAACACTAATGTTGTAGAATATACGGTAATGTTGTAGAATATACGGTATGTTGTAGAATATACGGTAATGTTGTAGAATATACGGTAATGTTGTAGAATATACGGTAATGTTGTAAAACACTAATGTTGTAAAACACTAATGTTGTAGACTATACGCTAATGTTGTAGAATATACGGTAATGTTGTAGAATATACGGTAATGTTGTAGAACCTAATAAGAGATCGATTACGCGCATCATTGCTGAATCTATTTTCTTGGAAGGAATTAGCTAACTAGCCTAGCTGACAAGGCATTACGGTAATGTTGTAGAATATACGGTAATGTTGTAAAACACTAATGTTGTAAAACACTAATGTTGTAGAATATACGGTAATGTTGTAGAATATATGGTAATGTTGTAGAATATACGGTAATGTTGTAGAATATACGGTAATGTTGTAAAACACTAATGTTGTAAAACACTAATGTTGTAAAACACTAATGTTGTAGAATATACGGTAATGTTGTAGAATATACGGTAATGTTGTAAAACACTAATGTTGTAAAACACCAATGTTGTAGAATATACGGTAATGTTGTAGAATATACGGTAATGTTGTAGAATATACGGTAATGTTGTAAAACACTAATGTTGTAAAACACTAATGTTGTAGAATATACGGTAATGTTGTAGAATAGACGGTAATGTTGTAGAATATACGGTAATGTTGTAGAATATACGGTAATGTTGTAGAATATACGGTAATGTTGTAAAACACTAATGGGTAAGTGTGTGGGTATGATTTATGCATATAATGTGTTTGATATAATGTCTCAATAAGACATCATAATTGTGATGCACTACTTTAACATTCTAATGTACTAGGAATGAGACCGTAATGCAGTAAGTTACTTACGGGTTTGATGTGGTAGAAATTATAGTGTAATGAAGTTGGTTACTTTCATTGTTCATAGGTAGAAAATGTGTTTAAAATGCACTATAATGCTCTAGAAGGCAATAGGATATCAAACATATATAAGGTTTTGTGAAAGTGTGTGTTTATGATTGATGTATAAAATGTGTTTGATATAATGTCTCAATGAGAATTATAAAGTTCTCTTTGATATAGAAGTGATTTGGTAAAATCATAACTGTGATGTAGTAGGATTAACACTATAATTGAGTAGAATTAATATTACGATGGAGTAAAACTAATACTATGCATATGATTTGGTAAATTAGAACTGTAATGGAGTACAATTATTTTTATTCTACTGCATTACAGTTAATGTTTAATGCACTATAATGCAGTAGGTCACTTGCATTGTTCTTTCTACTACATTACTGTTTAATTTTAATGCACTATAATGTAGTACGATACTTGCATTTTTCTTTCTACTGCATTACAGCTTAAATTTTAATGCACTGTAATGCAGTAGGTTACTTGCATTGTTCTTTCTACTGCATTACAGCTTAATTTTAATACATTGTAATGCAGTATGTTACTTCCATTGTTCATATGCATGATTTACTGCATTAAAAACTTTATTTCTACTACATTAAGGTTTAAGTTTTAATGCATCGTAATGCAGTATGTTACATGGGTTGTTCATATGCATGATTTACTGCATTACAGTCTTATTTCTACTGCATTATAGTTTAAATTTAATGCATTGTAATGCAATAGGTTACTTACAATGTTCTATCTACTGGATTACAGTTTAATTTTAATGCATTGTAATGGAGTAGGTTACTTACATTTTTCATATGCATGATTTACTGCATTAAAACTTTATTTCTACTACATTAAGGTTTAAATTCTAATGCATTTAATACAGTAGGTTACTCGTGTTGTTCATATGCATGATTTACTACATTGCAGCTTTATTTCTACTACATTACAACTTTATTTGAACTGCATGCTTGTTTTAAATTCTAATGCATCACATAATATATATTGATACTTATATATATAATTCTTGAACTATTCTACAGGTAAAAAGGCACAGGAAAAAAACCCAGGGGACAAAAGAAGATGCATTTAACAAGCTGCAAAACAGTATATAGCTTCCTCTAATACCAAATGATATACTCTAATTGAAAGATGAAATGGTACAAGGATGCATTGGGCGCGCAACATGATTCTTGGAAGATACTTGTGCATCATTTAAAATAATGTTTAAATTTTATTATATGTAATACTTTGGAATATTGAATGTCTAATACGATGTAGTGTATATTTTAATGATGACATTGTTTGTTTGTAATCATATTTTATATTCTACTACATTATTATCGTTTATTTTATTGCATTACCATATTTCATTCTACTACATGATAGTTATATTCTAAGACATTACAATTATATTTTACCGTATTGTAGTCTTATAATTTACATATAACTGAGATGCAGTATAATATAAATTGAATGAGTAAAAATAAACACTAATGTAGTAGGATATGATCCTATAATGCAGTAAAATAAAATTTGCTTATTTAATGCATTATAGCTATATGCTACTGCATTGCTGTTATTTTATATTCTACTACATTACATTTACTTGTTACAGTTATTTTATTATAAAAAAGGAATGATACACTAACAAAATAACTGTTGTAGGATATAAAATAACAAAAATGCATTAGAACATAACTGTAATGAGACAAAATCCTGAAATGCAATAGATTTAACGTTGTGATGCAATAAAACACATTCAAATCAATAACTATAACGTACTCATGTTTACATTGAAGTTGTAACATAAAATCATAATTTTATTTGTAAAAAAATGACAAAAAAAATTGAAAAACTATTCATTTTCGATGTACAGATTTTCTTAAACTAGCCTTCTTCGACATATCTTGTGTCTTTGCTTTCTTCGATACAAACAATAATTTATTCAACTCGTATAACTGGAATTGTGGCCTCATTTATCTCCATATGTCGAACAACCCCTTCTCTTGGTTAGTCCTTCAACAGTTACTATCTGTTATAAAATGAAAGTATCGTACTGCATTACAGTGCATTAAAATTAAACAGTAATGTATTAGAAAGAACAATACAAGTGACCTACTGCATTATAATGCATTAAAACTTAACTGTAATGCAGTAGAATAAAAATAATTCTACTTCATTACAGTTCTAATTTACCAAATCACATGCATAGTATTAGTTTTACTTCATCATAATATAAATTCTACTCAATCATAGTGTTAATCCTGCTCCATCACAGTTATGATTTTACCAAATCACTTCTATATCAAAGAGAACTTTATAATTCTCATTGAGACATTATATCAAACACATTTTATACATTAATCATAAACACACACTTGCACAAAACCTTATATATGTTTGATATCCTATTGCATTCTAGAGCATTATAGTGCATTTTTAACACATTTTCTACCTATGAACAATGAAAGTAACCAACTTCATTACACTATAATTTCTACCACATCAAACGCGTAAGTAACTTACTACATTACGGTCTCATTCCTAGTACATTAGAATGTTAAAGTAGTGCATCACAATTATGATGTCTTATTAAGACATTATATGAAACACATTGTATGCATAAATCATAACCACACACTTACCCATTAGTGTTTTACAACATTACCGTATATTCTACAACATTACCGTATATTCTACAACATTACCGTATATTCTACAACATTAGTGTTTTACAACATTAGTGTTTTACAACATTACCGTATATTCTACAACATTACCGTATATTCTACAACATTACCGTATATTCTACAACATTAGTGTTTTACAACATTAGTGTTTTACAACATTACCGTATACTCTACAACATTACCGTATATTCTATAACATTAGTGTTTTACAACATTACCGTATATTCTACAACATTACCGTATATTCTACAACATTACCGTATATTCTACAACATTAGTGTTTTACAACATTACCGTATATTCTACAACATTACCGTATATTCTACAACATTACCGTATATTCTACAACATTACCGTATATTCTACAACATTAGTGTTTTACAACATTAGTGTTTTACAACATTACCGTATATTCTACAACATTACCGTAATGCCTTGTCAGCTAGGCTAGTTAGCTAATTCCTTCCAAGAAAATAAATTCAGCAATGATGCGCGTAATCGATCTCTTATTAGGTTCTACAACATTACCGTATATTCTACAACATTACCGTATATTCTACAACATTACCGTATATTCTACAACATTAGCGTATAGTCTACAACATTAGTGTTTTACAACATTAGTGTTTTACAACATTACCGTATATTCTACAACATTACCGTATATTCTATAACATTACCGTATATTCTACAACATACCGTATATTCTACAACATTACCGTATATTATACAACATTAGTGTTTTACAACATTAGTGTTTTGCAACATTACCGTATATTCTACAACATTACCGTATATTCTACAACATTAGTGTTTTACAACATTAGTGTTTTACAACATTACCGTATATTCTACAACATTACCGTATATTCTACAACATTACATTAAAAATGAAAAACACTAATAAATCGTAACTCATTCATATGAACAATAGAAAATATCCTACCACATCACAATGTAAGTTCTATCAAATCACAGGGATACTTTATCACTTTTACAAATAACTTTTACTGCATTACTGTTACGTTCTACTACATTACTTTATATCCTACTGCGTACATATATGTTTCTACCGCATTGCAGTTACAATCTACTACATTACTGTATATCTTACTGCATCACATTGTGAATTAAAGCATCACAGTTAGAACTAACGCATCACAGTTATAGAAAATCATATAGACATTTTATCAAACACCTGGTATGCAAGTTTCATATATACTGACAATTTCATATCCAAAAGGAAACAATATGAATCTGAACTAAACTCCTAACATATCATGTCTATATCAATAACAATAACAAAAAATCCAAATCCTACTGACAATTTCGAATTATAATAAAAATATAATTAAAAACAAAATTGACTTACCTTCATTTTTAAATGATGAATCTACATAGATCTTTCGTTTTGAAATGAACACAAGCAAATATGATGTATAATTAGGGTTATGAAATCAAACAACTTAATCTTAAATGAATAAGGTGGATTAGGTGGTGGTTCACGACTTGGAAAGCGGGGAAGATGGTGGACAAGGTGAGGAAGGTGGCGGTTTGTGATGGAGAAGATGGTTATTAGTCCAGAGATTAGAGAGGATATAAAAGTATCGATCCAGATATTGATATGTGTGTGATAAATAAATATTCTAAATCTGCCCCTGAAGTTTCTAAAATTACAAATGTACACCATTTTTTTTGGAAAAGGGGGGGGGGACACATGGCAGCATGTGGTTCCACCTCATTTATTTTATTATAAAAAATGTTTTATTTTACCCCAACTCACTTATGTTTTATATATATATATATATATATATATATATATATATATATATATATATATATATATATATATATATATATATATATATATATATATGGGTTAAATGGTTTAGGTTCGGGTTATGTGTAAACGGGTTAAGATTGACATAACTAACCCGATTATTTAAATGAGTTAGGTTTAGGTTGGGATTTTCTGACCCGTCAACCTGACAACCCGAACCCGCTAACCCGAACCCGACACGAATTGACACCCCTAACATATCCTATCTGAACTTCTCGATATAAATCCGTAAGTGATAAAAATTAGAATCGCAATACGCCAACTTTTTGAACATGTGATCCAATGAATAAATACATCAACTTTTTCCTACAATAAAGATAAAGTTATATTTGGGATGGTGTAAGAGATGCGACTATACGAATAAGTAGTCGTTTTGTAATAGTTTGTCATATATTCATTACAGATTATTATTTTTACCAAAATAAGAGTTGTGAAATTTTGTTACTATCTTCAACCATAGGTTAAAGGACTACAAAGGAGCATTATTTGTAAAAGATGAGGACAAAGATTTGAATATCCCCGTATGGTTACTATTCACTGTTGATGTCAGATGTTTTTGTTATTTACTTTTGTGACCTCAAGGGTAAACCAGGGTTGAGGATGACAGACTCAAAACCGACCTAGATCAGAAAATCATACTAAATCAGACCGGATCATATAATTTCGGTCTGAGGTTTTAGACAAATTTGATTCTCGGTCCGGTTCGATCATATAAAAAATCTTATCAATTTTCCCTATTAAGACTGGACCGGACCAAAGACCGAACCGGATCAGACCGGACCGGACTATTTCGATCCGGTCTCAGTCCGAGGTTTCGGACCATTTCGGTCCGGTCCTGGACCGATGCTCAGCCTTAGGATAAACGATACACATTACGTTTATTTCTTTAATTTTTGATGTAATATAAATTTTTATCCGTTTATATTTTGTAGTTTTTTGTAAGTTTAATATTTTTGACATATATAAATTTATAGTTTTTGTTTGGTATTTTTAGTTTTTTAGTTTTATAATATAAAATATAGAGTTATGGTTTTTCAGGTTTAACGCATTTTGTTTATCTAAAAAAAATTAACAAAGCTTCTCTCAGTGATTTTGACTTGTAACGGTTTTGATTCATTGATTATTAGTTCTGTCAAAGATTAAACCCGATACAAAATTAGTGTCAAAAGATCAAAATTGATACGGCCTTAGTGGTTAAGGGAGCAGACCTGATATAGATTATAAATTATAAAAACCATAAAATATAAATTCTTTAGATTTTTTTTAGGAACAAAATTCATTAAATCTGATAAACCACATGAACGATTTATACAACTAACTCTAAACTAAATAATAAAAAATATAAAAACAAACTAAAAAACAAGGTACATATGCTTATTTTAGAAACGTTTTTAGAGCATTTACAATGTATTATATTTTAAAGACTTGATACATTTAATGTTATTTATACCAAATTCATTTAATGGTTAAAGCTTCTATAAAAGATTTGATATTCATCAAGTCTTTGAAAAAAAAATCAAAATACATTGTCAAAACATTACTATTCATAACACGTTGTATTCTCGTAAGTAGTTTCACCGCCTCAGGTGCAAGGAAACCAAATGTATCAAACGCGAAAGGAATAAACACGTGTTGATTTTCAACACATGCTTTCTCGTGTTTAGTCACTTTGCACGTGGCGGCTTTTATAGCAGCCTGACCCGCTGTAAAATCTCGACTGCCTAGCCCCACGAGAGGAGAAACCCCCTGTCAAATCAACGCACGCATGTTTACCTTCAACCCATCCAAAAACCAAAACATCAGCGGGTCTCAGTGTGGATCTTCCATCTGACGGGTCGGTCAAGAAATTCACATGTGCCTCTTTCTTGGCGGAGATCCCGACACGCCTACATATGTCGTAAAGAACGTCCCTAACAAAATCATGTCGATACTTGAAGCCCGGAAGTTCTTTACAATGAACCGCATGTTCCCCAAAATAATCCAAACATGCCTTGCGACAAATAGGACATATAGCATCAACCGAAAATAATGGAATCATAAGGCGATACTTAAGGATAGTGCGGTATTCCACCGGCGACATATGTTGACCAAGCCCGTCTATGGGGATAGCTTGTAGGAAATCTTGAGCATGTGGTGCGCGCAGACACTCGAAAACTGCTTTCTGTCTAACCGTCATGTCAGAGTGGACTCCTAAATCCACAAACGTTGTATTTAATAGAATTGGTTTTGCTATACAAAAAGGGCTAGCGGCGCAGCTTGTTGCCCGTTTGCCTTATCCTAATATGTAAATTATAATTATTAATAAAAGTTAAATACATTGTTACAATGATAAAAAGTCATTAAAAAGACTTTATAAAATCGTAAAAATTCTTTAAATCGCTCTTATATCATTACCCCTTTCAGGGGCGGAGACAGGGGAGGGTCACAAGGGTCATGTGACCCATTTAGCGAAAAAGTTATAGTGTAAATTTTCGAAATTTTTTGAGGTTTTTTAAAATTTTGACCCCCTAAGAACCATTTTATGTGTAGTTTATAAAAAATATCAAACTTTGACCCCTCAAACTCAATTTTCTGGCTCCGCCCCTGACCCTTTGCTTTTACAGATTTTCATTCATAATTTTCGCTTTCAAAAGTTTTTTCTTATATCAATTTAACATGTTTGTTTCATTTTGTTTTTCAAAAGATATAAATAGGTGAAAATATTTTGATTTTATACATTTTTAGATTTTAATCAGATCTCTCTTTAAAGACCGGGTCTTAGGTTATGAGCTTATGTTCCAATAACTTAATTAGCTACAAGTTAAGTTTAAATCCTAATTATCATCCAAAGATCTTCTATGATCGATAAAATAAGTGTTTCGTTTTCTTTCTAATAATTCCTGGAGGGACATACAGGTGAGATGGTGTTTTCCAACATTTATAATTTGAGCTACCTCCAACCCAACAAATTACAAAATCCCCAATTTTTGTGTACTATTGGCTTTGTTATTTCACATCTTCATTTAATAACACCATACAACAAGAATACGTTCTCATGCCATGATATGGACATTAACAAACAAGGTCAGGGCAAAAAAAATACAAGTACACGTTTTGTCCGTATAATTTATACGAAATAACAAGCGTAGTCTCTAACTAAAATTATGTACATTATTAGTGTTTAATTCTGTAAGTTGTAACTTTAACTAGCATAATTTTAAAAAATAAAAACTATTCATGTAATAAGTTTTAACAAAATTAATTACACAATTGGTCTTTAATTTTCAAAATAAAGACGGTCATGATTATAACTTGTAAAACAAGCGGTATATATAATTTCTGTTGAGGACTAATTTTTTTTTTATTTTTTGCTGTTTTATTTTGAGTTAAGCATAGTTGGAAAAAACTTTTATTTTTTTATTTTTCTTCTCTAATTCTCTTGAAAATAAAGTATAACACAAGCTTTTCAAATATTATCTATAAATGATAACATAAGTTTTTTATTTTCAGTAAAAAAACTTTCAAAAAAAACTCATTTTAACCAAGTTTTTTGTTTTCTTAAAAAACTTCTCGAAAAAACTTCTTATTTTTCATTAAATAAACACACCATATATTAGGGATGAGCTCGATACCAATCTCGTTTCAAACCCATCCCGATTTAGTGTTTTAGCTTTTTTCTCGATCTAAACAGTTATGTACCGATCCTGTACCGTACGAGATTCGGATATAGTACCGATACAGGTGTCGGTATTGGTTTTAGAAAATAGGGATTTTCAAAATTTCTCGATTTCGTACCAAACTCATGATCCTTATTTTTTAACCTTATTTCTTAATATCAGTATCATATCAAACGAGATTCGATATCAAAAATCGATACAATTCTAAATATAGTTCGAATTCAAATTCAAAATTCAAAATTCGAGTCGAAATACTCATCACTACTGTATGTTTTGTTTTCTACTTTTGATGCCTCCTATCTCCACACTAAATTTCTTCATTTCATTTATTTTACTACCAACACACTCAAATAAACTCAAAATTTCATACTTTTTTAAATGGCTCCAATAATCATCTCCATCATTCTCATACTATTCACTTCCACCACCACCTCTCGCCGGATCCTCCACCAACCCTTCTTTCCGACCACCGACCCTCCACCACCACCATCAGCACCACCACCACAAACCACCACACAACCACCCTCACCTTCACCCTCACCACAACCATCACCTTCACCACTCCCAAAACAACCATTTTCATCCATAACTACACCAACAACCACCCCAACTCACCACCATAACAACCATGACCATCGTTTCTTCCCACTTTTCACCACCCCACCATCCTCCATAACCACCACTACCACCACCACAACCACCACCTTACCTACTTTTCCTGCCAACTTCACCTTACCATATCAAACACCTTCTTCAAAACCATCCCATAATAGTGTCTCAAAAAAGCTCATCTTTCTATTAGCACCACTTTTGTCTATAGTTTTGGTCTCCACTATGGTTCTTGCCACCTTTTTATACTACAAAAGTTAACTAAAGTGCAACATGTATGAAATAAACTTAATTTCTCTTAAACTCTCTAAAACCATTTTCAACAACGATTGTTAGCATTATTACCAATAATAGTTATTCTATAGATTAGGAAATTTACCTTGTAAGTTTTGTTTTTAATATTGTATGTTTGAGTCGGGTTGTACCCAAGTCTGATCTTCAATCGGTAACTGACCCCCTCGCCCTATAAAAGGAGGTGAGAGGTGAGGTTTAATCATACCGCATTTTCTATTCTTTCTTGTAATCGACTGAAGGTTTAATAAAGAATTCGTTCGATTAACTTTGTGAGTTTTACTTCTGTGTTCGTTGGTGTTGTAACTCTGCGATCTTCTTGGGTTCTAGGGTTTCGCGTTTCGATTTTTAGGTTTGTTGTGGTTTCTATTCCAACAAGTGGTATCAGAGCTGCGTGTTTAGTGGTCTCGAAGATCGGTGCTAGATCAAGAGGTATCGTGAAGAAAAAAGGGTTTGAGGTTTCATCAAATCATTATCTTTGAGTTGCAGGTTTGGTAGACGAAGAAGACGACGTATTTAGTAAAGGCGTGGTTTTATCTTAAAAAGAGTAGATATTACTCTTCTCATCACGTGGGTACTACCGTACTACTACAATCTGTTGAAACAACAATACAACTGTTCTATGCACAATTTAAAGTGTCCAAATTAAATTTTAGAGTGTGTAAATCAGTAGCCTAAAAAAATACCCTCTTATAACTTGTTTTATATGCATACATGAGTTAAAATTTAACGATAGATCCTTTAAAATCTCTTCATCATAAAATTATAAAAAGGTTTTTCTATCTTATGTTTTAGAAGCTAATGATAAATAAAATAAAAAGTACACAAGTATTTACAAAAAGTATACAAGAATTTATAAAAATGTAATTTATTTATTTGTGATGCATATGTACATTACGTCTGATAGTTTACTTATTGACATTAGTCGGGCCGTGCGTTTAATCAGTTTCTATTTCTTTTCCAATACACCGAATGCTCTTTGCACATCTTTTCTTGCTGCTTCGTTCTTTGTTTTATACAATATTCGTTTATGATCATTCGTCGCCGGATTTTTTATACACTTCATAAGAACCGACAATTTCGGATATATACCGTCAGTAAGATATATCCCTGCTGATAATACACGTTGTTAGACACGAATCCAAGATCTGGTACTTTCCCTAATTTAAGATCATTAAAAATAGGGGATTGACGTAAAATATTTATGTTGTTATTCATTTCGGCTACACCAAAGAACGCATGCCAAATTCATAAGTCTTGAGAGGCGGTCGCTTTCAATATAATGAAAGAAGTTGACCCATGATCACGTCTACAAAATTGAGTTTTGTATGCAACGGGATAACTCTCTCACGGCCAATGTGTACAATATATACTTCCTATCATCCCAGGAAACTCATGCTTTTCCTCGTGACGAGGATAAAGTTTTTCTATATCGGTGTACGTCGGCTTTCGCAAGAACTCTGTACCATATAATTCCATATGGCTTTACAAAAGTTTCGAAGACATTCACGGGCTGTTGACACACCCATTTGTAAATATTCGTCAAGAGCATCCGGAAGTGCACTTCAACAATGGCGTAAGAGAATCTCGACCCGTATAATCAACCGAGTTTCAAAAATAAGGATAGTTATCGGTCACCTTGCGAACAATTCGTAAGAATAGTTCTGGATCTATTCGAAACCGCGTACGAAATGTCTCCTCGCCATACTGCGGCCCATCAGTAAAATAAGCCGCCACTAGACAACTGTACGCACCCTCGTAATCTCTATTTATGCATGCTCGTTGTTTTGGAAGATTTGATAGCTTCGTAAGCCGTTTGACTAGCCTGCGTAAATACCCAAGCTCATTCGTAATTTCATCTTCGTCGTTGGAAGAATCGACAAAAAATAATTCGTAAGACATTATAATTTAGAGAATTGTTAGTTTAATGTGTGTGAAAAATAATTGTATAAATAAGGTTTTTATAAAGATAAAATGGTTAAAGAATTTCTTTTTTTAATGTAACGGTTACAAATAGAAAAACAATTTCCTTTTATTATTTTTCATCTAGATCGAGTTTCGGCTCTTGACTCGATCGCTGCAACGTGATCGACCGAGTTTGAAATCGATCGACCAATTCATCGATCTAACCGTTGCGACCAGCCTAAGATACAGAATCACTCCTGCCAAAAAAATCATACGAGATTAAAGAGTTCTGCTAATTTACCATTTTTTTGTTTTTTTGAAAAGTTAAGTATAGATGTAGTGATATTTTATCAACTTGTTTACTTATCAACTTTTATAGAGACATCAATAGGGTGAGAATCGGGTCGGGTCAACCTGGTTCGGGTCAAGTCAGGTCAGCTTAAGTCGGGTCAGAACTCAAAAAAATTAAACCCGAACTCGAGCCTAATTAGAACTCGAGTCAGTCGAGTTCGGGTCAATTCGGGTCGGGTTAATTCGGGTCAACCCGAGTATAAGTAAAAAAATTAAAAATTGACTTATTTAATTATATTTACAAGGTAAAATGTGGTAAAAAACTCGGGTCAAGTCGGATTTGTCGGGTTCGGGTCAAGTCAAGTCGGGTAAAAGCTAAAAAATATAAACCTGAACCCGAGGCTAATTAGAACTCGGGTCAATTCGAGTCAACCCCAATTGACCCGAATATGTTTTTAAACTCGAGTGACCCGACCCGAATAGACTATTTCGAGTTCGGGTTCAAGTCGAATTCGGGTCAGGTCAACTTTTTCTCACACCCTAGACACCAATATATTTTGGTTTTGTGTCTCCTATCTCCCCACTAGATCACTCTCACTTCATTTCACATCTTTTTACTTCAAAAACCAAACACATTTTTTATACTTTCAAATGACTCCATTCATCATCTCTATCATTCTCATACTATTCACTTCCACCACCACCTCTCGCCGGATCCTCCACCAACCCTTCTTTCCGGCCACCGACCCTCCACCACCACCATCACCACCACCACCACAAACCACCACACAACCACCCTCACCCTCACCACAACCATCACCCTCACCACTCCCAAAACAACCATTTTCATCCATAACTACACCAACAACCACCCCAACTCACCACCATAACAACCATGACCACCATTTCTTCCCACTTTTCACCACCCCACCATCCTCCATAACCACCACTACCACCACCACAACCACCACCTTACCTACTTTTCCTGCCAACTTCACCTTACCATATCAAACACCTTCTTCAAAACCACCCCATAGTGTCTCCAAGAGACTCATGTTCTTATTAGTACCACTTTTGTCTATAGTTTTGGTCTCCACTATGGTTCTTGCCATCTTTTTATATCATCATCGTACTACTAGTACTACTACTTGCAACAACCTTAAACGACAACAACAACAAGACGACAACGACAAGAACCTATTACCACCAAACCACCCAACCTCGGACAACCCACGACCACCACCTTCTTTCCCGCCAAATTACTCCTCAACTCCGAGTACCGAGTTGCTTTACCTTGGGACGCTTTTTAGTCCCATGCACAGCCATGCAAACGTTAGTAGTAATGCTAATGATGACGTCATCATGGGGTCACCTGAGCTGCACCCTTTGCCTCCATTGGTGAGGAAAGTTCAGGAGAAGGTGGTGATGGCGGCGCCGCCGTTGCCGGAGGTGGCGGCTGGTGGTGGTGGTGGTGGGGTGAAGATGAAAGGGTTGTATTGGGATAAGGTGAGAGGGAGGTCTGATAAAGCTATGGTGTGGGATCAGTTTAAGTTTAGTTCGAGTTTTCGGTGAGTGTTGATAAGCTAATTAAGGTGGTGTTTCGGCTTATATATCCGGCTTATGGCTTATTTGGTTTTGGGCTTATGCTTCATAAGCTCTTTTTTGGAAAATTTTCGGCTTATGTAATAAATTTTTTATGACTTACTGTAGTAGTAATAAACTTATATAAGCCGAAAAGTTTTAAAACAAGCCGCAAAAAGTGAGCTTATGTTAGCCATAAGCCATTTATATAAGCCGAAACAAATACCATTAGGTGTTCTTCTCTATAAATTCTCGTTAGTTATACTCTAAGCTAAGGGCCTTAGTTGGTGGTGTTTCGCCTTATGTAGTCGGCTTATGACTTATTTGGTTGGGTTTATGTTTCATAAGCTCTTTTTTGTGGCTTTTTTGAAACTTTTTGGCTTATAAAATAAGTCTATTATGACATAATAAGCTTATTTAAAGTGAAAAGTTTTAAAATAAACCGAAAAAGTGAGTTTATGAAACATAAGCGCAAAACAAAATAGGCATAAGCCAGCTATATAAGCCGAAACAATTAGGTGTTGTTCTTTATAAATTCTCGTTAGTTTATACTCTACACGCCTCGCCGTGAGTGTCTAGCTTTTTTTTTTTGGCTTTTTTGAAAACTTTTTGCATTAGATATAAGTCTACTAGTATGCCATAATAAACTTATGTAAGCCAGAAAAGTTTACAAATACGCCGCAAAAAGTGAGCTTATGTTAGCCATAAACCATATAGGGTGCGTTTAGTTGGAAAATAATTTTTCAATCATTTTCTATTTTCTATTTTGTAGAAAAAGAAATTAGATTTCTTTTTTCACAAAACACTTAAAAATTTAGAAAACGCGTTTAGTTGGAGAAATTTGTGTTTTCTAATTTTCCAAAATTATAAAGGAAATAAAGGGGGAAATAAATTTTATATGTCTAAAGAAAAACTTAGAAAATAAAAAAAGAAGTTTTTTTGTTTTGTGTGCAAAGAGGTAAAACATGGATTTTGCATTTTCTAGAAAACGATGATTTGAACGCGTTTTCTGTTGTTTTCCTTATTTTCTAGAAAACATTTTGTAGAAAACAGGGTGTTTTCCATCCAGCTAAACGTAGCCATAGTGTTTTAGTTTCAAGGATGTAAGCGAGTTTAGTTGACCTCGAGCTTTGCTCATTTAGCGTCTCAGAAGCTCGAGCTTCACTTGAGCGTTACTTGTAAAGCTCGAGCTCGAGTAGCTCATGGGCATCTTCGGCCGTTTAAACCCCTTAGCTTGTATTAAACTTCTTTTATGTTTTTTTCGGTTCCTAGTTTTTTAAATGCTTTTACATAAGCTAATAAGCTGTTTTAAGAAAAGTAACTTTTAGAGTAATAAGCTAATCCAAATATCCATGTTGTAACATAAAAACAAGTTTAAGATCACGGGACTATAGTATAAAGGTGACTCAATTATTACTCCATACTCCGTATTATTTTGATTCATGTCAATTGTCAAATGGTCAATTATGTGAAATGTTTTTGCAGTACACGCAAACAGTGAAAAGTAATAGATTCTTGTCAGATTTATAGATTTGCTAAATATATTTTCCTGTTTTTAAAGAGCATTGGATTATGTAAAAAGTAATGTCATCATACCTTCCAATAATAAGACATGACACTTATTTTTAGAGATTTGAGAGCGGTTCGCATCAGAAAGTGGTATAATGGCTCACAAAACAAAGTGATGCCAAAGAGGTATAATGGCTCACAAAACACAAAAAAAATAAAAATAAAAAATTAGAAAATCTAACACACGGCTGTTAGGTTTGGCGCGAGAAGGCTTGCCATGGTATGGTGCGCCAATGAAAGGTTGGTGCCAAAAGCTTAACAGCCGCCTTTGGCTTCACTGCTCCCTCACTCTTACTAGGGTGGAAACGAGCCGAGTCTGAAACATGAAACATGAACGCAACTTGATAAGTATTATTAAAAACGCGAGACTATAACGTAATTATTTTAGAGGGCTAATTTATGTTTTCTATTAACATTTGTAGTAATAATGCTTAACACTATAAGGTATAAAGGTTAAAAAAATACTTCTGTATAAAGGTTAAAAAAATACTTCTTGCTGAAACTATTGTTGGCCCGCAACCCTTCCGGTCCCTACTACGTTAAATATTATTAGCAGGGACGGAACTAGGGCGGGTTCCGAGCGTCCCGGGACACCCATGGATTTTTGTTACTTAATATTAAATATTTTAAAAAACATCACTTTTTGTAAGATTTGTGCTAAATGCACTTGGTCCCTAAAAATTATGTTTGTAGTATTGTTTAGTTTATTGTAAATGCACCTGGTCGTTTTATGTCTTGGTTTCGTCCTGATTATTAGAGAGACGAGATTATGACGTTTTTATTTTAGGGGGCTAATTTACGTTTTGTATTAACATTCGTACTTGGTAATAATACTTACAGTTAACACTACAAATTACAAGGGTTAAAAATATACTAGTTGCTGAAAATGTTGTGGGGCTCGGAACCTCTCCCGGTCCCTATTATGGTCCGTCTATACGTGCCACGGAGCTCGTTTCGAGCTTTGTACTTTGAGCTCGACCTTGGCTCGTGAGAATATGCACAAGGTTCAGCTCGTCTCAGGCTCGACTAATTTATATTACGTGTTGAATGACATAAAGTTCAAATGAAACTCAGCTCGTTAATTACACCAGGCTCGAGCTCGTTTTGTTTCTTTTAAGCTCGTTTACGCATAGTTATATGTATAGACGAAATATATATACGTATATATTTCTAAGGCTCGTTTAAGCTCGCTAGGCTATTAAAATTTGTAGGTCTAATTGGGGAAAACATGCAGGGTGAACGAAGAAATGATGGAGACATTGTTCGTGGCGAACTCATCAAAACCAGCATTAAACCGTAGAACAATGGCTCAACCTGTGTCTGCAAGTATGAACCAAAAGATAAGAGTTCTTGACCCGCACAAGTCGAGAAACATAGCCATACTTTTAAGAGCTTTTAACTTGACCATTGATGAAGTTTGTGAATCGATTCTTCAAGGTACTATCAAATATTTTTCCACTTACACATGGTGTTAAGTGTTTAGTGTTAACTGTATTCTATTTACTTAAACGCCGAAGTACAGGTAATGTTGACACGTTAGGTTCGGAGCTACTTGGAAGCTTATTAAAGATGACTCCTACTGTGGACGAAGAGATTCGACTAAAGGAGTTGAATGACACATTGCTCGTTGAGCTTGATCCGGCTGAAAAGTTTCTTAAAGCAGTTACTGATATACCCTTTGCGTTCAAGAGAGTGGATGCTATGCTTTACATATCGAATTTTGATACTGAGGTCGAGTACCTAAAAGCATCTTTCGAAACAATCAAGGTATAGTTTATAACATCTTTTGCATTGATTTCGATTTTTTAGCCTATCCCGAAAAGCATGTTGAAATTTTTTGTTTGTTTTTTAAATTCACAGTCAGCTTGTCGAGAACTTAAGAACAGCAGGATGTTTATAAGGCTACTAGAAGCGGTGCTCATGGCAGGGAACCGAATGAACATAGGAACAAACCGTGGGGATGCTCAGGCCTTTAAGCTCGATACTCTCCTCAAGCTTATTGACATAAAAGGCACGGATGGGAAAACAACGCTTTTACATTTTGTAGTACACGAAATCACAAAAGCAGAAGCTCATCTTTCGGGTTTTAATCAGAAACCTGAACTATACAACGAGGTTGAATCCACAAAACGTGGTCTTGAAATGGTTTCAAGGCTCGGCGGTGAACTCTCAAGCGTTAAAAAGGCTGCAGCTATTGACTACGATATCCTTTCAAATGAAGTAACAAAGCTAGCCATGGGCTTAACCAAGATTCGTGAAGTGGTGGCTTTAAATGAACCAAGTGGATCGAATGATAGATTTTTGGACTCTATGACCATGTTTTTAAGAAAAGCGGAGGCGGATATAGTTCAGATTAAAGATGAAGAACGAGTAACGATACTAACGGTGAATGATATTACTGAATACTTTCACGGGACTTTGACTATGGAAGAAGAAAACCAACCTTTGTGGATATTCATTGTGGTTCGGGACTTTTTGTTGGTTCTTGATCGTGTGTGTAAGGAAGTAGGAAAGATTAATGAGAGAACGACAGTCGGGAGTCAAAGTCTTCCACCGTCTGTGTTTCCTAGTTTCAATGGACGACGAGGCTTTAGCTCTTTCTGATACTCAAGACTGAAGACGACTTGAGTATAAGCCAAACCGATTTCAGGCAGTGTTTTTCTGGTCAGTCGCAAATAACGGCACTTGACCATCTGTATAACTTTTTGGGTAGAAGATTTTGGACCGGTTTTGCTTTCCGGCCAAGATCATATTACGCTAAGTGTAAATGTTTAAGTTCTTGTGTATTCCTGTATTAGACTTGGGCTTGCTTTCGTATATTGTTTAAACTAGCAGTGAAACCGGCTAGATTGCCGAAAGATAGTAGTAGCTTTGGCGCGCTGACTGCATTTGCCCGAGATCAGATTAAGAGGTGTTGCGGTCATTTTGAGGGTTCTATCTTAGCAAGAAATCTTTGAACCTTGTACTCCGAAAACAATATCGGCAGCTATTAAACACCGTTTCGTTCCTTGCTAACCAAATATGTCATGGCGAAAATCTGACCACAAAATACACGTCAATATCAAATCATGGTTATCGTGGATTAGTCGGTCAATGTGTCAGAAATCATGGTTAACAAAAAAAATACACGTCAAAATTGAGCTTATTATTGAGTTTTGTTTCCCCAAAATATGCGTGTTTTTAGATTACGTTCGCAATTTATTCTTGTTTTTAGATGCTCTATGTACTAGCCGAGTAGCCGTGTGATCGATAAATCGTTTTCGTACGTTTATACATTTTTGTACGTTTTATATTCGTTTTCATACGCTTTCGTCCGTTTATGTACGTTTCTTCTGTTTTCGTACATTTTTTTATGTTTGTATGTTTACATAAGTTTTCATGCGTTTTTCTTCGTTTTTGTACACGATTCGTACGTTTTCCTCCCTTTCGTATTTTTTCTTCAGTTTTTGTATGTTTACGTACGCTTCCGTTTTCATACGTGTCGGTCCGCTTTTAGGTTTCGTATGTTTTCCTCCGTTTTCGAACGATTTTGACTTCATTGGTCCGCTTTCTTTGTTTGTTTTCTTTTTGTACGTACAATAACGTATAGAAATGAACGAAAACGTATGAAAACGAATGTAAACATACAAAAACTAACTAAAAAGTACGAAAAACGTACTATCGCAAAAAAACGTACACATGTTAACCGCGTGCGGGGTGTTTGATAAAGACTTAAATAATTTAATACGAAAAAAACTGAATTTATTAAGTCATAAAAAAATTGTTTGTTTTTTACTTAATTAAGTAAGATGTCTGAAAATATTAAATAATAAAACTGATGTTGTGTGCAATAAGTCATTTGTTTAATTAACAGGACTTAATCAAAAAATCAACCAAACAAGCCTAGATAAGTCCAATTACTCCATTAGTCATTACGCAAGCACGCGACGGTTACCATATGACGATTAACTCGGAGAAATAAACAGTAGTTAACTTTGGTGAGGCTCGGTTAACCTGTTTTTATCGGTTCTATCTTGTTTGGTTCATCTTCAGACGGCTTTTATTAGCCAGCTGAACCGATGATTATACCGGTTCCCGTTAAACCCGTCGGTGACCATAACATGAAGCACAGCCCATGTTGTGTACGAACCGTACCAACCATCAACACATGGCTTGTCATTCACATCTGGTTTATCCCAAAACCCTACAAACAGGCTGCCACATAAATTAGTATACCTGTATACAACCCCAACGAATCTTTTTTCAGGTCGACATAATTTACCATATACTCGGTAAGTATATAAGGCTACCCAAGGGTCGATTTTCATTTTACCTCCTTATATTTTTCTCTCCGATGACTTACAAGTTATTTTGTTCACATCAAAGCGATCACTTTCTGATGAACATTATCTTCGTGAATTTGTTTTTGAATCAAAGTTGTGATTTTATCCATGGTACGTGGTAGGGTGGCTAAATGGGTGGGGAGCGGTATGAGCAATGGGCCAAACGGACGTTGGTGTATGGATATAGACCAAATGGACAATTTTTAATATTTGAACCAAATGGACTAGGGTCAAATTGACATTGGACCAAATGGACTCGGGTCGAATAGACAATATTAAAGGAGAAACAAGTGAACTTAAGATTAATTAATGGACAAAAAATATCCATACATATTGTCCATAATACCCGTTTATTTAACCCATTGCTTTTATGTTATCAAAATAGACCAATTAAAAAAAAAAGATAATACCATTTAGTCCATTAGTCCTAAAAAAGTCCAGATAGCCAAAATTTAGACACGTAGACATGATTTGTCACCTCTAGTACGTCGGATTGAACACGCCATATTCCTTTTTTCTTCAATTGTAGTCTATCTCGATGAAAGAAAATGATTAAATGAGTTCGATATATATAAAAAGATAAAGTGTTTAAATTTTAAATTTTAAATTTTTTTTATTCAAGCAAACGGTTACTCTATCATCTCCCATTGTTATAGTTTATGTTTTTATTTTTTGTTGTTTCAAATTAGTTGTCTAACTTTTAAAAATAAATAAAAAATTTAGATTAATTTTACTGTATTACCTTCATTTAAGGTGATAATTACATACTTAATTTTTTTTAATTATTGTTTAAAAATAAAACTGTCTTTATATAAAAAGTAACGAAAAACTTTATAACGATATGTTTTTCATAAATTATGTGGTTTTTTCGATAAACACTACTGGTAATTTTTTTAGAGAAGAAAAAGCTTCTGAACATCGTGCCTACAACCCAATTCATGAAAACACTATCGAGTATCCGATACTCGATCACATGTTAAACTGACCGAGTTCGACAAACGACCGACCGACCGAGAACTCGGTCTCACCGATCTACCCAGCCTAAAAAAAAAGCAAATAAATAGGTTGTGATAATCATATCCAAAATTGTGTTAAAAAAGATCACATCCAATCAATCAAATCATGCATGCAGTGTCATAATTAATAATTAATGTGATATATACGGAATATTATTATTATTGACTTATAAATCACGTGAGGATACTAATTTGTAAGAGACTGGCTGGACCCGTTTGCCAGTCAAGACAACAAATAAGTCTTCAAATTTTTTCTCAAATTAAACTCATTACGTCTAGCGGGGCTGAGCACGATGGACCTAAAATCGACTTAGACCGGAAAATCGGACCGGACCGAATCGAATCGGATTAAGTAATTTTGGTTCAGTCATCGGTACGGGATTTTGGACGAATTCGGTCTTCGGTCCGGTCCGGTCCAGTCCGGTTCAGTCTTATCAAAATCTCGTCAAAATATGTCTAATAGGACCGGACCGGACCAAGGACCGAACCGGACCGGATCAACCCAGACCGGACCGGACTATTTCGGTCCGGTCTCGGTCCGAGGTTTCGGATCATTTCGGTCCTCGGTCCGGTCCAGTCTTAACCGGTCCGGTCCGGTCCCGGACCAATGCTCAGCCCTATATAATACTTTATAAGTTAATAGTCGACATTTAGTGATTATAAGTATAACTATTCATAACCAGTGTTTTAAAACTCGGGTTTAACACGGTCGGTTGAACCGGTTAAACCGTGACCCGGTCGAATGATCAGACACAGGTTTTGACCTAAAAACCCGGTTAGACCGTCGGTTAAACCGATTGAACTGTGATCCGATTATTTGACCGAGTCAATTAAAAAACCGAGTTTTAAAACATCGTTCATAACTATATGACGTACTTGGTAAATTTAATGTAACATGTCGATACCATAACTACAAAATACAGGTGAAGTGGTGTTTTCATACCTTTAAATTCTGAGCTACCGTATTACTGTCTTACACTCAACAAATACAAGTTATGTTCCTTTCATTCAAGTAGCTTGTGGTCTTGTTTTTTTTGTTTTCCCCATCATCATTTAATGGCATAAATTGATAAACCAAACTACATGATTTTGTACTTATCATGCATGATTTCATGTATATATATATGAACTTTTGTTAAGTAACACCAACATAGTAGTATTTCATTTTAGGGCGAGGCAAGGAATTCAAGCAAATGTTCGTTATTCAATATCTCAAGAAGTTGAATTAGCTGAATTCTAGTGAAAAGGCAGAGCAAAGCCTTGCAGGAGGAAGGTGTTCGTTGCTGAGACGACACGATTCTCACTAAATATATACTTTTGAAATGACTCGAATCATTTTTCAATTCCTTCTATTTCTACTACTATTCACTTCCTTTACCACCTCCCACCAACCATTCTTTCCGGTCATTAGTTCACCACCACCACCATCACAAACCACCGCCACCACCACCTTACCTACTTTTCCGGCCAATATCTCCTCTGTGACCATCACATCACCACCACCGCCATCATCATCATCCTCAAAAACACATGTATCGAGAAAACTCATATTCATATCTCTAACACTCTCACTTGTTTCTATACTATTTATAGCCATAATGGTTGCTACCCTTCTATACCGCCACCATCACAAACCACCACTAACCACTGACAACCGCCGGTTGTTCCCGACCAACCTCCCTACATCCGACAAACCACCACCAACTTCGTCACCAAACTTTTCCACAACAAGCTCAGAATTTCTATATTTGGGAATTCTTCGTAGTCCCATAAGCGACCAACAAAGACGTGCAACAACCACCTTGCCCCTGGAAGGTTTTCAAATGATGGGTTCACCCGAGTTACACCCATTGCCACCATTGCCACGAGAAAATTATCGTACACCGACAACTTGATCACAGCTTAATGAACCGTTCCTGAACCTTGCGTCTTGTTGGTCAATTGCAATTAGCATATCTACACTTTTTTGGGTAGAAGATTTTGAACCAGTTTTTGTTCTGGCAAAATCATATTATGATAAGCTTATGTAACTCGTATACTTTTTTGGCTAAAATTTTGCTCTCGTACACGTTTGATCTTGTTTATCAGCAGTAGATGCTTAGTTTTCTTAAATTACGCAGTCGATATTTAACACCTGTACCAGCTGCGTTATTTCCATAGCGATTGTAACTCATCCCATAAATTACCCTTCAATTTTGAAAAGTAAACAGACATATCGTACTAGCGTCAAAACTTGATTTTTTCCCAGTGTGGAAGAACATAGTTCAGATCAAAACGGTAAATTCCCAGTTTTTGAAGAGATTTAGCATAAGACGGAAATTCAATCTTGAAAGAGATGGAAGGACAAGTAAAACAAAAGTCGCATTTTAATATCATCCAGTCCAGCTACAGGCAGCCCGGATCAAGGTAAAAAGATTATTATCCGCCAAACACGCAGTATACTAATAGAGAAGCTTGGGTTCCTGCGTACATATATATGTCTAGGTTTCATCTCTTAGCACTACTTTTTACAGTACTAGGACAAAAATTTGGTCACTTTTTTTTTAAAAGTATGACCCAATAAAAATTGCCATAGCAAGACTTTAACGCCTAGAAGGTGTAACGAATAACCGTATGGTCAGATTTGAACCCTCTACAATATGCAAAAATTCAAAAATGGCGTATGTTGGTTCCAAGTAATAACGGAACAATACCATCTTCCTCCAGATTTTGCTTAGAAATCACTCGTCTTCTGTCCGGCCGCCCAGCTTCACTATGTCCTCCACAAGAATCTTCCCATCTGTAAGAAACCAATAATTTAGTCCTATTACATACCACTGGCTTTCTTTAGATGCAACAAGCTTTAGAGGTGGCAAAACGGGTGGGGTGGCTAACGGGTCAGGTTAGACCAACCCATAATACTTTTTATTTCCTTTCTATAGTTTTAGAAATAACGGGTTGTGGTTAACATATAAAAATTTGTGAGGATAGATTACTAACCCTTATCTTTGGAAAGTTTGCTAATAAGCTCTATGATCCCTTCTTTGGCCATAGCATCTTTCAAATAAGCGGTTGCAGAAGCAAGTTCCTCAGAAGTAACCTTTCCATCATAATCTCTGCAGTTATATTGCAAAAATGAATTTCATATATTAACACATCGAAATACGAAAAGCTGCCCAACCATTCGAAATAAAAGAAGCTATTCAATCTAGACGTCACTAAAAACCAGTTTTTTATAATATAATGTAAATTTTTTATAAATGCAAGTAAGCAAATTAAGGTGATGCTTGGAGCTTTAATGGAACCTGCCTTGTCGTCATTTTAATTTTACATTTTTAGCATACTGCAACTAGTTTGGACCGAGTGGTGGAACCATTTGATAACTTTGGGGATAGTGGTTACGTTATGTTCTACACTTCTACTTTTGCTCTTTAGTCATAGTGTTGTTTTAGTAAATGTTAGGTATGTATAAAGGTGCTGATATAGAGCCATTAAACCAAAATTGGGTCGACTTGTGTTGTATTTTTATCATGATATCACCAAGTGGTAAATTGGGCAAATCTAAGCACGTAACTATGAAATGAAACGGGTCAAATGGGTCAAACGTTACTCGAACTGTACTCAAATGCTTACAACCTCCTAAATAGGTTGACTTCTGAAAACGAGGATGATATATTAACTTTTGATGTCATATCTAGTATGTCGTAGTTTTAGAAGTCAGAGAGTTGAACCATCAAGTTTTGATCAATTTGACCCATGGAAAGGATTAACCGTTTTTATCTGATACTAAACCAGCCCGTTTTCCATCTAGCTATGGAATTCGCAATTTTAAGTACGGTGCCCAAGTATCTTTGGGGTTTGGCTTGAACTTAAAATCAAGAGAGTCAAAGAATCATTTGAGCATGAAGGTACTTTGTATATTTCAGTAATAATTTTGGAAAATAGGAAAAAAGAACAGGTACTAACCTGTCAAGCACTCGCCACTTATCACCGATCTTTGCATCTACATCATCAATGTCTTTCTCAAGTTTTTGCAGCATAGCATCAACCTATGTTTGAACAACAGGAAAACGTATGTGAGAGTATACACTATTGGCAAGGTTAGAGGGAACAAAGGCAAGAGAAGAAGGGAACCAACTGAGCATCTTACCCTGTTTATAAGTGCTGAAGAAGCCCCATCGGGAACATGTTCATCAGTGGAATCATCAATTTCTTCATGGGCTGCCTTATATGCCTTCATGATATCTTGTTCACCATCAGTGCCTTCTTTGTCCATCATGCTATGGTACAGATTTATCTGCAACAACCAAGAGCATTATATGAATTAGTATAGTGTCATTTCGGACTGTCAGTTAACTATCTACGCAGACTGTCGGTAAGCTTAAACCAATCGTTCAAAAGAACCGTATGATGTATTTATTTCAAGAATTATCGTCTATTGTTTGAACTATCAATGAAATGTACAACATGGAGAAACATTATGATGCAGAAGTCACAATTACTACCCACAAACTTGTGAAAGGTTTCTTTGGCTTGCGTTTTACCTCAAACAAGTAAAAATCCGTCGAAAGTGAAGTTTTAATGCATATGATCTCCTAAATCGCTTTGTCACAAAAAATCCTTGTCGTTATAATATGGTGTGGATAACAAAAAAAAATTAATGCACTATCACTTCTTTTCAGATCTATGTACAAATTTAGATAGAGCCACAAAGTGTGTTTACCTCCTTGTTGACGAGCTTCAAAAATTCTTCACGCTCCCTACTCACAGACTGCAAGAATAACAATTTTAGGAAAGTGTCTTATTAAAAACTATGTAACAACTCGGTAAATATATAAGAACTTCGAATCAAATTATTACTTACCGATGCAGAAGCTAAAACAGCTAAAGCTTCACTAACTTTGCAAAGCTGTTCTTGTTTATCAAGGGCTATTGCTCTTGCTTGTTGTTGCGCATCTGCAGCTGTTGCATGAATCATCTCTTCTAATGCCACATCTTTGTTGCTCTCAACTGATTGCTTCTTCTTAGCTTGTTCTTCTTCCTCTTTCTCTTCCTCCTCCTGCGATGAGTTAGTCAAGCGTTAAGCAAAGCAGCAATGTAGTTTGTTTCATAATTTACAGAAGATATATTGTGTAGCTCAAGAAATTGGCACTTTTATACGGTAATTCAGAATATTACTAATCATTTTACTATAGGTGCAATACATTTTACTAATCAATGGCTCGAAAAAGGTTATGTTTAATATCAAGGGAACTAGCTAAAGAGAAAACGGGTCAGATAATAAAATGGGTTAAAAGTAACCCAAAGTGCATCGTCGTGCATGAGATCCCTTTTTATTTACAGAATTGAAGGAATGCTATTATTAAAGTAACATACTTTCTCCGACAATAGTTGATGTATTAGGTTTTTGTTTGTTAAAGGGTCTGGATAGAAAGTGCTTCAGAACACGCACATTTCCGATTAAAGTATGGAAAAATTGTGTAGCAGT
Source organism: Glebionis coronaria (assembly GCA_025667525.1). NCBI lineage: Eukaryota > Viridiplantae > Streptophyta > Magnoliopsida > Asterales > Asteraceae > Glebionis > Glebionis coronaria. Next base: position 856,110 of record JANFOE010000122.1, on the reverse strand, counting down.
AACTGATTTATTATCAGAGCGAAGTAATAGGAAAAAATAGTTATGGAATCAAGAAAGTAAGTAAATATATTTTTTTGGTTGAAAGAGATTAAAACCTTGATGAGTTCCTCCTGCATTTCAAGGAATTCCAACTTTCTTTGCCTCTCTGATACAGAATCCTCGGATGGCAAACTTGTGATTCCAACAGTGTCCACAACTTCGTCTGGCAATGAAGACAATGTGGCTCTTACAACTTCTTCCGGTTTCAACTTTCCAGACACAGTGAAAGCTCTGCAAACGCAAGCAAATTCATAAAGATCATTTGTTAGCCATTTTGATTGTTGTGTGCCAGTGTGTGTGTGGTGTAGAGGGAGTTACCTAGAAAGAATCAAGAGCGAAGATGGAACAGAGTGATTAAGAGACAAGTCCAACCAATCACGGAGCTGAGGAAAAGGTCGACCATATCAGAAACATTAGTCAGATTTACAGGACACATTATCATTACCAAATAAGATTTTATAAGTCATATCAGAAACCTGCTGTCGCATTTCCTCCACTGAACGTAATCCAAGCATGCCTCGCTCTCTACAATCTTCACGAAGTTCATCTTCAGAAAGTGCATCCACACCGCCCTCGGACTGAATCATCTTATCATCATTCTTTATCCTATAAAGAAATAAATATGTCGTAAATATAACAACCACCCAAATGACACGCAATAATATGAGCTAAATATATGTAGCACCAAACAACTATTTATCCTAAAAAAATGAATCAAGAAAACATACCATCGCAAATGTTTGCGGAGCTGGTATCGCAGATAAGTGTCTGTTCCGTAGGGTTGGATTCCCATATACTTGCACATATTCACTAACCGAGGCCTAAAAGCAGAAACATTTAGGAACACAAAACGATTTTAGCAAGTTAGTACCAAGAATGATATCATACTCGAGTAATACATCTGCGCATGATAAAATCTGACCTGCTGATATTATCGAGGGTAAGTTCATCGTTAAACAGCTTTGCAAATCCCAAAATTTCATCATTGGCAACAGAACCCCCTGTTCTGACCTGTATATTAGTTTGTAAACGTTAGATATCTCCAAAGTAAACTAAACGTAGGGTAGTTGAAAAATTACTAAAAAGCTTACCTTGCCCAAAAAGTCGTCGAGATCTTCTGCTGTTTTCTTGAGTTCTCCACTCCTCCTACTTTGCACCTCTTTCGCCATCTCTTTAACCGTATCCTGAAGAAACTTTGCATACTCTATTCTCGCATTTAGCCTCCTTTTCAATTTTTCCTACACGTAACCATATATATAAGTTGAAGTTCACATAATGAGACAAATTATAACGTTTGAAACAGAGTTTGAAGCAGCACCTGTTCTTTCATCTTGTCCTGAAAGGTAGACGGTAACATATTGGGGAATAGTTTCAAGAAAACGGGCAGCAAAAACTCCATGAACGGAACAATAATGAAAACAGCAACGGGAACTAGACGAAAGATATCAGCAGTGGTACGTGTCAGTTGTTGTCTCTCTCTCCTACTAAGACTCTTCCCACCAGCAAGCTTAACAAGCAATCTCGAACTGATCTTCACATCAACGCCAAGAAGCTTGATACCCAACCAGTAATGCTTCAAGGTATCAACGAATTCAGTTTTCCAGTGAACGAGTTTCTTACCCCAATCTTGCCTGTATTAGACAAAACACGATAAAAGATTAAACGCTGGTTCCGGTCGATTAAAAATAACTTGTGAAGAAATATTTCACCTGCTCATAGAAGCCACGGCTCGTAAAGCTGGACCGATCCCGAGTAACATTGCCCAAGCCCTTTTCAAAATCGGATTAGTTGTGGTCTTCTGAGAGTCATTAATCTGTTTCGCTTTGGCTTTCGCCTTTGCACTCGTCAGCCCTTCAACAGCTTGATCACACTCCTCAGGAGACGCTTCTTTCCTCTTTTTAGCAACTTGTTCGTTATCATCCTCGTCCTTGCCCAAATCCGGTTTAGGTGCAGATGCAACGGAAGAAAACCTTGCAGCTTGTGATACCAACGAACTATATCGTGCAGAATGTAATAGTGAACGAAACTGTGGAGACAACGTATGCTCCGCAATAGTATGGTATTTATGCGCCCTAATGACTCCCGCAACGGTGAAGTTCTTAAACTGCTCCTGCCTAAAAAATGCACCAGTGTATTTTGTGATTCCGAGTTGTTTTAAGGGATTATCCGGAGGAGTAGGACTCAACGCACGGGAGTCTGAAGATTTGGTAGAGTATCCATGGCTCAGACCTTGAACTGCACGACTGTAATCATTGTAGTGATCGTAAAGAAGGCGCCTACGTCTCACTAGTGCTCTAGAAGCCATTGTCGAAATAGACTAACCCCTGAAAACAAGGGTTTCACAGGTCAAAACAGTAATCAATCAATCTCTAACTGATTAAAAGTCCCTGCAAACAAACAAGTATGTCGATAAACAAATGAATAAGACAATAGTGATTGATCAAAGCTACCACACATTAATACGAGTTTAAACAGCAATAAATATCGAATAATCAACGAAAAGTAGACACTTATAACCAGCTGCAAATGCAAATTAAACATATAAAACAGATGAAGAAACGAACCACAAATTGATCATTTACAATCTGAACATAACAGCACGAAGAAATAACGTCTAAAACATAGCACATTATCCAAATGATCAAACAAACACAAGAGCGAATTAGAACCGAAGTTAAACACTCAACAGTAGCTACAGATTCAATAAGAACCATATCGAATAACCAACCCTGATATCACGAAAACTAACCAAATATTGATGATATAACAACACGGTTAAACAACATCTAAGAAAGCAAGCACATTTTCCAAATGGTCTAACAAACACAGCACGAGTCACAAACCAACAACGAACAACAATAATCAACCGACACTAGCAGAATGATAGCAGCAGATAAGTAGATAGCGGAAACCTAACATTGCAAAAAGGTTCAACAGACGCAACCACCACTCACAACCGAATTTATGCTAAACAATACTAGTAACAACTTGCAAACGGAATTACAATATCATCAAACTAAACACATACAACTTACACGAATAAAATGAGCACATTATCAAACGACTCACACTAAAACTTATTAAGTATTGATATATTTAAAACGCTAAAAAGTGTTAAAAAGAGTGAAATAAAATCCAAAAAAACTCAACAACAAACTCACCACCGAATAACGCTATACAAAACTTATAACAAAACAATATCAGTAACAACCATCAATAATCAGTTCAAAACTAACCTAATCTTCAGCTAACATAAGCTGAAATGGGCGTATGTTTCATAAGCCCCAATTTTTGTGGCTCATTTTGAGACTTATGGGCTTATTTAAGTTTATTATGATATGACAAACGTATATAAGCCCATAAATCTCAAAATGAGCCACACAATTATGACTTACGAACTATAAGCCATATTTCGGCTTATATTTGGGGATCCTCATTTGTGTGGCTTATCTTGAGACTTATTGGCTTATATAAGTTTATCGTATCATAATAAACTTATATAAGCCCATACGCTTTGGGGCTGTTTGTTTTAGCTTATATAATGTAAGCTTATTTCGGCTTATATAACATAAGCCACAATTTGGTGGCTTATTTGGAGACTTATGGGCTTATCTAAGTTTGTTATGATATAATAAACTTATATAAGCTCATAAGTCTCCAAATAAGCTTAAAATCTTGAAACGAATAATAAATAAGCCGAAATATGGCTTTTTTTATATAACATAAGCCTCAATTTTACGGCTTATTTAGAGACTTACGGACTTATATAAGTTTATGATGATATAATAAACCTATATAAGCTCATAAACCTCCAAATAAGCTTAAAAAATTGTAGCTTATGTTATATACGCCGAAATGGGCTTCCATTATATAAGCCGAACCAAACACCCCCTAATAACGAACACATTATCCAAATAGTTACATTACTGTATACAAAAAGTTAATAAGCGGAGACTAATAAGCTAATTTAAAACCCTAAAACAAACACTATTATCCAAACAGCTTTTAAAAAAAAAAATTAACAAATAAAACAGATCAACAAACAAAAAATAATGATAACGGAAAAAAAGGAGTGATTTGAACGGAATGATAACGGAAAACCTAATTGAACGGAAAAAAAGGAACGAATTAATTAATTAATTAAGCAGAAGCACTTACAGTGTGATTGATTAATCAAATGGAAATTAAAATTGAAAGACTGAAATTGGAATGGAATGGTATATGGAGTGGAGGAGGGGTAGTAATTATATAAATAAATGAATATATAAAAAAAAAGTTTATAAAATAGGGCTGCTTGTTTTGTTTGTTATTTTGTTGGTCAAGAAACAAAAATGTTGAACCAAATATATATATATATACTTGGAGCATATTCCTACCCGTATAACAACAACAACGTGTCCAAATTAACCCTTTTTTTTTTTCTTTTTCTTTTTTTCTGGGTGAGCAGCAAGTGTCTCGTTAGTGTCCGTGACACTTATACATTTTTTCAATTTATTGTTAATTTTTGAAAAAATATATAGATTTTTCTTTAATATATCTTAAATGCACTTGATGCATCTAAGGGTGTAAACGAGACGAGACAGTTCGTGAGTTACTCAAGATCGACTCGTAAACTACTCGAAATCGACTCGATCTAAACGAGTCGAACTCGAGTTTGAGCTACTCGAGTATTCTTTCGAGTCGAGTTCGAGATCCATAATACCCGGCTCGTGAAGCTCGCGAGCTTTATCGAGCTTCAATTAGATTACATTTTTACCCTTTTATCTTCATAAATCGAGCCGAGCCAGGCTTGATATGTCGAGTAACTAACGAGTTCGAGCAGAAGATGTAAAAATAATCGAGCTCGAGTCGAGTTTCGAGCTCGAGTTTTATAAAACGAGCCGAGCTCGAGCTCGAGCCGAGTTTCGAGCTCGAGTTTTAGTAATCGAGTCGAGCTCGAGCTTGACAGTACTCGACTCGACTCGGCTCGTTTACACCCCTAGGTGTAACTGAGCCGAGCTGAGCCTGAGCTCAATAAGGCTCGGGCTCAGCTCGAAATATAAAAGATGGGCTCGAGCTCGGCACGATAGCTCGTCGAGTTTTAATCATTAAGGCTTGAGCTCGGTTCGATTAGGATTTGAGCAAAGTTCGAGCTTAGCTTGCAAACCTCAAAATTTTATATATGAAACAAATACATCATTAACCCTTTTTTTTCTTTTTCGTTTTCTTTTTTTCTCTACGAGCAGTGACAGACCTATGAATTTTTTTAATTTAATATTAATTTTAAAAAAATATAGATTTTTCTTAATATATCTTAAGCGCATTTGGTGTATCTAGAGGTGTAACTGAGTCGAGCTTAGCCCAAGCTCAATAAGGCTCGGGCTCGGCTCGAAATATAAAAGATGGGCTCGAGCTCGGCTCGATAGCTCGTCGAGTTTTAAGTTTTAACCATTAAGGCTTGAACTCGGTTCAATTAGGATTTGAACAAAGTTTGAGCTTAGCTTAAAAAGTTCAAAATTTTATATATGAAACAAATAAATGTATTCAATCCTTTATAAAGTTATCATTTATAAAAAGATTAATATTCAAATTAACGTTTGTTTACTTATATAAAAATATTTTTATACTAAAGCTCAAAAAGCTCGATAAGAGCTTGAGCCGAGCTATCAAAAGCTCGAGCTCAGCTCATTATATGTTTCGAGCCATGTTATTGAGCTTGAGCTCGATAAAAGCTCAGCTCGATCGAGTCAAGCTTGAAGTCGAACTCGAATTGCTTGATAAAAGCTCTGCTCGTTTGCACCCCTAGGTGCAAACAAATGTGTTTCTAATCTTAAGGTTTAAAAAATTAACATATTCTGAAGTATTTGAGGAGTACGAAAGATAGGTCTTTGGTGTTCGGAGGAAAACCAGACACGGAACTGAATGTAACAGCTTTCTGTGATGCGTCCTGGCAATGTGATAAAGACGATACGAAGTCTCAGACATGTTACATGTTTGTTATTAATGGAGGAGCAGTTGACTGGAAGAGCAAAAAGCAGACAACGATTGCAATGCATGCGACTCAATCTGAGTACATGGCTGCTTCAAAAGCTGCAATGGAAGTTGTTTGGATTAGGAAGTTTATTGGAGATCTTGGAGTGATGCCTTCAATCAAAGAACCTATTGATATGTATTGTGACAATTCTGCTGCAATTATATTCGCCAATGATGCTGGAGTCATGAAAGGCGCCAGACACTTTAAACGAAAATATCACTATGTTCGAGAAGAAGTTGTGGAAGGTGAAATCTGATTGTTAAAAGTTCACACAAATGATAACGTAGCCGATCCTTTTCCTAAGGCTTTGCCTAGAGAAAAGGTCATTGAACATGCCAAAAGCATTGGGCTTCAATTAGCTAGTGAATTCATGTAAATTTGTGATTATTATTTGGATAAAGAATGTTAAGGCATTATTATTTAATGAAATAAAGTTTAAGTTACGTTTATTCTTGTTATTTAATTTTGCGTCCTATTTTACATGTTTTAATCCATGAACATTATTATATTCTAAATGTCTGTTGTCGATATATGGGAGTATTATTAAATTAAGAAAAATCTAAATTGTGATTGGATATACTTGAAAGCATATTGATGTGTTTACATATCAAATTTAGATGATATCCGATGAATTGAATATAAGACTTATCTCAACTATATGATTATACTTTGTGGATCTTTGTCATCAAGTAAATCATAAATAGTTATCCTCAGACCTGAGATATCAGGAAACTGTCATGGATCTAGTGCATTTCTGTGAAGTAATCTAACGCTATAGGTAATTGGTAGCTATAAGGGTTATTTTCAGAAGTGTTGCAAAATTCATAAGTTTTGCTTGTAGTCAATATGGAATTTGTTTCCTCCAAAATTCATTTTTGGAGTTTAATACAATTAGGCTACTCGTGGGATTAGTAAGATGTTTGTGTGGTCGCACCCAAATTTGTTTTTGGTAATCTTGTTGAATCTGTGAACGAGAAACAAAATAGTTAATGAAAGGAATGACTAAGATCCATATCCTTATTAACGTTGTATTAGAAATGAAAGGATAATAATAATGTTGAATCATTAAAAAAAATTATCCAAGAGACCTTACTCGAGTTGTATTAGAGGTATCAGCGTGTAATTAGACGCTAACCGATGTGATCACACTATTTTAAATATGTCCAAGTGGGAGCTGAAAGTTTTATGGACGTAAATTTAATAGTCATGTGTTAGGATCGAACTCGACCTTTACGAGATTGCACACAATACGTAAAGAGTTAATTTTATTGATAAATATATTTATATGTTTATTAATTATATCGAGCTATAAACGTTAACGGTCGTTAAGTATTGAGAGTTAAGAACTAACGATCGTTGTGGAATTAAGATAGAAGAGGAAAAAGAAGGTTCTGGAAAACCCCTTGGTGTTTCGACCATCGGTTATCAGGACAAGGGGAGAGGCTTTTTGCCTTATTTAGTTTACCTTGAGCTACAAGTTTATTAGGCCTATATAAACACCCCAAAGCCTTCATAATTTTTCACCACAATCTATTTTCTCTTTTCTCTTTCCTGCGATCAACACCAAGGAAAAACACCCTTTTAGGGTTCCTTTTATCATTGTGTTGGTTTCTTGAATCAAGTCATAGCCCCTCTCTAGGGTTGTTGGGTTGATTTTCCACTAAACGATTAAGCTTGTTTTACGTACTAGCATTACGGTTAACTCGTCATCATACGTGTGTACAAGAACGTAATACAATCTTACTTTAGATTGTATCTTGGATCGATTAATTAAACGGTAAGGGGTTTATCATTGATCCGTCATAAACCCTAGTTGGTGATCCGTTCTTATCTTGTGGAATCGCATTAGCTAAAAGGTACGTAAACCTGATTCGATTAATTATAATTATATTATTATGATCTTTTTAAATCGCTTCCGCTATACATGCTTTGATCTTTGTTTAGGTTTTAATAATCGTTATGAACTTCATAAACCTTCATGTTTTGAGTTCGAACGGTTGTCGTATTTGTCTAAACAGAGAACCTTCAACCCTCTCTTGCTTTTTACTATTTACCGTACGACATATAGTTGTACGTGTGAAAATATTGGTTTATAACTCACCCGTACATACGTCTAGTGGCATGAAATTGATTCGTAAACATAAAAAGATGTATAGTTCGCTCATTTCATTTCTAAATGCATCATAACCATATGCAAAACATCAAAGTTCAACCTTTTTTTAAATGACACGTATGTATTCATGGGCAGAGCCAGAATTTTCAATGGGGTGTTGCATAATTTTTTTAGGTTAACTGAATTTATACGGTAAGAAATTAAGGTAGCACAAATTTTTTAGGCGGTTGCACAAACCATAAAAACAACATTTTTGAAGATTTTTTGCATTTCGTGACATCAAAATAGGTGTAGCCCGTGTCACACCCGACACTTATGTAGCTCCGCCCGTGTATGTATTCCTTGTCATTTGTACTTATGTGGCAATATAATGGAATGACTGCCATAATGGTACGGTTATGCCATAAGATGTTGGCGTTGCACAGTAAAAGTTCATTCATAGGCATTATAAGCTCGAACATAGTAAAAGTTATTACATCCTTAAGTGCTCGAGTGTTATCTAAAATAGGATTAATGCTCGCGCTCCGCAGCGGGGCATTTTGGGATGATGTTTACAAAAGATTTTACCTATACATTAACAGTTCATGGTAAAATAGTAGTGATGTACTTTAAATAGCTGACAATTACATAAGGTATAGAAAGAAAGATATACACGGACATTAACTCGGAGAAAGCAAACATTGGCCAAAATAATTGGTTTGTACTTCGATTAAAACAGCCGTCACAAAGGTTCTTGAAGTCTAAAAGAAAAGTCCTGAAACAATACTTTATCTGTTTATCATAGTTACAATTGCACATCAGTTTCATATCTTTTGGGGTGAAATACTTGTCTAGGGTGACTTCCATCAAGTTCCTTTTATGTATGACAATACTCATGAATCACCCAATGAGTCCTTTCCCCTTTAGAAGCTCGACCAGTATTCGTTGTGGTGCGCCGAGTTTTAGCATGTATCGATGAAAGTATCTATGCAGTATCCGATATCATACTACTTGTAGATAGCATTTGGTTGCGGGCCAGGGTTTATACAGTGTAGTGGACCATTCCCAGTAGTCACGTTAAAATTGCATTGGCTGCACGATTCATAATACCAGTCCTTTCTCGTGTTGATGCTGCTTATTGTCGCTTATGACATGAACCTTACTGTCTGCGTAATAAGAGATATTATTTTAGGTGGTTAATCGTATAAGTCATCACTATTAACATATGAATTTATATTGCTGCTGGCTTACCCTGTAGCTAACAGGATTCTGTTGCAGTAATGTTGTTGCAGTAATGTCGATAGCAGGTATCTGTCTCTGTTTTTCTCTTGATCCAGGTGGATATTTGCATAGGTGGATTCACATCTTGCTGCTGCATGTATCTGATGTATATTTAGCAAGACTAATTTAGCACGCGCCACACATGGACGTAGTTATTTATATGAAAGTATGGTTTCTTGTTAAAAGAGTACATACTGAGTTTTAAGTTCTTCCAAGTTTCGTATCTCTAGGTTGAAATAGTAATGGGTTGCAGGAGTGCCTGATAACTGCGGGCCTGCATTATTGTATGTTAGTGCAAGTCGCACATGTTTGTATATAAAAGGAATATGGTACCAACGTATAATGAATATTGTGCTCCGTAGTCATTCACCTTGCAAGAGTTTACGACAAAGATGACAGGTTTTTCCATTGCTTCAAATTCATCCCTGTCAAAGTCTTTTGCCATGTCGTCCCGAAGTGTAAGTTCAACAGCATCACCACTGTAGAGAAGGCAAAAGAATTTTCAGGAAAGCCGTTCAAAATAATAAATAAGATTACAAATTAAAGGTATATTCATTAACCTCAATATATATTCTTAATAGCAAAATCTCATAAACATTTCACTTAAACCATATAAATCACATTTATTTGCATAAAGAATTAAACTTTCATAAATAACAATAAATTAACGCCATAACGCCCCCTTATAACTTATAAAAAGGGCTTATACATCGCAATACCAAACTCGCTACTTTACATGTTGCTATGAAATTAGATTATCATTTACCACCCAAAATATATTTACAACAAATGTGATGCATACAACCTAATCAGACACATTTCAATTCTTACCAAAAACTACAATTTCACCCGAACCTGTCTTAGCCCATTATTCAACCAGCCTCCTTTATTCCACCTTCATGAGTTATTATAAATAAGAGTTCATAAGGGCAGAACACTAACCTCTAAGCCGTACGTTTTGACCCATGCGTTGAAACTCATAAACGACTTCAACTATCTTTTTTTGCTCGTCAACATCGAAGACTCGAGTGTGCAACTCAAGTCCTTGGACCACATTCACATTTTTTCCGTTAACCTTTTCAAAGTATTTAAAGTTGGTCTTCCGTACAACATTTGCAAACCCTAACCTTTCCTTCGGATCATCAGACACCAATTCAACTTCCGACAATCTACCGGTTTTTGATTCAGTTAGAGAGGTTACTGGTTTGCTGTGTCCACAGATGTCGGAGAGAACTTTTCACTATAGCGTGTCCAACGTCGTGAATGAGCCTGCTCTGAATATTTATTTGACTCTTGCTTAACTGAAGATCTTGTATTAGTCACGGTTGAATGTTCTGAATATCTTTTAGAAATATTATCTGGCTGAGTAGAATCAGGACCTGACGTTGACGATTTATTATCGTGTTTTCCTGCAAAATTGACAAAGAAATAGATAATGAACCCACTCGCATTGAAATGTTTTCAAAGCCAAATAAGTGAACAAAAACAACTTTTAACATATCCTTATTGCTAGCCTAATATTTAGAAAGTAGAAAATCAACAGTTCTACTATTCAGCACACTACGACCAACTACAATCTGTGAAGTTATTTATTTTTTGGATTGAACTCTAAATTGCTTGATAAAAGGTTATATATTATTCTTGAACGCGTTATCCAATGCCGCAAATAAAGAACGTCTAACTTGCAAAACTAAGCGAAAATCAAAAGATAACCACTTTTGTACACGGAAGAATAACGATGTTTTGAATGATATAAATGTATGGCTCCTTATAGTTCCTTTCTGACGTGTAAGAGAGTACATTACCTCAATGTTGTCTTATCGTGGATGATTTTCTGCACCTTTCTTAGGCTATTGGTTCTTGTGGAACGTGGTGACCTTCATACATTATGTTAGGCAGCCAGTAGCGCTTTAATATTGTTGAGCAGGTCGGCCAACTGACTAACAACCATGGCTGCTCGAGGTTGTTCAAAGAAATTATGTTGTTGGCATCACTTCCCCCCATAAATTGTGCTGAATATTCCAAATTCATAATACATCTGCCAAAACACCAGCAAAATCAATCAGAATAAAATATTTATGTATTATAAAAAAACATAAATTATCATATTTGTCTTTCCAATTATAAAGTAACTCAAAATAATGAATAAAAAACTTTTACAGTAAACGTTTATGCAATTAATAACTATAAGAAGCTATACCTGACAAATAAATGAGAATGATATTAGCGAAAAAGAGGAATATGGTTTAAAATGCTTAGCGGGAAACTATCTTTTACAGTAAGTAATTTCAAACAGGAGGAATCAATTTTTAATATACCACATGACACTAATTTTTTCCCTGCAGCTAAATGCATGTGGTGCATGCGCATATAGTTGTGGCGGTGGTGGCCGAATCTGGCGTCAGTGTTTACAAAATGGAACGGTGAGATTACGCATTCGATTTGCTACATTGTAAGGCTGTTATAATTTCCTTTTTATTCATTAAAACATAAAATATATAATGGCCTTCAGAGGCGGGAACGTGAATAAGAACTTGTATCAGATATCAATTAAAAACCATAACCAAACAGTTCAAGCTTTTAACAAAACCATATCTAAAATCAAACAATACCCGTACTATGATGTTATAATATTAATGTTAAGGGCACATTGATGAAAAGTTGCAAATTTTCATAGCCATTGTCTTAGAGAAGATAACTACCAAAGTTACCTAGCCTACGATGTGTAGTGATAGGATAATATGGTCACAAATCATAGACTTCACTACTTCCCCATTTAGCCATCTATTTTAGTAAGTATTCCCTTTTAACAGAAAATACTCATATGTGTAAAGTCTGTGTTTATCTGATATACAAGAACCACTAAGTTTTATAAACTTCAAACAATATACGATAACAAAAAACATATGTATAACTGATAAAATGTAGAATTCAGAAACTTACTCGAGCTTCAGTAAGCTAGTTGTCCCATCTAAGAACACCATAATCAGGCCCACCCCAAAAAGCACCTGCATAAGATACATCCAAGCTCCAATCCAAGCAAACTCATCCCAATTGATGCAAAAGCTAAAGCAACTGCCATATTTTAGCAGCGAGGTTTGAGCAAGTTATAAGTGTGAAAACACTTATCCTTCTACCACTTAATTATAATGATAACCAAGCCAAAACGTGTATTTTATGTCGTAAATGTCAGAATTATGCGTGGTTTGTGTTTTTGTTGTGATTTAGGATCAAAATATGAAAAGGGAAGAAAACACGGGCTTTCACGGGCTTTTATCGAAGAAAAAGACAAAAGACGAAGTCAAAAGATCAAGAGTGCAAAAAGAACGGAAGTCCAAGGCCTATTCTGAAGATTTATCGAAGAAAAAGTCCAAAGACGGAAGTTTAATGAAGTCGAAGAACTCAAGTCTAATAAATGAAGAAATTATAAGACGAGTTCAAATAATCCCGAGACAAAGTCGAAAAAGTCGAAGAATTTATAGAGACGAAAAGACGAGAAAAGGAAGAAAAGATCAACACATGTTAATCCTCCCTATAAATACCCTCTTAATGTGTCATTAGGAGGTGTTGGCTATTTGACACATAGTTCTTCCATTTAATTACATGCACTTTCATATTGTTATTTACTTAATTGTCATTTAAATTCCTGCCTTTAATTTCAAGTAAGTTTAATTTTGTGTTGTTGAATCTTTAATTTTAATCAAGTTTTTATATTAATCTCTCATTCTACCTTTCTTGTTTTGCTAAATCTTTATGCTTATTTGCTTATTGTCATGCTTATTTGATTGTTTGTATGCTTTTATGTGTTTGATTGTGTTAGCTTATTGATTGTATAGCTTATTGTGTGCTTTTCTTAAATTTAATTAAGTGTTTTTAAAAGTTATTTTATAAAAAGTTGATTTTAAATATTTTTATTAGTTAGCATTTTTAAAAGTTTTTAAATTTGGCTTATTAGCTTTTTCTTAAAATTAATTTGGTTAAGTTTTTAGATAAGTGCTTATTTGATTTTAGCTTATATTGTTTTAGCTTATTTTGTTTTAATTCAGGTTATGGTATAAACCCTAGTATTCCGAATTACTTGTCCATTTCCTTTTTCCCGAATTAGTTTTTGATCCAGTATTCCGAACTAGCTCCATCCTAGTGGATTCCGAATTAGGTGGATCACCTAGTAATCCGAATTAGATCAGAAACCATCACTTCCCGAATTAGGTCAGGTATTCATGCATTCCGAACTAGGTTGGACTCATGGATATTCCGAACTACGTCTAGCATGTGATTCCGAGTTAGCTTCAGATCTTCATTCCGAATTATGTTAAGGATCCGGATTCCAAATTAGGTTGGTGACAAACCTTATTCCGAGTTAGATGCTTTTCACGGATTCTGAACTAAGTCAGAACCGACTTATGTTGGGCTAAAAGTTGATGAGTCAAATCACCGTGGAAACTAGAAGGACCAAATAAGACATTATGTGAAACTTCAAGCTGGTGGATTAAATACTACAAAGTTTCCCCTGCTAGTGAAACTTTCCCCTACTGTAAGTTTCCCCAGCCATATGTGATAAGAAGAAAAGATTTGGTCAAAGTAGTGATAAGAGTGAATAAGTCTGTTTTGACTTATTCATTAATATATTATTTAGTTTCCATGTATCATGGTTTCCTTATGTTATAAAAGGAACCATACGTAGGTTTTGTTTATCACTTTCATATTCATAATGTAACCTACTGTAAACATTGATCTCTAGGTGTGGGATTCAATGTACACACACCTAGAGTAGTTTGCGTTAATCATCAATAATACAAACTCTTTGGAAATTATTCGTCTCTTAAACATCTTGTTCATGATTATCATTCAATTCCGCTATGTTAATTCATATGAATGTTGATCATCCTAGATAAAATAGTTTTTACTATTTGAGTATAAAGATCTTGGATTCAACATGTGGTATCAGAGCGGGTGGCTCGATATCTAGGTGAATCAAGGTGTTTAATTTGGTTGCTGTGATGATTTAGGGTTTATGTCGAAACCCTATTAATTAATTGTTATTTGCTGCCGTATACATGCGAGAATGGAGCAAATAATAATATCTCCATTAGATTACACGTGATGCGCAAATGGTGATATTAAACAAATTGAATCCAATCTGTTTATTATATTTTGTTTGGTGGAACTTTTGATTGGTTATGGTCGGAAGCATTCACGTGGTTGGCTACAATGAAAAAGGTCATGACGTAAGCTTCTTGTCTAGTCAATGATTTTGTGGTCCCAAGTATAATTATAATTATGTTCAGGGGATCATGAGATCACTTTGCATCTTGTTTTTATATAGTCAGACGAGGGTCCACGTGATGAAATTGAAAAGAGAAGTGGGGTTTGAAAAATAAGAGCATGCGTTCGGTCAATGTGGGTCAGCAATATGATTGTATGCGTATGATTAGTCAAGGTAATATATTTGTGTTCACATCAATATATACGCTTTGTACTAGAAAAGAAAAAGAGTAGTCGACTTCTGGTTCAAGTGCACGCCAGCAGGTCAGAAACTATACACAACATGTATATTTTTCTCACAGTAGGGTATATTTTTAATTGTCTTTGTTTTTGTTATTTATTCCCTGTTATAAATTCATTCCCATTGTGTGTGGGTTTGGCACAGTTAATAACAAAAACAGTGGCATTAAAAGTCCCCCTGCTTTTGAAAAAGTTCCCCCTTCTTTCATTAAAAGTTCCTCATGCTACGATCCCCCTGCCTTCAATAGATCCCACTGCTTTCATTAAAGATTTCCCACTGTTTTTGAAAGTTCCCCCTGCTGTCAGATATGAGTTTTGGGACAACAAGGTTTTGGAGATTTGTTCATTCACATCAACTGGTCTTAAAGGTATAAAAGGCTTTTATATTGATTGTTTACATGATCATGAAGGTAATTGACTATTAGCTATTTGAAGATGAAGTGGAATGGTTCGAGTACGTGTTTTATTCGTGCTTTATTATATGACGAAGAATTAACAATAAATACTGGCAAGTGTATGAGATTTTTCTTATGGTGCTTTAAGCTCATACTTGCTATCACCGTGGTCGTGTCTCCAAGAAGATGAGGTATTTGTCAAGGGCATGTAGACCCCCTATACATCAATGGTTGGTATACGTTCAACGTCATATGGGTAATGCACATTATAACTCATGGATTCAGGTTTTTCTACTACTACATCAAATAGGTGATACTGAATTTTCTTCGCTTATGATTGTTACTTTTAAAGCCTACATAATTGAAGATTCATAAATGACTAGCACAATTTAAGGGGAAGCTAAATTGTTGAAGTGTTAGTCATTCACATATAACATTGAGGTGAAGATTTTCGCTACTGCTCATTAGTATTTGTTGGGAATAAATTATGGGTCAGTTCACTAGACGATGATAAGAAGAGTTCAAGCGCTGATAAGAAGAAGTTGGACGCTGACAGCCAAGCGTTGACATTTGAAGAAGTCAACGCTGACAGCCTTGAAGACAAGCACTGATGGAATATATCTTCATACGAATCTTTTTGTTTATTTGTTTCTATATTTGTATATGGTAAAGATAAGTTCGACATTGTATTTTTCATTATTATCTTTACCTAGAATAGTTGATTCGTAGCTTATTGTACAAGACTTCTTAATCTATAAAAGAAGATCTTTAGGTTAATGTTCAATATAAGTTTTCACAAGTATTCGACTGTTAAACCTCTTTCATTGTAATCAAGTTCGATTATTCTAATACAAGTGAAAGTTTGTTTAACATCTTTGTGTTCTAGGTTAAGTGTTAATTCCGCATAACACTTAGTTACTTTATTCATAAGCAAAGGTTTCTATACGTGTATTACTTGATCTAATCTCGTATACACAAAGCTTAATCGATCTAAGTTTGGGATCAACAAGTGGTATCAGAGCTTGTTGAGAAACTTTTGATCTTTAAGTAACGCAAGAACCCTAAAACACCAAAAACCCTAAAACAACGAAACCCTAAATTTCTCAAAACCCTAAAAACATCATGTCTGGCTCAGAACAACCTCCTGCTCCTGTTTTGCTACAAAGCAACACCACAAACCCTAGTATCAAAATTCCCATGTTTGATGCCAGGAACTTCGAGCTTTGGAAGTCCAATTTTGAGCAATATGTAGCCATCCATGACTACACTCTTTGGGAGATTGTTGAATATGGGAACACATTCAACAAAGCTCAAAAGATTGCTAATGCTATTGCTGCAAGGGTAGCTGTTCCTAATTGTCCTGAAGCTGATAAGAAGGAAAGGCCTGAAGATGGAAGAGCTGTATCTGCTGAAGATATAGCCAAGAAAAGGGTGGACATGAAAATTTTGAACATCATGAAACACGCCTTGGGTCATGAGAATCAGCACAAGTACAAACGCTTTGAGTCTGCAAAAGAGCTTTGGGAAGCTCTTGAAGTAGCACATGGTGGCAATGCTGACACTAAAGAAGAAAAGAAGAAGCAACTCATGCATGAGTATGCTGTCTTTAAATCTCAACCTAATGAGAATCTTAGCAGTGTGAGAAGTAGACTAATTGACATTACAAGTCAACTTTCTTTCTTGGGAACACAAATTGATGATATTGACTTGAATGCTACTTTTCTCAAAAGCCTTGGTGAGGTATGGAAGATTGAGGCAAGATCCATTCTTGTCAATAACACCCACAAAACCTCTAGGTTTGATGACATCTTCAACAAACTAAGACTGTTGGAGAATGAATGGCTTTTGGAGAGTGATAATAAACCTTCCAGTAGCAACATGGCCTTCTTCTCACAAAGTGAAGGTCAATTTGATTCCATGAACTCCTATGGACATCCAGTCACTGGATCTGCATGTGTCAACGCTGGATCACATCCTATCAGCGTTGGAACACATCCTGTCAGCGCTGGATCATATCCTGTCAACGCCTCACACTCAAGCGTTGACACTCACAACTTTGGCGCTGATGGAACTAAACCTGCTGGTTTAGATCTAGATACTGTGTGTGCTTTCATTGCCTCTTTGCCCAGTGATTCAAGAATTACTTATGAGGATCTTGAGCAAATAAGTGATGAGCAATTGGAAGAGATGGATATCAAGTGGACTATGGCTCTTGTGAGTTTAAGAGCAAACAGGTTTAATAGAAGGTTCAAGAAGAAGATGACCTTTGATGCTAAGGATGTTGCTGGATTTGACAAATCCAAAGTTGAGTGCTACAATTGTCATCGTATGGGGCACTTTATGAGGGAATGTAGATCTCCAAGAAGATCTGATGCTGGTAAGCCTTCAAGCCAAATGGTTAAGAGCCAAGATTCCAAGGCCATGGTAGCTGTTCAACAAATTGATGGTGTTGGAGGATGGGACTGGAGCTGGAACTTTTTGGCTAAGGATGAGGAAGAGGACAAAGCATTGGTTGCTGAAGTTAAAGAAGAGCATGTTGAATATGCTCTCATGGCACACTCCTCCTCTTCATCAGATAATGAGGTATATGATGATACTTTCTGTTCTAAGGGTTGTCGTTTAAATACTGAAAAACTAAATAAGGAGATAGTAAAATTATTAGATGATGCAAGTTCTGAAAGATGCAAAGTATCTAATTATCAAATTGCTCTTACCCAAACAGAAAGGACAGTAGCTGAGTATAAGAAAATGGAGTTTGATTTAAAGGATAAAATAAATATCTTAAAACATGAGTTACATCAAAGTAAAGATATTCAAGATATCACAAACAGGGTTAATCTTGATTTGATAGCTAAGTTAGATGAGGCTAACAAAAATAAAGACAATGTGAGTCTTAAAATCCAGAGATTTGATAAGGCCACACAAACCCTAGGAGAGTGTGTTAGTAAACAAAGAGACTCTAAGGACATGAGTGGGATTTGGATGAAAGACTATACTGGTGTTCCACCACCAGCTGGGGATTTCTATGGTGTCCAATCAAAGGACTTATCTTGGACTGGCTTGCCAGAACTCCAAGAGAAGGAATTCATTCCTCCACCTAGAGTGAATTCCCCAGTTGAAGAGTATAAACAAAAACTGACTGACCTAGATGAGTGGAAGAAAGCTAACCACACTTTGTTTGTTAAGGGAGGTTTGTTGTGTGAAAGTCCAAATGAGCCCACACCAATCACGAGCCATGATCCTACACCTATTAAAATCACACACCCAACCACTGGCAAAGCTGTTGACCTTGGCTCACACACTGTTAGAAAACCTGGTGTTAAGTATGCAGAGATGTATAGGAATACTAGGTCACCAAAAAGCCAAGTTAGTAACCATGGAACAGGCTTCTTTGCTTCTAGACCTAAGACTATGTCTAGAAAAGCATGTTACACTTGTGGTAGCTTTTCACATTTGGCATACAAATGTGTCAACGCTTCAAATGTCAACGCTGACAAGAACCATTTCAGCGCTGACAAAAGTCAACATAGGTCAAACACTGTCAGACACAAAACCTTTGTGAACAAAAGTTCACAAAGTGTTAGACCAGCCCCATTCTTTACTAGAGGGTCTAACACACATTGCCTAAGACCTCTCCAAAAGACAAACACTTGGTCCAATAGACAATGGGTTCCTGTAGCAAACCCTAGGTTCAACGCTGATAAAGGCAATCGAGGCGCTGACAAGAACAATTTCAGCGCTGACAGACACACTGCCAAACCTAGGTATTTGCAACCACAGGGAAAGGGGTCTAAAGCTTCCACTAGCTTAACATGGAGACCAAAACAAGACCAAAACCCTAATTCTACTGGTCTTTCTATGACATGCAACAGGTTTCATTATATTTCAAAGGTCATGTCAAGACCAATTGGGGTTAACTGGGCATTTCATCCAAAAAGGGATGAAAATGGGGTTGTTATGAGAACCAAGTCTGTTCTTGTTGAACAACCAGATGAATCCAAGTCTTCCAAGGCTTGGGTTCCCAAAGAAAACTAATTTGTTTTCTTATGTGCAGGGCATTCAAAAACAGGTTAATGACTATGGATATTGGGACAGTGGATGCTCTAGGCACATGACTGGGAAAGAAGATTACTTGAGTAACTTCACTCCCATTGAAGATGGTGACAAGTTTGATAGAAAATCCACAACTGGTGGATGTCAATTTCTTGGGAGTAGATTGATATCTTGGCAATGCAAGAAACAAACAGTGGTGGCAAACTCTACAACTGAAGCAGAATATGTGGCTGCAGCTGCTTGTTGTGGACAAGTCCTATGGATTCAGAACCAGCTGTTGGATTATGGGTATAATTTCATGCATACCAAGATTTTTGTAGACAATAACAGTACTTTATGCATTATTAAAAATCCTGTACATCATTCTAAAACCAAACACATAGAAATTAGGCATCATTTTATAAGAGATTGCTTTGAGAAAGGTTTAATACAACCAGATAGGGTAGACACAGAAGATAATGTGGCTGATTTATTAACTAAACCTTTTGATACTGGAAGATTTCAATATTTGGTAACAAATATTGGAATGGTTAATCTCAGTAATATGTGTTTTGGAACTCTTTTTGTAAAAGTATGTACAGGATAATGCATTGTTATTGGTCTTTGTGATGATTTAGATTTTTCCACTTTATTTTTCTAACACTGACAAAGGTAAATTTAACGCTGACAAGTGTTATTTTGCCGTTGTTAGAGATATTATTGTCTAACACTGACAAGAGTTCCTTCAACGCTGATAAGTGTTGTCGGGGCGTTGTCAGCAACAATGTTAGTTTTGTGGTTTTCAATCTAAATGTGTAGGTGGTGTTAGCTTTATGCCATTGGATACAGAGTTGCTTATGGATCTTTGAAGAGCTATTTGGACATGTTTTTGTTTATGGATGATGGTTGGAATATTTATATTCCTATCTTGACATAAATTTTTAATGTTCATATATATTTTGAGAAACTCATGTATCATAGTTTAAGGGGAGGTTTAAGGAACCTTTAGGACTCTTGGGTATTCTTATAATACTCTTATCACAATTCTAGATTGTGTCCACAGGTGAGTATGGGTTAGTTTTACTAAACCATGAGGCACTGTAGCATGCAAAGTTGACAAACTATGCATGCTGCCAAGACATTTTTGGCCTAGAATTGGTGGTGGTCTGTTGGGAGACTTGGGAATATTTTTTATGGGTTTACCTGGGAGTTACAAAGGATTTTATGAACTAACTTTGTTGGTAAGTATTTTGGTTAGCAAGGGACACTTGAGGACATTTGTGTCTATCTTGCTTAAGCAAGTGTGCATAAGTGGACATTGCTTGCCACCCAGTAATTATTATCAACTTGCAAGATATTTCCCTTAGGATAAATTACTTTGTTAAGGTCTTTTTCTTTTTAAATATTTTTATTTTTAGACGCTGACAAGTTTTTCTCCAAACGCTGTTAAGACCAATCGTGACGCTGACAAGGCTTTAGGCAAACGCTGACAAGAAATTTATAGCCGTTGGGCGTTGATGGGTTATTTTTGACCGTTGACACCTAGTGGGCCCTACCCAGTTGTTATTTTTGACTAATCTTTGGCCGTAATTTTTGGGGAGTTGTTACTTTTAATTAATGCATGAGATAAGTTATATTTGATTCAATATTTTTATCATTACTCTTTGAATATAACTGCCTCATTTTTTACCAATCATAATCATGCATCTCTCCTATAAATTTGGCTAACTTTTCATTCTGGGTATTCATATTTTCTTGTCTAACATCTTTCTCCTAGATTTTTCCCATATCACATAACCTAAACAGCTTTCAACATGGCACCAAAGTTCAACTCAAACAATCTGACATTGGAGTTCAAGAGCCAACATAATATGGTAGCTTACTTGGACGCTGATAATGATTTGTTCCCTCAGTATTCACAAATGGTGGCCTATTTAAATGCATCCTCCATAAGGTATGCACTTTCTCATGAACCACTTGTCCCTGTCGCTCATATTAGACAGTTTTGGATCACTGTTACTTCCACAACAACTAATAATATGACCACATTAACATCTACTGTTCATGGAAGAACATGGGTGGTCACTGAAGCTTTGGTTCGCCAAGCTTTGCGTCTTAATGACGCTGATGGTGTGACTACCCTTGCCACTGCAACAATAGAACAAGGTCTTAGGGAATTGGGTTATCCTATTCCTGCTGATAAAACTTTAAATAAATATCATAAGCAGGAATTTCCCTCAGATTGGAAATATTTGATACATGTCCTTCTTCAATGCTTAAGTCCAAAATGTACTGCTTTTAATGAAATAAACAGGTCCATTGCAAGTGCTTTGGTTTGTATGTCACGTGGGCTTAGGTATAATTTTTCAAAAATGATTTTTGAAGGGATGTGTAAAAATAAGGGAAGTAAAATGACTTTGGCTTACCCAAGATTTTTGCAAATGGTGTTTGATTTACAAGAATATTGTCTTAGGGATCATGACCATTTTTATGAGATCCCTAAGCAAAAGAAAACTATTTTTGACAAAATGATCTCAACAAACAGACCTATACCTCTCACCCAAGCCATGCTTGAAGTAATTCAGGCTGCCCAACCACAACCAGACCCTGAACCTCAACTTGAGCCTGTTCTTGAACCATTACCTTCACCTGAACACATGGACGTTGACCAAGCCAATGTCAACGCTGACACTCAATATGTTGGCGCTGACACAGCCAATCCCAACGCTGATGACATCCCTGAACAATCCCAAACACCCCTTAACCAACTCACACCCACACAATCTACATCATCTTCCACC
Source organism: Glebionis coronaria (assembly GCA_025667525.1). NCBI lineage: Eukaryota > Viridiplantae > Streptophyta > Magnoliopsida > Asterales > Asteraceae > Glebionis > Glebionis coronaria. The sequence goes on along the minus strand of JANFOE010000122.1, from coordinate 833,952 downwards.
CCCTTTCAATCTAGGTTGACTAAACGCCAAAGGACTGCTGGAGTGTTCTCCTCTAGTGGTCCTAGCCATGTTGTAGAGAGAACCACCTCCACAAGTGTGGCTGGTGACATGGATGAGGCTGGGGCTATTGGCACAGGCTTAGATGCTGGTCAAGACAGTCCCAACATCATTAAGACCTCATCCATGCCCTATGATTCTATTTTGGGAGGTCAAATCCCTATTCTAGCTGAGGGCAGATTGGAACCTATGACATTGAATGAATTGACGGCTGCTGTCATTAGCTTGCAAAAGCAAAATGTCAGCCTTGTACAAATTGTCAATAATCAGGGCCGTGAACTCCAAGCATTGAGGGAGCGGGTAACTGTTTTGGAGAATCCTAGTAGCAGGAGTAGAATAGAGGAATCTTCCAAAGGGGAGGATGAAGAGGATGAGCTGATTCATACAGCCAGTGAGAAGAGTTCACAATTTAGTGAATCTTTAAATGTTGCTGAAGCACTCACCAACTTGAAGAAGCACCCTGTCATTGATACGTCCAAGGTAACCCCTTTGAATTTGGATGGGTCATTTATAGCAGTGATGGAACATTTTACACAGGGCGCTGTCACAAGTAATCTTGGCGTTGACAAAAGTTTGGATGCTGACACATCCAGCGCTGACAAGAGTAATCGGGGCGCTGACATATGTAACTTGAACGCTGACAAAGTTGCAGGTGGTGTTGATGTATTCCAGTCATCAGCAATCATCAAAGATGTGTCTACACAGGTTTCTTCATCTACCTTACCTATCATTGATCCAAAAGACAAGGGTAAAGGAATTTTGGTTGAATAAGAGGTTCCAAAGAAGGATGCAGCCCAAATTGCATTTGATAAACAATTGGCTGAACAACTTTTGGAGCAAGATTTGAAGAGAAGTGGGACATCACCATTTGTTGCCACTTCTGAGAGTGAGGAAGAGAGTGATGATGAAAAAGAAGGAGCTAGCTCAGATTCAAGTGTTCAAATCATTGAAGATCCAGAAAGACTTGAATATGGGGATGAGTTGGCAAAAGAAAGGTTGAGAGATTTGAAGATGCATGTTGATTTGGACCTTCCAGAAATCACCAGAATGTACCATGCTTGGGAAGATAAGGTATTTGACAACCCAGGGATGAGCTTATCAGATCAAATTTGGGGTTTGGAAATGTTGAAGTCATTGGATCGTTAGACTCAAACAGTAAAAACCGTTTATCTAGGATGATCAATTGTACATATAAATTAACATAGCGGAATTGTACAATTAATCAAGAACAAGATGTTTAACAAAGATGAAAGATTCCCAAAGAAAGTTTGTATTATTTGATTAACACAAACTACTCTAGGTGTGTGTACATTGAATCCCACACCTAGAGATCAAACAAGCAGTAGGTTACATTTTGTGTATTGGAAGTGATAAATAAAACCTATGCCTGGTGGTTCCTTTTATAACTTAAGGAACACAGATATACATGGAAACTAAATAAGATAATAATGACTAAATCAAAATAGAAATATTCATTCCTATCCTATATTTGACCAAATCTTTCATTCTTATCATATATGGCAGGGGGAACTCCAACAGTGGAAACTCCAGCAGGGGAATCTTCAAGCAGTGAAATGTTTCACTAGCAGGGGAAACTCTCTTGTATTTTGTCCACCAGCTTGAAGTTTCTCCTAATGCCATATTTGGTCCTTCTTGTTTCCATAGTGATTTGACTCATCAACTTTTGACCCAACAGGAAATTCTTCTCAGGGTACAAGATGATATAAAGGTGATTTTGAAGTATAATGCACAAGAGGTTAAGACTTGGCTTAGGAGAGATAGCATGCCATTGTATTTTAAGTTGCTTAGATGCCATCAACCTAGATGGACATACAAGAAGTTGTTGGCTTTATCTTTTGAGGAGCTAGAGTACAGGGCACATCCTATTTGGAGGCATGTGCAAGAAAATAATGTCTTACAGTTTCTTTCAGAAGAAAGGAAACAGGAGCTTGCTGAGGAAATGCAGATTGCAAAGGAGATGAGGATTGCTCAAAGACCAGTGAAGAAAGGAGATCCTCTCCAATTTCCCAAAGATATGGATATGTATGATCCAAGTGAAACTGTCATAAGGAAGCATCTGAAGCTTTCTCCATTGGAAGCTTCAGATTCGGTTAATGTAGTATCTCTAGATGCCAGAAATCCAATCATAAGTTTTGATGAAGATGAGTGTGGATTTTGGAATATTGGCAGATTTGGGAAGGAGGTACACATTTTCACTTCGATTATTTCTATCTTTGCAAGCATAGACAGAGAGGACTTGGTTCATCTATGGAAGTTGATAGAGGCCAAGTACAAGGCTGAAGCACCTACTTCAGCAACAGGAATAAGACTGTGGCACACATTTTTGACTTTTTGTGGTCCAAGGGAAGCAGATCCTGCCATATGGAAGGATCTTGAAGATGATCTCAGTGATCTTCATTGGAGGCTTTATTCTACTTGTGGTGTGTTTCATTTGAGTTCTACCAAGTTCTAAGAATATCTTCTTGTGGATGCTGATTATTACTTGTCCAAAGAAGTACTGGAGAAGATGAAGGAAACACCCTTGGAGATTGATTACACTAGTGACGTGGCCAAAGACTTGATTAGATATGTTTATCACCAACATAAGAAGTTTTTGTAAGATTCCTCCTAAGCCTTAAGTATTTATTCAGAAACTTGATCATTGGAATAGATATCAAGTTTAGGGGAGGATTGTTGGGAATAAATTATGGGTCAGTTCACTAGACGCTGATAAGAAGAGTTCAAGCGCTGATAAGAAGAAGTTGGACGCTGACAGCCAAGCGTTGACATTTGAAGAAGTCAACGCTGACAGCCTTGAAGACAAGCACTGATGGAATATATCTTCATACGAATCTTTTTGTTTATTTGTTTCTATATTTGTATATGGTAAAGATAAGTTCGACATTGTATTTTTCATTATTATCTTTACCTAGAATAGTTGATTCGTAGCTTATTGTACAAGACTTCTTAATCTATAAAAGAAGATCTTTAGGTTAATGTTCAATATAAGTTTTCACAAGTATTCGACTGTTAAACCTCTTTCATTGTAATCAAGTTCGATTATTCTAATACAAGTGAAAGTTTGTTTAACATCTTTGTGTTCTAGGTTAAGTGTTAATTCCGCATAACACTTAGTTACTTTATTCATAAGCAAAGGTTTCTCTACGTGTATTACTTGATCTAATCTCGTATACACAAAGCTTAATCGATCTAAGTTTGGGATCAACAGTATTACTACAACTAATGTAAGTTTCTACTTCTTAAATTCATTTTAAGACGCGGAAAACTTCATGGAGGGTAATTTGGGGCGCAGAATACTTGGGTTTGATGTATGATATTGGTTAAGTAGTAGTTGAAAATCAAGGTTGTTCACATAGAAGACCCCTATTTGATCATGTCAAAAAGGGAAAGATGTTTACAAAGAATGTGCAGCCTGTTGATTCTTAGTGTCGTATGCTTAAGGGGAAGTGTTTTGACATCATCAACTAGGGGAAGATTGTTGGGCTAAAAGTTGATGAGTCAAATCACCATGGAAACTAGAAGGACCAAATAAGACATTATGTGAAACTTCAAGCTGGTGTACTAAATACTACAAAGTTTCCCCTGCTAGTGAAACTTTCCCCTGCTGTAAGTTTCCCCTGCCATATGTGATAAGAAGAAAAGATTTGGTCAAAGTAGTGATAAGAGTGAATAAGTCTGTTTTGACTTATTCATTAATATATTCTTTAGTTTCCATGTATCATGGTTTCCTTATGTTATAAAAGGAACCATACGTAGGTTTTGTTTATCACTTTCATAATCACAATGTAACATAGTGTAAACATTGATCTCTAGGTGTGGGATTCAATGTACACACCTAGAGTAGTTTGTGTTAATCATCAATAATACAAACTCTTTGGGAATTATTCGTCTCTTAAACATATTGTTCATGATTATCATTCAATTCCGCTATGTTAATTCATATGAATGTTGATCATCCTAGATAAAATAGTTTTTACTATTTGAGTCTAAAGATCTTGGATTCAACATGTGGTATCCGAGCGGGTGGCTCGATATCTAGGTGAATCAAGGTGTTTAATTTGGTTGCTGTGAAGATTTAGGGTTTATGTCGAAACCCTAGATAATTAATTGTTATTTGCTGCTGTATACATGCGAGAATGGAGCAAATAATAATATCTCCTTTAGATTACACGTGATGCGCAAATGGTGATATTAAACAAATTGAATCCAATCTGTTTATTATATTTTGTTTGTGGAACTTTTGATTGGTTATGGTTGGAAGCATTCACGTGGTTGGCTACAATGAAAAAGGTCATGACGTAAGCTTTTGGTCTAGTCAATGATTTTGTGGTCCCAAATATAATTATAATTATGTTCAGGGGATCATGAGATCACTTTGCGTCTTGTTTTTATATAGTCAGACGAGGGTCCACGTGATGAAATTGAAAAGAGAAGTGGGGTTTGAAAAATAAGAGCATGCGTTCGGTCAATGTGGGTCAGCAATATAATTGTATGCGTATGATTAGTCAGGGTAATATATTTGTGTTCACATCAGTATATACGCTTTGTACTAGAAAAGAAAAAGAGTAGTCGACTTCTGGTTCAAGTGCAGGTCAGCAGGTCAGAAACTATACACAGCATGTGTATTTTTCTCACAGTAGGGTATATTTTTAATTGTCTTTGTTTTTGTTATTTATTCCCTATTATAAATTCATTCCCATTGTGTGTGGGTTTGGCACAGTTAATAACAAAAACAGTGGCATTAAAAGTCCCCCTGCTTTTGAAAAAGTTCCCCCTTCTTTCATTAAAAGTTCCCCATGCTACGATCTCCCTGCCTTCAATAGATCCCACTGCTTTCATTAAAGATTTCCCACTGTTTTTGAAAGTTCCCCGTGCTGTCAGATATGAGTTTTGGGACAACAAGGTTTTGGATATTTGTTCATTCACAACAACTGGTCTTAAAGGTATAAAAGGCTTTCATATTGATTGTTTACATGATCATGAAGGTAATTGACTATTAGCTATTTGAAGATGAAGTGGAATGGTTCGAGTACGTGTTTTATTCGTGCTTTATTATATGACGAAGAATTAACAATAAATACTGGCAAGTGTATGAGATTTTTCTTATGGTGCTTTAAGCTCATACTTGCTATCACCGTGGTCGTGTCTCCAAGAAGATGAGGTATTTGTCAAGGGCATGTAGACCCCCTATACATCAATGGTTGGTATATGTTCAACGTCATATGGGTAATGCACATTATAACTCATGGATTCAGGTTTTTCTACTACTACATCAAATAGGTGATACTGAATTTTCTTCGCTTATGATTGTTACTTTTAAAGCCTACATAATTGAAGATTCATAAATGACTAGCACAATTTAAGGGGAAGCTAAATTGTTGAAGTATTAGTCATTCACATATAACATTGAGGTGAAGATTTTCGCTACTGCTCATTAGTATTACTACAACTAATGTAAGTTTCTACTTCTTAAATTCATTTTAAGACGCGGAAAACTTCATGGAGGGTAATTTGGGGCGCAGAATACTTGGGTTTGATGTATGATATTGGTTAAGTAGTAGTTGAAAATCAAGGTTGTTCACATAGAAGACCCCTATTTGATCATGTCAAAAAGGGAAAGATGTTTACAAAGAATGTGCAGCCTGTTGATTCTTGGTGTCGTATGCTTAAGCGGAAGTGTTTTGACATCATCAACTAGGGGAAGATTGTTGGGCTAAAAGTTGATGAGTCAAATCACCATGGAAACTAGAAGGACCAAATAAGACATTATGTGAAACTTCAAGCTGGTGGACTAAATACTACAAAGTTTCCCCTGCTAGTGAAACTTTCCCCTGCTGTAAGTTTCGCCTGCCATATGTGATAAGAAGAAAAGATTTAGTCAAAGTAGTGATAAGAGTGAATAAGTCTGTTTTGACTTATTCATTAATATATTCTTTAGTTTCCATGTATCATGGTTTCCTTATGTTATAAAAAGAACCATACGTAGGTTTTGTTTATCACTTTCATAATCACAATGTAACCTACTGTAAACATTGATCTCTAGGTGTGGGATTCAATGTACACACCTAGAGTAGTTTGTGTTAATCATTAATAATACAAACTCTTTGGGAATTATTCGTCTCTTAAACATATTGTTCATGATTATCATTCAATTCCGCTATGTTAATTCATATGAATGTTGATCATCCTAGATAAAATAGTTTTTACTATTTGAGTCTAAAGATCTTGGATTCAACAACTTATTTCTAGTTACATCAGAAGTGTGGATTCCGAACTAGGTCAGAGGTAAGGATTCCGAATTAGATCTTGGTTGTGGATTCCGAGTTGTGCCAGAACTTTGCATTCCGAACTACGTCTAGTTTCTACATTCCAAATTAGATTGGAATTAATTATTCCGAACTAAGTCTTGACACGGATTCCGAACTAGGTAAGGATTCTTTCTTGTTTTCAGTTTTATTTTTAATATTTTTAATATTTAATGTTCCCGCCATTTTTCTTAAAGTGTTATTTTAATTGTTTTACTTTATTTTAAATTTCAAGTTTGTATTTTTATTACGTTGTCAAATTTACTTTTCGTAGAGCTTTAATTTTTCGTCATTTAATTAATTTACTTTTAAAGTTTTAATTTTGCACCATTTACTTTTTAATTTACTTTTCAATTTAGTTTTCAAGTCTTTATTTTTACCATTTACTTTAAAGTTTTGCAATTTTCATTTTAAACAACGACCAAAAATATTTCTTTTCACCAAAAGACGACTGAGTCGTGTGAGAACCCGTACTTTCCCAACATTATTTTATTCTTTTTATTCGTGCTTTTTGAATTTTCTAACGTATTACGTTTTCTTGAATACTTTATATGTAAATCCTGAGATTTTTAAATTATACTTTTAAGTATTATTTTATTCATTGACAAATGCTTCATATGGAATTATAAATTTTTTATTTTATTTTTCCATATTTAATTTAAATAAAAGTTTTGATTTAAAATCTCCCGCGTGCGTTTTACAACGAGTTTATTCAAAATCAATGTACAACGAGAATTCCTAGTGATCGCGATACCGACGGATGCCCAAAAGTTTACGTTTATTTATCGATTGTTTCGATAATTAATATTTTCGACGATTTCGTTTTAATTACGTATTGAGTCGTGTCGAGAAATCGTATAATCATTTTTATGATGCATTGTAACATTTGAAAAGTATTTTTACGAAACCCGAGCCCCGTAAATATTTTCAATATTTACCAATAACCATTTTCTACCCTTTAAAACTATTAATTGTTTTTAGGTCCACAAGTTTCAAAATTGGCAAGATTGGACCCTCCACTTAACTAGCCATATATAAGGCTTTTTCTTTCACACAAAAACACACATACACACTTACAAAAAAAAATCAAACAAACATCTCTCCCCTTCCTCTCATTTTCCATCACCCTCACCACACAAAACACACCTTTGATCATCAACTTTTACCATGAATCAATCAAAACTAAAATTAGACCCATCCTTAAAATCTTCTTGTGATTCTAATGATACTAAAATCACCCACATGCATCAAGTTTTCACAAAGTTATGATTTTATGGTTGGATTATGTCTAAATCATCTGGCATGCATTGTTTTTGGTATGATCATCATATTTTAATCCTTAAAAGTCTTGTTTTTAATCTTTGATTTTGTTAGATTTTACATGCAAGTGTTTTTAAGAGTGTTTGGTTGATGGGTATGATTGTATGATGATTCTATATGTATGGGAATGAGTGGTTTTGTTTGAAAAATGGATTTGACTTGTTTTCTAAAAAGATAATTTGGGACAGCAGCTTTAAACAGATTATTTCGTGGGTTTAAGGTCTGTGAAAGGCTAATATTATTTGAAATTGTTGTAGATTTTCCGAGACGGTCGTTTTGGTATAAGATAGAGCTTCTAAGTCATTACGAGTCAAAAGTTATGCTAGTTTTAGTTTTCGTGTACCGGGAGACGCAAGTCGGCACAATCCGAAATTGTGGCTGATTTTGGGTCGACTCTCGGGGACTTTAGGCTTAGTTAGATAAATGTATCTACTCGTTTTCAAAGTTTACAAACTGAGTTTGATGAGTCTAGTAGTGGTTTCAAAAGACGGATTGTCGAATTTGCACTTTTAAAGTGGTCCAAACGATTTTACAAAACAAGTGTCCAAATCTATCCCAAATTTAAAGTCGAGTAAAGTGTCGAGCTGATGGATTTTAAAGTGTGAACTTTGGCTCAAATTTTGGTGAGGTCTTATACAGGTTATAAGTGGCCTTGACACCAATTTTCATCTAAAACGGACATGTCTAGATAGGGTAGATCGGTGTGTACATTCGGGGTGTACTTGTTGATTTTTATTTTGGCACGTAGTTCAATGTTTGTGTTGCGTGAGTTTGAGTATTCATCGTCGGACATGATGACTTACTCAAGTGCTTAGTCATTATATAAATGACTTAGCTACTGGTCCAAATAAGGTTAAAGGATATTTTGACTTGCGTTGACTTGGCGTCGTATGACGAGTCATTTTCAAGTATTCAACTGTTTTAACGTGTAACGTTTGATAAACGTATTCATTTGGTTCGTGTCAATGGTTTTGAAATATGAGTACTTTGAAAACATTTGAGTCATATTATATTTGGTACATATCGATACTTGAGTTCGAGTCTTAACGCGCACCTTATTTTGATAGGTTGCGGTTTTCGTGTTTTCCCGGGCATCCATATCGTCGGTGATCGTCTACCACTACCGTTTCTACTCAGTTGCTGAGTACCGTGATTGACTTACCTCATGGCTAAGTTGAGTTCATAGCCCCTTTTTACTTGTACATGGTTTCTAAACACGGGGTGAGATTTTACATGGTGGAACACAACCATTTAAAAATTGTATGCTATCCAGAACTTGTATGCTATCCAGAACATGTATGATTTTCAGGTTTTCAATATTATTATTGCTTTTTAGTCTAGCCTTAAGTTTCCTCTCCCGATCATGAACCATTAATTTCGAGTACTAAGCGCGAATGTTGTGGGTGGATCCATTGGGATTGACTATCCCCGTCTCAAGTACCTTGACGCACTGATATTTGTTTACTACTTGAGTATTTAGGCTGAATACTCCCTAGAGGAACTTACATTGAGTTAAGCTTCGGTTCATGAACTGAACAACAATAATAATGGTTTCGGACTATGGTTGACGTATATAACCATACTCCACACTACTTGTTTTACAACTGAATGCTTGTGTTCCACACCTTTACTGCTAAACCTATGAATATCACTCAACTTTATATTGACGATTTTACATGTTTAATCTCAGGTATTATACTTAGCTTTGCTTGGATGGGAGCCCGCAGGATATTATCGCAGCTTGGAGATTTCTGTGATGCTTTTGAAAGATTTGTTTTATATAAACTATCAGAAGTTTATTCAATATTTTGGGCAACTTATTGTTATAAATCGAGACGAAATAATATAATTTTCTGCTTTTAAAACTCTGGGACCTATGTTTAAAAACTCTGACCTTTTATAGTGTAATGTACCTGCTTTTATTTCGTCAGCTTTGTATGAACTGTAATTCATTGTTTCTTGTACTATGACGTGTTACCCCCTCGTTGTCTAGTTGTTCCATGTCAGATTTTGGGGGTCTCACAAGTCGCACATTAACTATTGTCAATTCGAATTGAGTCGAGACGATTTCAACTTAATAAAATTCAGTTATTAAAATGGCGCCGCTGCCGGCTCTTTTCGTGAAGATTAACGGTTTTCTGTGAGAGACGCGTTGAATCTTAGGATCCGTTCACTCGTGAACGTTATTTTTCGTGTCAAATTTTTTTTCAAAAATCCATAAAAATTAAAAAATTTCAAAAATACAAAAACATTAAAAAAAACTTATAAAAAGCATTTCTTTTCCAAAGTTTTGCACCAAAAAGATTTTATTTTTCCAAGTACATATATATTCTCTATTTCTTTGGTATCTTTTTCTTTTTCTTTTGCAGGTGTATGCGTACTAGATCTTCAACTTATTCTGAGCCCGAGACTCGTGAAGATTTAGATGTGGCTGGTGTGCACAACAATAATAACCCACCTCACCTCAACATGAATAATAACAACCATCTTCCTCAACCAGACCTTCGAACGATGGAAGAGCTGTGTCAACCTACGATGAATGGACGCGGAGGACCGATTGCGCCGATGCAAATCATGGCTCTAGAGTTTTCGTTGAAGCATCACATGATCCAACAAGTTCAAAACACTTGTCCATTTCGCGGATTGCCGGATGATGATGCCAACAAACACCTCGACAAATTCATTACCGTTACTCAAAGCATGAAGTTGCTCGATGTTACTATGGATTTTCTTCGCCTTCATCTATTTCCACACACCTTATCCCACCATGCCGAAAAATGGTTTGATCGTCTTCCGAAGAATTCAATTCATACTTGGGACGAGATGACTCAACGATTTTTGTCGCGCTACTTTCCACCATCCATGGTCACGAGCCTTCGGAATCAAATCAGTGGATTTACACAAGAACCTGATGAATCACTTTTTGATGCTTGGGAACGATATAATGTTTTGATCTATCGATGTCCAAACCACAATATACTCCCCGTCACCTTAATTGATACTTTCTACAACGGTTTAACTTTTCGTGATCGTGATACGATTAATGCAGCCGCCGGTGCCATATTTATGAAAAGAAGACCCGAGGAGTGTAGAGAGCTTATAGAGAACATGACTACTCATCACAAAAATTAGGATTCATCCGCATCTTCAAGGAATAACCCGAGAGTCAATGTTTCTTCTACTTTATCCCACACCGAGATGACCGAATTCACCCGCATGATGGCCGAAATGAACAAAAGTATCCAACTCTTGGCTACAAATCAACAACAACAAGTTAAAGCTGTAGCACTTTCTTGTGAGATATGCGGCGGTCCTCATTCATACACTGATTGTCCTTCTACTCATGACAATCAGGAAAACGTGTATGCGGCTTATGGTAACTATTCAACGGAAAGCTATCAAGCCCGACCTCAAGGTGATCGTAACTTGCTAATTTACCGTTCCAACAACTTTCTTTCACCCGGTTTTTCTCCTCAAAACCACAACCCCAACAACTACAATAGAAGCAATCCAAACCCACCCCAAGCTTCTAATCCTCATCACCCACCCGCTCAACAAGCACCACCCATTAATCAAAATGTTGAAACTTTCATGAGGACCCAAGGAGAGCTAGTTAAGAATCTTCAAAGCCAAATCATCAACTTGAAAGGAGATATCACTAAGCAAGGGAATGATTTTAGAACCGAGCTTCGACATGATATGCAAACCTCTTTCAACAATCAAACGAATGATTTGAATAATATGATGGCTAGTTTCTTTCAAACCACTCAACCCTCTACTTCGGGCTCTCTTCCTTCAAATACCGTCACCAACCCAAGAGCGAATGTGAGTGCTATTACTACACGCAGTGGAGCAACTCTTGTAGGACCTTCTACCCCTCCCCCAGTTACTCCATCTACACCTCCTCCACCACCATTTATCCCGCCTACTTCCACACCGTGTACTAGTTCTTCATTATCGTCTCCACCTCTTAATGAAGAAATACCCAAGAAACACCCTTCACCAACCCCACCTTCCACCTTTAAACCTTCAACATCTCAACCTTTACCTGCTACACCTACACCACCTAAACCCAACATCCCTTATCCTTCTAGGTTAGACAAGAGCAAATTGCTTACTAAAGAGGATGCTCAAATCACTTCTTTTTTGAAGATGATATCTCAAATGAGTTTCAACATTAGCCTCGTTGAAGCACTTGTCGAAATGCCGAAATTCGTCAAAACATTTAAGGAATTGCTTAATAAAAAGGAGAAGATGGCTGAGTTTGTCAACACACGCTTAAATGAAAGCTGTTCTGCAGTCATTCTTAAAGAACTTCCAGAAAAACTTGGAGATCCCGGTCGTTTTGTGTTGCCTTGCATTTTTAACAAAACAGAAGAATTTACTGCCTTAGCTGATCTCGGGGCAAGTATAAATTTGATGCCTTTAAGTGTTTGGAAAACACTATCATTACCCGCCCTTACTCCAACAAAGATGACTATTGAGCTAGCAAATCGCACTCTCTCTTACCCCGTTGGTATTGCCAAATATGTCTTTATTAAAGTTGGTACCTTCACTTTTCCGGTCGACTTTGTTGTTGTTGATTATGAAATGGACCCTCGTATTCCGTTAATACTTGGACGGCCATTCCTGAGAACCGGAAAAGCCTTAGTCGATGTTGCCTAAGGTGAGTTAATCTTAAGAGTCGGGAATGATGCTCAAGTGTTTAAAATGGGGAAGATCACAACCAAACCCAATGGAAGAGAATCGGCGAATATGATTAATGTACTTGATGATTTTGTCGTCTACAACAATGCTCTTTTCGATTCTTGCTACGATAATCCACTTTTCCAAGATGATGTGGATGATTCTCTCTCCAATTTTGATCCTCCACCAATTCATGAGTCTCCACCAATTTATGATAACTATGATGATGATTCTAGTTCCGATGTGGATGATTATGATGATTTTACTTCAGAGTATAAAGACATGCCAACATATGATGATTTTGAAGATGTTGATACTCTTTCGAGTGATTCTTCACATGATGACCTTGCTCCTATTTTTGATGAAGATCCTCCACCAGACACTCTTGATACTTTGGATAATTACTCATTTGAGGAAGATTTTGCCACTTTCCTTAATACATACTTCCCCAATGAGAATGATTCTCCTCATTTGGACTTTGACTTTGGTCTTTATCCTCCTTCGGATATTAAGAAACCCGTTTCAAAGGAGAAGAAGCAGGAAGACACCGATATCCGCAGTACCTATGTCTTGACACGTCTCTATCCACCTTCTGAGGATGAGATTGTCAAATTTATGAGCGGATCCTCTTCAAATTCTACTGAGCCTGAGTGTTATTTTCCCCTAAAGGAAAAGGTGTTAGATCTCGGTATCGCAATTTTTAAGCCATCTCAGTATCCATCTAATGAAATAAAAGGAAAGATTTTTGGAAACCATGGAGATATGCTTGTGCTGCATCATACTGTCTACCACCGTGCTCAATTTTTTCTTAACGGAACCTTGCCTACTCTTCTTTGGCTTGCCTTGTTCGCCTTAAGCTTGTGCTACTTGATGGATGAAAACCATGTATTTGATCCCGGTGGATGTTCTTCTAGCTTCTTACCATGCTAATCAAGGTCGAGTCAGGCTCGCGACTCGGTTAACAAAAACAAGCGCTTCTCGGGAGGCAACCCGCAATATCTATCCTTTTTATCTGTTTTTATAATAAGTGTGGGGGAGACCCTAGTATGTGTTTGTTGTTTTCTTTCTAATCATATGCAGGGATTCGAGCTTTCAAAGAGCCATTCTTGATGACTTTTGACAACCCGTGATTCCGTGTTCTAGTCTTCCCGGTTCTATCCTAAACTCTTTTGATTCTCTATTTTGTATTCTTCAATATTAAAATAGGAATCACTATAGTTGTCTCTTCCTTAGCAATATTTAAACAACGTGCACAATGTCCTAAGTGTAGGGGAGTTTACTCCCACATGCTTAAACATTGAGGACAATGTTTATATCAAGTGTAGGGGGGACTTCTGTCGAAGTTAAGTGGGCTTTTCCATGAATTTGTCCTCATTTCAACCGGAAAATTTGATTTTTCGACATTTTTCAAAATTTTTAATCTATTTTGGCCTAGTAGTTTTTCCTTTGTTATCATTATTTACTTTCTTTCCTAAAATAAAGCTTAATTAAGTGGTTTTAAATTTTTCAACGTCATGAATCTTTCGACTCAACCCGAGTTTACTTATCCAAGTTTACTCTAACTAGTATCCTTAACGTGTTTAAGTCAAGTTTTGCTAGGCTTTTATATAGGGAACTTTAAAACGCGAAATTCTTAACTCTCACGGGTTAAGAACAAGAACTTTTCGCAAGTTCCTATAATTGATCCTAGAAAGTTGTTTATCAAGGGAACTTTAAAATGCGAATTCTAAACTTGAAAGAGTCTAAGAAGTTGCAAGATCCTATAGATGACTTGAAAACCCAAAACTTTGATTTAATTAGCTAAGCATCCACGAGTCTCATTCCTTGAGATTTTAAATTGTGGAGAACGAGAGATGATAGAGTCAATTATAAGTTTGGTATTCTTTCATGAATTTATGTGAGTTGATTATAAGCTTTTTCTCCCATCACTTCTTAATAAATATATTTGCAATAAATAAGGTTGTACGATTTGAAAAGTTACTTAGCTTCTAGCACTAGATTGTTTAAAAGTTGCTCGGTATTCATTAGAGTTCATAGCCAAGGCATAACTTATTGAAGCGGGATGCGAATATTGGCGAGTCCGAAAAGGCCCTAACAAGGCATGAGGGCTACATTTTGTTGCTAAAGATCCAAAGTGATGTGAAGAATCATTTATCAAAAATCAATATGAAGGATCGAGACACACGACGAAAAGCAAATACTCCCCTAAAGATCATGGAGAAGTCTATCCAAAAAGACCCTAGCAAGGTATGAGGATAAATAGATCCAAGTCCTAAAAGGAGGCGGATCGTTGTATATCAAAATCCCAAATAAAGATTGGAGAAAAATGAAGAAGTCGTGGTCCAAATATGAAGAATCTCTCAAAAGGTTCAAGTGAAGAAATTCCTATTATGAAGAGAAGACCATTATTTCATGACCGTCTCTCAAGATTTGAAGTATGAGGTCAATGCCAAATATCGATCCGAGAAAGGTCTCAAATCGTGAAGTAAGTTATGCCAAGATATGAACTTTATGAGGTCCCGAGAAGCAGTTTTAAAAGATTTTGTCCTTTAGCTAACTATTGATTAAATCGTCCTACTTTATTTTCAGCCTAAATAACTATCGAAATAAGTCAACAATGCATCCTCGTGATCATTCTAGACAACAATAAAATATAAGAGATACACCTAGGAATAAGGGAGTCTAAGTGAATAATTGGGCCACATGAGTTTGTGTTAGTTTGCTAACTTATAATAACAATGATCTCGTTTTTAAGCTTGGTATGGGGAACGTGAAACTTGAGGGTGATAAACATTCATGACATTCCAAAAACCCTAAGGTAAGTCTTTGATCTTTTTACTTGTTTTTCTTCCTTTAAATATTTTGTATTTTTCTATCTCTTGTAGTCTCTATAATGTCTTGTGTTTAATAAAGGCCAAGGTGGATTAATTATGATGGAAAATGTAAAACTTGCTTTGTAATTAATGCATTGCATGAGGACATTGCCATGGTCAAGTGTAGGGGATTTAATAAGTGTGAAAACACTTATCCTTTTACCACTTAATTATAATAATAACCAAACCAAAACGTGTATTTTATGTCGTAAATGTCGGAATTATGCCTGGTTTGTGTTTTTGTTGTGATTTAGGATCAAAATGTGAAAAGGTAAGAAAACACGGGCTTTCACGGGCTTTTATCGAAGAAAAAGACAAAAGACGAAGTCAAAAGATCAAGAGTGCAAAAAGAACGGAAGTCCAAGGCCTATTCTGAAGATTTATCGAAAAAAAAGTCCAAAGACGGAAGTTTAATGAAGTCGAAGAACTCAAGTCTAATAAATGAAGAAATTATAAGACGAGTTCAAATAATCCCAAGACAAAGTCGAAAAAGTCGAAGAATTTATAAAGACGAAAATATGAGAAAAGGAATAAAAGATCAACACATGTTAATCCTCCCTATAAATACCCTCCTAATGTGTCATTAGGAGGTGTTGGCTATTTGATACATAGTTCTTCCATTTAATTACATGCACTTTCATATTGTTATTTACTTAATTGTCATTTAAATTCTTGCCTTTAATTTCAAGTAAGTTTAATTTTGTGTTGTTGAATCTTTAATTTTAATCAAGTTTTTATATTAATCTCTCATTCTACCTTTCTTGTTTTTCTAAATCTTTATGCTTATTCGGTTATTGTCATGCTTATTTGATTGTTTGTTATGTTTTATGTGTTTGATTGTGTTAGCTTATAGATTTTATAGCTTATTGTGTGCTTTTCTTAAATTTAATTAAGTGTTTTTAAAAGTTATTTTATAAAAAGTTGATTTTAAATATTTTTATTAGTTAGTGTTTTTAAAAGTTTTTAAGTTTTGGCTTATTAGCTTTTTCTTAAAATTATTTTGGTTAAGTTTTTAGATAAGTGCTTATTTGATTTTAGCTTATATTGTTTTAGCTTATTTTGTTTTAATTCGGGTTATGGTATAAACCCTAGTATTCCGAATTACTTGTCCATTTCCTTTTTCCCGAATTAGTTTTTGATCCAATATTCCGAACTAGCTCCATCCTAGTGGATTCCAAATTAGGTGGATCACCTAGTAATCCGAACTAGATCAGAAACCATCACTTCCCGAATTAGGTCAGGTATTCATGCATTCCGAACTAGGTTGGACTCATGGATATTCCGAACTACGTCCAACATGTGATTCCGAGTTAGCTTCAGATCTTCATTCCGAATTGTGTTAAGGATCCGGATTTCGAATTAGGTTGGTGACAAACCTTATTCCGAGTTAGGTGCTTTTCACGGATTCCGAACTAAGTCAGAACCAACTTATTCCGAGTTACATCAGAAGTGTGGATTCCGAACTAGGTCAGAGGTAAGGATTCTGATTTAGATCTTGGTTGTGGATTCCGAGTTGTGCCAGAACTTTGCATTCCGAACTACGTCTAGTTTCTACATTCCGAATTAGATTGGAATTAATTATTCCGAACTAAGTCTTGACACGGATTCCGAACTAGGTAAGGATTCTTTCTTGTTTTCAGTTTTATTTTTAATATTTTTAATATTTAATGTTCCCGCCATTTTTCTTAAAGTGTCATTTTAATTGTTTTACTTTACTTTAAATTTCAAGTTTGCATTTTTAATTTTTTATTACGTTGTCAATTTATTTTTCGTAAAGCTTTAATTTTCGTCATTTAATTAATTTACTTTTAAAGTTTTAATTTTGCACCATTCACTTTTTAATTTACTTTTCAAGTCTTTATTTTTACCATTTACTTTAAAGTTTTGCAATTTTCATTTTAAACAACGACCAAAAATATTTCTTTTCACCAAAAGACGACTGAGTCGTACATTAACTGTTGTCAATTTGAATTGAGTCGAGACGATTTCAACTTAATAAAACTCAGTTATTAGCAAGTTGAGCATACAGTTGCGGGTCGTGTGTAGTCAATGTCTTCGGGTCTCATCCAAAAAGTCTGATCGTTTGGATCACTAGTATCCAAATCCTTTCTCTCCTGGTAGAAATAAGAGCATAACACTTGTCAGCTTAAATAAAAATTGCAGATTAACACGCAACATGAACATATTTTTAGCTGTTTAGGGACATCATCACCAAACAGTCCAATCACGATCCTGCCTACAAGTTTTCAGACTGAGTCTCCGATGCAAAGAATACTTTGTTGATTACTTTTAATTTCAAAGGCGCGTCCTGCATATGAAAGTGATGGTATAATTATCCCCTTCGACATCATTGACCACAAAATAAGTGTACTTGTTTTTCCTTTTTTTATCCAAACTTGCTTCCTATAGCAGAATAAATGATATATCCCAAACACCAAAACGAAACAGACCCTGATAGAGAGGTGGCGAGATCTATTTTTAGAGAGAGAAGTGTGTTTTGATAGAGAGATGAAGATGGTCGTGTGTGGATGGAAAAATAGATCTAGGGTCTTACCATACCAGTGAGTTTGAGATAAGATGAGAATCAATGGCTACAAAAGGGGTTTTGGAAATAACCCACACAGGTGAACAGTTTTTCAAACCAACACACGGTTGAGATGTGGATTTGGTTGAGCAAGCCATACCAGTGAACAGGAATATAAAATATCTAACGGTAGATATGATGTCAAAAGTATATATTTTCACAAAATTTATATTGTTTTTTAATGAGGTATTTTCACATTTCCCTTATTGTATTAAGGGGGTAATGTAAAACCTCGATTTATCTATATACCCTATAAATGGTTTATCCCAATTGTTGAAATTTGAATGTTGAAACTTGAAAAATCAAACAAAGATGGAAACTAAAAAATTCCTATGTGATTGAAGTAATCAACTTTTTAATCGTGGAAATGTTGTATGAAAGTGGAAATAGTAAATTGTATTCATTATAAAGTTAATGTCATGTATAAGTTGTAAACCACCCAAACAGTTGTAACAAACCACAAATGAAAACCTATTAAAACTTCTGGTGTAAGCTACATAATCCTAGGAGTTAATACCATCTCTACTACATATAGGAAAAACACATTACACACAATCTAAATCTCTCTATTGCAAATCACACAAAAACAAGCTTTTGACGTCAAACTATTATACCTATCCCTTGATTTTGTTGTTGCCTCGATGCTATCAGTCCCTACCCTTTACCCTTTATTGTTGGTGAATGGTGTGTGACTATGGTGAGCGGGGTGTGTGACGATGGTAATGCAAATGAGTTTTCACTGTTAGGTTATTCTTTATATTGTTTTTGAATTGTACTTGCCATTTGTTATTTTTACACATGCCGGACTTTGATGACTCCGAAGACATGACACTAAACCACACGGCTGCAATTGGTTTGTTTTTTATGGAATAGTTTTTCAGGTATTTTCAATGCCTTGGAGCTCATTAGTGTTTTGATTCAAATAAAATATCATGTAATGTAAAAACGTAGGACAAAAAACGTGATAGTTAAAAACGTGATAGTTAGATTATTAAATTAATATTCTCTATTGTGATAGGTTTTGTTCATCATTCATTGTGTAACATCGGACTTTATATTATTCCATATAAAGTCTTCCTTATTTATTATCGTTGATTTGCGGGTGCGATTTTAGTTTTGCTAATAATTGTTGATAGAAAAGATGATTGGTGATGTTTTTCGATGATGATCTTGTTAACATATGGTGATTAATACATTGATCGATGTGAAGCAAGTGATGATAATGATAAGGTTGAAAACCATGTAGCAAACTTGGTATCTTAGAGTTGGAGTTTATAGCTTGACGGTTGTTCAATAAATGGATGTACGCTTTTGCCTTGTGAAGAAATAAATTAATTAAAAGAATCTAACGAATGTGAAAATAAAAAAATTGGTCATGATTGGTGCAATAATATGATCATGTTAGATGAAAAGATCATGATCATCTCAATTGATGCATGCGCTTCTTAATTCGTTGCATCCCCAAATTAATTAAGATTAATATTTTAAACTTAATATATTTAATATTTTGTAGATCATGCAACATAAATAAGTATAGAAGAAAATATCTTTCTCCAAATAGGGATAATAAATGAAATCTTTAACAAAGATAGAAAACAATATACGCCGATATTACCTTTAACATGCGTGACCGGTGGCTTGTTATTGTGTCTTACCTTCTGCAGTTTAAATATGTGTTTGAAATTCATTTACATCTTTTCATATTTTACTTTGAGTGTCACACAAACTCTTATCACAATATCCTATTTCTTAATTATCGGCCGTTGAATGCGCGGGTACTCGTCTAGTATGTCAAAATGGTCAATAAAGGCATACATGATCTCCTTTGAGATACTCAATTCTCATCGTTGAAATATGTTAAAATGATTGTTCCAATGAAGTTACGTGTATGCAAGTAATTTATAATTAAAAGAACTATATATAGATTATGTAATTAAGGTTATTTAGATTAATCGAAAACCCAACCGAATTTAAATTTGATTTTCACTTTGGTTGAATGCAATCTGAACTCAGTTCAATTCGATTTTACCTAAAAAAAAGGTTAAACAAACTAACCGAGCCAAATAAATTGAACTCGATGACGGAAGTAAATGGCTAAATTGAATAAAGTTATACTATCTAGGCCTACTAATACACTTACATCATTCATATTTTGTCAAATGTCAAACATTCTCTCTCTTAATATTGACCAACCAACATTTAAATTCAACCAATCATATTTGTAAATTTATTTTTGGGTAAAGTTTATAAAAAAAGTGTTCATCTTAAGTCAAAATTCAATTAAAGGTACTTAACTTTTTTTTTCAATTTAAGGTACCGATGTTTTTTCTTGTTACAATGTTGGGACAATTAACTAATTTAAAGGTTATATCTTATTGCATCGTTAGTCCTATATTAATGACACTTTATAATAAACTTAAAATTCGTTTTTTCAGATTTAGACCGTTTCTATCTTTTTCGTCTGATTGTTACCGTTTTCGTTTGCTTTTTTTCGTTTTGGTCCGTTTTTACGACATTCGTCATTCTTATATTGTTTCGTCCATTTTTACGTTTTCGAGCCCTTCTGACCATTTGTGTCTATTTTATGCTTTTAAATCTTTTCGTCCGTTTTTACCGTTTTTGGCTTTTTTTTACCATTTATAACTGATCTGTTTGTAAAAAAAGGTTGAAAACTATATCAAACAGTAAAAAAACGGACGAAGCGGACGAAAATAGTAAAAAAACGGTCAAAAACGATATCAAACACTCTAAAAAAGGTCGAAAACGGTCAAACAGACAAAACGACAAAAAACCGACCAAAAACCGAACAAAAACGGAAAAATCAGACGAAAAAGGTAGAAAACGGTCTAAAACTGTAAAAAAAACGAATTTTGAGTATATTATAAAGCGTCGTTATTATAAAAGACTAACGATGCAATAATAAAGTAATGGTCGTTAATATATAATCTTTAAATGTTAATTGTCCCAACATTGCAAAAAGAAAAAAGATCGATATTTTAAATTAAGAAGAAAAAAGTTGAGTTCCATTAATTGAGTTTTGAAATAAGATGAGTACCTTTTTATTCTTTTTACCTTTTATTTTTATGTATACAAATTAGGCTTGTAAATCATTTTTAATTGAATATACATATAATTAGGTTTTGGAATACACTGCAAACCAGTGGGCTAGGTCTGTACCTCAAAATATAACTTGGGCTGCGTAATGTAGTAGGCTAATAACAATTTGGGCTACTAGTTGCACTCCAAATTAGTAAATTTCAACAAAATTAGTGAATTACATTATCAGAATTTAGTACTGAACACATTAAACATAAACTTGTTCATTCGGTTTAATTCAACGTTCCTTCGATCATTTTGCTTAAATAGAACTCACTACAACAAAATGTGGGTTTAGGGTCGAAAATTTCGACCATAAATACAAAGGGATTTCGACCCTAATATTTAGGGTCGAAATATTCGACCCTAAGTGCTCGACCCTAACTTTTTGACCCTAAAAAACTAGGGTCGAAATACCCTTTGTAATTTAGGGTCGAAAAAATGGGGCCCACCACTTTTCAGCAAACATTTTGACCAAAATTTAGGGTCGAAAGCCTTTGTAATTTAGGGTCGAAATTTTCGACCCTAAATAATATCCACGTGTAATTTAAAAATCATTGTGAAAAGTTTTTTTTTATTTATTTATTTATTAAATTAGGGTCGAAATATGATTCAAATTTAGGGTCGAAATTTTCGACCCTAATTAATATCCACGTGTAAATTTTAAAAAGTTTGTGAAAACGTTTTTTTTTAATTTAATAAATTAGGGTCGAAATTTTTTTCAAGTTTAGGGTCGAAAATTTCGACCCTAAACATTTTATATTATTTTTTTTTCCAGAAATCATGCGTGCAGGATGGATTTAGGGTCGAAACCTAGGGTCGAATTCGACCCTAAGACTTAGGGTCGAAAATTTCGACCCTAGCTATAATTTAGGGTCGAACTTTCGACCCTACCTATATGGATAGGGTCGAAATTTCGACCCTAAATGGTTTCTGGGCAAAAAAAAAACTGCATTTTGCAGGTTTTTTCCAGATTTTTTTCCGGCATTTTTTCCGGAAAAAAATCTATATTTCAACAAATCCACAATATTACAAATCACTAAACAGTACAATACTAATAATTTACAATACGTTAAATAGCCAAAACGTTAGAATACATTTCACCAAATCCTTATTTCACAAATGTAACAAGTCTAAAATTATTACACATCACAATAAATCCATGTTTCACAATTTAACAAGTCTTAAGTTATTACACAAAATAAAAAGTCTAAAACCAACAACAACTCCTAATCTGAATAGTCCCCGACCTGATCATCATCACCCGAATCATCCCCCTCATCAGCATCCGAGTTAATTAGCTCATTATCGGACATGTTGTTGGCATTCTCAAGATCTCGAGCCAACTCGTCGACGGTCCGAGTATCATTTTGATGAGGATTTAGGCTGACGGTATAGTTGGGACTTTCCCGAGAGTTAGAACTCGAGGGGCCAGTGGTGTTGACAACGGGTCGATTACAGTTGTTGAAACTGTTATTTTGGGTAATTGGAGGTTGGAGTGGGTTGAGTGGAGCATTATATGGAAATCCGGGAGGGGGAGGAATACCACGGAACTGGGGCATAACAGGGACCTGAGACATACCAGGGAACTGAGGCATACCAGGGATCTGAGACATGCCAGACATAGAAGCGAATTGGGGTGGCGGTATAAAAGGGTTATTAGGTCCGGTATACCCTCGACCCACATGTGAAGTATAATGAGAAATCAAATGACTTAGGCGGGCGTTGTTTACCTCAGCATTTTGTTGCGCCACACTAGCATACATATGGGCCAAATTAGCCCGTTGCTGCGCCTCCTCGGTTTGCTTCCTCAACAGCTCTTTTTCTTGCTCATGAATCCTAAGTACCTCCGAGAGTTGTTCTCGAGTCACTCCCTCACTATAAGAACTACTCCCGCATCCATATGAGGTACCACCACCCGGCAACTTCCTGCCCCTGCCGACGATATTTTGAGTGTTGCGGCTCGGATTTACTAGATCAATTATTTCTTGATCACTTTTGTACTGCTCAGCACCGCAAGAAATCGCTTCTTTTATGGTCATCATTCTCGACTGTGAAAAAGAAAGAGAAAAAAGAAGTTAAAAACAAATAAAAATATGTTATTAAAGCATGTATAAATTAAATTACTTACATATCTGTCTGCATTTTTCTCGGACATAGTGCCATTCTTGTTTGTTCGTGCCCTCTTCCAAGTTTGTATAAGGTCCTCGTGGGACCCATGCTTGACTTTCTGTACAATATCAAATAAATTAATAACAAGATCTTTACCAAAAAAAATTAATAACAAGATACAAACAAACAATATAAAACTTTTAAATGATCACAAAAACTATAACGATTCTTACATATTCGTTCCTTCCTTGAGCGAATGATTTTTTCCCTTGATGTGTAGAAACTTTGTTTTTCGAGCGGTTAACTGCATTAACTTCACTTCTCCTCACCTGTCTCGGGTCGGACCAATACCGGCACAAATTAAGCCACTCCCTTGCTGATCTGTTGTCCCATGTAGAACTCGATGGGGGCGGTACAAGCGCCGCTTCCTCGGCCGAATCATGGATAGAATAATAGTCACGCTTTAACAAGTTCCTATTTTTGCGCCAAAGTAGCCTCAACTTACAGTTAATTCCAGTTTTTATCCTTTCTCCCACCACATATGTTACCCCGCCATAAGTCACACTATCACGACTATCCAACCAACCCGTCAGGTTGAAATAGGTCTACATGTAAACATATGCATTTAAATAAACAAACAATTTTCAACCAAAACAGTTAATAAGACTAGATGTAACGCAAACAATTAATACCTCAAGTGTAGGAAAGATATGGGTTTTGAGGTGCAATGGTATCTGTTCCCACTCGCAAGCAAGTGGAAGTGGTCGGACTGTTTCCCCCATCAGAGAGCTCAACATCGCAGCATTATCGCCTAACGGACGGAAGCTATTAAGATCATAAACATCAAATGTAACTGGCAAAGGTCCTCCATGCGCCCTATGCTTCCTCCTTAGGCTCGTATTAACCGTAACCATATGTGGTATCGGGTCACCTGCAAAGATTTGTTATTGAAGTTATTGATTCGTGAAAATTCAAACACACTTAATTAACAATAAGAGTTGACATAAAATAAAAATAAATCACAATTTCTTACTTTCGCAATTGCCAGGTACGGACTTTGTAAGTCGTCTAGGTGGAGTACCACCACCATCCCCACCGTGTGATCTACCACCTACACACGCCATCTGTAATATAAAAAGTAGATGAACACACAATTTCGTGGACCGGTTAATGCTAATACACAAATTCATAAAAATTTACACATTTAAACATATAAGAACAATTTCATTAAAAAAAATTACACATCTAAAGATTAAATCATTGTTTCATTCAAATTACAACTTAAGATCAATTATCACAATCTGAATCATCGCTAGATAAAACTTCTTCAACAACATTATTAGGGTTCACTTCATCATCATCAGACATTTGAACATCATCATCATCAAGGGCATGTGCAACGCCATCATCTTCATTATTGATTAGATCATCATCGTCTTCATTAACCTGTGTGGCGGACACTTCTGCCGATTCGTCATTCAAACTTAAATTTGTATCCTCCAAACAAGTCAAACCAACATTCAGCGTAAAATTTGATGAACTGCTACCATGTATAACATCTTGATCGGACTCTTCAACATCGCCATGATAAACATGTTCGACCACCTTCCAACCCTTTGGTTTTCTAGCAAGGTCTTCAAGGTAAAATACTTGTGATACTTGTGTCGCAAGAATGTATTGCTTATTTTTGTGAAATTCCTTATTAGTCAAAATATGATGTATGCCCTGCTCAATGTAAGAACGTCTATTGCGTTTCGTACAATTTGGGGGGTTAATGGTGTCAAACCATTTACATCGAAACAACACAACCTTGCGGTTCCCGATATAAGTGAGCTCCAGAATTTCTTCGAGTTGACCATAATACATCTCTCCATCAAGCCCGGCTGTTGAAACACCGCTGCATTGAGTGGTGTGAAGTTTATCGCGTTCATGTATCACAAACCTCACACCGTTAACTACGCAAGCGGGGTATGTACATGCACTAGTATGTCCACATGCCAAAGAGAATAACTCTTCATTACAGTCGCCTGTCGTTTTTTTTTCACGAATCTACGAAAGAGATACAAACATATTTAGATATATGAGCAATAACTCACAGGTAATATATCTAATGTATTTACCTTGTGACTAAACCAGGTGGGAAACCTCGTTTCCACGTTATCAGGCGATTCTCTACAAAAGTTCATGATATTAGGATAAGTCATCCCGAAAGAAGATTTTTTAAAATATAGATAAGGAAGAGACATACTCTTTGTAAGCCAAGATGTCTGATTCGATTTCAGGACTGTTGTTAAGTATATACCATACAACTGCCCGCATAACATCTAAACTCATATGAATATCTTTGACTCTACCCATCAGTTTGCATGCGGACCGGAACACCTGGAATTTATCTTTTTGTTCAGGCAAACCGTCGTCATTCCTGTCAAGACGGTTAAATCTCGTCTCGACATCCTCAGCAAGATAACGCGAACAAAAAGTTAATGCTTCTTCTGCAACATAACCCTCCGCAATAGAACCTTCGGGCTTTGCTTTATTTCGGACATAATTCTTTAGCTTATTCATGTATCTTTCAAATGGATACATCCACCTGCAGCGAATGAGGGCACCTAGAATAGCCTCATCGGGTAGATGTACAACCAAATGAGGCATTATGTCAAAAAAAGCAGGAGGAAAGATTTGCTCTAAATTAATCATCACACTGATCAATTGGTTTTTAGCTTTTACCATGTCCTCCTCCGTCAAAATTCTAGAACAAAGCTGCTTAAAAAACAAGCAAAGCTGGATTATAGGATCTGCAATGTTTTTGGGCAAGTATTGTTGTACTCCGTAAGGAAGTAACCGTTGCATCATTATATGACAGTCATGAGATTTCATGCCCGTTATATTGTCTTAATTAGCGGTGACTTTTTGCTTAAAGTTGGATCCAAACCCATCAGGTAGTCTAACTCCTTTGATGAATTTACAAAAAAGTTCCCTGTTAGCTTTGGTGAAAGAGTACTTTGGATGAGGCTTCTCAAACTTCCCGTTTCATTTTGGAACTAACCACAACTCGGGTCGAACTCCCAATTTTTCCAAGTCTTGCCTTTGCCGTGTCTTTGGATTTATCGTTTTGTAACAAGATATTCAGTATTGCCTCAAGCACGTTCTTTTCGATGTGCATGACATCCAAATTGTGTTTTAGTAGAAGAAAGGGCCAATACTCAAGATCCCAAAAGATAGAACGCTTAGTCCAATTCAATTCAACATTTCTATCAGGAGGTGGGTTGCTTTTCTTAATTTTTGGATGCTTCCCCGGCTTACGACTCAAGAGGCTATTAATTTGTAACTGGATATCCATTTCGGTAAACTTTCCCGGTTTAGGCTTCCGTTCGGCTTTACCATGGAATTGCCTAGTTTTACTCCTTAGATAATGATTTGTTCTTAACCATCTTCTATGACCAACATAAACGATTTTGTTCTTGATAGCCATCGATGGAGTGTCCTTGTTACAAGTGGGGCATGCGTAGTAGCCTTGCCCAACCCACCCAGAAAGACTACCCCGAGCTGGAAAATCATTGATGGTCCATAAAAGCGCCGCTTTCATATCGAAATAAGTACCCGTAGCAGCGTCTTTCGTCCTGACTCCTTTCCATAAATCTTTGAGTTCTTTAATCAAAGGCGCCAGGAAAACATCAATATCTTTTGCAGGTGATTTAGGGCCGCGAATTAACATCGTCAACATTAAAGAAGTTTCTTTCATACACATCCACGGTGGTGTGTTGTATGCTGTCAATATGACCGGCCACATGCTGTAATTTTGACTCATAATGCCATAAGGATTAAAACCATCAGCAGCCAACCCTAATCGAACGTTTCTAGGGTCACTAGAGAAATCAGGTACCATCAAGTCAAAATGTTTCCATGCTTTACCCTCACAGGGGTGATTCAACTTGCCATCCTTAGACTGTCCAGTAGCATGCCAAGTCATCCACTTTGCTATGTGTTTTGTGTTGAACATGCGTTGAAGTCTAGGTTTTAACGGAAAGTAACGCACCACCTTGTTTGCAACCAACTTCCCCTTTGTTTTCTTGGGGTCTTTATATCTACTCTCTTCGCAGACTGGACAATCATCCCTCTTTTTGTTATCCTCTGATCCCCAATATAAAAAGCAATCGTTTATACAAGCATGAATCGATTCGTATCCTAACCCGATCTTTCTGTATGTCTTCTTGATTTCATAGTATGACGATGGGAAATTGAAACCTTGACTACGGGTACAAAACTTCTGGAGACAAGCTAGAATCTGGTTAAACCCGACATCACTAATTTTATTTAAAACCTTGATGTGTGCAATCTCTGTTGTAAATTCCAATGTAGTCAAATTGGTAAGCGTGTGCAACTTTTGGGTGGACCTACTAAGTAACTCTTCAAACTCGTTATTAGGACCCGTTGTTTGATCAGGTGGAGTTTGAGTCGGAGGAGTTTGAGTCGGAGGAGTTTGAGTCGGTGTAGTTTCGACATTAGTTACAGAAATATCTTCTAAGAACGTATTCATGTCAAGGTGTTCAGGTGAATGTGATACTGGTGTAGGAAGCGGAAGAATCGGTTCACCGTGATATTTCCAAGTGGTATAATGTTCGTCCCACCCGTGTTGGGATAAGTGTACCTCAAGAGTGTGGAGGTCAACCAATCTCTCACAGTTACAACAACGTTTACATGGGCAACGGATCATTTGTGTGATGGGGTGCACAAATGTCTTACAATGCTCGAGGAAGGTGAAAAGACCATATAAAAATTCATCGGAATTACGATTGGATATAGTTGTCCAACTCTTATCAATTATCATAACTGCGTTGCAAATAAACATTATTCAAATAAATGATTTAATTAAACACATTAAAAACAAACAATCAGGAATGTTTTTTCACCTACTAGTGCACTATGGAAGGCAATCCTAACCCACTCTTTGAATGTTTCGTCTCATATATGAATGCGTATAACTGATTTACTATTCGAGAATATTTCGGCAGCATTTCCCCTCTACTCCCCAAATATGTGTTTAAAGACATATTCGTAGGAGTAAAGGAGAAACGTTGTCGAAATCATCTCAAATAATAAACCAGTTATACGCATTCATATCCTAAATGAGACAAAACATTCAAAAAGCAGTCCCAAAAATGGGGACTTTCCGAAATTAATTTCTAATAAATTAATTTCGGACGGGTTTTCTAAGGTTGATTAATTTCGGACGGGGCTTTTCTAAAATTAATCGACTAGAATCCTAAAACAATCCTAAAATTATTTACTACAAAAGACTAACAATATATAATATAATAAACATATGCATAATATTAATTACACACCTCGGTCACGGCTGAAATAAACAAAGATGGAAAGATAGAAAAAAAGGTTCGGATGAGGAACTTGTCCCGACTGTCCCGGTGCTAACCAAACACAAACATAAAATAAAAAAATCTAAATTAGTTGGTTTCCGAGATTTTATCTAATTTGAAACAAACACTAAAACAATTTCAAAAAAAAAACATTACCTTTTATACGACTGTGACTCGGGAATTCGGTTCTCGACTCGCTTCCCCACTAACTCGGCTGTGACTCGGGTCTCGGCTACGACAAACATATCAAAAAAAAATTAAACTTATGCCTATATAAGCTGAAATCTATTAAGCCTAAATCAGTTAATCTCTAAATATAATCTGAAATCATAAGCTTAAATATAATCCGAAATCAACTAATAAGCGCATATCGTGATAAGCTTATCAAAACAAATACACTTTTCAAACACCTTTCAACTAAGCCTAAATAAGCCTAAATCAATTAAGCCGAAATCATAAGCACATGTGGTGGTGGTGGAGGCTACTGCTGCTGCCGATGGTCGTGGTTGCTACTGCTACCGCTGCCGGCAGTGGTGGTTGCTACTGATGCCGCACCGGCGGTGGTGGTGGGTGGTTGCTAGCAAAAAAATTAACAATAATTTAACAATAACAAAACATTAACAATCACATTTAGCAAAAAATTAAACAAAATTAATATATTAAACAAAAAATCAATTACCTTTATATTTGTTAAAAAAAACAAAGTGGTGGTGCTATATGCCGATGGTGGTGGTGGGACTGAATTTGTGGTGA
The DNA here is from genome assembly GCA_025667525.1 of Glebionis coronaria. Classification (NCBI taxonomy): domain Eukaryota; kingdom Viridiplantae; phylum Streptophyta; class Magnoliopsida; order Asterales; family Asteraceae; genus Glebionis; species Glebionis coronaria. Next base: position 804,770 of record JANFOE010000122.1, on the reverse strand, counting down.
CGGGGTGGACTGTGGTGGTGACGGGGTGGACTGTGGTGGTGGGTCGGAGTGTGGATATACGACCGTGGTGGTGCGAAATGGTGGTGTGTGGTGTGGGTGATGAATGTGGGTGACGGGGTGGACTGTGGTGCGAAGGTTGTGGTGGGAAGGAGTGGTGGTGCGAAGGTTGTGGTGAAAAGGAGTGGTGGTGCGAAGGTGGTGGTGCGAAGGAGTGGTGGTGGTGGTGCGGATTGGTGATGCGGATTGGTGGTGATGCGAACGGTGGTGGTGCGAATGGTGGTGGTGCGAAGGAGTGGTGATGCGATTGGTGGTGATGCGAACGGATTGGTGGTGGTCGGATGCTTGCTCCCGTTTTTTTTTTGTTGATGAAGATAGAATGAATGAAGAGTGTTTTGGGTAAAGTTGTGGATAGAATTTAGGGTCAAAAATTAGGGTCGAAATTTTCGACCCTAAATATTAGGGTCGAAAATTTCGACCCTAATTTTCGACCCTAAATAAAAATCGCGAATTTTTTTATTTTGGTATAAAATTTTAAAATTTTCGTGAAATTTTTTGAAAATAAAAAGTTTTTGTGCCAAATTTAGGGTCGAAATTTCGACCCTAAATTTCGAAACTATAATAGTTTTAAATTTAAAATGTTTAAAAAAATCAATAAATAGAGTTTTTAAATTACTAAATTATTTATATAAAAAATTAATAAGTATCACCAATATATTTTATTTATGTAAATTTATTTTATAAATTACAATAATTACGTTTTAAAATAGTAAATTTCGAATCAAGAATAATTTTAATTTTAAAATGTTTTAAAACATTAATAAATAGAGTTTAAAATTACTAAATTATTTATATAAAATATTAACAAGTTATTTTGTTTATATAAAAAATTAATAAGTATCACCAATATATTTTATTTATGTAAATTTATTTTATAAATTACAATAATTACGTTTTAAAATAGTAAATTTCGAAACGAGAATAATTTTAATTTTAAAATATTTTAAAACATTAATAAATAGAGTTTTAAATTACTAAATTATTTATATAAAATATTAACAAGTTATTTTGTTTATATAAAAAATTAATAAGTATCACCAATATATTTTATTTATGTAAATTTATTTTATAAATTACAATAATTACGTTTTAAAATAGTAAATTTCGAAACGAGAATAATTTTAATTTTAAAATGTTTTAAAACATTAATAAATAGAGTTTAAAATTACTAAATTATTTATATAAAATATTAACAAGTTATTTTGTTTATATAAAAAATTAATAAGTATCACCAATATATTTTATTTATGTAAATTTATTTTATAAATTACAATAATTACGTGATATGAGCCAATATGGTATCGTATTGCATGATATGAGTCAATATGGTATCGTATTACATGATATGAGTCAATATGGTATCGTATTGCATGATATGAGCCAATACGGTATCGTATTGCATGATATGAGTCAATAGGGTATCGTATTGCATGATATGAGCCAATACGGTATCGTATTACATGATATGAGCCAATATGGTATCGTATTGCATGATATGAGCCAATACGGTATCGTATTGCATGATATGAGTCAATAGGGTATCGTATTCCATGATATTAGTCAATAGGGTATCGTATTGCATGATATGAGTCAATAGGGTATCGTATTGCATGATATGAGCCAATACGGTATCGTATTGCATGATATGAGTCAATAGGGTATCGTATTACATGATATGAGTCAATAGGGTATCGTATTGCATGATATGAGTCAATAGGGTATCGTATTCCATGATATGAGTCAATAGGGTATCATATTGCATGATATGAGTCAATATGGTATCGTATTGCATGATATGAGCCAATACGGTATCGTATTGCATGATATGAGTCAATAGGGTATTGTATTGCATGATATGAGCCAATAGGGTATCGTATTGCATGATATGAGCCAATACGGTATCGTATTACATGATATGAGCCAATATGGTATCGTATTGCATGATATGAGCCAATACGGTATCGTATTGCATGATATGAGTCAATAGGGTATCGTATTCCATGATATGAGTCAATAGGGTATCGTATTGCATGATATGAGTCAATAGGGTATCGTATTGCATGATATGAGCCAATACGGTATCGTATTGCATGATATGAGTCAATAGGGTATCGTATTACATGATATGAGTCAATACGGTATCGTATTGCATGATATGAGTCAATATGGTATCGTATTACATGATATGAGTCAATACGGTATCGTATTGCATGATATGAGTCAATAGGGTATCGTATTGCATGATATGAGTCCTTATCATCACAACCACCAGCATTGGAGGGAAAACATTGGAGGGAAAACATTGGAGGGAAAATGTTAACAATTTCCCTCACTTTTTAGCATAAAAAGAGAACCACACACACTCCTTATCATCACAACCACCAGCAGATCACACACACTTATCATCATAAACAAATTGTTATTATGTACATGTTGAAGCATGAAGCTTTTCCGTGCAGGTGTGGACATGGAGATGTAGTTCTCCGAGAATCGTGGACAACTGAAAACTTTGGTAGACTGTACTATGCTTGTCCACGTTCACGGGTTCAACCTCCAGTTTCATATGGATGCAATTTTTTTTTTGTGGAAAGACGAACGCGTCCAACTACTAATCAATTCTCTTGGAGGTTCAATGAGCTTTTCTCCTCCAAGCTCTTCTTCAAGACCTTCAACAAGCTTATCGACTCCAAGCTCTTCTCCTAGACCTTCAACGATTCCAATTTCTTCTCCAAGCTCTTCAGCGTGTGTAAACTGTGTGCGCTTGAATGGAATGATAATGGTACTTGAGCGTACGATAGAGTTGTACCGCAACTCCGATAGGCACACATTGGATTCAGCTGCACTACTTCACGACCTTTACGATGACATGGGGAACCTTAGTTTGAACTAGTTTGTGATGTGTTTTTTTTTCCGTGTTTACGAGTCTAATATCGTTGTAATATCAATGTTTAATTAAGCGCGTGTATAAGTGTCCGTGACGAATAAAATTATGTTTAGGAGTGTTTGGTTCTGTGATTAATTAGTATTCTAGCTTGAATCATTGTGAGAATTTAGTTTGTTTGAGTCACAAAATTTAGTTTAAGTCTGTTGTGTTAGGTTTTGCAGTCAAAAGTTCAGTCAAACGCATTTTACTTCAATCAAATTTTGCTCAAACTCATAAATAAAGGAGCCTTTTTTATTCATACAAACATACAAGTACATTTCAAACACAAAAACCATAAAAGATGCAGAAGCATCATTATACGCAACAACATGTGTTAGTATGGTTCTTATTCTATATGAACAACAATTGTTAATTAGATTAAAAGAGACACAGTCTTAACGAATTCCTTCATCAAACTTTGCTCAAACTCATAAATAAAGGCTCCTTCTAAGCATTTACGAATGCTTATTTATTGATCCTTCATTTTCTTAACGAATTCCTCCTTCTCAGTCATTCTTGCTGCTGTATCTTTAATTAAACCTTCCAACCGACTTGAGGTTTTCTTATCCTTCTTTTGAGTATCTTTCAATACTTTAGCGCATTTCTTTAAGATATATATATCTCCAACACGTTCTAATTCCTGGATAAACTGTTGTCTTTCTTCAACAGCTTCATCTAAAACCTCATGTAAATGTTCAAGTTTCAGACCAAAACGTTTGTCCGCTTCGGCAGATTGTTCAAAATATGCTACCATTCGATCAGTCCAATTATCTGAACCAGCAACTTCTTTTAATTCTTCTAACCTTCCTAACCAGGCCATTATTGTTGTTTTTTTTAGTATTGGAAAACTGAGATGAGTGATAATTGGAGGCAAACTACAAACCATTTAGCAAAACAACTACCCAATATGGATGGCACACATACATCTATTATCATCTTTCTGTTCACAATGGGTACATAATGAAAGCACTAAAACTAGTACCATCAATAGTGGGACTAATGAAAGCACTAAAACAATGGGTACAGTCATTTGTAGTCTAGTTGGTTTTTCATAGTGGTAACCAGCTTGATCTTTCTGGATTTGTGGTGTAATTGATGAACTTGTTATGTTCTTGTAGTTGCTAAGTTATTTGCACAGCTTTAGTTCTGCTTAGACTTAATTATTTTTAGCTATTACTGCATTATCTAAATATATACATATATTAATATTTTAAAAGCATTAACACTTAATTTTTTTTTTTAAATATATTTAATAATTTAGGGTCGAAATTTCGACCCTAAATATAAACCGCGAATTTTTTAAATTTTTCGTGAAAAATTTTCGTGTGAAATTTTAAATTTTTCGTGAAAAATTTTTAAAATTTTAAATTTAGGGTCGAAAATTCGACCCTAAAGTTTTAAATATTAAAAATAATTTTTTTTTAAAATTATTTTTAGTTATTACAAATATAATATATAATACATAAATTAAAATTATTTTAAATTTTATATTTAGGGTCGAAATTTCGACCCTAAATTATTAAATTTAAAATTTAATTCTTTTAAAATTGTTTTTAATTATTAAAAATAAATTATATAATAAATAAATTAAAACTTTTAATTTAAGGTCGAAATTTCGACCCAAAATTTAGTGGGTCCCACCTGCTTTTTGACCAGCCTTTTTGGGCTCTTTTGGGTTGAAAATGTGTGGGCCCCCACCTTAATTTAGGGTCGAAAATTTCGACCATAAATTTCGTCCGACCCTAAACCCACATTTTGTTGTAGTGACTAAAATTACTCCTACTTTTATACCGCAAGTCCAAAAAACAATTTTCGCATAACGTAAACAAGAAAACATAAAGCATCCGACACGGAAGAGTATGCTTACGGTCCCGATCAGTACACTTACCTGACCACCAGTTCATATCCATTTCAAAAGTCTCTCACGACTTTTGTTCCGCATGCATACCGTTTGTAACATTACTTACTGCATACTACTGTTTGTTTGAGACTTATCTCTAACTAAAAATTCATACGTTTTTAAAAAGTATGAACAATACAGAGTTACTGACCTCTATCTTAACTTGACAGTACTTGTTCATAGAGTTTAGCGCAGTTAAAACCAAGAATGATCACGGGTGAGATAGCGATAAGCTGGAAAGGATACCACGGGATCTTGGAACTATATCTAAAAATCTTGTCATTTGTTGTCTATCTGTCCTACTAAGACTCATCCCAACAGCAAGCTTAACAAGCAATCTAGAACCGATCTTCACTTCACCACCAAGAAGCTTGATACTCAACCAGTAATGCTTTAACGTATCAACATATTCAGTTTTCCGGTGCACAAGTTTCTTAGCCCAATCTTGCCTATATCAAACATAATACAAATAAAATGGAGATTATATATAATTGCTTTTGTACTTTGCTTTAAATTATATATAATTTGCACCTGCACATAGAAGCAGCAGCTTTCAAAGCTGGACCAATTCCCAATAGCATCGCCCAAGACCTTTTCAAAACGGGATTAGCAACTTGTTCGTTATTGTCCTCGTCTTTACCCAAATCTGGTTTAGGTGCTGTTGCCACTGACTAAAACCTTGCAGAATGTAATACCGAATGAAACCTCATGGGTGACGTGTTTCCGGCAATAATAGTTGGTATTTAAGCGCCCTAATGACTTCCGGTACAGTGATCAGAATGAAGCCCCAGCCTATGTCTCACTATTGTTCTAGTAGCCATTTTAAAATAGACTAACCCCTGAGTCAGACTTTGAACCGGACGTCGACCATAATCATTGTAGTAACCCCTGCAAACAATCTTTTCATATGTAAAAAATAATCCAACGGTAACAGCTCAATATTTTCACAGATGTATACTGAATAAAATTAAAACAGTGATGATGAAAACGACCACACTCTTGTATGAGCTTAACGTATCGAAGAAATACTTGTAAATACGATACAGTCTTCACTGGCTACAAATGGAAACTAAACAGTAATCATGGGAAGTTTAACTTTCGAGCTCAAATTAAAAAATATCTTATGGCTTATGATGAATTAATTAAACTAAGGTTCAGTGTTTGGATTAGTGTATTATAAAAAGGTTGAAAAATATACTAATAGGCTTTATTTGAATTCATCACTAGCTGCAAATTTGATACTACAATGATAACAAGAAAAGGTGCTAAATAGAGTGAAATAAAGGTCTAAAACGAACACAATAACGTCTAATGACAACTTTAATAGTGTTCGTCTAAAACCCTACTAACCAAAAACACTGACACCAGCTACAAATAACTACTTTAACCAATTTAAAAATGTCCTGAAAATGTTAACCACTCTAGATGACCTAGTGGCAAAAAGCTTGTCTATCATAAAAAATGTAGGATGTGTGAGGCTTGTAAAAACGTCACACGAATCTCCTGAAAAGAAAGGGCTTATACGACGCCAAAAACATAAAAAAAAACCTAATATTCTAAGTATATAGAAAAAATATAATCCGTACCCGTTTCCTTTTCAGCTTTTGATTTTATCATATGAAATTGAAGTAGGGCAGCGAAAGATAGTTTCGTTGACAGCTAAAGCTAATGAACAGGTTAATGGTAAATGCCAAAAAAAATCCTAGGTTGGTTCTGAATCAAGTAGGAACAGTAACTAAAAACGTAAAAACATGTGTAAAAGAAATTGAATAATATTGGTTAAATGAATTACAAACAAGGGGGTTTATGGCTATATAGACAACGAGTCCAAATACAACTATAACTGGGAAACTCTTGGATAAGTTCCTAAAAATTCTTAAGCCGATAAACCTTGCAGAATGTGATACTGAATGTGTAACCTCATGGGTGATATATGTCCCGAAAACTAGTTTACAGTAATATATAAGCGCCCAAATGACTCAGGGTATTGTGAAGTTCTTAAACTCGACATGACTAAAAGTTGTACCAATGTATCATTTTGTGCTTCTTAGGTGCTTAAAAGTATTAGAAGTCGACTCAAGGAGTCTAAAAACATGGTAGAGAAACCATGGATCAGACCTTGACCGAGCGTCAACCATGATCATTGTACTGATCATAATGAAGCCCTATACCACGGCTCTCTCTATTACTCTACTATAACTGCACGCGTATATTAATTTGTTATTGTGTGTTCTGCCGAATATGAATGTTACAGAATAAAGTAAATTAATTGATGCTAAAGTAAAAAAAACCTGGCATATACTTGCCTTGAAAATTTGAAGAACAGAATATAAAAATAAATTGAACTATAAGGAAGAAAAGAATATGCAAATATAAGAATTACATTTGTTTACTCTTTGAATTGTTAGATAAAAGAAAAGAATATACCCTTAAAAATTTCCCTATATAATGTACTTTATGGCCTTGATATCATCTTATCATCTTTTCCATTTTGTGTTACAATAAAAAAATCATCAATTTTGAATCAATTTGTTCAAATGGAAGTGTTACAACATGAACATCCGTTGACACTTATAGATCTAAATCCAGAATATCCACGCGATGAAGTAGTATACGACGATGAGGAGGAGTTGATAAAGAAGCAAGACTTTCGATGTCCATGTGGACGTTGTGGTCAAGAAATCAATTTCTATCACAGGTATTACTATACATGTGATCAATGTGACTACTCGCTTCACAAATTATGTGCAGAGCTTCCCACAACGCTAAGACACGAATCTCATCCTGATCACACTCTCATGCTCTGTCAACTGTCAGAAGAGAAATCGTATATGTGTCAAGCTTGTAAACGCAAGCATGACTACGAGTACGTAAATTATCGTTGTGTTCAATGTGATATTTATATTTGTTTAGGATGTTCCAAAAATGGCGTAAAAAATCACTTGATCTATCACCCTAGCCACGAGCACCCATTAATGTCCATATCTATGGATATTATAGCCAATTGTCATGTGTGCGGCCACAAACATAAAGGAAACTTTTATCTTTGTACCACATGTTTCAATTTTTTCGCTCATAGAGATTGTGTTTTCCTCCGAAAAAAGTTATTGATTCAAAATTATAGAAAGGACGGTTTCTTTCATACTCATCTGCTGACTCTTGCTTACTCATTTCCAAAAGATGATCAAAAAGCTAAATTTTATCCAAGATGTAAGGTATGTGAATTGGGATTTGATGAAGATTTTTGGCTTTATCAATGTGAGAAATGTCGGTATTACGTACACACAGATTGCGCAACCACATTAAAAGTCGCATCAGATAATGCCAAGTGCTTGAATCAAGGTACGTACAAACTGTCTCAATATCTAAGTTTGTTATTTGATTTAATTATCGCAGAAAAATAAAACGAGTTTTAGTCATAGACATACAAAGAAGTGTCAATAATCTAACTTAGTAGTTGTACATGTATTATATGGTCCTGCAGGTACTAGTGCAATTTCAAAAAATTACGATGTTGTGCGCTATCCTAATGTTCTCCATCTCCCATTTCCCAATCGGACTGGTGCGTTAAAGCACTTTCATGGAGAAAGTGGATCAAAGGCCGCCTTCGAAATAAACCTTACACTTCCATTTCATCGACACCCATTAACTCTTGTGGATAAAACATCGTCCATTCATGATTCAATGAAAATGGTTGAAGTTGTATGCAATGCATGCACAAGACCAATCACAAACAGTAAATTTTACAAATGTACATCTTCTGATGATGGATGCAACTTTGATCTTCATGCGTGGTGCACACGGTTGCCTACTAAAGCTAAGAGAATATCTACTCTATACATATATAACCTTAAACTATTGCCGAAAGTCCCTAATTTTATGGGTGTGTTCCTGTGTGAATACTGTGACTTACTTTGCAATGGATTTGTTTATAACTGTCCTGATGATGATGATTTGGAAGGAGACTTAAACATTGACGTTCATTGTGCGCTCACACCTCAATATATCACACATAAGTCTCATCCAAATCATCTACTTCGTACTCGTAGACGTAAGCCCGGTTCCGAACAGTATTGTCGTTTGTGTTTGTCTGATGCAAAGAAACAAATTTTCTACACTTGTGAGACTTGTAAATTTTTCATACATTCAGAGTGTGCTCTATTGTGGCCTGATACAATTAGTCACAAGTATGACAAGCATCAGCTGACTCTAAGGTATTTCCCAGTTGAAAACCATAGCGGTGATTACTTTTGTGAAGTTTGCGAGGAGGAGTTCAATCCTAATGGTGCGTTCTATCATTGTGATCAATGCGTCCAGTCCATACATCCAGCTTGCTTTGTTTCAACTCTTCAAAAAGAAACAACATTTTATCCTGACATTGGTGTTGCTCAATTTGATAATGTAAAGTTTGGAGACACTTTCATGGTTATTAGTCACGCGCACGCTGTTTCACTTTGCCGAGGTGTTGAAAGTGATGGAGAATGCGCCAAGTGCGGTGAGCGTTTGTATGACAAGTTAATCTTAAAGTGTTTACAGTGTAAGTTCGCAATTAATATAGACTGCGCGAGTAAGTATGATTATTCTCCAAAACCAATTGTATAGAGCCAAATTAGGGTAAAGATTTGTAATATCTACCAATAAATGATTTTTAGTCACACCTTCATTCGAACAGTGTAACATTATTATTTATAATCTTAACTTCCAGGTTCATTTTTGAGTTGTAAAATTTCACCAGATCCCTCCCTTCGTTTATACTTGATCGGTTACACCCCACTAACCCAACTGAGCCGATATGAAGATACTGAAAACACAAAAGGATCTTGTGTATTTATAGCTTTCATCCTTATTAAATATATAGGTTTTGATATTAAATAAACCTGAAATCACAAGATTTCTTAAAACTGTCTAAGGTTCGAAACCACGCCTCATGCCGTTGTCTTTCTCATCTCTTCAACAGGTCCTTTGGACATGACATGTACTAGCATTTAGAAGAGTGTGCTTTCATGCGCTTTATTCACTAGCTCAACCGATTAGGCCAATTAGAATGACTGGATACAGAGGTAGTGGGCTTGAAGTGTAATTCCGTGGTTCACCTTATTCAGGTTATTATGCTTGGAGAATGTATCTTAAATTCAAACCTGGTAAAGTCTTTCAGTTTGAGGACGTTTACGTGCATGTGACGCGTAAAAAAATATGTTACCGTGTACATACTTACTCGTTACGGTCTACAAGTCATCTCGATTTAGTAAGTTTTTTTTTGAACGGCGATTAGATTATAAATCACTAGTAAGACACTAGTGAACAAAAGAAATTACAAAGTGATTGTACAAGCAATTTTAGGATCTGAGATCCATTCCAACCAACTAGGATGTAAACTCCTATTCCTATTCAAAATCCAAGAATGCGAGAAAATCATGATTTCTTCCAAGAGAGTGTCCTTCCTCGTAGGTTTCAAATCAAAGCATGTACGACATCTGTATCGCCAAATTATCCATAAAGATGTTTGTATCACAACATCCAAACATATTTTAGAATGCCTGTTGAGAGTTAATGCGTCACTTCACTTGATTAAACCGTTGATGTCTTTGGGGAAGTCGCCTATATTCCACCATCTCGAAATCTGATTCCAAATAGAAACCGCTATCGGGCATTAAACAAATACGTGAAGATCGGTTTCGATATCACCATCGCACATAGGGCATCTAACAGAATTAAGATCAATTCCACGTTTATCAAGGTTGAATCGAGTGGGGAGACGATTCAAACCAACCCGCCATGAATGAATATTAATCTTGATCGGAAGGTTCTTGTTCCAACGTATAGGATCACCATTAGAATAAAGGAAAGATGAATCTATTAAGTATCTGATCTCAGAAATTGAGAAATATGTAGAGTCACTTAAATTAAAAATCCACCCGTCCGGTGAACCCGTAAGTACAACGTTTGACAACACGTTAAGAAGCCCATCTAATTGTGTACGCTCATGCCCATCTCTAATAGGCCTTCTCCAATCCCAAAAGTAAACATTTTGAGATGAGCCTACCCTATCCCGAATTCGACACTCTTTGTTATTGTCCAGATAGTATAGTCTTGGGAATGCACTTTTTAGACATGACTCTCCAACCCAATGATCATTCCAGAACCTGAAAGCAAAGTGACTCTCCAACCCAAAGATCATCTCGATTTAGTAAGTGACTTGATGGAAAGCAAATAAAAGTAAAAAGTGATATCCACGTTTTTGATGTCAAGATGACATGTCAGCATCATATCCACATACAAGGACCCCCAAGTGGGCTCATATAGTCATATGTTGCCTTTAGCTAAGAGATTCTAACATAGCCGGATAGCTGAGTGTTAGCGTGCCCAGTTTTAATGTGGGTTGTATACTTCCAGTCGAACGGACATGTGGCATACAAGTTTGACGAGCTACTTTATGTATCGTTCTATCCAGTTGACCAGCCACGGAGAGCTTTTGGAGAAATAACCTTTGGTTCGATGCAGACCTTGTTATTAACTTGACACTTGTTCGTAGAGAATGATCACCGGAGGAGATGGCGATAATTAGCTGGAAAGCATACCACGGGAGCTTGGAACTATACCCAACAATTTTTTCAGATGTTATCTATCTGACCTACTAAGACTCATCCCAACAGCAAGCTTAACAAGCAATCTAGAACCGATCTTCAAGTCAACACCAAGAAGCTTAATACCCAACCAGTAATTCTTTAACGTATCAGCAAATTCAATTTTCCGGTGAACAAGTTTCTTTGCCCAATCTTGCCTATATCAAACATAACACAAATGAAATGGAGATTAGATATAATCGGTTTCGTACTTTATTTATACTATAATAATTTGCACCTGCACATAGAAGCTACAGCTCTTAAAGCTGGACTGATTCCCAATAGCATTGACCAAGACCTTTTCAAAACCGGATTAGCAACTTGTTCGTTATTGTCCTCGTCCTTACCCAAATCTGGTATAGGTTCTGATGCCACTGAGGAAAACCTTGCAAAATGTAATACCGAATGAAACCTCATGGGTGACGCGTTTCCGGCAATAGTATGGTATTTAAACGCCCTAATGACTTCTGGTACAGTAAAGTTGCTAAACTCCTCATGCCTAAAAGATGTACTAATGTATTTTGTCCTTGGGATGTGCTTAAAATTATTATCTACAGTAGAACTTGACTCACGGGAGTCTGAAGACATGGCAGAGAACCCATGAGTCAGACTTTGAACCAGACGTCGACCATAATCATTGTAGTGATCATAATGAAGCTCCCACGTATGTCTCACTATTGCTCTAGTATCCATTATTATAATAGACTAACCCCTGCAAACAAGCTTTGCATATGTCAAAATAGTAATAAAAAGAGCCTGCAAAACGATCCAACATTAACAGCTCAAAATTACCACAGATGTATACCGAATACCGTTAAAAGTTAAAACAATGACTGATCAAAACGACCTCACACTTATATGATCTAAACATATCGAAGAATACGTGTAAAGACTATACAGTAAGGACCGGCTACAGAATGAAACTAAATTGTCAGCAGCTTAATTTTCGGGCTTAAGTTAATAAGTATCTTATGGCTTATGATGAATAAGGCCATAATTAAACTAACAGTGTTTGGATTAGTGTATTATAAAAGGTTGAAAAATATACTTATAGGCTTTATTTGAATTCATCACTAGCTGCAAATTTGACACTACAATGATAACAAAAAAAGGTGCTAAATAGAGTGAAATAAAGGTCTAAAACGAACACAATAACGTCTAAAGACAACGTTAATAGTGTTCGTCTAAAACCCTACTAACCAAAAACACTAAACACCAGCTACAAATAACTAGTTTAACCAATTTAAAAATGACCTAAAAATGTTAACCACTCTGGACGACCTAGTGGCAAAAAACTTGTCTATCTTAAAAAATGTGGGATGTGTGAGGCTTGTAAAAATGTCACACGAATCTCCTGATGAAAAGAAAGGGCTTATACGACTGTGTATTTAACTAGTCGGCAAGAACATCCAAAAAAAACTCTAACATTCTAAGTATAAAGGAAAGCTAATTCTTACCCGTTTCCTTTTCAGCTTTAGATTTTATCATATGCAATTGAACTAGCTAGGGCAGCGGAAGATAGTTTCGTTGACAGCCAACGCTAATGAACAGGTTAATGGCAAATACCAAAAGAAACCTAGGTTGGTTCTGATTTAAGTAGGAACATAACTAAAAACGTAAAGACATGTATAAAAGTAATCTGAACAATATTGGTTAAATGAATTACAAACAAGATGGTTTTTATATAGACCACGAGTCCAAATACAACTATAACTAGGAAACTCTTGGATAAGTTTCTAAGTTTTTTTAAATCGATAAATGAAAAGATAACGTGAATAGAGATTAGTACTACTGGTTTCCAATAGCATTGCCCGAGACCTTTTCAAAATGGAATTAGCAACTGATGAAAACCTTGCAGAATGTGTACCGAATGTAACCTCATGGGTGATATATGTCCCGAAATAGTTTACGCCCTAATGACTCAGTGGAGTTCTTAAACGCGACATGACTAAAACTTGTACCAATGTATTCTTTTGTGCTTCTGAAGTGCTTAGAAGTCGACTCACAAAGTCATGAGAATCTGAAAACATAAATATGGAAGAGAACCCATGAATCAGACCTTGACCAACATCAGCCATAATCATTGTAGTGATCGTAATGAAGCACCATACGTCTCTCTATTGCTCTAGTATCCATTATTAAAAGAAACGAGAATTCAGCGAAGCTAGCTTACGAGTTTTAATGCATGAAAAATAGAAGTTTAACAGTTATATAGAGGTTGTGATTTCCGTATTTACTAACTGCAAAACAGTTTCAATGGTGTAAGAAATTGATCTCTCCAATCGTAAACAGTATAAAAAATGTACATGCACGCGAATAGTAATTTGTTATTGTGTTGTTCTACAGAATATAAAGCTTGTTAAAGTAAAAAAGCTTGTCATATACTTGCCTTGAAATTCGAAGCACATAATATAAAGAAAAAAATAAAGTAAAGAAAAGAATATGCAAATAAGAATTATAATTTTCAAGCATACTCTTTGGATTGTTAAAGAAAAGAATATATCCTTATATATAATTTAATATATATAATGTATTTTAGAGCTTCGATTTCATGTCATTATTTTCTCTATTATCTATTGTTTGAAAAGAAATTCATTTGTTGAAATGGAAATGTTACAACATCAACATCCATTGACACTCATAGATCTAAATCCAGAATATCCACGTGATGAAATAGTATACGATGATGAAGAGGAGTTGATAAAGAAGCAAGACTTTCGATGTCCATGTGGACGTTGTGGTCAAGAAATCAACTTCTATCACAAGTATTACTATACGTGTGATCAATGTGAGTACGCACTTCACAAATTATGTGCAGAGCTTCCCAGAACGCTAAGACATGAATCTCATCGTGATCATATGCTTATCCTCTGTCAAGTGTCAGAAGATAAATCGTGTGTGTGTCAAGTTTGTAAACACAAGCATGACTACGAGTACCTAAATTATCATTGTGTTCCATGTAATATTTATACTTGTTTAGGATGTTCCAAAAATGGCGTAAAAAATCAGATGATCTATCACCCTAGACACCAACATCCATTAATTTCCATCTCTATAGTTATTTTGGCCAATTGTCATGCGTGTGGCAACAAACACGAAGGAAACTTTTATCATTGTATCACTTGTTTCAATTTTTTCGCCCATAGAGATTGTGTTTTCCTCCGTAAAAAGTTATTGATTCAAAATTTTAGAAACGAAGGTTTCTTTCATATTCACCCGCTCACCTTAGCTTACTCATTTTCGAAAGATGACCAAAAAAGTAAATTTTATCCAAAATGTAAGGTATGTGAACTGGGATTTGATGAAGATCTTTGGCTTTATAAATGTGAGAAATGTCAATATTATGTACACACAGATTGCGCAACCACATCAAAAAAAGCATCCGCCAATGCCATATGCTTGAACCAAGGTACGCACAAACTCTCTCCAAATCTAGGTTTTTAATATATTTCATATAATTATCACATAAGAAAACAAAAGTTTAACTACATGGACTTTAGAGATACAAAAATAGTATCACTAATTTAACTTGCTAGTAAAATAATTTTAATTGTTAATTTAATTTGTGAAAAAAATGTGACTCAAAAGGCGAAAAAATATATCTTTAGACATAATGCTTTGACATTTATATTATTATAGAGATACTTTTTAAATTTGTCACTAATGTTAAAATATCCTAGTGGGTAGATATATAATTATCAAAGAATAGCAAAGTTGGATCACAGTGGTTATCACATTGCCTCTAGAAACATAAGATAAGGGCTCTAAGGTTGTAGACTTTTTTTTACATTTTGGTAGAAACGAAAGTCTCGCTACCTTAAGGGATGTGGTTGTGTACATTTCAACCTCTCATACATCATGAAAAATAGTATTGAGTATTAGTTTATCTTACCTTTTGTACATATATAACTACCCTATAATAATTGAGTGGTTGGAATATGGTTCTACAGGTACTAGACTTTCATTAAATTTCAGAATCTCAGACCATCCTTATGTTCTTCATCTCCCATTCTACGATCAAAATGAGATGTTAACGCACTTTCATGAAGAAAGTGTATCAAATACCTTCGAAACAAAAATCTCACATCCATTTCATCCACATCCATTAACTCTAGTGGATACATCATGCTTTAATAATGATACTACGACAACACCAGCCTCTTCAAGAATAACAACATCGTCCATCCATCTAAAAAATTTTAATCGGTACTCGGATCCCATGCATCTTTTGATGCCAACAAAATCTTCGATTCATGATTCACAGAAAGTGGTTGAAGTTCTATGCAATGCATGCGTAAGACCAATCACAAACATCCCATTTTACAAATGTACAACTTCGCAGGATGGATGCGACTTTGTTCTTCATGCGTTGTGCACCAGATTGCCTACTAAAGTTATGTTGAAAGATTATAATTCAAAAATATATAACTTTAAACTATTGCGACAAGTCTCTAGTTTTATGGGTATTTTCATTTGTCATTACTGTAAGAAATTTTGCAATGGATTTGCTTATAAGTGTCAAAATCATAATTGGCAAGGAGACTTCAACATTGACGTTCATTGCGCGCTCTCACGTCAATATATCACGCATCAATCTCATCCAAATCATCTACTTCGTAAAGGTGAGCCAAGTTCCGAGGATTATTGCCGTTTGTGTTTGTCTGATGCAAAGAAACAAATTTCTTACAGTTGCAAGCCTTGTAAATTTATCATTCATTCCGACTGTGCTATGTTGTGGCCTGATAAAATTAGTCACAAGTATGACAAGCATATGATGACTCTAAGGTATTTCCCAGTTGAAAACTATAGCGGTGATTACTTTTGTGAAGTTTGCGAGGAGGAGTTTAATCCTAATGGTGCATTCTATCATTGTGATCAATGCGTCCAATCCATGCATCCAACTTGTTGTGTGCCAATACCTAAAAAGGAAACAACTTATACCCCTTCCTATCTTCAAGCAGGTGTTGGTCGATATGATAATATAACAATTGGAAAAAAATTCATTGTTAATGGTCACCCACACGTTGTTTCATTTTGCCTAGGTGTTGGACTTGATGGTAGATGCCACAAGTGTGATCGGTATTTGGTGGACTGGTTAACCTTTAAGTGTTTACAGTGTAAATTTGAAATTGACATTCACTGTGCGATTAAGCATGATTATTCTCCAAAACCAGTTGTATAGACAGAATTAGGGTAAAGATTTGTTATATCTACCAATAAATGAATTTAAATAGACCTTCATTCGTACAATGTTTACATTAACACTTATAATCTTAGTTATAAGCTTTACTTTCGAAGTTCTATTTTGAATTGTAAATTCCCTCTGCTTCTACGTGACCAATCACAACAATAAGCACACCTCTATGTGTTCAGTTTGTTGATGTTAAACGTCTTGAAATATGTGCAAGTATGAATATTATATAGGTTCGAAAGACGTCTCGTGCCTATAAAGACGAACACGTTATACGTAAAACGATAACTATTAAATATAATATGATTATATATTAATTAGTGTTAAAACAATAACGGCTAAATTACAAAACCAAGAAAAGGAAATAAAACAAGGCTTACACCTCCTCTTTGAGGAGGTATGATTTTTTGGGTTGGGCTTCAAGGTATTACGCTATATAAAGAGGCTTAGGGATCCATTATCACTAATGCTTAATTATTTCTAAATCATAACACCCTTCCTTATCTCTTTTTGGTGTGTGATCAGATGTTCAAAACCCCTTGGGGTATTCGGTTTGCTTAGTCGATCGAAACAAGAAACCTAAGGTTTCTTGAATTAGTATAGTTCTAAAAGAGTTTGGGATTTCTATATTTACTATAACTGTAAAACAATTTTAATGGTGTAAGAGATTGATCTCTCCAATCGTAAACAGTGTAGAAAAAGTACATAAATACTAATTTGCTATTATCTTGTTCTAGAGATTATCAATGTTGAGAATAAAGTAAATTAATTGATGCCAAAGTAAAAAACTTGCCATATACTTGCCTTGAAGATTCAAAGCCCATAATATAAAGAAAAAGATAAACAATAGAAAAAGATATTTAAGTATAAGGATTGCACTTTTCCAAGTATACTCTTTGAATTTGCTATTACTCTTTGAATACTTTTCCAAGTATACACTTATGGTATTCTATAGACTTTAGAATGTTGATTCACAAAATAGTATAAGAAAAAACTAGTATATGAATGCATGATGCAGTTTTATGAAAACTTTTATATGTGCGAAAGTGAACGCCTATGGTCAGTTCACTCAAAATAAAAGACATGGCGAGGGGACGCCAATGAGTCGGTCCCAAAGTTAAAAGTTTCGATAAAAGCACATGCGAACTAAATAGGGCCAGTCCTGTACCAACCATTACTTAGTCATAAACCAGGGACAATGACATATATATGAATGCATGAAAACAATGAATGCATGAAAACCGACTGTCAGTTCTAGGAAGACCATAGTGACTACCCACTAATCACAGGTCGTGCTTTGAGAGCCTACAGGTCGAAGCCTTGGCTCTGATACCATAATTGTAACACCCCATTTTGCTAAATGGAATGTCACGCGTGATTATGGCGTGTCATAAAAGCATACAAGGATAAATGCCTTAAACATTACATGACCATAAAGGAAATACTGGAAACAAACATCGGTACCCCAAAGTAAAAGCTCATCACACACAAACATAAGTACTGTAAATGAAAAGGACTAAACATTGTCCATGAAAATGAGTAGCAAAATGTATGAAAAAATGCATAAAGTAATGAAGGCTAGAAAGCTTCCAATCCATATGCACGTACGCTTAGAGTCTACGAGCGTCCCTGAGTACCCGCCGTTTTAGGAACATGAAAGGAAAACGGCTGAGCATAACGCTCAGTGCACGGATATACAAGCATAGAATGAATAACATAAGCATATACAACATATAGCAGCGGAATTGATTAAGTCCTGGAAAACCTGGTATAACTTAGTAAAACTAGTTTTATAGTTTGAAAACCCTTATGTTTATCTTATGAAAATTGTTTAACATGTTAACCATTAGCCAATATAGGTCATGAAATATCAACGTGCATGAATACTTGGAGGGGTGACCTCATCATGCAATTAGAGGGGTTGCCTCTAACTAATATAAGTTTGGGTAGGAGGGATCAGCTCCTTGTGAAGGATGCAAGGCACACACCACATTCACCTGAATAATATGTAAAAACATGTAATCTAGGATGCACCTATACACCCCACATGATAATATAATAATATGGCCAAAAGCTGAAAGGGATGCCACGAGCTATCACTCCGTCGTGGTGAAGTCATAACACTGGTGCCTCCAGTGTTATGGTTATGATACCTCCATAACTAGGTGAAACTGGTCATGCATGTATATGACTTAGGCATTTAATTAAACATAAGCAAATCAAAACATATAAAACATATACTGGGAAAACAGTTGGCTGCATACGGGGAATCCTAATAAGGAAAGAATGTCCATACGGAAAGACGGAGAATCCGCACCTTGTATCCAGTGAACGAAGAAGACGAACGGAAGAGAGTCCTACTTCGATCTCACTAATGCTACATAAATAGTGTACGTGTATAAGTATTCTGATTACTGAGTATGTAACTGGTTCTATATCATGTCTTAGCTTGTTTTATATGTTCATGTCATGTTTTACTGATTTTAACGTTATGTTGTGTTTATCATGTATTATGGATATTCTGATTAAGTATTACTTGTATTTCTTGTATTATTATACTTGTTATGTAATAATAAGTATCTTTCTAAAAATAGCAGGTTTCTTAAAATAGAAAGTTTTCAAAAATAGAAAGTTTCCATAAATAGATTAACTGCTTAAAATAAATAAGTTTCTAAAAATAGAAAGTTGCCATATTTAGAAATAAGCTAGATTATTAAGCTAATAAGATAAGCTTAAGTTTAATGATTAATATTCTAAGTTATGTGATTAATAGTATAGTTTATTAATTAATACATGAAAATTAAATAAACTATATGTTATAAGATTTAATTAAATATAACATGATTTAATTAAATTAAAGTGTATATAATACTTAGGTTAAAACATGTATTAATAGTTATATTAATATAACCTAAGTCATGAAAATAAATTACTTATATGTCATGTTTTAATAATCAGTTAATTATTATAGTCTAAATGTCATGATTAAATACTCAGGTTAAAATCATGTATTATTATTAATAATAATAAACCTAAGTCATTTTTAATTAAATTAATTAAGTACCATGTTAAATTAATTTAATTATTTGTAAAAATAAATGCACATGTAAAATAATTAAACTTGTAAAATAAAATAATAAAACGAACCCATGTATCATTTTATAAAAACAAGCCGTGAACCGGACCCGTGAACCCATGAACCGGCCCGAACCAAAACCCCACCGAAACAGTGGCAAACCGGTCCATGCCGGTTGCCCTTGCCTTCGATTCACTACCACCGGCTGTGTGCCGGTGGTCTTGCCCTTCTCGGCCCAGCCGCTGACCACACCGGGTTCCCACCGACTGTGTGTCGGTGGTTCCCCCTGCTGGCTGCGGTGGTTCCCCCCTGCTTGCCTAAAATAGCCACCGGCTTAAGCCGGCGGTGGGGCTGTGGGTGCCGAGACAAACCGAACACAAGGACACCCCCGACTCACGTCGGGGTGCCTTGCCCTTGCTGCCGACCGAACACCAACACCACCGAGACCCTTGTCTCGTGTGGTGAAGCGATCCAACGACACCGAGAGTCGTGAGACTCTCGGTTTGTGTGGCGGCTGAACACCAAAACCCGAAAACAAACCAAACAATTTACCCCACCATGATTTTACTTGTTTTTAATCTTGTTTTATTAAACCCCCATTTCATACATGCAATAAACATAAAAAGAAAATAAAAGAAGGGTTTTCGGATTACCAAAACACGTGGAATCAATAAGGAATGAACACACGAACACGTACTAATGATTTGCTAATCAAAAATCAAACCACCACCCTTGTTTCTTGAGGTAGCAGCCGGCCAAGGAGAGAGAGAGAAGGGTTTTAGGGTTTTTGTTTTTATGAAAATTCTATAGGGAATGAATATTTACTAAATATGTATTTTGGTAAAATTAAACATGGGCTGGGCCTCTCCTCTCTTGCCTAGCCACGGCTTGTAGGGCTCACAAAGGGAAAACCCGTAACTTAATCGTTTTCTAAAATATTACGTGTTCCAGTGTTCATATTTACGTGACATTATTATTTAATATTCGTGTTATAATATATACTTATACGTAATCGTAATAATAATTACGTAATTACATATTAATATGTTCGTGATTATTTACGTTCATGATTTCATGTTCGTGATTATAATTAGTGTTGATAATAATTATCGTGTATTAATATTCTTTAAATACTTATCGTCTAATAACACGTACGTAATTCTTGTAATTAATATTCGTGAAACGTAAACATGTTATAAAAGGAAAGTTTTAATCATGTACGTACGATTATAAGTGTACTATTCATGGTAAAAGCATGCGGGTTTTACAACCCAACAATTTTGTCAGTTGTTGTCTATCTGTACTACTAAGACTCGTCCCAACAGCAAGCTTAAAAAGCAATCTAGAACCGATCTTTACGTCAACGCCAAGAAGCTTGATACTCAACCAGTAATGCTTTAAAGTATCCACAAATTCAGTTTTCCGGTGAACAAGTTTCTTAGCCCAATCTTGCCTATATCAAACATAACACAAATGAAATGGAGATTAGATACAATTGGTTTCGTACTTTGCTTTAAATTATATATAATTTGCACCTGCACATAGAAGCTACAGCCTTAAAGCTGGACCAATTCCCAATAGCATTGCCCAAGACCTTTTCAAAATGGGATTAGCAACTTGTTCATTATTGTCCTCGTCTTTACCCAAATCTGGTTTAGGTGCTGATGCCACTGAAGAAAACCTTGCAAAATGTAATACCAAATGAAACCTCATGGGTGACGTGTTTCTGGCAATAATAGTATGGTATTTAAGCGTCCTAATGACTTCCGGTACAGTGATCAGAATGAAGCCCCAACTTAAGTCTCACTATTGTTCTAGTAGCCATTAACCCATGCAAACAATCTGAAGACATGGCAGAGAACCCATGAGTCAGACTTTGAACTGGACGTCGACCATAATCATTGTAGTAACCCCTGCAAACAATCTTTTCATAAGTAAAAAATAATCCAACGGTAACAGCTCAATATTTTCACAGATGTACATTGAATAAAATTAAAACAGTGATGATCAAAACGACCACACTCTCGTATGAGCTTTAACATATCGAAGAAATACATGTAAATACTATACAGTCTTCACTGGCTACAAATGGAAACTAAACAGTAATCATGGGAAGCTTAATTTTCGGGCTCAAATTAAAAAAATATCTTATGGCTTATGATGTAAATACTATACAGTCCTCCTAGAGCTTGGGGAGGGGGTTTGGTCATGGGTTCAAGTCTTGCAAGAGACAAAAATCCATGATTTTCCTCCTTAGTGCGAAGCCATGAGTTCTAGGGGTTTCCCTTAGTGGTTCGGGTCCCGGGGCCTACCTGTTATGGATGATATAACTCGGGGGTCAGATTTCAGTGAGATTGGGGTGCCATTCTTAAAAAAAAGAAGGTTGAAAAATATACTTATAGGCTTTATTTGAATTCATTACTAGCTGCAAATTTGATACTACAATGATAACAAAAAAGGTGCTAAATAAAGTGAAATAAAGGTCTAAAATGAACACAATAACGTCTAATGACAACGTTAATAGTGTTCGTCTAAAACCCTACTAACCAAAAACACTGACACCAGCTACAAATAACTACTTTAACCAATTTAAAAATGTCCTGAAAATGTTAACCACTCTAGATGACCTAGTGGCAAAAATCTTGTCTATCATAAATTCCACGAAAAAAACCCTAATATTCTAAGTATAAAGGAAAGCTATACTTGCATATTCCTACATGATATGTAATTGAAGTAGGGCAAGTGAAGATAGTTTCGTTGGTTGGTTCTGATTCACGTAGTTACAGAAACTAAAAACGTAAAGACATGAATTACAAACAAGATGGTTTATGGTTACATAGAACACGAGTCCAAATACATCCATAACTAGGAAACTCTTTGGATAAGTTCCTAAATATTTTTAAATCGATAAAATCTAAATTAAAAGATAATGTAACAATAAGCAATCTGGAACCGATCTTCACATTGACACTGAGAATATTAATACCAACCAGTAATCCTTTAACCGGCGAATAAGTTTCTTAGAATAGATGCATGTATGAGACCTGCTTATAGAAGCCACAACTCTTAAAGCTAGACCGGAATTCTAGTAGCATTTCCAAAGACCTTTCCAAAATGGAATTAGAAACTTGTTAGCTATTGTCCTAGTCTTTAACCAAATGGCCAAATCCGTGTTAGCTACTGTCACTAATGCCACTGACAAAAACCTTGCAGAATGTGATACCGAATGTAACCTCATGGGTGGTATGTGTCCCGAAATAGTTTACAGTAATATTTAAGTTCCCTAATGACTCCTGGTAGATAGTAAAGTTCTTAAACTCGACATGACTAAAAGTTGTACCAATGTATTATTTTGTGCTTCTGAGGTGCTTAAAAGTATTAGAAGTCGATTCACGGGAGTCTTAAAACATGGTAGAGAACCCATGGATCAGACCTTGACCAAACCGTCGACCATAATCATTGTAGTGATAATAATGAAGCCCCATACCAGGGCTCTCTCTATTATCTACTATAACTGCACACGTATATTAATTTGTTATTGTGTTCTGCCGAATATGAATGTTACAGAATAAAGTAAATTAATTGATGCTAAAGTAAAAAAAACCTGGCATATACTTGCCTTGAAAATTTGAAGAACAGAATATAAAAATAAATTGAACTACATAAGGAAGAAAAGAATATGCAAATATAAGAATTACATTTGTTTACTCTTTGAATTGTTAGATAAAAGAAAAGAATATACCCTTAAAAATTTCCCTATATAATGTACTTTATGGCCTTGATATCATCTTATCATCTTTTCCATTTTGTGTTACATAAAAAAATCATCAATTTTGAATCAATTTGTTCAAATGGAAGTGTTACAACATGAATATCCGTTGACACCTATAGATCTAAATCCAGAATATCCACGCGATGAAGTAGTATACGACGATGAGGAGGACTTGATAAAGAAGCAAGACTTTCGATGTCCATGTGGACGTTGTGGTCAAGAAATCAATTTCTACCACAGGTATTACTATACATGTGATCAATGTGACTACTCGCTTCACAAATTATGTGCAGAGCTTCCCACAACGCTAAGACACGAATCTCATCATGAGCATACTCTTATCCTGTGTCAAGTGTCAAAAGATAAACCGTGTATGTGTCAAGCTTGTAAACACAAGCATTACTATGAGTACCTAAGTTATCGTTGTGTTCAATGTGATATTTATATTTGTTTACGATGTTCCAAAAATGGCATAAAAAATCACATGATGTATCACTCTAGCCACGAACATCCAATAATTTCCATCTCTGTAGTTATTTTGGCCAATTGTCATGCGTGTGGCAACAAACACCAAGGAAAGTTTTATCATTGCCCCACTTGTTTCAATTTTTTCGCTCATGGAGATTGTGTTTTTCTTCGTAAAAAGTTGTTAATTCAAAATTTTAGAAAGGACCGTTTCTTTCATATTCACCCGCTTACTCTTGCTTACTCATTTTCGAAAGATGACCAAAAAGCCAAATTTTATCCAAAATGTAAGGTATGTGAATTAGGATTCGATGAAGATCTTTGGGTTTATAAATGTGAGAAATGTCGGTATTATGTACACACAGATTGCGCAACCACATCGAAAAATGCATCAGTCAATGCCATCTGCTTGAATCAAGGTACGTACAAATTCTCTTCAAATATAAAATTTTAATATATTTCATTTAATTATTGCATAAAAAATTGCGTTTTAACTACAGGGACTTAAAGATACAAGAAAATGTCACTAATTTAACTTGCTAGTAAAAAAGTTAAAATTGTTAATTCAATTTGTGGAAAAAAATTTGTCTCAAAAGACGAAAAAATATACATTTAGACTGCTGCTTTGACAATTCTGGTTTTCTATAGACTTTATTTGTCACTGATTTCAAAATATCCTAGTGCTAGATATATGATTACCAAAGTAAAGTAAAGTTGGATCAAGGTGGTTAGCACATTGCTTCTAGATACAGAGGTCATCCAAAGTTTCTTTTTTTTTACCTTTGGTAGACACGAAAGTCTCGCTACCTTAAGTAATGAGATGTTTGTGTACGTTTCAACCTTCCTAAACTTCGTGAAAAACGATACTATGATAAATTTGTGGTTGTAATATGGTTATGCAGGTATTAGTGTACTTTCATTAAATTACAGAACCTCTAACCATCCTTACGTTCTCCATCTGCCATTTCACGATCAAAATGATATGTTAATGCGACTTCATGGAGAAAGTGGATCAAATGCCTTCGAAACAAACCTCTCACATCCGTTTCATCCACACCCATTAAATCTTGTGGATACACCATGGTGTAACAATGATATTACAAAAACACCTACCTCTTCAAGAACACCTTACACTGATCCAAAAGAGTTTAGTTGGTACTCGGATCCCATGCATCTTTTGATGCCAACAACATCGTCCATTCATGATTCAAAGAAACTGGTTGAAGTTATGTGCAATGCATGCGTAAGACCAATCAGAAACATCCCATTTTACAAATGTACAACTTCTGATGATGGATGCAACTTTGTTCTTCATGCGTCGTGCACCCGGTTGCCTACTAAAGTCACGTTGAAAAGTTATACTAATACAAGAATATATAACTTTAAACTATTGCCAAAAGGCCGTGGTTACATAGGTATGTTCGAGTGTCATTACTGTAAGAAAATTTGCAATGGATTTGTTTATAAATGCCAAAATGATAATTCGCAAGGAGAATTTAACATTGACGTTCATTGCGCACTCTCACGTCAATATATCACACATAAATCTCATCCAAATCATCTACTTCGTAAAGGTGAGCCAGGTTCAGAAGATTATTGCCGTTTGTGTTTGTCTGATGTAAAGAAACAAATTTGTTACAGTTGCGAGCCTTGTAAATTTATCGTACATTCTGATTGTGCTCTATTGTGGCCTGAGAAAATTAGTCACAAGTATGACAAGCATCTAATGACTCTAAGGTATTTCCCAGTTGAAAACCATAGCGGTGATTACTTTTGTGAAGTTTGCGAGGAGGAGTTTAATCCTAATGGTGCGTTCTATCATTGTGATCAATGCGTCCAGTCCATGCATCCAGCTTGTTGTGTGTCAATACCTAAAAAAGAAACCACATATACCCCTTTCTATCTTCACGCAGGTGTTAGTCGATATGATAATTTGAAGTTTGGACAAAAATTCATGGTTAATGGTCACCCGCACGTTGTTTCATGATAGGTGTGAAAACACCCATCCTTTTACCACTTAAATCGGGCTAAAACGAGACCAAAACACGTATTTAATATCATTTGTTTGGAATTATGCGTGGTTTTTGTGTTTATTTTGTTTTCAGAGGCAACCGGATGAATATTGAAGAAAACATGGGATTGCACGGGTTTTATCGAGGAAAAAGACTCAAGACGAAGTCTATTGTCCAAGAGATGCAGAAGAGTTGAAGTCATTGTGCCTATTTGAAGATTTATCGAAGAATAGAGCCAAAGATAGAAGATTCATATATGTCGAAGAACTCGAGTCTATAAAACAATAGATTATAAGACGAGTTGGAATAATTCACCGACACTTCTCAAATCCAAAGTGAAAACGTTTATTTAAAGATGCGTGAAGACTTAAGAAGAAAGAAGAAAAAGAAGCCCAAATCAAAGCCCAATCAAAAGCCCATCACCACCATACACACGCCTATATAAAGTCCTTACTTCACAAATTTTCACACACTTAGTCTTTTAGGTAGTTTCTAGTTTTAGAGAGAGAAAGTTCTAAACTTTCTCTCACTACTTTTCATCTTTTTCTCTTTCAAGATCAACATTTGTATTACTTTTTCATTAATCAAGTTAAAGTTTTTAAGTTTTAATCTTTAATCTCATCCTTCCTTTCTTTTACTTTTAATGATTTTGATACGAATCTCGTATGATCCGTGTTGTTCATCTATGATTTGTGCTTAAAAAGTTGATTACTTTTTATGTTTCCTTAAATTTATACATAAATAAGCTTTGAGATCTTTATTCTTATTGGCTTATTTGTTGTTTTGCTTATTTACTTTTTAAGGTTTTTACAAAAAGTTCATTTCTTTATTGAGTAGATTAATAAGTTTGCTTATTAAAAGTTAGAAAGGTTATTTTTATTGCTTATTTGATCAGCTTTTTATTGGATTCGAGCTAGTTAGGGAGTTAGCTTATTCAATAAGCTCATTTCCCTTGCTTTTCACTCGGTTTGCACCATTTTCGGAAAAGGGTAACTCCCTTTTCCGACCGTACATTCCGACCAAGGGTCACCCCTTCTTTCCGATCTATAGATCGGATAAGGGTTTTAATTTTTCCGATTGGTTCCACTTTGGCAACATTCCGATTTGTCCCTCCAAGCAAGTATTCCGATTGTGCTCATTTTGATTATTCCGACTGTAGTGTTTGCCCCGTATTCCGATTGATGCCATCCTTGATATTCCGATTGGCACGTTTCGCATGTATTCCGATTGGAGTAGTTTCCAAGTATTCAGATTAGACCTCTTTTTGAACATTCCGATTGTCACCCATTTTGGTATTCCGATCGACATCATTGTTTCATATTCCGATCAAACGATCGGAATAATATTCCGATTGAGGAGATTTTTACACTATTCCGATTGGAGGTGTTTTGTTACGATCCTACTTTCTTTTAGTCTTTTCCAAATAAGTTCTAATTTTTCACAAAGTTTTCAAAGTGTTAGTTTTTATTGAATGACCATTTATTTTCCTCACATAATCTTTAAAGTTTTCAAACATTTAATTTTAAAACGTCTTTTCACTTTAATCATTTAAGTCTTTAATTTTACTCTTCGACACTTAATTTCTTGTCATTAG
Organism: Glebionis coronaria; assembly: GCA_025667525.1. Classification (NCBI taxonomy): domain Eukaryota; kingdom Viridiplantae; phylum Streptophyta; class Magnoliopsida; order Asterales; family Asteraceae; genus Glebionis; species Glebionis coronaria. The sequence goes on along the minus strand of JANFOE010000122.1, from coordinate 777,157 downwards.
TTTAAAATAGATAAACAAACCAACCACTTTTTAATAACCAAGAACAAATCATTCCACTTAAGGCCTAGATCAATTCGAGAGGATATCGAGAGAACTTAATCATGAACCCATACTAAAAGCATGTATCAAATGGCGCCGCTGCCGGCTCTTCTCGTTAAGATCAAAAGTTTTTTGTGAGAACTTGGATTTTGGGATCCGTTCCCTGTGAACGTTACTTTTTCATCAAATATTTTCAAAAACAACTAAAAAATATAAAATTTTCAAAAATACAAAAAAATAAAAAAACAATAAAAACCAAAAATATTTTTGCTTTGTTTGTTGTTCTTTTGCAGGTGTATGCGCACTCGATCCACGTCATATCAAGAGTCCGAGCCTCTCGATCACTTAGACATGGCCGGTGTACCACCTCCAAACAATAATAACAATAACAACCCACCTTTCAACAACATGAACAATAACAACAACAATGAGCCCCTTCCGGATAATCGCCCGATGATTGAATTGCTGCAAGCTCATGTAGACGGCAACACGGATCCAATTGTCATACCTCCAATTGCCGCCAACAACTTTGAGCTAAAATCAGGCTTTATCCAGATGGTCTCCGCTCAACCATTCTTGGGACGAACCATTGATGACCCACATGACCATATTAAGAGATTCTTGCAACTCACCAACACGGTCAAGTTCAATGGAGTTCCACAAGAGGTTATAAGGTTACAACTTTTTCCCTTTTCTTTAGAGGGACAAGCCCGGCATTGGCTTGCTAAGGAACCGCCACAAAGTATTCTCTCGTGGACGGATTTGGAAACAAAGTTTATCAACTACTTTTTTCCACCCTCTCGTACTACCGCTTTGCGGAATGAAATCATAAACTTTGAACAAAAGTACGATGAGTCATTCAGTGAATCTTGGGATCGCTTTAAAGATCTTTTAAGAAAATGCCCACAACATGGTTTTACCAAAGTACATCAAATCAATACTTTTTACAATGGTTTAAGCATGAGTGACCAAGATTCACTGAACAGTGCCTCGGGGGGTAATCTATTGGCTAAGACTTCCAATGCTGCTTGGGATATCATTGAGAATAAGTCTCGTGTGCAAACCAAGAGTGTTAGTACCAATGTCGCTAGTGCTAGCACTAATGACAGCGACAAGCGACTTGATAAAATCACTACGCTTCTTGAATCGCTTGTCACCCACACCGTCAGCAACAACAACAGCAACAACGCCAAAAACGCACAAGTGAACGCCGTCAGCCAACCTTGTGAGATATGCGGTGGTCCTCATTCTTACACCACTTGTACCGCCACCCAAGACTACCCTGCTGAGAATGTTAATGCAGCATATGGCACCTATACTCAACCTGCTTATCAAGCAAAACCTCAAGGTGACCGCAACTTGCTTAGCTACCGTTCCAACAACTATATCTCACCACCTGGTTTTAATCCTAACAACCAAAACCAACAACAAAACCTCAACCGCCCTCCTCAACAACAACAAACTCGTACACCATACATCCCTCCTCACAAGCAGCAACAACCACCTCAACGAAATAACCAAGTTTACCAGCAACCTGCTTATCAACCACCCGCATACACTGCTCCTTCCAACCAAACCCCCGCATCACATCAAGACATTGGAACCTACATGAGGACTAACGATGTGATCGTGGATAATCTCCAACAGGAAGTGCGCAACTTGAAAGCAGACCTGATGAAACAAGGGAATGATCTGAGAGCTGATATGAAGAACACTATGGATAGTCAAACGAATGACTTGAGGAACATGATGGCTAGTTTCTTCCAAGGTAATCAACCCTCCTCTTCGGGTACTCTTCTGAGTAACACCGTTGCGAACCCAAGAGGGGAGATGAAAGCAATCACTACTCGAAGTGGTAAAGGTACCAAGGAACCCGAGCTTCCTATACCTCCACCGGTGGTTGTGACTAAGGAGAACGAGTCACCTGCTCTTATTCCTCATCCTTCTCCTTCCCCAATTTCTCCACCTCTTCCTTCTACCCCTCCTCCACCCAAGGATGTGAGTGATCCTATTCCCCTAAAGCCTTCCTCTTCTTCCAATATACCTTATCCATCTAGGTTGAGGAAAGAGAAGCTCAAAAGCAAGGACGATATTTAGGTTTCTAACTTTCTTAAGATGTTTAAACAACTGAATTTCAATATCTCCTTCGCTGAGGCTCTCGCTCACATGCCTAAATATGCGAAAATGTTTAAAGATCTTCTGAGCGACAAGGAAAAGCTCCTCGATATTGCCAACACCGAACTTAATGAGAATTGCTCTGCAGTACTCTTAAGGAAATTGCCAACTAAGCTTAGTGATCCGGGTCGTTTTCTTATCCCTTGTAATTTCCCGGGAGTAGAGAATTGCATGGCCCTAGCCGATCTAGGTGCCACTATTAATCTCATGCCTCTAAGTGTTTTGAAGCAATTATCTCTCCCAGAGCTAGTCCCCACCAAAATGACTTTGGAATTAGCCAACCGTACGGTTGCTTATCCAGTGGGGATAGCTGAAGACGTCTTTGTAGGAGTCGACAAATTCACTTTTCCTGCTGATTTCGTCGTCGTCGACTACGAGATGGACCCTCGTGTTCCCTTGATCGTTGGTCGTCTATTCTTGAGGACCGGTCGCACTCTCATTGATGTTGAAGCCGGTGAGCTTATCATGAGAGTGGGTGACGATAAAGTAGTCTTCAACATGGGAAAGTTGTCTAAACAGCCTTATTCATATGAGAGCGTTAATTGTATTGACGTTCTTGATGAGGCTTGTGAAGAACACTTTAATGATGCTTGCAAAAGTATTCCTACCTCTCTTCCCACTGTTGAGACCGTGTCCTCCATTGATTCATCGTTGTCTCTATTTGGAGATACTGATTTATTCTGGAACAATCTTGAAGATACCATGGGAGATGCGAATTTAGCTACTAATGATTCTCCTATCGATGGGGATGAAGACATGAATTTCTTTGACAATCTTCTCACCGAAGACAATCCTTCGCTTCCATCTCCCACGGTCATTGCTATCGATACTCCGACTTCGAATACGCCTCCCGTCGAGAATCCTCCGGATTTAGAACTTAAGGAGTTGCCGCCCCATCTCGAGTATGTATTCCTTGATGGAGAGAAGAAGTCGCCAGTTATCATTGCTAAGGATTTGAAGGATGAAGAGAAAGCCCGACTTGTCGCTGTGTTGAAAGATCATAAGAAGGCTATTGCTTGGAAGATTTTGGATATCCGTGGAATTGATCCTTACTTCTGCACACACAAAATTCTCATGGAGGACGACTTTAAGCCCACAATTCAAAGCCAACGAAGGGTGAATCCAAAAATCCATGAAGTCATCAAAACAGAGGTTATCAAACTTCTTGATGCGGGTATGATTTACCCTATTTCGGATTCACCATGGATTAGTCCAATCCATTGTGTGCCCAAGAAGGGCGGAATAACCGTTGTTCCCAATGAACACAACGAGTTGATTTCCACTCGTCTCGTTACTGGGTGGAGAGTTTGTATAGACTACCGCAAACTCAATGATGCCACGAGAAAGGATCATTTCCCTCTACCTTTTATGGACCAAATGCTTGAACGTTTAGCCGGTAATGAATATTACTGCTTTCTTGATGGTTTCTCGGGTTATTTTCAAATACCCATCGATCCCCAAGATCAAGAGAAGACGACATTCACTTGTCCCTATGGCACATTTGCTTACAAAAGAATGCCTTTTGGCTTATGTAATGCGCCCGGGACTTTTCAAAGGTGCATGTTAGCTATCTTCCATGACATGGTTGAACAAACCATGGAAGTCTTCATGGACGATTTCTCGGTCTTCGGGGATTCCTTCTCTTCTTGCCTTGCCAATTTAGAACGTATGCTAAAGCGGTGCGAAGACACTCGCCTTGTTCTGAATTGGGAAAAATGCCATTTTATGGTAAAAGAAGGCATCGTGCTTGGACATAAGATCTCGAAAGCCGGTCTTGAAGTAGACCGTGCTAAAGTCGATGTTATCGCAAAGTTGCCTCCACCTTCAACCGTGAAGGGTGTGAGAAGTTTCCTGGGTCATGCGGGTTTCTACCGTCGATTCATCAAAGATTTTTCTCAAATCGCTCGCCCGATGACCCACCTCTTGGAAAAAGATACTCCTTTTATCTTCTCCAAAGAGTGTCTTGAAGCCTTCAACTCGCTTAAGGATAAGCTAACTAAGGCACCCGTCTTGGTTACCCCTAATTGGGAGCTTCCCTTTGAGTTGATGTGCGATGCTAGCGATTTTGCTATTGGAGCGGTTCTTGGACAAAGAGTGAACAAACACTTCCAACCGATCCATTACGCTAGCAAGACAAAATGACTGGGGCACAATTGCATTATACGACAACCGAAAAAGAGCTTTTAGCTGTTGTCTATGCTTTTGAAAAATTCCGCCCCTATCTTGTCCTTTCTACCACCATTGTGTATACCGATCATTCCGCGTTGAAGTACTTGTTGACAAAGCAAGATTCCAAACCAAGACTTCTTCGCTGGGTTTTGCTGCTCCAGGAATTTAAAATCGAAATTCGCGATAAAAAAGGAGCAGAAAACCTAGCCGCGGATCATCTCAGTAGACTTGAGGATACTTACCAGGGGGATCATCCGAACAAAGAAATCAATGATTCTTTTCCCTTGGAGACCTTAATGTCTATCAACTTGACTGCTGACGAAACCCTGTGGTTCGCAGACATTGCAAACTACTTAGCGGGTGGAATACTCGTTAACGGGTTAACATCCCAGCAAAAGAAGAAGTTCTTCAAAGACATCAAGACTTACTTTTGGGATGACCCGTATCTTTTCAAACAATGTGCCGACTTGATTATTCGTCGTTGTGTTGATGTACCGGCAGCTTTCGAAATCCTTGATGCTTGCCACAAAGGACCCACTGGTGGTCACTTTGGTCCCAACTACACCGCCAAAAAAGTGTTTGATTCGGGATTTTATTGGCCCACCATCTATCGTGATGCTCACGAGATGGTTAAACGATGTGATGCTTGCCAAAAACAAGGCACGATCACACATAAAGACGAGATGCCTCAGAATTTCATTCAAGAATGTGAAATCTTTGATGTTTGGGGTATCGACTTTATGGGGCCATTCCCTTCCTCTAAAGGAAACAAATACATCCTTGTAGCCGTTGACTACGTTTCAAAGTGGGTTAAAGCCAAAGCTTTCCCTACTAATGATGCAAGGGTGGTTTGTAACTTTTTGAAATCGCTGTTCGCTCGATTCGTCGTTCCTCGTGCCATTATCAGTGACCGCGGGACTCATTTTTGCAACGATCAATTTGCAAGAGTCATGGCTAAGTATGGTGTCAATCACCGTCTTTCCACCGCTTATCATCCCCAAACCAATGGGCAGGCCGAGATATCCAACCGTGGATTGAAGCGAATTTTGGAGCGTACTGTGGGAGAGCATCGCGCCGCGTGGGCCGATAAGTTAGATGATGCTCTGTGGGCTTTCCGTACTGCTTACAAGACCCCGATCGGTTTTACACCTTATCGTCTTGTGTACGGGAAAGCATGCCACCTTCCCATCGAGCTGGAGCATAAGGCGCACTGGGCCTTGAAGTGGGCTAACTTTGACATCAACAAAGCCGGTGATCATCGTAAGATTCAACTCAACGAGCTCAATGAACTGAGGAATGAAGCTTATGAGAACTCGCTGATCTACAAAGAGAAGACGAAGATCCTCCATGACGCAAAAATCAAGAACCGAGAGTTCCACGTTGGTGATCAAGTCTAACTTTTTAACTCTCGGTTGAAGATCTTCTTTGGCAAGTTGAAGAGCCGCTGGTCTGGTCCATTCACCGTCGCCAACGTCTTTCCGTATGGGACCATTGAGCTTTCTCAGCCAAATGGGCCCAATTTCAAGGTGAATGGCCAGCGTCTGAAGTTGTACTTTGGTGAGGACATCTCTCAGGAGATGATTCCATCCCTCACCACGTTCCCCATGAACTAATTTTGGGTCGAGTCAAGCTCGTGACTCGGTTATCAAAAACAAGCGCTCCTCGGGAGGCAGCCCGAGTATCTATCCTTTTACGTTTTAACCTCCTAAGTGTAGGGGGACTTGCATAGGTGTTTGTATTTGTGTGGTGATGTGATTACAGGGATTAGTGCACTCTTGGAAACTTTGATGAACCGTGCTCCCGTGTTATCCGAAATCCGGTTCTATCTCTCAACTATCGTGATTCAATTTTCTTCATACTCACATTTGAAATTGATCACTTTAGTCGTCTCTTCCTTAACTCGAGTTAACCAACGTGCACAATGTCATAAGTGTAGGGGAGACTCTTCCCACATGCTTATACATTGAGGACAATGTTTATCTTAAGTGTAGGGGGGACTTCTATCGAAGTTTTAAGTGGACTTTTCCATGAAAATGCCTTCAATTAACCGGAAAATCATATTTTTCAACATTTTTCAAATTTTTTAATTAACTTTGGCCATTTAGTTGTAATTTTTAAATTTTTCATCGTTGCTTTCATATGTACATATTCCGCAATAAAGTCAAAAATATTAATAAAGTGGTGTAGCTAGTTTAGAAGTCTTTGACATATTAGGCCCGTTGCGTTTATTTTGACTCAACCCGAATAGACTTATCCAAGTTTATTCTAGCTAGTATCCTTAACCATGTAGACCTTAATTGGTTTATTAGGCTAAGCATCCACGAGTCTCATTACTTGAGATTTTAAATTGTGAAGGACGAGAAATGATAGAGTCAATTATAAGTCGGTATTCTTGCGCAAGCTCACTTGGTGTAATTATTTGCCTATTCTCCCATCACTTGCTAATAAATTATCTGCAATAAGTAAGGTCGTACGATTTGAAAAGTTACTTAGCTTCTAGCCCAAGATCGTTTAAAAGTTGCTCGGTAATGATAAGAGTTCATAGCCAAGGCATAACTTATGAAGCGGGGCGCGAAGATTGGCGAGTCCGAAAAGGCCCTAACAAGGCATGAGGATTCCATTTTATTGCTGAAGATCCAAAAGTGATGTGAAGAACATTATTCCTTAAATCAATATGAAGGATCAAGACTCACGACGAAAAGCAATCAACTCCCATAAAGATCATGGAGAAGTCTATCCGAAAAGACCCTAACAAGGTATGAGGATAAATAGATCCAAGTCCGAAAAGGAGGCGGATCGTTGTATCTCAAAATCCCAATTAGAGATTGAAGAATAATCATGAAGTCGTGGTCAACAAAGTTGGAGTACCCCTCAAAAGTCTCAAAGTGAAGAAACTCTATTACGATGAGAAGACCATTATCTCAAGAACGTCTCTCAAGATATGAAGTATGAAGTACATGCCAAATATCGGCCCGAGAAAGGTCTCAAATCGCGAACCAAGTTATGCCAAGATATGAACTTTTTGATATCCCGAGAAGCAGTTTTAAGAGATTTTGTCCTTTAGCTAACTATTGATCAAATCGTCCTACTTTGCTTTCAGCCCTAATAAATTATCGAAATAAGTCCAAAAATGCATCTTTATGATCATTCTAAGACAAAAATAAAATATAAGAGATACACCTAGGGATAAGGGAGTCTAAGCATTTAATTAAGCCATGTGTGTAAGTGATTGAATTGCTAACTTATAATAACAATGATCTCGTTTTTAAGCTTAGTTTGGGGAACGTGAAACTTGAGGGTGATAAATCTTCACAGCACCGAAGCCCTAATGTAAGTCCTCCATCTCTTTGCAAGTTATTTCCATCCTTTTGTTTACTTTATAGTTTTAATTTCACTTAGTACTTTCATCTTCGTTTAGTAGTATATTAATAAGGCCAGGGTTGATAGATTATGAGAAAAGTGTAAATGTGCTTTGTCACTAAGCATTGCATGAGGGCATGGCAATGGTTAAGTGTAGGGGATTTGATAGGTGTGAAAACACCCATCCTTTTACCACTTAAATCGGGCTAAAACGAGACCAAAACACGTATTTAATATCATTTGTTTGGAATTATGCGTGGTTTTTGTGTTTATTTTGTTTTCAGAGGCAACCGGATGAATATTGAAGAAAACATGGGATTGCACGGGTTTTATTGAGGAAAAAGACTCAAGACGAAGTCTATTGTCCAAGAGATGCAGAAGAGTTGAAGTCATTGTGCCTATTTGAAGATTTATCGAAGAATAGAGCCAAAGATGGAAGATTCATATATGTCGAAGAACTCGAGTCTATAAAACAATAGATTATAAGACGAGTTGGAATAATTCACCGACACTTCTCAAATCCAAAGTGGAAACGTTTATTTAAAGATGCGTGAAGACTTAAGAAGAAAGAAGAAAAAGAAGCCCAAATCAAAGCCCAATCAAAAGCCCATCACCACCATACACACGCCTATATAAAGTCCTTACTTCACAAATTTTCACACACTTAGTCTTTTAGGTAGTTTCTAGTTTTAGAGAGAGAAAGTTCTAAACTTTCTCTCACTACTTTTCATCTTTTTCTCTTTCAAGATCAACATTTGTATTACTTTTTCATTAATCAAGTTAAAGTTTTTAAGTTTTAATCTTTAATCTCATCCTTCCTTTCTTTTACTTTTATTGATTTTGATACAAATCTCGTATGATCCGTGTTGTTCATCTATGATTTGTGCTTAAAAAGTTGATTACTTTTTATGTTTCCTTAAATTTATACATAAATAAGCTTTGAGATCTTTATTCTTATTGGCTTATTTGTTGTTTTGCTTATTTACTTTTTAAGGTTTTTACAAAAAGTTCATTTCTTTATTGAGTAGATTAATAAGTTTGCTTATTAAAAGTTAGAAAGGTTATTTTTATTGCTTATTTGATCAGCTTTTTATTGGATTCGAGCTAGTTAGGGAGTTAGCTTATTCAATAAGCTCATTTCCCTTGCTTTTCACTCGGTTTGCACCATTTTCGGAAAAGGGTAACTCCCTTTTCCGACCGTACATTCCGACCAAGGGTCACCCCTTCTTTCCGATCTATAGATCGGATAAGGGTTTTAATTTTTCCGATTGGTTCCACTTTGGCAACATTCCGATTTGTCCCTCCAAGCAAGTATTCCGATTGTGCTCATTTTGATTATTCCGACTGTAGTGTTTGCCCCGTATTCCGATTGATGCCATCCTTGATATTCCGATTGGCACGTTTCGCATGTATTCCGATTGGAGTAGTTTCCAAGTATTCAGATTAGACCTCTTTTTGAACATTCCGATTGTCACCCATTTTGGTATTCCGATCGAAATCATTGCTTCATATTCCGATCAAACGATCGGAATAATATTCCGATTGAGGAGATTTTTACACTATTCCGATTGGAGGTGTTTTGTTACGATCCTACTTTCTTTTAGTCTTTTCCAAATAAGTTCTAATTTTTCACAAAGTTTTCAAAGTGTTAGTTTTTATTGAATGACCATTTATTTTCCTCACATAATCTTTAAAGTTTTCAAACATTTAATTTTAAAATCGTCTATTCACTTTAATCATTTAAGTCTTTAATTTTACTCTTCGACACTTAATTTCTTGTCATTAGTTTAAAATAGATAAACAAACCAACCACTTTTTAATAACCAAGAACAAATAATTCCACTTAAGGCCTAGATCAATTCGAGAGGATATCGAGAGAACTTAATCATGAACCCATACTAAAAGCATGTATCAAATGGCGCTGCTGCCGGCTCTTCTCGTTAAGATCAAAAGTTTTTTGTGAGAACTTGGATTTTGGGATCTGTTCCCTGTGAACGTTACTTTTTCATCAAATATTTTCAAAAACAACTAAAAAATATAAAATTTTCAAAAATACAAAAAAAATTAAAAAACAATAAAAACCAAAAATATTTTTGCTTTGTTTGTTCGTTCTTTTGCAGGTGTATGCGCACTCGATCCACGTCATATCAAGAGTCCGAGCCTCTCGATCACTTAGACATGGCCGGTGTACCACCTCCAAACAATAATAACAACAACAACCCACCTTTCAACAACATGAACAATAACAACAACAATGAGCCCCTTCCGGATAATCGCCCGATGATTGAATTGCTGCAAGCTCATGTAGACGGCAACACGGATCCAATTGTCATACCTCCAATTGCCGCCAACAACTTTGAGCTAAAATCAGGCTTTATCCAGATGGTCTCCGCTCAACCATTCTTGGGACGAACCATTGATGACCCACATGACCATATTAAGAGATTCTTGCAACTCACCAACACGGTCAAGTTCAATGGAGTTCCACAAGAGGTTATAAGGTTACAACTTTTTCCCTTTTCTTTAGAGGGACAAGCCCGGCATTGGCTTGCTAAGGAACCGCCACAAAGTATTCTCTCGTGGACGGATTTGGAAACAAAGTTTATCAACTACTTTTTTCCACCCTCTCGTACTACCGCTTTGCGGAATGAAATCATAAACTTTGAACAAAAGTACGATGAGTCATTCAGTGAATCTTGGGATCGCTTTAAAGATCTTTTAAGAAAATGCCCACAACATGGTTTTACCAAAGTACATCAAATCAATACTTTTTACAATGGTTTAAGCATGAGTGACCAAGATTCACTGAACAGTGCCTCGGGGGGGTAATCTATTGGCTAAGACTTCCAATGCTGCTTGGGATATCATTGAGAATAAGTCTTGTGTGCAAACCAAGAGTGTTAGGACCAATGTCGCTAGTGCTAGCACTAATGACAGCGACAAGCGACTTGATAAAATCACTACGCTTCTTGAATCGCTTGTCACCCACACCGTCAGCAACAACAACAGCAACAACGCCAAAAACGCACAAGTGAACGCCGTCAGCCAACCTTGTGAGATATGCGGTGGTCCTCATTCTTACACCACTTGTACCGCCACCCAAGACTACCCTGCTGAGAATGTTAATGCAGCATATGGCACCTATACTCAACCTGCTTATCAAGCAAAACCTCAAGGTGACCGCAACTTGCTTAGCTACCGTTCCAACAACTATATCTCACCACCTGGTTTTAATCCTAACAACCAAAACCAACAACAAAACCTCAACCGCCCTCCTCAACAACAACAAACTCGTACACCATACATCCCTCCTCACAAGCAGCAACAACCACCTCAACGAAATAACCAAGTTTACCAGCAACCTGCTTATCAACCACCCGCATACACTGCTCCTTCCAACCAAACCCCCGCATCACATCAAGACATTGGAACCTACATGAGGACTAACGATGTGATCGTGGATAATCTCCAACAGGAAGTGCGCCACTTGAAAGCAGACCTGATGAAACAAGGGAATGATCTGAGAGCTGATATGAAGAACACTATGGATAGTCAAACGAATGACTTGAGGAACATGATGGCTAGTTTCTTCCAAGGTAATCAACCCTCCTCTTCGGGTACTCTTCCGAGTAACACTGTTGCGAACCCAAGAGGGGAGATGAAAGCAATCACTACTCGAAGTGGTAAAGGTACCAAGGAACCTGAGCTTCCTATACCTCCACCGGTGGTTGTGACTAAGGAGAACGAGTCACCTGCTCCTATTCCTCATCCTTCTCCTTCCCCAATTTCTCCACCTCTTCCTTCTACCCCTCCTCCACCCAAGGATATGAGTGATCCTATTCCCCTAAAGCCTTCCTCTTCTTCCAATATACCTTATCCATCTAGGTTGAGGAAAGAGAAGCTCAAAAGCAAGGACGATATTCAGGTTTCTAACTTTCTTAAGATGTTTAAACAACTGAATTTCAATATCTCCTTCGCTGAGGCTCTCACTCACATGCCTAAATATGTAAAAATGTTTAAAGATCTTCTGAGCGACAAGGAAAAGATCCTCGATATTGCCAACACCCAACTTAATGAGAATTGCTCTGCAGTACTCTTAAGGAAATTGCCAACCAAGCTTAGTGATCCGGGTCGTTTTCTTATCCCTTACAATTTTCCGGGAGTAGAGAATTGCATGGCCCTAGCCGATCTAGGTGCCAGTATTAATCTCATGCCTCTAAGTGTTTGGAAGCAATTATCTCTCCCAGAGCTAGTCCCCACCAAAATGACTTTGGAATTAGCCAACCGTACGGTTGCTTATCCAGTGGGATAGCTGAAGACGTCTTTGTAGGAGTCGACAAATTCACTTTTCCTGCTGATTTCGTCGTCGTCGACTACGAGATGGACCCTCGTGTTCCCTTGATCGTTGGTCGTCCATTCTTGAGGACCGGTCGCACTCTCATTGATGTTGAAGCCGGTGAGCTTATCATGAGAGTGGGTGACGATAAAGTAGTCTTCAACATGGGAAAGTTGTCTAAACAGCCTTATTCATATGAGAGCGTTAATTGTATTGACGTTCTTGATGAGGCTTGTGAAGAACACTTTAATGATGCTTGCAAAAGTATTCCTACCTCTCTTCCCACTGTTGAGACCGTGTCCTCCATTGATTCATCGTTGTCTCTATTTGGAGATACTGATTTATTCTGGAACAATCTTGAAGATACCATGGGAGATGCGAATTTAGCTACTAATGATTCTCCTATCGATGGGGATGAAGACATGAATTTCTTTGACAATCTTCTCACCGAAGACAATCCTTCGCTTCCATCTCCCACGGTCATTGCTATCGATACTCCGACTTCGAATACGCCTCCCGTCGAGAATCCTCCAGATTTAGAACTTAAGGAGTTGCCGCCCCATCTCGAGTATGTATTCCTTGATGCAGAGAAGAAGTCGCCAGTTATCATTGCTAAGGATTTGAAGGATGAAGAGAAAGCCCGACTTGTCGTTGTGTTGAAAGATCATAAGAAGGCTATTGCTTGGAAGATTTCGGATATCCGTGGAATTGATCCTCACTTCTGCACACACAAAATTCTCATGGAGGACGACTTTAAGCCCACAATTCAAAGCCAACGAAGGGTGAATCCAAAAATCCATGAAGTCATCAAAACAGAGGTTATCAAACTTCTTGATGCGGGTATGATTTACCCTATTTCGGATTCACCATGGGTTAGTCCAATCCATTGTGTGCCCAAGAAGGGCGGAATAACCGTTGTTCCCAATGAACACAACGAGTTGATTTCCACTCGTCTCGTTACTGGGTGGAGAGTTTGTATAGACTACCGCAAACTCAATGATGCCACGAGAAAGGATCATTTCCCTCTACCTTTTATGGACCAAATGCTTGAACGTTTAGCCGGTAATGAATATTACTGCTTTCTTGATGGTTTCTCGGGTTATTTTCAAATACCTATCGATCCCCAAGATCAAGAGAAGACGACATTCACTTGTCCCTATGGCACATTTGCTTACAAAAGAATGCCTTTTGGCTTATGTAATGCGCCCGGGACTTTTCAAAGGTGCATGTTAGCTATCTTCCATGACATGGTTGAACAAACCATGGAAGTCTTCATGGACGATTTCTCGGTCTTCGGGGATTCCTTCTCTTCTTGCCTTGCCAATTTAGAACGTATGCTAAAGCGGTGCGAAGACACTCGCCTTGTTCTGAATTGGGAAAAATGCCATTTTATGGTAAAAGAAGGCATCGTGCTTGGACATAAGATCTCGAAAGCCGGTCTTGAAGTAGACCGTGCTAAAGTCGATGTTATCGCAAAGTTGCCTCCACCTTCAACCGTGAAGGGTGTGAGAAGTTTCCTGGGTCATGCGGGTTTCTACCGTCGATTCATCAAAGATTTTTCTCAAATCGCTCGCCCGATGACCCACCTCTTGGAAAAAGATACTCCTTTTATCTTCTCCAAAGAGTGTCTTGAAGCCTTCAACTCGCTTAAGGATAAGCTAACTAAGGCACCCGTCTTGGTTACCCCTAATTGGGAGCTTCCCTTTGAGTTGATGTGCGATGCTAGCGATTTTGCTATTGGAGCGGTTCTTGGACAAAGAGTGAACAAACACTTCCAACCGATCCATTACGCTAGCAAGACAAAATGACTGGGGCACAATTGCATTATACGACAACCGAAAAAGAGCTTTTAGCTGTTGTCTATGCTTTTGAAAAATTCCGCCCCTATCTTGTCCTTTCTACCACCATTGTGTATACCGATCATTCCGCGTTGAAGTACTTGTTGACAAAGCAAGATTCCAAACCAAGACTTCTTCGCTGGGTTTTGCTCCTCCAGGAATTTAAAATCGAAATTCCCGATAAAAAAGGAGCAGAAAACCTTGCCGCGGATCATCTCAGTAGACTTGAGGATACTTACCAGGGGGATCATCCGAACAAAGAAATCAATGATTCTTTTCCCTTGGAGACCTTAATGTCTATCAACTCGACTGCTGACGAAACCCCGTGGTTCGCAGACATTGCAAACTACTTAGCGGGTGGAATCCTCGTTAACGGGTTAACATCCCAGCAAAAGAAGAAGCTCTTCAAAGACATCAAGACTTACTTTTGGGATGACCCGTATCTTTTCAAACAATGTGCCGACTTGATTATTCGTCGTTGTGTTGATGGACCGGCAGCTTTTGAAATCCTTGATGCTTGCCACAAAGGACCCACTGGTGGTCACTTTAGTCCCAACTACACCGCCAAAAAAGTGTTTGATTCGGGATTTTATTGGCCCACCATCTATCGTGATGCTCACGAGATGGTTAAACGATGTGATGCTTGCCAAAAACAAGGCACGATCACACATAAAGACGAGATGCCTCAGAATTTCATTCAAGAATGTGAAATTTTTGATGTTTGGGGTATCGACTTTATGGGGCCATTCCCTTCCTCTAAAGGAAACAAATACATCCTTGTAGCCGTTGACTACGTTTCAAAGTGGGTTGAAGCCAAAGCTTTCCCTACTAATGATGCAAGGGTGGTTTGTAACTTTTTGAAATCGCTGTTCGCTCGATTCGGCGTTCCTCGTGCCATTATCAGTGACCGCGGGACTCATTTTTGCAACGATCAATTTGCAAGAGTCATGGCTAAGTATGGTGTCAATCACCGTCTTTCCACCGCTTATCATCCCCAAACCAATGGGCAGTCCGAGATATCCAACCGTGGATTGAAGCGAATTTTGGAGCGTACTGTGGGAGAGCATCGCGCCGCGTGGGCCGATAAGTTAGATGATGCTCTATGGGCTTTCCGTACTGCTTACAAGACCCCGATCGGTTTTACACCTTATCGTCTTGTGTACGGGAAAGCATGCCACCTTCCCATCGAGCTGGAGCATAAGGCGCACTGGGCCTTGAAGTGGGCTAACTTTGACATCAACAAATCCGGTGATCATCGTAAGATTCAACTCAACGAGCTCAATGAACTGAGGAATGAAGCTTATGAGAACTCGCTGATCTACAAAGAGAAGACGAAGATCCTCCATGACGCAAAAATCAAGAACCGAGAGTTCCACGTTGGTGATCAAGTCTTACTTTTTAACTCTCGGTTGAAGATCTTCTCTGGCAAGTTGAAGAGCCGCTGGTCTGGTCCATTCACCGTCGCCAACGTCTTTCCGTATGGGACCATTGAGCTTTCTCAGCCAAATGGGCCCAATTTCAAGGTGAATGGCCAGCGTCTGAAGTTGTACTTTGGTGAGGACATCTCTCAGGAGATGATTCCATCCCTCACCACGTTCCCCATGAACTAATTTTGGGTCGAGTCAGGCTCGTGACTCGGTTATCAAAAACAAGCGCTCCTCGGGAGGCAGCCCGAGTATCTATCCTTTTACGTTTTAACCTCCTAAGTGTAGGGGGACCTGCATAGGTGTTTGTATTTGTGTGGTGATGTGATTACAGGGATTAGTGCACTCTTGGAAACTTTGAAGAACCGTGCTCCCGTGTTATCCGAAATCCGGTTCTATCTCTCAACTATCGTGATTCAATTTTCTTCATACTCACATTTGAAATTGATCACTTTAGTCGTCTCTTCCTTAACTCGAGTTAACCAACGTGCACAATGTCATAAGTGTAGGGGAGACTCTTCCCACATGCTTATACATTGAGGACAATGTTTATCTTAAGTGTAGGGGGACTTCTATCGAAGTTTTAAGTGGACTTTTCCATGAAAATGCCTTCAATTAACCGGAAAATCATATTTTTCAACATTTTTCAAATTTTTTAATTAACTTTGGCCATTTAGTTGTAATTTTTAAATTTTTCATCGTTGCTTTCATATGTACATATTCCGCAATAAAGTCAAAAATATTAATAAAGTGGTGTAGCTAGTTTAGAAGTCTTTGACATATTAGGCCCGTTGCGTTTATTTTGACTCAACCCGAATAGACTTATCCGAGTTTATTCTAGCTAGTATCCTTAACCATGTAGACCTTAATTGGTTTATTAGGCTAAGCATCCACGAGTCTCATTACTTGAGATTTTAAATTGTGAAGGACGAGAAATGATAGAGTCAATTATAAGTCGGTATTCTTGCGCAAGCTCACTTGGTGTAATTATTTGCCTATTCTCCCATCACTTGCTAATAAATTATCTGCAATAAGTAAGGTCGTACGATTTGAAAAGTTACTTAGCTTCTAGCCCAAGATCGTTTAAAAGTTGCTCGGTAATGATAAGAGTTCACAGCCAAGGCATAACTTATGAAGCGGGGCGCGAAGATTGGCGAGTCCGAAAAGGCCCTAACAAGGCATGAGGATTCCATTTTATTGCTGAAGATCCAAAAGTGATGTGAAGAACATTATTCCTAAAATCAATATGAAGGATCAAGACTCACGACGAAAAGCAATCAACTCCCATAAAGATCATGGAGAAGTCTATCCGAAAAGACCCTAACAAGGTATGAGGATAAATAGATCCAAGTCCGAAAAGGAGGCGGATCGTTGTATCTCAAAATCCCAATTAGAGATTGAAGAATAATCATGATGTCGTGGTCAACAAAGTTGGAGTACCCCTCAAAAGTCTCAAAGTGAAGAAACTCTATTACGATGAGAAGACCATTATCTCAAGAACGTCTCTCAAGATATGAAGTATGAAGTACATGCCAAATATCGGCCCGAGAAAGGTCTCAAATCGCGAACCAAGTTATGCCAAGATATGAACTTTTTGATATCCCGAGAAGCAGTTTTAAGAGATTTTGTCCTTTAGCTAACTATTGATCAAATCGTCCTACTTTGCTTTCAGCCCTAATAAATTATCGAAATAAGTCCAAAAATGCATCTTTATGATCATTCTAAGACAAAAATAAAATATAAGAGATACACCTAGGGATAAGGGAGTCTAAGCATTTAATTAAGCCATGTGTGTAAGTGATTGAATTGCTAACTTATAATAACAATGATCTCGTTTTTAAGCTTAGTTTGGGGAACGTGAAACTTGAGGGTGATAAATCTTCGCAGCACCGAAGCCCTAATGTAAGTCCTCGATCTCTTTGCAAGTTATTTCCATCCTTTTGTTTACTTTAAAGTTTTAATTTCACTTAGTACTTTCATCTTTGTTTAGTAGTATATTAATAAGGCCAGGGTTGATAGATTATGAGAAAAGTGTAAATGTGCTTTGTCACTAAGCATTGCATGAGGGCATGGCAATGGTTAAGTGTAGGGGATTTGATAGGTGTGAAAACACCCATCCTTTTACCACTTAAATCGGGCTAAAACGAGACCAAAACACGTATTTAATATCATTTGTTTGGAATTATGCGTGGTTTTTGTGTTTATTTTGTTTTCAGAGGCAACCGGATGAATATTGAAGAAAACATGGGATTGCACGGGTTTTATCGAGGAAAAAGACTCAAGACGAAGTCTATTGTCCAAGAGATGCAGAAGAGTTGAAGTCATTGTGCCTATTTGAAGATTTATCGAAGAATAGAGCCAAAGATGGAAGATTCATATATGTCGAAGAACTCGAGTCTATAAAACAATAGATTATAAGACGAGTTGGAATAATTCACCGACACTTCTCAAATCCAAAGTGGAAACGTTTATTTAAAGATGCGTGAAGACTTAAGAAGAAAGAAGAAAAAGAAGCCCAAATCAAAGCCCAATCAAAATCCCATCACCACCATACACACGCCTATATAAAGTCCTTACTTCACAAATTTTCACACACTTAGTCTTTTAGGTAGTTTCTAGTTTTAGAGAGAGAAAGTTATAAACTTTCTCTCACTACTTTTCATCTTTTTCTCTTTCAAGATCAACATTTGTATTACTTTTTCATTAATCAAGTTAAAGTTTTTAAGTTTTAATCTTTAATCTCATCCTTCCTTTCTTTTACTTTTATTGATTTTGATACGAATCTCGTATGATCCGTGTTGTTCATCTATGATTTGTGCTTAAAAAGTTGATTACTTTTTATGTTTCCTTAAATTTATACATAAATAAGCTTTGAGATCTTTATTCTTATTGGCTTATTTGTTGTTTTGCTTATTTACTTTTTAAGGTTTTTACAAAAAGTTCATTTCATTATTGAGTTGATTAATAAGTTTGCTTATTAAAAGTTAGAAAGGTTATTTTTATTGCTTATTTGATCAGCTTTTTATTGGATTCGAGCTAGTTAGGGAGTTAGCTTATTCAATAAGCTCATTTCCCTTGCTTTTCACTCGGTTTGCACCATTTTCGGAAAAGGGTAACTCCCTTTTCCGACCGTACATTCCGACCAAGGGTCACCCCTTCTTTCCGATCTATAGATCGGATAAGGGTTTTAATTTTTCCGATTGGTTCCACTTTGGCAACATTCCGATTTGTCCCTCCAAGCAAGTATTCCGATTGTGCTCATTTTGATTATTCCGACTGTAGTGTTTGCCCCATATTCCGATTGATGCCATCCTTGATATTCCGATTGGCACGTTTCGCATGTATTCCGATTGGAGTAGTTTCCAAGTATTCAGATTAGACCTCTTTTTGAACATTCCGATTGTCACCCATTTTGGTATTCCGATCGACATCATTGCTTCATATTCCGATCAAACGATCGGAATAATATTCCGATTGAGGAGATTTTTACACTATTCCGATTGGAGGTGTTTTGTTACGATCCTACTTTCTTTTAGTCTTTTCCAACTAAGTTCTAATTTTTCACAAAGTTTTCAAAGTGTTAGTTTTTATTGAATGACCATTTATTTTCCTCACATAATCTTTAAAGTTTTCAAACATTTAATTTTAAAATCGTCTTTTCACTTTAATCATTTAAGTCTTTAATTTTACTCTTCGACACTTAATTTCTTGTCATTAGTTTAAAATAGATAAACAAACCAACCACTTTTTAATAACCAAGAACAAATCATTCCACTTAAGGCCTAGATCAATTCGAGAGGATATCGAGAGAACTTAATCATGAACCCATACTAAAAGCATGTATCATTTCATTTTGCCTAGGTGTTATAAGCGATGGTAGATGCCATGAGTGTTATCAGTATTTTGAGGGTCGGTTGACCTTAAAGTGTTTACTGTGTACGTTCGCAATTGATGTATTCAGTCTGATGAAGCCTAATTATTCTGCAAAACCGATTGTATAGATGGAATTAGGGTAAACATTTGTTATATCTTCCAATAAATGATTTTAAAACAGACCTTCATTCATACAATGTTTACATTAGTATTTATATCTTTTTTATAAGCTTTACTTTCCAGGTTCTTTTTGAGTTGTAAACATTCTATGAATCTGGCGGTTACAAAAGCAGTTAAATAACTGTTTCGACAGTTATAATCAAAGGATGCAACGGTTCACTAACTGACATAGCTTTTCACTTGCACCCTTTACTTCTACTTGATCAATCACAACAATGAGCACACCCCACTAACCCAACTGAGCCTATAAGAAGCCATGAAATGCAGTTTTCCCAAGCGGGTTAATATCTACATACTGAAAACGTGAATGGACATGAAGAACACGAACTTTGCTCGAAGCAACAAAATCACGAACAAAGTGAATATTATCTTAATGTGTTTCATTGATGTTGAACACTATAATACACTTGGCATAACGTAAACTTTTTTAATCGGTTTTAATTTGACACGGTTTCTTCAAATTCCATAAATCATTTTGCTTAGAAAAGAACACTAGAATGACTCAAACTATTATATCACAAGTCTATCAACTGATACACGTAAACCATTTTCACGTAACGTAAACAAGAAAACATATAGCAACAATTCCACTTTATTATCCAGATTTCGCAACTCTGAAGATTATGCTTACGCGACCTTTATTTCTCACCCATTGCGTCATCATGACAACACAAAGCTCCCAACACTTGGAGTCTCTCGCCAGCTAATCGAATTTTGTTCAACATTCGTACTGTTTATAACCATTACTTCCTGCAAGAAAACAGTTTTAACATTGTTAACAAAATAATAGTACCATTTCCTTGATATGTATAGTGTTGTGTTAGAAAGAATACCATGGGAGCTTAAACGTGTCTTTGAACCATCCTTGTTTAGAACTATACCCCACGATTTTGTCAAGGCGTATGATAATCTCGGAAAATTTTGGTCTAATAGATAAATCTGGATACCAACACTCCTCTATCAATCTACAAAACAAGAACAAAGATGGAAAAAGGATGAAAAATTTATTAATATGAAAGACCCGTCCAATCTATTTGTCCGATTTCCATTTTAGGCAACTCTTTTAGCTAAACGCCTTAATCGGTTTGTAGATAAGTGTGTCAAGATTTTCGCCTCTGGAATTTGTGTACATGCATAGATTCAAGTTATTATAGACAGAAAAATATACTTACTCTTTTAGATCGGGAGGATAATATTTAGATTTTGTCTTATATGTTGGTCTATGGATATCAACACACATCAGCTTAACAGCCTCTTTAGGAATCTTGGGATAAAACGGTTGCACACCCTCCATCATCTGATCTCATATTAAACAAAACCAAGATCAAACTTTTATATAAAGAATCGTTAACGGGCAAGAAAACAAACAAACGAGTAATACATAATGGCGTGGAAAAAAATAAATGAAAGATCAAACGGGCTAAAAGTTGCTAAAATTTTGGCTAAAACCTCCGGTATAGTTGTACTCTAAATCTTAGATTACTGTATGAGTGTTTATATTTGAAATTTTCGACCGCCAGTGGTGCGGGTCACCCTGACCTGATCTCTAATACGAATATATCATATGCAATTTATGAAATGGAATACAGATAAAAGTACCTTGTAAAGAATAAGGCCAAAAGAGTACACTGTACACATTCACACCTGCGTCGAATAGTTCATCCTTATAGATCTCCGGTGCAATGTATAAATATGTACTCCTATAAAAGTTAAGGTAACTAAGATAGTACGAGTAGTTATGCTACAAAATGGTAAATTATGTAACCCGAACTGACCGTTTTATAGAAATGGTTAAAAACTTCCTTCTAATAAACAAGAAATGAATGTACAAAAATTCGGCAGCGTTTTACTTGCCTGGCAATATCAAGAGCAAATCTAAAAGCTTTGAAGGGGGACAACCGTCCTTTTTTTTCAAGATAGCTTCTAAGGTCTCCCTGAAATTTATAGAAATTCAAGCTTCGTTAAGCTAATCTGGTATCAAGGAATATGGCAACACTTATGCACCACATACATACAGCCTGTTATGTTTAGATGTGATCTAGAACTTACTCTTGGGTGAAACTAAAAAACAATCATCATGGTACATTTTGGGTGACAACTCCAACAAACTGAACCACATTAGGTTGCCGGACTTTTTCAAACAAAGTCAGCCATGTTTGAAAGCATTTCCGCATAAGAGCCGATAAAAAGTTCAATGATAGTTTCTTAACAGTGCAACGTGAAGCTATAGTACATAGATTAGGTCAATATTATCAGGTGTGGTCCAAAGAAGCCGATGAAACCAGATGTACATTTCTAACTTTCCAGTTTTGACCCGTTACCCAGCCCACCCATTTTGCCACATCTAACAAGCAGCAATGCAGCATAATTAGGCACATACATGCTTTCAGGATCAGAGTAGAGATCTTTGTCGAGTATCTTCATTAAAACTTATGTGCCATTCTATTTAGTTTTTGTGTCAAAATACCAGAAAGTTAATTACTCGAGTACACATTTCAGCACAGATCTGAGACAGCAAAATGACCCGTTTCAGTCAAAATCATTTTTGACTCATTACACAACCCGCTGATTTCGTCTTATCATAGCAAAAAAGGTTCGAATTTAATATTAAAAACCAACCTAGGCAACAAATTCATCCAACACAATATTATCCTGAAACATGAAAATTTAGCGAAGCTTGCTTATGAGTTTTATTCCATGAAAAATAAAAGTTTAACTTTACATCGATGTTGCCATTTCCGTATTTACGATAACTGCGAAATAGGTACGGGGTGGCGGCGCCCCCATAGCTAGACAAAAAAAACGAGATTATAGTGTAATTTTTTGTTAATTTTGAGTGTTTTTTAAAATGCCTCCCACTCGAATCTAAAAATGGCCCCCTCTCACACATTAAATTCCAACATTTAACACTCTAAAACTTAAAAATCCTCCATCTTTAAGTTAAAATACTCGGTTTTTTATTCGGATTTTAGTTTTTTCGCTTTGCTATTGTCCAAATTTTTTTTTGCCCCCCCCCAATTTAGTTTCCTGCGTCCGCCACTGGAAATAGGTGCCATGGTTTAAGAAATTGACCTCTCATATCTTAAACATTATAAAAAGGTAAGTTAATTGATGTTAAAGTAATAAACCTGGCATATACTTGCCTTGAAAATTTTGAAGCACATAACATAAAGAAAAAGATAAAGTAAACTACATAAGCAAGAATAGAATTTGCAAATAACAATTTGTTTACTCTTTGAATTTTTAGAGAAAAGAAAAGTATATGCCCTATGTACTTTATGGCCTTGATATCATCTTATCATCTTTTCCATTTTCTGTTATATAAAAAAATCATCAATTTTGAATCAATTTGTTCAAATGGAAGTGTTACAACATGAACATCCGGTGACACTTATAGACCTAAATCCAGAATATCCACACGATGAAGTAGTATATGACGATGAGAAGGAGTTGATAAAGAAGCAAGACTTTCGATGTCCATGTGGACGTTGTGGTCAAGATATTAATTTCTATCACATGTATTACTATACATGTGATCAATGTGACTACTCGCTTCACAAATTATGTGCAGAGCTTCCCACAACGCTAAGACACGAATCTCATCATGATCATATTGTTATCCTCTGTCAAGTATCAGAAGATAATTGGTGTATGTGTGAAATTTGTAAATGCAAGCATGACTACGAGTACCTAAATTATGATTGTATTCAATGTGATATTTATTTTTGTATAGGATGTTCGAAAAATGGCTTAAAAAATCACATGGTTTATAACCCTAGCCACCGACACCCAATAATGTCCATCTCTGTAGATATTTTAGCCAATTGTCATGTGTGTGGCAACAAACATCAAGGAAACTTTTATCAATGTACCACATGTTTCAGTTTTTTTACCCATAGAGACTGTGTTTTCCTCCGCAAAAAGTTATTAATTCAAAATTTTAGAAAGGACAATTTCTTTCATACTCACACGCTCACTCTTCCTTACTCATTTCCAAAGGATGATCAAAAAAATAACTTTGATCCAACATGTAAGGTATGTGAACTACGATTTGATGAAAATCTTTGGATTTATAAATGTGAGAAATGTCGGTATTACGTACACACAGACTGCGCAACCATGTTAAAAGTCGCATCAGAAAATGCCAAGTGCATGAATCAAGGTACATACAAACTCTCTCCAAAAAAAAACCAAATTTTAGTTCTATAGACTTTGGAGATAATAATTTAGGGGTTGTACGTGTATTATATGGCTCTGCAGGTACTGATGCAGTTTCAACACGTTACAAATACAAATACGGTGACAATCCTGTTCTTCTCCATCTCCAATTCCCTGATCAAACTGATATGCTGATGCACTTTCATGGCGAAACTAGATTAAGGGCCTTCTAAAACAACCTAACATATCCATTTCATCGACACCCATTAACTCTCGTGCACACACCATACTGCAATAATGATATTACAACAACAACTACCTCTTCAAGAATAACAATATCGTCCGTTCATGATTCAATGAAAATGGTTGAAGTTGTATGCAATGCATGCATAAGACCAATCACAAACATCCTTTTTTACAAATGTAAAGACTTTGATCATGGATGCAACTTTGTCCTTCACGCGTGGTGCACCCGGTTGCCTATTGAAGTTAAAAAGAAGAGTTTTTCATCCGATATACGTAACTTTAAACTAATGCCGAAAGCTACTTTATTTATGAAGTTGGGTGTGCCCGTATGTGAGTATTGTAGCTTACCTTTCAGTGGCTTCATTTATTGTTTTCCACTTACCTATATGCATGGCCTAAATATTGACGTTCAGTGCGCGCTCAGACCTCAATATATCACATATAAATCTCATCCAAATCATGGAATTTATGAATGTAGGCCAAGTTCTAAAACGTATTGTCGTTTGTGTTTGTCTGATGCAAAGAAACAAATTTGTTACAGTTGTAAGCCTTGTAAATTTACCATACATTCCAAGTGTGGTCTTTTGTGGCCTGATACAATTAGTCACATGTATGACAAGCATCTAATGAGTCTAAGGTATTTTCCAGTTGAAAACCATAGCGGTGATTACTTTTGTGAAGTTTGCGAGGAGGAGTTTAATCCTAATGGTGCGTTCTATCATTGTGATCAATGCGTTCAGTCCATGCATCCAGCTTGTTGTGTGTCAGTACTTCAAAAAGAAACAGGCTATACTATTTCCCATCTTCACGAGGGTGTTGCTGGATTTGATAATATAAAGTTTGGAGGAGTTTTCAGGCATAGTGGTCACCCACACGATCTATCATTTTGCGGAGGTGTTGAAAGTGATGGTGAATGCGCCAAGTGTGGTAAGCATTTGCGGGACAAGATAATCTACAAGTGTTTATAGTGTAAGTTTGCAGTTGATGAAGATTGTGCTTTTCGGTATGATTCATTTTAGGTTTGTTTACAGTACACGAACAAAGTTAATATTAATCTCAATGTGTTTAGCTTGCTCATGTTGAATACTATAATACACTTGTAATAACATAAACTTGTTCATTCGGTTTAAGAGGAATTTTCTCATAAGTTGAATTTTTTTCTTTAAATTCCATAGATCATCATGCGTAGAAGAGAACACTAGGACGATTCGAGCTATTATATCACAAGTCTATCAACAGATACACGTAAACCATTTTCACGTAATGTAAACAAGAAAACATATAGCAACGATTCCACTTTATTATCTAGATTTCGCAACTCTGAAGAATATGTGTTAATAAACACAATATCATAGGATAAGAGAGATCTTTACACCCAACCAACCACCCTTTGGTGTATTTTATTATGAATCAAAAGTACTTAAACAAAAACAGATAAAGACTAGTCCCCAAACGGATGCTAATCGAACGATTACAAAAGAAATGATGAGAACGTCCCAACTAGGTTGATCCGTTCTCCCTCACATGCAAATGATCACTCAAACACTCAGCTATACAAGATGATAATCAAACTCCCAGGTCCAAGTCCTCCATGGATTTGGTGAGAGAGAGAGAGAGAGAGAGAGAGAGAGAGAGAGAGAGAGAGAGAGAGAGAGAGAGAGAGAGAGAGAGCTGCGCACACACATGTGTGTGTGTGTGTGATGTATGAGAGATAATGAAACCCTAGTCAAAGACTAGGGTGATATACGCCAAGTCATAGGCCTCAACGGATACATAAGCCCACCAAGGAAATAATCCCACTTCCAAACCTGAAACATAACAATAAACATAAAGCCAAAACATATAACACAATGCAAGGTTATATTGCACCCTTTGGGAGATTGTCAAACCAACACCCTCCCTCAATCTGACAAAGGAGAGAGCAGAAAAATCATTTACCAAACATGTTCACAAGCCTCAGCTGTTTACATAGTTTCAGGTGTTGGTTAATGCCATGAGCCTTAGTAAAAATGTCAGCAGTTTGATCAAGTGAGGCAACCTTGATGGTGTTGATAACACCATTCTGAACCTTTTCCCTTACCAAATGAACATCAACCTCAAAGTGCTTGGTTCTCTCATGAAAAACAGGGTTAGCAGCAATCTGCATAGCAGAGCTGCTATCACTATAAAGGTTCACAGGAAATAGTTTTTTATTCTTAGATCACCAAGCAAGTTAGTGATCCAGATAAATTCATAAGTACCACTTGATATACATCTATACTCAGCCTCAGCTGAGGATCTGGACATTGTGGGATGCTTCTTGCTCTTCCAAGAGACAAGAGACCTCCCTAAAAAAACACAATATCCAGAAACAGATTTCCTGGTCTTAAGACATTTGGCCCAATCAGCATCAGTGAAACAAGACACCCTTAAAGAGGTATCCTTATAGAACTGGATACCAATCCTAGGAGAGTTATTGAGGTATATAATAACCCTTAAGGCTATTTTTAGATGAGATTGAAGGGGTGCATGCATGTGTTGGCTAAGGCAATGGACAGCATAAGATATATCAGGTCTGGTATGAGTTAGATAAATAAGTCTCCCAAGTAATCTTTGATACTAAAAACATTTAAGAGCAATTTATCATCTTTGCTTTCATCAACAGCCAAAACACAATTTTCTAGTAATGGGGTTGCAACTGGTTTAGCAGCAAGCAAACCAAACTCATGTATGAGCTCAAGACAATACTTCCTTTGGGTCATGTAGATCCCATTGGAGTTTTCAAGAACCTCAATACCTAAAAAATACCTCATAATGCCAAGGTCTTTAATCATGAATTTGGTTTTTAGAAAGCATTTAAATGATTCAATTTCCTTAATGCGGTTACGAGTAATGATAAAATCATCAACATAGACAAGAAGGGCAATAAACATGTTACCATTCTGTTTAGTGTAAAGAGAGTAATCAAACTTACTTTGGCAAAAGCCATGCTCAACCAAGACAGTGGTAAGTTTTGCATTCCACTGCCTTGGGGCTTGCTTGAGACCATACAAAGATTTATTAAGCTTACACACCTTACCTTTATCCTTGCAATTGAAGCCTAAAGGAAGAGTCATATAAATGTCCTCATCAAGATCACCATACAAGAAAGCATTGTTACCATCAAGTTGAAAGAGAGGCCAAGCATTAGAGACATCAATGCTAACAAGACACCTAACAGTAACCATTTTGACAACAGGACTGAAAGTCTCATCAAAATCAATGCCTTCCCTTTGACTATAACCTTTAACAACAACCCTAGCTTTAAACTTGTCAGCAAGGCCAGAAGACTTGTATTTAATCTTATAGATCCATTTATTGTTAATAGACTTTCTATTAGCAGGTAAATCACATAAGGTACAAGTATTATCCTTAAAAGGGCTTCAATTTCATTGTTTATAGCCTCAACCCACCTACTATCTTTCAAAGCTTCATAGTAGGTGGATGGTTGGAAAAAACCTCATCCTTAGATTTCAAAAGGTAAGTCCACACAGCTCTAGAATAATCATCCATAATGGTAAGGAAGTATATATACCCTTCCTTACTAGGAACCTTGTAAGGGCCCCACAAGTCCAAGTGAACAAGATCACCAAGTTTAATGGACTTGTGATCACTCAAGGGAAAGGGTTCCCTTGTTTTTTTAGCCCTGTGACAAGTTTCACAAACAGAAATGGTGTTGTTTTTAGAAAGTTTGAGGTCATTTTTGAGAGCATTGAGAACTTGATCAGAAGGATGACCAAGTCTACAATGCCAGATATCTTTAGAGGTGTTAAAGGTCATAGCAGTGTTAACAGTACCAAGGCTCTTAGTCTTAAGGTCATCAAACAAGTAAAGCCCCCCATATTCACTACCAGTCCCCAGAGTAGTCCCCTTGGCCAAGTCCTGAATATAACATTTATCCTCATTAAAACCAACAAACAATTTACTATCCTTAATGAGCTTGTTAACAGACGTCAAGCTAACACAATAACCAGGAACAACCAGCACATCATGAAGAACAACATTATTAGAAAGTTTGAGGTCACCAATGTGACTTATATTGGCAACAGTGCCATTAGGGTGACCAACAGAGATGTTGAGATTGGAAATATCAACAACATTGAGCATACCAACTGTGGAAGTGTTAAGATGTTGGTTAGCCCCAGAATCAATAATCCATCCCAAAGTAATGGTTTTAACAAGAAACTTAGAGTTCCCATAAAAAAAACTTGGAAAAATTAACATTGAACCAAACATTAGCATTAAAGAAAGAGATTCTACCTGCCATATTGGACTGAGTGTTGCCAGAGGAGTCATTGATCAAATTAAGGAGCTTCTGCATTTGTTCAATGGTGAAAGAGTTTGGAGAATTACAAGTAGAATCTTGTTTTTCTCCGGTTCTGATATCATAATTAGCATTAAAATTGGGTTTAAAAACAGTTTACCTTTGATTATTACCCCCCCTTCTTTATGTAACCAGCAGGATAACCAGTCAGTTCAAAGCATCTATCAACAGTATGTCCAATTTGATTACAATGAGTGCACAAAAGATTAGGGTTAAGACCCCTAAAGTTTTTATACCCATTGCCCTTGTTGGGGGTTCTATTAGAAGCATTGGAAGTGCTTCTCCTATTTTGATTAAAGGTCTTAGCAGCAAAGGAAGTAGCATTCAATTTAGCTTCTGTATGATCAGAGTTTTCAGGAACACCCCTATGGGATTCCTCTGTAGATACAGTGACATAAGCTTCCTTAACATCAAGGAGTAGATCCCTGGTGAGAAGTGTAGTCCTAACAGGCTGATAACAGTCATCAAGCCCCATAAGAAACTGCATAAGCCTCATGATTTTCTGATGCAAAGCTAATTCAGTGCTAGCAGAACAAGAACATTTAACAGCACAGACACATTTAGGAATCTTAGAAACAACATCAAACTCTCTCCATAGAGAGTTCAACCTATGATAATAATCAGATATAGAGCTACCCCCTTGTTTAACAGACCCAATCTTTTGAAGCAAATTATAAACAATGGAACCATCAACCTTGTCATAAGTTTCATTAAGCTCTTTCCAAACATTAGCAGCATTTTCAGAATAAACAAGCCCCATATAAACATCACTAGAAACCACATTCATAATCAAAGTAAGAACCAAAGCATTGCATCTATCCTATTGAGCACACAACACATCATCTGAATAAGACTCTCTTAAGCAAGACCCATCAACAAAATTTGTTCCTAGCTTGTAAAGCAAGTCTCATAACATTGTTCCACATCCTATAGTTCTCAGTCCCCAACAGCTTGAAGGGTACAAGGACAGAGCTACAATTATCACTATTATGAATGTGAAGTGAGTTTCCAGCATCCAAATTGCTGATGAGAGCAACAGGATTGGTGGTGGTCTCAGGAGAACCCCCACCACCACCATTTCCTCCACCCCCATTGGGTGGTGCAGGAGGAGCACAACTAGTACTCATAACTCACACACAAAGAGAGCAACAAGCACAAAAAACAATAAGCAGAAAGCAAAAAACAGACAAACCAAGGCAGAAAGAATAAAGCAGATAGAACAAGACAAATATAAACACAATAAACACTCAGAAGGTGAGCACCATAAATGTCAAGCTGTGGACTGGGATTGGCCAGAGTAGGTATCCACACCAGTCAAGGCTGGAGGGTTAAGATGTTAACCGAATCCGTTTGCACCCACACACAAGACAACAGTGACTCACAATAGTAACCAAGAGAGAGGCAAGAAAGAAGAATGAAAGAAGACTTACAGCGGAAACAGCAACCAGAATCAACCAAAAAGACACCCAATCTCTAGATTCACTTAGTCTAGAGGATGGGTGATCCACCAATCAGGAAACCCCCAAAAAAGTAACAAACTAGGGTTAGCAAACCCTAGCAAAGATATACTTGTGCAAGTTAGCAAAAAATGGTAGCGGCACCACCAAAGGTGATACCAGGATACCAAGAATAGAGAAAACCCCAAAAAATTAAATTAGGGTTTCAAGAAACCTTAATCCAATCTTCAAGATTTTTAACGGCATCACCGAATAAAGCAACGGTAACACCAATTAAAACTTCCTGGGCACCACAGAGACAAAACCCCCAAAAAATAAAATTAGGGTTTGTGAAAACCTAATAATAATTTTCAAGATAACGAACGACACCACCAAGACAAGCTTCCAGATACATCAAGAGAGCAAGAATCACCACCCGAAGTATAAAACCCTAAAAAATTAATTAGGGTTTCGAAAAAACAAAAAATTGATTATAATAAAAAAGAACCGAGAGAGCTTCGATAGGCTGAAAGATCTACAACCATATCTCTGATACCATGTTAATAAACACAATATCACAAGATAAGAGAGATCTTTACACCCAACCAACCACCCCTTGGCGTATTCTATTATGAATCAAAAGTAATTAAACAAAAACAGATAAAGATTAGTCCCCAAACGGATGCTAATAGAACGATTACAAAAGAAATGATGAGAACGTCCCAACTAGGTTGATCCGTTCTCCCTCACATACAAAAGATCACTCAAACACTCAGCTATACAAGATGATAATCTAACTCCCAGGTCCAAGTCCTCCATGGATTTGGTGAGAGAGAGAGAGAGAGCTGTGTACACAGATGTGTATGTGTGATGTATGAGAGATAATGAAACGCTAGTCAAAGACTAGGGTGATATACGCCAAGTCATGGGCCTCAACGGATACATAAGCCCACCAAGGAAAGAAGCCCACATCCAAACCAGAAACATAACAATAAACACAAAGCCAAAACATATAACACAATGCAAGGTTATATTGCACCCTTTGGGAGATTGTCAAACCAACACCATGCTTACGCGACCTCTATTTCTCACCCATTGCGTCATACATGACAACACAAAGCTCCATACACTTGGAGTCTCTCGCCAGCTAATCGAATTTTGTTCAACATTCGTACTGTTTATAACCATTACTCCCTACAAGAAAACAGTTATAACATTGTTAACAAAATAATAGTACCGTTTCCTTGATACGTATAATGTTATGTTAGAAAGAATACCATGGGAGCTTAAATGTGTCTTTGAACCATCCTTGTTTAGAACTATACCCCACGCTTTTGTCACGGCGTATGATAATCTCGGAAAATTTCGGTATAATAGATAAATCTGGATACCAACACTCCTCCATCAATCTACAAAACAAGAACAAAGAAGGAAAAAGGATGAAAAATTATTAATATGAATGACCCGTCGAATCTATTTGTCCGATTTCCCTTTAGGAAACTCTTTTAGCTTAACGCCTTTATCAGTTTGTAGATAAGCGTGTCAAGATTGCCACCATCATCTGATCTCATATTAAACAAAACCAATATCAAATATTTATATAAAGAATCATTAACGGGCAAGAAAAAAAACAAACGAGTAACCATAATGGCATGAAATGGTTTTAAACCTAATGAAACTACAATTTCATCAGGTTCCTAAAGCTAGTCATGCTAGTCGAGTCATCGAAACCAACAATTGGGCCCATTATCCTGTGCATTAAAATGTTGTTTTCTCATAAATTTTCTATAATAATAATACATTAAAAATATTGATCAATATGCAATTAAGATGTCAGCTCAATTTTTGCATATTATAACAAATACTTTAAATCATTTTTAATCGGTAAGAATTTATTTGCTCAGATATATAAAAAGTATCATAAGGTTGAACACTTATTCCATAAAGTAAAATACGTTAAATAATATTTTGTTAAGTTGGATAGAGGTTAAAAAATAGGAAAATTCCTAAAAGGGTCTATCGCCTAAATCAAAATTCTGAGATGGGTCAAAAGACATTGTCAGTCCTAAAAGGGTCTAAATTTTTTGAGAAACAAGGGCAATCGAGTTCAGAGTGTGTTATGTGTCCTTTGTTTGCCTATTTTTTGGGGCAAGGTGGTAGAGTTGTCCTACTTATTAGGACATTTGTCAAATTTTGACGGGGTTATCCTGATTGCCCCATTTTCCGTGAACCTAAATGAGAAAAACATGTTAAATAGATTAGAATGAGAATTGCCCACGTTTTTTGGACTCTTTTAGTAATTAGCCCAAAAATCATTTAGTTTATGTTACCTCATTGTAACTCTCTTTCCTAGCTTTTGCTAGTTTTTAATAAAAGCCAACGTTAAAAAACATGTTTTATTAAGTTGGTAAGGCGGCTTTATCTGCACCGTTAAACGTTAGAGACGTCTTATTTTGTTTAATTTTTTAACTTGGCAGAGGGTAATTTTTGTTAGTTTTGCCCAGGGCAACAAAATACTCAGGACCGGCCCTGATTACTGTATGAGTGCTTATATTTGTAATTTTTGCCAGCGAGTGGTTCGGGTCAACGTGAGCTGGTCTCTAATACGAATATATCATATGCAATTTATGAAATGGAATACAGATAAAAGTACCTCGTAAAGAATAAGGCCAAAAGAGTATACATCGACATAAACATCCGTTGACACTTATAGATCTGAATCCGAATATCCATGCATTGAAATAGTATACGACGATATCGTCGTATACTATTTCAATGCATGGATATTAATGAGGAAGAGTTGATAAAGAAGCAGGATGTTGTGGTGGTGGAAATTTGTCAAGATACCTAGTTGTTTTTTGTTCTGTATTTATGAAGTTCAATTTTTCATTACTTAAGTTATATACACGTTGATAGAAATATTATATATCCTTTTTGTAATCAATTTAAATAAATACAACATATCGTCTTAATCAAGAGACATACAATGGTTTTTGCATTGTTTAGTTATTTAATGTTCTAATGGCTTTTTATATATGATTTAGAAACATGTAAGATTTGGAGAAGGGGAAGAAAGATCCGAAATAATTGAATAATCAAATATATAAACGATAAATGCGTCGGTCAAAAATCAATATCGATGCTAAAAAATGAAACAAACAAATTAAAACTTATCAAAACTTGCTCTAACAACCATTAAAAAAAATGAAAAATAAGAACAGAAAACAAAATATACACACACCATATTAAAGAACAAATATATATGCATAGACGGGTATAAAATCCTCTTACTATGCCGTGTACTCATCTATTATGCACTATGCGTGTGAATAACATACCGTGGCTATGCAAAGATACTCGTCAAGTTATATATAACTAATTCACCCAACGTGCCTATTTAAAATTTTAACCCCTAAACCTTAAAAAAGTTTAGGAGGCGTCTCTTATACAACTTTTGGATTGAAAAAATGTTTCACGTACCTTATTAAACAAGTAATCTTACCTGCGCTTTGCCATATGATTATCGTGTGGAGGACTATGAAGTTGCGAAAGAACCACATAATCTGTAAAAACGTAGATGAATTATAATCCACGCGGAAAATAACAGTGAGAATTACAAACTGGCCCAAATAAACGCGAGTAACACTAAATTTCAAATTAGGATATCAAATAAACATTAGATTACAACACTTAATTTGAGCATTTAAATTTGAATTCAAAAGGTAAAAAATGGTGCTAACCGTAATTACCACAAGCATTTAAATAGCCAAACTTATGCAAGTCTTCCTTTCCTCTCTGTCATCTTGGGCCATTTCAATAATTAGTCCTAAAAATATTGAGCATGAGAAATATGAAGGCAGTAGTTTTTTTCCTTTCTGTTATCATGCACCAGCACATTTTCGAGTGCCTCATCCATTGATGATGGGATCAAGAAACTGCCATGGATGTTGTTGAAATGGAGTTTCCTAAGGTAATTACTTTATAATATATATATATATATATATATATATATATATATATATATATATATATATATATATATATATATATATACACATATATATATATATATATACATATATATATATATATATATATATATATATATATATATATATATATATATATATATATATATATATATATATATATATATATATATATATATATATATATATATATATATATATATATATATATATATATATATATATATATATATATATATATATATATATATATATATATATATATATATATATATATATATATATATATATATATATATATATATATATATATATATATATATATATATTACGAAGTATTTATAAACTTTCATTTGAATTGAATAATGTCCTCTTGATACTTTCACGAAAATCATCCCGGAGTAGGAATTTTGTTGATAAAGGCGGCACATGTTCGCTTGCAGGGCTTTGGTGTTGCATGTGACCGTATATATGCATATATACGTCATTTTCGCATATTCCTTACGGATTTTGTGGTCAATATTAAGCATGTGCATGTGTGCGTGCACGCATGTGAAACAAGCCGATATTATATTGTTGGCTTGCTATATATATGCAGTGAACCATCACATATCAAGGACGTGACAACATTGTCAATATGTGTTTGAATTTTTGTGTTTGTATAGTGTTTAATGAAAATATAAAATAGCTACAACTAACGGGGTATGGGAAAATTTAATTACAATTTTATACTCCGTAAATGGTTAGGTTTTAACATTCGATCACTACACCTAATCAAAAGGCAAGCGTATATATATAGCATCTCACGTACTCGCGACTTTGGTTTATAAAACTTACATTAGTACACTTACCTGACCTCCATTTCATATCCATTTCGCCACACGTAACACCATGCTCGCGAAACTTATAGTCTCTCACGACTTTTGTTCCGTATGCATACCGTTGGTGACACTAATTCCTGTATACTACTGTTATTTTAAGACTTAAATCTAACTAAAAAATCATACTTTTTCAAACCTCGATCTTAACTTGATAGTACTTGTTCATAGAGTTTAGCGCAGTGTCTAACAACAAGAATGATCACACGTGAGATAGCGATAAGCTGGAAAGGATGCCACAGGACCTTGGAACTATACCCAACAATTTTGTCAGTTGTTGTCTATCTGTAATACTAAAACTCGTCCCAAGAACAAGCTTAACAAGCAATCTGGAACCGGTCTTCACGTCAACACCAAGAAGCTTGATACTCAACCAGTTAGGCTTTAAAGTATCCACAAATTCAGTTTTCTGGTGAACAAGTTTCTTAGCCCAATCTTGCCTATATCAAACATATATGACACAAATGAAATGGAGATTAGATAAAGTTGGTTTCGGACTTTATTAAAGTTGGACCGATTCACAATAGCATTGCCCAAGACCTTTTCGATACGGGATTCGCAACTTGTTCATTATTGTCCTCGTCCTTACCCAACTCTAGTTTAAGTGGTGATGCCACTGACGAAAACCTTGCAGAACGTAATACCGAATGAAACCTCATGGGTGAGGTGTTTCCCGCAATAATATTATGGTATTTAAGCTCCCTAATGACTTCCGAAGTTGTTAAACACCTCATGCCTAAAAAGATGTACCAACGCATTCTGTGTTTCCGAGGTGCTTGAAACTACAATTTGCATTATAACTCGAATCATAGGACATGGTAGAGAACCCATCATGGGTCAGACCTTGAACTGAACGTCAACCATAATCATTGTAGTGATCATAATGAACCTCCCACCTATTTCTCGATCACTATTGCTCTAGTAAAATAGACTAACCCGTTCAAACAAGCATTTTATAAATAAATATTGTAATAAAAAAACCCTACAAAAAATCCAATGGTAACTCCTAGCTCAAAATTACGCACCACACATGTATATTGAATAACGTTAAAACGGTGATTGATAAAAACCACCACACACTCATATGAGCTAAACATATCAAAGAATACTTGTAAAAACTACAGTCACCACTGGCTACAAATGAAAACTAAACAGTAATCAAGGGAAACTGGGTTAAGCTTATGTTTAGTAAGTATCTTATGGCTTATGATGAATTTATGCTCTGAGTGTTTGGATTAGTGTATGATAAAAAGGTTGAGAAATAGACTTATTGGCTTATAATGGCCTTATATCAGTTCATAAGACTAAGCTAATTATAAGCTTAACTTTAATAAACCTCAAAAACTAAACACTCGTTAGCAACGCCAGCAACGAAAGGCTTAACATGTGAAACTGAACAACATATAACAACCGCAACAGCATCATCCGACTTTGCGCTACACCAAATAAAACGCAATATTAGTATTGTAACAAACTAACAACCACAAAAACTCATCACTAGCTGCAATTGATGCAATGATAACAAAAAAAGGTGTTAAATAGAGTGATATAAACGCCTAAAATGACCTAAAAATGTTAACCACTCAAGACGACCTGGAAGCAAAAAAGCTTGCCTATCATATAAAATATGGGATGTGTGAGGCTTGTAAAAACATCAGACGAAGCTCTAAAAAGAAAGGGCTTATGTGAAGGTGCATTTAATTAGTCAGCCGAAAACATCGAAAAAACCCTAATGTTCTAAGTATAAAAGGAAAGATAATTCCACGAAGAGGTGTTAAATAATATTAGCCAACTTAAAGTGTGTGTGAGCAATTATAATATAATGCATTGCAAGAAATTAAATATATCAAAGTGAAACTATACTTGCAAATTCGTACGTTTTCAGCTTCTGATATTTATTTGATTATAGATTATTATATGAAATTGAAGTGAAACAGCATAATATATAGGTTCGTTGGCAGCCAACGCTAATGAACAGATTAATGGCAAATTCCAAACAAGATGGTTTATGGTTATTTAGACCACAGAGTCCAAAGGATACACCTATAACTAAAAGAAAATGTAACAATTAGCAAAGCTTGAACCGATCTTCATAAGACCGACACTAACGAATACCATGCAGAATGTCATACCGAATGTAACCTCATGGGTGATATGTGTCCTGAAATAGTTTAATATTTAAGCGCCCTAATGACTCCCGGTATTTAGTAAAGTTCTTAAACTTGACATGACCAATGTATTTTGTGCTTCTGATCGAAGTGCTTAGAAGTATTAGAAACCGACTCACAATAGTCTGAAAACATGGTAGAGAACCCATGGATCAGACCTTGACCGAACGTCGACCATAATCATTGTAGTGATCATAATGAAGCCTTATACCACGGCTCTCTCTATTACTCTACTTATTGCACGCGAACATTAATTATTTATTGTGTCTTCTGCCAAATATGAATGTTATAGTATAAATTAAATTAATTGATGCCGAAGTATAAAACCTGGCATATACTTGCCTTGAAAATTTGAAGCACATAATATAAAGAAAGAGATAAAGTGAACTACATAAGGAAGAAAAGAATATGCAAATATAAGAATTACATTTGTTTACTCTTTGAATTGTTAGATAAAAGAAAAGAATATACCCTTAAAAATGTCCCTATATAATGTACTTTATGTCCTTGATATCATCTTATCATCTTTTCCATTTTGTGTTACATAAAAAAAATCATCAATTTTGAATCAATTTGTTCAAATGGAAGTGTTACAACATGAACATCCGTCGACATTTATAGATCTAAATCCAGAATATCCACGCGATGAAGTAGTATACGACGATGAGGAGGAGTTGATAAAGAAGCAAGACTTTCGATGTCCATGTGGACGTTGTGGTCAAGAAATCAATTTTTATCACAGGTATTACTATACATGTGATCAATGTGACTACTCGCTTCATAAATTATGTGCAGAGCTTCCCACAACGTTAAGACACGAATCTCATCAAGAGCATACTCTTATCCTCTGTCAAGTGTCAAAAGATAAACCGTGTATGTGTCAAGCTTGTAAACGCAAGCATGACTATGAGTACCTAAGTTATCGTTGTGTTCAATGTGATATTTATATTTGTTTACGATGTTCTAAAAATGGCATAAAAAATCACATGATGTATCACTCTAGCCACGAACATCCAATAATTTCCATCTCTGTAGTTATTTTGGCCAATTGTCATGCGTGTGGCAACAAACACCAAGGAAATTTTTATCATTGCCCCACTTGTTTCAATTTTTTCGCTCATGGAGATTGTGTTTTTCTTCGTAAAAAGTTGTTAATTCAAAATTTTAGAAAGGACCGTTTCTTTCATATTCACCCGCTTACTCTTGCATACTCATTTTCGAAAGATGACCAAAAAGCCAAATTTTATCCAAAATGTAAGGTATGTGAATTAGGATTCGATGAAGATCTTTGGGTTTATAAATGTGAGAAATGTCGGTATTATGTACACATAGATTGCGCAACCACATCGAAAAATGCATCAGTCAATGCCATCTGCTTGAATCAAGGTACGTACAAATTCTCTTCAAATCTAAAATTTTAATATATTTCATTTAATTATTGCATAAAAAATCGCGTTTTAACTACAGGGACTTAAAGATACAAGAAAATGTCACTAATTTAACTTGCTAGTAAAAAGGTTAAAATTGTTAATTCTATTTGTGGAAAAAAAGTTTTCTCAAAAGACGAAAAAATATACATTTAGACTGCTGCTTTGACACTTCTGGTTTTCTATAGACTTTATTTGTCACTGGTTTCAAAATATCCTAGTGCTAGATATATGATTACCAAAGTATAGTAAAGTTGGATCAAGGTGGTTAGCACATTGCTTCTAGATACAGAGGTCATCCAAAGTTTCTTTTTTTACCTTTGGTAGAAACGAAAGTCTCGCTATCTTATGTAATGATATGTTTGTGTACGTTTCAACCTTCCCAAACTTCGTGAAAAACGATACTATGATAATTTTGTGGTTGTAATATGTTATGCAGGTATTAGTGTACTTTCATTAAATTACAGAACCTCTAACCATCCTTATGTTCTCCATCTCCCATTTCGGGATCAAAATGATATGTTAATGCGACTTCTTGGAGAAAGTGGATCAAATGCCTTCGAAACAAACCTCTCACATCCATTTCATCCACACCCATTAACTCTTGCGGATACACCATGGTGTAACAATGATATTACAACAACACCTACCTCTTCAAAAACACTTTACACTGATCCAAAAGAATTTAGTTGGTACTCGGATCCCATGCATCTTTGATGCCAACAACATCGTCCATTCATGATTCAAAGAAATTGGTTGAAGTTATGTGCAATGCATGCGTAAGACCAATCAGAAACATCCCATTTTACAAATGTACAACTTCTGATGATGGATGCAACTTTGTTCTTCATGCGTCGTGCACCCGGTTGCCTACTAAAGTCATGTTGAAAAATTATACTAATACAGGAATATATAACTTTAAACTATTGCCAAAAGGCCGTGGTTACATGGGTATGTTTGAGTGTCATTACTGTAAGAAAATTTGCAATGGATTTGTTTATAAATGACAAAATGATAATTCTCAAGGAGACTTTAACATTGACGTTCATTGCGCGCTCTCACGTCAATATATCACACATAAATCTCATCCAAATCATCTACTTCGTAAAGGTGAGCCAGGTTCAGGAGATTATTGTCGTTTGTGTTTGTCTTATGTAAAGAAACAAATTTGTTACAGTTGCGAGCCTTGTAAATTTATCGTACATTCCGATTGCGCTCTGTTGTGGCCTGAGAAAATTAGTCACAAGTATGACAAGCATCTAATGACTCTAAGGTATTTCCTAGTTGAAAACCATAGTGGTGATTACTTTTGTGAAGTTTGCGAGGAGGAGTTTAATCCTAATTGTGCGTTCTATCATTGTGATCAATGCGTCCAGTCCATGCATCCAGCTTGTTGTGTGTCAATACCTAAAAAAGAAACCACATATACCCCTTTCTATCTTCACGCAGGTGTTGGTCGATATGATAATTTGAAGTTTGGACAAAAATTCATGGTTAATGGTCACCCGCACGCTGTTTCATTTTGCTTAGGCGTTATAAGCGATGGTAGATGCCATGAGTGTTATTAGTATTTAGAGGGTCGGTTGACCTTA
This sequence comes from Glebionis coronaria, assembly GCA_025667525.1. Taxonomy (NCBI): domain Eukaryota; kingdom Viridiplantae; phylum Streptophyta; class Magnoliopsida; order Asterales; family Asteraceae; genus Glebionis; species Glebionis coronaria. Next base: position 737,527 of record JANFOE010000122.1, on the reverse strand, counting down.
AAGTGTTTACTGTGTACGTTCGCAATTGATGTATTATGTCCGATGAAGCCTAATATTCTGCAATACCGATTGTATAGATGTAATTAGGGTAAACATTTGTTATATCTTCCAATAAATGATTTTAGATCAGACCTTCATTCATACAATGTTTACATTAGTATTTATATCTTTGTTATAAGCTTTACTTTCCAGGTTCTTTTTGAGTTGTAAACATTGTATGAATCTGGCGGTTACGAAATCAGTTAAATAACTGTTTCGATAGTTATAATCAAAGGATGAAACGGTTCACTAACTGACATAGCTTTTCACTTGCACCCTTTGCTTCTACTTGATCAATCACAACAATGAGCACACCCCACTAACCCAACTGAGCCTATAAGAAGCCATGAAATGCAGTTTTCCCAAGCGGGTTAATATCTACATACTCAAAACGTGAAGGGACATGAAGAACACGAACTTTGCTCGAAGCAACAAAATCACTAACAAAGTGAATATTATCTTAATGTGTTTCATTGATGTTGAACACTATAATACACTTGGCATAACGTAAACTTGTTCAATCGGTTTTAATTTGACATTGTTTCTTCAAATTTCATAAATCATTTTGCTTAGAAAAGAACACTAGAACGGCTCAAACTATTATATCACAAGTCTATCAACTGATACACGTAAACCATTTTCACGTAACGTAAACAAGAAAACATATAGCAACGATTCCACTTTATTATCCAGATTTCGCAACTCTGAAGATTATGCTTACGCGACCTCTATTTCTCACCCATTGCGTCATATATGACAATACAAAGCTCCCAACACTTGGAGTCTCTCGCCAGCTAATCGAATTTTGTTCAACATTCGCACTGTTTATAACCATTACTTCCTGCAAGAAAATAGTTATAACATTGTTAACAAAATAATAGTACCGTTTCCTTGATACGTATAGTGTTGTGTTAGAAAGAATACCATGGGAGCTTAAACGTGTCTTTGAACCATCCTTGTTTAGAACTATACCCCACGATTTTGTCAAGGCGTATGATAATCTCGGAAAATTTTGGTCTAATAGATAAATCTGGATACTAACACTCCTCTATCAATCTACAAAACAAGAACAAAGATGGAAAAAGGATGAAAAATTTATTAATATGAATGACGCGTCCAATCTATTTATCCGATTTCCATTTTAGGCAACTCTTTTAGCTAAACGCCTTAATCGGTTTGTAGATAAGTGTGTCAAGATTTCCGCCTCTGGAATTTGTGTACATGCATAGATTCAAGTTATTATAGACAGAAAAATATGCTTACTCTTTTAGATTGGGAGGATAATATTTAGATTTTGTCTTGAATGTTGGTCTCTGGATATCAACACACATCAGCTTAACAGCCTCTTCAGGAGGCTTGGGAAACGGTTGCACACCCTCCATCATCTGATCTCATATTAAAAAAAACCAAGATCAAACTTTTATATAAAGAATCGTTAACGGGCAAGAAAACAAACAAACGAGTAATACATAATGGCGTGGCAAAAAAGAAATGAAATATCAAACGGGCCAAAAGTTGCTAAAATTTTGGCTAAAACCTCTGGTAAGTTGTACTCTAAATCTTAGATTACTGTATGAGTGTTGGGTCAACCTGACCTGATCTCTAATACGAATATATCATATGCAATTTATGAAATGAAATACAGATAAAAGTACCTTTTAAAGAATAAGGCCAAAAGAGTACACTGTACACATTCACGCCTGCGTCGAATAGTTCATCCTTATAGATCTCCGGTGCAATGTATAAATATGTACTCACATAAAAGTTAAGGTAACTAAGATAGTACGAGTAGTTATGCTACAAAATGGTAAATTATGTAACCCGAACTGACCGTTTCATAGAAATGGTTAAAAACTTCCTTCTAATAAACAAGAAATGAATGTACAAAAAGTCGGAAGCGTTTTACTTGCCTGGCAATATCAAGAGCAAATCTAAAAGCTTTGGAGCGGGACAATCGTCCTTTTTTCAAGATAGCTTATAAGGTCGCCCTGAAATTTCTAATAAATTCAAGCTTCGTTAAGCTAATCTGGTATCAAGGAATATGGCAACACTTATGCACCACATACACACAGCCTGTTATGTTTAGATGTGATCTAGAACTTACTCTTGGGTGAAACGCGGAAACAATCATCATGGTACATTTTGGGTGACAGCTCCAACAAACTGAACCACATTAGGTTGCCGAACTTTTTCAAACAAAGTCAGCCATGTTTGAAAGCATTTTTGCATAAGAGCCGATAAAAAGTTCAATGATAGTTTCTTAACAGTGCAACGTGAAGCTATAGTACATAGATTAGGTCAATATTATCAGGTGTGGTCCAAAGAAGCCGATGAAACCAGATGTACATTTCTAACTTTACAGTTTTGACCCGTTACCCAACCCACCCATTTTGCCACATTAACAAGCAGCAATGCAGCATAATTAGGCACATACATGCTTTCAGGATCAGAGTAGAGATCTTTGTCGAGTATCTTCATTGAAACTTCTGTGCCATTCCATTTAGTTTTCGTGTCAAAATACCAGAAAGTTAATTACTCGAGTACACATTTCAGCACAGATCTGAGACAGCAAAATGAACCGTTTCAGTCAAAATCATTTTTGACTCATTACACAACCCGCTGATTTTGTCTTATCATAGCAAAAAAGGTTCGGATTTAATATTAAAAACCAACCTAGGCAACAAATTCATCCAACACAATATTATCCTAAAACATGAAAATTTAGCGAAGCTAGCTTATGAGTTTTAATCCATGAAAAATAAAAGTTTAACTTTACATCGAGTTTGCCATTTCCGTATTTACGATAACTGCGAAATAGGTACGGGGTCGCGGCGCCCCCATAGCTAGACGAAAAAAACAAGATTATAGTGTAATTTTTGGTTAATTTTGAGTGTTTTTATAAAATGCCTCCCACTCGAATCTCAAAATGCCCCCACTCACACATTAAATTCCAACATTTAACACTCTAAAACTTAAAAATCCTCCATCTTTAAGTTAAAATACTCGATTTTTTATTCGGATTTTAGTTTTTTCGCTTTGCTATTGTCCAAAATTTTTTTTTGCCCCCTACAATTTAGTTTCCTGCGTCCGCCACTAAAAATAGGTGCCATGGTTTAAGAAATTGACCTCTCATATCTTAAACATTATAAAAAAGGTAAGTTAATTGATGTTAAAGTAATAAACCTGGCATATACTTGCCTTGAGAATTTTGAAGCACATAACATAAAGAAAAAGATAAAGTAAACTACATAAGCAAGAATAGAATTTGCAAATAACAATTTGTTTACGCTTTGAATTTTTAGAGAAAAGAAAAGTATATGTCCTTAAAAATTTCCTTATATAATGTACTTTATGGCCTTGATATCATCTTATCATCTTTTCCATTTTCTGTTATATAAAAAAATCCTCAATTTTGAATCAATTTGTTCAAATGGAAGTGCTACAACATGAACATCCGTTGACACTTATAGATCTAAATCCAGAATATCCACACGATGAAGTAGTATACGACGATGAGAAGGAGTTGATAAAGAAGCAAGACTTTCGATGTCCATGTGGACGTTGTGGTCAAGAAATCAATTTCTATAACAGGTATTACTATATATGTGATCAATGTGACTACTCGCTTCACAAATTATGTGCAGAGCTTCCTACAACGCTAAGACACGAATCTCATCATGATCATATTGTTATCTCTGTCAAGTATCAGAAGATAAATGGTGTATGTGTGAAATTTGTAAATGCAAGCATGACTACGAGTACCTAAATTATCATTGTATTCAATGTGATATTTATTTTTGTATAGGATGTTCAAAAAATGGCTTAAAAAATCACATGGTTTATCACCCTAGCCACCGACACCCAATAATGTCCATCTCTGTAGATATTTTAGCCAATTGTCGTGTGTGCAGCAACAAACATCAAGGAAACTTTTATCAATGTACCACATGTTTCAGTTTTTTTTCCCATAGAGACTGTCTTTTCCTCCGCAAAAAGTTATTAATTCAAAATTTTAGAAAGGAAAATTTCTTTCATACTCACCGCTCACTCTTGCTTACTCATTTCAAAAGGATGATCAAAAAACTAAATTTGATCCAACATGTAAGGTATGTGAACTGCGATTTGATGAAAATCTTTGGATTTATAAATGTGAGAAATTTCGGTATTACGTACACACAGACTGCGCAACAACGTTAAAAGTCGCATCAGAAAATGCCAAGTGCATGAATCAAGGTACATACAAACTCTCTAAAAAAACCAAATTTTAGTTCTATAGACTTTGGAGATAATAATTTAGGGGTTGTACGTGTATTATATGGCTCTGCAGGTACTCCTGCAGTTTCAACACGTTACAAAATACAAATACGGTGACGATCTTGTTCTTCTCCATGTCCCATTCCCTGATCAAACTGATATGCTGATGCACTTTCATGGCGAAACTAGATTAAGGGCCTTCGAAACCAACCTAACATATCCATTTCACCGACACCCATTAACTCTTGTGAACACACCATACTGCAATAATGATATTACAACAACAGCTACCTCTTCAAGAATAATAACATCGTCCGTTCATGATTCAATGAAAATGGTTGAAGTTGTATGCAACGCATGCATAAGACCAATCACAAACATCCCTTTTTACAAATGTAAAGACTTTGATCATGGATGCGACTTTGTCCTTTATGCGTGGTGCACCCGGTTGCCTATTGAAGTTAAAAAGAAGAGTTTTTCATCCGATATACGTAACTTTAAACTAATGCCGAAAGCTACTTTATTTATGAAGTTGGGTGTGCCCGTATGTGAGTATTGTAGCTTACCTTTCAATGGCTTCATTTATTGTTTTCCACTTACCTATATGCATGGCCTAAATATTGACGTTCAGTGCGCGCTCAGACCTCAATATATCACACATAAATCTCATCCAAATCATGGACTTTATGAATGTAGGCCAAGTTCCGAAACGTATTGTCGTTTGTGTTTGTCTGATGCAAAGAAACAAATTTGTTACAGTTGTAAGCCTTGTAAATTTACCATACATTCTAAGTGTGCTCTTTTGTGGCCTGATACAATTAGTCACAGGTATGACAAGCATCTAATGAGTCTAAGGTATTTTCCAGTTGAAAACCATAGCGGTGATTACTTTTGTGAAGTTTGCAAGGAGGAGTTTAATCCTAATGGTGCGTTCTATCATTGTGATCAATGCGTTTAGTCCATTCATCCAGCTTGTTGTGTGCCAGTACTTCAAAAAGAAACATGCTATACTATTTTCCATCTTCACGAATGTGTTGCTGGATTTGATAATATAAAGTTTGGAGGAGTTTTCAGGCATAGTGGTCACCCACACGATCTATCATTTTGCGGGGGTGTTGAAAGTGATGGTGAATGGGCCAAGTGTGGTAAGCATTTGCGGGACAAGATAATCTAAAAGTGTTTACAGTGTAAGTTTGCAGTTGATGAAGATTGTGCTTTTCCATATGATTCATTTTAGGTTTGTTTACAGTACACGAACAAAGTTAATATTAATCTCAATGTGTTTAGCTTGCTCATGTTGATACTATAATACACTTGTAATAACATAAACTTGTTCATTCGGTTTAAGAGGAATTTTTCTCATAAGTTGACATTTTTTCTTTAAATTCCATAGATCATCATGCGTAGAAGAGAACACTAGGACGATTCGAGATATTATATCACAAGTCTATCAACTGATACACGTAAACCATTTTCACGTAACGTAAACAAGAAAACATATAGCAACGATTCCACTTTATTATCCAGATTTCGCAACTCTGAAGACTATGTGTTAATAAACACAATATCACAGGATAAGAGAGATCTTTGCACCCAACCAACCACCCCTTGGTGTATTTTATTATGAATCAAAAGTACTTAAACAAAAACAGATAAATATTAGTCCCCAAACGGATGCTAATCGAACGATTACAAAAGAAATAATGAGAACGTCCCAACTAGGTTGATCCATTCTCCATCACATACAAATGATCACTCAAACACTCAGCTATACAAGATGATAATCAAACTCCCAGGTCCAAGTCCTCCATGGATTTGGTGAGAGAGAGAGACAGAGCTACGCACACAGATGTGTGTGTGTGTGATATATGAGAGATAATAAAACCCTAGTCAAAGACTAGGGTGATATACGCCAAGTCATGGGCCTCAACGGATACATAAGCCCACCAAGGAAAGAAGCCCACATCCAAACCTGAAACATAACAATAAACACAAAGCCAAAACATATAACACAATGCAAGGTTATATTGCACCCTTTGGGAGATTGTCAAACCAACACCCTCCCTCAATCTGACAAAGGAGAGAGCAGAAAAATCATTTACCGAACATGTTCACAAGCCTCAGCTGTTTACATAGTTTCAGGTGTTGATTAATGCCATGAGCCTTAGTAAAAATGTCAGCAGTTTGATCAAGTGAGGCAACCTTGATGTTGTTGATTACACCATTCTGAACCTTTTCCCTTACCGAATGAACATCAGCCTCAAAAGTGCTTGGTTCTCTCATGAAAAACAGGGTTAGCAGCAATCTGCATAGCAGAGCTGCTATCACTATAAAGGTTCACGGGAAATAGGTTTTTTATTCTTAGATCACCAAGCAAGTTAGTGATCCAGATAACTTCACAAGTAGAACTTGCCATACATCTATACTTAGCCTCAGCTGAGGATCTGGACACTGTGGGCTGCTTCTTGCTCTTCCAAGAGACAAGAGACCTCCCTAAAAAAACACAGTATCCAGAAATAGATTTCCTGGTCTTAAGACATTTGGCCCAATCAGCATCAATGAAACAAGACACCCTTAAAGAGGTATCCTTATAGAACTAGATACCAATCCCAGGAGAGTTCTTGAGGTATCTAATAACCCTTAAGGCTATTTTAAGATGAGATTGAAGGGGTGCATGCATGTGTTGGCTAAGGCAATGGACAACATAAGATATATCAGGTCTGGTATGAGTTAGATAAATAAGTCTCCCAAGTAATCTTTGATACTCAAAAACATTTAAGAGAAATTTATCATCTTTGATTTCATCAACAGCCAAAACACAATTTTCTAGTAATGGGGTTGCAACTGGTTTAGCAGCAAGCAAACCAAACTCATGTATGAGCTCAAGACAATACTTCCTTTGGGTCATGCAGATCCCATTCGAGTTTTCAAGAACCTCAATACCTAAAAAATACCTCATAATGCCAAGGTCTTTAATCATGAATTTGGTTTTTAGAAAGCATTTAAATGATTCAATTTCCTTAATGCAGTTACCAGTAATGATAAAATCATCAACATAGACAAGAAGGGCAATAAACATGTTACCATTTTGTTTAGTGTAAAGAGAGTAATCAAACTTACTTTGGCAAAAGCCATGCTCAACCAAGACAGTGGTAAGTTTTGCATTCCACTGCCTTGGGGCTTGCTTGAGACAATACAAAGCTTTATTAAGCTTACACACCTTACCTTTATCATTGCAATTGAAGCCCAAAGGAAGAGTCATATAAATGTCCTCATCAAGATCACCATACAAGAAAGCATTGTTAACATCAAGTTGAAAGAGAGGCCAATCATTAGAGACAGCAATGCTAGCAAGACACCTAACAGTAACCATTTTGACAACAGGACTGAAAGTCTCATCAAAATCAATGCCTTCCCTTTGACTATAACCTTTAACAACAACCCTAGCTTTAAACTTGTCAACAAGGCCAGAAGACTTGTATTTAATCTTATAGATCCATTTATTTTTAATAGCCTTTCTATTAGCAGGTAAATCACATAAGGTCCAAGTATTATTCCTTAAAAAGGCTTCAATTTCATTGTTTATAGCCTCAACCCACCTACTATCTTTCACAGCTTCATATTAGGTGGATGGTTGGCAAAAACCTCATCCTTAGATTTCAAAAGGTAAGTCCACACAGCTCTAGAATAATCATCCACAATGGTAAGGAAGTATCTATACCCTTCCTTACTAGGAACCTTGTAAGGGCCCCACAAGTCCAAGTGAACAAGATCACGAAGTTTACTGGACTTGTGATCACTCAAGGGAAAGGGTTCCCTTGTTTGTTTAGCCCTGTGACAAGTTTCACAAATAGAAATGATGGTGTTTTTAGAAAGTTTGAGGTCATTTTTGAGAGCATTGAGAACTTGATCAGAGGGATGACCAAGTCTACAATGCCAGATATCTTTAGAGGTGTTAGAGGTTATAGCAGTGTTAACAGTACCAAGGCTCTTAGTCTTAAGGTCATCAAACAAGTAGAGACCCCAGATTCACTACCAGTCCCCAGAGTAGTCCCCTTGGCCAAGTCCTGAATATAACATTTATCCTCATCAAAACCAACAAACAATTTACTATCCTTAATGAGCTTGTTAACAGACATCAAGCTAACACAATAACCAGGAACAACTAGCACATCATGAAGAACAACATTATTAGAAAGTTTGAGGTCACTAATGTGACTTATATTGGCAACAGTGCCATTGGGGTGACCAACAGAGATGTTGAGATTGGAAATATCAACAACATTGAGCATACCAACTGTGGAAGTGGTAAGATGTTGGTTAGCCCCAGAATCAATAATCCATCCCAAAGTAATGGTTTTAACAAGAAATTTAGAGTTCCCACAAAAAACTTGGAAAAATTAACATTGAACCAAACATTAGCATTAAAGAAAGAGATTCTACCTGCCATATTGGACTGAGTGTTGCCAGAGGAGTCACTGATTAAATTAAGGAGCTTCTACTCTTGTTCAGTGGTGAAAGAGTTTGGAGAATTACAAGTGGAAGCCTGTTTTTCTCCAGTTTTGATATCACAATTAGCATTAAAATTGGGTTTAAAAACAGTTTGCCTTTGATTATATGTAACACTCTCAATTTTTGTATCGGTACAGCGGAAGGGTCTTTTAGAGTGTTACGGGATAGCACAATCACTCCAATCATAGACAACACATAAAAATGGTTGTACAAGGTTCAACATATATTCATTCGATATAAAAGCTTTAAAGTGTACTACAGGTCCCAAATTATACACGTCATTAAGTTTACAAAACATAGATCGAATGAAAATTTTTAATATTATGTGGGCCATCAGAGTCGATCTCCATCCGGATTACCTTCAAGCACCTGAGATAAAAACATGCAAAAATCATATCAGCGAATGCCGAGTGAATTCATAGAGTTTAATAAAAACCGTTATATAAAATAATCGTTAAAATCAGAACACTAGTATAATATCGGAAATAAGTCCTCGTATTGCTAGTCAGGCAATATATAAATCAAGCATACATCTTAAACCGTCCATGAGACCGTAGCCTGAATATTACCATTATAGGTAATATTATCATCGTTATTTGCATCGTTATTGTATTGTATATATATATATATAGGATTATTATTAGCCGCATGACATTGTTACCTTACTGTGAAAACAACGGGCTGCGAACCCGACAAACAATTTGCCCATCTAAGTTAGCGTGTCGTCACAAAAATCACGCTATGTAATCTTCTCATACATAAATTCGCTTACCAATCAATGTGGTACGACGGGGATCAACCGTCAAGGCGCGAACTGGGCTGATCGTCCCCAAATAGTACTATCATATGCATAGGTGTCTACCAAATCCCGGTAGTTCACAATTCATGCTAATGGGACTTTAAGTGACATAACCTAACTACTACTAATCCTTTTTATCTCTTTTATAGGGCCATAGCATCATTCGGGTCCATATCATTAAGCATACCAGCGGGAATACTTGTGTTCTGTTTTATCAAAATCTAGCATGTTATCTCCCTCGCGGGTTTACAATCATTTTATAAAACATTTAAAAGAGTGCGAGGCTATGAACTCACGTTGATAATGAAAGGCGGATTATCGGCTACGGGCGTGCTTCGGTCACGGAAACCTATATAAATAATAATCGGTCTTAGACTCTTGTCCAATGACTTTTATCAAAATAACAATATACATATGATGATTTTGTACATATGATGATGATCAAGTGGGTTTATATATCCTTGTTTACTCATTTTAGCGTTCATGTATTGGTAACTTTTTACTAGTTTACTAGTTTTACCTATTTACCTATTTTAAGTCCAATAAGCTTATTATAAGTTCTTTAACTTGTATTATTTCATTTTATACTTATATTATCAGTATTCACACTTTACATGTTGGGCCCAAATGGGTTAAGCCCAATAAGTACTTTTTATAAGTGTTTAACTTATTTAGTCCAATTATTAGTCCAATATGCTTACTTAGCTCGTTAATGTCCGTATGTCCTATAGTTCGGGTTTTTATCGGTTTTTACTTGTATTAGATACTTATATATCAGTAAGTGACTTTTAAAAACTTTACATTAGACGGTTTTGATCGTCTAAGTTTTAATTGGCGAAAAACGTTAATTTTATGGTAATAGCCGAAAAAGTCGTAAAAATCATGTTTATAGCTTTTATAACTTATAAATCTTATTCAACTACCATTTTTATAATTTGTCCATTTATTAAACCTTATACATATTTATATAAATGAAATTCATAAGTTATTGGGTTTTAATTTTTACATTTTATACTATATAATTTGAGTGCTTATATAATAGTATTAAACATTAATTCTTCAAAATCTGATTTTTATTTTCATCTTCACCATTTTTATCATATTTAGAGTTCTACAATGACTTAGAAGCTCATTTTTGGATGGCATGAACTTCATATTATGTGCTACCATTAACTTAGTTATAGCTACTGCTCATTTTAAGTTTAACTATCCTTAACAGTCCCTACAAAACAGCTTATTCAGATTAGCACACTCATCTTGTTTTGATCATATCTCACTCATTTTAATGATTCCATTGCATGACCAACTCTCACATGTGTATGACATCTTGTACTTAATGTAAATGGATTCTACCATGCAAATTTATCAGTTCAAGTTTTGGTTACATACTGTTTTTATACAGCCAACAAATTAAGCATGATTTTAGCCTTGTTTCTTATGGTTATTAATCTTTTTAAGCATATTTATCAACACTTGATCCCCACACAACATTTTTATCATCATATATTCATCATATACATATACAACAAGAAATAAAATACATTTGTTCTTTACAAAAATAACAAGAGAAAAGGGAAAGGATGATCTTCTTTACCAACCAAGAGTATATCTTATTTTTGGAAGACAAGAACTTGATGAAAACCAAATGTATCCCCAAGATCATCAAACACCAAGAAAGTATGTTGAGAAATCAGCCCTAGGACACAAGCAAATCACCTCCTTTGTTGTTAAAATGGCCACCAAGTAATCAAGGCTTCAAGGTAACTCCATAATATAGCTAGATAACAAGTATTTTGTGGCTAGAAAATATCAAAAGGGGTGTTTGTTCTTGAAGTGGGATGGCAATGGTGATGGAGTTGAGAGAGTTTTTAGTTGATTTGCATGAGTGAATGGTGGTAAATGAGAAGCTAGTTGTTTTTGTTAGTTTGGTGGGTAAAAACTAGCTTAAGTGTTAAGCTAATCTTACACTTATAAGCTACTAGTTTACATGATGCCACATCTTTGATGTGGTGTCATGTTTGGCCGTCCCATTTATAGTGGGGTGGGATAAATTATTTTGTCCCATCCCGCTAATTTACGGGTACTCCTCGATTCTAGTTTCCTCGATTTGCGTGCCCTCGGGTCGTTTCACGAAAAACGTTTTTATAAATTATGAATCAATGGCACAAAACGAATCTAATAAAAATTGTCTCATCAAAAACGGAGTTCAAAAACGTAAATACGTAATCCTAAGGTTTCCGGTTTAATCGTAAAGGACGCTAAATTATGCACGTAAGCCCAACTTTAAATCCGTAAATTGTGAGTTCATCAACCAACACAAAAATAAGTTTCAAAATATTATACGAGAAAATAATTCACTACCTGAAAATGTTAGATTGTCACAGCTTTTCCTCCTAAAAGGGATCAACGTCCTCGTGATCCATTTCATTTTGATGTCCGTTTCTTATTGAAATCGAAGAGGTGCGGATATTTCTTCCACATTTCATCCTCTCGTTCCCTAGTATATTCCGGTCCATGCTTTGAATTCCATCGGATCTTGACAATAGGTATCCGACTTTGTTTCAGTTTCTTTACCTCACGATCCATAACCTCTACGGGTTCTTCGATAAAAGGCAACTTCCCATCTATTCGAACCTTATCTAATGAAATTTTCTCATCACTCACTGCTAGAAATTTCTTCATATTAGATACATGGAATGTGTTGTGAACACCATGAAGTTCTGGGGGTAACTCTAGTTTGTAAGCCACCGGACCTACTCTAGATAAAATCTTAAAGGGTCCAATATAACGGGGATTCAATTTTCCTCGCTTTCCAAATCTTATAACGCCTTTCCATGACGATACTTTCAACATTACTTGGTCACCCACTTTAAACTCCATTGGCTTCCGCCGCACATCCGCGTAACTTTTCTGTCTACTACGGGCAGTCAACAACCTATTCTTAATCTGAACTATCATCTCCGTAGTCTCCCGGATCAATTCCGGTCCCGTGAGCTGGGTATCCCCAACTTCACTCCAACATACAGGAGATCTACACTTCCTACCATATAAAGCTTCAAACGGTGCAGCCTTAATACTAGAATGGTAACTATTGTTATACGAAAACTCTGCTAACGGCAAATGTTTATCCCAATTCTTACCAAAATCTAACACACAAGCTCTCAACATATCTTCTAGTGTTTGTATCGTCCTTTCACTCTGCCCATCAGTCTGGGGGGTGATAAGCAGTGCTCACGTCGAGATTCGTTCCCAAAGATCTTTGGAGAGATTTCAAAAAATTCGATGCGAATTTAGGATCTCGATCTGAAATGATCGATACAGGCACTCCATGCTTGCATACAACATTCTCAAGGTATATACGAGTCAGCTTCTCCAGTGAGAACTGCTCTTTAACCGGAATGAAGTGTGCTGATTTGGTCAGTCTGTCGACAATGACCCAAATCGAGTTGTTTCCAGATGATGTTCTAGGAAGCTTGGTGATAAAGTCCATCGTAATTCGCTCCCACTTCCATTCAGGAATCTTTGGTTGTTGAAGTAGTCCTAATGGCTTTTGATGTTCAGCATTAACTCTAGCACAAGTCAAGCATTGAAGAACATACATAGCAATATCAGCTTTCATATTCGGCCACCAGTACAACTTCTTCAAATCATGGTACATTTTATCAGATCCTGGATGAATGGAATACTTAGATTTATGGGATTCTAACATAATCAAGTCTCTTAAGCCTCCAAACTTAGGTATCCACATACGACCTCTTAAGCATTTCACTCCATCAGCTCTAACCTCTAAAGGATCTCCTTCTCCTCAGATCCCTTCATTAACAAAATTTTCCTTCTTACAAGCTTCTATTTGCGCATTTCTAATTTGCTCAGGCAAATTATTGTGCACGGTCAAGACTAGAGAACGTACCCTGATAGGCTCTCTATCTTTCCAGCTTAACGCATCGGCAACAACATTGGCTTTCCTGGGTGATATTTTATATCACAATCATAATCACTTAACAACTCTATCCATCTTCGTTGCCTCATGTTCAATTCCTTTTGGTCGAGAATATACTGTAGGCTTTTGTGATCGGTGAATATCGTACACTTGGTGCCATGCAGATAATGTCTCCACAACCTAAGAGCAAAGACTACAGCTCCTAACTCAAGATCATGAGTAGTATAATTCTCCTCATTCTTCCTTAATTTCCTAGAAGCATAAGCTATCACTTTCTCTCGCTGCATCAAAACAGCTCCATAGCCTCTAAGAGATGCATCACAATACACTACAAAATCTTCACTCCCGTCGGGTAATGATAAGATTGGCGCACTACATAATTTTTGCTTCAATGTCTGAAATGCTCCATCTTCATCACTTCCCCAAACGAAAGGTTTATTCTTCTGGGTAAGCTTAGTCAAGGGTTTAGCTATCAAAGAAAATTCTTTAATGAATCGCCTATAATAGCCAGCCAATCCTAAGAACTGTCGCACTTCCGTTGGCGTTGTCGGTGTAGACCAATTCTTAATGGCTTCAACCTTTGCAGGATCAACATGAATTCCATCTTTGTTAATCACATGACCAAGAAATTGCACATAATCTAACCAGAAATCACATTTTGAAAACTTAGCATACAACTTTTCATCCTTCAACAAATTCAAAACAATCCTTAAATGTTCTCTATGTTCATCTTCATTCTTAGAATAGATTAGAATATCGTCAATAAACACAATCACAAATTTATCCAAGTAGGGCTTGCACACTCAATTCACTAAATCCATGAAAACCGCAGGTGCGTTAGTTAACCCAAATGGCATTACTTGAAATTCATAGTGTCCATAACGAGTTCTAAATGCAGTTATAGGAATATCTTCTTCACGGACGCGAAGTTGGTGATATCCTGACCGCAAATCTATCTTAGAATACACACTAGATCCTTGTAGTTGATCAAAAAAATCATCAATCCTAGGTAAAGGATATCGATTTTTAATTGTCAACTTATTCGGTTCCCTATAATCAATGCACATACGGAAAGATCCATCCTTCTTCTTAACGAACAAGACTGGAGCTCCCCAAGGCGACGAGCTTGATCGAATAAAACCTTTATCAGACAACTCCTTAAGTTTCTCAGATAACTCCTTTAATTCAGAAGGGGCTAATCGGTAAGGCGCACATGCCACCGGTGCAGCACCAGGAATTAAATTGACCTGAAACTCTACTTGCCTTATCGGTGGAAGTCCGGGTAAATCTTTAGGAAATACCTCAGGAAATTCACAAATAATAGGTACATATTCCAATCGTTTCTCCCTAGACTCATTCCCGGTCACTTGAGCTAAGAATAACTCACAACCGTTCCTGATGTACTTTTGGACTTTAATACATGAAACGATTTTCAAACGGGATTCACCTCGATTACCATCAATTACTAACGTCCTATTCCTAAGAGGAATCTTAACTTTCTTCTCTCCACATAAAATAGTAGCATTATTGTAACACTCTCATTTTTCGTATCGGTACAGCGGAAGGGTCTTTCAGAGTGTTACGGGATAGCACAATAACTCCAATCATAGACAACACATAAAAATGATTGTACAAGGTTTAACAAACATTCATTCGATAAAAAGGTTTAAAAGTGTACAACAGGTCCCAAATTATACAGGTCATTAAGTTTACAAAACACAGATCGAATGAACATTTTTAATATTAAGTGTGGGCCATCAGAGTCGATCTCCATCCGGATTACCTTCAAGCACCTGAGATAGAAAACATGCAAAAATCATATCAGCGAATGCCGAGTGAATTCATAGAGTTTAATGAAAACCGTTATATAAAAACAATCATTTACAATCATTTAAAATCAGAACACAAGTATAATATCGGAAGTAAGTCCACATATTGCTAGTCAGGCAATATATAAATCAAGCATACATCTGAAACCGTCCATGAGACCGTAGTCTCTATATTACCATGATAGGTAATATATTCATCGTAATAGCGTCGTCATCATTTATTATTTATGTCTTATATTGTATTAGGATACATGGTATCTGAATTAGGATTATTATTAGCCGCATGACATTGTTACCTTACTGTGAAAACAGCGGGCCGCGAACCCGACAAACAATTTGCCCATCTAAGTTAGCGTGTCGTCACAAAAATCACGCTATGGAATCTTCTCATACATAAATTCGCTTACCAATCAATGTGGTACGACGAGGATCAACCGTCAAGGCGCGAACTGGGGTGATAGTCCCCAAATAGTACTATCAAACGAATAAGCGTCTACCAAATCCCGGTAGTTCACAATTCATGCTAATGGGACTTTAAGTGACATAACCTAACTACTAATAATCCTTTTAGTCTCGAATATAGGGTCATAGCATCATTCGGGTCCATATCATTTAGCATACAATCGGGACTACTTATGTTCTATTTTTATAAAAATCTAGCATGTTATCTCCCTCGCGGGTTTACAAATCATTTTATAAAACATTTAAAAGAGTGCGAGGCTATGAACTCACGTTGTTAATGAAAGGCGGATTATCGGCTACGGGCGTGCTTCGGTCACGGAAACCTATATAAATAATAATCGGTCTTAGACTCGGTCCAATGACTTTTATAAAAATAACAATATACATATATATGATTATTGTACATATGATGATGATCAAGTGGGTTTATAAATCCTCATTTACTCATTTTAGCGTTTACGTTTTAGTATCGTCTTACTAGTTCACTAGTTTTACCGATTTTACCTATTTTAAGTTCATTAAGTCTTTTATAAGTTCTTTTACTTGTTTTTACCCATTATATACTTATATGATCAGTATATATACTTTTCATGTTGGGCCCTATTGGGTTAAGCCCAAATAATTCTTTTTACAAGTATTTATCTTATTAAGTCCAATTATTAGTCTAATAGGTTTAGTTAGCTCGTAATTGTCCGTAATTCTTATAGTTCGGGTTTTATCGGTTTTTACTTGTCTTAGTTACTTATACATCAGTATATATCTTTTATAAACTTTACATTAGACGGGTTTGGTCGTCTAAGTTTTATTTGATGAAAAACGTTAATTTCACGGCGATAGCCGAAAAAGTCGTAAAAATCAAGTTTATAGTTTTTATTACTTATAAATATTACTTTTACCACCATTTATATATTTTACCCATTTAATTAACCTTTTATACATTTATATAAATAAGTTTTATAAGTTAGTGGGTTTATACTTTACATTTTATAAATTATAAAGTGAGTGCTTATATAATAATAATAAACATTATTTCCAAAATCTGATTTTTAACTTCACTTTCACCATTTTTATCATATCTAGAGTTCTACAATGACTTAGAAGCTCATTTTTGGATGACAACTTCTTCATAATATGTGCTAAATATAACTTAGTTATAGCTACTGCCCATTTTGAGTCTAAGTTGCCTTAACAGTCCCTACAAAACTGCTTATTCAGATTGTACCACCTAACTTGTTTTGATCATATCTCACTCATTATTTTGATTCCATTGCATGGCCAACTCTCACATGTGTATAACATCATCTACTTTACTGTAAATAGATCAAACCATGCATTTTTATCAGTTCTTCATTTAGTTATCTACTGTTTTTATACAGCCAACTAATTAGACATGATTTTAGCTTCATTTCTTATGGTTATCATCATTTTTAAGCATGTTTATCAACACTTGATCCCCACACAACATTTTTATCATCATATATACATCATATACATATACAAAATGAAAGAAAATACATTTGTTCTTTACAAAATAATAAGAGAAAAATGTAGAGGATGATCTTCTTTACCAATCCAAGTGGATTTCTTGTTTTAGGAAGGCAAGAACTTGATGAACACAACAAGTATCTCCAAGACCATCAAATATCAAGATCATATGTTGGAAAATCAGCACTAGGACACAAGCAAATCACCTCCAAAGTTGGTTATATGGCCACCAAATGATCAAGGTTTCAAGGAAACACCTTAATAGGACTAGTAAACATGTGGTTTGTAGTTAGAAAAGATCAATGAGGGTGTTTGTGGCTTGATGTGGGACGGCACAAAGATGAAGTAGAGAGAGTTTTGAGAGTGAATTGCATGTAAGAAATGGTTAAGTGAAAACCATTTGTTGGTTTTGTGTAGTGGTGGAAGGTTTAGCTTAAAGTGTAAGCTAAAGCTTACACTTGTGTAACTTAGCCAAATTGATGCCACCTATGTGTGGTGGTGTCCTCCTTGCCGTCCCATATAAGCTAGTGGGATGGGGCAAAGTGTTTTGTCCCATCTCACTAGTTTACGGGTATTTCTCAATTCTAGTTTTCTCGATTTGCGTGCCCTCGGGTCGTTTTACGAAAAACGTTTTAATAAATTATGAATCACCGTCACAAAACGAATCCAATAAAAATTGTCTCATCAAAAACGGAGTTCAAAAACGTAAATACGTAATCCTAAGGTTTCCGGTTTGGTCGTAAAAGACGCCAAATTATGCACGTAAGCCCAAATTTAAATCCGTAAATTGTGAGTTCGTCAACCAACACAAAAATAAGTTTCAAAATATTATACGAGAAAATATTTAACTACCTGAAAATGTTAGATTTTTCACAGCTTTTCCTCCTAAAAGGGATCAACGTCCTCGTGATCCATTTCATTTGGATGTCCGTTTCTTATTGAAATCGAAGAGGTGCGGATATTTATTCCACATTTCATCCTCTCGTTCCCAAGTATACCCCGGTCCATGCTTTGAATTCCATCGGATCTTGACAATAGGTATCCGACTTTGTTTTAGTTGCTTTACCTCACGGTCCATAACTTCTACGGGCTCTTCGATAAAATGCAACTTCCCATCTATTCGAACCTTACCTAACGGAATTTTCTCATCACTCACTGCTAGACATTTCTTCAGATTAGATACATGGAATGTGTTGTGAACACCATGAAGTTCTGGGGGTAACTCTAGTTTGTAAGCCACCGGACCTACTCTAGATAAAATCTTAAAGGGTCCAATATAACGGGGATTCAATTTTCCTCGTTTTCCAAATCTTATAACGCCTTTCCATGGCGATACCTTCAACATTACTCGGTCACCCACTTCAAACTCCATTGGCTTCCGCCGCACATCCGCGTAACTTTTCTGTCTACTACGGGCAGTCAACAACCTCTTCTTAATCTGAACTATCATCTCCGTAGTCTCCCGGATCAATTCCGGTCCCGTGAGTTGGGTATCCCCAACTTCACTCCAACATAAAGGAGATCTACACTTCCTACCATACAAAGCTTCAAATGGTGCAACCTTAATACTAGAATGGTAACTATTGTTATACGAAAACTCTGCTAACGACAAATGTTTATCCCAATTCTTACCAAAATCTAACACACAAGCTCTCAACATATCTTCCAGTGTTTGTATCGTCCTTTCACTCTGCCCATCAGTCTGGGGGTGATAAGCAGTGCTCATGTCGAGATTCGTTCCCAAAGATCTTTGGAGAGATTTCCAAAAATTCGATGCGAATCTAGGATCTCGATCTGAAATGATCGATACAGGCACTCCATGCTTGCATACAACATTATCAAGGTATATTCGAGTCAGCTTCTCCAGTGAAAACTGCTCCTTAACCGGAATGAAGTGTGCTGATTTGGTCAGTCTATCGACAATAACCCAAATCGAATTGTTTCCAGATGATGTTCTAGGAAGCTTGGTGATAAAGTCCATTGTAATTCGCTCCCACTTCCATTCAGGAATCTTTGGCTGTTGAAGTAGTCCTGATGGCTTTTGATGTTCAGCTTTAACTCTAGCACAAGTCAAGCATTGAAGAACATACATAGCTATGTCAGCTTTCATATTCGGCCACCAGTACAACTTCTTCAAATCATGGAACATCTTATCAGATCCCGGATGAATGGAATACTTAGATTTATGGGATTCTAACATAATCAAGTCTCTTAAGCCTCCAAAATTAGGTATCCACATACGACCTCTTAAACATTTCACTCCATCAGCTCTAACCTCTAAAGGATCTCCTTCTCCTCGGAACCCTTCATTAACAAAATTCTCCTTCTTACAAGCTTCTATTTGCGCATTTCTAATTTGCTCAGGCAAATTATTGTGCACGGTCAAGACTAGAGAACAAACCCTGATAGGCTCTCTATCTTTCCTACTCAACGCATCAGCAACAACGTTGGCTTTTCCTGGGTGATATTTTATATCACAATCATAATCACTTAACAACTCTATCCATCTTCGTTGCCTCATGTTCAACTCTTTCTGGTCGAGAATATACTGTAGGCTTTTGTGATCGATGAATACCGTACACTTGGTGCCATACAGATAATGTCTCCACAACCTAAGAGCAAAGACCACAGCTCCTAGCTCAAGATCATGAGTAGTATAATTCTCCTCATTCTTCCTTAATTGCCTAGAAGCATAAGCTATCACTTTCTCTCTCTGCATCAAAACAGCTCCATAACCTCTAAGAGATGCATCACAATACACTACAAAATCTTCACTCCCTTCGGGTAATGATAAGATTGGCGCACTACATAATTTTTGCTTCAATGTCTGAAATGCTCCATCTTCATCACTTCCCCAAACGAAAGGTTTATTCTTCTGAGTAAGCTTAGTCAAGGGTTTAGCTATTAAAGAAAATTCTTTAATAAATCGCCTATAATAGCCAGCTAATCCTAAGAACTGTCGCACTTCCGTTGGCGTTGTCGGTGCAGACCAATTCTTAATAGCTTCAACCTTTGCAGGATCAACATGAATTCCATATTTGTTAATCACATGACCAAGAAATTGCACAGAATCTAACCAGAAATCACACTTCGAAAACTTAGCATACAACTTTTCATCCTTCAGCAACTTCAAAACAATCCTCAAATGTTCTCTATGCTCATCTTCATTCTTAGAATAGATTATAATATCGTCAATAAACACAATCACAAATTTATCCAAGTAGGGCTTGCACACTCGATTCATTAAATCCATGAACACCGCAGGTGCGTTAGTTACCCCAAATGGCATTACTTGAAATTCATAGTGTCCATAACGAGTTCTAAATGCAGTTATAGGAATATCTTCTTCACGGACGCGAAGTTGGTGATATCCTGACCGCAAATCTATCTTAGAATACACACTAGATCCTTGTAGTTGATCAAACAAATCATCAATCCTAGGTAAAGGATATCGATTCTTAATTGTCAACTTATTCAGTTCCCTATAATCAATGCACATACGAAAAGATCCATCCTTCTTCTTAACGAACAAGACTGGAGCTCCCCAAGGCGACGAGCTCGGTCGAATAAAACCTTTATCAGACAACTCCTTAAGTTGCTCAGATAACTCCTTTAATTCAGAAGGGGCTAATCGGTAAGGCGCACGTGCCACCGGTGCAGCACCAGGAATTAAATCGATTCGAAACTCTACTTGCCTTATCGGTGGAAGTCCTGGTAAATCTTTAGGAAATACCTCAGGAAATTCACAAATAATAGGTACATCTTCCAATCGTTTCTCCCTAGACTCATTCCCGGTCACTTGAGCTAAGAATAACTCACAACCGTTCCTGATGTACTTTTGGACTTTAATACATGAAACGATTTTCAAACGGGATTCACCTCGACTACCATTAATTACTAACGTTTTATTCCTAAGAGGAATCTTAACCTTCTTCTCTCCACATAAAATAGTAGCATTATTCAACGACAACCAATCCATACCAATAATAATATCGAAACTACCTAATTCTATCAACATCAAATCAATCGGAAAGGAATGGTTCAAGAGATTTAGAGAGCATCCTTCTAATAGCTTATTAGTTTTCACTAATTTACCATCAGCCAATTCCACCTCGTAACTGGTACTTATCTCAACAGGTTCAATATCAATAAGGGCACTAAATTTAGTGGATACAAAACTCCTATCGGCACCCGAATCGAATAAAGCAACAGCATAATGATTGTTGAGTAAAAACGTACCGGTAACGACATTCGGATCCTCTTTCTTCACCTCAATTGTTCCAAGTTGGTAGAGACCACCCTGGGGGTTTCTTCCAGGTACAATCGCTTTCAACTTGGGGCATTCCGATTTCCTATGACCATCTTCATTACAGTTGAAGCAAATCGTTCCCTTCTTACACCTTTCAACCTTGTGTCCAAGCTTTCCGCAATTTCGGCACTTCCAGCAGTCGCCAGGATGCCTCTTGTTGCCACACTTAGGACATCTATCATCGTTGCGCGGTGCATTGTTGGTAATAGCATTTGCATTCCCCTTTCTCTGGTTCTGACGGCGATTGAAATTCTTCCTATAATCACCTCTATCTACACGATCACCGTCTCCCTTTCTTTTCTCACCTACACGGGATTCATCTTCCTTATCCTGAATTATCTGTCTAATGAGTTGGTAAGCCATTCGAACAGCATCATCAATGGTCAGTGGTTTAGATGATGTCACGTCCCCCCGGATATTCCTGGTCAACCCTTTCACATATTGCTCAATTCGGATCTCTTCGGGTTCAACCAATCAAGGACATAGCAAGGCCAACTCATGGAATCGGTTCGTGTAACTATCAATGTCCACACCTTTCATTCTCAAATGAATCAACTCTTGTTCTAACCTAATGATCACACTACGAGGACAAAACTCCAAAGTCATCCACTTCTTGATTTCAGCCCAAGGAGTAGCATTAGCAGCATCTAGACCCATGAAAGCAATTCTCCCGTTCCACCAAGTCAACGCACGACCTTTAAGAGTAGCCATAGCAAAAGTCACCTTATCTTCCTCCTTACACTTACTAATCCTAAACACCGATTCAATCTTCTCGATCCACTGGCTTAGTCCTACAGCACCTTCAGTTCCATTAAAAGGTAGAGGTTCACACTTCATGAACGTCACATAAGTACAGCCACCAACTTCAGGTGCATTAGTTCCAAGTCCTCCTACGTTTCCTCCAGCATTAGCATTCACATTATTAGCATTTACATTCACATTAGTACCGCCAATTCCACTACCGCCAGCTCCACTACCGCCAGCTCCACTACCGCCAGCTCCACTACCGCCAGCTTCATTTCTAGCATTTGCCATAAATTCAGTCGTAGATGCGGTAACTTGCTCTGTAATAATCCTACGTACATCATCCTCAGTCACAGTCTTCTTAGGCGGCATAATTCTATAATTCCACAATTTCAAAGCATTAAGCATTCATCCAACAAAGGATTCATATAATATGGATCGAATTCATAATCAAGATACAAATAAGGCACAATATGGAATTCAAGACAAGATACATATTTCATTCGATCTGAAACAAAAGTATTGTCTTAGTACATCCATATCAAAGTTCTAACACTATATACACTCAAAATTCGTGCCAAGTCTATTACTAACAAGTCGGTTCAGTCAAAGCTATAAACACAAAAGATATAAAGGTCACTACTAAACACAGACTGGTCTACTGAGAACCGCCAGATGGTCCATCATCCATCGTCTTCTGGATCTTCGCCGGACGATCACTAGACTCATCTTCAGCTGGGCGCTTACGGATTACTCCTCTTTCAACCATGTCGGCATAAAATCTACTGTTCCAACCCACGGATACATTCAACTCCTTTTCAGCTTTCTCACGCATCGCATGAGCCACACTCAACTGAATCTCCATAGAATTTACCTTTCTCTTCATGGCAGCATACTCACCACTTTCCAACACTGATAACCTCCTAAATGCCTCATTCAATCCACGCTCTACATCACTCAAATCCAAACTAAGCAATTCTCGCTCTTTCTCTCCAATCTTTGTCTTCGACTCCAAATAAGCAACCTGAGTCTGAACAACACCTAATCCAACCTCTGTCACACAACTCTTAACACGGGAAGCATCTAGATCACGTCTCAAGGCCCATGGTGCAAGACCATCAATATGAGTAGCCTCTCAAGCACTAGACGACTCTCCTATCTCACATCTACGAGCAGCAATACCGTCGGTACCATCAGGTGCATCGTCATCCTCATCCTCCTCTGATTCAGAATCAGATTCAGACGATTCAGACATTTCATCCCTAGGTAACTCATCCTCAGAATCAGATAAACAAACAGGTGGGGGCAAAGGCTCGCCCTCTGGAACATCATACGGATAAATAAGCTCAGCTTCCTCATCGTCATCAACCTCAACATCTATACCTACATCCTCGTCGTCAATCTCGTCATCTAACTCATCTAATCCAATCTCATCCTCATTCTCAATATCAGCATTCTCAATATCCACATTCTCATTACCTACATTTTCAATATCTACATTCTCATTACCCACATTCTCAATCTCATTCTCTACTAAGTCAACCTGAGGGGCAATTTGATCTCCTAGTCCTAACTCGGGCTCGGGATCCTCAAATGGTTCCTCCTCATCATCAATATCAAAATCTACTAAGTCTAAATAAGGATCATCTTCTATATTAGGTTCGGGAATAGCATGGTTTTCTACAGGAATATTAGGGTCAGCCATGATAATCTGCATTTATATATATTTATCTCGTATTAGGATAACATACTAGTTAAACAATTACATAATGAAATCACGATATATACATATATATAAATTAAATTATATATATCAAAATATATATCTTCTCAATAGGGCTTGTTGGTAACGTCGGAGATCTCTGGCACCATTATAGTCAAAAGATTTTTCAAATATTTTCTCAAATGTTCATTGTCAAAAGATTTTGAAAAGTTTTGTTCAAAACCTTGGTTTTTAAAATCTTTTGTTCTCTACAACGAGAGCTCTGGTACCAAACTGTAACACTCTCATTTTTCGTATCGGTACAGCGGAAGGGTGTTTCAGAGTGTTACGGGATAGCACAATAACTCCAATCATAGACAACACATAAAAATGGTTGTACAAGGTTTAACAAACATTCATTCGATAAAAAGGTTTAAAAGTGTACAACAGGTCCCAAATTATACAGGTCATTAAGTTTACAAAACACAGATCAAATGAACATTTTTAATATTAAGTGTGGGCCATCAGAGTCGATCTCCATCCGGATTACCTTCAAGCACCTGAGATAGAAAACATGCAAAAATCATATCAGCGAATGCCGAGTGAATTCATAGAGTTTAATGAAAACCGTTATATAAAAACAATCATTTACAATCATTTAAAATCAGAACACAAGTATAATATCGGAAGTAAGTCCACATATTGCTAGTCAGGCAATATATAAATCAAGCATACATCTGAAACCGTCCATGAGACCGTAGTCTCTATATTACCATGATAGGTAATATATTCATCGTAATAGCGTCGTCATCATTTATTATTTATGTCTTATATTGTATTAGGATACATGGTATCTGAATTAGGATTATTATTAGCCGCATGACATTGTTACCTTACTGTGAAAACAGCGGGCCGCGAACCCGACAAACAATTTGCCCATCTAAGTTAGCGTGTCGTCACAAAAATCACGCTATGGAATCTTCTCATACATAAATTCGCTTACCAATCAATGTGGTACGACGAGGATCAACCGTCAAGGCGCGAACTGGGGTGATAGTCCCCAAATAGTACTATCAAATGCATAAGCGTCTACCAAATCCCGGTAGTTCACAATTCATGCTAATGGGACTTTAAGTGACATAACCTAACTACTAATAATCCTTTTAGTCTCGAATATAGGGTCATAGCATCATTCGGGTCCATATCATTTAGCATACAATCGGGACTACTTGTGTTCTATTTTTATAAAAATCTAGCGTGTTATCTCCCTCGCGGGTTTACAAATCATTTTATAAAACATTTAAAAGAGTGCGAGGCTATGAACTCACGTTGTTAATGAAAGGCGGATTATCGGCTACGGGCGTGCTTCGGTCACGGAAACCTATATAAATAATAATCGGTCTTAGACTCGGTCCAATGACTTTTATCAAAATAACAATATACATATATATGATTATTGTACATATGATGATGATCAAGTGGGTTTATAAATCCTCATTTACTCATTTTAGCGTTTACGTTTTAGTATCGTCTTACTAGTTCACTAGTTTTACCGATTTTACCTATTTTAAGTTCATTAAGTCTTTTATAAGTTCTTTTACTTGTTTTTACCCATTATATACTTATATGATCATTATATATACTTTTCATGTTGGGCCCTATTGGGTTAAGCCCAAATAATTCTTTTTACAAGTATTTATCTTATTAAGTCCAATTATTAGTCTAATAGGTTTAGTTAGCTCGTAATTGTCCGTAATTCTTATAGTTCGGGTTTTATCGGTTTTTACTTGTCTTAGTTACTTATACATCAGTATATATCTTTTATAAACGTTACATTAGACGGGTTTGGTCGTCTAAGTTTTATTTGATGAAAAACGTTAATTTCACGGCGATAGCCGAAAAAGTCGTAAAAATCAAGTTTATAGTTTTTATTACTTATAAATATTACTTTTACCACCATTTATATATTTTACCCATTTAATTAACCTTTTATACATTTATATAAATAAGTTTTATAAGTTAGTGGGTTTATACGTTAGATTTTATAAATTATAAAGTGAGTGCTTATATAATAATAATAAACATTATTTCCAAAATCTGATTTTTAACTTCACATTCACCGTTTTTATCATATCTAGAGTTATACAATGACTTAGAAGCTCATTTTTGGATGACAACTTCTTCATAATATGTGCTAAATATAACTTAGTTATAGCTACTGCCCATTTTGAGTCTAAGTTGCCTTAACAGTCCCTACAAAACGGCTTATTCAGATTGTACCACCTAACTTGTTTTGATCATATCTCACTCATTATTTTGATTCCATTGCATGGCCAACTCTCACATGTGTATAACATCATCTACTTTACTGTAAATAGATCAAACCATGAATTTTTATCAGTTCTTCATTTAGTTATCTACTGTTTTTATACAGCCAACTAATTAGACATGATTTTAGCTTCATTTCTTATGGTTATCATTATTTTTAAGCATGTTTATCAACACTTGATCCCCACACAACATTTTTATCATCATATATACATCATATACATATACAAAATGAAAGAAAATACATTTGTTCTTTACAAAATAATAAGAGAAAAATGTAGAGGATGATCTTCTTTACCAATCCAAGTGGATTTCTTGTTTTAGGAAGGCAAGAACTTGATGAACACAACAAGTATCTCCAAGACCATCAAATATCAAGATCATATGTTGGAAAATCAGCCCTAGGACACAAGCAAATCACCTCCAAAGTTGGTTATATGGCCACCAAATGATCAAGGTTTCAAGGAAACACCTTAATAGGACTAGTAAACATGTGGTTTGTAGTTAGAAAAGATCAATGAGGGTGTTTGTGGCTTGATGTGGGACGGCACAAAGATGAAGTAGAGAGAGTTTTGAGAGTGAATTGCATGTAAGAAATGGTTAAGTGAAAACCATTTGTTGGTTTTATGTAGTGGTGGAAGGTTTAGCTTAAAGTGTAAGCTAAAGCTTACACTTGTGTAACTTAGCCAAATTGATGCCACCTATGTGTGGTGGTGTCCTCCTTGCCGTCCCATATAAGCTAGTGGGATGGGGCAAAGTGTTTTGTCCCATCTCACTAGTTTACGGGTATTTCTCAATTCTAGTTTTCTCGATTTGCGTGCCCTCGGGTCGTTTTACGAAAAACGTTTTAATAAATTATGAATCACCGTCACAAAACGAATCCAATAAAAATTGTCTCATCAAAAACGGAGTTCAAAAACGTAAATACGTAATCCTAAGGTTTCCGGTTTAGTCGTAAAAGACGCCAAATTATGCACGTAAGCCCAAATTTAAATCCCTAAATTGTGAGTTCGTCAACCAACACAAAAATAAGTTTCAAAATATTATACGAGAAAATATTTAACTACCTGAAAATGTTAGATTTGTCACAATTATTCAACGACAACCAATCCATACCAATAATAATATCAAAACTACCTAATTCTATCAACATCAAATCAATCGGAAAGGAATAGTTCAAGAGATTTAGAGAGCATCCTTCTAATAGCTTATTAGTTTTCACTAATTTACCATCAGCCAATTCCACCTCGTAACTGGTATTTATCTCAACAGGTTCAATGTCAATAAGGGCACTAAATTTAGTGGATACAAAGCTCCTATCAGCACCCGAATCAAATAAAGCAACAGCATAATGATTGTTTAGTAAAAACGTACCGGTAACGACATTCGGATCCTCTTTCTTCACCTCAATTGTTCCAAGTTGATAGACACCACCCTGGGGGTTTCTTCCAGGTACAATCGCTTTCAACTTGGGGCATTCCGATTTCCTATCACCTTCTTCATTACAGTTGAAGCAAATGGTTCCCTTCTTACACCTTTCAACCTTGTGTCCAAGCTTTCTGCAATTTCGGCACTTCCAGCAGTCGCCAGCATGCCTCTTGTTGCCACACTTAGGACATCTATCATCGTTGCGCGGTGTGTTGTTGATAAGAGCATTTGCATTCCCCTTTCTCTGGTTCTGACGGCGATTGAAATTCTTCCTATTATCACCTCTATATACACGATCACTGTCTCCCTTTCTTTTCTCACCAACACGGGCTTCATCTTCCCTATCCTGAATTATTTGTCCAATGAGTTGGTAAGCCATTCGAACAACATCATCAATGGTCAGTGGTTTAGATGATGTCACGTCCCCCCGGATATTCCTGGTCAACCCTTTAATATATTGCTCAATTCGGATCTCTTCGGGTTCCACCAATCGAGGACATAGCAAGGCCAACTCATGGAATCGGTTTGTGTAACTATCAATGTCCACACCTTTCATTCACAGATGAATCAACTCTTGTTCTAACCTAATAATCACACTACGGGGACAAAACTCCAAAGTCGTCCACTTCTTAATTTCAGCCCAAGGAGTAGCATTAGCAGCATCAATACCCATGAAAGCAATTCTCCCGTTCCACCAAGTCAACGCACGACCTTTAAGAGTAGCCATAGCAAAAGTCACCTTATCTTCCTCCTTATACTTACTAATACGAAACACCGACTCAATCTTCTCAATCCACTGGCTTAATCCTACAGCACCTTCAGTTCCATTAAAAGGTAGAGGTTCACACTTCATGAACATCACATAAGTACAGCCACCAACTTCAGGTGCATTAGTTCCAAGTCCTCCTACATTTCCTCCAGCATTAGCATTCACATTATTAGCATTCACATTCACATTAGTACCGCCAATTCCACTACCGCCAGCTCCACTACCGCCAGCTCCACTACCGCCAGCTCCACTACCGCCAGTTCCACTACCTCCAGCTCTACTACCGCCAGCTTCGTTTCTAGCATCTGCCATAAATTCACTCATAGATGCGGTAACTTGCTCCGTAATAATCCTACGTACATCATCCTCAGTCACAGCCTTCTTGGGCGGCATAGTTCTATAATTTCACAATTTCAAAGTATTAAGCATTCACCCAAAAAAGGATTCATATAATATGGATTGAATTCATAATCAAGATACAAATAAGGCACAATATGGAATTCAAGACAAGATACATATTTCATTCGATTTGAAACAAAAGCATTGTCTTAGTTACATCCCATATCAAAGTTTTAGCACTATACATACTCAAAATTCGTGCCAGGTCTACTACTAACAAGTCGGTTCAGTCAAAGCTACAAAAGTACAAAAGATACAAAGGTCACTACTAAATACAGACTGGTCTACTGAGAACCGCCAGATGGTCCATCATCCATCGTCTTCTGTATCTTCGTCGGACGATCACTAGACACATCTTCAGCTGGGCGCTTACGGATCACTCCTCTTTCAACCATGTCAGCATAAAATCTACTATTCCAACCCACGGATATATTCAACTCCTTCTCAGCTTTCTCACGCATCACACGAGCTATACTCAACTGAATCTCCATAGAATTCACCTTTTTCTTCATAGCAGCAAACTCACCACTTTCTAACACCGATAACCTCCTAAAAGCCTCATTCAAACCACGCTCTACATCATTCAAATCAAAACTAAGCAATTCCCGCTCTTTCTCACCAACCTTAGTCTTCGACTCTAAATAAGCAACATGAGTTTGAACAACACCTAATCCAATCTTTGTCATACTACTCTTAACACGGGAAGCATCTAGATCACGTCTCAAGGCCCATGGTGCAAGACCATCAATATGAGTAGCCTCTCGAGCACTAGACGACTCTCCTATCACACGTCTACGAGTAGCAATACCATCAGTATCGTCAGGTGCATTATCATCCTCATCCTCCTCTGATTCAGAATCAGATTCAGACGATTCAGACATTTCATCCCTAGGTAGCTCATCCTCAGAATCAGACAAATAAACTGGTGGGGGTAAAGGCTCGCCCTCTGGAACATCATAAGGGTAAATAAGCTCGGCTTCCTCATCATCATCAACCTCATCGTCTATGCCTATATCCTCCTCGACATCCTCGTCGTCAATCTCATCCTCTAAATTATCTAACCCAATCTCATCAACATCATTCTCAATATCAACATTATCAATCTCATTCTCTATCATATCGACCTGAGGGGCAATCTGATCTCCTAGTCCTATCTCGGGCTCGGGATCCTCAAATGGTTCCTCCTCATCATCCATATCATAATCTACTAAGTCTAAATAAGGATCATCATCTACATTAGGTTCGGGAATAGCATGGTTCTATACAGGAATATTAGGGTCAGCCATGACAATATGCATTTATATATATATCTCGTATTAGGATAACATACTTATTAAACAATTACATACTGAAATCACGATATATACATATATATAAATTAAGTTATATATATCAAAATATATATCTTCTCAATAGGGCTTGTTGGTAACGTCGGAGATCTTTGGCACCGTTATAGTCAAAAGATTTTTCAAATATTTTCTCAAATGTTCATAGTTAAAAGATTTTGAAAAGTTTTGTTCAAAACCTTGGTTTTTAAAATCTTTTGTTCTCTATAACGAGAGCTCTGGTACCAAACTGTAACACTCTCAATTTTCGTATCGGTACAACGGAAGGGTCTTTTAGAGTGTTACGGGATAGCACAATAACTCCAATCATAGACAACACATAAAAATGGTTGTACAAGGTTCAACATATATTCATTCGATAAAAAAAGCTTTAAAGTGTACAACAGGTCCCAAATTATACAGGTCATTAAGTTTACAAAACATAGATCGAATGAACATTTTTAATATTATGTGGGCCATCAGAGTCGATCTCCATCCGGATTACCTTCAAGCACCTGAGATAAAAACATGCAAAAATCATATCAGCGAATGCCGAGTGAATTCATAGAGTTTAATAAAAACCGTTATATAAAACAATCGTTAAAATCAGAACACAAGTATAATATCGGAAGTAAGTCCTCGTATTGCTAGTCAGGCAATATATAAATCAAGCATACATCTTAAACCGTCCATGAGACCGTAGCCTCAATATTACCATTATAGGTAATATTATCATCGTTATTTGCATCGTTATTGTATTGTATATATATATAGGATTATTATTAGCCGCATGACATTGTTACCTTACTGTGAAAACAACGGGCCGCGAACCCGACAAACAATTTGCCCATCTAAGTTAGCGTGTCGTCACAAAAATCACGCTATGTAATCTTCTCATACATAAATTCGCTTACCAATCAATGTGGTACGACGGGGATCAACCGTCAAGGCGCGAACTGGGGTGATCGTCCCCAAATAGTACTATCATATGCATAAGCGTCTACCAAATCCGGATAGTTCACAATTCATGCTAATGGGACTTTAAGTGACATAACCTAACTACTAATAATCCTATTTATCTCTTTTATAGGGTCATAGCATCATTCGGTTCCATATCATTAAGCATACCATCGGGACTACGTGTGTTCTATTTTTATCAAAATCTAGCATGTTATCTCCCTCGCGGGTTTACAAATCATTTTATAAAACATTTAAAAGAGTGCGAGGCTATGAACTCACGTTGATAATGAAAGGCGGATTATCGGCTACGGGCGTGCTTCGGTCACGGAAACCTATATGAATAATAATCGGTCTTAGACTCTTGTCCAATTACTTTTATCAAAATAACAATATACATATGATGATTTTGTACATATGATGATGATCAAGTGGGTTTATATATCCTTGTTTACTCATTTTAGCGTTCATGTATTGGTAACTTTTTACTAGTTTACTAGTTTTACCTATTTACCTATTTTAAGTCCAATAAGCTTATTATGAGTTCTTTAACTTGTATTATTTCATTTTATACTTATATTATCAGTATTCACACTTTACATGTTGGGCCCAAATGGGTTAATCCCAATAAGTACTTTTTATAAGTGTTTAACTTATTTAGTCCAATTATTAGTCCAATATGCTTACTTAGCTCGTTAATGTCCGTATGTCCTATATTTCGGGTTTTATCGGTTTTTACTTGTATTAGATACTTATATATCAGTATATGACTTTTAAAAACTTTACATTAGACGGGTTTGATCGTCTAAGTTTTAATTGGCGAAAAACGTTAATTTTACGGTAATAGCCGAAAAAGTCGTAAAAATCATGTTTATAGTTTTTATAACTTATAAATCTTATTCAACTACCATTTTTATAATTTTTCCATTTATGAAACCTTATAGATATTTATATAAATGAAATTCATAAGTTAGTGGGTTTTAATTTTACATTTTATACTATATAATTTGAGTGCTTATATAATAGTATTAAACATTAATTCTTCAAAATCTGATTTTTATTTTCATCTTCACCATTTTTATCATATCTAGAGTTCTACAATGACTTAGAAGCTCATTTTTGGATGGCATGAACTTCATATTATGTGCTACCATTAACTTAGTTATAGCTACTGCTCATTTTAAGTTCAACTATCCTTAACAGTACCTACAAAACAGCTTATTCAGATTAACACACTCATCTTGTTTTGATCATATCTCACTCATTTTAATGATTCCATTGCATGGCCAACTCTCACATGTGTATGACATCTTGTACTTACTGTAAATTTATTCTACCATGCAAATTTATCAGTTCAAGTTTTGGTTACATACTGTTTTTATACAACCAACAAATTAATCATGATTTTAGCCTTGTTTCTTATGGTTATTAATCTTTTTAAGCATATTTATCAACACTTGATCCCCACACAACATTTTTATCATCATATATTCATCATATACATATACAACAAGAAATAAAATACATTTGTTCTTTACAAAAATAACAAGAGAAAATAGAAAGAATGATCTTCTTTACCAACCAAGAGTATATCTTGTTTTTGGAAGACAAGAACTTGATGAACACCAAATGTATCCCCAAGATCATCAAACACCAAGAAAGTATGTTGATAAATCAGCCCTAGGACACAAGCAAATCACCTCCTTTGTTGTTAAAATGGCCACCAAGTAATCAAGGCTTCAAGGTAACTCCATAATATAGCTAGATAACAAGTATTTTGTGGCTAGAAAATATCAAAAGGGGTGTTTGTTCTTGAAGTGGGACGGCAATGGTGATGGAGTTGAGAGAGTTTTTAGTTGATTTGCATGAGTGAATGGTGGTAAATGAGAAGCTAGTTGTTTTTGTTAGTTTGGTGGGTAAAAACTAGCTTAAGTGTTAAGCTAAGCTTACACTTGTAAGCTACTAGTTTACATGATGCCACATCTTTGATGTGGTGTCATGTTTGGCCGTCCCATGTTATAGTGGGGTGGGATAAATTATTTTGTCCCATCCCGCTAATTTACGGGTACTCCTTGATTCTAGTTTCCTTGATTTGCGTGCCCCCGGGTCGTTTCACGAAAAACATTTTTCTAAATTATGAATCAATGGCACAAAACGAATCTAATAAAAATTGTCTCATCAAAAACGGAGTTCAAAAACGTAAATACGTAATCCTAAGGTTTCCGGTTTAATCGTAAAGGACGCTAAATTATGCACGTAAGCCCAACTTTAAATCCGTAAATTGTGAGTTCATCAACCAACACAAAAATAAGTTTCAAAATATTATACGAGAAAATAATTCACTACCTGAAAATGTTAGATTGTCACATTATGCGCCCTTCTTTATGTAACCAGCAGGATAACCAATCAATTCAAAGCATCTATCAATAGTATGACCAATTTGATTGCAATGAGTGCACAAAAGATTAGGGTTAGGACCCCTAAAGTTTTTAGACCCACTGCCCTTGTTAGGGGTTCTATTAGAAGCATTGGAAGTGCTTTTCCTATTTTGATTAAAGGTCTTAGCAGCAAAGGAAGTAGCATTCAATTTAGCCTCTGTATGATCAGAGTTATCAGGAACACCCCTATGGGATTCCTCTCTAGATACATTGGCATAAGCTTCCTTAACATCAGGGAGTGGATCCCTGGTAAGAAGTGCAGTCCTAACAGGCTGATAACAGTCATCAAGCCCCATAAGAAACTGCATAAGCCTCATGATTTGCTGATGCAAAGCTAATTCAGTGCTAGCAGAACAAGAACATTTAACAGCACAGACACATTTAGGAATCTTAGAAACATCATCAAACTCTCTCCATAGAGAGTTCAACCTATGATAATAATCAGATATAGAGCTACCCCTTGCTTAACAGACCCAATCTTTTGAAGCAAATTATAAACAATGGAACCATCAACCTTGTCATAAGTTTCATTAAGCTCTTTCCAACTATTAGCAGCATTTTCAGAATAAACAAGACCCATATAAACATCACTGGAAACCACCTTCATAATCAAAGTAAGAACCAAAGCATTGCATCTATCCTATTGAGCACACAACACATCATCTGAATAAGACTCTCTTAAGCAATACCCATCAACAAAAGCAAATTTGTTCCTAGCTTGTAAAGCAAGTCTCATAGCATTGTTCCACATCCTATAGTTCTCAGTCCCCAACAGCTTGAAGGGGACAAGGACAGAGCTACAATTATCACTATTATGAATGTGAAGTGGGTTTCCAGCATCCAAATTGCTGATGAGAGCAACAGGATTGGTGGTGGTCTCAGGAGAACCCCCACCACCACCATTTCCTCCATCATCATTGGGTGGTGGGGGAGGAGCACCACTAGCACTCATAACTCACACACAGAGAGAGCAATAAGCACACAAAACAATAAGCAGAAAGAAAAAAATAGACAAACCAAGGCAGAAAGAATAAAGCAGATAGAGCAAGACAAATATAACCACAATAAACACTTAGAAGGTGAGCACCAGAAATGTCAAGCTGTGGACTATGATTGGCCAGAGCAGGTATCCACACCAGTCAAGGCTGGAGGGTCAAGATGTTAACCGAATCCGTTTGCACCCACACACAAGACAACAGTGACTCACAATAGTAACCAAGAGAGAGAGGCAAAAAAGAAGAATGAAAGAAGACTTACAGCGGAAACAGCAACCAGAATCAACCAAAAAGACACCCAATCTCTAGATTCACTTAGTCTAGAGGATGGGTGATCCACCAATCAGGAAACCCCCAAAAAAGTAACAAACTAGGGTTAGCAAACCCTAGCAAAGATATACCTGTGCAAGTTAGCAAAAAATGGTAACGGCACCACCAAAGGTGATACCAGGATACCAAGAATAGAGAAAACCCCAAAAAATTAAATTAGGGTTTCAAGAAACCCTAATCCAATCTTCAAGATTTTTAACGGCACCACCGAATAAAGCAACGGCAACACCAATTAAAACTTCCTGGGCACCACAGAGACAAAACCCCAAAAAAATAAAATTAGGGTTTGTAAAAACCCTAATAATATTTTTCAAGATAACGAACGGCACCACCAAAACAAGCTTCCAGATACGTCAAGAGAGCAAGAATCACCACCCAAAGTATAAAACCCTAAAAAATTAATTAGGATTTCGAAAAATCAAAAAATTGATTATAATAAAAAAGAACCGAGAGAGCTTCGATATTCTGAAAGATCTACAACCATATCTCTGATACCATTTATAATAAACACAATATCACAAGATAAGAGAGATCTTTACACCCAACCAACCACCCCTTGGTGTATTTTATTATGAATCAAAAGTACTTAAACAAAAACAAATAAAGATTATTCCCCAAACGGATGCTAATCGAACGATTACAAAAGAAATGATGAGAACGTCCCAACTAGGTTGATCCGTTCTCCCTCACATACAAATGATCACTCAAACACTCAGCTATACAAGATGATAATCAAACTCCCATGTCCAAGTCCTCCATGGATTTGCTGAGAGAGAGAGAGAGAGAGAGAGCTGCGCACACAAATGTGTGTGTGTGTGTGTGTGTGATGTATGAGAGATAATGAAACCCTATTCAAAGACTAGGGTGATATACGCCAAGTCATGAGCCTCAACAGATACATAAGCCCACCAAGGAAAGAAGCCCACATCCAAACCTGAAACATAACAATAAACACAAAGCCAAAACATATAACACAATGCAAGGTTATATTGCACCCTTTGGGAGATTGTCAAACCAACACTATGCTTACGCGACCTCTATTTCTCACCCATTGCGTCATACATGACAACACAAAGCTCCCAAGACTTGGAGTCTCTCGCCAGCTAATCGAATTTTGTTCAACATTCGTACTGTTTATAACCATTACTTCCTGCAAGAAAACAGTTATAACATTGTTAACAAAATAATAGTATCGTTTCCTTGATACGTATAATGTTGTGTTAGAAAGAATACCATATGAGCTTAAATGTGTCTTTGAACCATCCTTGTTTAGAACAATACCCACGCTTTTGTCACGGCGTATGATAATCTCGGAAAATTTAGGTCTAATAGATAAATCTGGATACCAACACTCCTCCATCAATCTACAAAACAAGAACAAAGAAGGAAAAACGATGAAAAAATTATTAATATGAATGACCCGTCGAATCTATTTGTCTGATTTCCCTTTAGGCAACTCTTTTAGCTTAACGCCTTTATCAATTTGTAGACAAGCGTGTCAAGATTGCCGCCATCATATGATCTCATATTAAACAAAACCAATATCAAATTTTTATATAAAGAATCGTTAACGGGCAAGAAAAAAAACAAACGAGTAACCATAATGGCATGAAATGGTTTTAAACCTAATGAAACTACAATCTCATCAGGTTCCTAAAGCTAGTCATGCTAGTAGAGTCATCGAAACCAACAATTGGGCCAATTATCCTGTGCATTAAAATGTTGTTTTCTCATAAATTTTCTATAATAATGATACATTAAAAATATTGATCAATATGCAAATAAGATGTCATCTCATTTTTTGCATATTATAACAAATACTTTAAATCATTTTTAATCGGTAAGAATTTATTTGCTCAGATATATAAAAAGTATCATAAGGTTGAACACTTATTCCATAAAGTAAAATACGTTAAATAATATTTTGTTAAGTTGGATAGAGGTCAAAAAATGGGAAAATTCCTAAAAGGGTCTATCACCTAAATCAA
Source organism: Glebionis coronaria (assembly GCA_025667525.1). NCBI lineage: Eukaryota > Viridiplantae > Streptophyta > Magnoliopsida > Asterales > Asteraceae > Glebionis > Glebionis coronaria. Next base: position 700,495 of record JANFOE010000122.1, on the reverse strand, counting down.
AATGCTAAGATGGGTCAAAAAACATTGTCAGTCCCAAAAGGGTCTAAATTTTTTGAGAAACAAGGGCAATCGAGTTCAGAGTGCGTCATGTGTTCTTTGTTTGCCTATTTTTTGGGGCAAGGTGGTAGAGTTGTCCTACTTTTTAGGACACTTGTCAAATTTTGACGGGGTTATCCTGATTGCCCCATTTCCCGTGAACCTAAATGAAAAAAATATGTTAAATAGATTAGAATGAGAATTGCCCACGTTTTTTGGACTCTTTTAGTAATTAGCCCAAAAATCATTTAGTTTATGTTACCTCATTGTAACTCTCTTTCCTAGCTTTTGCTAGTTTTTAATAAAAGCCAACGTTAAAAAAACATGTTTAATTAAGTTGGTAAGGCGGCTTTATCTGCACCGTTAAACGTTAAAGACGTCTTATTTTGTTTAATTTTTTTAACTTGGCAGAGGGTAATTTTTGTTAGTTTCGCCCAGGGCAACAAAATACTCAGGACCGGCCCAGATTAATGTATAAGTGTTTATATTTGTAATTTTCGCCAGCGAGTGGTTCGGGTCAACGTGAGCTGGTCTCTAATAAGAATATATCATATGCAATTTATGAAATCGAATACAGATAAAAGTACCTCGTAAAGAATAAGGCCAAAAGAGTATACATCGACATAAACATCCGTTGACACTTATATATCTAAATCTGAATATCCATGCATTGAAATAGTATACGACGATATCGTCGTATACTATTTCAATGCATGGATATTAATGAGGAAGAGTTGATAAAGAAGCAGGATGTTGTGGTGGTGGAAATTAGTCAAGATACCTAGTTGTTTTTTGTTCTGTATTTATGAAATTCAATTTTTCATTACTTAAGTTATATACACGTTGATAGAAATATTATATATCCTTTTTGTAATCAGTTTAAATAAATACAACATATCGTCTTAATCAAGATACATACAATGGTTTTTGCATTGTTAAGTTATTTAATGTTCTAATGGCTTTTTTATATATGATTTAGAAACATGTAAGATTTGGAGAAGGGGAAGAAAGATACGGAATAATTGAATAATCAAATATATAAACGATAGATGCGTCGGTCAAAAATCAATATCTATGCTAAAAAATGAAACAAACAAATTAAAACTTATCAAAACTTGCTCTAACAACCATTAAAAAAATGAAAAATAAGAACAGAAAACAAAATATACATACACCATACTAAAGAACAAATATATATGCATAGACGGGTATAAAATCCTCTTACTATGCCGTGTACTCATCTATTATGCACTATGCGTGTGAATAACATACCGTGGCTATGCAAAGATACTCGTCAAGTTATATATAACTAATGCACCCAACGTGCCTATTTAAAATTTTAACCCCTAAACCTTAAAAAAAGTTTAGGAGGCGTCTCTTATACAAGTTTTGGATTGAAAAATGTTTCACGTACCTTATTAAACAAGTAATCTTACCTGCGCTTTGCCATACGATTATCGTGTGGAGGACTATGAAGTTGCGAAAGAACCACATAATCCGTAAAAACGTAGATGAATTATAATCTACGCGAAAAATAACAGTGAGAATTACAAACTGACCTAAATAAACGCGAGTAACACTAAATTTCAAATTAGGATATCAAATAAACATAGATTACAACACTTAATTTGAGCATTTAAATTTAAATTCAAAAGGTAAAAAATAGCGCTAACCGTAATTACCACAAAGATTACTGATGGCATTTAAATAGCCAAACTTATGCAAAGACCTTCACGAAGCAATGATTTACTAAGTCTTCCTTTCATCTCTGTCATCTTGGGCCATTTCAATAATTATCCCTAAAATTATTAAGCATGAGAAATATGAAGGCAGTAGTTTTTTTCCTTTCTGTTATCATGCACCAGCACATTTTTGAGTGCCTCATCCATTGATAATGGGATCAAGAAACTGCCATGGATGTTGTTGAAATGGATTTTCCTAAGGTAATTACTTTATAATATATATATATATATATATATATATATATATATATATATATATATATATATATATATATATATATATATATATATATATATATATATATATATATATATATATATATATATATATATATATATATATATATATATATATATATATATATATATATAGGGGGGCTTTCTTTTCAGAACCATTTTAAGTGACAGAACTATCAGAACCATAATCAGCCAATAAGAATTTAGTATTATTAAAGAATTTCATTTAAATCAAAAGGGCATAATAGGAAAACCTATAATATAATTTTGTTCGTAATTAGTTTTTAATTAATTTCTTAATTTCTTTATTTTTCCCGAAATAAAAACAAGTTTTTTTTCTTAATTTTTGAAATTATTTTTTTTATTTTTTTCGAAATTTGTTTTTTAATATTTTTTCTTTTGCTTTTTAAATTCTTTTATTTTTCAAAATTCAAAAACACTAGTGTTCTGAAAAAAAAACCTTTTACATGTATAAACATACATGTTTTTCTACTTTATAAAATTTTGAATTTTTCTATAAACATACATGTTTTTCGTTAGAGTTGTCACGTGTGCACATATATTTTTTGATACTGTAAATTATATCAAACTAAAAACATACACATTTAATATCCATTAAAATAGAAATTATTAATAATACCAAAAGTACATATGTACTAATATTTAATGCCAATGATCATACGTGAAAAAATATGTATTTTCAGTCTCTCTTTCAAACATGTGTGTAGGCATTCTCAAAACATACATGCATTCTTCTAAAACCATACATGTTCGCCTCAAAAAACATACATGTTCGCCTCCAAAAACATATATGTCCACCTCCAAAAACATACATGTCCGCCTCCAAAAAACATACATGTCCGCTTCAAAAAACATACATGTCCGTCTCAAAAAACATACATGTCCGCCTCCAAAAACATACATGTCCGCCTCCAAAAACATACATGTCCGCCTCCAAAAGTACTACTCGCATATATGTAGTTCTCGTATTCATCAAAATCTTCGAAACATATATGCACGCATTCCAAGAACATATATGAACACGGTCAAAAATGTGTATGTACTCGTTTTTCATCAAAATTTTCTAAACATGCATGCACCGTCTTGGTATAACATACTTGCCCACCTTGTTACAACTAAGGATGTCTATCTGCACAGTAAATAAATACACAAATTAAATAATTAATAACTAAAATAAATAGTATCCAAACACTAATACTATTAAAAATATTCTTTTAAATTTCATAGGAATCTGCAGATGAAGAATAAACACATCTATCCAAATAAAAAATACCGTAGCAAATAAACACTACACTTAACTCACAAAATTGCATAATCACCAAATGAATATATAAATTACAAAAAAAATCCATCCGTCAACGTAATTGCTTTGCATACCCTCATAATTGACTAGTCTAAACATAAAGAAAAATGAAGACCGAACTCATGGTAAGATCCCAGCAAGGCACATCATCTAATAAGCATTACAAATTTATAAAAACATCAGATCCATACTATATCTAGAATAATATAACTTTTAAAACATGAAATAAAGGCCTAATTCATATTTAGATCACATTAACATAAACGACATATTCTAACCTTGTTTACATTCGAAAAGAACTTATAATTTAAATCCAACTAAAAAAATCCATTTTTACGTCAATTTGTTTTCGTTTTCGTTAATTCATTTTTACGTTAGTCAAATAAAAAATCCAACTAAAAAAACAACTATGATAATTTAAATCACATTAACATAAAAAACTAACCTTATTAAATCATGATGAGGCCCAGTATTAATATCGATTTTGCAAGATGATAGAGCGTAAAAACAAAATAAAAGAGATGGAGTGATGTTGACAATTAATGTCAAGAAAGACAAAAAAAAAATGGTAGACATTTTTGTGGTTGATTAATGGAATTAGGGAGAGATGCAGCGAATGAGTTTTATGGTGGCGGTTTGTAGGGTTACATTACAGAGGATAAATGCAAAGTTAATAAATTGGTTGCTACCACTTTTTTAGGATAAATATTAAATACCCAAGTTACCCTTTCAGATTTACAAGTTATGGTCTCAACTATTAATTAGTTACACTATTGACACAATTGATCTTAGCCATTAAATAAATAATCTAATGGTTTATAGAGAGTTCTGATAGTTCTGACGTTAAAACTGGTTCTGAAAAGAAAGTTACACTATATATATATATATATATATATATATATATATATATATATATATATATATATATATATATATATATATATATATATATATATATATATATATATATATATATATATATATATATATATATATATATATATATATATATATATATATATATATATATATATATATATATATATATATATATATATATATATATATATATATATATATATATTACGAAGTATTTATAAACTTTCATTTGAATTGAATAATGTCCTCTTGATATTTTCACGAAAATCATCCCCGAGTAGGAATTGTGTTGATAAAGGCGGCACATTTTCGCTTGCAGGGATTTGGTGTTGCATGTGACCGTATATATGCATATATACGTCGTTTTCGCATATTCCTTACGGATTTTATGGTCAATATTAAGAGCACTAGGAGTCATGGCTTGGAGTGAGTGTGTTTTGGGGTGCCACGTCAGCAAAACTCACTCACTCACTCACATGAAAAAAACAGGGGAGTCATCACTCCAAGTGATTTCCAGTTTTTCAGAATTTTACAAAACACCCCCTAAACAAACTTAAATATTTCATTAAACATAACCAACATTACAATACTTTTAAAATAAAACGAACATAATAAAAAAAGACATACAAAAATTAAAACAACATACAAAAATTAAAAAAACATACGAAAACTAAAAAATCATACGACCCGATGTTTAGTTTTCTTCATCTTCATATGCATCTTCATCTCCGTGGTCAATTTGATTCCATCCATAAGGTTTTGTTGAAGACTTTGATGGGTTTGTAGGTCACGTAGTTCTTTGTTTTTTCGGCGGTAAACTTCACACCGTTCAACCCATGTTCGTTGCATATTCCTTGACGGGTTAACGTAATTTTGGTTCCAATCTAAAACCTGCATACCTTGATCTTTCAAAATCATGTTATGAAGTATGATGCACGTATACATGAGTCGCCGTAAGGTGTTTACTTCATACGCGCGTGCTGGTTGACGTAGTATTCCCCAACGTCCTTGGAGAACACCAAATGCACGTTCAACATCTTTCCGTGCACCTTCTTGACGCCTTTTGAAGTGAGAATGTTTGGCGTCAGTTGCAACCGTGAAAGACTTCACGAAACTCGCCCATTGTGGGTAAATACCATCCGCTAAGTAATACCCATTTTGATACTCAACTCCGTTAACCGTATACGGTTTTACCGGTGCTTCGTCATTCAGAAGGTCATCAAATAACCGAGAATTATCTAAAACATTAATATCGTTATTCGCACCTGCCATCCCAAAAAACGCATGCCAAATCCACATATCTTGCGAAGCAACAGCTTCAAGCATCAAAGTAGGGTATCTTTTATAACCACCAGCGTATTGTCCATGCCACGCAACTGGACAATTTTTCCATTCCCAGTGCATACAATCAATGCTGCCAAGCATCCCCGGAAAACCATGTTTCGTAAGATGTAGATCATATATTTAATCAACATCGGTCGGAGTTGGTTTTCTTAAATACTTGGCCATATACAAGTCAATAACACACATGTTAAAATACATTAGACACTCACGTCCGGTTCGATCAGCAATTTGTAAATATTCATCAAATGCATCCGGCGTGTTGCCGTATGCCAATTGACGTATAGCCATTGTGCACTTCATAATAGCACTAATACTCATTCGACCCGTAGCATCGGGTCGAGAAGTAAAATAATTAAAATGCGCAGGAAGAGGATCGGCCTGATAAATCTTTATGCCGTTAACTATTTTTAAAAATAGTCTTCGGCTCATTCGAAATCTTTCACGAAACTTAACCAAAGGATAGCTGCAATTCTCAACGAAATAATCGTTCATGAGCCGTTCCTCAGCACCTTCTCGGTCACGGTTGACTGGGGTCCGAGATAGTCTTGGACGATTCTCTTCTTCAAGCAACCGTTGTTAATGATCGTGTGCTAGTGGTAAGAAGTAAGCATCGAATTCCTCATCGATTTCAAAAACTGACGGAACGTGATCGGGACTCATATTTGTTTGTAGAGAGTGTTTGTGTTTTGGTGTGTAAGAAATGGTTGATTTTGAATTATATTTATATACGGATCGAAAAATATAGCCGTTATAATTCGAATTTCAAAAAAACTAGCCGTTGGGGGGGTGAAATGAATTTTTTTTGAAAACTAGCCGTTTGGGGGGGGCTGAAATGAAATTTTTTCAAAAAGTAACCGTTTGGGGGGGGGGATAAAAGAATTTTTTTTTAAGTTTTCACGCGACGTGAGTATACCCACGTAAGGTACCCACGCCGCGATTTTTTCCAAGCAGGGGAGTCATCGCGCCGGCCACGCCGTGGGTTTGGCACCCCACGGAGCCAAGACTCCGAGCTCTCTAAGCATGTGCATGTGTGCGTGTATGCATGTGAAACAAGCCGATGTTATATTGTTGGCTTGCTATATATATGCAGTGTACCATCACATATCAAGGACGTGACCACGTTGTTGATATGTGTTTGAATTTTTGTGTTTTGTATAGTGTTTAATGAAATGTAAAATGTGCATTGCACTACTGTTTCTATTTTGAACCCGGTATGCAATAGTCTCATCAATAGCTGCAACTAACGGGGTATGGTAAAATTTAATTACAATTTTATACTCCGTAAGTTGTTAGGTTTTAACATTTGATCACTACACCTAATCAAAAGGCAAGCATATATATATATATAGATGTGAGATCCTCATAGAATGTGCATTCAAAAAAGAAGGAAGGAAGCAATCTCAACCATTCATTTTTCTATCAAAAAATAAAAACTCATCTTTCACCTTTTTCTTAAAAACATCATATCTTTCAAACGATAAATCGTTAGATTATGAAAAATACACCGTTGTGATGAAAAAATTCCTATCTTTCAGTAGATAGGCACTTTGATATATTTTTGACGGTTTTTTATTATTGCGATTTTCAACTATAAAAATCACATGTGATTCGGAAAAATTACTTGTGATTTTTTTATAAAAAATTAAATTTTTTTACAGAATAAATAAATAACTTTTATTATTATTTATTAGTGTAACTATTTACATAGCCGAATGTAAACACGTAACAACTTACGCCACTAGCTTTTTCATATTAGTTTCGATGATTTTTTGTTGAAATTTTTGTCAAAAAAATTACACATAATTTGTAAAATCACTAGTATTGTAAAATCAATTGTGATTTGTATTTCTAAAATGCATGTGTGATTCCATATATCGCATTTGATTTCATAAATTTACATGTGATATTAAAGTAACAAATCACGTGTGATTTCAGAAATCCTTAAATTGTAAATGATTTTACAAATTCACGTGTGTTTTATAAAGTAATAAATCGCATGTGATTCGTGAGTACGAAAACTATAAAATCGTCGAAAGTATATAGAAGTACGTATCATTAAAAAGAAAATTTATCACAAATCACATGTGATTTGGTAAAAATCATGACACAAATCACAAGTGTTTGAAAAAATTACTTACGGTTTTACGAAAATTATGATTTTAGATTTAGTATAAGTAACTTGTTATTCGGATCAATCACATGTAATTATCATTAAATCACATGTAATTTAAGCAGAATTACATGTGATTAAAATAAACTCATAACTAATTCAAAAGAAAATTTGCTTTATATATTTTACATGAATCACATGTAAAAACACATAGAGATTCAAGTAAAATTACATGTGATCAAAACAAAATCACATGTAATTAAGAAGCCAGTTTACTTTCTATATTTTATATGAATGACAACAAAACATTTTTATATATTGACAAAATCACATGTGATTCAAACAAAATCACATGTGATTCATCTAAAGTGGAATTGTTAGAAGAAGTTAAGGTTTCGAAATGTTTGAATCACATGTAATGCAAGCAAAATCACATGTAATTATCATCGAATTACATGTGATTCAATGCAAGCAAAATCACATGTAATTATCATCGAATTACATGTAATTCAAGCAGACAATTTAATATATTAACAAGATTACATGTGATTAAAAAAATCACATGTGATTCATATAAAGTGGATTTGTTAGAAGAAGTTAAGGTCTCAGAATGCTTGAATCACATGTAATACAAGCAAAATCGTATGTAATTATCACAGAATCGCATGCAATTCAAGCAGAATTACATGTGATTCAAACAAAATCACATGTAATTTAGAGGCGAATTTGTTCTATATATTTTACATAAATAAAAACAGATAATACATAATTAAAAAAATCACATGTGATTCATATAAAGTGGGTTTGTTAGAAAAAGTTAAGGTTTCGAAATGTTTGAATAACATGTAATGCAATCAAAATCATATGTAATTATCACCGAATCACATGCAATTCTAGCAGAATTACATGTGATTCAAACAAAATTACATATAATTTAGAAGTCAATTTGTTTTACATATTCTACATAAATGAAAACAGATAATAAATGATTAAAAAAATCACATGTGATTCATCTAATGTGGGTTTGTTAGAAAAGTTACGGTTTCGGAATGCTTGAATCACATGTAATGCAAGCAAAATCACATGTAATTATCAGCGAATCACATGTAATTCAGAAGCCAATTTGTTTTACATATATTTTTCTTGGGTAAAGGGGACTCTACCCCGGTAAAATGAACATATTTTATATAAATGGCAATAAATATTTTAATATATTGACAAAATTACATGTGATTCAAACATTTTAGTGTAATTCACATAAATCACATGTGATTTTAAAGTAATAACGAAAATATTTTTGTCATTTAATAGACGGTTATTTTCATATACTTTTAACGATTTTATAATGTTGAAATTCTCGTCAAAAAAAATACACGTGATTTTCACAAGACGCATGTGACATTACAAATTTAAATGTGATTTTTAAAATAATAAATCAAACATGAGTTTTCGAGAATCACATGTAATTTTTTGAGAATCACATGTGATTTTTTTACGAAATTTTTTAAAAAAAGTTCGCCGAAAGTATATAGAAGTGCATATCTATAGAAAGATAATTTAATTCCCGTCGTGACGGTATAATTATTTTTCCATAACGATTAACGGTTTGAGAGATATTTAATTTTTAAGAAATAGGATGAAATGTGTTTTTTAATTATATTTAAAAGATTAATATACACAATTGGATATGATTTAAATGGATGGTGGAGATTGCTTCCTTTTTTCTTTTTTAGATGCATGTTCCTTAGGGAACTTTTGTCTATATATATAGCATCTCACGTACTCGCGACTTTCGTTTATAAAACTTACATTAGTACACTTACCTGACCTCCATTTCATATCCATTTCGCCACACGTAACACCATGCTCCCGAAACTTATAGTCTCTCACGACTTTTGTTCCGCATGCATACCGTTGCTGACACTAATTCATGTATACTACTGTTATTTTGAGACTTATATCTAACTAAAAAATCATACTTTTTCAAACCTCGATCTTAACTTGATAGTACTTGCTCATAGAGTTAGCGCAGTGTCTAACAACAAGAATGGTCACACGTGAGATAGCGATAAGCTGGAAAGGATGCCATAGGACCTTGGAACTATACCCAACAATTTTGTCAGTTGTTGTCTATTTGTACTACTAAAACCCGTCCCAAGAACAAGCTTAACAAAAAATCTGGAACCGGTCTTCACGTCAACACCAAGAAGCTTGATACTCAACCAGTAATGCTTTAAAGTATAACCACCACCAAGTGGCCTAGTGGTAAGGTCCTTGACTCTCAAACAAGAGGTCAAGGGTTCAAACGTCACTAGGTGTGTACACTTGGGGGTGGCCACGGAGGTTCACCTGCGTCGACTCCGGGCTATCCAAAAGGGTAGTTGCCCTGGGATTAGTCGGCTCGCAATGTCGAGTCGAAAACCTAGGTATACCCAAAAAAATGCTTTAAAGTATCCACAAATTCAGTTTTCTGGTGAACAAGCTTCTTATCCCAATCTTGCCTATATCAAACATAACACCAATGAAATGGAGATTAGATACAGTTGGTTTTGTACTTCCATTTAAATTATAAAAAATTGCACCTGCACTAGAAGCTACATGTAACACCCCATTTTGATAAATGGAATGTCACGCGTAATTATGGCGTGTCATCAAAGCATGCAAGGTAATATGTAGTAAAACATACATGACCATAGGGTAAACCAGAATCAAACATCGGTTCCCAAACATAAGCCCAAAACATAATAAAGTAAATGAACTGAATGAAAGACTAAACAAGCATAAATATGAAGGCAAAAGGAGAAGATGTCTATGGCAGCTTCCATCCTATGCACGTCCTCCAAATGCTCGAGTCTTGGGTACCTGCCGTTTTGGGACATAGAAAGGAAAGTAACGGCTGAGCATAACGCTCAGTGCGCGGATATATGACATAATATGAATGAATGAAACATAATAAAGACTTAACAGCAGCGGAAATGTATAACTCCTAGAAAACCTGGTATAGCTTAATAAAACTGGTTTTATAGTTTGAAAGTCTTATGTTTATCTTATAAAAACTGTTTGTCATATTTTACCATTTAGCCAATATAGGTCATGAAAATCCACCGTGCATGAATAATTGGAGGGGTGACCTCATCATGCAAATTAGAGGGGCTGCCTCTAATTTAATATACTGGTTTTATGGGTAGGAGGGATCAGCTCCTTGTGAAGGATCCAAGGCACACACCACATTCACCATGTAATTCTGAATAAAACATGTAACTAGGATGCACCCATACGCCCCACATGAAAATATAAATAAATTGCCAAGCTGAAGGGACGACACGAGCAATCACTCCACCGTGGTGAAGTCATAACATCAGTGTCTCTAATGTTATGGTTATGGTACCTCCATAACTAGGTGAAACTGGTCATGCATGTATATGGCTATAGGTAATCATATTTAAACATAAGCAATCAAACTCATACTTATACTACGGGAAAACAGTTGGCTGCATACGGGGAAATCCTAATAAGGAAAGAATGTCCATACTGAAAGGACGGGAATCCGTACCTCAAGTCCAGTGAACGAACGGAAGAGAGAATCCTACTTCTGGATCACTTAACGCTACATGAATACACACGTGTATAAGTATCGAATTACTGAATACGTACTGGGTTTTATGTCTTGTCTTAACTTATTTTATATTTTTAAGTCATGTTTTACTGTTTTAAGCTTTAATTTGTGTTTATCTTATATTCTGTTTAATCTGATTAAGTTTTGTGGTATTCCATGTATTATTATACTTACTGTGTAATAATAAGTAACTTTCCAAAAATAGTAGGTTTCCTAAAATAGAAGGTTTCCAAAAAATAGAAAGTTTCCAAAAATAGAAAGTTTCCAAAAATAGAAAGTTTCCAAAAATAGAATTACTGCTTAAAGTAGATTAGTTTCTAAAAATAGAAAGTTTCCATAAATAGATTAGCTGCCTGAAATAAATAAGTTTCTAAAAATAGAAAGTTTCCATAAATAGATAAAAGCTGGTTAAATAAGCTAATAAATAAGCTAATAAATAAGCTTAAGTATTTACTGATTAATATTCTAGGTCACGAAATAAAATAGTATCGTTTATAAATTATTCCATGTATTTAAATAAACTATAGATTAAATCATTTATTTAATTATCATGTGATTTAATTAAATAAGATATAAATACTTAGGTTAAAATATGTATTATTAATTATATTAATATAACCTAAGTCATGAGAATTAATTAATTATAGGTCATGGTTTTAATAATTAATTAATTACTTAGTCAAATTTTCATGATTAAAATACTTAGGTTTAACTATGTATTAATAGTAAAATAATTAACCTACGTCATGATAATTAATTAATTATAAGTCATGTTTACTAATTAATTAATTACTATAGTTTAAATTAAATAATAAAAAATACTTAGGTTAAAATCATGTATTATTAATTAGTAATAATAAACCTGAGTCCATGTTTTTAATTAAATTAATTATCTAGCATGTTAAATCAATTTAATTAATCTTGTAATAATAAGTCATTAATTATTAATTTAATTTCCTTGTAAAATTAATAAGCATGTAAAGTGAATTAACTTTTAAAATGATAACCCGTAACCATGTATTATTCATTAAAATGCGTCGTAAAACAAACCCGTGTCTTATTAATTTAAACGTAAAACTCGTATTATGTTTTATAAATAAGCCGAGCCAAACAGCCCCCTTAATGTATTTTTAAAACTGGTAGCCAAACACCCCCTTAAATCTGTTAAAACCAAAATCCAAACATACTCTTAACTGCCAGATCCTCCTGGCAGTTTTGAGTTCCCCCTGTCTGATTAAATTTCCCACCGGCAGGCTAGAAAGGCCAACCGTGGGTTCCCACTGTTAGAACAATTTCACCACTGGCACAGCCAGTGGTTTTTCCCCTGCTTGTTCTCCGTTTCCCCTGCTTGAGCAAACCAAGCCAAAACCCTAATTCGGTTGCGGCTGGTGGAATTAACTCACCACCGAGACTCATATGAGTCTCGGTTTGTGTGCCTTTCGAACCCAGCAACAAAACAACTGAAACCTTTTCACTTGTTGCTATATGAACGTGTTTTTAACACCTTTAAAAGATTCGGATTGAAGATCAAATAAAAAAAGAACCTAGAAAATGAATTAGGGTTTACCTCGTTTTAGGGTTTAGGATATCAAACAATTGCATTCCTTGATCTCTGGATTGAAACACACGATCTAATCTTTCTGTTTTCTTAGGTGTTGGTCGCGGCAGGGAAGAAGGAGAAAGAAACAAACGGCTGCTCATATTAGATTAGGGTTTCTTGGATTGTTTTGTGTTTGTTGCCAAATGCATATTACTCCCCCGTCCTATTTTTACACGGCCAAAAGGATACCCACTTGGGCCTTGAGCCCAAGTCCTTACCTTTTCTATTTTGTCAAAATAGCCCCTTAAACACTTGTAATATTTATTTAATACGCGACTTGTTTAAATGGTACGCGTAATCGTATTTAAAAGTGTCGTAAGTTTCTTAGTTATAATTACCCGTGTTAAACGTAATTATTACGTATATAATTACTTGTCGTGTTAAATTAAATATACATAATAATAATAATCGTTTAAATGTCCATGATTACGTGTTACGTAGTTTACGTAATTTAATTAGTTTTTGATCGTGACTAAATATATTATTTATTCATGTTCGTAATAATTATATATATACGTAATTAATATTAGTTCGTGTTTTAATTACGTTTATGATTAGTTATTGTTAAATACTTATCATGTGTTCGTACGTAATCGATACTTATCGTGTTTATACACGTATGTAATACTTAAATAATAGCACGTTAATGTGATCATACTGTATAAGGAAGGTTTTAATCTAGCACGTACGATATTAAGAGTACTATTCATGGTAAAAGCAAGCGGGTTTTACAATTCTTCCCCCCTAAAAAGAATAATTCGTCCCCGAGTTATAGATGAAGTAACTAGAAAAGAATAACATACCCGAATTAAACTGGTAGGGTATGTAAAATAACAGAAAATGAAGGTGACGTGGAACGTTACATGTCTTGAAAGGACATGGAACGTGACTTCACTGAAAGGACATATCTAATCGATAAGAGAAAACGGAGAAGAAGTCCGGATGAACTTGTCCGTTTCCGAGTGGCTTCCTTCTTGGAACGATTCCTTATGAAGGTTTTGCCACGAATGGTAAGTCTTGGTACTCCTGACCTTGACTTGAAAATCTGAAACAAGTTGTTGGTTATCAACGTAAGATGGATTCCCTGGATTTGATCGAGGGAAAAAGAATTAACGTATAAGATTAACTGAAACGTTATTGTGCAAAACAATTTAATTTAACGAATTTGCAACGATGCGCGAGATATAATGAAACGTAGTACGTGAAAAATTTTGAACGAATTACGTGAAAAATTTTGAACGTGCTACGTGTATATATGATGAGTGTAAAATGCGACACATATGATGAACAATGATATGAGAACATATCGTGAACGTAGATAACTTAGATGATAATGTTAACGGTATGGGTAAGACGCGAAGTGTGACGTGAAACGTCTGTCTGAGGATGGAAAATTATTGAACTTAAGTCTGGTCTCCCAAGTTCCTATAGCTTCCCGGAATGAAATTTGAGAGTTACATCGTAAGCTAGAATACAATCATGAACATGAATAGTTCATGAACGTGAATGATGAAGCAAATCATGAAATTGACTAAAGGCCTGATCGTAAGAAAATGAATCCGAATATGAGTCTAAATCTAGTCTGATATCCGAAAGAGGCCACGTGATCGTACGATCTTTGGCTGAAATATCTGAAAATTTTACTACTGTGAAATCTTTGCGGACGCAAGGATTTGGCAGACTTGGTCAATAGTTGATAATTCCATGGAGTTACTGTACCATTTCCACTCGGAAAGTGTTCCCGGTGGAGATAGTTACTAGTATGTAGGTGTCCTATCTTAACCTGATTGTATAACAGGATATAAGATATGAACATAACTTTATCTTGTTCCCTAGAACTTGATACATAGGAGTTTGCAAGGCTATGAGTCTTTAAAACTAGACTTTCTTAGCGTAGGATTTTATAGAACACCTAACGTAGTGTAGGGTTCTCACCTTTACGCATAAGCTGAGTCATGTTAAGATTACCCGTGGGAATCCATATGACTGAGCATGTCACTGAAATCACACAGAGTTGATATTGTAAATTTTCCCGGGTGAAATTTCCTTTGTCGTAGAATTTGCAACATAATGCAAATATGGTATTCCTGCTCTTCTCCAGACTTAGAGAAAATCAGGTAGTTCCTGATGAAGACGCTGATAAATTTGTACAAATTTCCTGATGGAAAATCAAGCTTAACGTATTCAGGAGCCTGAACATTACTGTACATAATTATGAATTTTAGCATGGTGTGTTGTTCCTAGTCCATAATTAGGATGAAATTCATCTCGTGTCTGTTCGAGGAAATGCGTTAGCAGTTTGGATCTCATCATTAAGCTGAAGGAAAATCTTCGTATACATGGAGAATACGAAAGACGTCCTTCATGGTCATGAATCGTATGAAATATGGTGGAAGAAGTGAAAGTGTCATCGAAAACGTGACAGTTCTCACGATACGCCGGTAATGGTACTGGAATTCTTGTGGCCTGATTAATACATGGCACAACAAAATGGATATACCCTGGGAGGGTACCCTGAATTTCTTAGAGATGTTCCATCATTGGACGTGAGTCATGTATCTTGACTCGTGTCTTGGAAGTATAAGCATGACACATGTCTTGACTGGTGTCTTGACATGTGTCTTCAAAAGTATACGTGAGACATGTGTCTTGACCGATGTCTTGACACGTGTCTCGAGATGTGAAGCAAATAGAACTATAATACTAGGTTATGTATGCTAAAATCGGCGAATTGATTGGTACGCTAACCCTTGTAATACCCGATCACGTCCGTGACCGTGTTCTATGGTGATTACCAGGATGGTTGCAGTGACAGTAATGGTTACTATCATCATGTCCGTCAGTTTCATGACTGTCATTTTCATAACTATAATTCATGTAACTATTCAGCTGAGTGGTCGGCTGGTACCGGTTCTCACTCATGTGACTGAAAAGACAACTGCAAGGATTATGACATATGATAAGGTAAGAACATGGATTGTGATGGAAATCCTCCGGTGGTGAAGCATCATCTCGTCCGACCACTTCGATCTAACGCCTTTGTCTTCGTCTTTTAGGATCTCCAGGTTGTAAACGTCATCAGCATCTCGTAGCGTCTCCGAACATCAGCAGCATCAACCTTTAGTAGCATCTCCGAGTTATGAGCGGCGTCAGCATTTTGTAAAACATCAACAAGTGGAATACGCCTAGGATGATTTAGAATCGTCTAGTGAATACTCATGGAGTATTTTCAGATAAATAGACATGGAATATGGTACGTGTAATCCACATGGAATACGGTACTTGGAGTACACCTGGAATGCATATGAAATGATCAATATGGGTTGATCATCTAACATGATTTGCATGGAATAATTGATTAACCGTTTGAAGACCAAACTGGGCTGATCATCATGATAGCCTAGCAATATCAGCATAGACATCATTCTAGTTACGTAGGAAAACACCCAAAGTGTGATGGAACAAAATTCAACAATGATTATCATGAAAGCATGATTAGTGAAAACCAACCATGACTGTCATAAAACAGGATTTAATGAAATCCTTCCATGTTTAGCATGAGAGCATGCTCAACATGACGAGAACATAATAAAGATAAAACTTAAGACATACTAAATCATGAAGATGAAATCATCATGAAAATATTGGAATGAAATTAATCAAGATGAAGTATAAAACGTAATCAGCATGAAAATGAAGTTAACCATGATAGTATGAAACCATAATCGACATAAAGATCATAAAAAAATTTAATGAGTGTTCATGGAATAATACGATTGTAATGCAATAAAATTTGAAAATCACTGGTGTGAACGACTGGGTCGGCTCACAAAACAAAATTGATATGATTACTCTGATTAGAGCGTAATATAAATAAATATGAAACAAAATTTATGCCATAATCATGAAAAAATTTTATGCGTAAAAACAGTGCATAAATGCATGATGTAGTTTATAAAACTTATATGCGCGAAGGTAAATGCCTATGGTCAGTTTACCCAAAACAAAATGACAGGGCGCAGGGACGCCTATGGGTCGGTCCCAAAGTTAAAAGTTTCGATAAAAGCACATGCGACTAAATAGGGCCAGTCCTGTACCAACCATTACTTAGTCAAAATTTCCGCAACAGATGACGTATGATATAAATGCATGAATGCATGAAACATAAATAATTAAAAAATCATTGTCAAAACTAAACAGAAAAAAATTTTATGTGAAAAATATGAACTACTGGTATTCAGTCCACATAATCACAGTTCACGAGGAACATCATGCATAGACAATGACACATAACTAAGTATGGATGACGGTTGTTCATTCCATATTAGTAAAACAATACTGGTGAAAACATCATGGTTAAAACAACAAGGTGCTGAAAACGTCAATACGTGGAATAACAAGCGTTGACTTAGGAAGATCCTGGTGACTACCCACTAGTCACAGGTCAAGTTTTAGAGCCTACAGGTCGAAGCCTTGGCTCTGATACCATAATTGTAACACCCCATTTTGATAAATGGAATGTCACGCGTAATTATGGCGTGTCATCAAAGCATGCAAGGTAATATGTAGTAAAACATACATGACCATAGGGTAAACCGGAATCATACATCAGTTCCCAAACATAAGCCCAAAACATAATAAAGTAAATGAACTGAATGAAAGACTAAACAAGCATAAATATGAAGGCAAAAGGAGAAGAAGTCTATGGCAGCTTCCATCCTATGCACGTCCTCCAAATGCTCGAGTCTTGGGTACCTGCCGTTTTGGGACATGGAAAGGAAAGTAACGGCTGAGCATAACGCTCAGTGCGCGGATATATGACATAGTATGAATGAATGAAACATAATAAAGACTTAACAGCAGCGGAAATGTATAAGTCCTAGAAAACCTGGTATAACTTAGTAAAACTGGTTTTATAGTTTGAAAGTCTTATGTTTATCTTATAAAAACTGTTTGTCATATTTTACCATTTAGCCAATATAGGTCATGAAAATCTACCGTGCATGAATAATTGGAGGGGTGACCTCATCATGCAAATTAGAGGGGCTGCCTCTATTTTAATATACTGGTTTTATGGGTAGGAGGGATCAGCTCCTTGTGAAGGATGCAAGGCACACACCACATTCACCATGTAATCCTGAATAAAACATGTAACTAGGATGCACCCATACGCCCCACATGAAAATATAAATAAATGGCCAAGCTGAAGGGACGCCACGAGCAATCACTCCGCCGTGGTGAAGTCATAACATCCGTGCCTCTAATGTTATGGTTATGGTACCTCCATAACTAAGTGAAACTGGTCATGCATGTATATGGCTATAGGTAATCATATTTAAACATAAGCAATCAAACTCATACTTATACTACGGGAAAACAGTTGGCTGCATACGGGGAAATCCTAATAAGGAAAGAATGTCCATACTGAAAGGACAGGAATCCGTACCTCAAGTCCAGTGAACGAACGGAAGAGAGAATCCTACTTCTGGATCACTTAACGCTACATGAATACACACGTGTATAAGTATCGAATTACTGAATACGTACTGGGTTTTATGTCTTGTCTTAACTTATTTTATATTTTTAAGTCATGTTTTACTGTTTTAAGCTTTAATCTGTGTTTATCTTATATTCTGTTTAATCTGATTAAGTTTTGTGGTATTCCATGTATTATTATACTTACTGTGTAATAATAAGTAACTTTCCAAAAATAGTAGGTTTCCTAAAATAGAAGGTTTCCAAAAAATAGAAAGTTTCCAAAAATAGAAAGTTTCCAAAAATAGAATTACTGCTTAAAGTAGATTAGTTTCTAAAAATAGAAAGTTTCCATAAATAGATTAGCTGCCTGAAATAAATAAGTTTCTAAAAATAGAAAGTTTCCATAAATAGATAAAAGCTGGTTAAATAAGCTAATAAATAAGCTTAAGTATTTACTGATTAATATTCTAGGTCATGAAATAAAATAGTATCGTTTATAAATTATTCCATGTATTTAAATAAACTATAGATTAAATCATTTATTTAATTATCATGTGATTTAATTAAATAAGATACAAATACTTAGGTTAAAATATGTATTATTAATTATATTAGTATAACCTAAGTCATGAGAATTAATTAATTATAGGTCATGGTTTTAATAATTAATTAATTACTTAGTCAAATTTTCATGATTAAAATACTTAGGTTTAACTATGTATTAATAGTAAACTAATTAACCTACGTCATGATAATTAATTAATTATAAGTCATGTTTACTAATTAATTAATTACTATAGTTTAAATTAAATAATAAAAAATACTTAGGTTAAAATCATGTATTATTAATTAGTAATAATAAACCTGAGTCCATGTTTTTAATTAAATTAATTATCTAGCATGTTAAATCAAATTAATTAATCTTGTAATAATAAGTCATTAATTATTAATTTAATTTCCTTGTAAAATTAATAAGCATGTAAAGTGAATTAACTTTTAAAATGATAACCCGTAACCATGTATTATTCATTAAAATGCGTCGTAAAACAAACCCGTGTCTTATTAATTTAAACGTAAAACTCGTATTATGTTTTATAAATAAGCCGAGCCAAACAGCCCCCTTAATGTATTTTTAAAACTGGTAGCCAAACACCCCATTAAATCTGTTAAACCCAAAATCCAAACATACTCTTAACTGCCAGATCCTCCTGGCAGTTTTGAGTTCCCCCTGTCTGATTAAATTTCCCACCGGCAGGCTAGAAAGGTCAACCGTGGGTTCCCACTGTTAGAACAATTTCACCACTGGCACATCCAGTGGTTTTTCCCCTGCTTGTTCTCCGTTTCCCCTGCTTGAGCAAACCAAGCCAAAACCCTAATTCGGTTGCGGCTGGTGGAATTAACTCACCACCGAGACTCATATGAGTCTCGGTTTGTGTGCCTTTCGAACCCAGCAATAAAACAACCGAAACCTTTTCACTTGTTGCTATATGAACGTGTTTTTAACACCTTTAAAAGATTCGGATTGAAGATCAAATAAAAAAAGAACCTAGAAAACGAATTAGGGTTTACCTCGTTTTAGGGTTTAGGATATCAAACAATTGCATTCCTTGATCTCTGGATTGAAACACACGATCTAATCTTTCTGTTTTCTTAGGTGTTGGTCGCGGCAGGGAAGAAGGAGAAAGAAACAAACGGCTGCTCATATTAGATTAGGGTTTCTTGGATTGTTTTATGTTTGTTGCCAAATGCATATTACTCCCCCGTCCTATTTTTACACGGACAAAAGGATACCCACTTGGGCCTTGAGCCCAAGTCCTTACCTTTTCTATTTTGTCAAAATAGCCCTTAAACACTTGTAATATTTATTTAATACGCGACTTGTTTAAATGGTACGCGTAATCGTATTTAAAAGTGTCGTAAGTTTCTAGTTATAATTACCCCTGTTAAACGTAATTATTACGTATATAATTACTTGTCGTGTTAAATTAAATATACATAATAATAATAATCGTTTAAATGTCCGTGATTACGTGTTACGTAGTTTACGTAATTTAATTAGTTTTTGATCGTGACTAAATATATTATTTATTCATGTTCGTAATAATTATATATATACGCAATTAATATTAGTTCGTGTTTTAATTACGTTTATGATTAGTTATTGTTAAATACTTATCATGTGTTCGTACGTAATCGATACTTATCGTGTTTATACACGTATGTAATACTTAAATAATAGCACGTTAATGTGATCATACTGTATAAGGAAGGTTTTAATCTAGCACGTACGATATTAAGAGTACTATTCATGGTAAAAGCAAGCGGGTTTTACAATTCTTCCCCCCTAAAAAGAATAATTCGTCCCCGAATTATAGATGAAGTAACTAGAAAAGAATAACATACCCGAATTAAACTGGTAGGGTATGTAAAATAACAGAAAATGAAGGTGACGTGGAACGTTACATGTCTTGAAAGGACATGGAACGTGACTTCACTGAAAGGACATATCTAATCGATAAGAGAAAACGTAGAAGAAGTCCGGATGAACTTGTCCGTTTCCGAGTGGCTTCCTTCTTGGAACGATTCCTTATGAAGGTTTTGCCACGAATGGTAAGTCTTGGTACTCCCGACCTTGACTTGAAAATCTGAAACAAGTTGTTGGTTATCAACGTAAGATGGATTCCCTGGATTTGATCGAGGGAAAAAGAATTAACGTATAAGATTAACTGAAACGTTATTGTGCAAAACAATTTAATTTAACGAATTTGCAACGATGCGCGAGATATAATGAAACGTAGTACGTGAAAAATTTTGAACGAATTACGTGAAAAATTTTGAACGTGCTACGTGTATATATGATGAGTGTAAAACGCGACACATATGATGAACAATGATATGGGAACATATCGTGAACGTAGATAACTTAGATGATAATGTTAACGGTATGGGTAAGACGCGAAGTGTGACGTAAAACGTCTGTCTGAGGATGGAAAATTATTGAACTTAAGTCTGGTCTCCCAAGTTCCTATAGCTTCCCGGAATGAAATTTGAGAGTTACATCGTAAGCTAGAATACAATCATGAACATGAATAGTTCATGAACGTGAATGATGAAGCAAATCATGAAATTGACTAAAGGCCTGATCGTAAGAAAATGAATCCGAATATGAGTCTAAATCTAGTCTGATATCCGAAAGAGGCCACGTGATCGTACGATCTTTGGCTGAAATATCTAAAAATTCTACTACTGTGAAATCTTTGCGGACGCAAGGATTTGGCAGACTTGGTCAATAGTTGATAATTCCATGGAGTTACTGTACCATTTCCACTCGGAAAGTGTTCCCGGTGGAGATAGTTACTAGTATGTAGGTGTCCTATCTTAACCTGATTGTATAACAGGATATAAGATATGAACATAACTTTATCTTGTTCCCTTAAACTTGATACATAGGAGTTTGCAAGGCTATGAGTCTTTAAAACTAGACTTTCTTAGCGTAGGATTTTATAGAACACCTAACGTAGTGTAGGGTTCTCACCTTTACGCATAAGCTGAGTCATGTTAAGATTACCCGTGGGAATCCATATGACTGAGCATGTCACTGAAATCACACAGAGTTGATATTGTAAATTTTCCCGGGTGAAATTTCCTTTGTCGTAGAATTTGCAACATAATGCAAATATGGTATTCCTGCTCTTCTCCAGACTTAGAGAAAATCAGGTAGTTCCTGATGAAGACGCTGATAAATTTGTACAAATTTCCTGATGGAAAATCAAGCTTAACGTATTCAGGAGCCTGAACATTACTGTACATAATTATGAATTGTAGCATGGTGTGTTGTTCCTAGTCCATAATTAGGATGAAATTCATCTCGTGTCTGTTCGAGGAAATGCGTTAGCAGTTTGGATCTCATCATTAAGCTGAAGGAAAATCTTCGTATACATGGAGAATACGAAAGACGTCCTTCATGGTCATGAATCGTATGAAATATGGTGGAAGAAGTGAAAGTGTCATCGACAACGTGACAGTTCTCACGATACGCCGGTAATGGTACTGGAATTCTTGTGGCCTGATTAATACATGGCACAACAAAATGGATATACCCTGGGAGGGTACCCTGAATTTCTTAGAGATGTTCCATCATTGGACGTGAGTCATGTATCTTGACTCGTGTCTTGGAAGTATAAGCATGACATATGTCTTGACTGGTGTCTTGACATGTGTCTTCAAAAGTATACGTGAGACATGTGTCTTGACCGATGTCTTGACACGTGTCTCGAGATGTGAAGCAAATAGAACTATAATACTAGGTTATGTATGCCAAAATTGGCGAATTGATTGGTACGCTAACCCTTGTAATACCCGATCACGTCCGTGATCGTGTTCTATGGTGATTACCAGGATGGTTGCAGTAACAGTAATGGTTACTATCATCATGTCCGTCAGTTTCATGACTGTCATTTTCATAACTGTAATTCATGTAACTATTCAGCTGAGTGGTCGGCTGGTACCGGTTCTCACTCATGTGACTGAAAAGACAACTGCAAGGCTTATGACATATGATAAGGTAAGAACATGGATTGTGATGGAAATCCTCCGGTGGTGAAGCATCATCTCGTCCGACCACTTCGATCTGACGCCTTTGTCTTCGTCTTTTAGGATCTCCAGGTTGTAAACGTCATCAGCATCTCGTAGCGTCTCCGAACATCAGCAGCATCAACCTTTAGTAGCATCTCCGAGTTATGAGCGGCGTCAGCATTTTGTAAAACATCAACAAGTGGAATACGCCTAGGATGATTTAGAATCGTCTAGTGAATACTCGTGGAGTATTTTCAGAGAAATAGACATGGAATATGGTACGTGTAATCCACATGGAATACGGTACTTGGAGTACACCTGGAATGCATATGAAATGATCAATATGGGTTGATCATCTAACATGATTTGCATGGAATAATTGATTAACCGTTTGAAGACCAAACTGGGCTGATCATCATGATAGCCTAGCAATATCAGCATAGACATCATTCTAGTTACGTAGGAAAACACCCAAAGTGTGATGGAACAAAATTCAACAATGATTATCATGAAAGCATGATTAGTGAAAACCAACCATGACTGTCATAAAACAGGATTTAATGAAATCCTTCCATGTTTAGCATGAGAGCATGCTCAACATGACGAGAACATAATCAAGATAAAACTTAAGACATACTAAATCATGAAGATGAAATCATCATGAAAATATTGGAATGAAATTAATCAAGATGAAGTATAAAACGTAATCAGCATGAAAATGAAGTTAACCATGATAGTATGAAACCATAATCGACATAAAGATCATAAAAAAATTTAATGAGTGTTCATGGAATAATACGATTGTAATGCAATAAAATTTGAAAATCACTGGTGTGAACGACTGGGTCGGCTCACAAAACAAAATTGATATGATTACTATGATTAGAGCGTAATATAAATAAATATGAAACAAAATTTATGCCATAATCATGAAAAAAAATTTATGCGTAAAAACAGTGCATAAATGCATGATGTAGTTTATAAAACTTATATGCGCGAAGGTAAATGCCTATGGTCAGTTTACCCAAAACAAAATGACAGGGCGCAGGGACGCCTATGGGTCGGTCCCAAAGTTAAAAGTTTCGATAAAAGCACATGCGACTAAATAGGGCCAGTCCTGTACCAACCATTACTTAGTCAAAATTCCCGCAACAGATGACGTATGATATAAATGCATGAATGCATGAAACATAAATAATTAAAAAATCATTGTCAAAACTAAACATAAAAAAATTTTATGTGAAAAATATGAACTACTGGGATTCAGTCCACATAATCACAGTTCACGAGGAACATCATGCATAGACAATGACACATAACTAAGTATGGATGACGGTTGTTCATTCCATATTAGTAAAACAATACTGGTGAAAACATCATGGTTAAAACAACAAGGTGCTGAAAACGTCAATACGTGGAATAACAAGCGTTGACTTAGGAAGCTCCTGGTGACTACCCACTAGTCACAGGTCAAGTTTTAGAGCCTACAGGTCGAAGCCTTGGCTCTGATACCATAATTGTAACACCCCATTTTGATAAATGGAATGTCACGCGTAATTATGACGTGTCATCAAAGCATGCAAGGTAATATGTAGTAAAACATACATGACCATAGGGTAAACCGGAATCAAACATCGGTTCCCAAACATAAGCCTAAAACATAATAAAGTAAATGAACTGAATGAAAGACTAAACAAGCATAAATATGAAGGCAAAAGGAGAAGAAGTCTATGGCAGCTTCCATCCTATGCACGTCCTCCAAATGCTCGAGTCTTGGGTACCTGCCGTTTTGGGACATGGAAAGGAAAGTAACGGCTGAGCATAACGCTCAGTGCGCGGATATATGACATAGTATGAATGAATGAAACATAATAAAGACTTAACAGCAGCGGAAATGTATAAGTCCTAGAAAACCTGGTATAGCTTAGTAAAACTGGTTTTATAGTTTGAAAGTCTTATGTTTATCTTATAAAAACTGTTTGTCATATTTTACCATTTAGCCAATATAGGTCATGAAAATCCACCGTGCATGAATAATTGGAGGGGTGACCTCATCATGCAAATTAGAGGGGCTGCCTCTAATTTAATATACTGGTTTTATGGGTAGGAGGGATCAGCTCCTTGTGAAGAATGCAAGGCACACACCACATTCACCATGTAATCCTGAATAAAACATGTAACTAGGATGCACCCATACGCCCCACATGAAAATATAAATAAATGGCCAAGCTGAAGGGACGCCACGAGCAATCACTCCACCGTGGTGAAGTCATAACATCAGTGCCTCTAATGTTATGGTTATGGTACCTCCATAACTAGGTGAAACTGGTCATGCATGTATATGGCTATAGGTAATCATATTTAAACATAAGCAATCAAACTCATACTTATACTACGGGAAAACAGTTGGCTGCATACTGGGAAATCCTAATAAGGAAAGAATGTCCATACTGAAAGGACAGGAATCCGTACCTCAAGTCCAGTGAATGAACGGAAGAGAGAATCCTACTTCTGGATCACTTAACGCTACATGAATACACACGTGTATAAGTATCGAATTACTGAATACGTACTGGGTTTTATGTCTTGTCTTAACTTATTTTATATTTTTAAGTCATGTTTTACTGTTTTAAGCTTTAATCTGTGTTTATCTTTTATTTTGTTTAATCTGATTAAGTATTTTTGGTATTCCATGTATTATTATACTTACTGTGTAATAATAAGTAACTTTCCAAAAATAGTAGGTTTCCTAAAATAGAAGGTTTCCAAAAAATAGAAAGTTTCCAAAAATAGAAAGTTTCCAAAAATAGAATTACTGCTTAAAGTAGATTAGTTTCTAAAAATAGAAAGTTTCCATAAATAGATTAGCTGCCTGAAATAAATAAGTTTCTAAAAATAGAAAGTTTCCATAAATAGATATAAGCTGTTTAAATAAGCTAATAAATAAGCTTAAGTATTTACTGATTAATATTCTAGGTCATGAGATAAAATAGTATCGTTTATAAATTATTCCATGTATTTAAATAAACTATAGATTAAATCATTTATTTAATTATCATGTGATTTAATTAAATAAGATATAAATACTTAGGTTAAAACATGTATTAATAATTATATTAGTATAACCTAAGTCATGAGAATTAATTAATTATAGGTCATGGTTTTAATAATTAATTAATTACTTAGTCAAATTTTCATGATTAAAATACTTAGGTTTAACTATGTATTAATAGTAAAATAATTAACCTACGTCATGATAATTAATTAATTATAAGTCATGTTTACTAATTAATTAATTACTATAGTTTAAATTAAATAATAAAAAATACTTAGGTTAAAATCATGTATTATTAATTAGTAAGAATAAACCTAAGTCCATGTTTTTAATTAAATTAATTATCTAGCATGTTAAATCAATTTAATTAATCTTGTAATAATAAGTCATTAATTATTAATTTAATTTCCTTTTAAAATTAATAAGCATGTAAAGTTAATTAACTTTTAAAATGATAACACGTAACCATGTATTATTCATTAAAATGCGTCGTAAAACAAACCCGTGTCTTATTAATTTAAACGTAAAACTCGTATTATGTTTTATAAATAAGCCGAGCCAAACAGCCCCCTTAATGTATTTTTAAAACTGGTAGCCAAACACCCCCTTAAATCTGTTAAAACCAAAATCCAAACATACTCTTAACTGCCAGATCCTCCTGGCAGTTTTGAGTTCCCCCTGTCTGATTAAATTTCCCACCGGCAGGCTAGAAAGGCCAACCGTGGGTTCCCACTGTTAGAACAATTTCACCACTGGCACAGCCAGTGGTTTTTCCCCTGCTTGTTCTTCGTTTCCCCTGCTTGAGCAAACCAAGCCAAAACCCTAATTGGGTTGCGGCTGGTGGAATTAACTCACCACCGAGACTCATATGAGTCTCGGTTTGTGTGCCTTTCGAACCCAGCAATAAAACAACCGAAACCTTTTCACTTGTTGCTATATGAACGTGTTTTTAACACCTTTAAAAGATTCGGATTGAAGATCAAATAAAAAAAAGAACCTAGAAAATGAATTAGGGTTTACCTCGTTTTAGGGTTTAGGATATCAAACAATTGCATTCCTTGATCTCTGGATTGAAACACACGATCTAATCTTTCTGTTTTCTTAGGTGTTGGTCGCGGCAGGGAAGAAGGAGAAAGAAGCAAACGGCTGCTCATATTAGATTAGGCTTTCTTGGATTGTTTTGTGTTTGTTGCCAAATGAATATTACTCCCCCGTCCTATTTTTACACGGCCAAAAGGATACCCACTTGGGCCTTGAGCCCAAGTCCTTACCTTTTCTATTTTGTCAAAATAGCCCCTTAAACACTTGTAATATTTATTTAATACGCGACTTGTTTAAATGGTACGCGTAATCGTATTTAAAAGTGTCGTAAGTTTCTTAGTTATAATTACCCGTGTTAAACGTAATTATTACGTATATAATTACTTGTCGTGTTAAATTAAATATACATAATAATAATAATCGTTTAAATGTCCGTGATTACATGTTACGTAGTTTACGTAATTTAATTAGTTTTTGATCGTGACTAAATATATTATTTATTCATGTTCGTAATAATTATATATATACGCAATTAATATTAGTTCGTGTTTTAATTACGTTTATGATTAGTTATTGTTAAATACTTATCATGTGTTCGTACGTAATCGATACTTATCGTGTTTATACACGTATGTAATACTTAAATAATAGCACGTTAATGTGATCATACTGTATAAGGAAGGTTTTAATCTAGCACGTACGATATTAAGAGTACTATTCATGGTAAAAGCAAGCGGGTTTTACACCACAGCTCTTAAAGCTGGACCGATTCACAATAGCATTGCCTAAGACCTTTTCAAAACGGGATTAGAAACTTGTTCGTTATTGTCCTCGTCTTTACCCAACTCTGGTTTAAGTGGTGATGCCACTGACGAAAACCTTGCAGAATGTAATACCGAATGAAACCTCATGGGCGAGGTGTTTCCCGCAATAATAGTATGGTATTTAAGCTCCCTAATGACTTCCGAAGTTGTTAAACACCTCATGCCTAAAAAGATGTACCAACGTATTTTGTGTTTCCGAGGTGCTTAAAACTACTATTTGCATTATAACTCGAATCACAGGACATGGTAGAGAACCCATCATGGGTCAGACCTTGAATTGAACGTTAACCATAATCATTGTAGTGATCATAATGAACCTCCCACCTATTTCTCGATCACTATTGCTCTAGTAAAATAGACTAACCCGTTCAAACAAGCATTTCATAAATAAATATTGTAATAAAAAAACCCTGCAAAAAATCCAATAGTAAATCCTAGCTCAAAATTACGTACCACACATGTATATTGAATAACATTAAAACGGTGATTGATAAAAACCACCACACACTCATATGAGCTACACATATCAAAGAATACTTGTAAAAACTACAGTCACCACCGGCTACAAATGAAAACTAAACAGTAAAAAGGGAAACTGGGTTAAGCTTATGTTTAGTAAGTATCTTATGGCTTATGATGAATATATGCTCTGAGTGTTTGGATTAGTGTATGATAAAAAGGTTGAGAAATAGACTTATTGGCTTATAATGGCCTTATATTAGTTCATAAGACTAAGCTAATTATAAGCTTAACTTTAATAAACCTCAAAAACTAAACACTCGTTAGCAACGCCAGCAACGAAAGACTTAACATGTGAAACTGAACAACATATAACAACCGCAACAGCATCATCCGACTTTACGCTACACCAAATAAAACGCAATATTAGTATTGTAACAAACTAACAACCACAAAAACTCATCACTAGCTGCAATTGATGCAATGATAACAAAAAAAGGTGTTAAATAGAGTGATATAAACGCCTAAAATGACCTAAAATGTTAACCACTCGAGACGACCTGGAAGCAAAAAAGCTTGCCTATCATAAAAAATATGGGATGTGTGAGACTTGTAAAAACATCAGACGAAGCTCTGAAAAGAAAGGGCTTATGTGAAGGTGCATTTAATTAGTCAGCCAAAAACATCGAAAAAACCCTAATGTTCTAAGTATAAAAGGAAAGCTAATTCCACGAAGAGGTGTTAAATAATATTAGCCAACTTAAAGTGTGTGTGAGTAATTATAATATAATGCATTGCAAGAAATTAAATATATCAAAGTGAAAACTATACTTGCAAATTCGTACGTTTTCAGCTTCTGATATTTATTTGATTATAGATTATTATATGCAATTGAAGTAGAACAGCAGAATATATAGGTTCGTTGGCAGCCAACGCTAATGAACAGGTTAATGGAAAATTCCAAACAAGATGGTTTATGGTTATTTAGACCACAGAGTCCAAAGGATACACCTATAACTAAAAGAAAATGTAACAATTAGCAAAGCTTGAACCGATCTTCACAAGACCGACACTGACGAATACCATGCAGAATGTCATACTGAATGTAACCTCATGGGTGATATGTGTCCTGAAATAGTTTAATATTTAAGCGCCCTAATGACTCCCGGTATTTAGTAAAGTTCTTAAACTTGACATGACCAATGTATTTTGTGCTTCTGATCGAAGTGCTTAGAAGTATTAGAAACCGACTCACGATAGTCTGAAAACATGGTAGAGAACCCATGGATCAGACCTTGACCGAACGTCGACCATAATCATTGTAGTGATCATAATGAAGCCCTATACGTACCACGGCTCTCTCTATTACTCTACTTACTGCACGCAAATATTAATTATTTATTGTGTCTTCTGCCAAATATGAATGTTATAGTATAAATTAAATTAATTGATGCTAAAGTAAAAAGCCGCATATACTTTGCCTTGAAAATTTGAAGCACATAACATAAAGAAAAGGGTAAAGTAAACTACATAAGCAAGGATAGAATTTGCAAATAACAATTTGTTTACTCTTTGAACTTTTAGAGAAAAGAAAATTATATACTCTTAAAAATTTCCTTATATAATATACTTTATGGCCTTGATATCATCTTATCATCTTCTCCGTTTTCTATTATTTAAAAACATCATCCATTTGAATCAATTTGTTGAAATGGAAGTGTTACAACATGAACACCCATTGACACTTATAGATCTAAATCCACAATATTCACGCGATGAAGTAGTATATGACGATGAGGAGGAGTTGATAAAAAAGCAAGACTTTCGATGTCCATGTGGACGTTGTGGTCAAGAAATCAACTTCTATCACAGGCGTTACTATACGTGTGATCAATGTGATTACTCACTTCACAAATTATGTGCAGAGCTTCCCAAAACTCTAAGACATGAATCTCATCGTGATCATAAGCTTATCCTCTGTCAAGTGTCAAAAGATAAACTGTGTATGTGTCAAGCTTGTAAACGCAAGCATGACTACGAGTACCTAATTATCATTGTGTTCAATGCGATATTTATACTTGTTTAGGATGTTCCAAAAATGGTGGAAAAAATCACATGATCTATCATACTAGCCACCAGCATCCAATAATTTCCATCTCTGTCGTTATTTTGGCCAATTGTCATGCATGTGGCAACAAACACCAAGGAAACTTTTATCAATGTATCACTTGCTTCAATTTTTTCGCCCATAGAGACTGTGTTTTCCTCCGTAAAAAGTTACTGATTCAAAATTTTAGAAACGACGGTTTCTTTCATATTCATCCGCTTACTCTTACTTACTCATTTTCGAAAGATGACCACAAGCTAAATTTTATCCAAAATGTAAGGTATGCAAATTAGGATTCGATGAAGATCTTTGGGTTTATAAATGTGAGAAATGTCTATATTATGTACACACAGATTGCGCAACCACATCAAAAAAAGCATGAGTCAATGCCATAGGCTTGGATCAAGGTACGCACACACTCTCTCCAAATCTAAGTATTTTAATATATTTCATTTAATAATTGCATAAAAATCGAACTTTAACTACAGGGATTTTAGAAATACAAAAAAAGTGTCACTAATTTAACTTGCTAGTAAAAAAATTAAAATTGTTACTCTAATTTATGGAAAAAGGTCTCTCAAAAGGCAAAAATATATATCTTTACACTCAGTGCTTTAACACTTAAGATATTTTAGAGACATTTTTTTATTTGTCACGAATGTCAAAATATCCTGGTGGGTAAGATATATAATTACCAAAGAATAGCAAAGTTGGATCACGGTGGTTATCACTTTGCCTCTAGACAATGGTTCCAAGGTTGGAGGCCTTTTTTTACCTTTGGTAGAAACGAAAGCCTCGCTACCTTAAGGGATGTGGTTGTGTATGTTTCAACCTCTCATACATCGTTAAAAACGAGTATTATTTTACCTTACCTTTTATACGTATATAATTACCCCATAATAATAAAGTTGTTGGAATATGGTTCTGTAGATAGGGTACGTGAATTAAATTTCAGTATTCGAGGCAAACAAGCTTATGTTCTCGATCTCCCATTCCGCGATCAAAATGATATGTTAATGCGACTTAAGCTTCATGGAGAAAGTGGATCAAATGCCTTCGAAACAAACCTCTCACATCCATTTCATCCACACCCATTAACTCTTGTAGATACCACAACAGCACCTACCTCTTCAAGAAGAACACTATTCCAAAAGAATCGCTTGCATCAAAAGATGCTCAGTCGCATTCATGATTCTGAAGTTATGTGCAATGCATGCGTAAGACCGATCACAAACATCCCATTTTACAAATGTACAACTTCTGATGATAGATGCAACTTTGTTCTTCATGCGTCCTGCACCCGGTTGCCTACTAAAATTAAGTTGAAAGATTATTTTTCAGGAATATATGACTTTGAACTATTGCCAAAAGCCCCTGGTTACTACATGGGTTTGTTCAAGTGTCATTACTGTAAGAAAATTTGCAATGGATTTGTTTATAACTGTCGAAATGATAATCGGCAAGGAGACGACAACAACATTGACGTTCATTGCGCGCTCTCACGTCAATATATCACACATAAATCTCATCCAAATCATCTACTTCGTAAAGGTGAGCCAGGTTCAGGAGATTATTGTCGTTTGTGTTTGTCTGATGCAAAGAAACAAATTTGTTACAGTTGCGAGCCTTGTAAATTTATCATACATTCCAATTGCGCTCTGTTGTGGCCTGAGAAAATTAGTCACAAGTATGACAAGCATCTGATGACTCTAAGGTATTTTCCAGTTGAAAACCATAGTGGTGATTACTTTTGTGAAGTTTGCGAGGAGGAGTTTAATCCGAATGGTGCGTTCTATCATTGTGATCAATGCGTCCAGTCCATGCATCCAGCTTGTTGTGTGTCAATACCTACAAAAGAAACCACATATACCCCTTTCTATCTTCACGCAGGTGTTGATCGATATGATAATGTGAAGTTTGGACAAAAATTCATGGTTAAGGGTCACCCGCACGCTATTTAATTTTGCCTAGGCGTTAGAAGTGATGCTAAATGCCCTAGGTGTTTGGAGCATCTTGAGGGTCGGTTGACCTTAAAGTGTTTACAGTGTACGTTGGCAATTGACATATCCTGTGCGATGAAGCATAAACATTCTCCAAAACCGATTGACCTTATTGACTATGACAATAGTCGCGACTATAAACAGACTCTCGACGATATCAGGGCGGTACGCTCTGCTCTCTCGCGACACCTACTCTAATCAAAATATAGACGGAATTAGGGTAAACATTTGTTATATCTTCCAATAAATGATTTTATTCATACAATGTTTACATCAGTATTTATATCTTTGCTTCTACTTGATCAATCACAACAATGAGCACACCCCACTAACCCAACTGAGCCTATAAGAAGCCATGAAATGAAGTTTTCCCAAGCGGGTTAATATCTGCATACTGAAAACGTGAAGGGACATGAAGAACACGAACTTTTCTCGAAGCAACAAAATCACGAACAAAGTGAATATTATCTTAATGTGTTTCGTTAATGTTGAACATTATAATACACTTGGCATAACATAAACTTGTTCAATCGGTTTTAATTTGACACTGTTTCTTCAAATTCCATTAATCCTTTTGCTTAGAAAAGAACACTAGAACGGCTTAAACTATTATATCACAAGTCTATCAACTGATACACGTAAACCATTTTCACGTAACGTAAACAAGAAAATATATAGCAACGATTCCACTTTATTATCCAGATTTCGCAACTCTGAAGATTATGCTTACGCGACCTCCATTTCTCACCCATTGCGTCATACATGACAACACAAAGCTCCCAACACTTGGAGTCTCTCGCCAGCTAATCGAATTTTGTTCAACATTCGTACTGTTTATAACCATTACTTCCTGCAAGAAAACAGTTATAACATTGTTAACAAAATAATAGTAGCGTTTCCTTGATACGTATAGTGTTGTGTTAGAAAGAATACCATGGGAGCTTAAATGTGTCTTTGAACCATCCTTGTTTAGAACTATACCCCACGATTTTGTCAAGGCGTATGATAATCTCGGAAAATTTTGGTCTAATAGATAAATCTGGATACCAACACTCCTCTATCAATCTACAAAACAAGAACAAAGATGGAAAAGGGATGAAAATTTTATTAATATGAATGACCTGTCCAATGTATTTGTCCGATTTCCATTTTAGGCGACTCTTTTAGCTAAACGCCTTAATCGGTTTGTAGATAAGTGTGTCAAGATTTCCGCCTCTGGAATTTGTGTACATGCATAGATTCAAGATATTATAGACAGAAAAAGATACTTACTCTTTTAGATCGGGAGGATAATATTTTGATTTTATCTTGAATGTTGGTCTCTGGATATCAACACACATCAGCTTAACAGCCTCTTCATGAGGCTTGGGATAAAACGGTTGCACACCTTCCATCATCTGATCTCATATTAAACAAAACCAAGATCAATGTTTTATATAAAGAATCGTTAACGGGCAAGAAAACAAACAAACGAGTAATACATAATGGCGTGGCAAAAAAGAAATGAAAGGTCAAACGGGCCAAAAGTTGCTAAAGTTTTGGCTAGAACCTCCTATATAGTTATACTCTAAATCTTAGATTATTGTATGAGTGTTTATATTTGAAATTTTCGACAGCCCGTGGTTCGGGTCAACCTGACCTGATCTCTAATACGAATATATGCAATTTATGAAATGGAATACAGATAAAAGTACCTCGTAAAGAATAAGGCCAAAAGAGTACACATCCACACCTGCATCGAATAGTTCATCTTTATAGATCTCCGGTGCAATGTATAAATCTGTACTCACAAAAAAGTTAAGGTTACTAAGATAGTACGAGTAGTTATGCTACAGAAGGTACTGTCTTCGGAAACAGAAAAGTAAATAATGTAAAGTTCGTATATTTCAAGAACTTACTTTCTCGATCGACGGTGGCAGGTCGCGCTAATCTTGCTTTATTAGGCGAAATTTTGGACAATCTGACTAATGCGATACCTGCAACCTTCAATAGGCCCCCGCTATCCAGCAAAATATTTCTGGCACCTTACCAAAGTTTCAATTATTAAAAAAATCTCAAAACGCAAACTCATACATACAGGTGATTATTTCACGTACTGTATGATAATCTTATATTAGTTGCCTTACTTTGGCCTTAAATCGCAGTGGATAATCGGGTCCGGTTTACATTCATGTAGATAGTTCATTCCCCTGCCAAATTACCGTCAGTCAAGAAATGAAAAACGTCAAATAACAAATATATATGCAGAAACTGACAAAAGGATAGGCCAAATGGGCGGTTCGGGTAACGGGTCAAAAATGGTAAATTATGTAACCCGAACTGACCGTTTCGTATAAATGGTTAAAAACTTCCTTCTAATAGAAATGAAATGAATGTACAAAAAGTCGGCAGCGTTTTACTTGCCTGGCAATATCAAGAGCAAATCTAAGAGCTTTGGAGGGGGACAGCCGTCCTTTTTTTTCAAGATAGCTTCTAAGGTCGCCCTGAAATTTATCATAAATAGAAGCTTCGTAAAGCTAATCTTGTATCAAGGAATATGGCAACACCTATGCACCACATACACACAACCTATTATGTTCGGATGTGATCTAGAACTTACTCTTGGGTGAAACTCGGAAACAATCATCATGGGTACATTTTGGGTGACGGCTCCAACAAACTGAACCACATTAGGATGCCGGACTTTTTCCAACAAAGTCAACTCATGTTTGAAAGCATTTCTGAATAAGAGCCAATAAAAGTTCAATGAAACTTTCCTGTTTTGACCCGTTACCCAACCCGTCCATTTTGCCACATTTTGCCACATGTATCAAGCGAAAAATGTTAAAAGACTAATGGTGCACACGGCAGCGACCAAAATGTAACTTTTTAAAGCTATTTTTGGTCAATATTGCGTATATAGAGAATAAAATAAGTATATTATATATATTGATACTTTTGAAAAAATAAGTTACCTATATTCACCCTTCGCCCCATCATAAACAAGTTACTACTACTTGTTTAGCAATAAAAATATTGAGCATCAAAAATATGAAAGGCAATAGTTTTTATTTTTGCTGTTATCATGCGCACCAACACAATTTTGAGTGCTTCAGTGATGAGACCAACAAAAATATGAAGGCAATAGTCTTTATTTTTGCTGTTATCATGCGCACCAACACAATTTTGGCTGCTTTAAGAGTTGTACAATAGATGTTTTTAAAGAGCTATACAAAACTGTGGTTTATTAGATATTGTTACCCGCATAAGTGCCATATTGGCATGGGAGGGCCGACGGGTACTGTACTTTCGGGATTCTGTTATAAGCCGATATGATATCGTTGGTTTGCTATATGGAGTATATGTTTACGTGTAATAAGGAATGCATGCAGATATGCCATGCAGTGTACCATCTACATATCAATGACGTGACAACGTTATTGTCGATATGGGTTTGAATTTGTGTGTTTTCTGTATTGTGTTTCTACACATTGCTGAAATAGCAACAACTAACGGGGTAGGGTACTTTCGACTAGTTTATAAAACTTATATACACCATCAACCAAAGAAAAAGGTCCACTTGTTAAGCGTAAACATGTTCATTCGGTACCGGTTCTCAGTACCCGGTAGCACAAAACAATTCGGCACCATTGTAATTCGGCACGGTACTAAAACGGATAATACTAGTTTTGATACCGTTGTAATAAGTGACAGGAAAAACCCGGTTTAGGTATACCGAAAACGCAGTGGCGGATCCAGGTTTTCGGATTACGTGTGGCACAAAAGAAAACATTGTGAAACGAACTGATTGGTCCTAATTTGCTCATTCAAGTTATTGGAGATCTACTAAGTCGATAATAGTTATAATTTGAATAACTTGTGTAATACATTTCATGGCCCTACATAGTACAGTAGTACACTAGTACTTCCTACTCGTAATTTACAGAAAGTAAAAACCAGACAAAAAACCAACTCAATAAGTCAAAAAACTAACAAGAAGTGAAAACCACTATTCATCTTCTTCCACTTTCACCATTTTTCTTATTCTTTTTCTTCAAAACTCACGAATCATGTTCAAAACTCATGAATCATGTTCTTCTTTGTATACATTTTTCTCATTTTATGCATCTCGAGCTTCAAATTACATGTAGCACCTTTAAAGAACTAGCGATTTTCAAGAAAATGTTACACTTCGTCGATTAAAACAATGTGTGGCACGTGCCACATGGGGCCACCACTTAGATCCGCCCCTGCGAAAACGATGCCAGAATGGTTAGAGGTATTCAGATTAATTGAGTCAAAAGGCTGGCGTATATATATACATATATCTACTTGCGACTTTGGTTTATAAAACTTACTGTATATACATAGTTTTGTAGATGACATGTTACAGCAATGTGTAGAACAACGACTAATGTTGCATTTGCCACAACCCATGTACATCAACATGTTTAAAAAAAACTTCACTTTTTTGTGCGAATAAATATCGAACCAATATTAATATTAAACATAACATAGCCCCGAAAGTGCCGTTTCTGAGTCATATGATACTCTGGGCGAGACGATAAACATAATACTTCTCTCATAGGTTGTTTATTAAAAACACACGATCCATCTCATATACTCCACACCCTTCAATCTAGTAATTTCAAGATAACATTTCGATTCAACCTTCTCATGGGTTTGACGAGTCGAAATGGTTTCTAAAACCATACTTCTTCGGTCTTAAAACAATTTATAACAGGGAAAAAAAAGTAAACGGCTACATTTTAAAACCAATCAAATGGCATATCAACCCATTAAAGTCTTTAAAAATCAAGCCGATGCTACGGGTTGAATGATTCTTAGTTTTCCAGAATATTCACGTGATGAAGTAGTATACGACGATGAGGAGGAGTTGATAATGAAGCAAGACTTTCGATGTCGTTCATGTGGACGTTGTGGTCAAGAAATCAACTTCTATCTCATGTGGAGTGGAAACATTTAAGATTCCCTTTCGAGGAGCACTTATAGATATGAAACACGATTCTGATGAACTTTGCATGACATGGCAGCCGATGATGACCTCATATTCTGCCAAGCCGCTTATGAGCGATAGCAATAGCAAAGCGGCTTATGAACAAATGATATATGATATAATTGTTAATGAGATTATATATGTTTTAAATAATTAAAAAAATGGTGTTTGATGTATCCTCTTTACACGATGTTGGTACGTACAAGAAGGATTAAGGGTGAAAAAAATTCACCCGGATCTTGTTTAAGGCGCACTACACTTAATAATCAACGCTACATGTGAATCACGGTATCATAATTTCATAAAAGAAAAAAGTGTTAAACAAATAAACAACATAATCTTATATATATCCACATCCTACACGTATATATGGTAGGTTGTTTTGGTCAAACCTGCATTTCACATGCTTCACGTTATCATTATAAATATGTAGGATAGATAATAGATAATTAGATATCAAATTCTATAAATAGACTAAGTTTTAGTTGTAGCATCACATCAAGCACTTGTTTAGCAAACAAAATATTAAGTTTGAGAAATATGAAGGCAGTAGTTTTTTTCCTTGCTGTTATTATGTGCACCAGCACATTTTTGATTGCCTCATCCATTGATGATGGGGATCAAAAAATTGCCATGGTTTCTGAGGGTTTACTAAGGATCATGCTGTTGGAATGGGGAGTGCCTCATCCATTGACACTTTCATGAAAAATTATCCCCGAGTAGGAATTGTGCTGAGAAAGGCAGCTTCTGTACGATCTTTATTTGGTGTTGTGACCCGTATTCTTGCCAATTTGGCTCGGCGGGCGTGGGAGATTGTGGTTAATATTAAGCACGTATATGCGTGCATGCATGTGAAACGAGCCGACATGATATTGTTGGCTTGTGATATATATATATATATATATATATATATATATATATATATATATATATATATATATATATATATATATATATATATATATATATATATATATATATATATATATATATGTGTGTGTGTGTGTACGTGTGTGATAATAAGGTATGCATGCATGTATCGCATGCAGTGTACCATCTACCTATCAAGGATGTACGAGTTTAAATTTGTGTGATTAGTATTGTTTACTTACTGACGTGTAAATATATTATAGTTGTCACTCGTTTTTTATATGTACTGATTTTTTTTTTACAAATATGTGTACATTAAACATTGCTTTTTCGACATTTTAATTTGTACATTTTCTTACCATTTAATTTATGCAGGTTCTAAATAACTTATATTACTCTTTTTTTTTCTATTAGACTATTACTTGCATGTAGCCCATCTAGGATTAATGATACAAAATCATTACTCATTTTATATATATTTTTCTTTAATTACATCCAGTGACACCTGCCACAAATTCATATTAAAAAAATAAAAATATCTCATATATAAAAAATCATGAGAAACATAATTTTTTTTTGTTAATGTTTGTTCTTAATGTGTTCACCAAACCCCGCAATACGGCCATCACTCTTGGCACCCACCCAACACTGCTACTTTCCCGCGTCGTCACCATTAAACCCCTATCTATGTTGTCGTAAAGTTGGGCCACGCGAAAATTGTCACCACCAGGTGTGGGCCGCGGTGTGCTTGTTGGCTGCTGCGGGACATCTTGTATAGGACCGGAGGTGGTCAGGCCGATGTGGTGATTGTGAATTTGTGGTGTTTAATCGAATTTTTGACCAAATAATGGTGTTTTAAAATTTTAATTACCAATTGTATGGTGTTTAAAAAACTATTTTCTATTTGTTTCCTATATCTATCACATACATGTATTCGTTGTTCAAAATTTTATCAATATTAGTGGAAGGGTTTTTATCTTACTAAAAGAATTACGTAGTTAAAATTTTCTCTTTTGATTTGACTTATAAACTATAATTTTTGCACATTGCTTCTTCATTGCACATTTCGTATTCGTTTTTAGTATCAACAAATAACTTGGCAACAACATTAAAGTTGTACACATATACATATAAATCGATAATAACATATCAAATTAAATAAGCATAATCGTCATTACTCGTATTCACTGACATTGTAAACAAGTCTAGTCGAGTCGAGTTCGAGCCTGCTAGAATTCGTGTTCAGCTCATTTGTATATAAAAAGCTTGATTTCCAAATTTTGAGCTTGACTCCGTCTTGTGTTTGACTATCTTATATAACGTGTTTAAGAAAATAAAACTTAAAGGTTTGTTAATAACACGAAGCTCAAGCTTGTTTGTTTTTCTAAGCTCGTTTGTGTATAGCGGTTATATATATAGAAATTTATTTTCATCTACAATTTTAAGAACCTTGTTTAATCTCTAAAGCCTAATTAATCGATGTTTTCACTAGCGGTTCGAATTTTTACCCCTATTGTTTTTTTAATATTTTATGAACGACGAGTTAATAGTTACTGATTAAATTAGGTATCTTACGAGGACTCTCTGGGACTGGATGATTTGATTGGCAAATTTATTGATTCTTATTTGCTGTTGTAAATTGTACGTAATACCATTAGTAATTATATCAAGCACTTGTTTAGCAAACAAAACATTGAGTGTGAGAAATTTGAAGGCAGTAGTTTTTTTCCTTGCTGTTATTATGTGCACCAGCACATTTTTGAGTGCCTCATCCATTGATGATGGGGATCAAGAAATTGCCATGGTTATTGAGGATCATGCTGAAAAGGAGTTTACTCAGGTAGTTACTATTAACAAACTTTCTTTAAAATTTGAATAATGTCCTCTTGCAGGTGGAAATCGAAAAATTTGTTATGGAAGATGGGAACGTATTAACACTTTCACGGAAATTATCCCCGATTAGGAGTTGCGCTACTCGAGGCAACACATGTTCAGTTATTGGGCCTTGGTGTTGTGACCCGTATTCTTGCATACACATGGAAATAGGTTTTGGAATTTGTGGTTAATATTAAGCATGTATATGTGTCCAAGCATGTGAAATAAGCTAAGCCGATTGTTGAGTTGTTGTATATATGTGTACGTGTGTGGTAATAAGATATCAAGGACGTGACAACATCGTCGACATGGGTTTGAATTTTTGTGTTTTGGTATTTTGTTTAATGGAATGTGAAATGTGCATGGCACTAGTGTATTTATTTTGAATATCACCATACTTTTGTGACACGGAAGATTATGCTTACGCCCGCCCCCTGATCAGTACATTTACCCCGGGGCGGACCTATGTGTAGGGAGACCACGGGACCTTGGAACTATACCCAACAATTTTGTCAGTTGTTGTCTATCTGTACTACTAAAACTCGTCCCAAGAACAAGCTTAACAAAAAATCTGGAACCGGTCTTCACGTCAACACCAAGAAGCTTGATACTCAACCAGTAATGCTTTAAAGTATCCACAAATTCAGTTTTCTAGTGAACAAGCTTCTTAGCCCAATCTTTCCTATATCAAACATAACACAAATGAAATGGAGATTAGATACAATTCGTTTTGTACTTCCATTTAAATTAAAAAATTTGCATCTGCACTAGAAGCTACAGCTCTTAAAGCTGGACCGATTCACAATAGCATTGCCCAAGACCTTTTTGATACGGGATTCGCAACTTGTTCATTATTGTCCTCGTCCTTACCCAACTCTGGTTTAAGTGGTGATGCCACTGACGAAAACCTTGCAGAATGTAATACCGAATGAAACCTCATGGGTGAGGTGTTTCCCGCAATAATAGTATGGTATTTAAGCTCCCTAATGACTTCCGAAGTGGTTAAACACCTCATGCCTAAAAAGATGTACCAACGTATTTTGTGTTTCCGAGGTGCTTAAAAATACTATTTTCATTATAACTCGAATCACAGGACATGGTAGAGAACCCATCATGGGTCAGACCTTGAACTGAACGTCAACCATAATCATTGTAGTGATCATAATGAACCTCCCACCTATTTCTCGATCACTATTGCTCTAGTAAAATAGACTAACCCGTTCAAACAAGCATTTCATAAATAAATATTGTAATAAAAAAAACCCTGCAAAAAAATCCAATGGTAACTCCTAGCTCAAAATTACGTACCACACATGTATATT
The DNA here is from genome assembly GCA_025667525.1 of Glebionis coronaria. Lineage (NCBI taxonomy): Eukaryota > Viridiplantae > Streptophyta > Magnoliopsida > Asterales > Asteraceae > Glebionis > Glebionis coronaria. Next base: position 659,005 of record JANFOE010000122.1, on the reverse strand, counting down.
GAATAACGTTAAAACGGTGATTGATAAAAACCACCACACACTCATATGAGCTAAACATATCAAAGAATACTTGTAAAAACTACAGTCACCACCGGCTACAAATGAAAACTAAACAGTAATCAAGGAAAACTGGGTTAAGCTTATGTTTAGTAAGTATCTTATGGCTTATGATGAATATATGCTCTGAGTGTTTGGATTAGTGTATGATAAAAAGGTTGAGAAATAGACTTATTGGCTTATAATGGCCTTATATCAGTTCATAAGACTAAGCTAATTATAAGCTTAACTTTAATAAACCTCAAAATCTAAACACTCGTTAGCAACGCCAGAAACGAAAGACTTAACATGTGAAACTGAACAACATATAACAACCGCAACAGCATCATCCGACTTTACGCTACACCAAATAAAACGCAATATTAGTATTGTAACAAACTAACAACCACAAAAACTCATCACTAGCTGCAATTGATGCAATGATAACAAAAAAAGGTGTTAAATAGAGTGATATAAACGCCTAAAATGACCTAAAAATGTTAACCACTCGAGACGACCTGGAAGCAAAAAAGCTTGCCTATCATATAAAATATGGGATGTGTGAGGCTTGTAAAAACATCAGACGAAGCTCTGAAAAGAAAGGGCTTATGTGAAGGGGCATTTAATTAGTCAGCCAAAAACATCGAAAAAACCCTAATGTTCTAAGTATAAAAGGAAAGCTAATTCCACGAAGAGGTGTTAAATAATATTAGCCAACTTAAAGTGTGTGTGAGCAATTATAATATAATGCATTGCAAGAAATTAAATATATCAAAGTGAAAACTATACTTGCAAATTCGTACGTTTTCAGCTTCTGATATTTATTTGATTATAGATTATTATATGCAGTTGAAGTGAAACAGCAGAATATATCAGAGAATATATAGGTTCGTTGGCAGCCAACGCTAATGAACAGGTTAATGGCAAATTCCAAACAAGATGGTTTATGGTTATTTAAACCACAGAGTCCAAAGGATACACCTATAACTAAAAGAAAATGTAACAATTAGCAAAGCTTGAACCGATCTTCACAAGACCGACACTGACGAATACCATGCAGAATGTCATACCGAATGTAACCTCATGGGTGATATGTGTCCTGAAATAGTTTAATATTTAAGCGCCCTAATGACTCCCGATATTTAGTAAAGTTCTTAAACTTGACATGACCAATGTATTTTGTGCTTCTGATCGAAGTGCTTAGAAGTATTAGAAACCGACTCACGATAGTCTGAAAACATGGTAGAGAACCCATGGATCAGACCTTGACCGAACGTCGACCATAATCATTGTAGTGATCATAATGAAGCCCTATACCACGGCTCTCTCTATTACTCTACTTATTGCACGCGAATATTAATTATTTATTGTGTCTTCTACCAAATATGAATGTTATAGTATAAATTAAATTAATTGATGCTGATGTATAAAACTTGGCATATACTTGCCTTGAAAATTTGAAGCACATAATATAAAGAAAGAGATAAAGTGAACTACATAAGGAAGAAAAGAATATGCAAATATAAGAATTACATTTGTTTACTCTTTGAATTGTTAGATAAAAGAAAAGAATATACCCTTAAAATTGTCCCTATATAATGTACTTTATGTCCTTGATATCATCTTATCATCTTTTCCATTTTGTGTTACATAAAAAAAATCATCAATTTTGAATCAATTTGTTCAAATGGAAGTGTTACAACATGAACATCCGTTGACACTTATAGATCTAAATCCAGAATATCCACACGATGAAGTAGTATACGACGATGAGGAGGAGTTGATAAAGAAGCAAGACTTTCGATGTCCATGTGGACGTTGTGGTCAAGAAATCAATTTCTATCACAGGCATTACTATACATGTGATCAATGTGACTACTCGCTTCATAAATTATGTGCGGAGCTTCCCACAACGCTAAGACACGAATCTCATCAAGAGCATACTCTTATCCTCTGTCAAGTGTCAAAAGATAAACCGTGTATGTGTCAAGCTTGTAAACGCAAACATGACTATGAGTACCTAAGTTATCGTTGTGTTCAATGTGATATTTATATTTGTTTACGATGTTCCAAAAATGGCATATAAAATCACATGATGTATCACTCTAGCCACGAACATCCAATAATTTCCATCTCTGTAGTTATTTTGGCCAATTGTCATGCGTGTGGCAACAAACACCAAGGAAACTTTTATCATTGCCCCACTTGTTTCAATTTTTTCGCTCATGGAGATTGTGTTTTTCTTCGTAAAAAGTTGTTAATTCAAAATTTTAGAAAGGACCGTTTCTTTCATATTCACCCGCTTACTCTTGCTTACTCATTTTCGAAAGATGACCAAAAAGCCAAATTTTATCCAAAATGTAAGGTATGTGAATTAGGATTCGATGAAGATCTTTGGGTTTATAAATGTGAGAAATGTCGGTATTATGTACACATAGATTGCGCAACCACATTGAAAAATGCATCAGTCAATGCCATCTGCTTGAATCAAGGTACGTACAAATTCTCTTCAAATCTAAAATTTTAATATATTTCATTTACTTATTGCATAAAAAATCGCGTTTTAACTACAGGGACTTAAAGATACTAGAAAATATCACTCATTTAACTTGCTAGTAAAAAAGTTAAAATTGTTAATTCAATTTGTGGAAAAAAAAATTGTCTCAAAAGACGAAAAATATACATTTAGACTGCTGCTTTGACACTTCTGGTTTTCTATAGACTTTATTTGTCACTGGTTTCAAAATATCCTAGTGCTAGATATATGATTACCAAAGTATAGTAAAGTTGGATCAAGGTGGTTAGCACATTGCTACTAGATACAGAGGTCATCCAAAGTTTCTTTTTTTTACCGTTGGTAGAAACGAAAGTCTCGCTACCTTATGTAATGATATGTTTGTGTACGTTTCAACCATCCCAAACTTCGTGAAAAATGATACTATGATAATTTTGTGGTTGTAATATGTTATGCAGGTATTAGTGTACTTTCATTAAATTACAGAACCTCTAACCATCCTTATGTTCTCCATCTCCCATTTCGGGATCAAAATGATATGTTAATGCGACTTCATGGAGAAAGTGGATCAAATGCCTTCGAAACAAACCTCTCACATCCATTTCATCCACACCCATTAACTCTTGTGGATACACCATGGTGTAACAATGATATTACAACAACACCTACCTCTTCAAAAACACCTTACACTGATCCAAAAGAATTTAGTTGGTACTCGGATCCCATGCATCTTTTGATGCCAACAACATCGTCCATTCATGATTCAAAGAAATTGGTTGAAGTTATGTGCAATGCATGCATAAGACCAATCAGAAACATCCCATTTTACAAATGTACAACTTCTGATGATGGATGCAACTTTGTTCTTCATGCGTCGTGCACCCGGTTGCCTACTAAAGTCACGTTGAAAAATTATACTAATACAGGAATATATAACTTTAAACTATTGCCAAAAGGCGGTGGTTACATGGGTATGTTTGAGTGCCATTACTGTAAGAAAATTTGCAATGGATTTGTTTATAAATGCCAAAATGATAATTCTCAAGGAGACTTTAACATTGACGTTCATTGCACGCTCTCACGTCAATATATCACACATAAATCTCATCCAAATCATCTACTTCGTAAAGGTGAGCCAGGTTCAGGAGATTATTGCCGTTTGTGTTTGTCTGATGCAAAGAAACAAATTTGTTACAGTTGCGAGCCTTGTAAATTTATCGTACATTCTGATTGCGCTCTGTTGTGGCCTGAGAAAATTAGTCACAAGTATGACAAGCATCTAATGACTCTGAGGTATTTCCCAGTTGAAAACCATAGTGGTGATTACTTTTGTGAAGTTTGTGAGGAGGAGTTCAATCCTAATTGTGCGTTCTATCATTGTGATCAATGCGTCCAGTCCATGCATCCAGCTTGTTGTGTGTCAATACCTAAAAAAGAAACCACATATACCCCTTTCTATCTTCACGCAGGTGTTGGTCGATATGATAATTTGAAGTTTGGACAAAAATTCATGGTTAATGGTCACCCGCACGCTGTTTCATTTTGCTTAGGCGTTATAAGCGATGGTAGATGCCATGAGTGTTATCAGTATTTAGAGGGTCGGTTGACCTTAAAGTGTTTACTGTGTACGTTCGCAATTGATGTATTCTGTCCGATGAAGCCTAATATTCTGCAAAACCGATTGTATAGATGGAATTAGGGTAAACATTTGTTATATCTTCCAATAAATGATTTTAGATCAGACCTTCATTCATACAATGTTTACATTAGTATTTATATCTTTGTTATAAGCTTTACTTTCCAGGTTCTTTTTGAGTTGTAAACATTGTATGAATCTGGCGGTTACGAAATCAGTTAAATAACTGTTTCGATAGTTATAATCAAAGGATGCAACGGTTCACTAACTGACATAGATTTTCACTTGCACCCTTTGCTTCTACTTGATCAATCACAACAATGACACACCCCACTAACCCAACTGAGCCTATAAGAAGCCATGAAATGCAGTTTTCCCAAGCGGGTTAATATCTACATACTCAAAACGTGAAGGGACATGAAGAACACGAACTTTGCTCAAAGCAACAAAATCACGAACAAAGTGAATATTATCTTAATGTGTTTCATTGATGTTGAACACTATAATACACTTGGCATAACGTAAACTTGTTCAATCGGTTTTAATTTGACAATGTTTCTTCAAATTTCATAAATCATTTTGCTTAGAAAAGAACACTAGAACGGCTCAAACTATTATATCACAAGTCTATCAACTGATACACGTAAACCATTTTCACGTAACGTAAATAAGAAAACATATAGCAATGATTCCACTTTATTATCCAGATTTCGCAACTCTGAAGATTATGCTTACGCGACCTCTATTTCTCACCCATTGCGTCATATATGACAACACAAAGCTCCCAACACTTGGAGTCTCTCGCCAGCTAATCGAATTTTGTTCAACATTCGCACTGTTTATAACCATTACTTCCTGCAAGAAAACAGTTATAACATTGTTAACAAAATAATAGTACCGTTTCCTTGATACGTATAGTGTTGTGTTAGAAAGAATACCATGGGAGCTTAAACGTGTCTTTGAACCATCCTTGTTTAAAACTATACCCCACGATTTTGTCAAGGCGTATGATAATCTCAGAAAATTTTGGTCTAATAGATAAATCTGGATACCAACACTCCTCTATCAATCTACAAAACAAGAACAAAGATGGAAAAAGGATGAAAAATTTATTAATATGAATGACCCGTCCAATCTATTTGTCCGATTTCCATTTTAGGCAACTTGATAGGTGTGTAAACACCCATCTTTTCTACCACTTAATTACAATAATAACCGGACCAAAACATGTATTTTATGTCTTTTATGTCGGAATTATGCGTGGTTTGTGTTTTTGTTGTGATTTAGGACGAAAAGGTGAAAAGTGGAGAAAATACGGACATTCACGGGCATTTACGGACTTTTATTGAAGAAAAGGATGAAAGACGAAGTCGAGAGATCAAGAGTGGAAAAGAAACGGAAGTCCACGACCAATTCTGAAGATTTATCGAAGAAAAAGTCAAAAGACGGAAGTTTATCAAAAGCCGAAGAATTCAAGTCTATTTTATTGAAGAATTTAAAGACGAGTTCGAAGAAATCCCGAAGCCAAAAGTCCCTTAAGTCCAAGTTTAAAGAAGATTAGAAGAAAAGGACTAATGACGCAATTAATGAAGAATTAAGAAGAAAGGGACTTAATCTTGCAATTAACAAGAAATGAAGGAGGGGAGGAAGTTTCCTTAATCCTCCCCTATAAATAGATTAGGATTGATCACTTTTCATTCTTGTTGGCTAAGTGTGATAATTAGCTCTTCCACCATTTACTTATCTTGTCATTTAATTTCTTGTCAAATTTAAATACCTTGTCTTGCACCTTAAATTCATTTAATTTCAAGTAAGTTTTCCTTTAATTATTGTCAATCTTTACTTTATCTTGTCAATCTCTTATCTACCTTTCTTAATCTTTGATCTTTATGTTTATGTTTATGTTCATGTTCATGCTTTTATTTTGATCCAAGTGGTTTTTGATTATTGTGGTAAAAGTTGTTTGATTTCTTGTTTTAAATTGTTTGTTTATGTTATCTATTGATTCGTTACTGTTTAGATTATATCGTTTGTGTTTATTTTGATTAATTTTTGTTTAGACCTGCTGTTACTGTATCCCCTTGTTCTTCGGGAGTGTTTGCTTTGTTTCTGATCTTTCCAGGAAAAGTTTCGAACCAAGAAGGAGGGAAAGTGCTCATTCGGAACTTCCAAAGTTCCGAATCAAGGTTTCATCCGGAAGATTTTTGGGTCAGCAAAACTTCCGAGTCAAGCTGTTTATCCGGAACATTCAAAGTTCCGGACGAAGGAAAACTTCCGACTCAAGAACCATTCATTCGGAACTTCCAAAGTTCCGAACCAGAAAAGCTTCATTCGGAACTTAAAAGTTCCGGATCAAGTACTGTTCATTCGGAACTTAAAAGTTCCGGATCAGTGGGTATTCATTCGGAAGTTTCCAAAGTTCCGAACCAAGAGTTGTTCATTCGAAACTTAAAAGCTCCGAATAAACTTCCGGATCAAGGGGCAACTTCCGACTCAAGAGGTGTTCATTCGGAAGTTCTAAACTTCCGAATCAAGGGGCTTCATTCGGAAACTTCCGAATCAAGGGTGACAAAATACTTCTGAATCAAGGCAAGATTTAGAGTTCCGAATCAGTAAAGTTCCGAACGAAGGATTGTTTTGGATAAGGACATATTCAGATCAATTTGTTCTGGATCAAGGATTTTGGCAATATTCCTAGTGAAGAAGAATCATTTCAACCAAAGGTGACATTCCGGACGAGTGATTGTTCCAAACGAAGGTTTATTCCGAATGAGCTGTATTCAGGTTCTTATTAGCTTTTGTCTTTGATTTTTATTTTCAAGCTTTATTTTTCCTGCCTTTTATTTAATTGCATTTTAAGATTACTTGCCTTAGTTTTAGTCGCACTTTAAGTTTGCCTTAGATAGATTTAAGTTTATGTCATTTACTTTAGTGCCCTTTAATTTCAGTCACGTTTTTAAATACTTGCACCTTTATTTTAATTAGACTTAGATTTACTTTAAGAACACCTTTACTTTTAAGTCTTTGCATTTAAATTTAAAAACAACCAAAAATATTCTTTTTCACCAAAGATCAACTGAGTCACACATAGGGCCTAGATCAATTCGTTAAGATACCGAGAACACGAACTTAATCTTTAATCTTTTTATACGGGGTGTCAAAAGCCTTGTATCAAATGGCGCCGCTGCCGGCTCTTTTCGTAAAGATCAACAGTTTTCTGTGAGAGACACGTTGCTTATTTTGGGATCCGTTCACTTGTGAACGTTATTTTTCTTGCATAAAAAATTCAAAAATCATAAAAATTAAAAATTGATAAAAAAAAACCATAAAAATTAAAAATCTCAAAAATCCAAAAAGATTTTATCTTTATTGTGTATATATATTGTATTTGTGTTTGGTTTTTCTTTTACATTTTCAGGTGTATGCGTACTAGATCTTCTAATTATCAAGAGCCCGAGCCTCAAGAAGATTTAGATATGGCAGGTGTTAACAACAACAACATTCCACCGAACCTTAATAATAATAATAATAATAACAATGCTCTTCCACAGCCCGATCTTCGGACCATGGAGGAACTTTGTCAACCAACCATGTTTGGACGAGGAGGACTGATTGCGCCGATGCAAATCAACGCTCCTGAGTTTTCGTTGAAGCACCACATGATTCAGCAAGTACAAACAAACCCATTTAGAGGATTGCCTGATGATGATGCCAACAAACACCTCGACAAGTTCATTCCAATCACCCAAAGCATGAAGTTTCCTGGGGCCACAATGGATGTTCTCCGCCTACAACTCTTCCCACATACTTTATCGCATCATGCCGAGAAATGGTTTGATCGTCTCCCGAAGAATTCTATTCACACTTGGGATGATATGACTCAACGCTTTATATCGCGCTACTTTCCACCATCCATGGTCACAAGCCTTCGCAATCAGATCAGTGGTTTCATGCAAGATCCTGATGAATCTCTTTTTGACGCTTGGGAGAGATATAATGTCTTGATCGATAGATGTCCAAACCACAACATGCTTCCCGTCACATTGATTGATACTTTCTACAACGGATTGACTTTTCGAGATCGTGATACGATCAATGCAGCCGTCGGTGGCACATTCATGAAAAGGAGACCCGAGGAGTGTAGAGAGTTAATAGAGAACATGACTACTCACCACAAGAACTGGGATTCCTCTGCATCTTCTAGGAACAACCCGAGAGTCAATGTTTCTTCTACCTCAGCAAACCCTGAGATGACCGAACTCACAGCATGATGGCCGAAATGAGCAAAAGTATTACGCTTCTCGCTTCAAACCAACAACAACAACAAGTTAAAGCGGTTGCTAATCCTTGTGAAACATGTGGCGGTCCTCACTCATACACCGATTGTCCTTCGACACAAGGAAATCCGGAAAATGTGTATGCAGCTTACGGTAATTATTCGCCGGAAAATTACCAAGCTAGACAACAAGGGGATAGAAATCTGCTGAGCTACCGATCCAACAATTACCTTTCACCCGGTTTTTCTCCACAAAACCAAAACCCCGCCAACAATTACAATAGAAGCAACCAAATCCCACCTCGTGCTTCTAACCCTTATCAACCACCCACCCAACAACACCCAACCATTAATCCCGATGTTGATGCCATCATGAGAACTCAAGGTGAGCAAATCAAGAATCTACAGAGCCAAATAATCAATTTGAAAGGAGATATCTTGAAGCAAGGTAATGACATCAGAACCGAGGTTCGTGATAATCTTCAATCCTCCTTCATCACTCAAACAACTGAATTAAAGAATCTGTTGGCTAGTTTCTTGCCCGAAGCTCAACCTTCTTCTTCTTCGGGTTCTCTACCTTCAAACACCGTCACTAATCCGCGAGCTAATGTGAGTGCTATAACTACGCGTAGTGGAATTACCATTGTCGATCCACCTAACCCACCACCATCATCTACACCTCCTCCACCACCATATATCCCTACTCCTCCTACACCTAGTGTTAGTACACCATTACCGTCTCCGCTTCGTCATTACGATGTATCTCGGAAGGACCCTTCAACATCACAACCTTCACCAACTACACCTTCACCTAACCCTTATCAACCCAGAATCCCATACCCTTCTCGCATAGGCAAGACCAACGAGCTAACCAAGAATGACTGTCAAGTATCGAAATATGTGGATATGCTATCTAAAATGACCATCAACATTAGCCTTGTTGAAGCACTTTGCCACATGCCGAAATTTGTCAAAGCATTCAAGGAATTGCTTAGCAAGAAAGAGAAGCTGATTGAACTCGCCAACACACGATTAAATGAAAACTGCTTTGTAGTCCTTCTTAGAGAACTTCCGGAAAAACTTGGAGATCCCGGTCGTTTTGTGTTGCCTTGCGTGTTCAACAAAACTGAAGAATTTACTGCCCTTGCTGATCTCGGGGCTAGTATTAATTTGATGCCACTGAGTGTTTGGAAAACACTATCATTACCCGACCTCATTCCAACAAAGATGACTCTCGAACTTGCAAATCGCACTCTCGCTTACCCCATTGGTATAGCCGAAGACGTGTTTATCAAAGTTGGCACATTTACTTTCCCGGTCGATTTTGTCGTAGTTGATTATGAAATGGACCCTCGTATTCCTTTAATACTTGGTCGGCCATTTTTGAGAACCGGACGAGCTTTAGTGGATGTGGCCGAAGGTGAGTTAATCTTACGAGTCGGGGATGATTCAAAAGTTTTTAAAATGGGGAAGCTTACAGGAAAATCCTTTGGAAGTCGAGAATCAGTGAATATGATTAATGTGCTCGATGACTTTACCGTCTACGACAATCCTCTATTCGATTCTTCCATTGATAATCCACTCTTTGAAGATGATGTGGATGATTCTCGCTCCACTTTGGACGCTTCTCCCATTTATGATTCTCCACCGGTCTTTGATGCTTATGATGATAATGATTCTAGCTCAGATTCAGATGTTTTTGTTTGTACTTCTGAGTATCCCAAGCTGCCCACTTTCAATGATTTTGATGAGGCCGATACTCTCTCGAGCGATTCTTCACATGATGAAGATCCTCCGCCATCACTCGATCCTACTTTGGACGATTATTCATTTGAGGAAGATTTCTCTGAATTTCTCAACACATACTTCCCTCATGAGAGTGATGCTCCTCCTTTGGACTTTGAAGATTATCGTCTTGATCCTACTTTGGATTTGAAGAGCATTTGGTCCAAGGAGAAGAAACCGGTCGACACCGAAATCCGTTGCACGTATGATTTGACACCTCTTTGTCCCAATCCTGAGGACGAGGTTGTGCTTCTTTGCGGATCTTCTTCACACTCGGCTGAGCCTGAGTACTATTTTCCCTTAAAGGAAAAGGTGTTCGACCCCGGTATTGAAGTCTTTAAGCCATCTCAGTATCCACCTGATGAAATAAAAGGAAAAATCTTTGGAAATCTTGAAGACAAGCTTGCACTTCACCCTTGCTTCCACCGTGCTCCATCGCTGCTTAAGGGAACCCTGCCACTTCTTCTTTGGCTTGCCTTGTTCGCCTTAAGCTCTTGCTTATTGATGGATGAAAACTATGTCTTTGATCCTGGTGGATATGTTTCATGCTACTTCCGTTGATGATCAAGGTCGAGTCAGGCTCACGACTCGGTAAACAAAAACCAAGCGCTTCTTGGGAGGCAACCCATGCATCTATCTTTTCGCTTTCTTTATCATAAGTGTAGGGGAGACCCTTTGGATTGCTATTTCCCCTCCTCACTTCTTAAGCAGGGATTCGAGCTTCAATGATCTACTCTTGATGATTCTTGACGACCCATGATTCCGTGTTCTACTTCTTCCCGGTTCTATCCTAAACTCTTTTCGATTCACTATTTTATATTTTCTCAATATTAAAATAGGAATCTCTTTAGTTGTCTTTTCCTTAGCGAAATTTAAACAACGTACACAATGTCCTAAGTGTAGGGGAGTTTACTCCCACATGCTTAAACATTGAGGACAATGTTTACCTTAAGTGTAGGGGGACTTCTATCGAAGTTAAGTGGTCTTTTCCTTGTATTTGTCCTCATTTTAACCGGAAAATCAATTTTTCGACATTTTTCAAAAATTTTGATCTATTTTGGCCTATTAGTTTTTCCCTTTGTATAGTTATTTTCTTTCTTTGCTAGAATAAATGTTTAATAAGTGGTTTTAATTTTCTAACGTTGTGGATCTTTTGACTCAATCCGAGTTTACTCTATCTAGTATCCTTAACATGTTTAAGTCAAGTTTTGCTAGGCTTTTATATAGGGAGCTATAAAACGCGAAAGTCTTAACTCTCACGGGTTAAGAACAAGAACTTTTCGCAAGTTCCTATAATTGATCCTAGAGAGTCTTTTATCAAGGGAACTTTAAAATGCGATTTCTAAAACTTGAAAAAGTCTAAGAATTTGCAAGATCCTATAGGCGACTCGAAAACCCAAAACTTTGATTTAATAGGCTAAGCATCCACGAGTCTCATTACTTGAGATTTTAAACTGTGGAGAACGAGAGATGATAGAGCGAATTATAAGTCCGGTATTCTTTCGTGAATTTATGTGAGTTAATTATGAGCCTATTCTCCCATCGCTTGCTAATAATTTATCTGCTAATAAATAAGGTTGTACGATTTGAAAAGTTACTTAGCTTCTAGCCCCAGATCGTTTAAAAGTTGCTCGGTATGGATTAGAGTTCATAGCCAAGGCATAACTTATTGAAGCGGGACACGAAGATTGGCTAGTCCAAAAAGGCCCTAACAAGGCATGAGGGCTATATTTTGTTGCTAAAGATCCAAAGTGATGTGAAGAATCATTTATCGAAAATCAATATGAAGGATCGAGACACACGACGTAAAGCAAAACTCCCCAAAAGTCATGGAGAAAGGTATCCGAAAAGACCCTAACAAGGTATGAGGATAAATAGATCCAAGTCATAAAAGGAGGCGGATCGTTGTATATCAAAGTCCAAAATAAAGATTGGAGAAAAATGAAGAAGTCGTGGTCCATGTATGAATCTCTCAAAACTTCAAGTGAAGAAATTCCTGTATGAAGAGAAGACCATTATTTCATGAACGTCTCTCAAAGATTTGAAGTATGAAGTCGCTGCCAAATATCGGTCCGAGAAAGGTCTCAAATCGCGAAGCGAGTTATGCCAAGATATGAACTTTATGAGGTCCCGAGAAGCAGTTTTAAAAGATTTGGTCCTTTAGCTAACTATTGATTAAATCGTTCACTTTATTTTCAGACTAAATAACTATCGAAATAAGTCAAACAATGCATCCTCGTGATCATTCAAGACAACAATAAAAATATAAGAGATACACCTAGGAATAAGGGAGTCTAAGTGAATAATTGGCCCACATGAGTTCGTGATAGTTTACTAACTTATAATAACAATGATCTCGTTTTTAAGCTTGGTTTGGAGAAAGTGAAAACTTGAGGATGATGATTATTCTTGACATTTCCAAAACCCAAGGTATGCTTTTGATTTCTTTATTTTGCATGATTTTAATTTTCTATCTCTTTAATAAAGGCCAACATGGATTGATTATGATGAAAAGTGTAATCTTGCTTTGTAACTAATGCATTGCATGAGGACATTGCAATGGTCAAGTGTAGGGGATTTGATAGGTGTGTAAACACCCATCTTTTCTACCACTTAATTACAATAATAACCGGACCAAAACATGTATTTTATGTCTTTTATGTCGGAATTATGCGTGGTTTGTGTTTTTGTTGTGATTTAGGACGAAAAGGTGAAAAGTGGAGAAAACACGGACATTCACGGGCATTTACGGACTTTTATTGAAGAAAAGGATGAAAGACGAAGTCGAGAGATCAAGAGTGGAAAAGAAACGGAAGTCCACGACCAATTCTGAAGATTTATCGAAGAAAAAGTCAAAAGACGGAAGTTTATCAAAAGCCGAAGAATTCAAGTCTATTTTATTGAAGAATTTAAAGACGAGTTCGAAGAAATCCCGAAGCCAAAAGTCCTTTAAGTCCAAGTTTAAAGAAGATTAGAAGAAAAGGACTAATGACGCAATTAATGAAGAATTAAGAAGAAAGGGACTTAATCTTGCAATTAACAAGAAATGAAGGAGGGGAGGAAGTTTCCTTAATCCTCCCCTATAAATAGATTAGGATTGATCACTTTTCATTCTTGTTGGCTAAGTGTGACAATTAGCTCTTCCACCATTTACTTATCTTGTCATTTAATTTCTTGTCAAATTTAAATACCTTGTCTTGCACCTTAAATTCATTTAATTTCAAGTAAGTTTTCCTTTAATTATTGTCAATCTTTACTTTATCTTGTCAATCTCTTATCTACCTTTCTTAATCTTTGATCTTTATGTTTATGTTTATGTTCATGTTAATGCTTTTATTTTGATCCAAGTGGTTTTTGATTATTGTGGTAAAAGTTGTTTGATTTCTTGTTTTAAATTGTTTGTTTATGTTATCTATTGATTCGTTACTGTTTAGATTATATCGTTTGTGTTTATTTTGATTAATTTTTGTTTAGACCTGCTGTTACTGTATCCCCTTGTTCTTCGGGAGTGTTTGCTTTGTTTCTGATCTTTCCAGGAAAAGTTCCGAACCAAGAAGGAGGGAAAGTGCTCATTCGGAACTTCCAAAGTTCCGAATCAAGGTTTCATCCGGAAGATTTTTGGGTCAGCAAAACTTCTGAGTCAAGCTGTTTATCCGGAACATTCAAAGTTCCGGACGAAGGAAAACTTCCGACTCAAGAACCATTCATTCGGAACTTCCAACGTTCCGAACCAGAAAAGCTTCATTCGGAACTTAAAAGTTCCGGATCAAGCACTGTTCATTCGGAACTTAAAAGTTCCGGATCAGTGGGTATTCATTCGGAAGTTTCCAAAGTTCCGAACCAAGAGTTGTTCATTCGGAACTTAAAAGCTCCGAATAAACTTCCGGATCAAGGGGCAACTTCCGACTCAAGAGGTGTTCATTCGGAAGTTCTAAACTTCCGAATCAAGGGGCTTCATTCGGAAACTTCCGAATCAAGGGTGACAAAATACTTCCGAATCAAGGCAAGATTTAGAGTTCCGAATTAGTAAAGTTCCGAACGAAGGATTGTTTTGGATAAGTGACATATTCAGATCAATTTGTTCCGGATCAAGGATTTTGGCAATATTCCTAGTGAAGAAGAATCATTTCAACCAAAGGTGACATTCCGGACGAGTGATTGTTCCAAACGAAGGTTTATTCCGAATGAGCTGTATTCAGGTTCTTATTAGCTTTTGTCTTTGATTTTTATTTTCAATCTTTATTTTTCCTGCCTTTTATTTAATTTCATTTTAAGATTACTTGCCTTAGTTTTAGTCGCACTTTAAGTTTGCCTTAGATAGATTTAAGTTTATGTCATTTACTTTAGTGCCCTTTAATTTCAGTCACGTTTTTAAATACTTGCACCTTTATTTTAATTAGACTTAGATTTACTTTAAGAACACCTTTACTTTTAAGTCTTTGCATTTAAATTTAAAAATAACCAAAAATATTCTTTTTCACCAAAGATCAACTGAGTCACACATAGGGCCTATATCAATTCGTTAAGATACCGAGAACACGAACTTAATCTTTAATCTTTTTATACGGGGTGTCAAAAGCCTTGTATCACAACTCTTTTAGCTAAACGCCTTAATCGGTTTGTAAATAAGTGTGTCAAGATTTCTGCCTCTGGAATTTGTGTACATGCATAGATTCAAGTTATTATAGACAGAAAAATATACTTACTCTTTTAGATCGGGAGGATAATATTTCGATTTTGTCTTGAATGTTGGTCTCTGGATATCAACACACATCAGCTTAACAGCAAACGGTTGCACACCCTCCATCATCTGATCTCATATTAAAAAAAAACCAAGATCAAACTTTTATATAAAGAATCGTTAACGGGCAAGAAAACAAACAAACGAGTAATACATAATGGCGTGGCAAAAAAGAAATGAAATATCAAACGGGCAAAAAGTTGCTAAAATTTTGGCTAAAACCTCCGGTATAGTTGTACTCTAAATCTTAGATTACTGTATGAGTGTTTATATTTGAAATTTTCGACAGCCAGTGGTGCGGGTCAACCTGACCTGATCTCTAATACGAATATATCATATGCAGTTTATGAAATGGAATACAGATAAGAGTACCTTGTAAAGAATAAGGCCAAAAGAGTACACTGTACACATTCACACCAGCGTCGAAAAGTTCATCCTTATAGATCTCCGGTGCAATGTATAAATCTGTACTCACATAAAAGTTAAGGTAACTAAGATAGTACGAGTAGTTATGCTACAAAATGGTAAATTATGTAACCCGAACTGACCGTTTCATAGAAATGGTTAAAAACTTCCTTCTAATAAACAAGAAATGAATGTACAAAAAGTCGGAAGCGTTTTACTTGCCTGGCAATATCAAGAGCAAATCTAAAAGCTTTGGAGGGGGACAGCCGTCCTTTTTTTCAAGATAGCTTCTAAGGTCGCCCTGGAATTTATAATAAATTCAAGCTTCGTTAAGCTAATCTGATATCAAGGAATATGGCAACACTTATGCACTACATACACACAGCCTGTTATGTTTAGATGTGATCTAGAACTTACTCTTGGGTGAAACTCAGAAACAATCATCATGGTACATTTTGGGTGACAGCTCCAACAAACTGAACCACATTGGGTTGCCGGACTTTTTCAAACAAAGTCAGCCATGTTTGAAAGCATTTCTACATAAGAGCCGATAAAAAGTTCAATGATAGTTTCTTAACAGTGCAACGTGAAGCTATAGTACATAGATTAGGTCAATATTATCAGGTGTGGTCCAAAGAAGTCGATGAAACCAGATGTACATTTCTAACTTTACAGTTTTGACCCGTTACCCAACCCACCCATTTTGCCACATCTAACAAGCAGCAATGCAGCATAATTAGGCACATACATGCTTTCAGGATCAGAGTAGAGATCTTTGTCGAGTATCTTCATTGAAACTTCTGTGCCATTCCATTTAGTTTTCGTGTCAAAATACCAGAAAGTTAATTACTCGAGTACACATTTCAGCACAGATTTGAGACAGCAAAATGAACCGTTTCAGTCAAAATCATTTTTGACTCATTACACAACCCGCTGATTTCGTCTTATCATAGCAAAAAAGGTTCGGATTTAATATTAAAAACCAACCTAGGCTACAAATTCATCCAACACAATATTATCCTAAAACATGAAAATTTAGCGAAGCTAGCTTATGAGTTTTAATCCATGAAAAATAAAAGTTTAACTTTACATCGAGTTTGCCATTTCCGTATTTACGATAACTGCGAAATAGGTACGGGGTGGCGGCGCCCCCATAGCTAGACGAAAAAAACGAGATTATAGTGTAATTTTTGGTTAATTTTGAGTGTTTTTTTAAAATGCCTCCCACTCGAATCTCAAAATGCCCCACTCACACATTAAATTTCAACATTTAACACTCTAAAACTTAAAAATCCTCCATCTTTAAGTTAAAATACTCGGTTTTTTATTCGGATTTTAGTTTTTTCGCTTTGTATTGTCCAATTTTTTTTTTGCCCCCCACAATTTAGTTTCCTGCGTCCGCCACTGAAAATAGGTGCCATGGTTTAAGAAATTGACCTCTCATATCTTAAACATTATAAAAAAAGGTAAGTTAATTGATGTTAAAGTAATAAACCTGGCATATACTTGCCTTGGGAATTTTGAAGCACATAACATAAAGAAAAAGATAAAGTAAACTACATAAGCAAGAATAGAATTTGCAAATAACAATTTGTTTACTCTTTGAATTTTTAGAGAAAAGAAAAGTATATGCCCTTTAAAATTTCCTTATATAATGTACTTTATGGCCTTGATATCATCTTATCATCTTTTCCATTTTCTGTTATATAAAAAAATCATCAATTTTGAATCAATTTGTTCAAATGGAAGTGTTACAACATGAACATCCATTGACACTTATAGATCTAAATCCAGAATATCCACACGATGAAGTAGTATACGACGATGAGAAGGAGTTGATAAAGAAGCAAGACTTTCGATGTCATGTGGACATTCTGGTCAAGAAATCAATTTCTATAACAGGTATTACTATACATGTGATCAGACCACTCGCTTCACAAATTATGTGTAGAGCTTCCCGCAACGCTAAGACACGAATCTCATCATGATCATATTGTTATCTCTGTCAAGTATCAGAAGATAAATGGTGTATGTGAGAAATTTGTAAATGCAAGCATGACTACGAGTACCTAAATTATCATTGTATTCAATGTGATATTTATTTTTGTATAGGATGTTCGAAAAATGGCTTAAAAAATCACATGGTTTATCACCCTAGCCACCGACACCCAATAATGTCTATCTCTGTAGATATTTTAGCCAATTGTCGTGTGTGCAGCAACAAACATCAAGGAAACTTTTATCAATGTACAACATGTTTCAGTTTTTTTGCCCATAGAGACTGTGTTTTCCTCCGCAAAAAGTTATTAATTCAAAATTTTAGAAAGGACAATTTCTTTCATACTCACTCGCTCACTCTTGCTTACTCATTTCCAAAGGATGATCAAAAAACTAAATTTGATCCAACATGTAAGGTATGTGAACTGCGATTTGATGAAAATCTTTGGATTTATAAATGTGAGAAATGTCGGTATTACGTACACACAGACTGCGCAACCACGTTAAAAGTCGCATCAGAAAATGCCAAGTGCATGAATCAAGGTACATACAAACTCTCTAAAAAAACCAAATTTTAGTTCTATAGACTTTGGAGATAATAATTTAGGGGTTGTACGTGTATTATATGGCTCTGCATGTACTCCTGCAGTTTCAACACGTTACAAAATCCAAATACGGTGATGATCTTGTTCTTCTCCATGTCCCATTCCCTGATCAAACTGATATGCTAATGCACTATCATGGCGAAACTGGATTAAGGGCCTTCGAAACCAACCTAACATATCCATTTCACCGACACCCATTAACTCTTGTGGACACACCATACTGCAATAATGATATTACAACAACAGCTACCTCTTCAAGAATAACAACATCGTCCGTTCATGATTCAATGAAAATGGTTGAAGTTGTAGGCAATGCATGCATAAGACCAATCACAAACATCCCTTTTTACAAATGTAAAGACTTTGATCATGGATGCGACTTTGTCCTTCACGCGTGGTGCACCCGGTTGCCTATTGAAGTTAAAAAGAAGAATTTTTCATCCGATATACGTAACTTTAAACTAATGCCGAAAGCTACTTTATTTATGAAGTTGGGTGTGCCCGTATGTGAGTATTGTAGCTTACCTTTCAATGGCTTCATTTATTGTTTTCCACTTACCTATATGCATGGCCTAAATATTGACGTTCAGTGCGCGCTCAAACCTCAATATATCACACATAAATCTCATCCAAATCATGGACTTTATGAATGTAGGCCAAGTTCCGAAACGTATTGTCGTTTGTGTTTGTCTAATGCAAAGAAACAAATTTGTTATAGTTGTAAGCCTTGTAAATTTACCATACATTCCAAGTGTGCTCTTTTCTGGCCTGATACAATTAGTCACAGGTATGACAAGCATCTAATGAGTGTAAGGTATTTTCCAGTTGAAAACCATAGCGGTGATTACTTTTGTGAAGTTTGCAAGGAGGAGATTAATCCTAATGGTGTGTTCTATCATTGTGATCAATGCGTTTAGTCCATGCATCCTGCTTGTTGTGTGCCAGTACTTTAAAAAGAAACAGGCTATACTATTTTCCATCTTCACGAAGGTGTTGCTGGATTTGATAATATGAAGTTTGGAGGAGTTTTCAGGCATAGTGGTCACCCACACGATCTATCATTTTGCGGGGGTGTTGAAAGTGATGGTGAATGCGCCAAGTGTGGTAAGAATTTGCAGGACAAGATAATCTACAAGTGTTTACAGTGTAAGTTTGTAGTTGATGAAGATTGTGCTTTTCGGTATGATTCATTTTAGGTTTGTTTACAGTACACGAACAAAGTTAATATTAATCTCAATGTGTTTAGCTTGCTCATGTTGAATACTATAATACACTTGTAATAACATAAACTTGTTCATTCGGTTTAAGAGGAATTTTTCTCATAAGTTGACATTTTTTCTTTAAATTCCATAGATCATCATGCGTAGAAGAGAACACTAGGACGATTCGAGCTATTATATCACAAGTCTATCAACTGATACACGTAAACCATTTTCACGTAACATAGACAAGAAAACATATAGCAACGATTCCACTTTATTATCCAGATTTCGCAACTCTGAAGACTATGTGTTAATAAACACAATATCACAGGATAAGAGAGACCTTTACACCCAACCAACCACCCCTTGGTATATTTTATTATGAATCAAAAGTACTTAAACAAAAACAGATAAATATTAGTCCCCAAACGAATGCTATCGAACGATTACAAAAGAAATAATGAGAACGTCCCAACTAGGTTGATCCGTTCTCCCTCACATACAAATGATCACTTAAACACTCAGCTATACAAGATGATAATCAAACTCCCAGGTCCAAGTCCTCCATGGATTTGGTGAGAGAGAGAGAGAGAGCTGCGCACACAGATGTGTGTGTGTGTGTGATATATGAGAGATAATGAAACCCTAGTCAAAGACTAGGGTGATATACGCCAAGTCATGGGCCTCAACGGATACATAAGCCCACCAAGGAAAGAAGCCCACATCCAAACCTGAAACATAACAATAAACACAAAGCCAAAACATATAACACAATGCAAGGTTATATTGCACCCTTTGGGAGATTGTCAAACCAATACCCTCCCTCAATCTGACAAAGGAGAGAGCAGAAAAAACATTTACCAAACATGTTCACAAGCCTCAGCTGTTTACATAGTTTCAGGTGTTGATTAATGCCATGAGCCTTAGTAAAAATGTCAGCAGTTTGATCAAGTGAGGCAACCTTGATGGTGTTGATAACACCATTCTGAACCTTTTCCCTTACCAAATGAACATCAACCTCAAAAGTTCTTGGTTCTCTCATGAAAAACAGGGTTAGCAGCAATCTGCATAGCAGAGCTGCTATCACTATAAAGGTTCACAAGAAATAGGTTTTTTATTCTTAGATCACCAAGCAAGTTAGTGATCCAGATAACTTCACAAGTAGCACTTGCCATACATCTATACTTAGCCTCAGCTGAGGATCTGGACACTGTGGGCTGCTTCTTGCTCTTCCAAGAAACGAGAGACCTCCTTAAAAAAACACAGTATCCAGAAACAGATTTCCTGGTCTTAAGACATTTGGCCCAATTAGCATCAATGAAACAAGACACCCTTAAAGAGGTATCCTTATAGAACTGGATACCAATCCCAGGAGAGTTCTTGAGGTATCTAATAACCCTTAAGGCTATTTTAAGATGAGATTGAAGGGGTGCATGCATGTGTTGGCTAAGGCAATGGACAACATAAGATATATCAGGTCTGGTATGAGTTAGATAAATAAGTCTCCCAAGTAATCTTTGATACTAAAAAACATTTAAGAGAAATTTATCATCTTTGATTTCATCAACAGCCAAAACACAATTTTCTAGTAATGGGGTTGCAACTGGTTTAACAGCAAGCAAACCAAACTCATGTATGAGCTCAAGATAATACTTCCTTTGGGTCATGCAGATCCCATTGGAGTTTTCAAGAACCTCAATACCTAAAAAATACCTCATAATTCCAAGGTCTTTAATCATGAATTTGGTTTTTAGAAAGCATTTAAATGATTCAATTTCCTTAATGCAGTTACCAGTAATGATAAAATCATCAACATAGACAAGAAGGGCAATAAACATGTTACCATTCTGTTTAGTGTAAAGAGAGTAATCAAACTTACTTTGGCAAAAGCCATGCTCAACCAAGACAGTGGTAAGTTTTGCATTCCACTGCCTTGTGGCTTGCTTGAGACAATACAAAGCTTTATTAAGCTTACACGCCTTACCTTTATCCTTGCAATTGAAGCCCAAAGGAAGATTCATATAAATGTCCTCATCAAGATCACCATACAAGAAAGCATTGTTAACATCAAGTTGAAAGAGAGGCCAATCATTAGAGACAGCAATGCTAGCCAGACACCTAACAGTAACCATTTTGACAACAGGACTGAAAGTCTCATCAAAATCAATGCCTTCCCTTTGACTATAACCTTTAACAACAACCCTAGCTTTAAACTTGTCAACAAGGCCAGAAGACTTGTATTTAATCTTATAGATCCATTTATTGTTAATAGCCTTTCTATTAGCAGGTAAATCACATAAGGTCCAAGTATTATTCCTTAAAAGGGCTTCAATTTCATTGTTTATAGCCTCAACCCACCTACTATCTTTCACAGCTTCATAGTAGGTGGATGGTTGGCAAAAACCTCATCCTTAGATTTCAAAAGGTAAGTCCACACAGCTCTAGAATAATCATCCACAATGGTAAGGAAGAATCTATACCCTTCCTTACTAGGAACCTTGTAAGGGCCCCACAAGTCCAAGTGAACAAGATCACCAAGTTTACTAGACTTGTGATCACTCAAGGGAAAGGGTTCCCTTGTTTGTTTAGCCCTGTGACAAGTTTCACAAATAGAAATGATGGTGTTTTTAGAAAGTTTGAGGTCATTTTTGAGAGCATTGAGAACTTGATCAGAGGGATGACCAAGTCTACAATGCCAGATATCTTTAGAGGTGTTAGAGGTTATAGCAGTGTTAACAGTACCAAGGCTCTTAGTCTTAAGGTCATCAAACAAGTAGAGCCCCCCAGATTCACTACCAGTCCCCAG
This sequence comes from Glebionis coronaria, assembly GCA_025667525.1. Classification (NCBI taxonomy): domain Eukaryota; kingdom Viridiplantae; phylum Streptophyta; class Magnoliopsida; order Asterales; family Asteraceae; genus Glebionis; species Glebionis coronaria. Next base: position 637,000 of record JANFOE010000122.1, on the reverse strand, counting down.
AGTAGTCCCTTTGGCCAAGTCCTGAATATAACATTTATCCTCATCAAAACCAACAAACAATTTACTATCCTTAATGAGCTTGTTAACAGACATCAAGCTAACACAATAACCAGGAACAACTAGCACATCTTGAAGAACAACATTATTAGAAAGTTTGAGGTCACTAATGTGACTTATATTGGCAACAGTGCCATTGGGGTGACCAACAGAGATGTTGAGATTGGAAATATCAACAACATTGAGCATACCAACTGTGGAAGTGGTAAGATGTTGGTTAGCCCCAGAATCAATAATCCATCCCAAAGTAATGGTTTTAACAAGAAATTTAGAGTTCCCACAAAAAAAACTTGGAAAAATGAACATTGAACCAAACATTAGCATTAAAGAAAGAGATTCTACCTGCCATATTGGACTGAGTGTTGCCAGAGGAGTCACTGATCAAATTAAGGAGCTTCTGCATTTGTTCAGTGGTGAAAGAGTTTGGAGAATTACAAGTGGAAGCCTGTTTTTCTCCAGTTTTGATATCACAATTAGCATTAAATTTGGGTTTAAAAACAGTTTGCCTTTGATTATACCCCCCCCCCCCTTCTTTATGTAACCAGCAGGATAACCAATCAATTCAAAGCATCTATCAACAGTATGACCAATTTGATTGCAATAAGTGCACAAAAGATTAGGGTTAGGACCCCTAAAGTTTTTAGACCCATTGCCCTTGTTAGGGGTTCTATTAGAAGCATTGGAAGTGCTTCTCCTATTTTGATTAAAGGTCTTAACAGCAAAGGAAGTAGCATTCAATTTAGCCTCTGTATGATCAGAGTTATCAGGAACACCCCTATGGGATTTCTCTCAAGATACAGTGACATAAGCTTCCTTAACATCAGGGAGTGGATCCCTGGTGAGAAGTGCAGTCCTAACAGGCTTATAACAGTCATCAAGCCCCATAAGAAACTGCATAAGCCTCATGATTTGCTGATGCAAAGCTAATTCAGTGCTAGCAGAACAAGAACATTTAACAACACAGACACATTTAGGAATCTTAGAAACAGCATCAAACTCTCTCCATAGAGAGTTCAACCTATGATAATAATCAGATATAGAGTTACCCCCTTGCTTAACAGACCCAATCTTTTGAAGCAAATTATAAACAATGGAACCATCAATCTTGTCATAAGTTTCATTAAGCTCTTTCCAACCATTAGCAGCATTTTCAGAATAAACAAGACCCATATAAACATCACTGGAAACCACCTTCATAATCAAAGTAAGAACCAAAGCATTGCATCTATCCTATTGAGCACACAACACATCATCAGAATAAGACTCTCTTAAGCAATACCCATCAACAAAAGCAAATTTGTTCCTAGCTTGTAAAGCAAGTCTCATAGCATTGTTCCACATCCTATAGTTCTCAGTCCCCAACAGCTTGAAGGGGACAAGGACAGAGCTACAATTATCACTATTATGAATGTGAAGTGGGTTTCCAGCATCCAAATTGCTGATGAGAGCAACAGGATTGGTGGTGGTCTCAGGAGAACCCCCACCACCACCATTTCCTCCATCCCCATTGGGTGGTGGGGGAGGAGCACCACTAGCACTCATAACTCACACACAGAGAGAACAATAAGCACACAAAACAATAAGCAGAAAGAAAAAAATAGACAAACCAAGGCAGAAAGAATAAATCAGATAGAACAAGACAAATATAACCACAATAAACACTCAGAAGGTGAGCACCAGAAATGTCAAGCCGTGGACTGTGATTGGCCAGAGCAGGTATCCACACCAGTCAAGGCTGGAGGGTCAAGATGTTAACCGAATCCGTTTGCACCCACACACAAGACAACAATGACTCACAATAGTAACCAAGAGAGAGAGGCAAAAAAGAAGAATGAAAGAAGACTTACAGCGGAAACAACAACCAGAATCAACCAAAAAGACACCCAATCTCTAGATTCACTTAGTCTAGAGGATGGGTGATCCACCAATCAGGAAACCCCCAAAAAAGTAACAAACTAGGGTTAGCAAACCCTAGCAAAGATATACCTGTGCAAGTTAGCAAAAAATGGTAACGGCACCACCAAAGGTGATACCAGGATACCAAGAATAGAGAAAACCCCAAAAAATTAAATTAGGGTTTCAAGAAACCCTAATCCAATCTTCAAGATTTTTAACGGCACCACCGAATAAAGAAACGGCAACACCAATTAAAACTTCCTGGGCACCACAGAGACAAAACCCCAAAAAAATAAAATTAGGGTTTGTGAAAACCCTAATAATATTTTTCAAGATAACGAACGGCACCACCAAAACAAGCTTCCAGATACGTCAAGAGAGCAAGAATCACCACCCGAAGTATAAACCCCTAAAAAAATTAATTAGGGTTTCGAAAAATCAAAAAATTGATTATAATAAAAAAGAACCGAGAGAGCTTCGATAGTCTGAAAGATCTACAACCATATCTCTGATACCATTTATAATAAACATAATATCACAAGATAAGAGAGATCTTTACACCCAACCAACCACCCCTTGGTGTATTTTATTATGAATCAAAAGTACTTAAACAAAAACAAATAAAGATTAGTCCCCAAACGGATGCTAATCGAACGATTACAAAAGAAATGATGAGAACGTCCCAACTAGGTTGATCCGTTCTCCCTCACATACAAATGATCACTCAAACACTCAGCTATACAAGATGATAATCAAACTCCCATGTCCAAGTCCTCCATGGATTTGCTGAGAGAGAGAGAGAGAGCTGCGCACACAGATGTGTGTGTGTGTGATGTATGAGAGATAATGAAACCCTAGTCAAAGACTAGGGTGATATACGCCAAGTCATGGGCCTCAACAGATACATAAGCCCACCAAGGAAAGAAGCCCACATCTAAACTTGAAACATAACAATAAACATAAAGCCAAAACATATAACACAATGCAAGGTTATATTGCACCCTTTGGGAGATTGTCAAACCAACACTATGCTTACGCGACCTCTATTTCTCACCCATTGCGTCATACATGACAACACAAAGCTCCCAAGACTTGGAGTCTCTCGCCATCTAATCGAATTTTGTTTAACATTCGTACTGTTTATAACCATTACTTCCTGCAAGAAAACAGTTATAACATTGTTAACAAAATAATAGTACCGTTTCTTTGATACGTATAATGTTGTGTTAGAAAGAATACCATGGGAGCTTAAATGTGTCTTTGAACCATCCTTGTTTAGAACTATACCCCACGCTTTTGTCACGGCGTATGATAATCTCGGAAAATTTCGGTCTAATAGATAAATCTGGATACCAACACTCCTCCATCAATCTACAAAAAAAGAACAAAGAAGGAAAAACGATGAAAAAATTATTAATATGAATGACCCGTCGAATCTATTTGTCTGATTTCCCTTTAGGCAACTCTTTTAGCTTAACGCCTTTATCAGTTTGTAGATAAGCGTGTCAAGATTGCCGCCATCATCTGATCTCATATTAAACAAAACCAATATCAAATTTTTATATAAAGAATCGTTAACGGGCAAGAAAAAAAAACAAACGAGTAACCATAATGGCATGAAATGGTTTTAAACCTAATGAAACTAGAATCTCATCAGGTTCCTAAAGCTAGTCATGCTAGTCGAGTCATCGAAACCAACAATTGGGCCAGTTATCCTGTGCATTAAAATGTTGTTTTCTCATAAATTTTCTAAAATAATAATACATTAAAAATATTGATCAATATGCAAATAAGATGTTAGCTCAATTTTTGCATATTATAACAAATACTTTAAATCATTTTTAATCGATAAGAATTTATTTGCTCAGATATATAAAAAGTATCATAAGGTTGAACACTTATTCCATAAAGTAAAATACGTTAAATAATATTTTGTTAAGTTGGATAGAGGTTAAAAAATGGGAAAATTCCTAAAAGGTTCTATCGCCTAAATCAAAATTCTAAGATGGGTCAAAAAACATTGTCAGTCCCAAAAGGGTCTAAATTTTTTGAGAAACAAGGGCAATCGAGTTCAGAGTGCGTCATGTGTCCTTTGTTTGCCTATTTTTTGGGGCAAGGTGGCAGAGTTGTCCTACTTTTTAGGACACTTGTCAAATTTTGACGGGGTTATCCTGATTGGCCCATTTTCTGTGAACCTAAATGAAAAAAATATGTTAAATAGATTAGAATGAGAATTACCCACGTTTTTTGGACTCTTTTAGTAATTAGCCCAAAAATCATTTAGTTTATGTTACCTCATTGTAACTCTCTTTCCTAGCTTTTGCTAGTTTTTAATAAAAGCCAACGTTAAAAAAACATGTTTAATTAAGTTGGTAAGGCGGCTTTATCTGCACCGTTAAACGTTAAAGACGTTTTATTTTTGTTTAATTTTTTTAACTTGGCAGAGGGCAATTTTTGTTAGTTTCGCCCAGGGAAACAAAATACTCAGGACCGGCCCTGATTAATGTATGAGTGTTTATATTGTTGATCCCAAACTTAGATCGATTAGCTTTGTGTATACGAGATTAGATCAAGTATAACACGTAGAGAAACCTTTGTTGTATGCTTTGTGAATCTAAGTATTATGCGGAATTTAATACTTAAACAAGAACACAAGATGTAAACAATACTTTCACTTTGATTATCAATGTCGAACTTGCTTACAATGAAAGATGTTTACGAATGAAAAACTTAATGAAAACTTGATTTAAAACATTAACCTAAAGGCCTTCTTTTATAGACTAAGAAGCCTTGTACAATAAGCTACGTATCAACTATTCTAGGTAAAGATAAACATAGAAAATACATTGTCGTTTCTATCCTTACTAGAAGTATTCTAGAACATAATAAACGTGTAGCTCACATCTTCCATCAGTGCTTGTCTTCAATTTGTCAACGCTTGACTTTAACTTGTCAACGCTTAAGCTGTCAGCGCTCACTTTGCTCTTGTCAACGCTTGAGTTGTTCTTGTCAGCGTTCAAGTGATCTGACCTTAATTTATTCCCAACAATCCTCCCCTAAACTTGATATCCACTCTTATGATCAAGTTTCTAAATAAACATTAAGAACTTGGAGGAGTCTGACAAACCTTATCATATTGGTAATAAATAAATCTGATCAAATTCTTTGCCACGTCACTTGTGTAATCTATCTCCAACTGGGTGTCCTTCATCTTTTCCAAAACAGCCTTGGATATGAAATACTGAGCATCTACAAGTAAATACTCAGCAAACTTTGTAGAACTCAAATGGTATACACCAGCAGCTGAATATAACCTCCATTGAAGACCACTGAGATCATCTTCAAGATCCTTCCATATTTCAGGATCTTCCTCTTTTGTCCCACACATTCTTTTGAATGTGGTCCAAAGTTTTATTCCATTGGCTGAAGTTGGTGCTTCAGCCTCATACTTGGTCTCTAGCAACCTCCAAAGGTCCACCAAGTCTTATCTATCACAACTTGCAAATAAAGATATGAGAGTGGTAAAAGTGTGTACCTCCTTGCCAAATCTTCCAATCTTCCAGAATCCACATTCATCTTCATCATAACTCACAATTGGATTCCTGGAATCTAGTGGTAACACATGCACCATATCTGAAGCTTCTAATGGGGAGAGCTTGAGGCTCTTTCTAATAACTGCTTCACTTGGATATAGTTGATTCATATCTTTTGGAAACTCAAGTACAAATCCCTTCTTTACTGGTCTGGGAACTATCATAGCTTTCTTGATTGCCATCTCTTCTGCAAGTTGCTCCTTTCTTTCATCTGAAAGAAGTCTGAAAGTGTTTTCTTCTTGCACTTTCACCCAAATAGGATAAGCCCTATGTTCCAGCTCATCAAATGTCAAAGCCTTCAGCTTCTGATGTGTCCATCCAACTCCATGACATTTGAGCAACATAAAGTAGAGCTTCCTTCTATCCTTTTTCAACTCTGAAAGAATGTTGCTTGCCTTGTGCTTCAGTATCACCTTACAATCCTTCTGAACTCTAAGAAGAATCTCCAAACCCCATATCTGATCTGAAATGGTCAAGTCTGGATTATCCATACAGCTTTCTTCCCAAGAATTGTACATCTGAACCACCTCTGGCATATCAAAATCAATCTGCAACTTTAAATCTCTCAGCTTTTCCCTAGCAAGCTCATCACCATACTCAAGTCTTTCTGGTTCAACAATCATCACACTTGAATCTGAGCTTGCTCCATCACTTTCTTCTTCAGAAGTCACAACAAATGGTGACTTTTCCTTTTCACCTTGTTCCATCATTTGCTCAGCCAATCTTCTATCAAATTCAACCTGAGCTGCATTCTTTGGAACAATTTGTTCTACCAACTTACCCTTACCCTTATCTGATGGTGCAATTGTTGGTAAGGTAGATGGTAATACCTGAGTAGAAACATCCTTAATGATAGATGATGACTGGAATACATCACCTCCATATGCAGATCTGTCAACGCCCAAATTTCCTCTATCAGCGCCCAAAATACTTCTATCAGCGTCCAAACTTGTCTTGTCAACGCTCAAATATTTTCCCTCAGCGCCTTGTGTAACCTCTCTCAACATATCTGTAAATGATAAATTTAAATTGGTTGGAGAGATCAAGGACGTATCAAAACCTGTTTGTTCCTTCAAAGTAGTAAGAGCTTCAGCAACATCCAATGATTGACCATCTTGACTGCTCTTATCACTCAGATTTCTTTGATCTTCCTCCCCTTTGGAAGACTCCTCCATACCTCCCTTTGCATGAGCACTCTCCAAAACAACAATCCTCTCTCTCAATTCCTTGAGTTCAAGGCCTTGGTTGCTAACAATTTGTACTAAGTCTGCATTCTGCTTTTGCAAGCTAATGCAGACAGCCGTCAATTCCAAAAGAGTCATTGGTTCCAGTCTGCCCTCTTCTGAAATGGGAATTTGACCTCCCAATTCAGGTTCATTGGGCATGGATGAGGACTTAATTATGGTGGGACTGCCTTGGCCAGCTGCTAAGCCAGAACCAATAGTCCCAGCCTCATCCAGGTCACCAGCCACACTTGTGGTGGTGGTTCTCTCTGCTTCATGGCTAGGACCACCAGAGGAGAACACTCCAGCAGTCCTTTGGCGTTTAAACAACCTATATTCAGGTGGTGTGGAAGATGGTGTGGAAGAAGGAGTAGATGTGGGTTGGTTAAGGGGTGTTTGGGATTGTGATGGTTGGGTGTCAGCGGTGGAAATAGGCACATCAACGCCCACATTAGATGTGTCAGCGTCAAAGGGATCTTGGTCTATTTGCATTTGGTCAGGTGAGGGTAAAGGTTCAGGAATAGGTTCAAGTTGTGGGTGAGGGTCAATATGAGGTTGGGGGTCTGGTTGGGGTTGTGCTGCTGCAATAACAGCAAGCATGGCTGGGGTTAAAGGCAGGTCTCTATGAGGTGGTGAATTTATCTTGGTAAAAATAGCTTTCTTTTGGTCAGGGATTTTATAAAAATCATTGTGATCCCTTGAAAAATATCTTTGAGCATCAAAAATCATTTGCAGAAAACGGGGATAAGCTAAAGTCATTTTTGTCCCCTTGTTTTTACACATTCCTTCAAAAATCATTTTAGACCAGTTATATTTTTGCCCTGTTGCAATACACACAATAGCAGTTGCAATGGATCTATTGATCTCATTGTGTGCAGTACATTTGGGACTCAAACATTGAAGGAGAATGTGAATGAGGTACTTCCAGGCTGGGGGAAATTCCTGCTTATGGTACTTATTAAGAGTACCTTCATCAGGAATAGGGTATCCCAAAGCCCTAAGCCCTTGTTCTATTTCAGTTATGGGAAGAATGGTTATACCATCAGCATCATCAAGATGCAAGGCCTGGCGTACCAAGGCCTCAGTAACCACCCAAGATCTCCCATGAACAATAGAAGTTAATGTGGTCACTCCATTAACTGTTGAGGAACTTACAGTGTTCCAAAACTGTTTAATGTGTGTGACTGGAATGAGTGGTGCATGAGAAAGAGCATACCTTAATGGGGATGCGTTCAAATACGCCACCATTTGTGTGTATTGAGGGAACAAAGTATTATCAGCAACAAGATAAGCAATCATGTTGTGTTGAGACTTGAACCCTAAATCCAATTCTGCTGAGTTAAATCTTGGTGCCATTGATGAAAGCTGTTAATTTGAAGTATAGAAGATGAAGGTTGATAAGAGAAAAGTGTTAGACAAGAATTATAGATACCCTGTTTAAAAATAGGAGCCAAATTTATAGGAGTGGATGAATGCATGTGATTGGCCCAAAAATAGGCAAAGATTTTCAAAAACTAATCATGAAAATATTGAAAAAGTTATAAGTTATCTCATGCATTTAATGAAAGTAACAACTCCTAAAATCACGGCTTGAAAATATGTCAAAAAGTAACAACTGGGTAGGTCCCATTGATTGTCAACGGTCAAAAATAACCCATCAACGCCCAACGGCTATAATCTTGTCAACGTTCGCCTAAAGCCATGTCAGCGTCCAATTTGGTCACAACAACGCTTGGAAAAATCTTGTCAGCGTCCAAAAATAAAATTGTTTTAAAAAGTGAAAAATGACCTTAACAAGTAATTTATCCTAGAGAAGATAACCAAAAGCTGATAATTATCATAGGGCGGCAAGCACTGTCCAGTTATGCACACTTGCATAAGCAAGATAGACATAACAGTCCTCTAGTGTCCCTTGCTAACCAAAATTCTTAACAACCAAGTTACCTTGTAAAATCCTTGTTACTCCCAGGTAAATCCCATATCAAAATGATTCCCAAGTCTCCCAACAGACCACAACCAATTCTAGGCCAAAAATGTCTTGGCAGCATGCAAAGTTGATATACTATACATGCTACAGTGCCTCATGGTTTAGTAAAACTAACCCATACTCACCTGTGGACACAATCTAGAATTGTGATAAGAGTATCATATGGATACCCAAAAATCCTAAAGGTTCCTAAAACCTCCCCTTAAACAAAGATACAAAGAGTTTGCTAAAAATACGCATGAACATAAAAAATTTATGTCAAGATAGGAATGAAACATTCCAACCATCATCCATAAACAAAAACATGTCCAAATGCTTCTCCTTTGATCCATAAGCAACTCTGTATCCAATGGTATACTGCTAACACCATCTGCACATTTAGATTGAAAACCACAAAACTAACATTGTTGCTGACAACGCCCCGATAACACTTAACAGCGTTGAAGGAAGCTTTGTCAGCGTTAGACAATTACATTGCTGACAACGTTGCAAAAACACTTATCAGTGTTCAAACAACCTTTGTCAGTGTTAGAAAAATATAGTGGAAAATCTAAATTATCAATAAGACCAATAATAATAATAATGCATCATCCTGTACATACTTTTACAAAAAGAATCCAAAACACATACTTAAGTGAGATTAACCATTCCAATACTTGTTACCAAGTACTGAAATCTTCTAGTATCAAAAGGTTTAGTTAATAAATCTGACACATTTTCCTCAGTGTCAACCCTATCTGGATGTATTAAACCTTTCTCAAAGCAATCTCTTATAAAATGGTGTCTAATTTCTATGTGTTTAGTTTTAGAATGATGCACAAGATTCTTAATGATGCATAAAGTACTATTATTGTCAACAAATATCTTAGTATGCATGAAGTTATACCCATAATCCAACAGCTGGTTCTGAATCCACAACACTTGACCACAACATGCTGCTGCAGCCACATATTCTGCTTCAGTTGTAGAGTTAGCCACCACTGTTTGTTTCTTGCATTGCCAAGATATTAATCTGCTCCCAAGAAATTGACATCCACCAGTTGTGGATTTCCTATCAAACTTGTCACCACCATAATCACTATCTGAATATGCAATCAGTTCCAATGGTGAATCCTTTGGGTACCACAAACCAAGAGTAGGAAAACATCTCAGGTACCTAAAGATCCTCTTCACAGCATAAAGGTGACATTCTTTGGGAGTCACTTGATGGCGTGCACATGCACACACAGCAAACATGATATCAGGTCTGGAAGCATTAAGATACATCAAGGATCCAATCATGGATCTATAATGCCTGACATCAACATCTTTCCCATCTCCAATCTTTCCCCAAGGGTGTTCTCTATCCATAGGAGTAGAAGCCCTCTTTTCATGTGGAGAAAAGCCAAACTTCTTCAAGATTTCAGCAACATATTTGTCTTGGGAGATGAAGATACCCTCTTCTTTCTGCTGAACTTGTAAACCAAGAAAGAAGTTCATCTCCCCCATAGCACTCATCTTGAATTTGTCTGTCATGAGCTTGGAGAAATCCTCACTCATCTTTGGATCAGTAGACCCAAAAATGATATCATCAACATAGACCTGCACAAGCAACACATCTTTGCCTTTCTTCTTTGTAAATAGTGTCTGATCTATGGTGCCCCTCTTAAATCCATTGTCCACCAAATAGGTAGACAAAGTACCATACCATGCTCTAGGGGCTTGATGAAGGCCATACATAGCCTTTTTGACTCTATACACTTTGTCTGGATGCTCAGGATCCTCAAAACCAGGAGGTTGCATGACATAAACTTCTTCAACAATGGTGCCATACAAGAATGCACTCTTTACATCCATTTGATAGACTGTAAAGCCCATACAAGATGCATAGGCTAGAAAAATCCTAATAGCTTCAATCCTTGCAACTGGTGCAAAGACTTCTTCATAGTCTATCCCCTCCTCTTGTGTATAACCTTGAGCCACTAACCTTGCCTTGTTTCTGACCACAATACCTCTTTCATCTCTTTTGTTCCTGAGAACCCATCTTGTCCCAATTGGTCTGACATATCTAGGACAATCAACCAGCTCCCAAACATCCTGAATAGCAAATTGGTGAAGCTCATCCTGCATTGCTTCCACCCAACTTGGTTCTTTGAGAGCATCAAATATCTTCTTGGGTTCTTCTTGTGACAGAAAACAAGCAAACAAACATGCTTGAACAAGAGGGGTATCTACCTTCTTGTGTATATTGGCAATAAATCCACCAAGACTTTGATGGGATCTTCTTGTCTGAACTGGAGTCATAACATCACCAATGATCTGAGATGGGGGGTGATTCTTCATTGTGGAAGTGAGAACTCCTCCTTCAAAGAGTCTGGTGTCCTCAACTTCACGCTCCATGTTGCCAATATCTTCTTCATCAGACTCTCTTTGATCAACTAGGATCTCTCCATGGACATTGGAAGGTCCACCTTGTTCAAAATTTGAAGAGAAAAGATGTGCAAAGGTGTTGTCAACGTCTGAACCTTGTTTGTCAGCGCTTGGGCTAACAACGCTTGAACTGTTGTTGTCAACGTCTGAGCCATCAACGTCTGAATTGGTCTTGTCAGCGCTTGATTTCCCTTTGTCAGCGCCTGAAGAACCATGTATGTTTGTATCTGGTGGTATTTGGAAACCACCATTATCTTGTCCAGCAGCAGCAAAAGCATCAGTCCAAATGGGAATTGTGACATATTCAAATGTAGGAGATGCTTTTTCTGCTTGTGATCCAACCCTTTCATCAACCTGTGTACCTGAAACATGAACAACTTGTTCCTCCACAACATTTGAAGTTACCTTCATAATGTCTGGATTAGTGACAGGCATATAATTTAAAGTTCTAGATAAGGGTTCCAAATCAAACAACCAATTAGGACCACTTTCAGGAGCACTAGGTTTATTCTCTAAGAACCTAACATGTACTCTTTCAACAATACGTTTGTCCTCCTTAAGATAAACCCTATAACCCTTGCTCTGCACTGAATACCCCATGAAGTAACCTTCATCACCTTTTGCACTAAATTTCCCTAAGGCATCACTAGTGTCTAAGACTACTACATGACATCCAAAAGGTCTGAGAAAACCAATATTAGGTTTTCTTCCCCAAAGTAACTCATAAGGTGTCTTGTTCTGAATTTTGTTAACCAATGCTCTATTTTGCACATAACATGCTGTATTAATAGCCTCAGCCCAAAAGGCTATGGGAAAATGAGCATCAACCAACATTGTTCTGGCTGCTTCAATTAGGGTTCTATTCTTCCTTTCAGCAACCCCATTTTGTTGTGGGGTTCTAGCAATACTAAACTGTCTAGTAATTCCCTTCCTGGCACAAAAATCATCTAGCTTCTTGTTCCTAAATTCTCCACCATTATCACTCCTAAGCATCTTAACCTCATTGCCAGACCTTTTCTCAATTTGAGTGATAAATTCAATAAGAACATCAGCTGTGTCACTCTTCATAGCTAGAAAGAATGTCCAAGTAAACCTAGAAAAGTCATCAGTGACAACAAAACAATATGACTTGCCATTCAAACTTTCTATATTAGTTGGACCAAAGAGGTCCATGTGAAGCATATGAAGAGGTCTGGAACTAGTATGCACCTGTTTGGACTTAAATGAGACCTTGTGCTGCTTGCCTTTAAGACATGCAACACAAGAGTGGTCATTGTGGAAGGCCTTCTCAGGCAAACCATCAACTAAACCAAGCCTCACAAGTCTATTTATATTTTTAAAGTTTATGTGCCCTAGTCTCCTGTGCCACAAATTACTTTCATCTACTGAGGCCTTAGCATAAAAACAAGACATATTAGCATTCACTTTAATCCCATTTAAATTCACATTGTATATGTCCTTATGCCTAGGTGTTCTATACTCAATATACTTCTCATCAGGGATCTTAAAATCCTTGCTTAACACCAAACACTCAGTATCAGTGAAAAGAACCTTATTTTTGTTATCACACACTTGTGATACACTAAACAGATTATAGTCCAGTTCTTTTACCAGGAAGACATTCTCAAAACGTAGATTATTGGTGAGAAGGGTTCCTTTGCCTGTGATGGTGCCGTAGCCCCCTCCAAAGTATACCTTATCACCATCTTGAATAGGAGTGAAGTTTGTCAGATAGTCTTCCTTTCCTGTCATGTGCCTTGAGCATCCACTATCCCAATATCCATAGTCATTGATCTGCTTTTGAATGCCCTGCACATAAAGAAAACAAATTAGTTTTCTTTGGGAACCCAAGTCTCAGAAGACTTGGATTCATCTGGTTGTTCAATAAGAACAGACTTAGTTCTCACAACAACCCCATTCTCATCCCTTTTAGGATGAAATACCCAGTTAACCCCAATTGGTTTTGTAATGACTTTTGAAATATAGTTAAACCTGTTGGAAGTCATTGAAATTCCATCATTATTAGGGTTTTGATCTTTCTTGGGTCTCCATGTTAAGCTTGAAGAAGCTTTAGACCCCTTACCTTGTGGCTGCAAATACTTAGGTCTGGTCACGTTTCTGTCAGCGTTGGATTTTGTCCTGTCAACGCTGAATTTACCCTTATCAGCGTTGAACCTAGGGTTTGCTACAGGAACCCATTGCCTATTTGACCAGGTATTTGTCTTTTGAAAAGGTCTTTGTCCATGAGTGTTAGACCTTCTAGTAAAGAATGGGGCTGGTCTAATCACTTGTGGACTTTGCTGCACACCAGGTCTGGGTCTGACAACGTTTGACTTCCTAACAACGTTGACTTTCTTCCTATCAGCGCTGAAATTGTTCCTATCAGTGCTGACTTTGGGAGCGTTGACACATTTGGATGCCAAATGTGAAAAGCTACCACAAGTATAACAGGCTTTCTTAGACACATTCTTAGGTCTAGAAGCAAAGAAACCTGTTCCATGATTGTTAACTTGGCTCTTGGGTGACCTATTATTTCTATACATCTCTGCATATTTAATGGTAGGTCTTCTAACAGTGTTGGAGCCTAGGTCAACAGCTTTACCAGTAACTGGGTGAGTAACCTTAATGGGTGGGGATTCAATGGGAATTTCACACAGCAAACCTCCCTTAACAAATAAAGTAGGGTTAGCTTTCTTCCACTCATTTAGGTCAGTCAGTTTTTGTTGATACTCTTCTACTGGGGTGACAACTCTTGGTGGAGGAATAAATTCCTCTTCTTGGCATTCTGGAATACCAGTCCAAGATAAATCCTTTCTAAGGACACCATAGAAGTCACCAGCTGGTGGTGGAACCAGAGAGTAATCATTCTCATTCATCCCAAGCCCAGTCATATCCTTAGGATCTCTTTGTTTAGCTACACAGTCTCCTAGGGCTTGGGTGGCTCTATCAAATCTTTGAATCTTGAGGTCAACATTATCTTTATTCTTAATGGCCTCATCTAACTTAGCCTGTAGATCTTTATTGACTTTTGACATGATATTTCTAACATCCATACTACCCTCTAGCTCATGTTTTAAGATATTTATCTTATCTTTTAAATCAAATTCCATTTTCTTGTATTCAGAAACGGTTTTCTCAGTTTCAGTAAGAGCTAGTTGGTAATTGGATAATTTACACCTTTCAGTGCTCATATCCTCTTTTAGTTTTAACACCTCTTTGTTAAGTCTGTCAGTGTTTAACCTACAACCTTTGCTACAAAAAGCATCATCATCTACCTCATTATCAGATGAAGGGGAGGAGTGTGCCATGAGAGCATATTCAACATGCTCTTCTTCTTCAATGTCAGCAATCAAAGCTTTGTCCTCTTCAGCATCCTTGGTCAGATAGCTCCAATCCCATCCAGTACCATCAATTCCTTGAACTGCAACCATGGCTTTGGAGTTTTGAGCTTTAACAACCTGACTTGAGGGTTTACCAGCATCAGATCTTCTAGGAGATCTGCATTCCCTCATGAAGTGCCCCATGCGATGACAGTTGTAGCACTCAACTTTGGATTTATCAAATCCAGCAGTGTCTTTAGCATTGAAGGTCATCTTCTTCTTGAACCTCCTATTCCACCTATTTGCTCTTATACTAGCAAGAGCCATGTTCCACTTGATGTCCATCTCTTCCAAGTGTTCATCACTTATCTGCTCAAGGTCCTCATATGTAATCACAGAACCATTGGGCAAAGAAGCAATGTAAGCACAAACAGTATCCAAATCCAAACCAGCAGGTTTAACTCTTGGTGAGTCATTCATGAATGTGTCAGCGTCTGAAAAGGAGACGTTGACAGGACTTGTTCCAGCGCTGACAAATGGTGATCCAGTAACTGGATGCATAATGGAGTCCTGCTGATTGAATTGACCTTCACTATGAGAAAAGAAGGCCATGTTGCTGGTGCTAGCTTTGCTTGAAAGAGTTTCATCTTCCAACAATCTTAGTTTGTTGTAGAAGTCATCAAACGAAGAGCTCTTGTGAGTAATATTGGCAAGAATAGATCTTGCCTCAATCTTCCATGTCTCACCAAGACTTTTCAGAAAAGTAGCATTGATGTCAATATCACCAACTTGTGTCCCCATGAAGGACAATTTGCTTGTGATGTCAAGCAATCTGCTTCTCACACTGCTTAGTTTCTCATTGGGCTGAGCTTTGAAGACAGCATAATCATGCAGAAGTTGCTTTTTCTTTTCTTCCTTAGTTTCTGCATTACCACCATATGCAACTTCAATTGCTTCCCAAAGATCCTTAGCAGATTCATAGCTTCTATATTTGTGCTGATTTTCTTGTCCCATAGACACTTTCAGAATATTTAGGGCTTTCATGTCAGCCCTTTTCTTTGCAATATCTTCAGCACTTACAGCTCTACCATCTCCAGGTTTTTCTTTCTTATCTTCATCAGGACATCCTTCAACAGCTGTTCTTGTCGCAATGGCATTCAGAATCTTTTGAGCTTTATTGAATGAGTTTCCATATTCAATAATGTCCCAGAGTGTGTAGTCAAAGATCCCCAGATATTGTTCAAAGTTGAACCTCCATAAGTCGAAGTTGGTTGCATCAAGCATGGGAATCTTGATGTTTGGTAAGGATGAAGAGGAGGACATGATGTTTGCTTCAGACATGATGTTTTTAGGGTTTTGAGAAAATTAGGGTTTTGGTGTTCGTATATCGTTCTGGTGTTCTTCAAAGATCAAAAGTTCCTCAACAAGCTCTGATACCACTTGTTGATCCCAAACTTAGATCGATTAGCTTTGTGAATACGAGATTAGATCGAGTATAACACGTAGAGAAACCTTTGTTGTATGCTTTGTGAATCTAAGTATTATGCGGAATTTAATACTTAAACAAGAACACAAGATGTAAACAATACTTTCACTTTGATTATCAATGTCGAACTTGCTTACAATGAAAGATGTTTACGAATGAAAAACTTAATGAAAACTTG
Source organism: Glebionis coronaria (assembly GCA_025667525.1). NCBI lineage: Eukaryota > Viridiplantae > Streptophyta > Magnoliopsida > Asterales > Asteraceae > Glebionis > Glebionis coronaria. Next base: position 620,851 of record JANFOE010000122.1, on the reverse strand, counting down.
ATTTAAAACATTAACCTAAAGGCCTTCTTTTATAGACTAAGAAGCCTTGTATAATAAGCTACGTATCAACTATTCTAGGTAAAGATAAACATAGAAAATACATTGTCGTTTCTATCCTTAATAGAAGTATTCTAGAACATAATAAACGTGTAGCTCACATCTTCCATCAGTGCTTGTCTTCAATCTGTCAACGCTTGACTTTAACTTGTCAACGCTTAAGCTGTCAGCGCTCACTTTGCTCTTGTCAACGCTTGAGTTGTTCTTGTCAGCGTTCAAGTGATCTGACCTTAATTTATTCCCAACATATATTTGTAATTTTCGCCAGCGAGTGGTTCGGGTCAACGTGAGCTGGTCTCTAATACGAATATATCATATGCAATTTATGAAATCGAATACAGATAAAAGTACCTCGTAAAGAATAAGGCCAAAAGAGTATACATCGACATAAACATCCGTTGACACTTATAGATCTAAATCCGAATATCCATGCATTGAAATAGTATACGACGATATCGTTGTATACTATTTCAATGCATGGATATTAATGAGGAAGAGTTGATAAAGAAGCAGGATGTTGTGGTGGTGAAAATTGGTCAAGATACCTAGTTGTTTTTTGTTCTGTATTTATGAAATTCAATTTTTCATTACTTACGTTATATACACGTTGATAGAAATATTATATATCCTTTTTGTAATCAATTTAAATAAATACAACATATCGTCTTAATCAAGAGACATACAATGGTTTTTGCATTGTTAAGTTATTTAATGTTCTAATGGCTTTTTTATATATGATTTAGAAACATGTAAGATTTGGAGAAGGGGAAGAAAGATACGGAATAATTGAATAATCAAATATATAAACGATAGATGCGTCGGTCAAAAATCAATATCTATGCTAAAAAATGAAACAAACAAATTAAAACTTATCAAAACTTGCTCTAACAACCATTAAAAAAATGAAAAATAAGAACAGAAAACAAAATATACATACACCATACTAAAGAAAAAATATATATGCATAGACGGGTATAAAATCCTCTTACTATGCCGTGTACTCATCTATTATGCACTATGCGTGTGAATAACATACCGTGGCTATGCAAAGATACTCGTCAAGTTATATATAACTAATGCACCCAACGTGCCTATTTAAAATTTTAACCCCTAAACCTTAAAAAGTTTAGGAGGCGTCTCTTATACAACTTTTGGATTGAAAAAATGTTTCACGTACCTTATTAAACAAGTAATCTTACCTGCGCTTTGCCATACGATTATCGTGTGGAGGATTATGAAGTTGCGAAAGAACCACATAATCCGTAAAAACGTAGATGAATTATAATCCACGCGGAAATTAACAGTGAGAATTACAAACTGGCCAAATAAACGCGAGTAACACTAAATTTCAAATTAGGATATCAAATAAACATTAGATTACAACACTTAATTTGAGCATTTAAATTTGAATTCAAAAGGTAAAAAATGGCGCTAACCGTAATTACCACAAAGATTACTGATGGCATTTAAATAGCCAAACTTATGCAAACACCTTCACGAAGCAATGATTTACTAAGTCTTCCTTTCATCTCTGTCATCTTGGGCCATTTCAATAATTATCCCTAAAAATATTGAGCATGAGAAATATGAAGGCAGTAGTTTTTTTTCCTTTCTGTTATCATGCACCAGCACATTTTCGAGTGCCTCATCCATTGATGATTGGATCAAGAAACTGCCATGGATGTTGTTGAAATGGAGTTTCCTAAGGTAATTACTTTATAATATATATATATATATATATATATATATATATATATATATATATATATATATATATATATATATATATATATATAGAGTAAGGATCCAGTGAGAAGAAACTTAAAATAAGAAGTGGTGAGAAGAAACTAAAACCACATATTTGAGATGCAACGACTTGTATTAGATGCATTTATAATCATGTAGATGCACCATATTGAGTTTCGGAAGTTAATTTGATGTGTAGATGGTGCAAATTGATTTTCATGATTTTGGCACGTGCAGAAGAACAAAAATATAGATAAATTTTAAAATGCATCTAATATACGTATATGCATCTAATTAAAAGCTATACAACATGTTATAATGCATTATAATGCATCTAAGATTATAAAGATGCATCTAATTTAAGTGGATGCATCTCGAATATGCGGTTATAGTTTCTTCTTATCCTTCTTATTTTAAGGTTTCTTCTCATTTGACCCTAACTATATATATATATATATATATATATATATATATATATATATATATATATATATATATATATATATATATATATATATATATATATATATATATATATATTATAAAGTATTTATAAACTTTCATTTGAATTGAATAATGTCCTCTTGATACTTTCACGAAAATCATCCTCGAGTAGGAATTGTGTTGATAAAGGCGGCACATTTTCGCTTGCAGGGCTTTGGTGTTGTATGTGACCGTATATATGCATATATATGTCGTTTTCGCATATTCCTTACGGATTTTGTGGTCAATATTAAGAGCACTAGGAGTCATGGCTTGGAGTGAGTGTGTTTTGGGGTGCCACGTCAGCAAAACTCACTCACTCACTCACATGAAAAAAACATGGGAGTCATCACTCCAAGTGATTTCCAGTTTTTCAGAATTTTACAAAACACCCCCTAAACAAACTTAAATATTTCATTAAACATAACCAACATTACAATACTTCTAAAATAAAACGAACATAATAAAAAAAGACATACAAAAATTAAAAAAACATACAAAAATTAAAAAAACATACGAAAACTAAAAAATCATACGACCCGCTGTTTAGTTTTCTTCATCTTCATATGCATCTTCATCTCCATGGTCAATTTGATTCCATCCATAAGGTTTTTGTTGAAGACTTTGATGGGTTTGTCGGTCACGTAGTTCTTTGTTTTTTCGGCGGTAAACTTCACACCGTTCAACCCATGTTCATTGCATATTCCTTGACGGGTTAACGTAATTTTGGTTCCAATCTAAAACCTGCATACCTTGATCTTTCAAAATCATGTTATGAAGTATGATGCACGTATACATGAGTCGCCGTAAGGTGTTTACTTCATACGCGCGTGCTGGTTGACGTAGTATTCCCCAACGTCCTTGGAGAATACCAAATGCACGTTCAACATCTTTCCGTGCACCTTCTTGACACCTTTTGAAGTGAGAATGTTTGGCGTCAGTTGCAACCGTGAAAGACTTCACGAAACTCGCCCATTGTGGGTAAATACCATCCGCTAAGTAATACCCATTTTGATACTCAACTCCGTTAACCGTATACGGTTTTACCGGTGCTTCGTCATTCAGAAGGTCATCAAATAACGGATAATTATCTAAAACAGGAATATCGTTATTCGCACCTGCCATCCTAAAAAACGCATGCCAAATCCACAGATCTTGCGAAGCAACAGCTTCAAGCATCAAAGTAGGGTATCTTTTATAACCACCAGCGTATTGTCCATACCACGCAACTGGACAATTTTTCCATTCCTAGTGCATAGAATTAATGCAGCCAAGCATCCCCGGAAAACCATGTTTCGTAAGATGTAGATCATATATTTAATCAACATCGGCCGGAGTTGGTTTTCTTAAATACTTGGCCATATACAAGTCAATAACACACATATTAAAATACATTAGACACTCACGTCCGGTTCGATCAGCAATTTGTAAATATTCATCAAATGCATCTGGCGTGTTGCCGTATGCCAATTGACGTATAGCCATTGTGCACTTCATAATAGCACTAATACTCATTCGACCCGTAGCATCGGGTCGAGAAGTAAAATAATTAAAATGCGCAGGAAGAGGATCGGCCTGATAAATTTTTATGCCGTTAACTATTTTTAAAAATAGTCTTCGACTCATTCGAAATCTTTCACGAAACTTAACCAAAGGATACCTGCAATTATCAACGAAATAATCGTTCATGAGCCATTCCTCAGCACCTTCTCAGTCACGGTTGACTGGGGTTCGAGATAGTCTTGGACGATTCTCTTCTTCAAGCAACCGTTGATAATGATCGTGTGCTAGTGGTAAGAAGTAAGCATCGAATTCCTCATCGATTTCAAAAACTGACGGAACGTGATCGGGATTCATATTTGTTTGTAGAGAGTGTTTGTGTTTTGGTGTGTAAGAAATGGTTGATTTTGAGTTATATTTATAGACGGATCGAAAAATATAGCCGTTATAATTCGAATTTCAAAAAAACTAGCCGTTGGGGGGGGGGGTGAAATGAAAATTTTTCGAAAACTAGCCGTTTGGGGGGTGGGCTGAAATGAAATTTTTTCAAAAAGTAACCGTTTGGGGAGGGGGGGGGGGTAAAATGATTTTTTTTTTAAGTTTTCACGCGACGTGAGTATACCCACGTAAGGTACCCACGCCGCGATTTTTGCCAAGCAGGGGAGTCATCGCGCCGGCCACGCCGTGGGTTTGGCACCCCACGGCGCCAAGACTCCGAGCTCTCTAAGCATGTGCATGTGTGCGTGCATGCATGTCAAACAAGCCGATGTTATATTGTTGGCTTGCTATATATATGCAGTGTAACATATCAAGGACGTGACAACGTTGTCGATATGTGTTTGAATTTTTGTGTTTTGTATAGTGTTTAATGAAATGTAAAATGTGCATTGCACTACTGTTTCTATTTTGAACCCGGTATGCAATAGTCTCATCAATAGCTGCAACTAACGGGGTATGGTAAAATTTAATTACAATTTTATACTCTATAAGTTGTTAGGTTTTAACATTTGATCACTACACCTAATCAAAAGGCAAGCATATATATATATATATATATAGAGGTGAGATCCTCATAGAATGTGCATTCAAAAAAGAAGGAAGGAAGCAATCTCAACCATTCATTTTTTCTATCAAAAAATAAAAACTCATCTTTCACCTTTTTCTTAAAAACATCATATCTTTCAAACGATAAATCGTTAGATTATGAAAAATACACCGTTGTGATGAAAAAATTCTTATCTTTCAGTAGATAGGCACTTTGATATATTTTTGACGGTTTTTATTATTGCGATTTTCGACTATAAAAATCACATGTGATTCGGAAAAATTACTTGTGATTTTTTTATTAAAAAATTAAATTTTTTTACAGAATAAATAAATAACTTTTATTATTATTTATTAGTGTAACTATTTACATAGCCGAATGTAAACACGTAACAAGTTACGCCACTAGCTTTTTCATATTAGTTTCGATGATTTTTTGTTGAAATTTTCGTCAAAAAAATTACACATAATTTGTAAAATCACTAGTAATTTGTAAAATCAATTGTGATTTGTATTTCTAAAATGCATGTGTGATTCCATATATCGCATTTGATTTCATAAATTTACATGTGATATTAAAGTAACAAATCATGTGTGATTTCAGAAATCCTTAAATTGTAAATGATTTTACAAATTCATGTGTGTTTTATAAAGTAATAAATCGCATGTGATTCGTGAGTACGAAAACTATAAAATCGTCGAAAGTATATAGAAGTACGTATCATTAAAAAGAAAATTTATCACAAATCACATGTGATTTGGTAAAAATCATGACACAAATCACAAGTGTTTGAAAAAATTACTTACGGTTTTATGAAAATTATGATTTTAGATTTAGTATAAGTAACTTGTTATTCGGATCAATCACATGTAATTATCATTAAATCACATGTAATTTAAGCAGTATTACATGTGATTAAAATAAACTCATAACTAATTCAAAAGAAAATTTGCTTTATATATTTTACATGAATCACATGTAAAAACACATAGAGATTCAAGTAAAATTATATGTGATCAAAACAAAATCACATGTAATTTAGAAGCCAGTTTACTTTCTATATTTTATATGAATGACAACAAAACATTTTTATATATTGACAGAATCACATGTGATTCAAACAAAATCATATGTGATTCATCTAAAGTGGAATTGTTAGAAGAAGTTAAGGTTTCGAAATGTTTGAATCACATGTAATGCAAGCAAAATCACATGTAATTATCATCGAATTACATGTGATTCAATGCAAGCAAAATCACATGTAATTATCATCGAATTACATGTAATTCAAGCAAACAATTTAATATATTAACAAGATTACATGTGATTAAAAAAATCACATGTGATTCATATAAAGTGGATTTGTTAGAAGAAGTTAAGGTTTCAGAATGCTTGAATCACATGTAATACAAGCAAAATCATATGTAATTATCACAGAATCGCATGCAATTCAAGCAGAATTACATGTGATTTAAACAAAATCACATGTAATTTAGAAGCCAATTTGTTCTATATATTTTACATAAATAAAAACAGATAATACATAATTAAAAAAATCACATGTGATTCATATAAAGTGGGTTTGTTAGAAAAAGTTAAGGTTTCGAAATGTTTGAATAACATGTAATGCAATCAAAATCATATGTAATTAACACCGAATCACATGCAATTCAAGCAGAATTACATGTGATTCAAACAAAATTACATATAATTTAGAAGTCAATTTGTTTTACATATTTTACATAAATGAAAACAGATAATACATGATTAAAAAAATCACATGTGATTCATCTAATGTGGGTTTGTTAGAAAAGTTACGGTTTCGAAATGCTTGAATCACATGTAATGCAAGCAAAATCACATGTAATTATCAGCGAATCACATGTAATTCAAAAGCCAATTTGTTTTACATATATTTTTCTTGGGTAAAGGGGACTCCGCCCCGGTAAAATGAACATATTTTATATAAATGGCAATAAACATTTTAATATATTGACAAAATTACATGTGATTCAAACATTTTAGTGTAATTCACATAAATCACATGTGATTTTAAAGTAATAACGAAAATATTTTTGTCATTTAATAGACGGTTATTTTCATATACTTTTAACGATTTTATAATGTTGAAATTCTCGTCAAAAAAATACACGTGATTTTCACAAATCGCATGTGACATTACAAATTCAAATGTGATTTTTAAAATACTAAATCAAACATGAGTTTTCGAGAATCACATGTAATTTTTCGAGAATCACATGTGATTTTTGTTACGAAAATCTTAAAAAAAAGTTCGCCGAAAGTATATAGAAGTGCATATCTATAGAAAGATAATTTAATTCCCCTCGTGACGGTATAATTATTTTTCCATAACGATTAACGGTTTGAGAGATATTTAATTTTTAAGAAATAAGATGAAATGTGTTTTTTAATTAAATTTAAAAGATTAATATACACAATTGGATGTGATTTAAATGGATGGTGGAGATTGCTTCCTTTTTTCTTTTTTGGATGCATGTTCCTTAGGGAACTTTTGTTTATATATATAGCATCTCACGTACTCGCGACTTTCGTTTATAAAACTTACATTAGTACACTTACCTGACCTCCATCTCATATCCATTTCGCCACACGTAACACTCCCGAAACTTATAGTCTCTCACGACTTTTGTTCCGCATGCATACCGTTGCTGACACTAATTCTTGTATACTACTGTTATTTTGAGACTTATATCTAACTAAAAAATCATACTTTTTCAAACCTCGATCTTAACTTGATAGTACTTGCTCATAGAGTTAGCGCAGTGTCTAATAACAAGAATGGTCACACGTGAGATAGCGATAAGCTGGAAAGGATGCCATAGGACCTTGGAACTATACCCAACAATTTTGTCAGTTGTTGTCTATCTGTACTACTAAAACTCGTCCCAAGAACAAGCTTAACAAAAAATCTAGAACCGGTCTTCACGTCAACACCAAGAAGCTTGATAATCAACCAGTAATGCTTTAAAGTATAACCACCACCAAGTGGCCTAGTGGTAAGGTCCTTGACTCTCAAACAAGAGGTCAAGGGTTCAAACCTTACTAGGTGTGTACACTTGGGGTGGCCACGGAGGTTCACCTGCGACGACTCCGGGCTATCCAAAAGGGTAGTTGCCATGGGATTAGTCGGCTCGCAATGTCGAGTCGGAAACCTAGGTATACCCAAAAAAATGCTTTAAAGTATCCACAAATTCAGTTTTCTGGTGAACAAGCTTCTTAGCCCAATCTTGCCTATACCAAACATAACACCAACGAAATGGAGATTAGATACAATTGGTTTTGTACTTCCATTTAAATTATAAAAAAATTGCACCTACACTAGAAGCTACAGCTCTTAAAGCTGGACCGATTCACAATAGCATTGCCCAAGACCTTTTCAAAACGGGATTAGAAACTTGTTCGTTATTGTCCTCGTCTTTACCCAACTCTAGTTTAAGTGGTGATGCCACTGACAAAAACCTTGCAGAATGTAATACCGAATGAAACCTCATGGGTGAGGTGTTTCCCGCAATAATAGTATGGTATTTAAGCTCCCTAATGACTTCCGAAGTTGTTAAACACCTCATGCCTAAAAAGATGTACCAACGTATTTTGTGTTTCCGAGGTGCTTAAAACTACTATTTGCATTATAACTCGAATCACAGGACATGGTAGAGAGCCCATCATGGGTCAGACCTTGAATTGAACGTTAACCATAATCATTGTAGTGATCATAATGAACCTCCCACCTATTTCTCGATCACTATTGCTCTAGTAAAATAGACTAACCCGTTCAAACAAGCATTTCATAAATAAATATTGTAATAAAAAAAACCCTGCAAAAAAATCCAATGGTAACTCCTAGCTCAAAATTACGTACCACACATGTGTATTGAATAACGTTAAAACGGTGATTGATAAAAACCACCACACACTCATATGAGCTAAACATATCAAAGAATACTTGTAAAAACTACAGTCACCACCGGCTACAAATGAAAACTAAACAGTAATCAAGGTAAACTGGGTTAAGCTTATGTTTAGTAAGTATCTTATGGCTTATGATGAATATATGCTCTGAGTGTTTGAATTAGTGTATGATAAAAAGGTTGAGAAATAGACTTATTGGCTTATAATGGCCTTATATCAGTTCATAAGACTAAGCTAATTATAAGCTTAACTTTAATAAACCTCAAAAACTAAACACTCGTTAGCAACGCCAGCAACGAAATACTTAACATGTGAAGCTGAACAACATATAACAACCGCAACAACATCATCCGACTTTACGCTACACCAAATAAAACGCAATATTAGTATTGTAACAAACTAACAACCACAAAAACTCATCACTAGCTGCAATTGATGCAATGATAACAAAAAAAAGGTGTTAAATAGAGTGATATAAACGCCTAAAATGACCTAAAAATGTTAACCACTCGAGACGACCTGGAAGCAAAAAAGCTTGCCTATCATAAAAAATATGGGATGTGTGAGGCTTGTAAAAACATCAGACGAAGCTCTGAAAAGAAAGGGCTTATGTGAAGGTGCATTTAATTAGTCAGCCAAAAGCATCGAAAAAACCCTAATGTTCTAAGTATAAAAGGAAAGCTAATTCCACGAAGAGGTGTTAAATAATATTAGCCAACTAAAAGTGTGTGTGAGTAATTATAATATAATGCATTGTAAGAAATTAAATATATCAAAGTGAAAACTATACTTTCAAATTCGTACGTTTTCAGCTTCTTATATTTATTTGATTATAGATTATTATATGCAATTGAAGTAGAACAGCAAAATATATAGGTTCGTTGGCAGCCAACGCTAATGAACAGGTTAATGGCAAATTCCAAACAAGATGGTTTATGGTTATTTAGACCACTGAGTCCAAAGGATACACCTATAACTAAAAGAAAATGTAACAATTAGCAAAGCTTGAACCGATCTTCACAAGACCGACACTGACGAATACCATGCAGAATGTCATACCGAATGTAACCTCATGGGTGATATGTGTCCTGAAATAGTTTAATATTTAAGCGCCCTAATGACTCCCGGTATTTAGTAAAGTTCTTAAACTTGACATGACCAATGTATTTTGTGCTTCTGATCAAAGTGCTTAGAAGTATTAGAAACCGACTCACGATAGTCTGAAAACATGGTAGAGAACCCATGGATCAGACCTTGACCGAACGTCGACCATAATCATTGTAGTGATCATAATGAATCCCTATACGTACCACGACTCTCTCTATTACTCTACTTACTGCACGCGAATATTAATTATTTATTGTGTCTTCTGCCAAATATGAATCTTATAGTATAAATTAAATTAATTGATGCTAAAGTAAAAAGCCGCATATACTTTGCCTTGAAAATTGGAAGCACATAACATAAAGAAAAAGATAAAGTAAACTACATAAGCAAGGATAGAATTTGCAAATAACAATTTATTTACTCTTTGAATTTTTAGAGAAAAGAAAAGTATATACTCTTAAAAATTTCCTTATATAATATACTTTATGGCCTTGATATCATCTTATCATCTTCTCCGTTTTCTATTATTTAAAAACATCATCCATTTGAATCAATTTGTTGAAATGGAAGTGTTACAACATGAACACCCATTGACACTTATAGATCTAAATCCACAATATCCACGCGATGAAGTAGTATATGACGATGAGGAGGAGTTGATAAAAAAGCAAGACTTTCGATGTCCATGTGGACGTTGTGGTCAAGAAATAAACTTCTATCACAGGCGTTACTATACGTGTGATCAATGTGATTACTCACTTCACAAATTATGTGCAGAGCTTCCCACAACTCTAAGACATGAATCTCATCGTGATCATAAGCTTATCCTCTGTCAAGTGTCAAAAGATAAACCGTGTATGTGTCAAGCTTGTAAACGCAAGCATGACTACGAGTACCTAAATTATCATTGCGTTCAATGCGATATTTATACTTGTTTAGGATGTTCCAAAAATGGTGAAAAAAATCACATGATCTATCACCCTAGCCACCAACATCCAATAATTTCCATCTCTGTCGTTATTTTGGCCAATTGTCATGCATGTGGCAACAAACACCAAGGAAACTTTTATCAATGTATCACTTGCTTCAATTTTTTCGTCCATAGAGACTGTGTTTTCCTCCGTAAAAAGTTATTGATTCAAAATTTTAGAAACGACGGTTTCTTTCATATTCACCCACTTACTCTTACTTACTCATTTTCGAAAGATGACCAAAAAGCCAAATTTTATCCAAAATGTAAGGTATGCGAATTAGGATTCGATGAAGATCTTTGGGTTTATAAATGTGAGAAATGTCGATATTATGTACACACAGATTGCGCAACCACATCAAAAAAAGCATCAGTCAATGCCACAGGCTTGGATCAAGGTACGCACACACTCTCTCCAAATCTAAGTATTTTAATATATTTCATTTAATAATTGCATAAAAATCGAACTTTAACTACAGGGATTTTAGAGATAAAAAAAATGTCACTAATTTAACTTGCTAGTAAAGAAATTAAAATTGTTACTTTAATTTATGGAAAAAAGGTCTCTCAAAAGGCAAAAATATATATCTTTACACTCAGTGCTTTGACACTTAAGATATTTTAGAGACATTTTTTTATTTGTCACGAATGTCAAAATATCCTCGTGGGTAAGATATACAATTACCAAAGAATAGCAAAGTTGGATCACGGTGGTTATCACTTTGCCTCTAGACAAGGGTTCCAAGGTTGGAGGCCTTTTTTTACCTTTGGTAGAAACGAAAGCCTCGCTACCTTAAGGGATATGGTTGTATACATTTCAACTCTCATACATCGTTAAAAACGAGTATTATTTTATCTTACCTTTTATACGTATATAATTACCCCATAATAATAAAGTTGTTGGAATATGGTTCTGTAGATAGCGTACGTGAATTAAATTTCAGTATCCGGGGCAAACAACCTTATGTTCTCGATCTCCCATTCCGCGATCAAAATGATATGTTAATGCGACTTAAGCTTCATGGAGAAAGTGGATCAAATGCCTTCGAAACAAACCTCTCACATCCATTTCATCCACACCCATTAACTCTTGTGGATACATCTACCTCTTCAAGAAGAACAACACCTTACACTGATCCAAAAGAATTTAGTGGGTACTCGAATCCCTTGCATTTTTTGATGCGCAACACTGATCCAAAAGAATTTAGTCGGTACTCGGATCTCAAGAATCGTTCGAATAAGCTTAAGTACTCGGATGCCCTGCATCTTTTGATGCCCAGTCACAAGCCTCATTTGAGAACAACATCATCCATTCATGATTCAAAGAAAGTGGTTGAAGTTATGTGCAATGCATGCGTAAGACCAATCACAAACATCCCATTTTACAAATGTACAACTTCTGATGATGGATGCAACTTTGTTCTTCATGCGTCCTGCACCCGGTTGCCTACTAAAATTAAGTTGAAAGATTATTTTTCAGAAATATATGACTTTGAACTATTGCCAAAAGCCCCTGGTTCCTACATGGGTTTGTTCAAGTGTCACTACTGTAAGAAAATTTGCAATGGATTTGTTTATAACTGTCGAAATGATAATCGGCAAGGAGACGACAACAACATTGACGTTCATTGCGCGCTCTCACGTCAATATATCACACATAAATCTCATCCAAATCATCTACTTCGTAAAGGTGAGCCAGGTTCAGGAGATTATTGTCGTTTGTGTTTGTCTGATGCAAAGAAACAAATTTGTTACAGTTGCGAGCCTTGTCAATTTATCATACATTCCGATTGCGCTCTGTTGTGGCCTCAGAAAATTAGTCACAAGTATGACAAGCATCTGATGACTCTAAGGTATTTTCCAGTTGAAAACCATAGTGGTGATTACTTTTGTGAAGTTTGCGAGGAGGAGTTTAATCCGAATGGTGCGTTCTATCATTGTGATCAATGCGTCCAGTCCATGCATCCAGCTTGTTGTGTGTCAATACCTACAAAAGAAACCACATATACCCCTTTCTATCTTCACGCAGGTGTTGATCGATATGATAATGTGAAGTTTGGACAAAAATTCATGGTTAAGGGTCACCCGCACGCTATTTCATTTTGCCTAGGCGTTAGAAGTGATGGTAAATGCCCTAGGTGTTTGGAGCATCTTGAGGGTCGGTTGACCTTAAAGTGTTTGACGTGTACGTTGGCAATTGACATATCCTGTGCGATGAAGCATAAACATTCTCCAAAACCGATTGACCTTTTTGACTATGACAACAGTCGCGACGATAAACAGACTCTCGACGATATCAGGGCGGTACGCTCTGCTCTCTCGCGACCCCTACTCTAATCAAAATATAGACGGAATTAGGGTAAACATTTGTTATATCTTCCAATAAATGATTTTATTCATACAATGTTTACATCAGTATTTATATCTTTGCTTCTACTTGATCAATCACAACAATGAGCACATCCCACTAACCCAACTGAGCCTATAAGAAAGTTTTCCCAAGCGGGTTAATATTAGCATACTACGTGAAGGGACATGAAGAACACGAACTTTTCTCGAAGCAACAAAATCACGAACAAAGTGAATATTATCTTAATGTGTTTCATTAATGTTGAACATTATAATACACTTGGCATAACATAAACTTGTTCAATCGGTTTTAATTTGACACTGTTTCTTCAAATTCCATTAATCATTTTGCTTAGAAAAGAACACTAGAACGGCTTAAACTATTATATCACAAGTCTATCAACTGATACACGTAAACCATTTTCACGTAACGTAAACAAGAAAACATATAGCAACGATTCCACTTTATTATCCAGATTTCGCAACTCTGAAGATTATGCTTACGCGACCTCCATTTCTCACCCATTGCGTCATACATGACAACACAAAGCTCCCAACACTTGGAGTCTCTCGCCAGCTAATCGAATTTTGTTCAACATTCGTACTGTTTATAACCTTTACTTCCTGCAAGAAAAAAGTTATAACATTAACAAAATAATAATTCCGTTTGCTTGAGACGTATATAGTGTTATGTTAGAATAGACAGCATACCATGGAAGCTTAAATGTGTCTTTGAACCATCCTTGTTTAGAACTATACCCCACGATTTTGTCAAGGCGTATGATAATCTCGGAAAATTTTGGTCTAATAGATAAATCTGGATACCAACACTCCTCTATCAATCTACAAAACAAGAACAAAGATGGAAAAAGGATGAAAATTTTATTAATATGAATGACCCGTCCAATCTATTTGTCCGATTTCCATTTTAGGCAACTCTTTTAGCTAAACGCCTTAATCGGTTTGTAGATAAGTGTGTCAAGATTTCCGCCTCTGGAATTTTTGTACATAGATTCAAGTTATTATTGACAGAAAAATATACTTACTCTTTTAGATCGGGAGGATAATATTTTGATTTTGTCTTGAATGTTGGTCTCTGGATATCAACACACATCAGCTTAACAGCCTCTTCAGGAGGCTTGGGATAAAACGGTTGCACACCCTCCATCATCTGATCTCATATTAAACAAAACCAAGATCAATGTTTTATATAAAGAATCGTTAACGGGCAAGAAAACAAACAAACGAGTAATACATAATGGCGTGGCAAAAAAGAAATGAAATATCAAACGGGACAAAAGTTGCTAAAGTTTTGGCTAAAACCTCCGGTATAGTTGTACTTTAAATCTTAGATTACTGTATGAGTGTTTATATTTGAAATTTTCGACAGCCAGTGGTGCGGGTCAACTTGACCTGATCTCTAATACGAATATATCATATGCAATTTATGAAATGGAATACAGATAAAAGTACCTTGTAAAGAATAAGGCCAAAAGAGTACATTGTACACATTCACACCTGCGTCGAATAGTTCATCCTTATAGATCTCCGGTGCAATGTATAAATCTGTACTCACATAAAAGTTAAGGTAAATAAGATAGTACGAGTAGTTATGCTACAAAATGGTAAATTATGTAACCCGAACTGACCGTTTCATAGAAATGGTTAAAAACTTCCTTCTAATAAACAAGAAATGAATGTACAAAAAGTCGGCAGCGTTTTACTTGCCTGGCAATATCAAGAGCAAATCTAAAAGCTCTGGAGGGGGACAACCGTCCTTTTTTTTCAAGATAGCTTCTAAGGTCGCCCTGAAATTTATAATAAATTCAAGCTTCGTTAAGCTAATCTGATATCAAGGAATATGGTAACACTTATGCACCACATACACACAACCTGTTATGTTTAGATGTGATCTAGAACTTACTCTTGGGTGAAACTCGGAAACAATCATCATGGTAATTTTGGGTGACAGCTCCAACAAACTGAACCACATTAGGTTGCCGAACTTTTTCAAACAAAGTCAGCCATGTTTGAAAGCATTTATGCATAAGAGCCGATAAAAAGTTCAATGATAGTTTGTTAACAGTGCAACGTGAAGCTATAGTACATAGATTAGGTCAATATTATCAGGTGTGGTCCAAAGAAGCCGATGAAACCAGATGTACATTTCTAACTTTACAGTTTTGACCCGTTACCTAACCCACCCATTTTGCCACATCTAACAAGCAGCAATGTAGCATAATTAGGCACATACATTCTTTCAGGATCAGAGTAGAGATCTTTGTCGAGTATCTTCATTGAAACTTCTGTGCCATTCCATTTAGTTTTCGTGTCAAAATACCAGAAAATTAATTACTCGAGTACACATTTCAGCACAGATCTGAGACAGCAAAATGACCCGTTTCAGTCAAAATCATTTTTGACTCATTACACAACCCGCTGATTTCGTCTTATCATAGCAAAAAAGGTTCGGATTTTTAATATTAAAAACCAACCTAGGCAACAAATTCATCCAACACAATATTATCCTAAAACATGAAAATTTAGCGAAACTAGCTTATGAGTTTTAATCCATGAAAAATAAAAGTTTAACTTTACATCGAGTTTGCCATTTCCGTATTTACGATAACTGCGAAATAGGTACGGGGTGGCGGCGCCCCTATAGCTAGACAAAAAAACGAGATTATAGTGTAATTTTTTGTTAATTTTGAGTGTTTTTTTTAAAATGCCTCCCACTCGAATCTCAAAATGCCCCCCACTCACATATTAAATTCCAACATTTAACACTTTAAAACTTAAAAATCCTTCATCTTTAAGTTAAAATACTCGGTTTTTTATTCGGATTTTAGTTTTTTCGCTTTACTATTGTCCAAATTTTTTTTTTGCCCCCCACAATTTAGTTTTCTGCGTCCGCCACTGGAAATAGGTGCCATGGTTTAAGAAATTGACCTCTCATATCTTAAACATTATAAAAAAGGTAAGTTAATTGATGTTAAAGTAATAAACCCGGCATATACTTGCCTTGAAAATTTTGAAGCACATAACATAAAGAAAAAGATAAAGTAAACTACATAAGCAAGAATAGAATTTGCAAATAACAATTTGTTTACTCTTTGAATTTTTAGAGAAAAGAAAAGTATATGCCCTTAAAAATTTCCTTATATAATGTACTTTATGCCCTTGATATCATCTTATCATCTTTTCCATTTTCTGTTATATAAAAAAAATCATCAATTTTGAATCAATTTGTTCAAATGGAAGTGTTACAACATGAACATCCGTTGACACTTATAGATCTAAATCCAGAATATCCACACGATGAAGTAGTATACGACGATGAGAAGGAGTTGATAAAGAAGCAAGACTTTCGATGTCCATGTGGACGTTGTGGTCAAGAAATCAATTTCTATCACAGGTATTACTATACATGTGATCAATGTGACTACTCGCTTCACAAACTATGTGCAGAGCTTCCCGCAACGCTAAGACACGAATCTCATCATGATCATATTGTTATCCTCTGTCAAGTATCAGAAGATAATTGGTGTATGTGTGAAATTTGTAAATGCAAGCATGACTACGAGTACCTAAATTATCATTGTATTCAATGTAATATTTATTTTTGTATAGGATGTTCGAAAAATGGCTTAAAAAATCATATGGTTTATCACCCTAGCCACCGACACCCAATAATGCCCATATCTATAGATATTTTAGCCAATTGTCGTGTGTGCGGCAACAAACATCAAGGAAACTTTTATCAATGTACCACATGTTTCAGTTTTTTTTCCCATAGAGACTGTGTTTTTCTCCGCAAAAAGATATTAATTCAAAATTTTAGAAAGGACAATTTCTTTCATACTCACCCGCTCACTCTTGCTTACTCATTTCCAAAGGATGATCAAAAAACAAAATTTGATCCAACATGTAAGATATGTGAACTGCGATTTGATGAAAATCTTTAGATTTATAAATGTGAGAAATGTCAGTATTACGTACACACAGACTGCGCAACCACGTTAAAAGTCGCATCAGAAAATGCCAAGTGCATGAATCAAGGTACATACAAACTCTCTCCAAAAAAAACCAAATTTTAGTTCTATAGACTTTCGAGATAATAATTTAGGGGTTGTACGTGTATTATATGGCTCTGCAGGTACTGATGCAGTTTCAACACGTTACAAATACAAATACGGTGACGATCCTGTTCTTCTCCATCTCCCATTCCCTGATCAAACTGATATGCTGATGCACTTTCATGGCGAAACTGGATTAAGGGCCTTCGAAACCAACCTAACATATCCATTTCATCGACACCCATTAACTCTCGTGGACACACCATACTGCAATAATGATATTACAACAACAACTACCTCTTCAAGAATAACAACATCGTCCGTTCATGATTCAATGAAAATGGTTGAAGTTGTATGCAATGCATGCATAAGACCAATCACACACATCCCTTTTTACAAATGTAAAGACTTTGATCATGGATGCGACTTTGTCCTTCACGCGTGGTGCACCCGGTTGCCTATTGAAGTTAAGAAGAAGAGTTCTTTATCCGGTATACGTAACTTTAAACTAATGCCGGAAGCTACTTTATTTATGAAGTTGGGTGTGCCCGTATGTGAGTATTGTAGCTTACCTTTCAATGGCTTCGTTTATTGTTTTCCACTTACCTATATGCATGGCCTAAATATTGACGTTCAGTGCGCGCTCAGACCTCAATATATCACACATAAATCTCATCCAAATCATGGACTTTATGAATGTAGGCCAAGTTCCGATACGTATTGTCGTTTGTGTTTGTCTGATGCAAAGAAACAAATTTGTTACAGTTGTAAGCCTTGTAAATTTACCATACATTCCAAGTGTGCTCTTTTGTGGCCTGATACAATTAGTCACAGGTATGACAAGCATCTCTTGAGTCTAAGGTATTTTCCAGTTGAAAACCATAGCGGTGATTACTTTTGTGAAGTTTGCGAGGAGGAGTTTAATCCTAATGGTGCGTTCTATCATTGTGATCAATGCGTCCAGTCCATGCATTCAGCTTGTTGTGTGTCAATACCTACAAAAGAAACCACATATACCCCTTTCTATCTTCACGCAGGTGTTGATCGATATGATAATGTGAAGTTTGGAAAAAAATTCATGGTTCATGGTCACCCGCACGCTGTTTCATTTTGCCTAGGCGTTAGAAGTGATGGTAAATGCCTTAGGTGTTTGGAGCATCTTGAGGGTCGGTTGACCTTAAAGTGTTTACAGTGTAAGTTGGCAATTGACATATCCTGTGCGATGAAGCATAAACATTCTCCAAAACCGATTGACCTTGTTGACTATGACAACAGTCGCGACTATAAAGAGACTCGCGACAGCTATGTCTCGCGACCCCTACTCTAATCAAAATATAGACGGAATTAGGGTAAACATTTGTTATATCTTCCAATAAATGATTTTATTCATACAATGTTTACATCAGTATTTATATCTTTGCTTCTACTTGATCAATCACAACAATGAGCACACCCCACTAACCCAACTGAGCCTATAAGAAAGTTTTCCCAAGCGGGTTAATATCAGCATACTGAAAACGTGAAGGGACATGAAGAACACGAACTTTTCTCGAAGCAACAAAATCACGAACAAAGTGAATATTATCTTAATGTGTTTCGTTAATGTTGAACATTATAATACACTTGGCATAACGTAAACTTGTTCAATCGGTTTTAATTTGACACTGTTTCTTCAAATTCCATTAATCTTTTTGCTTAGAAAAGAACACTAGAACGGCTTAAACTATTATATCACAAGTCTATCAACTGATACACGTAAACCATTTTCACGTAACGTAAACAAGAAAACATATAGCAACGATTCCACTTTATTATCCAGATTTCGCAACTCTGAAGATTATGCTTACGCGACCTCCATTTCTCACCCATTGTGTCATACATGACAACACAAAGCTCCCAACACTTGGAGTCTCTCGCCAGCTAATCGAATTTTGTTCAACATTCGTACTGTTTATAACCATTACTTCCTGCAAGAAAACAGTTATAACATTGTTAACAAAATAATAGTACCGTTTCCTTAGTGTTGTGTTAGAAAGAATACCATGGGAGCTTAAACGTGTCTTTGAACCATCCTTGTTTAGAACTATACCCCACGATTTTGTCAAGGCGTATGATAATCTCGGAAAATTTTGGTCTAATAGATAAATCTGGATACCAACACTCCTCTATCAATCTACAAAACAAGAACAAAGATGGAAAAAGGATGAAAAATTTATTAATATGAATGACCCGTCCAATCTATTTGTCCGATTTCCATTTTAGGCAACTCTTTTAGCTAAACGCCTTAATCGGTTTGTAGATAAGTGTGTCAAGATTTCCGCCTCTGGAATTTGTGTACATGCATAGATTCAAGTTATTATAGACAGAAAAAGATACTTACTCTTTTAGATCGGGAGGATAATATTTCGATTTTGTCTTGAATGTTGGTCTCTGGATATCAACACACATCAGCTTAACAGCCTCTTCAGGAGGCTTGGGATAAAACGGTTGCACACCCTCCATCATCTGATCTCATATTAAACAAAACCAAGATCAATGTTTTATATAAAGAATCGTTAACGGGAAAGAAAACAAACAAACGAGTAATACATAATGGCGTGGCAAAAAAGAAATGAAAGGTCAAACAGGCCAAAAGTTGCTAAAATTTTGGTTAAAACCTCCGTATGGTTGTACTCTAAATCTTAGATTACTGTATGAGTGTTTATATTTGAAATTTTCGACAGCCAGTGGTTCGGGTCAACCTGACCTGATCTCTAATACGAATATATCATATGCAATTTATGAAATGGAATACAGATAAAATTACCTCGTAAAGAATAAGGCCAAAAGAGTATACATCCACACCTGCGTCGAATAGTTCATCTTTATAGATCTCCGGTGCAATGTATAAATCTGTACTCACAAAAAAGTTAAGGTTACTAAGATAGTACGAGTAGTTATGCTACAAAAGGTACTGTCTTCAGAAACAGAAAAGTAAATAATGTAAAGTTCGTATATTTCAAGAACTTACTTTCTCGATCGACGGTGGCAGGTCGCGCTAATCTTGCTTTATTAGGCGAAATTTTGGATAATCTGATTAATGGGATACCTGCAACCTTCAATAGGCCCCCGCTATCCAGCAAAATATTTCTGGCACCTTACCAAAGTTTCAATTATTAAAAAAATCTCAAAACGCAAACTCATACATACAGGTGATTATTTCACGTACTGTATGATAAACTTATACTATTAGTTGCCTTACTTTGGCCTTAAATCGCAGTGGATAATCGGGTCCGGTTTACATTCATGTAGATAGTTCATTCCCCTGCCAAATTACCGTCAGTCAAGAAATGAAAAACGTCAAATAACAAATATATATGCAGAAACTGACAAAAGGATAGGCCAAATGGGCGGTTCGGGTAACGGGTCAAAAATGTTAAATTATGTAACCCGAACTGACCGTTTCGTATAAATGGTTAAAAACTTCCTTCTAATAAACAAGAAATGAATGTACAAAAAGTCGGCAGCGTTTTACTTGCCTGGCAATATCAAGAGCAAATCTAAGAGCTTTGGAGGGGGACAGCCGTCCTTTTTTTTCAAGATAGCTTCTAAGGTCGCCCTGAAATTTATCATAAATTGCAGCTTCGTAAAGCTAATCTTGTATCAAGGAATATGGCAACACCTATGCACCACATACACACAACCTATTATGTTCGGATGTGATCTAGAACTTACTCTTGGGTGAAACTCGGAAACAATCATCATGGGTACATTTTGGGTGACGGCTCCAACAAACTGAACCACATTAGGATGCCGGACTTTTTCCAACAAAGTCAACTCATGTTTGAAAGCATTTCTGCATAAGAGCCAATAAAAGTTCAATGAAACTTTCCTGTTTTGACCCGTTACACAACCCGCCCATTTTGCCACATCTAACGAGCAACAATGCAGCATAACAGGATCAATTTCATCCACTTACAATATACAATTAGTTAATAGAAAAACTGATAACTATGCACGTACATGCTTTCGGGATCAGAATAGCTATCTTTGTCCAGTATCTTCACTGAAACTTTTGTGCCGTTCCATTTAGCAACTTGATAGTTTCCCTGTAAAAAATGACCCGTTTTAGGTAAAATCCTTTTTGACTCAGTACCAAACCCGCTCATTTCGTTCAAAGTTAGATAAAAATTCATACCGAAAGACAACAGTGTCACCTTTGAGATCCCGTCACTTTTACATATCTGGAGCTCGAGAGGATTGAGTTCGTACTCAGGAACTTCTCGTGGGTTAACAACGGTCATAGGTGTCTTTCTCGTTTTCTACCAGAAGTGAAATGTAATAAGTAGAAAATCTAAAGTTGGAAGTAAAAACATGTAGTAAAGTAAAATGGAAAGTTACCGGGACTTCCGCTCCACGGGCCTTCAATATATTGTATGTTTCGACATTTCCATAGTACTTTTGCATCAGCAATAACTATATTATCATAGTTTTCATTTCAATATCGATGAACCAAACGCGCCTTAAACATTTTCTTATCTGGGTTGCAGGATCATTGATTTACATGGCAAAAGTTAACGCCATTTTTTCATATTACAAAAGAAAGCCTGATGATACATTAAACAACCTATTTCCCGAGTTCATAGTATAACCTCCATAGAGTTTAAAGTGGTCACTACAACTGGTTTCCGATCATATTGTATCTAAATTGACATAGTATCTTTTCTCATGAAGGTGGGTGGCTAATTTGTATTTTCTTACAATCTCAGGTGTATCATTTACACTTATTTTCATGTAAGTAATGTGGTTAACAAATGATTTATAACAAAAGTTTATTAAACAGAATCTTACACGCGTATTTAAATGAGATGGAGAATCAAATTAGCATTAATTGTTAGAATACTAAGTATATGTAGAATCGAATTCGTATTAACCATTCTTAGAGCTCTAGGTGCAGTCGTGTCGTCAAACTCGTGTCGTGGGCAAATAGTGATGTCACGTCTCCACGACGACACAACCCCCTCCCTGGTTAATACGAGAATTCTCGTGTCGTCATCACCCAACCACTTTTTTTTTTCAACAATTTATTTTAAACTTAAATGTTTCATTAATAAAAATAAAAATACAATCACTTAAAAAAACGAATTAAAAGAAACCAATTAAAAAAACACGAATTAAAAAAACACGAATTAAAAAAATATAACTTAAAAATTAAAATATTTTACGCGCGCCTCATGGCGGCTAGAAAAAATATAGAAATGAGAAGTAATGAATTATAGAAGAAGTAGTAATATTTTGTTAAATTTAGTGAGGATTTATAGGTAAAAAATATGAATTTTTTTAGGGTTTTTTAGACCTCAAACGGTCAAAAACAAGGCAAAAAAAATTAGATGTTACCCCAACGGTCAAATTTTTAAAATTTTCAAAAAAAAATCATAACTCCAGCCCATAGCGCGAGTAACGGTGTGGTTGGCTGCGCCATGGTGTCACGTCGTCACCCACGACGTCGGCTGGTTGTAGCCAGCCCAAACTCGACGACGCGAGCCACGATACGGTTGGCGTCGTCGTCGTTTCACGCCGTTGTGGCCAGCCAAACGATCAGCCACCGTACCGTGCCCTCTTATACAAATACTTCTTTTTTATATAATGAAAGGGTACGTTGACCTTTTCACACAGGGCATTCGAACCTAACGAGATGGCACTGACTTATTTATGTCACTCTTTTTTTTGCCATTGTGACACTAGACTTTTAATTCGTTCTATTGTATGTAATCGGTGATTATTTTCTATGTAAAATTAACATTTTACTCTTTAAAATTTGAAAAAAAATTAAAGATATAATAATTACAGAGTACATGAAATAACACGAATTTAAAAATTTGGTGTCACAATAACAAAAAAAATTAAGTAAGCCACGATGACCCAAAGCAAGCAACATTGAGATATGTCAAAGAGAAATGATAATCATCAAAGGTTTTTTGGTTCTGTTGTATGTGAGTGACCCTCTAACTTAAAAGTTACTAAGTCTCTACCCGGCCGATGACCGGTTTTCTCAATAAGTTATTAAAATTTTAAACAACGTTTAATATTAAAGAATTCATATAATAGTTAACTATAAAAACAAAATTTAACTTTTAGAAGCTGAAAACAAAATGCCATGTTCTTTCTGTCCAAACGACCAGATTTAAGATGTAAAAACAACTGTTAGAAGCTGAAAAACAAAATTTTAGAAGCTTTAAAAAAAACTACCAATAAATACTACTATAAAAAAGAGTAGATACAAGTTTATAAACCCATTCTTCAAAACTGCATATAAATGCTCTAAGAAACTACATATTTGTTTACTCAAATCGTTCAAACATATATCCAAACACCCCTTTCAGTAAGAATGAAAACTTTAAGTAAAAGATCAGGAACTTACGAAAAATCGATATATGGTTCAACAGAAACGCAAAAGCCATGACCATACGAACATGCAACTGAAAATACGAAAGGTTGTTGGCTGAAAGAACAACTCTTATGTATTGTGATAAACCAGTCCATGACCATCTAATAGTTAAGGACTGCCTCCATCTAACTAAACCACTAAAAGTCATAGCAGCTGCAAAGATTGGAAGAGTGGATCCTTTTGAGATAGTAAGATTCCTGAGGAAAGGAGGGGAACTATTACTAACAGGATGACAATGTATTTATGCCAAGACGAAAGTGTCAATTCAACCCGTCTGGGTTAAGTGTCTGCTCAAGTTAAAAAATAGTTTTTTTCCGCAAAAATAAAGAAAATTGTTACTAATATATACCTCACACGACTAAAGCTCTCTATGTAGCTGCAATGCTGCGTGTTTTCTTTTATCGAGTTTGCTGTAAAAGAGGATCTATAATAATTAATTTATTCCATTAAAAAACTTATTTAGGTCCTACAAATCACTTAAAATACCTGGGATATCACTCATATCAGAGAAGTTACGGTATGTTTACACTTTAGTGTTTCACATCGTTATCAATATTACTTATTCACAAAACTACTTAGATTATCACACATGAATAACAACTTTCTACATACCGTGTATCCTTTGATCGCTTCGCCGTAACGACAGTCCCTCCTCCTTCCTCTTTTTCCTCTATTTCTTTATTTTCTTGCATATTTCATACATTTGAGCATATCTGTATTACAAAAGGTGGCAAATGATACACAACCTGAAATGCTCAACCCGTTATCCAACTGCTTTAGACTAAGATGATGTGTGGCTCTATCTTTTGTAATCATGAATTCTCAACACGTTATTTTAAAGTTATTATCATATAATCATTATTTAACATATTAATTATTAATTATAGGCGTGTGGAAATGGATAAAAAAAAGAAGACAGTCGACCTGATTTGACCGACTCTAAAAAATTTACAAATTTTATCCATCACAAATTCAAAGTACCCCTCAATATGCACACATCAAATTCATGTCAGAGTAATCTGTTTAGAGTATAAATCCAAACAGAAAAACACGAAAAATTGCATTCTTACATGCGTCAAGAGGTCTCCATGCTTTCTATGTTCTGCTTCAATAGCTCAAGAATAACACAAGTTGTAGCGCTGCAAAATGAAGTCAAAGATCAACACATTCAGCGCATTTTAGAGATTAAAGTATCGTGACTGACAGCTTAATAAGATAGATTAGTGGATGCTCGTCTCACCTGTAACAAAGCGCATAATGATACCCTTTTCTTTCTCAAGCTTCAACAGTTTATCACCATGAGTTTACAAAGAATTCAAGATTGCAATTGAATAGTGATCATGTGCCTGATGACACATTTGCTTATGATTAGATCACTTTAAGCAATATTATGATTAGATCACTTTAAGCAACATTGTGTTTGTTTATAACTTTAATTTGTAGTCGATTATAGATCTACCAGGCAGAAGATCTCGTATACACAATACTCCTTCATTATCACATGTTTTTTTTCTTTTCTATTTGAATATAGTAAAAACGGTTTCTTCAATTAGTTATCAGTTCTATAGCAGTTACAGAAACGTGGATGAGAAACTGTTGTTTTTGCCACACCGAGATGTGCTCCCTCCCAAATAGTTGAGTTTGTTTCGCTTTTTTTATATTGATTTCATTATATAATACAGTAGATTTTTTATTTTTAACATTTAGACAACACTAATGTTTTAGCAGCGATTGCATATGTTGATAAAAAAATTACTTTTTTTTGCCAAAACTCTGATATTCATATAGTTTAGAAAGGTTCGTATCTTTTATTTTATTACTGTTAACTAAAAGTATATAACTAGTGTAATTATAAAAGTTACAAATTATTTTGAAAGTATATCAATATTAAACTTATTTGAAAGATAAAAAACAACCTTTCCAATGGCAAAAAAATTAGAGACAAAAATCGCATTATGGTATCGTAGTTAACAAAAGTGTATGATACAATGTTAGTTGGTATGTAAATTAATCATGTAAATAGTTATGGACATAGGGATAGAATAGTAATTTGCATTGTATACTTTTCATTCAACACTTTAACCCGAATTTTTCTCATTGACAACCACGTCAGATTTTGTGTGAATGTTTTCTGTTTAAAATCTTGACACGTAATGTTCAATTATACTGATTTAATTATAGGGTAAGTGGGTTAAGTTTCAATGAAGACAAATGAGATAACATATGTGAGATAGTTAGTGAGTTATAAAAAAATTTCTGTTAAAAAAAATATGACTGAGTCACATCATAAATGTAGACCAAAGTTATCAAATTATGAATTAATTATTCCCATACCCCCATTAGTTGTGAGACTAGTGCATAGAAACAATAGTGCAAATGCACATTTCACATTTTATTAAACACAATACAAAACACAAAAATTCAAACGCATATTGACGATGTTGTCACGCCCTTGATATGTAAATGGTAAACTGCATGCCATATCTGCATGCATACCTTATTACCACACACGTACACATATATAGCAGGCAAACATTATAATATAGGCTTGTTTCACATTGATGCACACATACACGCATACCCGTGCTTAATATGGAACTTGTTAAACACAAGTTCCGAAAGGTGCAGCCAAACTATATTTGCAATAATACGGGTCACAACACCAAAGCCCTGCAAACGTACATACTTCGCTAGCAGTAACGCAATTCCTACTCGGAGATGATTTCCGTGAAAGTCTCAAAACCTTCCCATCTTGCATAATGAATTTTCACATTTTCACCTGCAAGGAGACATGCATTATTCAAATTTTAAAGGAAGTTTGACAATAATATATATGTATACATATATATATATTATAGAGCAAGTACCTTAGCAAACCCTATTCCAATATGATCATCCTTAACAACCATGGTAATCTTTTGATCGTTGTCATTGTTGGATGCAGCACTCAATATTGTGCTGGTGCACATGATAACAGCAAGAAAAAAAACTATTTGACTCATATTTTTCAAGATTATAATTTTTATTGCTAAACAATTGCTTGTTTATGATGTGAAGTACTGTTACAAATATGCCTCTTCTATTTATTAGGGGTGTTCAAAAAAACCGAGAAACCGACGAACCGAGCCGAACCGCTCAATCCGAAACCGAAAAAACCCGAAACCGAAGAAACCGAAACCGAAAAAAACCGAAACCGAAAAAACCAGCTTATAACGGTTCGGTTACGGTTTTCATTTTTAGATATCCGTGGTTAACCGAACCGAACCGCACATATTATACATGAAATTTTTTAACTATATATTCAAGTTATAGTACATGTATTAATTGTATTAGTACCCTACTTTTATTATACAACGATTTTTTTACTCTTAATGTCAACTGTTTTAAACATGTATTTGTAAATTTAATTAATGTGATCGTAGTTTATAAATATCGAATAAATTTTGTTTTTAGTTAATATGTTATTTATAAATATTCTGATGCACTTTTTTTAAGGAAATAATTTTTATATGATTTTTATCTATTTAATGTCGTTGAATTATACGAAAACTACGTTCTATGTTCTAAACCATGTTATTATTTATAAACTAAAACTTTATGAAACTTATAAAATGGTTAACCGTGACCCAAACCGTGGGTAACCGCTCATTTCGGGTAACCGTATGTCCGGTTAACCGCCTTGTACGGTTCGGTTACGGATAGTAAATTTAACTAACCGAACCGCGATGGATAGTCAAAATCGTCTAACTAACCGAACCGAACCGACCTGTGAACACCCCTACTATTTATAGACTTTATTTTCTAGTTATCTACTATATTATATATATTATACTTATCTATTACGATAACGTGATGCACGTGAAGAAAAATCATAGGGGTAATTATTATATAGTTGGATTTAGATTTATTTAGGTAGTTTTATTTTAAATCTTTTAGTTAGAAAGATTTTTTTTAAGATTGTTTTAATTTCAAACTTGTTAGGTTTTTTTAACATATGCCCTCAAACACATATTAAACCGTGTTTATTAAACACCATGTTTCCTTTTATATCCATTAATACATTTAATTCACATTAAATATACTCAAAATTCACCATAAACAAATACCAATTTGCATTTAATAAGTTCAAACTTTACTTGTATACAAACTTAAACATGTAAACCAAGGCAATGTTAGAAATTCCCAACTTGTTATTAGGGACTTAGCTCGGATTTAATATGAATGGATGCATAATTCATTTTAACTACAACACAGTTAAAAACTGCAGTAAGATGAATAGTATAAACACATTTCGATTGACCAAGTGTATTTAAAATTTATTTAAGAAAAGTCGATTTTTTTTTCAAAAATTTAGATTATATCAACAAAAACCATAAGCGTCCCGGGCAGTGGCAGGACACCCCTATCTCCGTCCCTGTTTGTTATGTGAGATGATAAATTATACGCGAAGAGTTACTACTGCAGTGTTTTTGTAAAAAAATTATGAACCAAATAAGATAAGCCTGGGTAGTTGATGTGTTTAAGAATTAGTTTTTTTACGTTGACTGTAGCCTGACGTAATCGTTATTTATGAAACATTAACCACAAATCCACAACTGCATTTTATTTAAGGTAGTTGTTATTTGTGAAACAATAACCATAATTGTATTTTATTTAATTACGAATCCAAAATAGCATAGTTTAATATAGTTTGGTGTCCATGTATTTTGTTGGAGTATACACGTATGTGTATGTAATAATTGACGTTGTATTGATATTATAATTTTAAGAAATCTTATTGTGCAAATTTAATGTTTGTTGTTGTTATATGACTAATGATTTATGGTGTGATGTACGTGTGTAACTACTATTGTAAGATATAATATTTTTAATAGAAGTATTATCGATAAGAGATATGAACATTTATTTCAGATTTTATTCATAAAATAATATCTTTGTATTAATGGATATATGACGAAGTAGGTGATAAATTAGAGGCAACCCTTCTAATTTGTATGACGAGGTCACTCCTCCAAGTATTCATGCACGTTGATTTTCATGACATATATTGGCTAATGCTAAAATATGTTAAACAATTTTTACAAGGTAAACATAAGGCTTTTTAAACTATAAAACCAGTTTTACTAAGATATAACCGGGTTATTCAGGATTTAGTTTCTTCCGCTGTTTCATGCTTATATGCTTATACTATTCATGTTTTACTTGTACATCCGTGCACTGAGCGTATTGCTCAACCGCTTTCCTTTTCATGTTCCTAAAACGGCAGGTACTCAGGGACGCTCGTAGACTTTAAGCGTACGTGCATATGGACTGGAAGCTTTCTAGCCTTCTATACTTTATGCATTTATCTATACTTTGATACTCCTTTCCATGCACATTGTTTAGTCCTTTCATTTACAGTACTTATGTTTGTGTGTGATGAGTTCTACTTTTGGACTACCGATGTTTGATTCCGGTATTTTCCTTTATGGTCATGTAATGTGATCAATGTCCATGTGGACGTTGTGGTCAAGAAATCAATTTCTATCACAGGTATTACTATACATGTGATCAATGTGACTACTCGCTTCACAAACTATGTGCAGAGCTTCCCGCAACGCTAAGACACGAATCTCATCATGATCATATTGTTATCCTCTGTCAAGTATCAGAAGATAATTGGTGTATGTGTGAAATTTGTAAATGCAAGCATGACTACGAGTACCTAAATTATCATTGTATTCAATGTAATATTTATTTTTGTATAGGATGTTCGAAAAATGGCTTAAAAAATCATATGGTTTATCACCCTAGCCACCGA
Organism: Glebionis coronaria; assembly: GCA_025667525.1. Classification (NCBI taxonomy): domain Eukaryota; kingdom Viridiplantae; phylum Streptophyta; class Magnoliopsida; order Asterales; family Asteraceae; genus Glebionis; species Glebionis coronaria. The sequence goes on along the minus strand of JANFOE010000122.1, from coordinate 591,340 downwards.
CACCCAATAATGCCCATATCTATAGATATTTTAGCCAATTGTCGTGTGTGCGGCAACAAACATCAAGGAAACTTTTATCAATGTACGACATGTTTCAGTTTTTTTTCCCATAGAGACTGTGTTTTTCTCCGCAAAAAGATATTAATTCAAAATTTTAGAAAGGACAATTTCTTTCATACTCACCCGCTCACTCTTGCTTACTCATTTCCAAAGGATGATCAAAAAACAAAATTTGATCCAACATGTAAGATATGTGAACTGCGATTTGATGAAAATCTTTGGATTTATAAATGTGAGAAATGTCAGTATTACGTACACACAGACTGCGCAACCACGTTAAAAGTCGCATCAGAAAATGCCAAGTGCATGAATCAAGGTACATACAAACTCTCTCCAAAAAAAACCAAATTTTAGTTCTATAGACTTTCGAGATAATAATTTAGGGGTTGTACGTGTATTATATGGCTCTGCAGGTACTGATGCAGTTTCAACACGTTACAAATACAAATACGGTGACGATCCTGTTCTTCTCCATCTCCCATTCCCTGATCAAACTGATATGCTGATGCACTTTCATGGCGAAACTGGATTAAGGGCCTTCGAAACCAACCTAACATATCCATTTCATCGACACCCATTAACTCTCGTGGACACACCATACTGCAATAATGATATTACAACAACAACTACCTCTTCAAGAATAACAACATCGTCCGTTCATGATTCAATGAAAATGGTTGAAGTTGTATGCAATGCATGCATAAGACCAATCACACACATCCCTTTTTACAAATGTAAAGACTTTGATCATGGATGCGACTTTGTCCTTCACGCGTGGTGCACCCGGTTGCCTATTGAAGTTAAGAAGAAGAGTTCTTTATCCGGTATACGTAACTTTAAACTAATGCCGGAAGCTACTTTATTTATGAAGTTGGGTGTGCCCGTATGTGAGTATTGTAGCTTACCTTTCAATGGCTTCGTTTATTGTTTTCCACTTACCTATATGCATGGCCTAAATATTGACGTTCAGTGCGCGCTCAGACCTCAATATATCACACATAAATCTCATCCAAATCATGGACTTTATGAATGTAGGCCAAGTTCCGATACGTATTGTCGTTTGTGTTTGTCTGATGCAAAGAAACAAATTTGTTACAGTTGTAAGCCTTGTAAATTTACCATACATTCCAAGTGTGCTCTTTTGTGGCCTGATACAATTAGTCACAGGTATGACAAGCATCTCTTGAGTCTAAGGTATTTTCCAGTTGAAAACCATAGCGGTGATTACTTTTGTGAAGTTTGCGAGGAGGAGTTTAATCCTAATGGTGCGTTCTATCATTGTGATCAATGCGTCCAGTCCATGCATTCAGCTTGTTGTGTGTCAATACCTACAAAAGAAACCACATATACCCCTTTCTATCTTCACGCAGGTGTTGATCGATATGATAATGTGAAGTTTGGAAAAAAATTCATGGTTCATGGTCACCCGCACGCTGTTTCATTTTGCCTAGGCGTTAGAAGTGATGGTAAATGCCTTAGGTGTTTGGAGCATCTTGAGGGTCGGTTGACCTTAAAGTGTTTACAGTGTAAGTTGGCAATTGACATATCCTGTGCGATGAAGCATAAACATTCTCCAAAACCGATTGACCTTGTTGACTATGACAACAGTCGCGACTATAAAGAGACTCGCGACAGCTATGTCTCGCGACCCCTACTCTAATCAAAATATAGACGGAATTAGGGTAAACATTTGTTATATCTTCCAATAAATGATTTTATTCATACAATGTTTACATCAGTATTTATATCTTTGCTTCTACTTGATCAATCACAACAATGAGCACACCCCACTAACCCAACTGAGCCTATAAGAAAGTTTTCCCAAGCGGGTTAATATCAGCATACTGAAAACGTGAAGGGACATGAAGAACACGAACTTTTCTCGAAGCAACAAAATCACGAACAAAGTGAATATTATCTTAATGTGTTTCGTTAATGTTGAACATTATAATACACTTGGCATAACGTAAACTTGTTCAATCGGTTTTAATTTGACACTGTTTCTTCAAATTCCATTAATCTTTTTGCTTAGAAAAGAACACTAGAACGGCTTAAACTATTATATCACAAGTCTATCAACTGATACACGTAAACCATTTTCACGTAACGTAAACAAGAAAACATATAGCAACGATTCCACTTTATTATCCAGATTTCGCAACTCTGAAGATTATGCTTACGCGACCTCCATTTCTCACCCATTGTGTCATACATGACAACACAAAGCTCCCAACACTTGGAGTCTCTCGCCAGCTAATCGAATTTTGTTCAACATTCGTACTGTTTATAACCATTACTTCCTGCAAGAAAACAGTTATAACATTGTTAACAAAATAATAGTACCGTTTCCTTAGTGTTGTGTTAGAAAGAATACCATGGGAGCTTAAACGTGTCTTTGAACCATCCTTGTTTAGAACTATACCCCACGATTTTGTCAAGGCGTATGATAATCTCGGAAAATTTTGGTCTAATAGATAAATCTGGATACCAACACTCCTCTATCAATCTACAAAACAAGAACAAAGATGGAAAAAGGATGAAAAATTTATTAATATGAATGACCCGTCCAATCTATTTGTCCGATTTCCATTTTAGGCAACTCTTTTAGCTAAACGCCTTAATCGGTTTGTAGATAAGTGTGTCAAGATTTCCGCCTCTGGAATTTGTGTACATGCATAGATTCAAGTTATTATAGACAGAAAAAGATACTTACTCTTTTAGATCGGGAGGATAATATTTCGATTTTGTCTTGAATGTTGGTCTCTGGATATCAACACACATCAGCTTAACAGCCTCTTCAGGAGGCTTGGGATAAAACGGTTGCACACCCTCCATCATCTGATCTCATATTAAACAAAACCAAGATCAATGTTTTATATAAAGAATCGTTAACGGGAAAGAAAACAAACAAACGAGTAATACATAATGGCGTGGCAAAAAAGAAATGAAAGGTCAAACAGGCCAAAAGTTGCTAAAATTTTGGTTAAAACCTCCGTATGGTTGTACTCTAAATCTTAGATTACTGTATGAGTGTTTATATTTGAAATTTTCGACAGCCAGTGGTTCGGGTCAACCTGACCTGATCTCTAATACGAATATATCATATGCAATTTATGAAATGGAATACAGATAAAATTACCTCGTAAAGAATAAGGCCAAAAGAGTATACATCCACACCTGCGTCGAATAGTTCATCTTTATAGATCTCCGGTGCAATGTATAAATCTATACTCACAAAAAAGTTAAGGTTACTAAGATAGTACGAGTAGTTATGCTACAAAAGGTACTGTCTTCAGAAACAGAAAAGTAAATAATGTAAAGTTCGTATATTTCAAGAACTTACTTTCTCGATCGACGGTGGCAGGTCGCGCTAATCTTGCTTTATTAGGCGAAATTTTGGATAATCTGATTAATGGGATACCTGCAACCTTCAATAGGCCCCCGCTATCCAGCAAAATATTTCTGGCACCTTACCAAAGTTTCAATTATTAAAAAAATCTCAAAACGCAAACTCATACATACAGGTGATTATTTCACGTACTGTATGATAAACTTATACTATTAGTTGCCTTACTTTGGCCTTAAATCGCAGTGGATAATCGGGTCTGGTTTACATTCATGTAGATAGTTCATTCCCCTGCCAAATTACCGTCAGTCAAGAAATGAAAAACGTCAAATAACAAATATATATGCAGAAACTGACAAAAGGATAGGCCAAATGGGCGGTTCGGGTAACGGGTCAAAAATGTTAAATTATGTAACCCGAACTGACCGTTTCGTATAAATGGTTAAAAACTTCCTTCTAATAAACAAGAAATGAATGTACAAAAAGTCGGCAGCGTTTTACTTGCCTGGCAATATCAAGAGCAAATCTAAGAGCTTTGGAGGGGGACAGCCGTCCTTTTTTTTCAAGATAGCTTCTAAGGTCGCCCTGAAATTTATCATAAATTGCAGCTTCGTAAAGCTAATCTTGTATCAAGGAATATGGCAACACCTATGCACCACATACACACAACCTATTATGTTCGGATGTGATCTAGAACTTACTCTTGGGTGAAACTCGGAAACAATCATCATGGGTACATTTTGGGTGACGGCTCCAACAAACTGAACCACATTAGGATGCCGGACTTTTTCCAACAAAGTCAACTCATGTTTGAAAGCATTTCTGCATAAGAGCCAATAAAAGTTCAATGAAACTTTCCTGTTTTGACCCGTTACACAACCCGCCCATTTTGCCACATCTAACGAGCAACAATGCAGCATAACAGGATCAATTTCATCCACTTACAATATACAATTAGTTAATAGAAAAACTGATAACTATGCACGTACATGCTTTCGGGATCAGAATAGCTATCTTTGTCCAGTATCTTCACTGAAACTTTTGTGCCGTTCCATTTAGCAACTTGATAGTTTCCCTGTAAAAAATGACCCGTTTTAGGTAAAATCCTTTTTGACTCAGTACCAAACCCGCTCATTTCGTTCAAAGTTAGATAAAAATTCATACCGAAAGACAACAGTGTCACCTTTGAGATCCCGTCACTTTTACATATCTGGAGCTCGAGAGGATTGAGTTCGTACTCAGGAACTTCTCGTGGGTTAACAACGGTCATAGGTGTCTTTCTCGTTTTCTACCAGAAGTGAAATGTAATAAGTAGAAAATCTAAAGTTGGAAGTAAAAACATGTAGTAAAGTAAAATGGAAAGTTACCGGGACTTCCGCTCCACGGGCCTTCAATATATTGTATGTTTCGACATTTCCATAGTACTTTTGCATCAGCAATAACTATATTATCATAGTTTTCATTTCAATATCGATGAACCAAACGCGCCTTAAACATTTTCTTATCTGGGTTGCAGGATCATTGATTTACATGGCAAAAGTTAACGCCATTTTTTCATATTACAAAAGAAAGCCTGATGATACATTAAACAACCTATTTCCCGAGTTCATAGTATAACCTCCATAGAGTTTAAAGTGGTCACTACAACTGGTTTCCGATCATATTGTATCTAAATTGACATAGTATCTTTTCTCATGAAGGTGGGTGGCTAATTTGTATTTTCTTACAATCTCAGGTGTATCATTTACACTTATTTTCATGTAAGTAATGTGGTTAACAAATGATTTATAACAAAAGTTTATTAAACAGAATCTTACACGCGTATTTAAATGAGATGGAGAATCAAATTAGCATTAATTGTTAGAATACTAAGTATATGTAGAATCGAATTCGTATTAACCATTCTTAGAGCTCTAGGTGCAGTCGTGTCGTCAAACTCGTGTCGTGGGCAAATAGTGATGTCACGTCTCCACGACGACACAACCCCCTCCCTGGTTAATACGAGAATTCTCGTGTCGTCATCACCCAACCACTTTTTTTTTTCAACAATTTATTTTAAACTTAAATGTTTCATTAATAAAAATAAAAATACAATCACTTAAAAAAACGAATTAAAAGAAACCAATTAAAAAAACACGAATTAAAAAAACACGAATTAAAAAAATATAACTTAAAAATTAAAATATTTTACGCGCGCCTCATGGCGGCTAGAAAAAATATAGAAATGAGAAGTAATGAATTATAGAAGAAGTAGTAATATTTTGTTAAATTTAGTGAGGATTTATAGGTAAAAAATATGAATTTTTTTAGGGTTTTTTAGACCTCAAACGGTCAAAAACAAGGCAAAAAAAATTAGATGTTACCCCAACGGTCAAATTTTTAAAATTTTCAAAAAAAAATCATAACTCCAGCCCATAGCGCGAGTAACGGTGTGGTTGGCTGCGCCATGGTGTCACGTCGTCACCCACGACGTCGGCTGGTTGTAGCCAGCCCAAACTCGACGACGCGAGCCACGATACGGTTGGCGTCGTCGTCGTTTCACGCCGTTGTGGCCAGCCAAACGATCAGCCACCGTACCGTGCCCTCTTATACAAATACTTCTTTTTTATATAATGAAAGGGTACGTTGACCTTTTCACACAGGGCATTCGAACCTAACGAGATGGCACTGACTTATTTATGTCACTCTTTTTTTTGCCATTGTGACACTAGACTTTTAATTCGTTCTATTGTATGTAATCGGTGATTATTTTCTATGTAAAATTAACATTTTACTCTTTAAAATTTGAAAAAAAATTAAAGATATAATAATTACAGAGTACATGAAATAACACGAATTTAAAAATTTGGTGTCACAATAACAAAAAAAATTAAGTAAGCCACGATGACCCAAAGCAAGCAACATTGAGATATGTCAAAGAGAAATGATAATCATCAAAGGTTTTTTGGTTCTGTTGTATGTGAGTGACCCTCTAACTTAAAAGTTACTAAGTCTCTACCCGGCCGATGACCGGTTTTCTCAATAAGTTATTAAAATTTTAAACAACGTTTAATATTAAAGAATTCATATAATAGTTAACTATAAAAACAAAATTTAACTTTTAGAAGCTGAAAACAAAATGCCATGTTCTTTCTGTCCAAACGACCAGATTTAAGATGTAAAAACAACTGTTAGAAGCTGAAAAACAAAATTTTAGAAGCTTTAAAAAAAACTACCAATAAATACTACTATAAAAAAGAGTAGATACAAGTTTATAAACCCATTCTTCAAAACTGCATATAAATGCTCTAAGAAACTACATATTTGTTTACTCAAATCGTTCAAACATATATCCAAACACCCCTTTCAGTAAGAATGAAAACTTTAAGTAAAAGATCAGGAACTTACGAAAAATCGATATATGGTTCAACAGAAACGCAAAAGCCATGACCATACGAACATGCAACTGAAAATACGAAAGGTTGTTGGCTGAAAGAACAACTCTTATGTATTGTGATAAACCAGTCCATGACCATCTAATAGTTAAGGACTGCCTCCATCTAACTAAACCACTAAAAGTCATAGCAGCTGCAAAGATTGGAAGAGTGGATCCTTTTGAGATAGTAAGATTCCTGAGGAAAGGAGGGGAACTATTACTAACAGGATGACAATGTATTTATGCCAAGACGAAAGTGTCAATTCAACCCGTCTGGGTTAAGTGTCTGCTCAAGTTAAAAAATAGTTTTTTTCCGTAAAAATAAAGAAAATTGTTACTAATATATACCTCACACGACTAAAGCTCTCTATGTAGCTGCAATGCTGCGTGTTTTCTTTTATCGAGTTTGCTGTAAAAGAGGATCTATAATAATTAATTTATTCCATTAAAAAACTTATTTAGGTCCTACAAATCACTTAAAATACCTGGGATATCACTCATATCAGAGAAGTTACGGTATGTTTACACTTTAGTGTTTCACATCGTTATCAATATTACTTATTCACAAAACTACTTAGATTATCACACATGAATAACAACTTTCTACATACCGTGTATCCTTTGATCGCTTCGCCGTAACGACAGTCCCTCCTCCTTCCTCTTTTTCCTCTATTTCTTTATTTTCTTGCATATTTCATACATTTGAGCATATCTGTATTACAAAAGGTGGCAAATGATACACAACCTGAAATGCTCAACCCGTTATCCAACTGCTTTAGACTAAGATGATGTGTGGCTCTATCTTTTGTAATCATGAATTCTCAACACGTTATTTTAAAGTTATTATCATATAATCATTATTTAACATATTAATTATTAATTATAGGCGTGTGGAAATGGATAAAAAAAAGAAGACAGTCGACCTGATTTGACCGACTCTAAAAAATTTACAAATTTTATCCATCACAAATTCAAAGTACCCCTCAATATGCACACATCAAATTCATGTCAGAGTAATCTGTTTAGAGTATAAATCCAAACAGAAAAACACGAAAAATTGCATTCTTACATGCGTCAAGAGGTCTCCATGCTTTCTATGTTCTGCTTCAATAGCTCAAGAATAACACAAGTTGTAGCGCTGCAAAATGAAGTCAAAGATCAACACATTCAGCGCATTTTAGAGATTAAAGTATCGTGACTGACAGCTTAATAAGATAGATTAGTGGATGCTCGTCTCACCTGTAACAAAGCGCATAATGATACCCTTTTCTTTCTCAAGCTTCAACAGTTTATCACCATGAGTTTACAAAGAATTCAAGATTGCAATTGAATAGTGATCATGTGCCTGATGACACATTTGCTTATGATTAGATCACTTTAAGCAATATTATGATTAGATCACTTTAAGCAACATTGTGTTTGTTTATAACTTTAATTTGTAGTCGATTATAGATCTACCAGGCAGAAGATCTCGTATACACAATACTCCTTCATTATCACATGTTTTTTTTCTTTTCTATTTGAATATAGTAAAAACGGTTTCTTCAATTAGTTATCAGTTCTATAGCAGTTACAGAAACGTGGATGAGAAACTGTTGTTTTTGCCACACCGAGATGTGCTCCCTCCCAAATAGTTGAGTTTGTTTCGCTTTTTTTATATTGATTTCATTATATAATACAGTAGATTTTTTATTTTTAACATTTAGACAACACTAATGTTTTAGCAGCGATTGCATATGTTGATAAAAAAATTACTTTTTTTTGCCAAAACTCTGATATTCATATAGTTTAGAAAGGTTCGTATCTTTTATTTTATTACTGTTAACTAAAAGTATATAACTAGTGTAATTATAAAAGTTACAAATTATTTTGAAAGTATATCAATATTAAACTTATTTGAAAGATAAAAAACAACCTTTCCAATGGCAAAAAAATTAGAGACAAAAATCGCATTATGGTATCGTAGTTAACAAAAGTGTATGATACAATGTTAGTTGGTATGTAAATTAATCATGTAAATAGTTATGGACATAGGGATAGAATAGTAATTTGCATTGTATACTTTTCATTCAACACTTTAACCCGAATTTTTCTCATTGACAACCACGTCAGATTTTGTGTGAATGTCTTCTGTTTAGAATCTTGACACGTAATGTTCAATTATACTGATTTAATTATAGGGTAAGTGGGTTAAGTTTCAATGAAGACAAATGAGATAACATATGTGAGATAGTTAGTGAGTTATAAAAAAATTTCTGTTAAAAAAAATATGACTGAGTCACATCATAAATGTAGACCAAAGTTATCAAATTATGAATTAATTATTCCCATACCCCCATTAGTTGTGAGACTAGTGCATAGAAACAATAGTGCAAATGCACATTTCACATTTTATTAAACACAATACAAAACACAAAAATTCAAACGCATATTGACGATGTTGTCACGCCCTTGATATGTAAATGGTAAACTGCATGCCATATCTGCATGCATACCTTATTACCACACACGTACACATATATAGCAGGCAAACATTATAATATAGGCTTGTTTCACATTGATGCACACATACACGCATACCCGTGCTTAATATGGAACTTGTTAAACACAAGTTCCGAAAGGTGCAGCCAAACTATATTTGCAATAATACGGGTCACAACACCAAAGCCCTGCAAACGTACATACTTCGCTAGCAGTAACGCAATTCCTACTCGGAGATGATTTCCGTGAAAGTCTCAAAACCTTCCCATCTTGCATAATGAATTTTCACATTTTCACCTGCAAGGAGACATGCATTATTCAAATTTTAAAGGAAGTTTGACAATAATATATATGTATACATATATATATTATAGAGCAAGTACCTTAGCAAACCCTATTCCAATATGATCATCCTTAACAACCATGGTAATCTTTTGATCGTTGTCATTGTTGGATGCAGCACTCAATATTGTGCTGGTGCACATGATAACAGCAAGAAAAAAAACTATTTGACTCATATTTTTCAAGATTATAATTTTTATTGCTAAACAATTGCTTGTTTATGATGTGAAGTACTGTTACAAATATGCCTCTTCTATTTATTAGGGGTGTTCAAAAAAACCGAGAAACCGACGAACCGAGCCGAACCGCTCAATCCGAAACCGAAAAAACCCGAAACCGAAGAAACCGAAACCGAAAAAAACCGAAACCGAAAAAACCAGCTTATAACGGTTCGGTTACGGTTTTCATTTTTAGATATCCGTGGTTAACCGAACCGAACCGCACATATTATACATGAAATTTTTTAACTATATATTCAAGTTATAGTACATGTATTAATTGTATTAGTACCCTACTTTTATTATACAACGATTTTTTTACTCTTAATGTCAACTGTTTTAAACATGTATTTGTAAATTTAATTAATGTGATCGTAGTTTATAAATATCGAATAAATTTTGTTTTTAGTTAATATGTTATTTATAAATATTCTGATGCACTTTTTTTAAGGAAATAATTTTTATATGATTTTTATCTATTTAATGTCGTTGAATTATACGAAAACTACGTTCTATGTTCTAAACCATGTTATTATTTATAAACTAAAACTTTATGAAACTTATAAAATGGTTAACCGTGACCCAAACCGTGGGTAACCGCTCATTTCGGGTAACCGTATGTCCGGTTAACCGCCTTGTACGGTTCGGTTACGGATAGTAAATTTAACTAACCGAACCGCGATGGATAGTCAAAATCGTCTAACTAACCGAACCGAACCGACCTGTGAACACCCCTACTATTTATAGACTTTATTTTCTAGTTATCTACTATATTATATATATTATACTTATCTATTACGATAACGTGATGCACGTGAAGAAAAATCATAGGGGTAATTATTATATAGTTGGATTTAGATTTATTTAGGTAGTTTTATTTTAAATCTTTTAGTTAGAAAGATTTTTTTTAAGATTGTTTTAATTTCAAACTTGTTAGGTTTTTTTAACATATGCCCTCAAACACATATTAAACCGTGTTTATTAAACACCATGTTTCCTTTTATATCCATTAATACATTTAATTCACATTAAATATACTCAAAATTCACCATAAACAAATACCAATTTGCATTTAATAAGTTCAAACTTTACTTGTATACAAACTTAAACATGTAAACCAAGGCAATGTTAGAAATTCCCAACTTGTTATTAGGGACTTAGCTCGGATTTAATATGAATGGATGCATAATTCATTTTAACTACAACACAGTTAAAAACTGCAGTAAGATGAATAGTATAAACACATTTCGATTGACCAAGTGTATTTAAAATTTATTTAAGAAAAGTCGATTTTTTTTTCAAAAATTTAGATTATATCAACAAAAACCATAAGCGTCCCGGGCAGTGGCAGGACACCCCTATCTCCGTCCCTGTTTGTTATGTGAGATGATAAATTATACGCGAAGAGTTACTACTGCAGTGTTTTTGTAAAAAAATTATGAACCAAATAAGATAAGCCTGGGTAGTTGATGTGTTTAAGAATTAGTTTTTTTACGTTGACTGTAGCCTGACGTAATCGTTATTTATGAAACATTAACCACAAATCCCTGCATTTTATTTAAGGTAGTTGTTATTTGTGAAACAATAACCATAATTGTATTTTATTTAATTACGAATCCAAAATAGCATAGTTTAATATAGTTTGGTGTCCATGTATTTTGTTGGAGTATACACGTATGTGTATGTAATAATTGACGTTGTATTGATATTATAATTTTAAGAAATCTTATTGTGCAAATTTAATGTTTGTTGTTGTTATATGACTAATGATTTATGGTGTGATGTACGTGTGTAACTACTATTGTAAGATATAATATTTTTAATAGAAGTATTATCGATAAGAGATATGAACATTTATTTCAGATTTTATTCATAAAATAATATCTTTGTATTAATGGATATATGACGAAGTAGGTGATAAATTAGAGGCAACCCTTCTAATTTGTATGACGAGGTCACTCCTCCAAGTATTCATGCACGTTGATTTTCATGACATATATTGGCTAATGCTAAAATATGTTAAACAATTTTTACAAGGTAAACATAAGGCTTTTTAAACTATAAAACCAGTTTTACTAAGATATAACCGGGTTATTCAGGATTTAGTTTCTTCCGCTGTTTCATGCTTATATGCTTATACTATTCATGTTTTACTTGTACATCCGTGCACTGAGCGTATTGCTCAACCGCTTTCCTTTTCATGTTCCTAAAACGGCAGGTACTCAGGGACGCTCGTAGACTTTAAGCGTACGTGCATATGGACTGGAAGCTTTCTAGCCTTCTATACTTTATGCATTTATCTATACTTTGATACTCCTTTCCATGCACATTGTTTAGTCCTTTCATTTACAGTACTTATGTTTGTGTGTGATGAGTTCTACTTTTGGACTACCGATGTTTGATTCCGGTATTTTCCTTTATGGTCATGTAATGTTTAGACATTTATCCTTGTATGCTTTGATGACACGCCATAATCACGCGTGACATTCCATTTATCAAAATGGGGTGTTACACTTACTCTCACGCAGGAGTCTAATCGTAGGATACGCTCCCACGGTAAGTCTAACGCGTGTTGCTTTAGTGTGCAGGATCTCAGCAAGTTGTTCGCTTGGTGCAAGAGCCGGAGCCCAGCCTACCCGAATTAAGCCTAATTCGGGTCTATCAAGGATCATCTAACTTTTGTATCAACACTACCATAAAAGAAACAAAAATCAAATCCTTGGGTCAATCTTGTCTCTTATCTAAGAGATCATATCATCTCGTTGTCTCTAACATTGGACAACCTCTTCATCTATTCTAGATGATCTTCCAATTTCCTTCATAAACAAGGAAATATATTTCCAAAGAAGGAATCATTCCTTAATTCTATTACTGTGTCTGTTTTCGATTCATGTACAATGAAACGGTAAACAATGCTATAAGAATTTCATACGGATATCTTAGCTAGATATCCCCCACATTTGTAAGTACTTATAAGATAGTTTTCTTCCTCACCCATAGTTCGTAAGAAGTATCTTATTTTATTTACAAGGGATCTTATCTAAAAATAAGTAATCGATATAATCGCTTTCCCCCACATGCCATGGCTTAAACCTGGACTTAAGAACATGGCATTAACCATTTCTTCTAAGGCACGATTCTTTTCAATATCAAGAGCAATGAATTTGTGTCTTATAAAAATTTAGAAATGGAAACACATATTCACCACCAATAACTTCAAATCACCTTATTATCGATAATAAGTTGGTTCTCAACTCAATTATATAGATCATCTTGTCTATATCCTTACTCTCAAGTAAGTGTAAATGGCAATATTTTGTACCACAATCAGCCAATATGATAAAGTACCCGATATTCGCTACTTAGTAGGTATCCATTCCAAATCACATAAAACAATGTGAATCATATCAAGGTTTTCAGTTATTTCTGTTCAACCAAGAGAAAAGACGTCAAATTGGGTTCAACGCAATTTTTAATTTGTAGTCCGTGTCACTACAAAAACAGGTATCCAATTTGGTTTAATTGGACAACATGTTGAGTAACATGTCAAAGTAAGTTATACCATACATTTAAAAAACAAACAAATAAGTCGAATTCACCCTCATTTTCCTAAAATGACCATTTGAAAACATAATCAACTTAACCATTTTAAAGGCATAATTCGTTAAATCGATTTTTATTTGATTGAGACACAAAAGAAAGCCAAATTTCATTAAGCAACCATCCAGATTCAAGATTCCTACAAATCTCCGGCCCACACAACGTTGGTTAACTTAGTTTCTTTTCCAGATGTAAATCACATCTTTTTCCTTGATATTAGCAGTTGGAGAGTTGCTGAAACTCGTTCTCTCCATTCTCAACTGCAATATAAGAGTTAATCAAACTCTTATCACCATATACATGACATGATACAGAAGTGCTGATGCACCATTATCTATGGTTGGATTCACTCATGACCTCAGTTTTCATGTCATTCTAGCCATTTAACACATAATTACGGTACAAAGGTTTCAGTATGCTTTAAAGCATCTACCGTACACATAACTCGAGTATCGGTCTCCTATTTTACAAGTAAGGGAGCAGATCCTTTAGATGTCCCTCGTGACATTCCAAATAATTTGTTAATTCGATGTCTCATAATTAGTTTGAAACTAGTTTTTGTTACTATTAACAACGTTCTAAATCACATAGTGTTTCTTCTCCAAAACGAATTAAATCGAGTTTTGTTTTAAACCACTAATTTTTTGTACGATCCGTTACACAAAACCACTTTAAAGAAAGTCTTTCGACTAAACAATTAAAAAAATGTCTCCTATGACATAATCTTTCTAACAAAACCACATATGTTGTCAATCTTCATCACGAAGATCTTAATAGATCAAATTCATATGATCAATTTCTACAATGAAACTCAACAAGGTTTCAATAGATCCATTCTTTTAAAGAAACTCAACAAGGTTTCAATATATATGCCTTTAAACGCAACAATGTTTTTATAGGTATATCTATAAACTCAACAAGGTTTCATAGCTATATCTATAAACTCAACAAGGTTTCAAGAATATACATGGTTTATAATTAAACTCGGCCCATTTTAAAATAAATTACATAAGTCAAACAAACACTTCCACTTATTTAGTAAAATAGTGTATGTAATTTGATATTCAATGATAACTCGTACCATTGTCAATATCTTGTTTCAAAAAAAGATTCTTCTTGATTTCATTAAACACGTTCCCAAAATCTAATAAAATAACAACTTGCATTTTATGAGATCAATGAATACATTCTAATAATCTCATAAAATAGCAACTTATATTTTACGAGATTTGTGTCAAAGAAACTCCACTTGTTTTCAATGAATCTAAATTTATCATGATTTGAATCATGTTGTAGTTGGCGCACCAATTACATTTACAAGATACACTAGGGTTACAATTGTGTTACCACAAGTTAAGAACTATTAAAATAATTTGGTATCTAATAACCTCAACATGGTTTATATAAACTTGTGCCAAATCTGATTAAAAGAAACTCAATCGTGGCTTCAGTAAATCTAGGTTAAAACTATAACATATGTAATAAACAAATTAAACGATCAGTTTGAACGCAAACTCATCATGGTTTCAAAAAAAACTGATACGATAAACTGTTTGAAAAAATCGTTTATAGATCTGTAACATCAGATCTGTTAATTAAACTTCTGCTTACTTAAAAACTGATTTCCTAAAGAAACACAATCTTGGTTTCGAGAGAATACAGTTTGTATAAAAATAAGTTAATTAAATTAATATGATATTAGCAAAATAGTGTTTAATTGTGTTAAACAGAATCTGTTTTAATACTGTAGGGAAACTATAACATTTTTATTTATAAATCAAATAAATAAAATTAATTAAAATAACATAAAACAAATAACAGAATATAAATAAAAGAAAAATAAATACACACATAATTATAAACGATAATTAAATAATACAATAAAATAATAAAAAGACATACTAAATCACCAGCAAGTAAAGGCACGCGTAAGACACGCTTAGAACTAAAGAGCTGAGGCACGTGTTTGACACGCTTCCCTTAAAACAGATTCGTCGTCTGTTTCCCAGGGTACAACAGCCGAAACAGTAAGTTGTACTGTCGGACTTCACAAAACTGCCCGGAATTTCACCTTTAAAGATGCGTACTCCATATGTTGAAAATCAATAATAATACTTATTGATTTGATGTGTGAAAAAGCTATGGAATTAGGCCTCTATTTATACACAATAGATTCCCTTCCAGTTTACTCATCCCACCGATGTGGGACAAAAAATAAACTATTTTTCGTTTTTAAGCATGTTACCAAATGCCTAACTTTGAGACACGATATCTCATTCACATCACCTTCATTTTGGACACATAAAGGCTCATTGTAAAGCTCTCTTCAAGGAGAACGCGAACGTATAAAGTATCACTAATATATATGATACATACATATACATAACTGTGTCCAAAATTGATCAAAAGTTATTTTGCCAACAATATTTTCCAAAAGTAATACCATTCTCCCCTGCTAATAGATCTTAATGAAACATCAGATTTAAAGCTTTTGATTTTATCATCAAGACCTTATTTAGTTGATTCTTATTTCCAATTTAAAATCCATTTCTTTTGGATCTGAAGATTTGGATTTTGGATCTAGGAAAATGATGAAGATGAAGAAGATGATGAACATGATGAAAATGATGTTAACTTTTGGATGAAAAGTTAAAGAGAGGATTAAAATTGTAAAACAAATTCCAATTTAACGAAAATACTAACGGAAACCGGTTGTTCCGTTAAGTCAAATGTCATTTTCCAGTCAAGTATGTATTTCGTACATAAAAAAGTTTAGTAGGCATAATGGATTATTTTGAAAAGTACATTATGTATTTTTTTACATTAGCGAAACGAAAATTAGCGAAACTAACTAATGAGTTTTAATGCATGAAAAATATAATAAAGTAAAATAAAAAAACATGGCATATACTTGCCTTGATAATTCGAAGGAAAAATATGAAGTAAACTACACAAGGAAAAAAAGAATAAGCAAATATAAGAATTACACTTTTACTCTTTGGATTGTTGGAGAAAAGAAAAGAATAAATTCTTCAAAAAGTTCCTTATATAATGTACATTAAGCTTCGATTTCATGTATCATATATTCTATTATCTATTGTTTAAAAAAAAAGTCAATTTATTGAAATGGAAGTGTTACAACATGAACACCCATTAACACTTATAGATCTAAATCCAGAATATCCACTTGATGAAGTAGTATACGACGATGAGGAGGAGTTGATAAAGAAGCAAGACTTTCGATGTCCATGTGGACGTTGTGGTCAAGAAATCAATTTCTATCACAGGTATTACTATACATGTGATCAATGTGACTACTCGCTTCACAAATTATGTGCAGAGCTTCCCATAAAGCTAAGACACGAATCTCATCATGATCATATTGTTATCCTCTGTCAAGTGTTAGAAGATAAATGGTGCATGTGTGAAGTTTGTAAATGCAAGCATGACTACGAGTACCTAAATTATCATTGTATTCAATGTGATATTTATTTTGCATAGGATGTTCCAAAAATGGCTTAAAAAATCACATGGTTTATCACCCTAGCCACCGACACCCAATAATGTCCATCTCTGTAGATATTTTAGCCAATTGTCGTGTGTGTGGCAACAAACATCAAGGAAACTTTTATCAATGTACCACATGTTTCAGTTTTTTTGCCCATAGAGACTGTGTTTTCCTCAGCAAAAAGATATTAATTCAAACTTTTAGAAAGGACAATTTCTTTCATACTCACCCGCTCACTCTTGCTTACTCATTTCCAAAGGATGATCAAAAAACTAAACTTGATCCAACATGCAAGGTATGTGAACTGCGATTTGATGAAAATCTTTGGATTTATAAATGTGAGAAATGTCGGTATTACGTACACACAGACTGCGCAACCACGTTAAAAGTCGCATCAGAAAATGCCAAGTGCATGAATCAAGGTACATACAAACTCTCTCCAAAAAAAAACAAATTTTAGTTCTATAGACTTTGGAGATAATAATTTAGGGGTTGTACGTGTATTATATGGCTCTGCAGGTACCGATGCAGTTTCAACACTTTACAAATACAAATACAGTGATGATCCTGTTCTTCTCCATCTCCCATTCCCTGATCAAACTGATATGCTGATGCATTTTCATGGCGAAACTGGATTAAGGGCCTTCGAAACAAACCTAACATATCCATTTCATCGACACCCATTAACTCTCGTGGACACACCATACTGCAATAATGATATTACAACAACAGCTACCTCTTCAAGAATAACAACATCGTCCGTTCATGATTCAATGAAAATGGTTGAAGTTGTATGCAATGCATGCATAAGACCAATCACAAACATCCCTTTTTACAAATGTAAAGACTTTGATCATGGATGCGAGTTTGTCCTTCACGCGTGGTGCACCCGGTTGCCTATTGAAGTTAAAAAGAAGAGTTCTTTATCCGGTATACGTAACTTTAAACTAATGCCGGAAGCTACTTTATTTATGAAGTTGGGTGTGCCCGTATGTGAGAATTGTAGCTTACCTTTCAATGGCTTCGTTTATTGTTTTCCACTTACCTATATGCATGGCCTAAATATTGACGTTCAGTGCGCGCTCAGACCACAATATATCACACATAAATCTCATCCAAATCATGGACTTTATGAATGTAGGCCAAGTTTCGAAACGTATTGTCGTTTGTGTTTGTCTGATGCAAAGAGACAAATTTGTTACAGTTGTAAGCCTTGTAAATTTACCATACATTCCATGTGTGCTCTTTTGTGGCCTGATACAATTAGTCACAGGTATGACAAGCATCTAATGAGTCTAAGGTATTTTCCAGTTGAAAACCATAGCGGTGATTACTTTTGTGAAGTTTGCGAGGAGGAGTTTAATCCTAATGGTGTGTTCTATCATTGTGATCAATGCGTTCAGTCCATGCATCCAGCTTGTTGTGTGCCAGTACTTCAAAAAGAAACAGGCTATACTATTTTCCATCTTCACGAAGGTGTAGCTGGATTTGATAATATAAAGTTTGGAGGAGTTTTCACGCATAATGGTCACCCACACGATCTTTCATTTTGCGGAGGTGTTGAAAGTGATGGTGAATGCGCCAAGTGTGGTAAGCATTTGCGGGACAAGATAATCTACAAGTGTTTACAGTGTAAGTTTGCAGTTGATGAAGATTGTGCTTTTCGGTATGAATCATTTTAGGTTTGTTTACGGTACACGAACAAAGTTAATATTAATCTCAATGTGTTTAGTTTGCTGATGTTGAACACTATAATAGACTTGTAATAACATAAACTTGTTCATTCGGTTTTAAAGGAGTTTTTCTCATAAATTGGCATTGTTTCTTTAAATTCCATAGATCATCATGCGTGGAAGAGAACACTAGGACGACTCGAGCTATTATATTACAAGTCTATCAACTGATACACGTAAACAATTTTCACGTAACGTAAACAAGAAAACATATAGCAACAACTCCACTTTATTATCCAGCTTTTGTAACTCTGATGATTGTGTTTACGCGACCTCCAATTCTTACCAATTGCGTCATACATGACAACACAAAGCTCCTGGCGCTTGTGGTCACTCATCACCTAATCGAATTTTGTTCAACATTCGTACTGTTTATAACCATTACTTCCTGCAAGAAAACAGTTATATCATTGTTAACAAAATAATAGTAGCGTTTCCTTGATACGTATAGTGTTGTGTTAGAAAGAATACCATGGGAGCTTAAATGTGTCTTTGAACCATCCTTGTTTAGAACTATACCCCACGATTTTGTCAAGGCGTATGATAATCTCGGAAAATTTTGGTCTAATAGATAAATCTGGATACCAACACTCCTCTATCAATCTACAAAACAAGAACAAAGATGGAAAATGGATGAAAAATTTATTAATATGAATGACCCGTCCAATCTATTTGTCCGATTTCCATTTTAGGCAACTCTTTTAGCTAAACGCCTTAATCGGTTTGTAGATAAGTGTGTCAAGATTTCCGCCTCTGGAATTTGTGTACAGGCATAGATTCAAGTTATTATAGACAGAAAAATATACTTACTCTTTTAGATCGGGAGGATAATATTTCGATTTTGTCTTGAATGTTGGTCTCTGGATATCAACACACGTCAGCTTAACAGCCTCTTCAGGAGGCTTGGGATAAAACGGTTGCACACCCTCCATCATCTGATCTCATATTAAACAAAACCAAGATCAATGTTTTATATAAAGAATCGTTAACGGGAAAGAAAACAAACAAACGAGTAATACATAATGGCGTGGCAAAAAAGAACTGAAAGGTCAAACGGGCCAAAAGTTGCTAAAATTTTGGCTAAAACCTCCTGTATAGTTGTACTCTAAATCTTAGATTACTGTATGAGTGTTTATATTTGAAATTTTCGACAGCCAGTGGTTCGGGTCAACCTGACCTGATCTCTAATACGAATATATCATATGCAATTTATGAAATGGAATACAGATAAAAGTACCTCGTAAAGAATAAGGCCAAAAGAGTACACATCCACACCTGCGTCGAATAGTTCATCTTTATAGATCTCCGGTGCAATGTATAAATCTGTACTCACAAAAAAGTTAAGGTTACTAAGATAGTACGAGTAGTTATGCTACAAAAGGTACTGTCTTCAGAAACAGAAAAGTAAATAATGTAAAGTTCGTATATTTCAAGAACTTACTTTCTCGATCGACGGTGGCAGGTCGCGCTAATCTTGCTTTATTAGGCGAAATTTTGGACAATCTGATTAATGCGATACCTGCAACCTTCAATAGGCCCCCGCTATCCAGCAAAATATTTCTGGCACCTTACCAAAGTTTCAATTATTAAAAAAATCTCAAAACGCAAACTCATACATACAGGTGATTATTTCACTGTATGATAAACTTATACTATTATTTGCCTTACTTTGGCCTTAAATCGCAGTGGATAATCGGGTCCGGTTTACATTCATGTAGATAGTTCATTCCCCTGCCAAATTACCGTCAGTCAAGAAATGAAAAACATCAAATAACAAAAGGATAGGCCAAATGGGCGGTTCGGGTAACGGGTCAAAAATGGTAAATTATGCAACCCGAACTGACCGTTTCGTATAAATGGTTAAAAACTTCCTTCTAATAAACATGAAATGAATGTACAAAAAGTCGGCAGCGTTTTACTTGCCTGGCAATATCAAGAGCAAATCTAAGAGCTTTGGAGGGGGACAGCCGTCCTTTTTTTTCAAGATAGCTTCTAAGGTCGCCCTGAAATTTATCATAAATTGCAGCTTCGTAAAGCTAATCTTGTATCAAGGAATATGGCAACACCTATGCACCACATACACACAACCTATTATGTTCGGATGTGATCTAGAACTTACTCTTGGGTGAAACTCGGAAACAATCATCATGGGTACATTTTGGGTGACGGCTCCAACAAACTGAACCACATTAGGATGCCGGACTTTTTCCAACAAAGTCAACTCATGTTTGAAAGCATTTCTGCATAAGAGCCAATAAAAGTTCAATGAAACTTTCCTGTTTTGACCCGTTACCCAACCCGCCCATTTTGCCACATGTAACAAGCGACAATGCAGCATAACAGGATCAAAATTTTAACCACTTGCAAATGCAATTAGTTAATAAAAGAACGATAACTAGGCACGTACATGCTTTCGGGATCAGAATAGCTATCTTTGTCCAGTATCTTCACCGAAACTTTTGTGCCATTACTGTAACTATTTCTAGTGAAAATGTTAAAAGACTAATGGTGCAGACGGCGGGGACCAAAATGTAACTTTTTAAAGCTATTTTTGGTCAATATTGCGTATATAGAGAATAAAATAAGTATATTACGTATATTGGTACTTTTGAAAAAATCAGTTGCCTATATTCACCCTTCGCCCCATCATAAACAAGTTACTACTACTACTTGTTTAGCAATAAAAATATTGAGCATCAAAAATATGAAAGGCAATAGTTTTTATTTTTGCTGTTATCATGCGCACCAACACAATTTTGAGTGCTTCAGTGATGAGACCAACAAAAATATGAAGGCAATAGTCTTTATTTTTGCTGTTATCATGCGCACCAACACAATTTTGGCTGCTTTAAGAGTTGTACAATAGATGCTTTTAAAGAGTTATACAAAACTGTGGTTTATTAGATATAATAGATATTATTAACAAACTTTCTTTAAATTTTGAATAATGTCCTCTTGTAGATGGAAACCGGAACATTCGCCACGGAAGATAAGAAGGTATTGAGAGTTTCACGGAAACTAGCCGCGACAAAGAAATGCGCTGGTTATTTTCAAGGCTGTGCGACCGAGGAGACGGTACGCCAAATTGTTGTGCGCCGTATTATTGCGTGCCAGCAGCAACCAAGGCATTTTGTTTGGGACATAAGAAGGATTTGATACCTCGACCGCCATCACCCCTGAGTCCGTATTGCCGTGTTGTTGGCGAGCTGTGTGGACTAATAGGCCCTCAATATTGTTACCCGTATAAGTACCATATTGGCATGGGAGGGCCGACGGGTACTGTACTTTCGGGATTCTGTAATAAGCCGATATGATATCGTTGGTTTGCTATATGGAGTATATGTTTACGTGAGTAGTAATAAGGAATGCATGCAGATATATATGCCATGCAGTGTACCATCTATATATCAATGACGTGACAACGTTATTGTCGATATGGGTTTGAATTTGTGTGTTTTTTGTATCGTGTTTCTACACATTGCTGAAACAGCAACAACTAACGGGGTAGGGTACTGTCGACTAGTTTATAAAACTTATATACACCATCAACCATGATAAAGAAAAAGGTACACTTGTTAAGCGTAAACTTGTTCATTCGGTACCGGTTCTCAGTACCCGGTACCACAAAACAAGTGCACAAAAAAATTCGGCACCATTGTAATGCGGTACGGTACTAAAACGAATAATACTAGTTTTGATACCGTTGTAATATGTGACAGGAAAAACCCGGTTTAGGTATACCAAAAACGGTGCGAGAATGGTACCGTGCTCATCCATACTACACCAAATCAAAATGTTGATGTATTCAGATTAATTGAGTCAAAAGGCAGGCGTATATATATACATATCTAATTGCGACTTTGGTTTATAAAACTTACTGTATATACATAGTTTTGTAGATGACATGTTACAGCAATGTGTAGAACAACGACTAATGTTGCATTTTCCACAACCCATGTTTACTAATAAAAATCGTGTTATGTTTTCGCCACAACCCATGTAAATCAACATGTTTAAAAAAAAACTTCACTTTGTGCGAATAAATATCGAACCGATATTAATATTAAACATAACATAGCCCCGAAAGTGCCGTTTCTGAGTCATATGATACTCTGGGCGAGACGATAAACATAATACTTCTCTCATAGGTTGTTTATTAAAAACACACGATCCATCTCATATACTCCACACCCTTCAATCTAGTAATTTCAAGATAACATTTCGATTCAACCTTCTCATGGGTTTGACGAGTCGAAATGGTTTCTAAAACCATACTTCTTCGGTCTTAAAACAATTTATAACAGGGAAAAAAAAGTAAACGGCTACATTTTAAAACCAATCAAATGGCATATCAACCCATTAAAGTCTTTAAAAATCAAGCCGATGCTACGGGTTGAATGATTCTTAGTTTTCCAGAATATTCACGTGATGAAGTAGTATACGACGATGAGGAGGAGTTGATAATGAAGCAAGACTTTCGATGTCGTTCATGTGGACGTTGTGGTCAAGAAATCAACTTCTATCTCATGTGGAGTGGAAACATTTAAGATTCCCTTTCGAGGAGCACTTATAGATATGAAACACGATTCTGATGAACTTTGCATGACATGGCAGCCGATGATGACCTCATATTCTGCCAAGCCGCTTATGAGCGATAGCAATAGCAAAGCGGCTTATGAACAAATGATATATGATATAATTGTTAATGAGATTATATATGTTTTAAATAATTAAAAAAATGGTGTTTGATGTATCCTCTTTACACGATGTTGGTACGTACAAGAAGGATTAAGGGTGAAAAAAATTCACCCGGATCTTGTTTAAGGCGCACTACACTTAATAATCAACGCTACATGTGAATCACGGTATCATAATTTCATAAAAGAAAAAAGTGTTAAACAAATAAACAACATAATCTTATATATATCCACATCCTACACGTATATATGGTAGGTTGTTTTGGTCAAACCTGCATTTCACATGCTTCACGTTATCATTATAAATATGTAGGATAGATAATAGATAATTAGATATCAAATTCTATAAATAGACTAAGTTTTAGTTGTAGCATCACATCAAGCACTTGTTTAGCAAACAAAAGTAGTTTTTTTCCTTGCTGTTATTATGTGCACTAGCACGAAAATTATCTCAAGTAAGAATTGTGCTGAGAAAGGCAACTTCTGTACGATCTTTATTTGGTGTTGTGACCCGTATTCTTGCCAATTTGGCTCGGCGGGCGTGGGAGATTGTGGTTAATATTAAGCACGTATATGCGTGCATGCATGTGAAACGAGCCGATATGATATTGTTGGCTTGTGCTATATATATATATGTGTGTACGTGTGTGATAATAAGGTATGCATGCATGTATCGCATGCAGTGTACCATCTACCTATCAAGGATGTATGAGTTTAAATTTGGGGCTAATTTTTGAAATGCCTCATGGTGTTATCATGTTTCCTTTTTTGCACCCACCAAATGAGATTTTTCATAAATGTCCTATGCAACTTATGCAACTTATGCAACTTATGCGACTTGAATTAAAATACAAAAAGTGTACTTTTATCTTTATGACACATGTCAGAATGTGTCATAAAAAGTACATGTGTGTAAGAACTTGTCTCTTATGCAACTTACTTTGTTTTTTATGCGACTTGTATTAAAAAATATTATTTTTTAAAAAAGTAACTTTTTACAAAATCTTTTAAATTACTTATTTTATATTTTATTTTTATGCAACTTGTACCTTTATGTAGACAATGAAGTGACATTTGAGTAAGCTACTTTTTGATAAAATCTATAAAGTCTTTTTATGCGACTTGTATTAATTAAAAAGTAATATAAAGTACCATGTAAATATGTGTAAAAGTAGGTAGGGTTACAACTTTTATTTAATTTTTTATGCAACTTTTATTTAATTTGTTATTCAACCTTTAATTAATTTTTTGGCAACTTTACAAATTCTTAATTTAAAAAAAATAAAAAAATAAATAATATAAATAAAAAAATAAAAAATTTAAATTATATTTTTCTTAAAAATTTGTAAATATATTTTAATATAATTTAAATTTTTTTTTAAAAAATTAAAGTTTTTAAAAAATTAAAATTTTAAAAATAAATAAATAAAACTTTAATAGAATTTAAAAAATTAAATTTTGTAAAAAAAATAAATAATATAATTTAAAAAATTTAGTTATTTTTTTAGAGTTTCATTTAACTAATTTAATAAAAATAAAATTTTGAAAAACTTTGTCTTTTTTAAGATTTGTTTAAAAAACACCATTTTTAAAATAGGTTTTAAAAATAAATTTTAAAACTTTTTTAAGATTTGTTTAAAAAATAAATTTTAAGATTTGACTTTAGTACTATTGCTTCTTGTTACTTCTTTTATTTAGTCCACTTTAACTAGATTGACTTTTTATGGGACCCGAAATTGTTGGGTCAATTCTACACGAATGCTCAAAAATAAAATTATTCAAACATGGGATTTCCCTCCATGCTGTTGCAATCAAAACAGCTTTCAAATCCAACCTTATAATCTCAAACCATGTACTTAACATGTACGCAAAATGCGGTCGTATCGAATATGCACGCCAAGTGTTCGATGAAATGCCTCAACGTCGTAACTTGGTCTGTTATGATTTCCGAGTACGAGCAGGCGGGGAAGGCGTTTCAGGCGGTTGAAATGTTTAGTAAGATGGAGGTTGTCACGCCGAATGAGTTTGTTTTTGTTGGAAATTTAGTGCAATTGTGGGAACGGGTAATACTTGTAAATGGGTTTGGAGGTACGGAGTGTACACCCATTAAATCCCTTACCTCCCTGGACTCAATATAGTGGTTGTGATATCAGTAGGAAGCTGCTCCTGGTCAGGAAGTTGCTCCTGGTCAGGAAGTTGCTCCTGGTCAGGAAGCTGCTCCTGGTTAGGAAGCTGCTCCTGGTTAGGATGTTGCTCCTGGTGATGCACAAAGTCTTTGTAACCTCTTTGACCAGTTAATGAGGGTTGAATATTGACTTGATGACCAGGTTTATGGTCATGTAACCACTATGCTTTATGAAGGTAATTATGAGATTAATAGGCCGATTAATGCTCTTAATACCTTTGACTAGGAGTTACATTCCTTAAGGAATAGGATCACTATAAATAGTGATCATATTTTGCATGATGAGATATACGAAAACAGGAAACACTTACACGCACAGAGTTCTTGATTTGTGCCTAAAACAAGAATTAACTCTTGGTTTTATCCCAAGGAGGTATTCGTGTTAACCCAGGCATAGGGTCGAATAATCTTCTTTGGAAAGTGATTACACGACTTCAAGAGATATCCGGTAACCATTCATTGGTACGTAGTTAGGCTATTGATTATCTTCACCCTGTTGGAACGAAGTAAACCCCAACAATCAAAGAAGATTATTTTGTGATAATCAATGGCGGCGGCAATGAAGCATATGGTGGCTAATTTCTCCAAACTGGACAAGTTTGAAGGGGTTGATTTTAGGAGATGGCAGAAGAAGATGCACTTTCTTCTTTCTACCCTGAACGTGGTGTACGTGCTGACCACTCCTATTTCTGATGGTGGTAATGATGCTACTTTGGAGGAACTGAGGAAAAGGAGCAAATGGGAGAATGATGATTATGTGTGTCGCGACATAATTCTCAATGGTATGTCTGATTCTTTATTTGATATTTACCAAAATGTTGAATCTGTTAAAGAACTATGGGATTCCTTGGAAGCCAAATATATGGCTGAGGATGCATCAAGTAAGAAGTTCCTTGTGAGTGATTTCACAAATTACAAAATGACTGATTCAAGACCAGTCATGGAACAATACAATGAACTTCTTGGAATACTTGGCAGAATTACACAACATAAAATGAACATGGATGAGACCATTCAGGTCTCGTGTGTCATTGACAAGCTACCCCCTTCTTGGAAAGATTTAAAGCACACCTTGAAACATAAGAAGGAGGAGTTAACTCTTGTTGAGTTGGGCAGTCATTTGCGCATTGAGGAATCCCTCAGGGTGCATGAAAGTGATAAGCTAAAGAGCAACAATGTTGCTGGTTCATCTGTTGTCAATATGGTGGAGCATAACAACTCCACCAGGTACAATGACAACAAGGGCAAACGTAAGCATCAGGATAACACCAAAGCTAATCCTAACAAGAAGTCATCAGTGGCTTGTTGGACGTGTGAGAAACCTGGACACTTCAAAAGGGATTGCAAAGGTGTTAGCATTGGCAACCAAGCTAATGGATCAGGCACAAAAGGTCAGAATATGTTTAATGAATCTCTCCAGATTTATTATGTTACATATGTATCTGAAGCTTATTTTGTGCAGGATGATGATGTTGCGTGGTGGGTTGACTCTGGAGCAACAGTACATGTGTGTAAAGATAGATGCTGGTTTAATACTTTTGAGTCAATGAATGATGGATCTATTCTTCACATGGGAAATGAGTCAACAGCCCTAGTGCATGGACGTGGTTGTGTAGATCTTAAGTTTAGTTCTGGAAAGATTGTTTCTTTGTTTAATGTTTTGAATGTTCCTAATATTAGGAAGAACTTGGTTTCTAGTAGTATTTTGAATAATTGTGGTTATAAACAAGTGATTGAATCTAATAAATTTGTTTTATCTAAACATGGTGTGTTTATTGGTTTTGGCTATTTGAGTAATCAAATGTTCAGGCTTAATATTGATTCTAGTATAAATGTTGATTTTGTCCTGATGACTACCACTAAACTGAATGATTCATCACTATGGCATGCTAGACTAGGCCATGTCCACTATAAGAGGATGCAAGATATGTCTAAGGATGGGTTAATTCCAGCTTTTGACATGGACACTGATAAGTGTCAGACTTGTATGCTGAATAAAATTACTAAGAAACCATTTCAGGATGTAAAACGTGTAACTATAGTATTGGAGCTAATCCATAGTGACCTATGTGATTCGCATGCTACTCCCTCATTAGGGAATAAGGCATACTTGGTAACATTTATTGATGATGCTTCAAGGTTTTGTTATGTTTATTTGTTGCATACTAAGGATGAAGCATTAGATAAATTTAAAGTATTTAAAACTGAAGTTGAATTACAACAAGGAGTCCAAATCAAAAGATTTAGGACTGATAGGGGAGGTGAGTACGTGAATACTCAGTTTTTTCAGTCTGTTGGAATAATCCATGAAACAACTGCCCCCTATACTCCACAACAAAATGGTATATCAGAAAGGAAAAATAGAGTACTAAAAGAGATGGTTAACTCCATGTTGTCCTACTCAGGACTGAGTCAAGGGTTTTGGGGAGAAGCTATGTTAATAGATTGCTATTTATTAAATAGGGTTCCTAATAAAAGGAACATGATTACCCCTTATGAACTCTGGACTAAAAGGAAACCAAACTTGAACTACCTCAAAGTTTGGGGTTGTAGGGCTGTTGTAAGACTCCCTGATCCAAAGGTGAAAACCTTGGGTGAAAGAGGCATTGAATGCATCTTTGTTGGATATGCTGAGCATTCCAAGGCTTATAGGTTCTATGTTATTGAACCTAATGATTCAGTTTCAATAAACTCAATCATTGAATCAAGGGATGCTAACTTTGATGAGACTAGGTTCTCATCAGTCCCTAGACCAAGCCTTAGGACTCCTATAGGAGCTGAGGACACTGGTGTTTCAGTGGAACCTGAAAGGGTCACTGATGAGGTTGTGGTTCAGCAACCGGAGTCTGAGCTTAGAAGAAGCACAAGGCATAGGACTCCAAAGAATTTTGGGCCTGAATTTCAACTATACCTAGTTGAAGGAACAAGGGATGAGGTCTCTGACCAGTACTACTATTGTTTTAATGTTGAGGATGATCCCAAAACATTTGATGAAGCAATGAAGTCCCAGGATGTTGCTTTCTGGAAAGAAGCAATAAATGATGAGATGGACTTCATCATGGGCAACAACACTTGGGTGTTGGTTGATCTACCTCCAGGTTGTAATCCACTTGGTAACAAGTGGATTTTCAAAAGGAAAATGAAGGTAGATGGAACTGTTGAAAAGTTCAAGGCAAGGTTAGTCATTCAAGGCTTTAGACAAAAGTCAGGGATAGACTACTTTGATACTTATGCTCCTGTAGCACGCATAAGTACCATAAGAATGTTGATTGCCTTGGCAAGCATTCACAATCTGATTATTCATCAGATGGATGTGAAGACAGCATTCTTGAATGGTGATTTAGATGAGGAGGTTTATATGAACCAACCTCAGGGCTTCATCATGCCTGGTCATGAAGGTAAGGTGTGTAAACTAATTAAGTCCTTATATGGACTGAAGCAGGCACCTAAGCAATGGCACCAGAAATTTGATGAAGTGGTTTTGTCTAATGGTTATTCACTTAACCAAGCTGACAAATGTGTATATAGCAAATTTGATGAATCTGGTAAAGGAGTCATCATTTGCCTATATGTTGATATAATGTTAATCTTTGGTACTGACCAAGCTAAGGTTGATCATACAAAAGGATTTTTTGTCATCAAAGTTCTCCATGAAAGACATGGGGGAGGCTGATGTTATCCTTGGCATAAGGATTAAACATGAAAGTGATGGTATTGTAATTTCTAAGTCTCATTACATTGAGAAGGTACTGAAGAAATTCAATCACTTTGATTGTACTCCAGTAAGTACACCTATGGATACAAGTGAGAAACTAATGCCTAACAATGGTCAGGCTGTCTCCCAGCTTGAGTATTCTAGGGTTATTGGTTGCTTGATGTATGCCATGACTAGTACTAGGCCTGACATTGCATTTGTTATGGGTAAACTGAGTAGGTATACTAGTAATCCTGGTACTCAACATTGGCAAGCAATTCAGAGGGTACTGAAGTATTTGAAAGGAACAATGGATTATTGTTTGTCTTATACGGGATATCCTTCAGTGTTGGAAGGTCACACTGATGCAAGTTGGATCAGCAATACTGAGGATAATTCATCCACAAGTGGCTGGGTATTCCTTCTTGGTGGTGGTGCAATTTCTTGGGCATCCAAGAAGCAAACTTGCATTACTGGTTCAACAATGGAATCTGAATTTGTGGCTCTAGCAGCTGCTGGTAAAGAGGTTGAATGGTTGAGAAACTTGCTTCTTGAGATTCCATTGTGGGTCAAACCTATGGCACCCATTTCTATCCGTTGTGATAGTGCAGCTACATTGGCTAAGGCATATAGCCAGATGTACAATGGCAAGTCTAGACACCTAGGTGTTAGACATAGCATGATTCGTGAGTTGATCACGAATGGGTGATTTCAATAGAGTTTGTGAGGTCTCAACAAAACTTAGCTGATCACTTGACGAAGGGATTGGCTAGAGACTTGGTTATAAAGTCTGGTAAAGGGATGGGTTTAAAAGTCCACTCTAGTCACTGAATGCTAGGACACTCAACTCCCTCCTGAGGAAACTTGGGAGTTGAGTTCAATGTGGAAAGCTGAACATTCAGGGGACTGAAGCACATGTTTTACATATCATCCCAAGGATGTGCTTGTACCTGCTGAAAGGAGGATGAAGTTATAAACTTCTTAATGGTTAATTTCTTTGAAAAAGTGCTTAAGCAGGAGCATGAACTAAAGAGGAACCACCTATGTAAATGTTGAGGTTTCGCCGCCTCAAGGAGCATGGACTTTGGCTCTTACAACATTTATGAATTGGATATGGACACATGGCTTGTATGGTGTCAGGAGCGTTTTAAGTGTTTGAAAACTTGGGTGTATGTTATCTTCAGGTGTTCAAAGTAGTTGAAGGGTTCAATTCTTAGAACACCCTGATTCTCGAATATTTGGAGTGATGTACTAAGATGGAAATTCAATCCTCAGGACATTTTCATTTATGCACTGGTTTTGCTAAAGTTGATTTTCATGCAAAAATGAATTGTACTAAATTGGGGAGGATTGTTGGAAATTTAGTGCAATTGTGGGAACGGGTAATACTTGTAAATGGGTTTGGAGGTACGGAGTGTACACCCATTAAGTCCCTTACCTCCCTGGACTCAATATAGTGGTTGTGATATATGTAGGAAGCTGCTCCTGGTCAGGAAGTTGCTCCTGGTCAGGAAGTTGCTCCTGGTCAGGAAGCTGCTCCTGGTTAGGAAGCTGCTCCTGGTTAGGACGTTGCTCCTGGTGATGCACAAAGTCTTTGTAACCTCTTTGACCAGTTAATGAGGGTTGAATATTGACTTGATGACCAGGTTTATGGTCATGTAACCACTATGCTTTATGAAGGTAATTATGAGATTAATAGGCCGATTAATGCTCTTAATACCTTTGACTAGGAGTTACATTCCTTAAGGAATAGGATCACTATAAATAGTGATCATATTTTGCATGATGAGATATTCGAAAACAGGAAACTCTTACACGCACAGAGTTCTTGATTTGTGCCTAAAACAAGAACTAACTCTTGGTTTTATCCCAAGGAGGTATTCGTGTTAACCCAGGCATATGGTCGAATAATCTTCTTTAGAAAGTGATTACATGACTTCAAGAGATATCCGGTAACCATTCATTGGTACGTAGTTAGGCTATTGATTATCTTCACCCTGTTGGAACGAAGTAAACCCCAACAGTTTTTGCAAGTGTTGTTAGTGCTTGTGGTAAGATGTTGGGGGTTAATGTTGGTAGGAGGATTCATGCGCAGGTGGTTGTGCTTGGGTATGGTGGTGTTTCGTTTGTTTCTAACTCGCTTGTGTCCATGTATATGAAATGTGGGAGGTGTAGTGATGCGTTGGCGGTTTTTATGAGGTGTCGTGAGGCAAATGATGTTTCGTATAATGCTATGATTAATGGTTTGGTTGAGAATGGAGAAGTTGGGAAAGCGTATGAGATTTTTAGACGTATGTGTCGACAAGGGCTTGTTCCGAATCGGTTTAGTTTAGTGGGCTTGTTAGGAAAGTGTTCCGGTCCGAATGATTTAAGGATTGGGATGGAATTACATTGTCTAGCGATCAAACTCAATCTTGATAGCATAGCTTTTGTTGGCAATGTGTTGATTACAATGTACTCAAAGTTTAGTTTCGTTGAAGAAGCCGATGAAATTTTCTGGTCGATTGAGGAGAAAGATATGATTTCATGGAATACATTCATCGCTGCGTGTTGTCATGCTCTTGATTACACCAAGGGTATAAATGTCCTTTACGAGATGTTAAGAACACATTATTCAACCCTTGATGACTTTACATACACGAGTGCCTTAAGTGCTTGTTCGGGCCTTGCTTCATCTCTTTTAGGGAGGCAAATTCATGGTTATTTAATTAGAACAAGCTTGAACTATGACACGGGTGTTGCTAATGCACTTGTGAACATGTATGCAAAATGCGGTTCAATTAATCATGCAGTTAGTATTTTTAACCAAACGAGATTCCATAATCTTTTATCATGGAATACCCTCATGGCAGGATTTGCTAACCACAGATTAGGAAAACAAGCGATTGAATTATTTAACCAAATGAAGGAATTACACGTGAAACCTGATTCAGTCACATTTATTGCACTTTTATCCGCTTTAAATCACACGGGTGGTTTGGTGAATGAGGGTAAATTTTACTTTAACACGATGCAAGAAATTTACGGAATTACACCCAACGTCGAACATGTTGCTTGTATAGTTGACTTATTAGGCCGAGCCCGAAGAGTAAAAGAGGCAGAAGAGTATATGGAAAAGTACTCTTTTGAACGAGATCCTGTTGTTCTCGGGTGTTTACTGTCTGCTTGTCGGGTGCACAATGAGCTTGTTATAGGCAAGCGCACGGCTAAGCGATTCTCAAAGATTAAAAAAGTTTCTACTTCACCTTATGTGTTGTTGTCTAATTTATATGCTTCAGAGTGTATGTGGGATGGTGTAGCAGAGACAAGAAAAGAATTAAAGGATAGTTTAATCAAGAAGGAACCTGGCCATAGTTTGATTGAAATTCAAGGGTTGTGGAAAAGATTACTGTTGGTAGGATTTTGCATTCGAGAATAGAGGAGATTGTGGGTGTACTTCAAGTTTTGAGTTGTACAGAAGACGAGTTTTCTTGTTGTTGCTAATATTTTATCAGTACAAAGGTACTTGATTTTGTCTTAAGTTCTCAAGTTATAGCTAAGTAGTGTTGTTTGTGTTATGTTACTGCCACTAATAAAGAGAGTCAAAGGAACTTTTGTGTCAACAAGTCAAATGAAATATAGAGGCAGTTACAATAAGTAACTGATGTGAGGAAGTTACCATGATGTGGAGAGAATAAAGGAGCAAATGCAGGACAAGAACCGGGTGTGAAGAATGATATAGTGACCCTCTCTTCCTGATTTCTCTCTGAATCTGCTGCTATTTTCTTCTTTTCTTTCTGTATTTCCATTTTTAAGTCTATGCTTGTACTTGAATTCTAGTATCTCAGAAGGTTTCATATCCAATAAAACTTAGTTCGTATCCCTATCAATTTAAGGTCATTACATTTGGTGCTTTCATTGACCTCAATGGCAGAAAATACCCGACTCAAAGAACTAACCACCGCAATCGAACGCCTATCAACTTCCAACGCTGAACGCGATGCTCGTGAAACCCTTCAGAATACTCGTCTTCAACAGGTCGAGAACTCCCTCGAGTCTATCCAAAGAACCTTAGATGCTCTCACCCGCGGCATGGATCGCTTATCAACCTCATCACAACAAGGTCGTGTAACAGGAGGCTTGGGTCAGAACAGTAACGGATTTCCTCGCCAGGTTAAACTTGATTTTCCTCGATTTAATGGTTCCGATCCCCTTAACTGGCTTTTTTGGGCTGACCAGTTTTTTACATATTATGAGACTCCTGATGTGCAACGTATTACTATTGCGTCTGTACATTTTGAAGGATCTGTTGTACCATGGTTTCAAACGCTTCAACGGGCCAATCAATCCCCTACATGGGCAAGTTTGGCTCAGGCTATAGAAGAACATTTTGGACCGTCCCAATTCGATTCCCCTCGTGCACAACTTTTCAAGCTAACTCAGACCACCACGGCAGCAGAATATTACCATCAGTTTACTGTTTTGGCCAATCGAGTGGTGGGTTTATCTCCAGAAGCACTAATGGATTGTTTTATTAGCGGGTTGAAAGACGTTGTCCAGCGTGATGTTATAGCCCAAGCCCCAAAGTCGTTGATACATGCTGGAAATCTATCTCGTTTATTTGATGAAAAACAAACAGTAAGCTATGGTTGTAAAACCAAGTTTGACTCCCCATCCACGCTCCCAAAAACCTCCATCGTTAACTCATCAACATCAACCACTTTTTCTTCTCCGACACTGATGCAATCTACTATGCCACCACTGTTACCCACGCCCCAAACAAAACCATTACCACCACTTCAGAAATTATCTCCAGCCGAAGTACAACTACGTCGCGACAAGGGTCTCTGTTTCACATGTGACGAAAAGTTCACATGGAATCACAAATGTCCAAATAAACAAATGTTGCTACTAATGACTTCTACCAATGAGCATGAATTTTCATCGCCTATTGAACAACCTACGGCACAACCGGATGTTAATTCCTTGTATCAAGAAACTACAGAGCCGCATCTCAGCCTTAATGCGTACCACGGAGCCAATGGGGCGACGACTATTCGTTTTTGTGGTTCAATAAATGGTACACAAGTTCAAGTTTTACTTGATGGTGGTAGTTCTGATAATTTTATACAACCTTGGGTCGCTAAACATGTACAACTTCCTATCGAGCCTTCTAAAACTTTTCAAGTAATGGTTGGAAGTGGCACGGTATTACAAGTTGAGGGTTTGATTACTTCAATTCCTTTGTACGTCCAAAATGAACTCATCAAATTTTCAGCATATGTTTTACCGATATCCGGTGCAGATATTATCTTAGGGGCGGCTTGGTTGGCTACTTTAGGACCTCATATTTCTGACTATAGTTCTGCCACAATTAAGTTTTATCATGAAGAGAAATTTATCACACTCACAGGTGATAAGTCCTTGTCAACCGCTCAAGCCCAATTTCATCAGTTTACGCGTTTACATGCTACACATGAGCTCGCTGAAGCATATACCAGTCATTTTTTCGCCATGGATACCATACCCTATGGTACTCTTCAGTTACTTGATACAATTCAGTCGTACAGCCCTTAATTGGTGTCACCTCATTCACACGTTTGTATGGTGGGTCAAGTTGCCTACACGTTCGTGTTGCCTGCTACATCTCGTATACATCTGATCGTGGTGCACTTGGATGGGCAAGAAGTGCATACTTGGGAATCATGGCCTCAACTCCAACATTATTGTCCCAACATAGACCTTGAGGACAAGGTCCGTTTTGATGGGGGGAGGAATGTTATGTTACTGCCACTAATAAAGAGAGTCAAAGGAACTTTTGTGTCAACAAGTCAAATGAAATATAGAGGCAGTTATAATAAGTAACTGATGTGAGGAAGTTACCATGATGTGGAGAGAATAAAGGAGCAAATGCAGGACAAGAACCAGGTGTGAAGAATGATATAGTGACCCTCTCTTCCTAATTTCTCTCTGAATCTGCTGCTATTTTCTTCTTTTCTTTATGTATTTCCCTTTTTAAGTCTATGCTTGTACTTGAATTCTAGTATCTCAGAAGGTTTCATATGCAATAAAACTTAGTTCGTATCCCTATCAATTTAAGGTCATTACAGTTTGTCGGTTTTGAGTAACGATTTAGTGTTATAGCATCTTCGTTGCCCATATTCGTGGGTTGATTATTACGGGTTTTAAAGAAGTAACGATCAACTAAACGTCTTACATACACTTAAGTCCTTGTCACTGACTCAAGAATCCAAGTTTCATAAATTTTGTGTATGCAGTAAGCCCATTTACTTACGAATGGATCGAGTTATACGGGTTGAATGGGTCGATTAAAATATCAGCTAAAACGAGAATGGGTCAAAAAGTTTGAACATCGGCCAGATTCAATTTACATATACTCGTAACACCATTGTTTATACAATACAAGTTACAGGTAAGGCGTAAATTCGTTGTAACCTTTTCTGAGATTGGACAGAAAAACGTTGTGCGGGTCAAAGTAACCCAGCTCGACATGTTTCAAGTCATGCTAAAAAGTGACCCTTTTTTAGCTGCTAGCCAACCTGCCCCCATCCTAGCTTGCCAGTTGCCACCACTAGATGAATCATTTGCCTTTGATATCTATATCGGTTATCGCGTTTTAAAGATCTTTTTTTCTAAAGCCCTTTACGTAGAATAACAATCTGCAATGGTTATGAACTTAACCAATGCCATATCAAAACTCAGTGGGTGGAACCTTGCCAGGTTTTAAGATTTTGGGGGATAAACAATGTATATCTGCATCCGATAAATAGTAGCGTATTCAACAGACATAATATTGAAGTCAATGATCGATGGTTAAGAATCATTTGAATGTTTAAGAATATTTTTTCATTCCTAAACCAGGTCACAACATGTTTAATACGAAGTGAATTCAAAAGAACAAAAACACATTTGCTCAGTGGCGAAATCATGACAATTCAGGTCCGATCCAGGGATGTTTATTGGCTCGGTTTTCAGAGAGCTCTGTAACCAAATCAAATTCGTACTCTGTATTAGCGATGTAAACGAGTCGAATTCAAGTGGAACTTTGACAGAGCTCGACTCAATTCAAATTTTTTTCTTCTTAAAACTACTAAACTTAAAAGGGATATAAAGATAAGATTTGAATAGGCTCATAAACCTCGATACATCCAAAAAATTACATTAAAGCCATTTTAGAATCATGAAATTCTCTATAATAACTCGACTCCTTAAACATTTCAAGCTCATTTTTTAGGTTTGAGCTCGAGGCTTGATAAAGGCTCTGCTAGGGCGAGCTTGAGCTCGAACTACTACACAAAATCTCGGCCCATTTACATCCATGCTCCAAATGAAACATGATATCATAAATTTATAGCAACTAGGTCTTAAATCCGCACTTCGATATGGTGTTTGATATCGACGAATGATAAAACCAATTTTTAGGTACCTTGTAAATATAATTATTGTGACATAACTTTGTATAAAAGTAACGAACACCCTAGTTAGCCAATTAAAAGTAAATCAAATAAAACTTTTAACCAAGTCATGGAACTTCTCATAGTCTATTCATGTGTGGCACTAATCATTAAACTTTTCTCGAAACAAAAAACTGGGAACCGTCATAAACTCTTGTGCTTGCATTTTGGAAACTGCAAGACTGCTAAAAGTAGAAAACCAATAATTAAGACCAATATTTGCAAGAAGATTTAGACTACACTCGTCAACTTCTTTTCTTCTTTGCTTCTTCTGAATCAAAAAATGCTACGTGATGTAGAATTCAACATGATAAAAAAACACATACCCACTGCAACCGCTAACAGCAGCTTATCATCAGGGTCAACACCAACTGCAACCGCTATCTACACGTTATAAAAATGTCACATAATAAGGTTAATGCTGGTAACTTATTGTTTCAAGTGGCGTCGGGTACATATATTAATCTTAATCTTGAAAAGTTACTTGGTCCAGGGCACTTCATTTAGTACTCGAAAAGGCTAGAGTCGCCGATGGGCATAATATTCATCCTAATTAGTACTCTGTACTAAGTTAAATGTGACATTGTTACCCGTTTACTGCCTAGCCCTCAAACCAAATTATTAAATAAAATGAAAGTTTTTATATAAGTCTCTCAACTAAACAGTAAGCACGACCATAATTACGCGATAGGGAGGGTAAGGAAGATAAAAATAAAAGGCTAACCCCGTCAGATGCAGCAAGGATAGAAGGAAGGTTCATAATGGAGTCCGCACTTTCAATTTTTACAACCACATGGATGTCAACATTGCAACCTACAAAAGAGATTTTCAAAATGCATATAAATAACCTACAATATAATCAGAACTATGACATATACTATAATCAGTTGACAAAATAGGTAACCTTACTTTTGAGATAGTCCTTCAACTCGTGAACCACTTCAGCATTTCTTTACAACCGACACAGCATAGAAGTTATCCTCATTGTTCACTCTAAACATGTAACACCAAAAAACTATGCTATCTATAATCTGATAGAAAAAATAAAATAAAAAATAAAACAAAATCAATACAATGATCAGATAAGAAACCAATCCAAATATATTCTTAGCTAGTTGCACAAATTTCAAAATCCCAACATCTATACTAAAACCAAAAGTCGTCGCTACGATTTTCACTCAAACATTGCATCGAACATTTGGTGTGCAACCAACTTTTTTAACAATATTAATATCAGATTACAAAAGATTAAAAATTTTCAATGGCATTTATCAGGAATCATATACACATACCTTTTTCAAAGACACATAGAAATCATAATTTAAAAAAAACAAAGATCGTTTATTAGATCTTGGATGAAGAAACGTTTGTGGTGGCATGTTGAGATCCATTCTTTGTACAATATTTTATCTAAGAAATCAAAGATTTGATATGTTCTGTGGTTTTGGGATTCTCGGTGGGATAAAATTAAATTAGGATTGAAATGAAGAAGTTTGGTTTTGGGGATTGTCGGTGGGATAAAATTAAATTAGGATTAAAATGTAATGAATATCAAATAACAGAGTACAAGTTGTATAATATATAAAAGTTAAAGTTTGATTTTACAAAAAGAATACAAAAAGTAAACAGTAAAAGTTTACTTTTTGCACAGTGTACTAAAATCAAAAGCAATAGTAATAAAGTCAAATCTTAAAATTTATTTTTTTAAACAAATCTTAAAAAAGTTTTAAAATTTATTTTTAAAACATATGTTAAAAAGGTGTTTTTTTTAAAACAAATCTTAAAAAAGACAAAGTTTTTCAAAATTTTATTTTTATTAAATTAGTTAAATGAAACTCTAAAAAAATAACTAAATTTTTTAAATTATATTAAATTATATTATTTATTTTTTTTACAAAATTTAATTTTTAAATTATATTAAAGTTTTATTTATTTATTTTTAAAAACTTAATTTTTAAAAAAATTTAATTTTAAAAAAAAATTATTTTTTAAAAATTTAATTTTAAAAAAATTAATATTTAAAAATTAACTTTATTAAAAAATTTAATTTTTAAATTATATTTATTTTTAAATTATATTTATTTTTAAATTCTATTAAAAGTTTAATTATTTATTTGAAAATTTTCATTTTTTAAAAAAATTAATTTTTAAAAATTTAAGTTTTTATAAAATTTAGTTTTTTAAAAACTTTAATTTAAAAAAAAAAAATTTAAATTATATTAAATTATATTTACAAATTTTTTAAAAAAAAATTTAAAATTTTTTTATTTTTTTAATTTATATTATTTATTTTTTTATTTTTTTAAATTAAGAATTTGTAAAGTTGCAAAAAAATTAATTAAAGGTTGAATAACAAATTAAATAAAAGTTGCATAAAAAATTAGATAAAAGTTGTAACCCTACCTACTTTTACATATATTTACATGGTATTTTATATTACTTTTTAATTAATACAAGTCGTATAAAAAGACTTTATAGATTTTATCAAAAAGTAGCTTACTCAAATGTCACTTCATTGTCTACGTAAAGGTACAAGTTGCATAAAAAAAAATATAAAATAAGTAATTTAAATTTTTTTGTTAAAAGTTACTTTTTTAAAAAATAATATTTTTTAATACAAGTCGCATAAAAAATAAAGTAAGTTGCATAAGAGACGAGTTCTTACACACATGTACTATTTATGACACATTCTGACATGTGTCATAAGGATAAAAGTACACTTTTTGTATTTTAATCCAAGTCGCATAAGTTGCGTAGGTTGCATAGAACATTTAGGGAAAATCTCATTTGGTGAGTGCAAAAAGAGAAACATGATAACACCATAGGGCATTTCAAGAATTAGCCCTTAAATTTGTGTGATTGGTATTTATATTATAGTTGTCACTCGTTTTTTATATGTACTGATTTTTTTTTACAAATATGTGTACATTAAACATTGCTTTTTCGACATTTTAATTTGTACATTTTCTTACCATTTAATTTATGCAGGTTCTAAGTAACTTATATTACTCTTTTTTTTCTATTAGACTATTACTTGCATGTAGCCCATCAGGATTAATGATACAAAATCATTACTCATTTTATATATACTTTTCTTTAATTACATCCACTGACACCTGCCCACAAATTCATATTAAAAAAATCAAAATATCTCATATATAAAAAATCATGAGGAACATAAATTTTTTTTGTTAAGGTTTGTTCTTAATGTGTTCACCAAACCCCACAATACGGCCATCACTCTTGGCACCCACCCAACACTGCCACTTTCCCGCGTCGTCACCATTAAACCCCTATCTATGCTGTCGTAAAGTTGGGCCACGCGAAAACTGTCACCACCAGGTGTGGGCCGCGGTGTGCTTGTTGGCTGCTGCGGGACATCTTGTATAGGACCGGAGGTGGTCAGGCCGATGTGGTGATTGTGAATTTGTGGTGTTTAATCTAGTTTTTGACCGAATAATGGTGTTTTAAAATTTTAATTACCAATTTGTATGGTGTTTAAAAAACTATTTCCTATTTGTTTCCTATATCTATCACATACATGTATTCGTTGTTCAAAATTTTATCAATCTTAGTGGAAGGGTTTTTATCTTACTAAAAGAATTACGTAGTTAAAAATTTTCTCTTTTGATTTGAATTATAAACTATAATTTTTGCACAATGCTTCTTCATTGCACATTTCGTATTCATTTTTAGTATCAACAAATAACTTGGCAACAACATTAAAGTTGTACACATATACATATAAATCGATAATAACATATCAAATTAAATGAGCATAATCGTCATTACTCGTATTCACTGACATTGTAAACAAGTCGAGTCGAGTCGAGTTCGAGCTTGCTAGAATTCGTGTTCAGCTCGTTTGTATATAAAAAGCTTGATCTTCAAATTTTGAGCTTGAGTCCGTCTTGTGTTTCACTATCTTATATAGCGTGTTGAAGAAAATAAAACTTAAAGGTTTGTTAATAACACAAAGCTCAAGCTTGTTTGTTTTTCTAAGCTTGTTTGTTTTTCTAAGCTCGTTTGTGTATAGCGGTTATATATATAGAAAATTATTTTCATCTACAATTTTTAAGACCCTTGTTTAATCTCTAAAGCCTAATTAATCGATGTTTTCACTAGCGGTTCGAATTTTTACCCCTATTGTTTTTTTAATATATTATGAACGACGAGTTAATAGTTACTGATTAAATTAGGTATCTTTCTGGGACTGGATGATTAGATTGGCAAAATTATTGATTCTTATTTGCTGTTGTAATTTGTAATACCATTAGTAATTACATCAAGCACTTGTTTAGCAAACAAAATATTGAGTTTGAAAAATATGAAGGCAGTAGTTTTTTTCCTTGCTGTTATTATGTGCACCAGCACATTTTTTAGTGCCTCATCCATTGATGATGGGGATCAAGAAATTGCCATGGTTATTGAGGATCATGCTGAAAAGGAGTTTACTCAGGTAGTTACTATTAACAAACTTTCTTTAAAATTTGAATAATGTCCTCTTGCAGGTGGAAATCGAAAAGTTTGTTATGGAAGATGGGAACGTATTAACACTTTCACGGAAATTATCCCCGATTAGGAGTTGCGCTACTAAAGGCAACACATGTTCAGTCGCTATGGGGCCTTGGTGTTGTGACCCGTATAATTGCAAACACCTTGAATTATGTTTTGGAATTTGTGGTTAATATTAAGCACGTATATGTGTGCAAGCATGTGAAATAAGCTAAGCCGATTGTTGAGTTGTTGTATATATGTGTACGTGTGTGGTAATAAGATATCAAGGACGTGACAACGTCGTCGACATGGGTTTGAATTTGTGTGTTTTGGTATTTTGTTTAATGAAATGTGAAATGTGCATTGCAGTAGTGTATTTATTTTGAATATCACCATACTTTTGTGACACGGAAGATTATATGCTTACGCCCGCCCCCTGATCAGTACATTTACCCCGGGGCGGACCTATGTGTAGGGAGACCACGGGACCTTGGAACTATACCCAACAATTTTGTCAGTTGTTGTCTATCTGTACTACTAAAACTCGTCCCAAGAACAAGCTTAACAAAAAATCTGGAACCGGTCTTCACGTCAACACCAAGAAGCTTGATACTCAACCAGTAATGCTTTAAAGTATCCACAAATTCAGTTTTCTGGTGAACAAGCTTCTTAGCCCAATCTTGCCTATATCAAACATAACACAAATGAAATGGAGATTAGATACAACTCGTTTTGTACTTCCATTTAAATTAAAAAAATTGCATCTGCACTAGAAGCTACAGCTCATAAAGCTGGACCGATTCACAATAGCATTGCCCAAGACCTTTTCGATACGGGATTCGCAACTTGTTCATTATTGTCCTCGTCCTTACCCAAATCTGGTTTAGGTGCTGTTGCCACTGACGAAAACCTCTTGGGTGACGTGTTTCCCGCAATAATAGTTTGGTACTTAAGGGCCATAATGACTTCCGGTACAGTAAAGTTGTTATAATCCTCATGCCTAAAAGATGTACTAATGTATTTTGTGCTTCCGAGGTGCTTAAAAGTATTATCTGCAGTAGAAGTTGACTCACAGGAGTCTGAAGACATGGCAGAGAACCCATGAGTCAGACTTTGAACCGGACATCGACCATAATCATTGCAGTGATCATAATGAAGCCCCAGCCTATGTCTCACTATTGCTCTTGTATCCATTTTAAAATAGACTAAGCCCTGCAAACGATCTTTTCGTAAGTAAAAAATAATTCACATATGTATACTAAATAAAATTAAAACAGTGATGATCAAAACGATTTTATTAGTCTGCCAAAAACATCAAAAAAAACCCTAATGTTCTAAGTATAAAGGAAAGCTATACTTGCATATTCCTACCCGTTTCCTTTTCAGCTATTGAGTTTATCATACGCATTGAAGTGGGGCAGCGGAAGATGGTTACGTTGAATGAACAGGTTAATGGCAAATGCAAAAAAACCTAGGTTGGTTCTGAAACAAGTAGGAACAGAAACTAAAAACGTAAAAACATGTGTAAAA
This sequence comes from Glebionis coronaria, assembly GCA_025667525.1. Classification (NCBI taxonomy): domain Eukaryota; kingdom Viridiplantae; phylum Streptophyta; class Magnoliopsida; order Asterales; family Asteraceae; genus Glebionis; species Glebionis coronaria. Next base: position 548,580 of record JANFOE010000122.1, on the reverse strand, counting down.
GAATTTGAATAATATTGCTCAAATGAATTACAAACAAGATTGTTTATGGCTATAAATACAACTATAACTAGGAAACTCTTGGATAAGTTCCTAAAAATTCTTAAGCCGACAAACCTTGCAGAATGTGATACTGAATGTGTAACCTCATGGGTGATATATGTCCCGAAATAGTTTAATATATAAGCACCCTAATGACTAAGGGTATTGTGAAGTTCTTAAACTCGACATGACTAAAAGTTGTACCAATGTATTATTTTGTGCTTTTGAGGTGCTTAAAAGTATTAGAAGTCGACTCACGGAGTCTAAAAACATGGTAGAGAAACCATGGATCAGACCTTGACCGAACGTCAACCATGATCATTGTACTGATCATAATGAAGCCCTATACCACGGCTCTCTCTATTACTCTACTATAACTGCACGCGTATATTAATTTGTTATTGTGTGTTCTGCCGAATATGAATGTTACAGAATAAAGTAAATTAATTGATGCTAAAGTAAAAAAACCTGGCATATACTTGCCTTGAAAATTTGAAGAACAGAATATAAAGATAAATTGAACTACATAAGGAAGAAAAGAATATGCAAATATAAGAATTACATGTGTTTACTCTTTGAATTGTTAGATAAATGAAAAGAATATACCCTTAAAAATGTCCCTATATAATGTACTTTATGTCCTTGATATCATCTTATCATCTTTTCCATTTTGTGTTACATAAAAAAATCATCAATTTTGAATCAATTTGTTCAAATGGAAGTGTTACAACATGAACATCCGTTGACACTTATAGATCTAAATCCAGAATATCCACGCGATGAAGTAGTATACGACGATGAGGAGGAGTTGATAAAGAAGCAAGACTTTCGATGTCCATGTGGACGTTGTGGTCAAGAAATCAATTTCTATCACAGGTATTACTATACATGTGATCAATGTGACTACTCGCTTCACAAATTATGTGCAGAGCTTCCCACAACGCTAAGACACGAATCTCATCAAGAGCATACTCTTATCCTCTGTCAAGTGTCAAAAGATAAACCGTGTATGTGTCAAGCTTGTAAACGCAAGCATGACTATGAGTACCTAAGTTATCGTTGTGTTCAATGTGATATTTATATTTGTTTACGATGTTCTAAAAATGGCATAAAAAATCACATGCTGTATCACTCTAGCCACGAACATCCAATAATTTCCATCTCTGTAGTTATTTTGGCCAATTGTCATGCGTGTGGCAACAAACACCAAGGAAACTTTTATCATTGCCCCACTTGTTTCAATTTTTTCGCTCATGGAGATTGTGTTTTTCTTCGTAAAAAGTTGTTAATTCAAAATTTTAGAAAGGACCGTTTCTTTCATATTCACCCGCTTACTCTTGCTTACTCATTTTCGAAAGATGACCAAAAAGCCAAATTTTATCCAAAATGTAAGGTATGTGAATTAGGATTCGATGAAGATCTTTGGGTTTATAAATGTGAGAAATGTCGGTATTATGTACACATAGATTGCGCAACCACATCGAAAAATGCATCAGTCAATGCCATCTGCTTGAATCAAGGTACGTACAAATTCTCTTCAAATCTAAAATTTTAATATATTTCATTTAATTATTGCATAAAGAATCGCGTTTTAACTACAGGGACTTAAAGATACCAGAAAATGTCACTAATTTAACTTGCTAGTAAAAAAGTTAAAATTGTTAATTCAATTTGTGGAAAAAAATTTGTCTCAAAAGACGAAAAAATATACATTTAGACTGCTGCTTTGACACTTCTGGTTTTCTATAGACTTTATTTGTCACTGGTTTCAAAATATCCTAGTGCTAGATATATGATTACCAAAGTATAGTAAAGTTGGATCAAGGTGGTTAGCACATTGGTTCTAGATATAGAGGTCATCCAAAGTTTCTTTTTTTACCTTTGGTAGAAACGAAAGTCTCGCTACCTTAAGTAATGATATGTTTGTGTACGTTTCAACCTTTCCAAACTTCGTGAAAAACGATACTATGATAATTTTGTGGTTGTAATATGGTTATGCAGGTATTAGTGTACTTTCATTAAATTACAGAACCTCTAACCATCCTTATGTTCTCCATCTCCCATTTCGCGATCAAAATGATATGTTAATGCGACTTCATGGAGTAAGTGGATCAAATGCCTTCGAAACAAACCTCTCACATCCATTTCATCCACACCCATTAACTCTTGTGGATACACCATGGTGTAACAATGATATTACGACAACACCTACCTCTTTAAAAACACCTTACACTGATCCAAAAGAATTTAGTTGCTACTCGGATCCCATGCATCTTTTGATGCCAACAACATCGTCCATTCATGATTCAAAGAAACTGGTTGAAGTTATGTGCAATGCATGCGTAAGACCAATCAGAAACATCCCATTTTACAAATGTACAACTTCTGATGATGGATGCAACTTTGTTCTTCATGCGTCGTGCACCCGGTTGCCTACTAAAGTCACGTTGAAAAATTATACTAATACAGGAATATATAACTTTAAACTATTGCCAAAAGGCCGTGGTTACATGGGTATGTTTGGGTGTCATTACTGTAAGAAAATTTGCAATGGATTTGTTTATAACTGCCAAAATGATAATTCGCAAGGAGACTTTAACATTGACGTTCATTGCGCGCTCTCACGTCAATATATCACACATAAATCTCATCCACATCATCTACTTCGTAAAGGTGAGCCAGGTTCAGGAGATTATTGCCGTTTGTGTTTGTCTGATGTAAAGAAACAAATTTGTTACAGTTGCGAGCCTTGTAAATTTATCGTACATTCCGATTGCGCTCTGTTGTGGCCTGAGAAAATTAGTCACAAGTATGACAAGCATCTAATGACTCTAAGGTATTTCCCAGTTGAAAACCATAGTGGTGATTACTTTTGTGAAGTTTGCGAGGAGGAGTTTAATCCTAATTGTGCGTTCTATCATTGTGATCAATGCGTCCAGTCAATGCATCCAGCTTGTTGTGTGTCAATACCTAAAAAAGAAACCATGTATACCCCTTTCTATCTTCACGCAGGTGTTGGTCGATATGATAATTTGAAGTTTGGACAAAAATTCATGGTTAATGGTCACCCGCACGCTGTTTCATTTTGCTTAGGCGTTATAAGCGATGGTAGATGCCATGAGTGTTATCAGTATTTTGAGGGTCGGTTGACCTTAAAGTGTTTACTGTGTACGTTCGCAATTGATGTATTCTGTCCGATGAAGCCTAATTATTCTGCAAAACCGATTATATAGATGAAATTAGGGTAAACATTTGTTATATCTTCCAATAAATGATTTTAAATCAGACCTTCATTCATACAATGTTTACATTAGTATTTATATCTTTGTTATAAGCTTTACTTTCCAGGTTCTTTTTGAGTTGTAAACATTCTATGTATCTAGCGGTTACGAAATCAGTTAATAACTGTTTCGATAGTTATAATCAAAGGATGCAACGGTTCACTAACTTACATAGCTTTTCACTTGCACCCTTTGCTTCTACTTGATCAATCACAATAATGAGCACACCCCACTAACCCAACTGAGCCTATAAGAAGCCATGAAATGCAGTTTTCCCAAGGGGGTTAATATCTACATACTGAAAACGTGAAGGGACATGAAGAACACGAACTTTGCTCGAAGCAATAAAATCACGAACAAAGTGAATATTATCTTAATGTGTTTCATTGATGTTGAACACTATAATACACTTGGCATAACGTAAACTTGTTCAATCGGTTTTAATTTGACACAGTTTCTTCAAATTCCATAAATCATTTTGCTTAGAAAAGAACACTAGAACAGCTCAAACTATTATATCACAAGTCTATCAACTGATACTCGTAAACCATTTTCACGTAACGTAAACAAGAAAACATATAGCAACGATTCCACTTTAATATCCAGATTTCGCAACTCTGAAGATTATGCTTACGCGACCTCTATTTCTCACCCGTTGCGTCATACATGACAACGCAAAGCTCCCAACACTTGGAGTCTCTCGCCAGCTAATCGGATTTTGTTCAACATTCGTACTGTTTATAACCATTACTTCCTGCAAGAAAACAGTTATAACATTGTTAACAAATAATAGTATCGTTTCCTTGATACGTATAGTGTTGTGTTAGAAAGAATACCATGGGAGCTTAAACGTGTCTTTGAACCATCCTTGTTTAGAACTATACCCTACGATTTTGTCAAGGTGTATGATAATCTCGGAAAATTTTGGTCTAATAGATAAATCTGGATACCAACACTCCTCTATCAATCTACAAAACAAGAACAAAGATGGAAAAAGGATGAAAAATTTATTAATATGAATGAACCGTCCAATCTATTTGTCCGATTTCCATTTTAGGCAACTCTTTTAGCTAAACGCCTTAATCGGTTTGTAGATAAGTGTGTCAAGATTTCCGCCTCTGGAATTTGTGTACATGCATAGATTCAAGTTATTATAGACAGAAAAATATACTTACTCTTTTAGATCAGGAAGATAATATTTCGATTTTGTCTTGAATGTTGGTATCTGGATATCAACACACATCAGCTTAACAGCCTCTTCATGAGGCTTGGGCTAAACGGTTGCACACCCTCCATCATCTGATCTCATATTAAAAAAAACCAAGATCAAACTTTTATATAAAGAATCATTAACGGGTAAGAAAACAAACAAACGAGTAATATATAATGGCATGGCAAAAAAGAAATGAAATATCAAAGGGCCAAAAGTTGCTAAAATTTTGGCTAAAATCTCCGGTATGTTGTACTCTAAATCTTAGATTACTGTATGAGTGTTTATATTTGAAATTTTCGACAGCCAGTGGTGCGGGTCAACCTGACCTGATCTCTAATACGAATATATCATATGCAATTTATGAAATGGAATACAGATAAAAGTACCTTGTAAAGAATAAGGCCAAAAGAGTACACTGTACACATTCACACCTGCGTCGAATAGTTCATCCTTATAGATCTCCGGTCCAATGTATAAATCTGTACTCACATAAAAGTTAAGGTAACTAAGATAGTACGAGTAGTTATGCTACAAAATGGTAAATTATGTAACCCGAACTGACCGTTTCATAGAAATGGTTTAAAACTTCCTTCTAATAAACAAGAAATGAATGTACAAAAAGTCGGAAGTGTTTTACTTGCCTGGTAATATCAATAGCAAATCTAAAAGCTTTGGAGGGGGATAGCCGTCCTTTTTTTTCAAGATAGCTTCTAAGGTCGCCCTGAAATTTATAATAAATTCAAGCTTCGTTAAGCTAATCTGATATCAAGGAATATGGCAACACTTATGCACCACATACACACAGCCTATTATGTTTAGATGTGATCTAGAACTTACTCTTGGGTGAAACTCGGAAACAATCATCATGGTACATTTTGGGTGACAGCTCCAACAAACTGAACCACATTAGGTTGCCGGACTTTTTCAAACAAAGTCAGCCATGTTTGAAAGCATTTCTGCATAAGAGCCGATAAAAAGTTCAATGATAGTTTCTTAACAGTGCAACGTGAAGCTATAGTACATAGATTTGGTCAATATTATCAGGTGTGGTCCAAAGAAGCCGATGAAACTAGATGTACATTTCTAACTTTACAGTTTTGACCCGTTACCCAACCCACCCATTTTGCCACATCTAACAAGCAGCAATGCAGCATAATTAGGCACATACATGCTTTCAGGATCAGAGTAGAGATCTTTGTCGAGTATCTTCATTGAAACTTCTGTGCCATTCCATTTAGTTTTCGTGTCAAAATACCAGAAAGTTAATTACTCGAGTACACATTTTAGCACATTTTAGCACAGATCTGAGACAGCAAAATGACCCGTTTCAGTCAAAATCATTTTAGACTCATTACACAACCCGCTGATTTCGTCTTATCATAGCAAAAAAGGTTCGGATTTAATATTAAAAACCAACCTAGGCAACAAATTCATCCAACACAATATTATCCTAAAACATGAAAATTTAGCGAAGCTAGCTTATGAGTTTTAATCCATAAAAAATAAAAGTTTAACTTTACATCGAGTTTGCCATTTCCGTATTTACGATAACTGCAAAATAGGTACGGGGTGGCGGCGCCCCTATAGCTAGACGAAAAAAACGAGATTATAGTGTAATTTTTGGTTAATTTAGTGTTTTTTTAAAATGCCTCCCACTCGAATCTCAAAATACCCCCACTCACAAATTAAATTCCAACATTTAACACTCTAAAACTTAAAAATCCTCCATCTTTAAGTTATAATACTCGGTTTTTTATTCGGATTTTAGTCTTTTCGCTTTGCTATTGTCCAAATTTTTTTCCCCCCCACAATTTAGTTTCCTGTGTCCGCCACTGGAAATAGGTGCCATGGTTTAAGAAATTGACCTCTCATATCTTAAACATTATAAAAAAAGGTAAGTTAATTGATGTTAAAGTAATAAACCTGGCATATACTTGCCTTGAGAATTTTGAAGCACATAACATAAAGAAAAAGATAAAGTAAACTACATAAGCAAGAATAGAATTTGCAAATAACAATTTGTTTACTCTTTGAATTTTTAGAGAAAAGAAAAGTATATGCCCTTAAAAATTTCCTTATATAATGTACTTTATGGCCTTGATATCATCTTATCATCTTTTCCATTTTCTGTTATATAAAAAAATCATCAATTTTGAATCAATTTGTTCAAATTGAAGTGTTACAACATGAAATCCTTTGACACTTATAGATCTAAATCCAGAATATCCACACGATGAAGTAGTATACGACGATGAGAAGGAGTTGATAAAGAAGCAAGACTTTCAATGTCCATGTGGACGTTGTGGTCAAGAAATCAATTTCTATCACAGGTATTACTATACATGTGATCAATGTGACTAATCGCTTCACAAATTATGTGCAGAGCTTCCCGCAACGCTAAGACACGAATCTCATCATGATCATATTGTTATCCTCTGTCAAGTATCAGAAGATAAATGGTTTATGTGTGAAATTTGTAAATGCAAGCATGACTACGAGTACCTAAATTATCATTGTATTCAATGTGCTATTTATTTTTGTATAGGATGTTCGAAAAATGGCTTAAAAAATCACATGGTTTATCACCCTAGCCACCGATACCCAATAATGTCCATCTCTGTAGATATTTTAGCCAATTGTCGTGTATGCGGCAACAAACATCAAGGAAACTTTTATCAATGTACCACATGTTTCAGTTTTTTGCCCATAGAGACTGTGTTTTCCTCCGCAAAAAGTTATTAATTCAAAATTTTAGAAAGGACAATTTCTTTCATACTCACCTGCTCACTCTTGCTTACTCATTTCCAAAGGATGATCAAAAAACTAAATTTGATCCAACATGTAAGGTATGTAAACTGCGATTTGATGAAAATCTTTGGATTTATAAATGTGAGAAATGTCGGTATTACGTACACACAGACTGCGCAACCACGTTAAAAGTCGCATCAGAAAATGCCAAGTTCATGAATCAAGGTACATACAAACTCTCTAAAAAAGCTAAATTTTAGTTCTATAGACTTTGGAGATAATAATTTAGGGGTTGTACGTGTATTATATGGCTCTGCAGGTATTGCTGCAGTTTCAACATGTTACAAAATACAAATACGGTGACGATCCTGTTCTTCTCCATCTCCCATTCCCTGATCAAACTGATATGCTGATGCACTTTCATGGCGAAGCTAGATTAAGGGCCTTCGAAACCAACCTAACATATCCATTTCACTAACACCCATTAACTCTTGTGGACACACCATACTGCAATAATGATATTACAACAACAACTACCTCTTCAAGAATAACAACATCGTCCGTTCATGATTCAATGAAAATGGTTGAAGTTGTATACAATGCATGCATAAGACCAATCACAAACATCCCTTTTTACAAATGTAAACACTTTGATCATGGATGCAACTTTGTCCTTCACTCGTGGTGCACATGGTTGCCTATTGAAGTTAAAAAGAAGAGTTTTTCATCCGATATACGTAACTTTAAACTAACGCCGAAAGCTACTTTATTTATGATGTTGGGTGTGCCCGTATGTGAGTATTGTAGCTTACCTTTCAATGGCTTCGTTTATTGTTTTCCACTTACCTATATGCATGGCCTAAATATTGACGTTCAGTGCGCGCTCAGACCTCAATATATCACACATAAATCTCATCCAAATCATGGACTTTATGAATGTAGGCCAAGTTCCGAAACGTATTGTCGTTTGTGTTTGTCTAAAGTAAAGAAACAAATTTGTTACAGTTGTAAGCCTTGTAAATTTACCATACATTCTAAGTGTGCTCTTTTGTGGCCTGATACAATTAGTCACATGTATGACAAGCATCTAATGAGTCTAAGGTATTTTCCAGTTAAAAACCATAGCGGTGATTACTTTTGTGAAGTTTGCAAGGAAGAGTTTAATCCTAATGGTGCGTTCTATCATTGTGATCAATGTGTTCAGTCCATGCATCCAGCTTGTTGTGTGCCAGTACTTCAAAAATAAACAGGCTATACTATTTTCCATCTTCACGAAGGTGTTGCTGGATTTGATAATATAAAGTTTGGAGGAGTTTTCAGGCATAGTGGTCACCCACACGATCTATCATTTTGCGGAGGTGTTGAAAGTGATGGTGAATGCGCCAACTGTGGTAAGCATTTGCGGGACAAGATAATCTACAAGTGTTTACAGTGTAAGTTTGCAGTTGATGAAGATTGTGCTTTTCGGTATGATTCATTTTAGGTTTCTTTACAGTACACAAAAAAAGTTAATATTAATCTCAATGTGTTTAGCTTGCTCATGTTGAATACTATAATACACTTGTAATAACATAAACTTGTTCATTCGGTTTAAGAGGAATTTTTCTCATAAGTTGACATTTTTTCTTTAAATTCCATAGATCATCATGTGTAGAAGAGAACACTAGGACGATTCGAGCAATTATATCACAAGTCTATCAACTATACACGTAAACCATTTTCACGTAACGTAAACAAGAAAACATATAGCAACGATTCCACTTTATTATCCAGATTTCGCAACTCTGAAGACTATGTGTTAATAAACACAATATCACAGGATAAGAGAGATCTTTACACCCAACCAACCACCCCTTGGTGTATTTTATTATGAATCAAAAGTACTTAAAAAACAGATAAATATTAGTCCCCAAACGGACGCTAATCGAACGATTACAAAAGAAATGATGAGAACGTACCAACTAGGTTGATCCGTTCTCCCTCACATACAAATGATCACTCAAACACTCAGCTATACAAGATGATAATCAAACTCCCAGGTCCAAGTCCTCCATGGATTTGGTGAGAGAGAGAGAGAGAGCTGCGCACACAAATGTGTGTGTGTGTGATATATGAGAGATAATGAAACCCTAGTCAAAGACTAGGGTGATATACGCCAAGTCATGGGCCTCAACGGATACATAAGCCCACCAAGGAAAGAAGCCCACATCCAAGCCTGAAACATAACAATAAACACAAAGCCAAAACATATAACACAATGCAAGGTTATATTGCACCCTTTGGGAGATTGTCAAACCAACACCCTCCCTTAATCTGACAAAGGAGAGAGCAGAAAAATCATTTACCAAACATGTTCACAAGCCTCAGTTGTTTACATAGTTTCAGGTGTTGATTAATTCCATGAGCCTTAGTAAAAATGTCAGCAGTTTGATCAAGTGAGGCAACCTTGATGGTGTTGTTAACACCATTCTAAACCTTTTCCCTTACCAAATGAACATCAACCTCAGAAGTTCTTGATTCTCTCATGAAAAACAGGGTTAGCAGCAATCTGCATAGCAGAGCTACTATCACTATAAAGGTTCACAGGAAATAGGTTTTTTATTCTTAGATCACCAAGCAAGTTAGTGATCCAGATAACTTCACAAGTAGCACTTGCCATACATCTATACTTAGCCTCAGCTGAGGATCTGGACATTGTGGGCTGCTTCTTGCTCTTCCAAGAGACAAGAGACCTCCCTAAAAAACACAGTATCCAGAAACAGATTTCCTGGTCTTAAGACATTTGGCCCAATCAGCATCAATGAAACAAGACACCCTTAAAGAGGTATCCTTATAGAACTGGATGCCAATCCCAAGAGAGTTCTTGAGGTATCTAATAACCCTTAAGGCTATTTTAAGATGAGATTGAAGGGGTGCATGCATGTGTTGGCTAAGGCAATGGACAGCATAAGATATATCAGGTCTGGTATGAGTTAGATAAATAAGTCTCCCAAGTAATCTTTGATACTCAAAAACATTTAAGAGAAATTTATCATCTTTGATTTCATCAACAGCCAAAACACAATTTTCTAGTAATGAGGTTGCAACTGGTTTAGCGGCAAGCAAACCAAACTCATGTATGAGCTCAAGACAATACTTCCTTTGGGTCATGCAGATCCCATTGGAGTTTTCAAGAACCTCAATACCTAAAAAATACCTCATAATGCCAAGGTCTTTAATCATGAATTTGGTTTTTAGAAAGCATTTAAATGATTCAATTTCCTTAATGCAGTTACCAGTAATGATAAAATCATCAACATAGACAAGAAGGGCAATAAACATGTTACCATTCTGTTTAGTGTAAAGAGAGTAATCAAACTTACTTTGGCAAAAGCCATGCTCAACCAAGACAGTGGTAAGTTTTGCATTCCACTGCCTTGGGGCTTGCTTGATACAATACAAATCTCTATTAAGCTTATACACCTTACCTTTATCCTTGCAATTGAAGCCCAAAGGAAGAGTCATATAAATGTCCTTATCAAGATCACCATACAAGAAAGCATTGTTAACATCAAGTTGAAAGAGAGGCCAGTCATTAGAGACAGCAATGCTAGCAAGACACCTAACAGTAACCATTTTGACAACAGGACTGAAAGTCTCATCAAAATCAATGCCTTCCCTTTGACTATAACCTTTAACAAAAACCCTAGCTGTAAACTTGTCAACAAGGCCAGAAGACTTGTATTTAATCTTATAGATCCATTTATTGTTGATAGCCTTTCTATTAGCAGGTAAATCACATAAGGTCCAAGTATTATTCCTTAAAAGGGCTTCAATTTCATTGTTTATAGCCTCAACCCACCTACTATCTTTCACAGCTTCATAGTAGGTGGATGGTTGGCAAAAACCTCATCCTTAGATTTCAAAAGGTAAGTCTACACAGCTCTAGAATAATCATCCACAATGGTAAGGAAGTATCTATACCCTTCCTTACTAGGAACCTTGTAAGGGCCCCACAAGTCCAAGTGAACAAGATCACCAAGTTTACTGGACTTGTGATCACTCAAGGGAAAGGGTTCCCTTGTTTGTTTAGCCCTGTGACAAGTTTCACAAACTAAAATGATGGTGTTTTTAGAAAGTTTGAGGTCATTTTTGAGAGCATTAAGAACTTGATCAGAGGGATGACCAAGTCTACAATGCCAGATATATTTAGAGGTGTTAAAGGTCATAGCAGTGTTAACCGTACCAGGGCTCTTAGTCTTAAGGTCATCAAACAAGTAGAGCCCCCCATATTCACTACTAGTCCCCAGAGTAGTCCCCTTGGCCAAGTCCTGAATATAACATTTATCCTCATTAAAACCAACAAACAATTTATTATCCTTAATGAGCTTGTTAACAGACATCAAGCTAACATAATAACCAGGAACAACCAGCACATCATGAAGAACAACATTATTAGAAAGTTTGAGGTCACTAATGTGACTTATATTGGCAACAGTGCCATTGGGGTGACAAACAGAGATGTTGAGATTGAAAATATCAACAACATTGAGCATACCAACTGTGGAAGTGGTAAGATGTTGGTTAGCCCTAGAATCAATAATACATCCCAAAGTAATGGTTTTAACAAGAAATTTAGAGTTCCCACAAAAAAACTTGGAAAAATTAACATTGAACCAAACATTAGCATTAAAGAAAGAGATTCTACCTGCCATATTGGACTAAGTGTTGTCAGAGGAGTCACTGATCAAATTAAGGAGCTTCTGCATTTGTTCAGTGGTGAAAGAGTTTGGAGAATTACAAGTGGAAGCTTGTTTTTCTCCAGTTTTGATATCACAATTAGCATTAAAATTGGGTTTAAAAACAGTTTGCCTTTGATTATTACCCCCCCCCCCCCCCCCCTTCTTTATGTAACCAGCAGGATAACCAATCAATTCAAAGCATCTATCAACAGTATGACCAATTTGATTGCAATGAGTGCACAAAAGATTAGGGTTAGGACCCCTAAAGTTTTTAGACCCATTGCCCTTGTTGGGGATTCTATTAGAAGCATTGGAAGTGCTTCTCCTATTTTGATTAAAGGTCTTAGCAGCAAAGGAAGTAGCATTCAATTTAGCCTCTGTATGATCAGAATTATCAGGAACACCCCTATGGGATTCCTCTCTAGATACAGTGACATAAGCTTCCTTAACATCAGGGAGTGGATCCCTGGTGAGAAGTACAGTCCTAACAGGCTGATAACAGTCATCAAGCCCCATAAGAAACTGCATAAGCCTCATGATTTGCTAATGCAAAGCTAATTTAGTGCTAGCAGAACAAGAACATTTAACAGCACATACACATTTAGGAATCTTAGAAACAGCATCAAACTCTCTCCATAGAGAGTTCAACCTATGATAATAATCAGATATAGAGCTACCCCCTTGCTTAACAGACCCAATCTTTTGAAGCAAATTATAAACAACGGAACCATCAACCTTGTCATAAGTTTCATTAAGCTCTTTCCAAACATTAGCAGCATTTTCAGAATAAACAAGACCCATGTAAACATCACTGGAAACCACCTTCATAATCAATGTAAGAACCAAAGCATTGCATCTATCCTATTGAGCACACAACACATCATCAGAATAAGACTCTCTTAAGCAATACCCATCAACAAAAGCAAATTTGTTCCTAGCTTGTAAAGCAAGTCTCATAGCATTGTTCCACATCCTATAGTTCTCAGTCCCCAACAGCTTGAAGGGGACAAGGACAGAGCTACAATTATCACTATTATGATTGTGAAGTGGGTTTCCAGCATCCAAATTGCTGATGAGAGCAACAGGATTGGTGCTGGTCTTAGGAGAACCCCCACCACCACCATTTCCTCCACCACCATTGGGTGGTGGGGGAGGAACACCACTAGCACTCATAACTCACACACAGAGAGAGCAATAAGCACACAAAACAATAAGCAGAAAGAAAAAACAGACAAACCAAGGCAGAAAGAATAAAACAGATAGAACAAGACAAATATAACCACAATAAACACTCAGAAGGTGAGCACCAGAAATGTCAAGCTGTGGACTGTGATTGGCCAGAGCAGGTATCCACACCAGTCAAGGCTGGAGGGTCAAGATGTTAACCAAATCCGTTTGCACCCACACACAAGACGACAGTGACTTACAATAGTAACCAAGAGAGAGAGGCAAAAAAGAAGAATGAAAGAAGACTTACAGCGGAAACAGCAACCAGAATCAACCAAAAAGACACCCAATCTCTAGATTCACTTAGTCTAGAGGATGGGTGATCCACCAATCAGGAAACCCCCCAAAAAGTAACAAACTAGGGTTAGCAAACCCTAGCAAAGATATACATGTGCAAGTTAGCAAAAAATGGTAACGGCACCACCAAAGGTGATACCAGGATACCAAGAATAGAGAAAACCCCAAAAAATTAAATTAGGGTTTCAAGAAACCCTAATCCAATCTTCAAGATTTTTAACGGCACCACCGAATAAAGCAACGGCAACACCAATTAAAACTTCCTGGGCACCACAGAGACAAAACCCCAAAAAAATAAAATTAGGGTTTGTGAAAACCCATAATAATATTTTTCAAGATAACGAACGGCACCACCAAAACAAGCTTCCAAATACGTCAAGAGAGCAAGAATCACCACCCAAAGTATAAAACCCTAAAAAATTAATTAGGGTTTCGAAAAATCAAAAAATTGATTATAATAAAAAAGAACCGAGAGAGCTTCGATAGTTTTGAAAGATCTACAACCATATCTCTGATACCATGTTAATAAACACAATATCACAAGATAAGAGAGATCTTTACCACCCAACCAACCACCCCTTGGTGTATTTTATTATGAATCAAAAGTACTTAAACAAAAATAGATAAAGATTAGTCCCCAAACGGATGCTAATCGAACGATTACAAAAGAAATGATGAGAACGTCCCAACTAGGTTGATCCGTTCTCCCTCACATACAAATGATCACTCAAACACTCAGCTATACAAGATGATAATCAAACTCCCATGTCCAAGTCCTCCATGGATTTGGTGAGAGAGAGAGAGAGAGAGAGAGAGAAGAGAGAGAGAGAGAGAGAGAGAGGAGAGAGAGAGGGGGGGGGGGGAGAGAGAGAGAGAGAGAGAGAGAGAGAGAGAGAGAGAGAGAGAGAGAGAGAGAGAGAGAGAGAGAGAGAGAGAGAGAGAGATAGAGAGAGAGCTGCGCACACAGATGTGTGTGTGTGTGTGTGTGTGTGTGTGTGTGTGTGTGTGTGTGTGTGTGTGATGTATGAGAGATAATGAAACCCTAGTCAAAGACTAGGGTGATATACGCTAAGTCATGGGCCTCAACGGATACATAAGCCCACCAAGGAAAGAAGCCCACATCCAAACCTAAAACATAACAATAAACACAAAGCCAAAACATATAACACAATGCAAGGTTATATTGCACCCTTTGGGAGATTGTCAAACCAACACTATGCTTACGCGACCTCTATTTCTCACCCATTGCGTCATACATGACAACACAAAGCTCCCAAGACTTGGAGTCTCTCGCCAGCTAATCGAATTTTGTTCAACATTCGTACTGTTTATAACCATTACTTCCTGCAAGAAAACAGTTATAACATTGTTAACAAAATAATAGTACCGTTTCCTTGATACGTATAATGTTGTGTTAGAAAGAATACCATGGGAGCTTAAATGTGTCTTTGAACCATCCTTGTTTAGAACTATACCCCACTCTTTTGTCATGGCGTATGATAATCTCGGAAAATTTTGGTCTAATAGATAAATCTGGATACCAACACTCCTCCATCAATCTACAAAACAAGAACAAAGAAGGAAAAAGGATGAAAAAATTATTAATATGAATGACCCGTCGAATCTATTTGTCTGATTTCCTTTAGGCAACTCTTTTAGCTTAACGCCTTTATCAGTTTGTAGATAAGCGTGTCAAGATTGCCGCCATCATCTGATCTCATATTAAACAAAACCAATATCAAATTTTTATATAAAGAATCGTTAACGGGCAAGAAAAAAAACAAACGAGTAACCATAATGGCATGAAATAGTTTTAAACCTAATGAAACTACAGTTTCATGTTCCTAAAGCTAGTCATGCTAGTCGAGTCATCGAAACCAACAATTGGGCCAATTATCTTGTGCATTAAAATGTTGTTTTCTCATAAATTTTCTATAATAATAATACATTAAAAATATTGATCAATATGCAAATAAGATGTCAGCTCAATTTTTGCATATTATAACAAATACTTTAAATCATTTTTAATCGGTAAGAACTTATTTGCTCAGATATATAAAAAGTATCATAAGGTTGAACACTTATTCCATAAAGTAAAATACGTTAAATAATATTTTGTTAAGTTGGATAGAGGTTAAAAAATGGGAAAATTCCTAAAAGGGTCTATCGTCTAAATCAAAATTCTGAGATGGGTCAAAAAACATTGTCAGTCCCAAAAAGGTCTAAATTTTTTGAGAAACAAGGGCAATCGAGTTCAGAGTGCGTCATGTGTCCTTTGTTTGCCTATTTTTTTGGGCAAGGTGGTAGAGTTGTCCTACTTTTTAGGACACTTGTCAAATTTTGACGGGGTTATCCTGATTGCCCCATTTTCCGTGAACCTAAATGAAAAAAACATGTTAAATAGATTAGAATGAGAATTGCCCACGTTTTTTGGACTCTTTTAGTAATTAGCCCAAAAATCATTTAGTTTATGTTACCTCATTGTAACTCTCTTTCCTAGCTTTTGCTAGTTTTTAATAAAAGCCAACGTTAAAAAAACATGTTTTATTAAGTTGGTAAGGCGGCTTTATCTGCACCGTTAAACGTTAAAGACGTCTTATTCTGTTTAATTTTTTTAACTTGGCACAGGGCAATTTTTGTTAGTTTCGCCCAGGGCAACAAAATACTCAGGACCGGCCCTGATTACTGTATGAGTGTTTATATTTGTAATTTTCGCCAGCGAGTGGTTCGAGTCAACGTGAGCTGGTCTCTAATACGAATATATCATATGCAATTTATGAAATCGAATACAGATAAAAGTACCTCGTAAAGAATAAGGCTAAAAGAGTATACATCGACATAAACATCCGTTGACACTTATAGATCTAAATCCGAATATCCATGCATTGAAATAGTATACGACGATATCGTCGTATACTATTTCAATGCATGGATATTAATGAGGAAGAGTTGATAAAGAAGCAGGATGTTGTGGTGGTGGAAATTGGTCAAGATACCTAGTTGTTTTTTGTTCTGTATTTATGAAATTCAATTTTTCATTACTTAAGTTATATACACGTTGATAGAAATATTATATATCCTTTTTGTAATCAATTTAAATAAATACAACATATCGTCTTAATCAAGAGACATACAATGGTTTTTGCATTGTTAAGTTATTTAATGTTCTAATGGCTTTTTTATATATGATTTAGAAACATGTAAGATTTGGAGAAGGGGAAGAAAGATCCAAAATAATTGAATAATCAAATATATAAACGATAAATGCGTCAGTCAAAAATCAATATCTATGCTAAAATGAAACAAACAAATTAAAACTTATCAAAACTTTATGTTATCATGTGCACCAGCACATTTTCGAGTGCCTCATCCATTGATGATGGGATCAAGAAATTGCCATGGTAGTTAAGGATCATGTTGTTGAAATGGAGTTTCCTAAGGTAATTACTTTATAAAATATATATATAGATATATATTACGAAGTATTTATAAACATTCATTTGAATTGAATAATGTCCTCTTGTATGTAGAAATCGGAAAATCCATTATGGAAGACGGGAAAGTATTGATACTTTCACGAAAATCATCCCCGAGTAGGAATTGTGTTGATAAAGGCGGCACATGTTCGCTTGCAGGGCTTGGGTGTTGCATGTGACCGTATATATGCATATATACGTCGTTTTCGCATATTCCTTACGGATTTTGTGGTCAATATTAAGCATGTGCATGTGTGCGTGCACGCATGTGAAACAAGCCGATGTTATATTGTTGGCTTGCTATATATATGCAGTGTACCATCACATATCAAGGACGTGACAACGTTGTCGATATGTGTTTGAATTTTTGTGTTTTGTATAGTGTTTAATGAAATGTAAACTGTGCATTGAACTACTGTTTCTATTTTGAACCCGGTATGCAATAGTCTCGTCAATAGCTTCAACTAACGGGGTATGGTAAAATTTAATTACAATTTTATACTTCGTAAGTTGTTAGGTTTTAACATTTGATCACTACACCTAATCAAAAGGCAAGCGTATATATATATATATATATAGCATCTCACGTACTCGCGACTTTCGTTTATAAAACTTACATTAGTACACTTACCTGACCTCCATTTCATATCCATTTCGCCACACGTAACACCATGCTCCCGAAACTTATAGTCTCTCACGACTTTTGTTCCGCATGCATACCGTTGCTGCCACTAATTCCTGTATACTACTGTTATTTTGAGACTTATATCTAACTAAAAAAATCATACTTTTTCAAACCTCGATCTTAACTTGATAGTACTTACTCATAGAGTTAGCGCGGTGTCTAACAACAAGAATGGTCACACGTGAGATAGCGATAAGCTGGAAAGGATGCCATAGGACCCTGGAACTATAGCCAACAATTTTGTCAGTTGTTGTCTATCTGTACTACTAAAACTCGTCCCAAGAACAAGCTTAACAAAAAATCTGGAACCGGTCTTCACGTCAACACCAAGAAGCTTGATACTCAACCAGTAATGCTTTAAAGTATCCACAAATTCAGTTTTCTGGTGAACAAGCTTCTTAGCCCAATCTTGCCTATATCAAACATAACACAAATGAAATGGAGATTAGATACAATTCGTTTTGTACTTCCATTTAAATTATAAAATAATTGCACCTGCACTAGAAGCTACAGCTCTTAAAGCTGGACCGATTCACAATAGCATTGCCCAAGACCTTTTCGATACGGGATTCGCAACTTGTTCATTATTGTCCTCGTCCTTACCCAACTCTGGTTTAAGTGGTGATGCCACTGACGAAAACCTTGCAGAATGTAATACCGAATGAAACCTCATGGGTGAGGTGTTTCCCGCAATAATAGTATGGTATTTAAGCTCCCTAATGACTTCCGAAGTTGTTAAACACCTCATGCCTAAAAAGATGTACCAACGTATTTTGTGAAGCTCTGAAAAGAAAGGGCTTATGTGAAGGTGCATTTAATTAGTCAGCCAAAAACATCGAAAAAACCCTAATGTTCTAAGTATAAAAGGAAAGCTAATTCCACGAAGAGGTGTTAAATAATATTAGCCAACTTAAAGTGTGTGTGAGTAATTATAATATAATGCATTGCAAGAAATTAAATATATCAAAGTGAAAACTATACTTGCAAATTCGTACGTTTTCAGCTTCTGATATTTATTTGATTATAGATTATTATATGCAATTGAAGTAGAACAGCAGAATATATAGGTTCGTTGACAGCCAACGCTAATGAACAGGTTAATGGCAAATTCCAAACAAGATGGTTTATGGTTATTTAGACCACAGAGTCCAAAGGATACACCTATAATAACTAAAAGAAAATGTAACAATTAGCAAAGCTTGAACCGATCTTCACAAGACCGACACTGACGAATACCATGCAGAATGTCATACCGAATGTAACCTCATGGGTGATATGTGTCCTGAAATAGTTTAATATTTAAGCGCCCTAATGACTCCCGGTATTTAGTAAAGTTCTTAAACTTGACATGACCAATGTATTTTGTGCTTCTGATCGAAGTGCTTAGAAGTATTAGAAACCGACTCACGATAGTCTGAAAACATGGTAGAGAACTCATGGATCAGACCTTGGCCGAACGTCGACCATAATCATTGTAGTGATCATAATGAAGCCCTATACGTACCACGGCTCTCTCTATTACTCTACTTACTGCACGCGAATATTAATTATTTATTGTGTCTTCTGCCAAATATGAATGTTATAGTATAAATTAAATTAATTGATGCTAAAGTAAAAAACCGCATATACTTTGCCTTGAAAATTTGAAGCACATAACATAAAGAAAAAGATAATGTAAACTACATAAGCAAGGATAGAATTTGCAAATAACAATTTGTTTACTCTTTGAATTTTTAGAGAAAAGAAAAGTATATACTCTTAAAAATTTCCTTATATAATGTACTTTATGACCTTGATATCATCTTATCATCTTCTCCGTTTTCTATTATTTAAAAACATCATCAATTTGAATCAATTTGTTAAATGGAAGTGTTACAACATGAACACCTATTGACACTTATAGATCTAAATCCAGAATATCCACGCGATGAAGTAGTATATGACGATGAGGAGGAGTTGATAAAAAAGCAAGACTTTAGATGTCCATGTGGACGTTGTGGTCAAGAAATCAACTTCTATCACAGGCGTTACTATACGCGTGATCAATGTGATTACTCACTTCACAAATTATGTGCAGAGCTTCCCACAACTCTAAGACATGAATCTCATCGTGATCATAAGCTTATCCTCTGTCAAGTGTCAAAAGATAAACCGTGTATGTGTCAAGCTTGTAAATGCAAGCATGACTACGAGTACCTAAATTATCATTGTGTTCAATGTGATATTTATACTTGTTTAGGATGTTCCAAAAATGGTGAAAAAAATCACATGATCTATCACCCTAGCCACCAACATCCAATAATTTCCATCTCTGTCGTTATTTTGGCCAATTGTCATGCATGTGGCAACAAACACCAAGGAAACTTTTATCAATGTATCACTTGCTTCAATTTTTTCGCCCATAGAGACTGTGTTTTCCTCCGTAAAAAGTTATTGATTCAAAATTTTAGAAACGACGGTTTCTTTCATATTCACCCACTTACTCTTACTTACTCATTTTCGAAAGATGACCAAAAAGCCAAATTTTATCCAAAATGTAAGGTATGCGAATTAGGATTCGATGAAGATCTTTGGGTTTATAAATGTGAGAAATGTCGATATTATGTACACACAGATTGCGCAACCACATAAAAAAAGCATCAGTCAATGCCACAGGCTTGGATCAAGGTACGCACACACTCTCTCCAAATCTAAGTATTTTAATATATTTCATTTAATAATTGCATAAAAATCGAACTTTAACTACAGGGATTTTAGAGATACAAAAAAAGGGTTACTAATTTAACTTGCTAGTAAAAAAATTAAAATTGTTACTTTAATTTATGGAAAAAGGTCTCTCAAAAGGCAAATATATATATCTTTACACTCAGTGCTTTGACACTTAAGATATTTTAGAGACATTTTTTTATTTGTCACGAATGTCAAAATATCCTGGTGGGTAAGATATATAATTACCAAAGAATAGCAAAGTTGGATCACGTTGGTTATCACTTTGCCTCTAGACAAGGGTTCCAAGGTTGGAGGCCTTTTTTATCTTTGGTAGAAACGAAAGCCTCGCTACCTTAAGGGATATGGTTGTATACATTTCAACCTCTCATACATCGTTAAAAACGAGTATTATTTTATCTTACCTTTTATACGTATATAACTACCCCATAATAATAAAGTTGTTGGAATATGGTTCTGTAGATAGTGTACGTGAACTAAATTTCAGTATCGAGGGCAAACAACCTTATGTTCTCGATCTCCCATTCCGCGATCAAAATGATATGTTAATGCGACTTAAGCTTCATGGATAAAGTGGATCAAATGCCTTCGAAACAAACCTCTCACATCCATTTCATCCACACCCATTAACTCTTGTGGATACATCTACCTCTTCAAGAAGAACAACACCTTACACTGATCCAAAAGAATTTAGTGGGTACTCGAATCCCTTGCATTTTTTGATGCGCAACACTGATCCAAAAGAATTTAGTCGGTACTCGGATCTCAAGCATCGTTCGATGCCCAGTCTGCGCAACACTGATCCAGATGAATTGCGCTTTATTAATAAGTACTCGGATGCCATGCATGTTTTGATGCCCAGTCGCAAGCCTCATTTGAGAACAACATCATCCGTTCATGATTCAAAGAAAGTGGTTGAAGTTATGTGCAATGCATGCGTAAGACCAATCACAAACATCCCATTTTACAAATGTACAACTTCTGATGATGGATGCAACTTTGTTCTTCATGCGTCCTGCACCCGGTTGCCTACTAAAATTAAGTTGAAAGATTTTTTTCAGGAATATATGACTTTGAACTATTGCCAAAAGCCCCTGGTTCCTACATGGGTTTGTTCAAGTGTCATTACTGTAAGAAAATTTGCAATGGATTTGTTTATAACTGTCGAAATGATAATCGGCAAGGAGACGTCAACAACATTGACGTTCATTGCGCGCTCTCACGTCAATATATCACACATAAATCTCATCCAAATCATCTACTTCGTAAAGGTGAGCCAGGTTCAGGAGATTATTGTCGTTTGTGTTTGTCTGATGCAAAGAAACAAATTTGTTACAGTTGCGAGCCTTGTAAATTTACCGTACATTCCGATTGCGCTCTGTTGTGGCCTGAGAAAATTAGTCACAAGTATGACAAGCATCTGATGACTCTAAGGTATTTTCCAGTTGAAAACCATAGTGGTGATTACTTTTGTGAAGTTTGCGAGGAGGAGTTTAATCCGAATGGTGCGTTCTATCATTGTGATCAATGCGTCCAGTCCATGCATCCAGCTTGTTGTGTGTCAATACCTACAAAAGAAACCACATATACCCCTTTCTATCTTCACGCAGGTGTTGATCGATATGATAATGTGAAGTTTGGACAAAAATTCATGGTTAAGGGTCACCCGCACGCTATTTTATTTTGCCTAGGCGTTAGAAGTGATGGTAAATGCCCTAGGTGTTTGGAGCATCTTGAGGGTCGGTTGACCTTAAAGTGTTTACAGTGTACGTTGGCAATTGACATATCCTGTGCGATGAAGCATATACATTCTACAAAACCGATTGACCTTGTTGACTATGACAATAGTCGCGACTATAAACAGACTCTCGACGATATCCGGACGGTACGCTCTGCTCTCTCGCGACACCTACTCTAATCAAAATATAGACGGAATTAGGGTAAACATTTGTTATATCTTCCAATAAATGATTTTATTCATACAATGTTTACATTAGTATTTATATCTTTGCTTCTACTTGATCAATCACAACAATGAGCACACCCCACTAACCCAACTGAGCCTATAAGAAGCCATGAAATGCAGTTTTCCCAAGCGGGTTAATATCTGCATACTGAAAACGTGAAGGGACATGAAGAACACGAACTTTTCTCGAAGCAACAAAATCACGAACAAAGTGAATATTATCTTAATGTGTTTCGTTAATGTTGAACATTATAATACACTTGGCATAACGTAAACTTGTTCAATCGGTTTTAATTTGACACTATTTCTTCAAATTCCATTAGTCTTTTTGCTTAGAAAAGAACACTAGAACGGCTTAAACTATTATATCACAAGTCTATCAACTGATACACGTAAACCATTTTCATGTAACGTAAACAAGAAAACATATAGCAACGATTCCACTTTATTATCCAGATTTCGCAACTGTGAAGATTATGCTGACGCGACCTCCATTTCTCACCCATTGCGTCATACATGACAACACAAAGCTCCCGACACTTGGAGTCTCTCGCCAGCTAATCAAATTTTTTTCAACATTCGTATTGTTTATAACCATTACTTCCTGCAAAAAAACAGTTATAACATTGTTAACAAAATAATAGTACCGTTTCCTTGATACGTATAGTGTTGTGTTTGAAAGAATACCATGGGAGCTTAAACGTGTCTTTGAACCATCCTTGTTTAGAACTATACCCCACGATTTTGTCAAGACGTATGATAATCTCGGAAAATGTTGGTCTAATAGATAAATCTGGATACCAACACTCCTCTATCAATCAACAAAACAAGAACAAAGATGGAAAAAGGATGAAAAATTTATTAATATGAATGACCCGTCCAATCTATTTGTCCGATTTCCATTTTAGGCAACTCTTTTAGCTAAACGCCTTAATCGGTTTGTAGATAAGTGTGTCAAGATTTCCGCCTCTGGAATTTGTGTACATGCATAGATTCAAGTTATTATAGACAGGAAAATATACTTACTCTTTTAGATCGGGAGGATAATATTTCGATTTTATCTTGAATGTTGGTCTTTGGATATCAACACACATCAGTTTAACAGCCTCTTCAGGAGGCTTGGGATAAAACGGTTGCACACCCTCCATCATCTGATCTCATATTAAACAAAACCAAGATCAAACTTTTATATAAAGAATCGTTAACGGGCAAGAAAACAAACAAACGAGTAATACATAATGGCGTGGCAAAAAAGAAATGAAATATCAAACGGGACAAAAGTTGCTAAAGTTTTGGCTAAAACCTCCGGTATAGTTGTACTCTAAATCTTAGATTACTGTATGAGTGTTTATATTTGAAATTTTCGACAGGCAGTGGTGCGGGTCAACCCGACCTGATCTCTATACGAATATATCATATGTAATTTATGAAATGGAATACAGATAAAAGTACCTTGTAAAGAATAAGGGCAAAAGAGTACACTATACACATTCGCACCTGCGTCGAATAGTTCATCCTTATAGATCTCCGGTGCAATGTATAAATCTGTACTCACATAAAAGTTAAGGTAAATAAGATAGTACGAGTAGTTATGCTACAAAATGGTAAATTATGTAACCCAACTGACCGTTTCATAGAAATGGTTAAAAACTTCCTTCTAATAAACAAGAAATGAATGTACAAAAAGTCGGCAGCGTTTTACTTGCCTGGCAATATCAAGAGCAAATCTAAAAGCTTTGGAGGGGACAACCGTCCTTTTTTTCAAGATAGCTTCTAAGGTCGCCCTGAAATTTATAATAAATTCAAGCTTCGTTAAGCTAATCTGATATCAAGGAATATGGTAACACTTATGCACCACATACACACAGCCTGTTATGTTTAGATGTGATCTAGAAATTACTCTTGGGTGAAACTCGGAAACAATCATCATGGTACATTTTGGGTGACAGCTCCAACAAACTGAACCACATTAGGTTGCCGGATTTTTTCAAACAAAGTCAGCCATGTTTGAAAGCATTTCTGCATAAGAGCCGATAAAAAGTTCAATGATAGTTTCTTAACAATGCAACGTGAAGCTATAGTACATAGATTAGGTCAATATTATCAGGTGTGGTCCAAGTAAGCCGATGAAACCAGATGTACATTTCTAACTTTACAGTTTTGACCCGTTATCTAACCCACCCATTTTGCCACATCTAACAAGCAGCAATGCAGCATAATTAGGCACATACATTCTTTCAGGATCAGAGTAGAGATCTTTGTCGAGTATCTTCATTGAAACTTCTGTGCCATTCCATTTAGTTTTCGTGTCAAAATACCAGAAAGTTAATTACTCGAGTACACATTTTAGCACAGATCTGAGACAGCAAAATGACCCGTTTCAGTCAAAATAATTTTTGACTCATTACACAACCCGCTGATCTCGTCTTATAATAGCAAAAAAGGTTCGGATTTTTAATATTAAAAACTAGGGGTGAGCAAAAAAACCGTAAAAACCGAAACCGAACCGTAAACCGAAAAAACCGAACCAAAATAACCGAACTGAACTAAAAACCGACGGTTTGGTTTTTTATTTTTTCAAAAACCGAACTTTCGGTTCGGTTTCGGTTTTGATATAAAAACCGGACCATTAAACCCGAACCGAACCGATTTCATATTTTATTTATATTTACTAAATATTTATTATTCCAATTAATATGTGTATGTAGTTGGGATTTCCGATCACTTTAACCCTTTCATCTATCCACCTAAAAAAATGAAACGGCGAATTTACTCACAACTTTGATTTTCAAGATCATTTAAATGTTTAACCAGATCTTCTCAATATTTTCAATCAAAACTTCATTTCCCCTATTTCCAGATTAGTCACGCAAGATCTCCTTCAACATTCATGGTTAGTTAATCTTCTTTTCATCCACCATTTTGTCCTAATCTTTATTTTTATACTTTTACCTAGTTAGATTAGAAGCATTATTTAAACAAATAATCTAGTTATGTTGTAGGATTATTCTTGTAAAATATTTATAAAAAATCATGCATGTATGATCCATAAAGTTGATTCTGATGATGTTTTAAGTGAAGTGAATTCTGGTATTGTTTTCCACATTTCTTATGTTGGAAACTGCAGTAAAGTTTGAGAAAGTGTTTAACAGGTATGTGGACATGTTGTTGTATATTAGTTTTTTTACTTACGACAATATGTTACTGTATATTTATTTGGTGGTATATGTCTTGTTTAGACTTGAACTTACCGAACGTGATTACACGTCTTACTTCTACAACGAAACTGAAGATGGCGACGAGGGAACTAGGATGAGGCCTAAAACTAAAAAGAAGAAAAAGAACGTTGTGGGAGTTCCTGATGAGGGTGATTGGCTGAATGCAAGGTAAACTTTTTAACAATCTGTGCTACCACTTGCCATTTATATAATGAAATTTTCTACTAGTGCTACTGTTATAAGATTCTTATGTTTAAACTATAATTAGTCATCCTTTTAATCGTTAGCTGCATGTTGATTCATCTTTAAATGTTCAATAGGTTCTTTTTAGAATATTTGAGGATTTTCTATGATGTAACAAGAAAGATTTCAGCGTCTAAGTATGTGACAAGCAATATGTTTGTGAAAGATCTTGTCACAATGCATGCCGCTATTTCTAAAATGTGTGGACATGTTGATGAAAATAAACGAAAGATTGCCTTATCGATGAAAGATAAATATGATAAGTATTGGGACAATTTGGATAACATGAATCTTTTGTTGTATGTGGCGTTGGTCTTAGATCCTCGAAATAAGATGAAGTATCTTGAGTTTTGTTTGGACATAATTTATCCTAGAAGTAGAACATCCACCGAAATATCCAATCAAGGTGACCAAGTTCCGAAACGGTTGAAAACACTATCACCAAAAACTATTGAAATTTATGATATTGTGGAGGATTCTCTTAAAGAGTTGTATGTGCACTACAAGATCAAACTCGATAAACAGAATGATCAAACTTTTACGGTGTCTTCATCTTTTACTCCTAGTGAAGATGATATGAGCATGAATATCGACCTCGAAGATAGGTTTTCAAAGTATATGGAGACCCAATATGGTTAAGGTGATGAGTTTACTGAAGTGGATATTTATTTAAAAGATGGGGCAGAAAAAAGGGGATGATTCATTTGACGTTTTAGGTTGGTGGAAACAAAATATGGTGAAGTTCCCAATACTTTCACAAGTAGCCAAGCATGTATTAGCAATGCCAATCTCGACCGTTGCGTCAGAATCGGCATTTAGTACGGGTGGAAGGGTTATCGATAAATATAGAAGCTCTCTTACACCAAAGACCACAGAAGCTTTAATTTGTGCACAACATTGGTTACGATCTACACCGTCGGACTTGCAAGATATGCCCATTAATGGCTTGCCACTAGAAGATATGGTCGAAAATCTAGAGAAACTAGAACATGGTAAGAAATGCATTTTAATTTAAATCTGTTAATGTTTCTCACCATATTTTATGTTAATACATTATATATATATATGTGTGTTTCTAGAAATGTTTTCTAATGGGAAAAAACAATGCGACAAGTCCTGAAGATCAAGTTTACTGATAAGGTGAATATCAAATTTTTTCTTGTTTCTAATACAATCATTCTGTTACTATTCTTATATGTTGCCCTTTATATAATGAAACTTGCTAAATTACTTCCTGGACATTTTTGTAGGTATTTGAAGTCAAAGAGTAACGGTTCATGGCACATGTGATTGGATGTTACTGAACATTTTCTAGTCTTTTGTTTAAACATTTGTGTTGTGATTTAAGATATTGTTAGGTTGTTATCTTTTATTTTTATTGGATTTGTATTTTTATAAGTTGTTGGATCTTATTTTTGGCTATAGTAATGATATAATTGTTGGGCTTGCAAAAAAATTGTTTAAGATCAGTTTTGTTAGAATCTATGGATAAAAGAACCTGCTGTTAGGCAAAGTAGGCCCAAGTTGGGCCCAAGCCCAGTTACAATGGTTAACCGAGAAAACCGAGTAACCGAAACCGAGTAACCGATTGAAACCGAAAAACCGAACCGAGCAAAACCGAACGATTTCGGTTATGAGAATACGAAAAACCGATCATTCGGTTTCGGTTTCGGTTTTTCCTAAAAACCGAACCAAACCGAACCGTGCACACCCCTATTAAAAACCAACCTAGACAACAAATTCATCCAACACAATATTATCCTAAAACATGAAAATTTAGCGAAACTAGCTTATGAGTTTTAATCCATGAAAAATAAAAGTTTAACTTTACATCGAGTTTGCCATTTCCGTATTTACGATAACTGCGAAACAGGTACGGGGTGGCGGCGCCCCCATAGCTAGACGAAAAAACGAGATTATAGTGTAATTTTTTGTTAATTTTGGGTGTTTTTTTTAAAATGCCTCCCACTCGAATCTCAAAATGCCCCCCACTCACATATTAAATTCCAACATTTAACACTCTAAAACTTAAAAATCCTTCATCTTTAAGTTAAAATACTCGGTTTTTTATTCGGATTTTAGTTTTTTCGCTTTACTATTGTCCAATAATTTTTTTTGCCCCCCACAATTTAGTTTCCTACGTCCGTCACTGGAAATAGGTGCCATGGTTTAAGAAATTGACCTCTCATATCTTAAACATTATAAAAAGGTAAGTTAATTGATGTTAAAGTAATAAACCTGGCATATACTTGCCTTGAAAATTCTAAAGCACATAACATAAAGAAAAAGATAAAGTAAACTACATAAGCAAGAATAGAATTTGCAAATAACAATTTGTTTACTCTTTGAATTTTTAGAGAAAAGAAAAGTATATGCCCTTAAAAATTTCCTTATATAATGTACTTTATGCCCTTGATATCATCTTATCATCTTTTCCATTTTCTGTTATATAAAAAAATCATCAATTTTGAACCAATTTGTTCAAATGGAAGTGTTACAACATGAACATCCGTTGACACTTATAGATCTAAATCCAGAATATCCACGCGATGAAGTAGTATACGACGATGAGGAGGAGTTGATAAAGAAGCAAGACTTTCGATGTCCATGTGGACGTTGTGGTCAAGAAATCAATTTCTATCACAGGTATTACTATACATGTGATCAATGTGACTACTCGCTTCACAAATTATGTGCAGAGCTTCCCACAACGCTAAGACATGAATCTCATCGTGATCATACTCTTATCCTCTGTCAAGTGTCAGAAAATAATTGGTGTATGTGTGAAATTTGTAA
Organism: Glebionis coronaria; assembly: GCA_025667525.1. Lineage (NCBI taxonomy): Eukaryota > Viridiplantae > Streptophyta > Magnoliopsida > Asterales > Asteraceae > Glebionis > Glebionis coronaria. The sequence continues at coordinate 519,943 of JANFOE010000122.1, read as the reverse complement.
ATGCAAGCATGACTACGAGTATCTAAATTATCATTGTATTCAATGTGATATTTATTTTTGTATAGGATGTTCGAAAAATGGCTTAAAAAATCACATGGTTTATCACCCTAGCCACCGACACCCAATAATGTCCATCTCTGTAGATATTTTAGCCAATTGTCGTGTGTGCGGCAACAAACATCAAGGAAACTTTTATCAATGTACCATATGTTTCAGTTTTTTTGCCCATAGAGACTGTGTTTTCCTCCGCAAAAAGATATTAATTCAAAATTTTAGAAAGGACAATTTCTTTCATACTCACAAGCTCACTCTTGCTTACTCATTTCCAAAGGATGATCAAAAAACTAAATTTGATCCAACATGTAAGGTATGTGAACTGCGATTTGATGAAAATCTTTGGATTTATAAATGTGAGAAATGTCGGTATTACGTACACACAGACTGCGCAACCACGTTAAAAGTCGCATCAGAAAATGCCAAGTGCATGAATCAAGGTACATACAAACTCTCTCCAAAAAAACCAAATGTCAGTTCTATAGATCGACTTTGGAGATAATAATTTAGGGGTTGTACGTGTATTATATGGCTCTGCAGGTACTGATGCAGTTTCAACACGTTACAAATACAAATACGGTGACGATCCTGTTCTTCTCCATCTCCCATTCCCTGATCAAACTGATATGCTGATGCACTTTCATGGCGAAACTGGATTACGGGCCTTCGAAATAAACCTAACATATCCATTTCATCGACACCCATTAACTCTCGTGGACACACCATACTGCAATAATGATATTACAACAACAGCTACCTCTTCAAGAATAACAACATCGTCCGTTCATGATTCAATGAAAATGGTTGAAGTTGTATGCAATGCATGCATAAGACCAATCACAAACATCCCTTTTTACAAATGTAAAGACTTTGATCATGGATGCGACTTTGTCCTTCACGCGTGGTGCACCCGGTTGCCTATTGAAGTTAAAAAGAAGAATTCTTTATCCGGTATACGTAACTTTAAACTAATGCCGGAAGCTACTTTATTTATGAAGTTGGGTGTGCCCGTATGTGAGAATTGTAGCTTACCTTTCAATGGCTTCGTTTATTGTTTTCCACTTACCTATATGCATGGCTTAAATATTGACGTTCAGTGCGCGCTCCGACCTCAATATATCACACATAAATCTCATCCAAATCATGGACTTTATGAATGTAGGCCAAATTCCGATACGTATTGTCGTTTGTGTTTGTCTGATGCAAAGAAACAAATTTGTTACAGTTGTAAGCCTTGTAAATTTACCATACATTCTAAGTGTGCTCTTTTGTGGCCTGATACAATTAGTCACAGGTATGACAAGCATCTAATGAGTCTAAGGTATTTTCCAGTTGAAAACCATAGCGGTGATTACTTTTGTGAAGTTTGCGAGGAGGAGTTTAATCCTAATGGTGCGTTCTATCATTGTGATCAATGCGTCCAGTCCATGCATCCAGCTTGTTGTGTGCCAGTACTTCAAAAAGAAACAGGCTATACTATTTTCCATCTTCACGAAGGTGTTGCTGGATTTGATAATATAAAGTTTGGAGGAGTTTTCACGCATAATGGTCACCCACACGATCTTTCATTTTGCGGAGGTGTTGAAAGTGATGGTGAATGCGCCAAGTGTGGTAAGCATTTGCGGGACAAGATAATCTACAAGTGTTTACAGTGTAAGTTTGCAGTTGATGAAGATTGTGCTTTTCGGTATGAATCATTTTAGGTTTGTTTACAGTACACGAACAAAGTTAATATTAATCTCAATGTGTTTAGTTTGCTGATGTTAAACACTATAATAGACTTGTAATAACATAAACTTGTTCATTCGGTTTTAAAGGAGTTTTTCTCATAAATTGGCGTTGTTTCTTTAAATTCCATAGATCATCATGCGTAGAAGAGAACACTAGGACGACTCGAGCTATTATATTACAAGTCTATCAACTGATACACGTAAATAATTTTCACGTAACGTAAACAAGAAAACATATAGCAACAACTCCACTTTATTATCCAGCTTTTGTAACTCTGATGATTGTGTTTACGCGACCTCCAATTCTTACCAATTGCGTCATACATGACAACACAAAGCTCCTGACGCTTGTGGTCACTCATCACCTAATCGAATTTTGTTCAACATTCGTACTGTCTATAACCATTACTTCCTGCAAGAAAAAAGTTATAACATTAACAAAATAAGAATTCCGTTTGCTTGAGACGTATATAGTGTTATGTTAGAATAGACAGCATACCATGGAAGCTTAAATGTGTCTTTGAACCATCCTTGTTTAGAACTATACCCCACGATTTTGTCAAGGCGTATGATAATCTCGGAAAATTTTGGTCTAATAGATAAATCTGGATACCAACACTCCTCTATCAATCTACAAAACAAGAAAAAAGATGGAAAAAGATGAAAAAACTATTAACAAGAATGACCCGTCCAATATATCTGTCCGATTTCCCTTTTAGGCAACTCTTTTAGCTTAACGCCTTGATCAGTTTGTAGATAAGCGTGTCAAGATTGCCGCCTCTGGAATTTGTGTACATGCATAGATTCAGGTTATTATAGACAGAAAAAGATACTTACTCTTTTAGATCGGGAGGATAATATTTCAATTTTGTCTTGAATGTTGGTCTCTGGATATCAACACACATCAGCTTAACAGCCTCTTCAGGAGGCTTGGGATAAAACGGTTGCACACCCTCCATCATCTGATCTCATATTAAACAAAACCAAGATCAAACTTTTATATAAAGAATCGTTAATGGGCAAGAAAACAAACAAACGAGTAATACATAATGGCGTGGCAAAAAAGAAATGAAATATCAAACGGGACAAAAATTGCTAAAGTTTTGGCTAAAACCTCCGGTATAGTTGTACTCTAAATCTTAGATTACTGTATGAGTGTTTATATTTGAAATTTTCGACAGCCAGTGGTGCGGGTCAACCCGACCTGATCTCTAATACGAATATATCATATGCAATTTATGAAATGGAATACAGATAAAAGTACCTTGTAAAGAATAAGGCCAAAAGAGTACACTGTACACATTCGCACCTGCGTCGAATAGTTCATCCTTATAGATCTCCGGTGCATTGTATAAATCTGTACTCACATAAAAGTTAAGGTAAATAAGATAGTACGAGTAGTTATGCTACAAAATGGTAAATTATGTAACCCGAACTGACCGTTTCATAGAAATGGTTAAAAACTTCCTTCTAATAAACAAGAAATGAATGTACAAAAAGTCGGCAGCGTTTTACTTGCCTGGCAATATCAAGAGCAAATCTAAAAGCTTTGGAGGGGGACAACCGTCCTTTTTTTTCAAGATAGCTTCTAAGGTCGCCCTGAAATTTATAATAAATTCAAGCTTCGTTAAGCTAATCTGATATCAAGGAATATGGTAACACTTATGCACCACATACACACAGCCTGTTATGTTTAGATGTGATCTAGAAATTACTCTTGGGTGAAACTCGGAAACAATCATCATGGTACATTTTGGGTGACAGCTCCAACAAACTGAACCACATTAGGTTGCCGAATTTTTTCAAACAAAGTCAGCCATGTTTGAAAGCATTTCTGCATAAGAGCCGATAAAAAGTTCAATGATAGTTTCTTAACAATGCAACGTGAAGCTATAGTACATAGATTAGGTCAATATTATCAGGTGTGGTCCAAATAAGCCGATGAAACCAGATGTACATTTCTAACTTTACAGTTTTGACCCGTTACCTAACCCACCCATTTTGCCACATCTAACAAGCAGCAATGCAGCATAATTAGGCACATACATTCTTTCAGGATCAGAGTAGAGATCTTTGTCGAGTATCTTCATTGAAACTTCTGTGCCATTCCATTTAGTTTTCGTGTCAAAATACCACAAAGCTAATTACTTGAGTACACATTTCAGCACAGATCTGAGATAGCAAAATGACCCGTTTCAGTCAAAATCATTTTTGACTCATTACACAACCCGCTGATTTCGTCTTATCATAGCAAAAAAGGTTCGGATTTTTAATATTAGAAACCAACCTAGGCAACAAATTCATCCAACACAATATTATCCTAAAACATGAAAATTTAGCGAAACTAGCTTATGAGTTTTAATCCATGAAAAATAAAAGTTTAACTTTACATCGAGTTTGCCATTTCCGTATTTAGGATAACTGCGAAATAGGTACGGGGTGGCGGCGCCCCCATAGCTAGACGAAAAAACGAGATTATAGTGTAATTTTTTGTTAATTTTGAGTGTTTTTTTAAAATGCCTCCCACTCGAATCTCAAAATGCCCCCCACTCACATATTAAATTCCAACATTTAACACTCTAAAACTTAAAAATCCTTCATCTTTAAGTTAAAATAATCGGTTTTTTATTCGGATTTTAGTTTTTTCGCTTTACTATTGTCCAAATTTTTTTTTGCCCCCCACAATTTAGTTTCATGCGTCCGCCACTGGAAATAGGTGCCATGGTTTAAGAAATTGACCTCTCATATCTTAAACATTATAAAAAAGGTAAGTTAATTGATGTTAAAGTAATAAACCTGGCATATACTTGCCTTGAAAATTTTGAAGCACATAACATAAAGAAAAAGATAAAGTAAACTACATAAGCAAGAATAGAATTTGCAAATAACAATTTGTTTACTCTTTGAATTTTTAGAGAAAAGAAAAGTATATGCCCTTAATAATTTGCCCTTGATATCATCTTATCATCTTTTCCATTTTCTGTTATATAAAAAAATCATCAATTTTGAATCAATTTGTTCAAATGGAAGTGTTACAACATGAACATCCGTTGACACTTATAGATCTAAATCCAGAATATCCACACGATGAAGTAGTATACGACGATGAGAAGGAGTTGATAAAGAAGCAAGACTTTCGATGTCCATGTGGACGTTGTGGTCAAGAAATCAATTTCTATCACAGGTATTACTATACATGTGATCAATGTGACTACTCGCTTCACAAATTATGTGCAGAGCTTCCCACAACGCTAAGACATGAATCTCATCGTGATCATACTCTTATCCTCTGTCAAGTGTCAGAAAATAATTGGTGTATGTGTGAAATTTGTAAATGCAAGCATGACTACGAGTATCTAAATTATCATTGTATTCAATGTTATATTTATTTTTGTATAGGATGTTCGAAAAATGGCTTAAAAAATCACATGGTTTATCACCCTAGCCACCGACACCCAATAATGTCCATCTCTGTAGATATTTTAGCCAATTGTCGTGTGTGCGGCAACAAACATCAAGGAAACTTTTATCAATGTACCACATGTTTCAGTTTTTTTGCCCATAGAGACTGTGTTTTCCTCCGCAAAAAGATATTAATTCAAAATTTTAGAAAGGACAATTTCTTTCATACTCACAAGCTCACTCTTGCTTACTCATTTCCAAAGGATGATCAAAAAACTAAATTTGATCCAACATGTAAGGTATGTGAACTGCGATTTGATGAAAATCTTTGGATTTATAAATGTGAGAAATGTCGGTATTACGTACACACAGACTGCGCAACCACGTTAAAAGTCGCATCAGAAAATGCCAAGTGCATGAATCAAGGTACATACAAACTCTCTCCAAAAAAACCAAATTTTAGTTCTATAGATCGACTTTGGAGATAATAATTTAGGGGTTGTACGTGTATTATATGGCTCTGCAGGTACTGATCAGTTTCAACACGTTACAAATACAAATACGGTGACGATCCTGTTCTTCTCCATCTCCCATTCCCTGATCAAACTGATATGCTGATGCACTTTCATGGCGAAACTGGACTAAGGGCCTTCGAAACAAACCTAACATATCCATTTCATCGACACCCATTAACTCTCGTGGACACACCATACCGCATAATGATATTACAACAACAGCTACCTCTTCAAGAATAAAAACATCGTCCGTTCATGATTCAATGAAAATGGTTGAAGTTGTATGCAATGCATGCATAAGACCAATCACAATCCCTTTTTACAAATGTAAAGACTTTGATCATGGATGCGACTTTGTCCTTCACGCGTGGTGCACCCGATTGCCTATTGAAGTTAAAAAGAAGAGTTCTTTATCCGGTATACGTAACTTTAAATTAATGCCGGAAGCTACTTTATTTATGAAGTTGGGTGTGCCCGTATGTGAGAATTGTAGCTTACCTTTCAATGGCTTCGTTTATTGTTTTCCACTTACCTATATGCATGGCCTAAATATTGACGTTCAGTGCGCGCTCAGACCTCAATATATCACACATAAATCTCATCCAAATCATGGACTTTATGAATGTAGGCCAAGTTCCGAAACGTATTGTCGTTTGTGTTTGTCTGATGCAAAGAAACAAATTTGTTACAGTTGTAAGCCTTGTAAATTTACCATACATTCCAAGTGTGCTCTTTTGTGGCCTGATACAATTAGTCACAGGTATGACAAGCATCTAATGAGTCTAAGGTATTTTCTAGTTGAAAACCATAGCGGTGATTACTTTTGTGAAGTTTGCGAGGAGGAGTTTAATCCTAATGGTGCGTTCTATCATTGTGATCAATGCGTTCAGTCTATGCATCCATCTTGTTGCGTGCCAGTACTTCAAAAAGAAACAGGCTATACTATTTTCCATCTTCACGAAGGTGTTGCTGGATTTGATAATATAAAGTTTGGAGGAGTTTTCACGCATAATGGTCACCCACACGATCTTTCATTTTGCGGAGGTGTTGAAAGTGATGGTGAATGCGCCAAGTGTGGTAAGCATTTGCGGGACAAGATAATCTACAAGTGTTTACAGTGTAAGTTTGCAGTTGATGAAGATTGTGCTTTTCGGTATGAATCATTTTAGGTTTTTTTACAGTACACAAACAAATTAAAGTTAATACTAATCTCAATGTGTTTAGTTTGCTGATGTTGAACACTATAATAGACTTGTAATAACATAAACTTGTTCATTCGGTTTTAAAGGAGTTTTTCTCATAAATTGGCATTGTTTCTTTAAATTCCATAGATCATCATGCGTAGAAGAGAACACTAGGACGACTCGAGCTATTATATTACAAGTCTATCAACTGATACACGTAAACAATTTTCGCGTAACGTAAACAAGAAAACATATAGCAACGATTCCACTTTATTATCCAGATTTCGCAACTCTGAAGATTATGCTTACGCGACCTCTATTTCTCACCCATTGCGCCATACATGACAACACAAAGCTCCCGACACTTGGAGTCTCTCGCCACCTAATCGAATTTTGTTCAACATCGTACTGTTTATAACCATTACTTCCTGCAAGAAAACAGTTATATCATTGTTAACAAAATAATAGTAGCGTTTCCTTGATACGTATATAGTGTTGTGTTAGAAAGAATACCATGGGAGCTTAAACGTGTCTTTGAACCATCCTTGTTTAGAACTATACCCCACGATTTTGTCAAGGCGTATGATAATCTCGGAAAATTTTGGTCTAATAGATAAATCTGGATACCAACACTCCTCTATCAATCTACAAAACAAGAACAAAGATGGAAAAAGGATGAAAAATTTATTAATATGAATGACCCGTCCAATCTATTTGTTCGATTTCCATTTTAGGCAACTCTTTTAGCTAAACGCCTTAATCGGTTTGTAGATAAGTGTGTCAAGATTTCCGCCTCTGGAATTTTTGTACATAGATTCAAGTTATTATAGACAGAAAAATATACTTACTCTTTTAGATCGGGAGGATAATATTTCGATTTTGTCTTGAATGTTGGTCTCTGGATATCAACACACATCAGCTTAACAGCCTCTTCAGGAGGCTTGGGATAAAACGGTTGCACACTCTCCATCATCTGATCTCATATTAAACAAAACCAAGATCAATGTTTTATATAAAGAATTGTTTACGGGCAAGAAAATAAACAAACGAGTAATACATAATGGCTTGGCAAAAAAGAAATGAAAGGTCAAACGGGCCAAAAGTTGCTAAAATTTTGGCTAAAACCTCCTGTATAGTTGTACTCTAAATCTTAGATTACTGTATGAGTGTTTATATTTGAAATTTTCGACAGCCAGTGGTTCGGGTCAACCTGACCTGATCTTTAATACGAATATATCATATGCAATTTATGAAATGGAATACAGATAAAAGTACCTCGTAAAGAATAAGGCCAAAAGAGTATACATCCACACTTGCGTCGAATAGTTCATCTTTATAGATCTCCGGTGCAATGTATAAATCTGTACTCACGTAAAAGTTAAGGTTACTAAGATAGTACGAGTAGTTATGCTACAAAAGGTACTGTCTTCAGAAACAGAAAAGTAAATAATGTAAAGTTCGTATATTTCAAGAACTTACTTTCTCGATCGACGGTGGCAGGTCGCGCTAATCTTGCTTTATTAGGCGAAATTTTGGACAATCTGATTAATGCGATACCTGCAACCTTCAATAGGCCCCCGCTATCCAGCAAAATATTTCTGGCACCTTACCAAAGTTTCAATTATTAAAAAAATCTCAAAACGCAAACTCATACATACAGGTGATTATTTCACGTACTGTATGATAAACTTATATTAGTTGCCTTACTTTGGCCTTAAATCGCAGTGGATAATCGGGTCCGGTTTACATTCATGTAGATAGTTCATTCCCCTGCCAAATTACCGTCAGTCAAGAAATGAAAAACGTCAAATAACAAATATATATGCAGAAACTGACAAAAGGATAGGCCAAATGGGCGGTTCGGGTAACGGGTCAAAATGGTAAATTATGTAACCCGAACTGACCGTTTCGTATAAATGGTTAAAACTTCCTTCTAATAAACATGAAATGAATGTACAAAAAGTCGGCAGCGTTTTACTTGCCTGGAAATATCAAGAGCAAATCTAAGAGCTTTGGAGGGGGACAACCGTCCTTTTTTTTCAAGATAGCTTCTAAGGTCGCCCTGAAATTTATCATAAATTGAAGCTTCGTAAAGCTAATCTTGTATCAAGGAATATGGCAACACCTATGCACCACATACACACAACCTATTATGTTCGGATGTGATCTAGAACTTACTCTTGGGTGAAACTCGGAAACAATCATCATGGGTACATTTTGGGTGACGGGTCCAACAAACTGAACCACATTAGGATGCCGGACTTTTTCCAACAAAGTCAACTCATGTTTGAAAGCATTTCTGCATAAGAGCCAATAAAAGTTCAACGAAACTTTCCTGTTTTGACCCGTTACACAACCCGCCCATTTTGCCACATCTAACGAGCAACAATGCAACATAACAAGATCAATTTCATCCACTTACAAAATACAATTAGTTAATAGAAAAACTGATAACTATGCACGTACATGCTTTCGGGATGAGAATAACTATCAAAGGCCCTTTAACACAAAAACAAAAATACGTGTATGGAAAACCTTATGGATTAATTAAGCTCAAGCATCATATTATCTATATATATAACAGAAGGACATGAAATTTGGAGGCCCTCGTTAAGTGGTGGCCCTGTGCGATCGCACCTATTGCACTCCCCTAAAGACGGCCCTGCTCACTGAAACTTTTGTGCCGTTCCATTTAGCAACTTGATAGTTTCCCAATAAAAATTGACCCGTTTTAGGTAAAATCCTTTTTGACTCAGTACCAAACCCGCTCATATCGTCCCAAGTTAGATAAAAATTCATATCGAAAGACAACAATGTCACCTTTGAGATCCCGTCACTTTTACGTATCTGAAGCTCGAGAGGATTGAGTTCGTACTCAGGAACTTCTCGTGGGTTAACAACGGTCATAGGTGTCTTTCTCGTTTTCTACCAGAAGTGAAATGTAATAAGTAGAAAATCTAAAGTTGGAAGTAAAAACATGTAATAAAGTAAAATGGAAAGTTACCGGGACTTTCGCTCCACGGGCCTTCAATATATTGTATGTTTCGACATTTTCATAGTACTTTGCATCAGCAATAACTATATTATCATAGTTTTCATTTCAATATCGATGAACCAAAGCGCCTTAAACGTTTTCTTATATGGGTTGCAGGATCATTGATTTACATGGCAAAAGTTAACGCCATTTTTTCATATTACAAAAGAAAGCCGGATGATACATTAAACAACCTATGTCCCGAGTTCATAGTATAACCTCCATAGAGTTTAAAGTGGTCACTACAACTGGTTTCCGATCTTATTTGTATCTTTGCTCATGACGGTGGGTGGCTAATTTGTACTTTCTTACAATCTCATGCGTATCATTTACACTTATTTTCATGTAAGTAATGTGGTTAACAAATGATTTATAACAAAGGTTTATTAAACAGAATCTTACACGCGTATTTAAATGAGATGGAGAATCAAATTAGCATTAATTGTTAGAATACTAAGAGGACACGGTATGGTGGCTGGTCAGTGGGCTGGCCACGACGGCGCAAGGCCACGGCGGCGCCAACCACGCCGTGGCTCGCGTCGTCGAGTTTGGGCTGGCTACTACGAGCCGACGCCATGACCATGGCGCGACTCCATGGCGCAGCCAACCACACCGTGGCTCGCGTCATGGGTCGCGTTATGGGTTATTTTTTTAATTTTATTTTTTTTTGAAAATTTGAAAAAAAACGACCGTTGGGTAATGGCTACTTTTTTTCAATGTTTTTGACCGTTTTATAGGGTTAAATACCCCTTTTTCATATAATTTCACTATATATCACACAAACACATACTATTTTCTAAAATTCACACACTATTTTATCAATATGAATCCCGGAAGTTCCGATTTGTCCTCTATTTACGAAAACTACGATCAAGAAGATATGGAAGATTATGCCCGATATCTTGAATATTGGGAACAAATTGAGATGTTAGATGAGGAAGAGTAAGAAACTAGGAGTAATGCCGGTCATCGCGTTAGAACATACATCACACGTGAACGAGAAGATGCGGAAAGAAGACTTATGGCCGATTATTTTGGTGACCTTGAAACTCCGCCAAAGTATCCGGAGGATCGATTCCGACGAAGGTATCGTATGAGTTCTACCCTTTTTAGAAAAATAGTTCATGATATAAGTAGTTACAACGTTCATCCACTACCACCCCATGACTTCTATTTCTTTAAACAACGTAATGATGCAACGGGTCGTTTAGGTTTTAGCCCCACTATGAAATGCACATTGGCAATACGCCAATTGGCGTATGGTACAACACCCGATTTACTAGATGAATATTTGCAAGTAGCCGAGCGTTGTTCACGTGAATGCTTATGGAACTTTACCAAATGCATTTATGTATTGTATGTTGAAAAGTATCTTAGAACGCCTTCTCCTGAGGATGTACAACATATTTATGATTTGCACAATAGGAAACATAATCTCCTGGGTATGCTTGGTAGCATAGATTGTATGCAGAATGGAAAAATTGTCCTAAAGCGTTACATGGTCAATTTAAAAGGCGTGATAAAAAATACCCAACACTTATGCTCGAGGCTGTTGCTGATCAACATTTATGGATATGGCATTCTTATTTTAGGGTACCGGGGGCAAATAACGACCTTAATGTTTTATATGGTTCACCGTTATTTGATAACCTTCTTTTGGACGAGGCTCCAGATATTGAATTTGTTGTTAGCGGTAAAACATACAAGCAAGAGTATTATTTAGCAGATGGAATTTACCCCCAATGGGCTTCTTTTGTTAAGTCGTATACAATTGCAACGGACGAAAAGAAAATGAAATTTAAAAGGGCTCAAGAAAGCGCTAGAAAAGACATTGAAAGAGCGTTCGGGGTATTACAAGGTCGGTGGACGATTATTCAGCAACCCGCACGAAGTTTCCAAGTCAGCACGCTTAAAAGAATCATGTATTGTTGCATTATACTACATAACATGATATTGGAAGACCAAAAGTTTGACATTAGTGAATATGACCATATTTATGCTCCGCCTGAAGCCAATCTCCAACGAACTTGGGCTGAACGGTGTGAGACATTTAGAAGGAAAAATAAGGAACTTCGGGATAGGAAAGTTCACGATTCTCTTCGACGTGATCTCGTTGAGCATTTATGGAACCTTAATCATTAATGTTTTTTTAATTATTGTTATTTTTTTAAATGTAATTTTTTTTATTTTTTTTTTCGTGTATTATTTTTAAAAAATTTGTATTTGTATTTTTATTTATGAATGAAATGTGTTTTTAGTTTAAAATTAATTGTTGAAAAAAAATTGTTGGGTGACGACGACACGAGAATTCTCGTGTTAACCGGGGAGGGGGGTTGAGCCATCGTGGGGAGTTTTCGTGTCATGGGAGTAAAAAGTAATGTGGCATCACTTTTTGTCCACGACACGAGAACGACGGCTCAACCATACCGTGTGCTCTAAGTATATGTAGAATCGAATTCGTATTAAGCATTCTTAGAGCTCTAGGTACAGTCGTGTCGTCAAACTCGCATCGTGGGCAAATAGTGATGTCACGTCATTTTTTTCTCCCATGACACCAAAACTTCCCGCGACGACACAACCCCCTCCCTGGTTAACACGAGAATTCTCGTGTCGTCACCACCCCACCACTTTTTTTTTAACAATTTATTTTAAACTTAAATGTTTCATTAATAAAAATAAAAATACACTCACTTAAAAAACCAATTAAAAAAAACACGAATTAAAAAAACACGAATTAAAAAATACAACTTAAAAATGAAAATACTTTACGCGCGTCTCGTGGTGGCTAGAATAAAATATAGAAATGAGAAGTAATGAATTATAGAAGAAGTAGTAATATTTTGTTAAATTTAGTGGGGATTTATAGGTAAAAAATATGAATTTTTTAGACCTCAAACGGTAAAAAACAAGGAAAAAAAATTAGCCGTTACCCCAACGGTCAAATTTTCCAAATTTTCAAAAACAAATTTAAAAATTAAAAAAAAAACGCCAGCCCATGGCGCGAGTCATGGTGTAGTTGGCTGCGCCATGGTGTCGCATCGTCACCCACGACGTCGGCTGGTTGTAGCCAGCCCAAACTCGACGACGCGATCCACGATACGGTTGGCGCCGTCGTCGTTTCGCGCCGTGGTAGCCAGCCGAACGACGAGCCATTATATCGTGCCCTCTTATACAAATACTTCTTTTTTATATAATGAAAGGGTACGTTGACGTTTTCACACAGGGCATTCGAACCTAACGAGATGGCACTGACTTATTTATGTCACTCTTTTTTTTTGCCATTGTGACACTTAGACTTTTTAATTTGTTCTATTGTATTTAATCTGTGATTATTTTCTATGTAAAATTAACATTTTACTCTTTAAAGTTTGAAAAACTCATAATAATTACATAGTACATGAAATAACACGAATTTAAAAATTTGATGTCACAATAACAAAAAAAATTAAGTAAGCCACGATGACCCAAAGCAAGCAACATCGATATATGTCAAAGAGAAATGATAATCATCAAAAGTTTTTTGGTCTAATTGTATGTGAGTGGCCCTCTAACCTAAAAGTTGTAGGTTTAAGACTCGATGAAGACACGTGAGATAATATTTCTGAGATAGTTTGTGAGTTGTAAAAAAATTTCTGTTAAAAAAAATATGACCGAGTCACATCATAAATGTAGACCCCGTTAGTTGTGAGACTAGTGCATAGAAACAATAGTGCAAATGCACATTTCACATTTTATTAAACACAATACAAAACACAAAAATTCAAACCCATATTGACGATGTTGTCACGTCCTTGATATGTAAATGGTAAACTGCATGCATACCTTATTACACATATATAGCAGGCAAACATTATAATATCAGCTTGTTTCACATATACACGTGCTTAATATGGAACTTGTTAAACACAAGTTCCGAAAGGTGCACCCAAACTATATTTGCAATAATACGGGTCACAACACCAAAGCCCTGCAAACGTACATACTTCGGTAGCAGTAACGCAATTCCTACTCGGAGATGATTTCCGTGAAAGTCTCAAAACCTTCCCATCTTGCATAATGAATTTTCCCATTTTCACCTGCAAGGAGACATGCATTATTCAAATTTTAAAGGAAGTTTGACAATAATATATATGTATATATATATACTCTATATATTATAGAGCAATTACCTTAGCAAACCCTATTCCAATATGATCATCCTTAACAACCATGGCAATCTTTTGATCGTTGTCATTGTTGGATGCGGCACTCAATATTGTGCTGCTGCACATGATAACAGCAAGAAAAAAAACTAATAGATTCATATTTTTCAAGATTATAATTTTTATTGCTAAACAATTGCTTGTTTATGATGATGTGAAGTACAGTTACAAATATGCATGTTCTATTTATAGACTTTATTTTCTAATTATCTACTATATTATATATATTATATATATTATACTTATCTATTATGATAACGTGATGCACGTGAAGAAAAATCATAGGGGTAATTATTATATAGGTGGATTTAGATTTATTTAGGTAGTTTTATTTTAAATCTTATAGTTAGAAAGATTTTTTTTAAGATTGTTTTAATTTCAAACTTGTCAGGTTTTTTTAACATATGCCGTCAAACACATGTTAAACCGTGTTTATTTTTATATCCATTAATACATTTAATTCACATTAAATATACTCAAAATTCACCATAAACAAATACCAATTTGCATTTAATAAGTTCAAACTTTACTTGTATACAAACTTAAACATGTACACCAAGGCAATGTTAGAAATTCCCAACTTGTTATTAGGGACTTAGCTCGGATTTAATATGAATGGATGCATAATACATTTTAACTACAACATAGTTAAAAACTGCAGTAAGATGAATAGTATAAACACATTTCGATTGACCAAGTGTATTTAAAATTTATTTAAGAAAAGTCGATTTTTTTTCAAAAATTTAGATTATATCGACAAAATCCATAAACGTCCCGGGCAGTGGCAGGACACCCCTATCTTCGTCCCTGTTTGTTATGTGAGATGATAAATTATACGCGAAGAGTTACTACTGCAGTGTTTTTGTAAAAAAATTATGAACCAAATAAGATAAGCCTGGGTAGTTGATGTGTTTAAGAATTAGTTTTTTTACGTTGACTGTAGCCTGACGTAATCGTTATTTATGAAACATTAACCACAAATCCACAACTGCATTTTATTTAAGGTAGTTGTTATTTGTGAAACAATAACCATAATTGCATTTTATTTAATTACAAATCCAAAATAGCATAGTTTAATACAAGTAGGAAAGACCCGCGCTTCGCTGCGGCGGATCTTAGTTGTCGTTCTTTCTTTTGGTTGTTTTACTGGACACTGTTTTGTGGTAGTATAATGTGTCAATACAATGGAATGTCTTTATATTGTCGGTGCAATTGTGAAGTCATAGTGATAGTGCGCTAATGAGTTTCATTACATAAGCTATCACCATGTAAAAATAGATATTTAAGCCAAAGCACTAACAAAAAGTTGAAAGACCCCATAGATGAGGACACTAAAATATTTGAAGAATATACAACATACATGGTCATGACAGAAAATAGAAAACCACATTGTTTTATCAATTCCCCCAGTTTGGCATACACATGTCTAAACTTACATAAGTTGCAGCAAGCTTAGTTAATTGTGCTCATTATCAGATGAACGGGCCAGCTTTACTGTACTCATACCCTCATGACAACACATTCTCTATTATGCTCTTGTGGTTGCATTTACGGTTTTGGTTCTGGTTGTCGTAGACGTTTTTCGACCAAAATTTGTTGTGGTGTGAACTGCTGGCATACTCATGTGTGTGAAACAACATTTGAAGCAGAAACGGTGGCACCACTGCTACTGCTCTCAGAGTCTATGATTTGCTAAACCTTGTTCGTCTATCAAATTTAAGGTATATCAGCAATGGAAAACCAATTTTAACCCGCGTGTGTTATGTATCAGTTAATAAAAATTAAGGCCACTATTTGACTCTTATGAAGTATCAGATACATACTTGATACTACTAATACAACTTCAAAATTACACAAACTGATTGGGGAAAAAAACTTCTAATTATTAGCTAAAGAAAAACAAAGAAAAGTGACTTACACTTGCTGGGATGATCGCGTCCATCTGTACAATCGACGCTAGTAAAGCCACCATCATTAGAAGAAACCACGAAAGTACTACCAACCGCATTATGACCACGATTGTCACAATTTCCACCATCCCCAAATACATTTTCAGAATTAACACCTGCATCAAAATCCAAAAAAGTATGCAAAACAGGGTCCCACAATCTGATTTTGATAGCGCATCTGAATGTTCATACTCAGTTGGTCTACCTATATATTGCTTCTCACTTTGGACACCTAAGGCATGCCTTATATGTTGGTGTTCTGCCGTCTAAGCTAGGAAGCATTTTTTTCATTCATAACTCAACCAAAAACACATTGGGAAGCACAACTATAAGGCAAACATATTTTGGCATCGACAACGGGCAATTGGTTCAGAAATCAAATAAGCAGCCAAACAAAGACGCAACAATAATTTGGGCATCAAGGAAAAGGGTATCACAAAGGGGCAAGATAAATGCAACCATTACAGGAAAAAGCAATAAAAAACCATATCAGCCACAACATAAGGCAACTAAAATGAAAACATGTGAAAAGAAATATTAAAAAGGAAAACACATTACCTACATGTGATACAAACCGGCAAAAACAACAGTTGCTACCCCTTTGTCCTGCTCCACAAAAAAAACTACTGAATAAACGAAACCAATAATAGCAAACAACAATTACAAACAATTAGTGAAAACAACGATAGCAAAACAACAATTGAAAATAAGTGAAAAAAAAAACAGATAAAAAGAGACGGGCCCAACATTTGTGCCAACTGGTAAATCATCACCAGTATGCACCTGGCCCGGCAAAACACGAATTTGCAAAGTCCAATACACCACACCTAATTCCACCTGTGTCAAAATCCAAGAGACTCCCGGGGCAAAAAAAGTTTCGACAATCTATTTGTGAATGCGTGTTCATATTTTCATGCTCGACTGTTGTACTTACATATGGGCATCCACCATCGGCACCTACATTAGAACCTATACATTGTCGTCTACTTTGGGCATATAATGTAGAAAGCGTACGTTGTCCGTTGTTCATTCATAACGGGAGGCAAAACACAAAGGCAAGCAGAACGATAAGGGGGACATAAGCAGGCAACTACATATGCAAAAACAACAAAGCTATCGAAAGCAAAAATGCACCAACAATTTTGGCATAAAATAAACGGAAACAACAATAACAACATACACAATTATAAAAGGCAAAATTATCAAGACAAAATAAAAAGAATATCAGATCAGTTTAGGCAGTGAGTAACCAAACGGCAAAAAAAAGGCCTAAAAATAGGAAGAAGAAAAAGCCAAAAATTACCTGAAAAAAATTTAGCAGTAGCAGCTATTGCCTGTTTATCCTGCAAAAAACAACAATTAAACAAAAATTAGTCAAATCAGGCACACGAAAGAAAAATTAAACGAATTTAATTAGTGAAAAACAATGATAGCAATCAACAATTACACAAAACGATTAAGGAAACAACTCTGGAAAGAAAAGGAAGGAAACCCTAATTGTTAAAACTAAATCTGACGCTAGATAAAAAAAGAGAGCAGTAGGAGAAGCATATATACTTGGCACAGTTTGAAAACACGTGGCAAACCACCCACCTTGCTAAAAATTCAGGGAAGACAACGCAAATAACATTGCTAAAGGCACCTCACTATTACTGCTTATCCAAGTTTGTCATATGTGATCTATACACACTGCCAACTTGTGGGAAGGGTAAAGGTTCTACTAAAGCAACAAAAGTTTGTACAGTCTCAAGACCTATTGGTCCAGTTTAATATTTGAATTAAGTTGTAGTTACTTTCACATGTGAAACATTTGTATTAGTTATAGTTTCTTTCACATGTGAAAAGTTTGTTAGAAGTTAGTTAGTTAGCATTTTCTGTATATAATTACCCAGCATCTCTCTTTCTGTAATTCACTTTTACAATAATGAAAGTCATTTCACTTTTTACCTTAACTGTGTGTGATCTTCTTTAGTTCATACCCATTTAATCATGAAGGTTAAAAAAAAGATATGAGCGTGTTATATGACGAAGTGTCACTCCAAATTTGTTATTTCAAATTTGTTCTGTTGGTTGGTGTTAACTTTGACATCATTTTCTTTCTTTTCCTGCATTTCTTTTAGTTATCACACAAGTTAATAAATTTATTACTTCTGCAAACGCAAGTTCAAGTAGCAATCTAGGAAGAACCATAGATCAAGTTCTCTTATTGGTGGCGCAGTGCCAGGGATCACATGTATAACAGTGGAAAAGTCGGTTCAGTTCACATATGATGAGCTTGCTAAGGCAACCTATGACTTTAGTATGGCTAATAAGGTTGGTAGGTGTCGTTTACTATGGACAACTTAAAGGTGAGGTTCTTCTCCTTGATGTTTATAGACTTCTATTTTATGATCAAACTAATTATATCTTAAGAATTTGCTAAGTCGCTTAGCTAAGGCTTTGTTTGTTTTTTTAAGAGGTTTTACCTCTTTTTCTGCAAACCACCTCTACAAAAGAAGAAGTGCATCTAAAGTCTTCATCTACACGAAATAGACCATTTGTTTTTATACTATTGAAGTACTTCTTTCTTACTTATAGTATCTTTATCTTTTTCACTAGTGTTTGGGTATGATTTCGTACGTTTTGCTCAATTTATATTTTCGTACATTTTTGTTTGATTTTTACGTTTTCATACGTTATTTATACGTTTTTGGTAGCGATGAAAATGCATAATAATTTATAAAAACATGTAAAACATGGACATGTAAAAAATGGATAAGATCTTACGAAAACGTTTAAAACAGGACGAAAACGACGGAAGCGTAGAAAAATGTTCGAAAACGTAGAAATATGTACATAAATGTAGAAAAATGTACGAAAACATAGAAAAATGTGCGAAAACTTACAAAATGGACAAAAAAGTAAGAAACGCAAAAAAACCAAAAAACGCATAAGATGAAAGGAAATGTATAAAAACGTGCAAAATATACGAAATGAATCACTTCGGTATAAAACGTATAAAAAACAATGAACATTGAAGGTTGTGGTGAGAAGTGAGTGTTGAAGAAGTGAGAAGAAGAGGGGAGAAGAGGAAGTTCGTGTCTTCAAAGTTGAAGAGGTTAGAAGTAATTTTTAGCACTTATGTCTGCAGAAAAACAAACAAGAACCTCTGTGCGCATGCAGAGGTTTGCAGACAAAAGAGGCAATAAGAGGTTTTTCCTTAAAGACAAACAGAGCCTAAGTCTTCTTATATGATGTATACCAAAAATCAAAGATTTTGGTTACATATAATACCTCATGCATGATTCTGAATGATTCTAAATATTTTCGTCTCGAGAAACTGAGTTGGTGTGATTGGCTAGAAGCCTGCAATAAAAAAAGATGCATATGCTTAAGCATAAGTCTTAATGTCAATAGTAGAAAAGTGCACATTTTGGAAATACTGCAGGTGCGCTTAAGCATAAGTCTTGGTTTAGAAAGAAACTAAACACACCCAACGAAACACTGGCACCAAAAACTTGTTTATAACATTATCGATCAATTATTGATGAGTTTATCTCTCTAGATAATAAATGTTCAATTTATCGTTACAGATCTCGCTGGTAGAATGTTTTTGAGATGTTTCGAGTTTCGGTTTTCTTATATACTAGTAGTAGTGGTTCGTTTATGAGTTATGACTCATGTCAGTAGTATATAGAAACATGGCTCATAAATCCAAATCAATATGGCTGAAAAAAATTCATGTATTAATACTCTCATAAGTTATAAAGATAATGTAAAAAAAGTGGTTGTATGCATGTGTTGTCTTTTTAAATAAGTTTTCGATAGCATATGTTTGGTACGAAATAATGGGAGATATTTAATTCTCACATTAATGGCCAACTACTTCCTTCAAAAATTCATAGAGTTTTCAGTTGAGACACTTAATTCTCACATTAATAACGAAGTACTTTCTTATTTCATAAGTTGAATGTTTCTACCTAGCTAGAACACACACACACACATATTATCCACACTAGTTCAATAATATTTATACCGGTAAACTACTCTCAATCGAGCTCATCATCGCTTTTGATTTCTTTCGAGTGATGGAGCTCATGTCACTCTTTCGATCTTTCACGTGGTTTAGATTGATTTCATAAGATAAACACAGGTTAGACATTTATTTTGTCAAACTATTCATATTAAACAAGGTAAATTTAGAATTTTTACAAGGTTATGATCATATATAGCAAGTTTTTTTTCAACATTTTAAGTGTTTTGGCATTTGTGTATCTGTTTATATATCCATATAAGAGGTTAACTCATTAAAAAAATATTGTGTTGTGTAGCCTATGTAAAAGAATAGCAATATAGATTTGGTAAAATACTTAGATCTACACGTTTGAACTGAAAATTTTGTTGACCTGTAACCTGTATGACTCGAGACCCGACCAATTTTCAATTTTTTTTGCGTTGTTGGTTGTTTTTGTTGGAATTAATTTGATATTAGTCTATGTTATATGATCATGTTTTTTTTATTCCGATGTATTTTGATATACATAAGTTTAGAACTTACAACCAAATAGTATTGTAAGAGTAATTTGAATAGTAGGGTTGAGCACAGCAGACCCAAAACCGACCCAGACCGGAAAATCGGACCAGACCGGACCAAATCGAACCGGACTGAATAATTTTGGTCCGGGGTTTTGGACGAATTCGGTCTTTGGTCCGGTTCGGTCTTACCCAAATCTCGTCAATTATGCCTAATAAGACCGGATCAGACCGAGGACCGAACCAGACCGGACCAACCCGGACTAGACCGTACCATTTCGGTCCGGTCTCGGTCCGGGGTTTCGGTCCATTTCGGTCCTCGGTCCGGTCTGGTCCTAGACCGATGCTCAGCCCTAGTGAATAGTTTCATTGTTTTTTATAGAGTTTACTTAAATACATATCTCATATATAGGAGATAGATCCTGACATCCTATTAAAGTTATAGTACTGGTATTGAGTAGGTGTTGTTTATGTGACAAACAATCTGCTTTATGTGACATACCATTTGTTTTGTCACTTCTACAATTTTATGAATTAGTCGATTAAAAAGTTATACCACACTCAACAATATAATAGATCAAAATAACATAAAAGGAGCTGGTATTTTGTATTCATTCATGTGTTTTCATGAGTACTTGTGATCTTTTTTGAAAGAGCTTTAATGAGCATAGATTCTTAATTTTCACATATATGAAATGATCTAGCATGAAACACTTTGATGCTAGGTGTACAAACCATTATTGATAGGTAAATAGATTACACATCAATTTAATTGATAAACATGATCCTTACACCAATTAATACTTTTAACTCTTCAAACGACATCTCTTAAATGTGTGGATTCCATTTTTCTACCTACTTCTTCACATTTACTTCACCCAACCAACACGCCCAACCACTCATTAATTCACTCATCTTTATTTTACTTATTTTTTAATTTAATCAACCAACATTCACACCATCTCTATTATCTACGATGCAATTTTTCTATTTAGGCATCTTAAAATACAGACCTATGCCACTTTTTTTTCCCATATTAAACACACAAAGATACGTCTTTCTTGTAAGCAAACACTACTATCCATTAAGCCCACGAATTTTGATTTCATTTAGGTGACCACGCTCATATCCCCGAGCTCGTTAAAAACACATGTCTGAGATGTGTTTATTATTATGAGGATAATCTAAACGACGGGGATATGAGCTCGATCACCTGAATGAAATCAAAATCCATAGGTTCGATGGATAGTAGTGTTTGATTGTAAGGAAGATGAGTCTTTATGTGTTTAATATGGGGAAGAAGAGTGATATAGATGTGTGTTTTATAAGATGCATAGATAGAAAGAAAGTTGCTTGGTATATAATAGAGATGGTGTGAATGGGTGGTCGGGTAAAGTAAAAATGAGTAAAGTAAAGATGCATGAAGTAAAGGGTGTGTGGGTATGTTGGTTGAGTGAAGTAAATGCGAAAAAGTAGGTTGAAAAATATTATTCTCACATCTAAGAGGGTGGTTTGAAGAATTAAAGGTGGTAATTATCATAAGGATCACACGTATTAATAAAGTGTGCCTACATCTATTTACCTATCACCAATATATTGTACACCAAGAATTGAAGCGTCTCATGCTAATCATATATGTGAAAATTAACAGAATGTGCTCATTAAAGCTCTTAAAAAAAGAACGTGTACCTATGTTCTTCTATTTTATCTTTATTACATATGAAAACACATGAATGAATACCTAATACCGACTCCTTTTCAGCCATATTAAACCGGATTTTTGAGCCATTTTCCATATGCGCGTGGTTAGACATGCGTAGGTCTATGTGATGAAACAAGCTTCAACACTTCAACACTTACTCGTCTCGGGTTTTACGAAAATAGTTTTGAATACAATTTAACATAACATGACTACTAACCAAATCTACGAACTTATTCGTTGTGAACTAGTATTCCCTGGCCTTATGACGGGTGAAACACATTGACTAATTTTCTTTTGTAACATTTCACTTTGTACTATTCCTTTTATCTTGAGAAGATCTTTACAATCGAAAAATAAATAAACTATGATATGAATATAGAATATAATAGTAAAATGAGAGGGGACATGTTTTTAAGAGGCCTTATAGAGAACAAAAAATCTCCCATTCAAGTAGAAATCCACCGTAGTAGAGCTTTTATCTCGTAACTCAAACTTGAACATTTTATTCGAGCTTTGTTGTGCATGGGTCTTAAGTTCAAGCACAAAAAATCGATCTTAAACTTTTAATTACAAGATAAGCTCAAGATTACTAAGGCTTGACCGAGTTATTATTTAGTTTTTTGATCTACATCATATATATTTGCCATATTGTCCACATTTATTATATAGTATACGGTTAACTATATGAGAATGCATTTTAAGTTACTAATTTTCTTGTTACATAGTATAATATTTTTTGTTCTTAATAAAACAAAAAAGCTTTGAAATATGATTTTATGTGTATTATATGATCATTGTGCCTTTATATTTGGTTAGCAAAATACATACAGAGACGAAATTCAAATATAATTTAAAAAAAGGCTACACATAACCATAAAATGATATTAGATGCATTGCTAGATAATACCATATTATATACAGTATGTTAACATTTTTTACATTGTTATATGTTGTTTTATCAAATAATCAAACTTTTCATTTTCTCGTATGAAAGAAGTTTAGATTAGTGTTAAAAGGCTAGCGCAATGGGTTATTGTACAGAAGTGTTTAAATTAGGAATTCCACATCATCTTATTAATTGCAATTTTAATACAAACGGTAGTACAAAACTTCATTTTATTAGATAAAACTAAGTAAAAGACCCGTGAAATTCACGGGTATCATTAAAAAAAGTAGAAAAAGTTGTTCATATCTTCCGATAATGGAGGGAGAACGAAACCTACAAAACAATCATTTTGGATACGATACGTGCTAAAAAAATCAAACATACGCATAGTCCAACAATTTACACATAAGTTAAAACAAACATAAAATAAAATGAAAAAAATATTGTAGTTTATGGTGTTGTCAATTTTAACTTTCTACAAAAATATGAAAACTTTCAACGATATTACATTTGATGTAACTTTTGTATCGTCTCTTTATATAATACGTTTATTGTAGTATTTGTGAGGTAACCATTTTTGTCTCAAGTCACAATTTTCAATCCCTTTTAGATTTTAATAAATGAGAAATGCGAGTAAGAAAATCACCTATTATATGAACGACCTTACTTGAACAGGAACTACCTATTATATGACACATGGATAAATAAGTTGACGCCTCTTCATCGGTTTTCACCAAAATCCTTTTATCTTCAACAAAATTGTATCGTGTCCCAATTGGATTATCTTACAACCATCTTCGTCACGAATAACATCTTCAATCATTTTTTGCTCCCAACACAAGCCACATAGCTAGCCATGTGTAAAAACAAGCCGTGACAAATACAACCAACTTGCCCACGAGATTGTCCATGACTCTTGTTGATTTTCATCGGGAAAGAGACGAATGATTTTTATCAAGAAAGGGACGGACACGGGAACTTCTCCCTTATTATCTTTAATGGAAAACGTTTGTCATCCTTGCGATAAGTACCCTTTTACAAAAATGGCTTTCATTTATTATAGTGGCGTAAATAGAAACTTTTATCAACCGATCCACACGAAATAGTTTTTTTTATGTTTCTAGTATTAAGGTTCAAAAATTTCTATACGACGAGTTCAGAGTATTAATGTATGTTTTAGCCTTTTTCAAAAGAATATGCTGTTACACAACATTAATCAAAGATAATCTGCTTTTTCAAAAAATTATTTGAGCTAATTCGTAATTTTAGACCATTTTGATATTCGGTCTTGTTCTCGATTCGTAATTTTGGACCATTTTGATATTCGGTCTAGTCCGATTTGGTTTTATCGGAAATTTGTTTATTTTACCTAATTTGGACCGTACTGGACCGAGGACTGGACAAGGTAAGATCGGATCATTTCGGTCCAGACTTTTGGATCAGTTTGATCTTCAGTTTGATCCAGTCTGAATCCGCCGCTCAGCTCTAAGCATAGTGCATCCATTTTTACCATGGATGAAGTCCATTTTAAGCGTAGTAGTTTGGTGATGCAGTACTTTTAAATTTGATGACTCCCATATGTTTTAAGTGAAAAAAGTGTATCGCAACAACAAAAATTGTCTTCTACTATCACAGTTGTAAACTTTTGCGAGATTCGTCTCTAGCCTTTTAACTATTTTTTTTTGAAAATTAACACGTTCTTTCGTCTTAAAATTATTGTTCATCTTTCTTTTTTCGTTTGTTCCAAAATTATCTTAAAAATTATTTAAGTTTACTATATTACTTTTAGTTTAAATTGATAATTATAAAAATAAAAAAAATAATATTAATTAGTTATCAAAAGATAAAAGTGTTTTTTATGTTCTCGTAGAAACCAAAGCAACAATTAGTGCATTCTTTTTTAAATGTGTTTTTTTTATGGACAATAGTTTTAGAAGAGAAGAAGAGTACTAAGGAGGTGGGAGTGTCATGTTTGACGTGTAAAGAGAAAATGACGTGACGTGAAAACGACATGTCTGACATGTAACTCCGACAATACTTCATCTCCCTTCGAATTATAATTGTAATTGTATGAGTATTGGATATGGTGTCATTAAGAAATTTAAAGATAAACAACAAGCAAGAAAATTGGTTATGATAGAAAAAATAATTTGAATGTGATTTGTTCATACGTAAAAAAAATGTCGAAAAAAATTCATCAAAAGTATACTAGAATGCTAGTTTATAAAAAAAATGATGCAATTTTCGTCGCGATGTTGTGGGTCGTTTTGCGAAATGTATACAGATTTGTGTGATGTGTAACTTAAAATGTTAATATCATTTATAATTATCATTACGAAAAAACACGAAATAAATTAAGAATACTTGTAAAGGATTTTGATATATCGTAGTTCCATACTGATACATATGGTTGCTTGTTTGTTTCACACACGATTGAATGGAAGATTTTGGGGTTTATAGATCATTTATAGTAATCATCGTAATCAGATACTAAATAAAACGATCCTAAGTAAAATAATTGATTTTAGGGATTCGAAAATTAATTAATTTACGAAAAACAATTTTAAGAATCTTGTTGTGTAAAAAATGAAGATTATCTTTGGTTAATGTTGTGTAACAGCAGATTCTTTTGAAAAAAAGCCAAAACATACATTAATACTCTGAACTTGATAAAGTATGTTATTTTAGAATCACTATTTGAAACATCTAAAACACTTGAAAAGTTTTACTTTACATGTGTATTGCATGTTGTTCATTATAACGGATGTATCACTGAATACGTGTTTTCATTATCAAGTGATAATTTTTTTCTTTTCATTTTTAATGGGCCGGTGGATGGTGTGATCTAATGGGCTGGATGTAATAGGCTGGACAAAATGGGCTGGTTAGTGGGCCGGGGATCAGGGATTAAAGTATAATCTTTAGGATGGTTGGATAAAATAGGTTGTGTTTAGTATAGATTGTTAATTTGTTAAAAAAAAGTATAGATTGTTAATGATATGCTACAAACGACATTTTAACTTTTTTTTTAGGTTATATGGTTTTTGACTCGATATTACGAGTCAATTAATATTTAATTTTAGTGTGATTATTTTTTTTGGACAGTTCGGAGTTATGATGACGGGCCACTCTAAATGTACACGTTTAATGAGGTTAGAATCCTTTTGTTTCAAAGTGAATGATTTTATTATTAAATCATTTGGTAGTAGTTATGGGTGTAACCTTCTAATGGTATGGAGGATAGATTTGTGATGATGTATGTTTGCCAAAAAAAAACTGGTTGCATGCATCGTATTTTGCGTCGACACGTCCGGGGCTTGTCCCGTACGCCGTATAAAACGTGTACTATCTAAAAATCTTACAAAACGACCTGTTTAGGAAAACACCAATTATCATTTATATTACTTAACACAACAAAAGTTTTACATAAGTGTTTCATACATGTTTTAACTCATAAGCCATAACATTAAAAAATGCTTAAAAATTGCCTTATGCCAAACACTATTTTTTTGCACATAACCTAACAAATTTCATTTTGAAATTTACTAGACACGGCAAAAAAAGTCACTTGCGAGAGACTAGTCGTGTCAAGAAGAGAGTTAGAGAATGCTTATTACCACTCGAGCACCGTTGCTAGCTATCTCGAGAGAACTAAAATTACTCCTACTTTTAGCATAAACCAGAAACCATAAACATAGTTATTGCAACAATTCACATTATTATCTACCATTTCATACACATTTTTCGCCATGCATAACAACACCAAGCTCCTGAAATTTGCTGTCTCGCGCGACTTTTGTTCCACATTCATACCGTTTGTAACACTACTTCCTGCATACTACTTTGTTTGACACTTATATCTAACTAAAAAGTCATAATTTTTCAAAAAAGTACTAACACCATTTCATACACATTGTTCGATCTTAACTTGGCAGTGCTTGTTCATAGAGTTTAGCGCAGTTTCTAAAACCAAGAATGATCACGGGTGAGACAGCGATAAGCTGGAAAGGATACTACGGGACCTTGGAACTATACCCAACAATTTTGTCAGTTGTTGTCTATCTGTACTACTAAGACTCGTCCCAACAGCAAGCTTAAAAAGCAATCTGGAACCGATCTTTACGTCAACACCAAGAAGCTTGATACTCAACCAGTAATGCGTTAAAGTATCCACAAATTCATATTTCCGGTGAACAAGTTTCTTAGCCCAATCTTGCCTATATCAAACATAATACAAATAAAATGGGGATTAGATATAATTGCTTTTGTACTTTGCTTTAAATTATATATAGATTGCACCTGCACATAGAAGCAGCAGCTTTCAAAGCTGGACAATTCCCAATAGCATCGCCCAAGACCTTTTCAAAACGGGATTAGCAACTTGTTCGTTATTGTCCTCGTCTTTACCCAACTCTTGGGTGACGAAAAAAATCATCCCCTCAATCAAACTTTAATAAATGCCAAACACTAGACACTCCTTATATAGCAACGGCAACGCCAACAACGAAAGGATTAATATGTGAACTGAATATATAACAGTACGAATAAATAGCACACGAAACACATTATCCAAACACTCTAACAAAACACAACAGCATCATCCGACTTTAGGCTGCCAAGGGACACAAGGATAAAAAAAAGGTGTTAAATATGACGTTCGACTAAAAACCTAATAACTAAATAACTATTTTAACCTATTATAAAATGACCTAATGTTAACCACTCGAGACGACCTAGTGGCAAAAAAGCTTGTCTATCATAAAAATGTGGGATGTGCGAGGCTTGTAAAAACGTCACACGAATCTCCTGAAAAGAAAGGGCTTATGCGAAGGTGGATTCAATTAGTCGGGCAGAAACATAAAAAAAAACCCTAATGTTCTAAGTATAAAGGAAAGCTAAATCCACGAAAAAAACCCTAATGTTCTAATTATAAAGGAAAGCTATACTTGCATATTCCTACCCGTTTGCTTTTTCAGCTTTTGATTTTATCATACACAATTGAAGTAGGGCAGCGGAAGATAGTTCCGTTGATCGAAAGCAACCGCTAATGAACAGGTTAATGGCAAATGCCAAAAAAAACCTAGGTTGGTTGTGATTCAAGTAGGAACATAAATTAAAAAGGTAAAAACATGTATAAATATTTTTAATAAAAGACCACGACGAGTCCAAATACAAGTATAACTAGAAAAATTCTTGGATAAGTTTCTAAATATTCTTAAATCGATAAATATAAATTAAAAGATAATGTAAATAATTGCATACAGCAACCTGGAACCGATCTTCACATTGAAATAGAGATTAAATACGGGTTTCGTACTTGGTTGAAATTATAAATAAATTTGCATACATCTATGAGACGTACATAGAAGCCACAACTATTAGCAACTTGTTCGTTATTGTCCTCGTCTTTACCCAAATGGCCAAATCGGGGTTAGGTGCTGATGCCACTGATGAAAACCTTGCAGAATGTGATACCTGAATGTAACCTCCTGGGTGATATGTGTCCTGAAATAGTTTAATATTTAACTGCCCTAATGACTCCTGGTATATAGTAATGTTCTTAAACTTGACATACCTAAAAGATGTACCAATGTATTTTTTGTGCTTCTGAAGTAAAAGTATTAGAAGTCGAGTCTGAACACATGGTAGAGAACCCATGGGTCAGACCTTGAACCGAACGTCGACATAATCATTGTAGTGATCATAATGAAGCCCCATACGTCTCTCTATTGCTCTAGTATCAATTATTATAAGAAACCAAAATTTTACGAAGCTAGCTTATGAGTTTAAATGCATGAAAAATAGAAGTTTAATACTTGCGATTTCCATATTTACTACTAACTGCAAAACAGTTTCCATGGTGTAATTAGAAATTGATCTCTCCAGTCGTAAGCAGTATAGAAAAAATACGTGCACGCGAATACTAATTTGCTATTGTGTTGTGCTACTGAATATGAGTGTTAGAGAATAAAGTAAATTAATTGATGCTAAAGTAGAAAACTCGTCATATACTTGCCTTGAAGATTCGAAGCACATAATATAAAGAAAAAGATAAACAAGAAAAGAGTGTAAATATAAGAATTAAACTTTTTCAAGTATACTCTTTGGATCGTTAAGGAAAAGAAAAGAATATATCCTTCAAAATAATTTTATTTTAGGGCCTCGATTTCATGTTATCATCTTTTCTATTATCTATTGTTTGAAAATAAATACTCCAGTTAAAATCAATTTGTTTAAATGGAAATGTTACCACATGAACATCCATTGACACTTATTGATCTAAATCCAAAATATCCACGCGATGAAATAGTATACGATGATGAGGAGGAGTTGATAAAGAAGCAAGACTTTCGATGTCCATGTAGACGTTGTGATCAAGAAATCAACTTCTATCACAGGTATTACTATACATGTGATCAATGTGACTACTCACTTCATACATTATGTGCAGAGCTTCCTACAACGCTGAAACACGAATCTCATCTTGATCACACTCTTATGCTCTGTCGACTGTCAGAAGAGAAATCGTATATGTGTCAAGCTTGTAAACGCAAGCATGACTACGAGTACGTAAAATATCGTTGTGTTCAATGTGATATTTATATTTGTTTAGGATGTTCCAAAAATGGCGTAAAAAATCACTTGATCTATCACCCTAGCCACGAGCACCCATTAATGTCCATATCTATGGATATTATAGCCAATTGTCATGTGTGCGGCCACAAACATAAAGGAAACTTTTATCTTTGTACCACATGTTTCAATTTTTTCGCTCATAGAGATTGTGTTTTCCTCCGAAAAAAGTTATTGATTCAAAATTATAGAAAGGACGGTTTCTTTCATACTCATTTGCTGACTCTTGCTTACTCATTTCCAAAAGATGATCAAAAAGCTAAATTTTATCCAAGATGTAAGGTATGTGAACTGGGATTTGATGAAGATTTTTGGCTTTATCAATGTGAGAAATGTCGGTATTACGTACACACAGATTGCGCAACCACATTAAAAGTCGCATCAGATAATGCCAAGTGCTTGAATCAAGGTACGTACCAACTGTCTCCATATCTAAGTTTGTTATTTCATTTAATTATCGCAGAAAAATAAAACGAGTTTTAGTTATAGAGATACAAAGAAGTGTCAATAATCTAACTTAGTAGTGGTACCTGTATTATATGGTCCTGCAGGTACTAGTGCAGTTTCAAAAAATTACGATGTTGTGCGCTATCCTAATGTTCTCCATCTCCCATTTCCCAATCGGGCTGGTGCGTTAAAGCACTTTCATGGAGAAAGTGGATCAAAGGCCGCCTTCGAAATAAACCTTACACTTCCATTTCATCGACACCCATTAACTCTTGTGGATAAAACATCGTCCATTCATGATTCAATGAAAATGGTTGAAGTTGTATGCAATGCATGCACAAGACCAATCACAAACAGTAAATTTTACAAATGTACATCTTCTGATGATGGATGCAACTTTGATCTTCATGCGTGGTGCACACGGTTGCCTACTAAAGCTAAGAGAATATCTACTCTATACATATATAACCTTAAACTATTGCCGAAAGTCCCTAATTTTATGGGTGTGTTCCTGTGTGAATACTGTGACTTACTTTGCAATGGATTTGTTTATAACTGTCCTGATGATGATGATTTGGAAGGAGACTTAAACATTGACGTTCATTGTGCGCTCACACCTCAATATATCACACATAAGTCTCATCCAAATCATCTACTTCGTACTCGTAGACGTAAGCCCGGTTCCGAACAGTATTGTCGTTTGTGTTTGTCTGATGCAAAGAAACAAATTTTCTACACTTGTGAGACTTGTAAATTTTTCATACATTCAGAGTGTGCTCTATTGTGGCCTGATACAATTAGTCACAAGTATGACAAGCATCAGCTGACTCTAAGGTATTTCCCAGTTGAAAACCATAGCGGTGATTACTTTTGTGAAGTTTGCGAGGAGGAGTTCAATCCTAATGGTGCGTTCTATCATTGTGATCAATGCGTCCAGTCCATACATCCAGCTTGCTTTGTTTCAACTCTTCAAAAAGAAACAACATTTTATCCTGACATTGGTGTTGCTCAATTTGATAATGTAAAGTTTGGAGACACTTTCATGGTTATTAGTCACGCGCACGCTGTTTCACTTTGCCGAGGTGTTGAAAGTGATGGAGAATGCGCCAAGTGCGGTGAGCGTTTGTATGACAAGTTAATCTTAAAGTGTTTACAGTGTAAGTTCGCAATTAATATAGACTGCGCGAGTAAGTATGATTATTCTCCAAAACCAATTGTATAGAGCCAAATTAGGGTAAAGATTTGTAATATCTACCAATAAATGATTTTTAGTCACACCTTCATTCGAACAGTGTAACATTATTATTTATAATCTTAACTTCCAGGTTCATTTTTGAGTTGTAAAATTTCACCAGATCCCTCCCTTCGTTTATACTTGATCGGTTACACCCCACTAACCCAACTGAGCCGATATGAAGATACTGAAAACACAAAAGGATCTTGTGTATTTATAGCTTTCATCCTTATTAAATATATAGGTTTTGATATTAAATAAACCTGAAATCACAAGATTTCTTAAAACTGTCTAAGGTTCGAAACCACGCCTCATGCCGTTGTCTTTCTCATCTCTTCAACAGGTCCTTTGGACATGACATGTACTAGCATTTAGAAGAGTGTGCTTTCATGCGCTTTATTCACTAGCTCAACCGATTAGGCCAATTAGAATGACTGGATACAGAGGTAGTGGGCTTGAAGTGTAATTCCGTGGTTCACCTTATTCAGGTTATTATGCTTGGAGAATGTATCTTAAATTCAAACCTGGTAAAGTCTTTCAGTTTGAGGACGTTTACGTGCATGTGACGCGTAAAAAAATATGTTACCGTGTACATACTTACTCGTTACGGTCTACAAGTCATCTCGATTTAGTAAGTTTTTTTTTGAACGGCGATTAGATTATAAATCACTAGTAAGACACTAGTGAACAAAAGAAATTACAAAGTGATTGTACAAGCAATTTTAGGATCTGAGATCCATTCCAACCAACTAGGATGTAAACTCCTATTCCTATTCAAAATCCAAGAATGCGAGAAAATCATGATTTCTTCCAAGAGAGTGTCCTTCCTCGTAGGTTTCAAATCAAAGCATGTACGACATCTGTATCGCCAAATTATCCATAAAGATGTTTGTATCACAACATCCAAACATATTTTAGAATGCCTGTTGAGAGTTAATGCGTCACTTCACTTGATTAAACCGTTGATGTCTTTGGGGAAGTCGCCTATATTCCACCATCTCGAAATCTGATTCCAAATAGAAACCGCTATCGGGCATTAAACAAATACGTGAAGATCGGTTTCGATATCACCATCGCACATAGGGCATCTAACAGAATTAAGATCAATTCCACGTTTATCAAGGTTGAATCGAGTGGGGAGACGATTCAAACCAACCCGCCATGAATGAATATTAATCTTGATCGGAAGGTTCTTGTTCCAACGTATAGGATCACCATTAGAATAAAGGAAAGATGAATCTATTAAGTATCTGATCTCAGAAATTGAGAAATATGTAGAGTCACTTAAATTAAAAATCCACCCGTCCGGTGAACCCGTAAGTACAACGTTTGACAACACGTTAAGAAGCCCATCTAATTGTGTACGCTCATGCCCATCTCTAATAGGCCTTCTCCAATCCCAAAAGTAAACATTTTGAGATGAGCCTACCCTATCCCGAATTCGACACTCTTTGTTATTGTCCAGATAGTATAGTCTTGGGAATGCACTTTTTAGACATGACTCTCCAACCCAATGATCATTCCAGAACCTGAAAGCAAAGTGACTCTCCAACCCAAAGATCATCTCGATTTAGTAAGTGACTTGATGGAAAGCAAATAAAAGTAAAAAGTGATATCCACGTTTTTGATGTCAAGATGACATGTCAGCATCATATCCACATACAAGGACCCCCAAGTGGGCTCATATAGTCATATGTTGCCTTTAGCTAAGAGATTCTAACATAGCCGGATAGCTGAGTGTTAGCGTGCCCAGTTTTAATGTGGGTTGTATACTTCCAGTCGAACGGACATGTGGCATACAAGTTTGACGAGCTACTTTATGTATCGTTCTATCCAGTTGACCAGCCACGGAGAGCTTTTGGAGAAATAACCTTTGGTTCGATGCAGACCTTGTTATTAACTTGACACTTGTTCGTAGAGAATGATCACCGGAGGAGATGGCGATAATTAGCTGGAAAGCATACCACGGGAGCTTGGAACTATACCCAACAATTTTTTCAGATGTTATCTATCTGACCTACTAAGACTCATCCCAACAGCAAGCTTAACAAGCAATCTAGAACCGATCTTCAAGTCAACACCAAGAAGCTTAATACCCAACCAGTAATTCTTTAACGTATCAGCAAATTCAATTTTCCGGTGAACAAGTTTCTTTGCCCAATCTTGCCTATATCAAACATAACACAAATGAAATGGAGATTAGATATAATCGGTTTCGTACTTTATTTATACTATAATAATTTGCACCTGCACATAGAAGCTACAGCTCTTAAAGCTGGACTGATTCCCAATAGCATTGACCAAGACCTTTTCAAAACCGGATTAGCAACTTGTTCGTTATTGTCCTCGTCCTTACCCAAATCTGGTATAGGTTCTGATGCCACTGAGGAAAACCTTGCAAAATGTAATACCGAATGAAACCTCATGGGTGACGCGTTTCCGGCAATAGTATGGTATTTAAACGCCCTAATGACTTCTGGTACAGTAAAGTTGCTAAACTCCTCATGCCTAAAAGATGTACTAATGTATTTTGTCCTTGGGATGTGCTTAAAATTATTATCTACAGTAGAACTTGACTCACGGGAGTCTGAAGACATGGCAGAGAACCCATGAGTCAGACTTTGAACCAGACGTCGACCATAATCATTGTAGTGATCATAATGAAGCTCCCACGTATGTCTCACTATTGCTCTAGTATCCATTATTATAATAGACTAACCCCTGCAAACAAGCTTTGCATATGTCAAAATAGTAATAAAAAGAGCCTGCAAAACGATCCAACATTAACAGCTCAAAATTACCACAGATGTATACCGAATACCGTTAAAAGTTAAAACAATGACTGATCAAAACGACCTCACACTTATATGATCTAAACATATCGAAGAATACGTGTAAAGACTATACAGTAAGGACCGGCTACAGAATGAAACTAAATTGTCAGCAGCTTAATTTTCGGGCTTAAGTTAATAAGTATCTTATGGCTTATGATGAATAAGGCCATAATTAAACTAACAGTGTTTGGATTAGTGTATTATAAAAGGTTGAAAAATATACTTATAGGCTTTATTTGAATTCATCACTAGCTGCAAATTTGACACTACAATGATAACAAAAAAAGGTGCTAAATAGAGTGAAATAAAGGTCTAAAACGAACACAATAACGTCTAAAGACAACGTTAATAGTGTTCGTCTAAAACCCTACTAACCAAAAACACTAAACACCAGCTACAAATAACTAGTTTAACCAATTTAAAAATGACCTAAAAATGTTAACCACTCTGGACGACCTAGTGGCAAAAAACTTGTCTATCTTAAAAAATGTGGGATGTGTGAGGCTTGTAAAAATGTCACACGAATCTCCTGATGAAAAGAAAGGGCTTATACGACTGTGTATTTAACTAGTCGGCAAGAACATCCAAAAAAAACTCTAACATTCTAAGTATAAAGGAAAGCTAATTCTTACCCGTTTCCTTTTCAGCTTTAGATTTTATCATATGCAATTGAACTAGCTAGGGCAGCGGAAGATAGTTTCGTTGACAGCCAACGCTAATGAACAGGTTAATGGCAAATACCAAAAGAAACCTAGGTTGGTTCTGATTTAAGTAGGAACATAACTAAAAACGTAAAGACATGTATAAAAGTAATCTGAACAATATTGGTTAAATGAATTACAAACAAGATGGTTTTTATATAGACCACGAGTCCAAATACAACTATAACTAGGAAACTCTTGGATAAGTTTCTAAGTTTTTTTAAATCGATAAATGAAAAGATAACGTGAATAGAGATTAGTACTACTGGTTTCCAATAGCATTGCCCGAGACCTTTTCAAAATGGAATTAGCAACTGATGAAAACCTTGCAGAATGTGTACCGAATGTAACCTCATGGGTGATATATGTCCCGAAATAGTTTACGCCCTAATGACTCAGTGGAGTTCTTAAACGCGACATGACTAAAACTTGTACCAATGTATTCTTTTGTGCTTCTGAAGTGCTTAGAAGTCGACTCACAAAGTCATGAGAATCTGAAAACATAAATATGGAAGAGAACCCATGAATCAGACCTTGACCAACATCAGCCATAATCATTGTAGTGATCGTAATGAAGCACCATACGTCTCTCTATTGCTCTAGTATCCATTATTAAAAGAAACGAGAATTCAGCGAAGCTAGCTTACGAGTTTTAATGCATGAAAAATAGAAGTTTAACAGTTATATAGAGGTTGTGATTTCCGTATTTACTAACTGCAAAACAGTTTCAATGGTGTAAGAAATTGATCTCTCCAATCGTAAACAGTATAAAAAATGTACATGCACGCGAATAGTAATTTGTTATTGTGTTGTTCTACAGAATATAAAGCTTGTTAAAGTAAAAAAGCTTGTCATATACTTGCCTTGAAATTCGAAGCACATAATATAAAGAAAAAAATAAAGTAAAGAAAAGAATATGCAAATAAGAATTATAATTTTCAAGCATACTCTTTGGATTGTTAAAGAAAAGAATATATCCTTATATATAATTTAATATATATAATGTATTTTAGAGCTTCGATTTCATGTCATTATTTTCTCTATTATCTATTGTTTGAAAAGAAATTCATTTGTTGAAATGGAAATGTTACAACATCAACATCCATTGACACTCATAGATCTAAATCCAGAATATCCACGTGATGAAATAGTATACGATGATGAAGAGGAGTTGATAAAGAAGCAAGACTTTCGATGTCCATGTGGACGTTGTGGTCAAGAAATCAACTTCTATCACAAGTATTACTATACGTGTGATCAATGTGAGTACGCACTTCACAAATTATGTGCAGAGCTTCCCAGAACGCTAAGACATGAATCTCATCGTGATCATATGCTTATCCTCTGTCAAGTGTCAGAAGATAAATCGTGTGTGTGTCAAGTTTGTAAACACAAGCATGACTACGAGTACCTAAATTATCATTGTGTTCCATGTAATATTTATACTTGTTTAGGATGTTCCAAAAATGGCGTAAAAAATCAGATGATCTATCACCCTAGACACCAACATCCATTAATTTCCATCTCTATAGTTATTTTGGCCAATTGTCATGCGTGTGGCAACAAACACGAAGGAAACTTTTATCATTGTATCACTTGTTTCAATTTTTTCGCCCATAGAGATTGTGTTTTCCTCCGTAAAAAGTTATTGATTCAAAATTTTAGAAACGAAGGTTTCTTTCATATTCACCCGCTCACCTTAGCTTACTCATTTTCGAAAGATGACCAAAAAAGTAAATTTTATCCAAAATGTAAGGTATGTGAACTGGGATTTGATGAAGATCTTTGGCTTTATAAATGTGAGAAATGTCAATATTATGTACACACAGATTGCGCAACCACATCAAAAAAAGCATCCGCCAATGCCATATGCTTGAACCAAGGTACGCACAAACTCTCTCCAAATCTAGGTTTTTAATATATTTCATATAATTATCACATAAGAAAACAAAAGTTTAACTACATGGACTTTAGAGATACAAAAATAGTATCACTAATTTAACTTGCTAGTAAAATAATTTTAATTGTTAATTTAATTTGTGAAAAAAATGTGACTCAAAAGGCGAAAAAATATATCTTTAGACATAATGCTTTGACATTTATATTATTATAGAGATACTTTTTAAATTTGTCACTAATGTTAAAATATCCTAGTGGGTAGATATATAATTATCAAAGAATAGCAAAGTTGGATCACAGTGGTTATCACATTGCCTCTAGAAACATAAGATAAGGGCTCTAAGGTTGTAGACTTTTTTTTACATTTTGGTAGAAACGAAAGTCTCGCTACCTTAAGGGATGTGGTTGTGTACATTTCAACCTCTCATACATCATGAAAAATAGTATTGAGTATTAGTTTATCTTACCTTTTGTACATATATAACTACCCTATAATAATTGAGTGGTTGGAATATGGTTCTACAGGTACTAGACTTTCATTAAATTTCAGAATCTCAGACCATCCTTATGTTCTTCATCTCCCATTCTACGATCAAAATGAGATGTTAACGCACTTTCATGAAGAAAGTGTATCAAATACCTTCGAAACAAAAATCTCACATCCATTTCATCCACATCCATTAACTCTAGTGGATACATCATGCTTTAATAATGATACTACGACAACACCAGCCTCTTCAAGAATAACAACATCGTCCATCCATCTAAAAAATTTTAATCGGTACTCGGATCCCATGCATCTTTTGATGCCAACAAAATCTTCGATTCATGATTCACAGAAAGTGGTTGAAGTTCTATGCAATGCATGCGTAAGACCAATCACAAACATCCCATTTTACAAATGTACAACTTCGCAGGATGGATGCGACTTTGTTCTTCATGCGTTGTGCACCAGATTGCCTACTAAAGTTATGTTGAAAGATTATAATTCAAAAATATATAACTTTAAACTATTGCGACAAGTCTCTAGTTTTATGGGTATTTTCATTTGTCATTACTGTAAGAAATTTTGCAATGGATTTGCTTATAAGTGTCAAAATCATAATTGGCAAGGAGACTTCAACATTGACGTTCATTGCGCGCTCTCACGTCAATATATCACGCATCAATCTCATCCAAATCATCTACTTCGTAAAGGTGAGCCAAGTTCCGAGGATTATTGCCGTTTGTGTTTGTCTGATGCAAAGAAACAAATTTCTTACAGTTGCAAGCCTTGTAAATTTATCATTCATTCCGACTGTGCTATGTTGTGGCCTGATAAAATTAGTCACAAGTATGACAAGCATATGATGACTCTAAGGTATTTCCCAGTTGAAAACTATAGCGGTGATTACTTTTGTGAAGTTTGCGAGGAGGAGTTTAATCCTAATGGTGCATTCTATCATTGTGATCAATGCGTCCAATCCATGCATCCAACTTGTTGTGTGCCAATACCTAAAAAGGAAACAACTTATACCCCTTCCTATCTTCAAGCAGGTGTTGGTCGATATGATAATATAACAATTGGAAAAAAATTCATTGTTAATGGTCACCCACACGTTGTTTCATTTTGCCTAGGTGTTGGACTTGATGGTAGATGCCACAAGTGTGATCGGTATTTGGTGGACTGGTTAACCTTTAAGTGTTTACAGTGTAAATTTGAAATTGACATTCACTGTGCGATTAAGCATGATTATTCTCCAAAACCAGTTGTATAGACAGAATTAGGGTAAAGATTTGTTATATCTACCAATAAATGAATTTAAATAGACCTTCATTCGTACAATGTTTACATTAACACTTATAATCTTAGTTATAAGCTTTACTTTCGAAGTTCTATTTTGAATTGT
Source organism: Glebionis coronaria (assembly GCA_025667525.1). Taxonomy (NCBI): domain Eukaryota; kingdom Viridiplantae; phylum Streptophyta; class Magnoliopsida; order Asterales; family Asteraceae; genus Glebionis; species Glebionis coronaria. Next base: position 481,136 of record JANFOE010000122.1, on the reverse strand, counting down.
AAATTCCCTCTGCTTCTACGTGACCAATCACAACAATAAGCACACCTCTATGTGTTCAGTTTGTTGATGTTAAACGTCTTGAAATATGTGCAAGTATGAATATTATATAGGTTCGAAAGACGTCTCGTGCCTATAAAGACGAACACGTTATACGTAAAACGATAACTATTAAATATAATATGATTATATATTAATTAGTGTTAAAACAATAACGGCTAAATTACAAAACCAAGAAAAGGAAATAAAACAAGGCTTACACCTCCTCTTTGAGGAGGTATGATTTTTTGGGTTGGGCTTCAAGGTATTACGCTATATAAAGAGGCTTAGGGATCCATTATCACTAATGCTTAATTATTTCTAAATCATAACACCCTTCCTTATCTCTTTTTGGTGTGTGATCAGATGTTCAAAACCCCTTGGGGTATTCGGTTTGCTTAGTCGATCGAAACAAGAAACCTAAGGTTTCTTGAATTAGTATAGTTCTAAAAGAGTTTGGGATTTCTATATTTACTATAACTGTAAAACAATTTTAATGGTGTAAGAGATTGATCTCTCCAATCGTAAACAGTGTAGAAAAAGTACATAAATACTAATTTGCTATTATCTTGTTCTAGAGATTATCAATGTTGAGAATAAAGTAAATTAATTGATGCCAAAGTAAAAAACTTGCCATATACTTGCCTTGAAGATTCAAAGCCCATAATATAAAGAAAAAGATAAACAATAGAAAAAGATATTTAAGTATAAGGATTGCACTTTTCCAAGTATACTCTTTGAATTTGCTATTACTCTTTGAATACTTTTCCAAGTATACACTTATGGTATTCTATAGACTTTAGAATGTTGATTCACAAAATAGTATAAGAAAAAACTAGTATATGAATGCATGATGCAGTTTTATGAAAACTTTTATATGTGCGAAAGTGAACGCCTATGGTCAGTTCACTCAAAATAAAAGACATGGCGAGGGGACGCCAATGAGTCGGTCCCAAAGTTAAAAGTTTCGATAAAAGCACATGCGAACTAAATAGGGCCAGTCCTGTACCAACCATTACTTAGTCATAAACCAGGGACAATGACATATATATGAATGCATGAAAACAATGAATGCATGAAAACCGACTGTCAGTTCTAGGAAGACCATAGTGACTACCCACTAATCACAGGTCGTGCTTTGAGAGCCTACAGGTCGAAGCCTTGGCTCTGATACCATAATTGTAACACCCCATTTTGCTAAATGGAATGTCACGCGTGATTATGGCGTGTCATAAAAGCATACAAGGATAAATGCCTTAAACATTACATGACCATAAAGGAAATACTGGAAACAAACATCGGTACCCCAAAGTAAAAGCTCATCACACACAAACATAAGTACTGTAAATGAAAAGGACTAAACATTGTCCATGAAAATGAGTAGCAAAATGTATGAAAAAATGCATAAAGTAATGAAGGCTAGAAAGCTTCCAATCCATATGCACGTACGCTTAGAGTCTACGAGCGTCCCTGAGTACCCGCCGTTTTAGGAACATGAAAGGAAAACGGCTGAGCATAACGCTCAGTGCACGGATATACAAGCATAGAATGAATAACATAAGCATATACAACATATAGCAGCGGAATGATTAAGTCCTGGAAAACCTGGTATAACTTAGTAAAACTAGTTTTATAGTTTGAAAACCCTTATGTTTATCTTATGAAAATTGTTTAACATGTTAACCATTAGCCAATATAGGTCATGAAATATCAACGTGCATGAATACTTGGAGGGGTGACCTCATCATGCAATTAGAGGGGTTGCCTCTAACTAATATAAGTTTGGGTAGGAGGGATCAGCTCCTTGTGAAGGATGCAAGGCACACACCACATTCACCTGAATAATATGTAAAAACATGTAATCTAGGATGCACCTATACACCCCACATGATAATATAATAATATGGCCAAAAGCTGAAAGGGATGCCACGAGCTATCACTCCGTCGTGGTGAAGTCATAACACTGGTGCCTCCAGTGTTATGGTTATGATACCTCCATAACTAGGTGAAACTGGTCATGCATGTATATGACTTAGGCATTTAATTAAACATAAGCAAATCAAAACATATAAAACATATACTGGGAAAACAGTTGGCTGCATACGGGGAATCCTAATAAGGAAAGAATGTCCATACGGAAAGACGGAGAATCCGCACCTTGTATCCAGTGAACGAAGAAGACGAACGGAAGAGAGTCCTACTTCGATCTCACTAATGCTACATAAATAGTGTACGTGTATAAGTATTCTGATTACTGAGTATGTAACTGGTTCTATATCATGTCTTAGCTTGTTTTATATGTTCATGTCATGTTTTACTGATTTTAACGTTATGTTGTGTTTATCATGTATTATGGATATTCTGATTAAGTATTACTTGTATTTCTTGTATTATTATACTTGTTATGTAATAATAAGTATCTTTCTAAAAATAGCAGGTTTCTTAAAATAGAAAGTTTTCAAAAATAGAAAGTTTCCATAAATAGATTAACTGCTTAAAATAAATAAGTTTCTAAAAATAGAAAGTTGCCATATTTAGAAATAAGCTAGATTATTAAGCTAATAAGATAAGCTTAAGTTTAATGATTAATATTCTAAGTTATGTGATTAATAGTATAGTTTATTAATTAATACATGAAAATTAAATAAACTATATGTTATAAGATTTAATTAAATATAACATGATTTAATTAAATTAAAGTGTATATAATACTTAGGTTAAAACATGTATTAATAGTTATATTAATATAACCTAAGTCATGAAAATAAATTACTTATATGTCATGTTTTAATAATCAGTTAATTATTATAGTCTAAATGTCATGATTAAATACTCAGGTTAAAATCATGTATTATTATTAATAATAATAAACCTAAGTCATTTTTAATTAAATTAATTAAGTACCATGTTAAATTAATTTAATTATTTGTAAAAATAAATGCACATGTAAAATAATTAAACTTGTAAAATAAAATAATAAAACGAACCCATGTATCATTTTATAAAAACAAGCCGTGAACCGGACCCGTGAACCCATGAACCGGCCCGAACCAAAACCCCACCGAAACAGTGGCAAACCGGTCCATGCCGGTTGCCCTTGCCTTCGATTCACTACCACCGGCTGTGTGCCGGTGGTCTTGCCCTTCTCGGCCCAGCCGCTGACCACACCGGGTTCCCACCGACTGTGTGTCGGTGGTTCCCCCTGCTGGCTGCGGTGGTTCCCCCCCTGCTTGCCTAAAATAGCCACCGGCTTAAGCCGGCGGTGGGGCTGTGGGTGCCGAGACAAACCGAACACAAGGACACCCCCGACTCACGTCGGGGTGCCTTGCCCTTGCTGCCGACCGAACACCAACACCACCGAGACCCTTGTCTCGTGTGGTGAAGCGATCCAACGACACCGAGAGTCGTGAGACTCTCGGTTTGTGTGGCGGCTGAACACCAAAACCCGAAAACAAACCAAACAATTTACCCCACCATGATTTTACTTGTTTTTAATCTTGTTTTATTAAACCCCCATTTCATACATGCAATAAACATAAAAAGAAAATAAAAGAAGGGTTTTCGGATTACCAAAACACGTGGAATCAATAAGGAATGAACACACGAACACGTACTAATGATTTGCTAATCAAAAATCAAACCACCACCCTTGTTTCTTGAGGTAGCAGCCGGCCAAGGAGAGAGAGAGAAGGGTTTTAGGGTTTTTGTTTTTATGAAAATTCTATAGGGAATGAATATTTACTAAATATGTATTTTGGTAAAATTAAACATGGGCTGGGCCTCTCCTCTCTTGCCTAGCCACGACTTGTAGGGCTCACAAAGGGAAAACCCGTAACTTAATCGTTTTCTAAAATATTACGTGTTCCAGTGTTCATATTTACGTGACATTATTATTTAATATTCGTGTTATAATATATACTTATACGTAATCGTAATAATAATTACGTAATTACATATTAATATGTTCGTGATTATTTACGTTCATGATTTCATGTTCGTGATTATAATTAGTGTTGATAATAATTATCGTGTATTAATATTCTTTAAATACTTATCGTCTAATAACACGTACGTAATTCTTGTAATTAATATTCGTGAAACGTAAACATGTTATAAAAGGAAAGTTTTAATCATGTACGTACGATTATAAGTGTACTATTCATGGTAAAAGCATGCGGGTTTTACAACCCAACAATTTTGTCAGTTGTTGTCTATCTGTACTACTAAGACTCGTCCCAACAGCAAGCTTAAAAAGCAATCTAGAACCGATCTTTACGTCAACGCCAAGAAGCTTGATACTCAACCAGTAATGCTTTAAAGTATCCACAAATTCAGTTTTCCGGTGAACAAGTTTCTTAGCCCAATCTTGCCTATATCAAACATAACACAAATGAAATGGAGATTAGATACAATTGGTTTCGTACTTTGCTTTAAATTATATATAATTTGCACCTGCACATAGAAGCTACAGCCTTAAAGCTGGACCAATTCCCAATAGCATTGCCCAAGACCTTTTCAAAATGGGATTAGCAACTTGTTCATTATTGTCCTCGTCTTTACCCAAATCTGGTTTAGGTGCTGATGCCACTGAAGAAAACCTTGCAAAATGTAATACCAAATGAAACCTCATGGGTGACGTGTTTCTGGCAATAATAGTATGGTATTTAAGCGTCCTAATGACTTCCGGTACAGTGATCAGAATGAAGCCCCAACTTAAGTCTCACTATTGTTCTAGTAGCCATTAACCCATGCAAACAATCTGAAGACATGGCAGAGAACCCATGAGTCAGACTTTGAACTGGACGTCGACCATAATCATTGTAGTAACCCCTGCAAACAATCTTTTCATAAGTAAAAAATAATCCAACGGTAACAGCTCAATATTTTCACAGATGTACATTGAATAAAATTAAAACAGTGATGATCAAAACGACCACACTCTCGTATGAGCTTTAACATATCGAAGAAATACATGTAAATACTATACAGTCTTCACTGGCTACAAATGGAAACTAAACAGTAATCATGGGAAGCTTAATTTTCGGGCTCAAATTAAAAAAATATCTTATGGCTTATGATGTAAATACTATACAGTCCTCCTAGAGCTTGGGGAGGGGGTTTGGTCATGGGTTCAAGTCTTGCAAGAGACAAAAATCCATGATTTTCCTCCTTAGTGCGAAGCCATGAGTTCTAGGGGTTTCCCTTAGTGGTTCGGGTCCCGGGGCCTACCTGTTATGGATGATATAACTCGGGGGTCAGATTTCAGTGAGATTGGGGTGCCATTCTTAAAAAAAAGAAGGTTGAAAAATATACTTATAGGCTTTATTTGAATTCATTACTAGCTGCAAATTTGATACTACAATGATAACAAAAAAGGTGCTAAATAAAGTGAAATAAAGGTCTAAAATGAACACAATAACGTCTAATGACAACGTTAATAGTGTTCGTCTAAAACCCTACTAACCAAAAACACTGACACCAGCTACAAATAACTACTTTAACCAATTTAAAAATGTCCTGAAAATGTTAACCACTCTAGATGACCTAGTGGCAAAAATCTTGTCTATCATAAATTCCACGAAAAAAACCCTAATATTCTAAGTATAAAGGAAAGCTATACTTGCATATTCCTACATGATATGTAATTGAAGTAGGGCAAGTGAAGATAGTTTCGTTGGTTGGTTCTGATTCACGTAGTTACAGAAACTAAAAACGTAAAGACATGAATTACAAACAAGATGGTTTATGGTTACATAGAACACGAGTCCAAATACATCCATAACTAGGAAACTCTTTGGATAAGTTCCTAAATATTTTTAAATCGATAAAATCTAAATTAAAAGATAATGTAACAATAAGCAATCTGGAACCGATCTTCACATTGACACTGAGAATATTAATACCAACCAGTAATCCTTTAACCGGCGAATAAGTTTCTTAGAATAGATGCATGTATGAGACCTGCTTATAGAAGCCACAACTCTTAAAGCTAGACCGGAATTCTAGTAGCATTTCCAAAGACCTTTCCAAAATGGAATTAGAAACTTGTTAGTTATTGTCCTAGTCTTTAACCAAATGGCCAAATCCGTGTTAGCTACTGTCACTAATGCCACTGACAAAAACCTTGCAGAATGTGATACCGAATGTAACCTCATGGGTGGTATGTGTCCCGAAATAGTTTACAGTAATATTTAAGTTCCCTAATGACTCCTGGTAGATAGTAAAGTTCTTAAACTCGACATGATTAAAAGTTGTACCAATGTATTATTTTGTGCTTCTGAGGTGCTTAAAAGTATTAGAAGTCGATTCACGGGAGTCTTAAAACATGGTAGAGAACCCATGGATCAGACCTTGACCAAACCGTCGACCATAATCATTGTAGTGATAATAATGAAGCCCCATACCAGGGCTCTCTCTATTATCTACTATAACTGCACACGTATATTAATTTGTTATTGTGTTCTGCCGAATATGAATGTTACAGAATAAAGTAAATTAATTGATGCTAAAGTAAAAAAAAACCTGGCATATACTTGCCTTGAAAATTTGAAGAACAGAATATAAAAATAAATTGAACTACATAAGGAAGAAAAGAATATGCAAATATAAGAATTACATTTGTTTACTCTTTGAATTGTTAGATAAAAGAAAAGAATATACCCTTAAAAATTTCCCTATATAATGTACTTTATGGCCTTGATATCATCTTATCATCTTTTCCATTTTGTGTTACATAAAAAAATCATCAATTTTGAATCAATTTGTTCAAATGGAAGTGTTACAACATGAATATCCGTTGACACCTATAGATCTAAATCCAGAATATCCACGCGATGAAGTAGTATACGACGATGAGGAGGACTTGATAAAGAAGCAAGACTTTCGATGTCCATGTGGACGTTGTGGTCAAGAAATCAATTTCTACCACAGGTATTACTATACATGTGATCAATGTGACTACTCGCTTCACAAATTATGTGCAGAGCTTCCCACAACGCTAAGACACGAATCTCATCATGAGCATACTCTTATCCTGTGTCAAGTGTCAAAAGATAAACCGTGTATGTGTCAAGCTTGTAAACACAAGCATTACTATGAGTACCTAAGTTATCGTTGTGTTCAATGTGATATTTATATTTGTTTACGATGTTCCAAAAATGGCATAAAAAATCACATGATGTATCACTCTAGCCACGAACATCCAATAATTTCCATCTCTGTAGTTATTTTGGCCAATTGTCATGCGTGTGGCAACAAACACCAAGGAAAGTTTTATCATTGCCCCACTTGTTTCAATTTTTTCGCTCATGGAGATTGTGTTTTTCTTCGTAAAAAGTTGTTAATTCAAAATTTTAGAAAGGACCGTTTCTTTCATATTCACCCGCTTACTCTTGCTTACTCATTTTCGAAAGATGACCAAAAAGCCAAATTTTATCCAAAATGTAAGGTATGTGAATTAGGATTCGATGAAGATCTTTGGGTTTATAAATGTGAGAAATGTCGGTATTATGTACACACAGATTGCGCAACCACATCGAAAAATGCATCAGTCAATGCCATCTGCTTGAATCAAGGTACGTACAAATTCTCTTCAAATATAAAATTTTAATATATTTCATTTAATTATTGCATAAAAAATTGCGTTTTAACTACAGGGACTTAAAGATACAAGAAAATGTCACTAATTTAACTTGCTAGTAAAAAAGTTAAAATTGTTAATTCAATTTGTGGAAAAAAATTTGTCTCAAAAGACGAAAAAATATACATTTAGACTGCTGCTTTGACACTTCTGGTTTTCTATAGACTTTATTTGTCACTGATTTCAAAATATCCTAGTGCTAGATATATGATTACCAAAGTAAAGTAAAGTTGGATCAAGGTGGTTAGCACATTGCTTCTAGATACAGAGGTCATCCAAAGTTTCTTTTTTTTTACCTTTGGTAGACACGAAAGTCTCGCTACCTTAAGTAATGAGATGTTTGTGTACGTTTCAACCTTCCTAAACTTCGTGAAAAACGATACTATGATAAATTTGTGGTTGTAATATGGTTATGCAGGTATTAGTGTACTTTCATTAAATTACAGAACCTCTAACCATCCTTACGTTCTCCATCTGCCATTTCACGATCAAAATGATATGTTAATGCGACTTCATGGAGAAAGTGGATCAAATGCCTTCGAAACAAACCTCTCACATCCGTTTCATCCACACCCATTAAATCTTGTGGATACACCATGGTGTAACAATGATATTACAAAAACACCTACCTCTTCAAGAACACCTTACACTGATCCAAAAGAGTTTAGTTGGTACTCGGATCCCATGCATCTTTTGATGCCAACAACATCGTCCATTCATGATTCAAAGAAACTGGTTGAAGTTATGTGCAATGCATGCGTAAGACCAATCAGAAACATCCCATTTTACAAATGTACAACTTCTGATGATGGATGCAACTTTGTTCTTCATGCGTCGTGCACCCGGTTGCCTACTAAAGTCACGTTGAAAAGTTATACTAATACAAGAATATATAACTTTAAACTATTGCCAAAAGGCCGTGGTTACATAGGTATGTTCGAGTGTCATTACTGTAAGAAAATTTGCAATGGATTTGTTTATAAATGCCAAAATGATAATTCGCAAGGAGAATTTAACATTGACGTTCATTGCGCACTCTCACGTCAATATATCACACATAAATCTCATCCAAATCATCTACTTCGTAAAGGTGAGCCAGGTTCAGAAGATTATTGCCGTTTGTGTTTGTCTGATGTAAAGAAACAAATTTGTTACAGTTGCGAGCCTTGTAAATTTATCGTACATTCTGATTGTGCTCTATTGTGGCCTGAGAAAATTAGTCACAAGTATGACAAGCATCTAATGACTCTAAGGTATTTCCCAGTTGAAAACCATAGCGGTGATTACTTTTGTGAAGTTTGCGAGGAGGAGTTTAATCCTAATGGTGCGTTCTATCATTGTGATCAATGCGTCCAGTCCATGCATCCAGCTTGTTGTGTGTCAATACCTAAAAAAGAAACCACATATACCCCTTTCTATCTTCACGCAGGTGTTAGTCGATATGATAATTTGAAGTTTGGACAAAAATTCATGGTTAATGGTCACCCGCACGTTGTTTCATGATAGGTGTGAAAACACCCATCCTTTTACCACTTAAATCGGGCTAAAACGAGACCAAAACACGTATTTAATATCATTTGTTTGGAATTATGCGTGGTTTTTGTGTTTATTTTGTTTTCAGAGGCAACCGGATGAATATTGAAGAAAACATGGGATTGCACGGGTTTTATCGAGGAAAAAGACTCAAGACGAAGTCTATTGTCCAAGAGATGCAGAAGAGTTGAAGTCATTGTGCCTATTTGAAGATTTATCGAAGAATAGAGCCAAAGATAGAAGATTCATATATGTCGAAGAACTCGAGTCTATAAAACAATAGATTATAAGACGAGTTGGAATAATTCACCGACACTTCTCAAATCCAAAGTGAAAACGTTTATTTAAAGATGCGTGAAGACTTAAGAAGAAAGAAGAAAAAGAAGCCCAAATCAAAGCCCAATCAAAAGCCCATCACCACCATACACACGCCTATATAAAGTCCTTACTTCACAAATTTTCACACACTTAGTCTTTTAGGTAGTTTCTAGTTTTAGAGAGAGAAAGTTCTAAACTTTCTCTCACTACTTTTCATCTTTTTCTCTTTCAAGATCAACATTTGTATTACTTTTTCATTAATCAAGTTAAAGTTTTTAAGTTTTAATCTTTAATCTCATCCTTCCTTTCTTTTACTTTTAATGATTTTGATACGAATCTCGTATGATCCGTGTTGTTCATCTATGATTTGTGCTTAAAAAGTTGATTACTTTTTATGTTTCCTTAAATTTATACATAAATAAGCTTTGAGATCTTTATTCTTATTGGCTTATTTGTTGTTTTGCTTATTTACTTTTTAAGGTTTTTACAAAAAGTTCATTTCTTTATTGAGTAGATTAATAAGTTTGCTTATTAAAAGTTAGAAAGGTTATTTTTATTGCTTATTTGATCAGCTTTTTATTGGATTCGAGCTAGTTAGGGAGTTAGCTTATTCAATAAGCTCATTTCCCTTGCTTTTCACTCGGTTTGCACCATTTTCGGAAAAGGGTAACTCCCTTTTCCGACCGTACATTCCGACCAAGGGTCACCCCTTCTTTCCGATCTATAGATCGGATAAGGGTTTTAATTTTTCCGATTGGTTCCACTTTGGCAACATTCCGATTTGTCCCTCCAAGCAAGTATTCCGATTGTGCTCATTTTGATTATTCCGACTGTAGTGTTTGCCCCGTATTCCGATTGATGCCATCCTTGATATTCCGATTGGCACGTTTCGCATGTATTCCGATTGGAGTAGTTTCCAAGTATTCAGATTAGACCTCTTTTTGAACATTCCGATTGTCACCCATTTTGGTATTCCGATCGACATCATTGTTTCATATTCCGATCAAACGATCGGAATAATATTCCGATTGAGGAGATTTTTACACTATTCCGATTGGAGGTGTTTTGTTACGATCCTACTTTCTTTTAGTCTTTTCCAAATAAGTTCTAATTTTTCACAAAGTTTTCAAAGTGTTAGTTTTTATTGAATGACCATTTATTTTCCTCACATAATCTTTAAAGTTTTCAAACATTTAATTTTAAAACGTCTTTTCACTTTAATCATTTAAGTCTTTAATTTTACTCTTCGACACTTAATTTCTTGTCATTAGTTTAAAATAGATAAACAAACCAACCACTTTTTAATAACCAAGAACAAATCATTCCACTTAAGGCCTAGATCAATTCGAGAGGATATCGAGAGAACTTAATCATGAACCCATACTAAAAGCATGTATCAAATGGCGCCGCTGCCGGCTCTTCTCGTTAAGATCAAAAGTTTTTTGTGAGAACTTGGATTTTGGGATCCGTTCCCTGTGAACGTTACTTTTTCATCAAATATTTTCAAAAACAACTAAAAAATATAAAATTTTCAAAAATACAAAAAAATAAAAAAACAATAAAAACCAAAAATATTTTTGCTTTGTTTGTTGTTCTTTTGCAGGTGTATGCGCACTCGATCCACGTCATATCAAGAGTCCGAGCCTCTCGATCACTTAGACATGGCCGGTGTACCACCTCCAAACAATAATAACAATAACAACCCACCTTTCAACAACATGAACAATAACAACAACAATGAGCCCCTTCCGGATAATCGCCCGATGATTGAATTGCTGCAAGCTCATGTAGACGGCAACACGGATCCAATTGTCATACCTCCAATTGCCGCCAACAACTTTGAGCTAAAATCAGGCTTTATCCAGATGGTCTCCGCTCAACCATTCTTGGGACGAACCATTGATGACCCACATGACCATATTAAGAGATTCTTGCAACTCACCAACACGGTCAAGTTCAATGGAGTTCCACAAGAGGTTATAAGGTTACAACTTTTTCCCTTTTCTTTAGAGGGACAAGCCCGGCATTGGCTTGCTAAGGAACCGCCACAAAGTATTCTCTCGTGGACGGATTTGGAAACAAAGTTTATCAACTACTTTTTTCCACCCTCTCGTACTACCGCTTTGCGGAATGAAATCATAAACTTTGAACAAAAGTACGATGAGTCATTCAGTGAATCTTGGGATCGCTTTAAAGATCTTTTAAGAAAATGCCCACAACATGGTTTTACCAAAGTACATCAAATCAATACTTTTTACAATGGTTTAAGCATGAGTGACCAAGATTCACTGAACAGTGCCTCGGGGGGTAATCGATTGGCTAAGACTTCCAATGCTGCTTGGGATATCATTGAGAATAAGTCTCGTGTGCAAACCAAGAGTGTTAGTACCAATGTCGCTAGTGCTAGCACTAATGACAGCGACAAGCGACTTGATAAAATCACTACGCTTCTTGAATCGCTTGTCACCCACACCGTCAGCAACAACAACAGCAACAACGCCAAAAACGCACAAGTGAACGCCGTCAGCCAACCTTGTGAGATATGCGGTGGTCCTCATTCTTACACCACTTGTACCGCCACCCAAGACTACCCTGCTGAGAATGTTAATGCAGCATATGGCACCTATACTCAACCTGCTTATCAAGCAAAACCTCAAGGTGACCGCAACTTGCTTAGCTACCGTTCCAACAACTATATCTCACCACCTGGTTTTAATCCTAACAACCAAAACCAACAACAAAACCTCAACCGCCCTCCTCAACAACAACAAACTCGTACACCATACATCCCTCCTCACAAGCAGCAACAACCACCTCAACGAAATAACCAAGTTTACCAGCAACCTGCTTATCAACCACCCGCATACACTGCTCCTTCCAACCAAACCCCCGCATCACATCAAGACATTGGAACCTACATGAGGACTAACGATGTGATCGTGGATAATCTCCAACAGGAAGTGCGCAACTTGAAAGCAGACCTGATGAAACAAGGGAATGATCTGAGAGCTGATATGAAGAACACTATGGATAGTCAAACGAATGACTTGAGGAACATGATGGCTAGTTTCTTCCAAGGTAATCAACCCTCCTCTTCGGGTACTCCTCTGAGTAACACCGTTGCGAACCCAAGAGGGGAGATGAAAGCAATCACTACTCGAAGTGGTAAAGGTACCAAGGAACCCGAGCTTCCTATACCTCCACCGGTGGTTGTGACTAAGGAGAACGAGTCACCTGCTCTTATTCCTCATCCTTCTCCTTCCCCAATTTCTCCACCTCTTCCTTCTACCCCTCCTCCACCCAAGGATGTGAGTGATCCTATTCCCCTAAAGCCTTCCTCTTCTTCCAATATACCTTATCCATCTAGGTTGAGGAAAGAGAAGCTCAAAAGCAAGGACGATATTTAGGTTTCTAACTTTCTTAAGATGTTTAAACAACTGAATTTCAATATCTCCTTCGCTGAGGCTCTCGCTCACATGCCTAAATATGCGAAAATGTTTAAAGATCTTCTGAGCGACAAGGAAAAGCTCCTCGATATTGCCAACACCGAACTTAATGAGAATTGCTCTGCAGTACTCTTAAGGAAATTGCCAACCAAGCTTAGTGATCCGGGTCGTTTTCTTATCCCTTGTAATTTCCCGGGAGTAGAGAATTGCATGGCCCTAGCCGATCTAGGTGCCACTATTAATCTCATGCCTCTAAGTGTTTTGAAGCAATTATCTCTCCCAGAGCTAGTCCCCACCAAAATGACTTTGGAATTAGCCAACCGTACGGTTGCTTATCCAGTGGGGATAGCTGAAGACGTCTTTGTAGCAGTCGACAAATTCACTTTTCCTGCTGATTTCGTCGTCGTCGACTACGAGATGGACCCTCGTGTTCCCTTGATCGTTGGTCGTCTATTCTTGAGGACCGGTCGCACTCTCATTGATGTTGAAGCCGGTGAGCTTATCATGAGAGTGGGTGACGATAAAGTAGTCTTCAACATGGGAAAGTTGTCTAGACAGCCTTATTCATATGAGAGCGTTAATTGTATTGACGTTCTTGATGAGGCTTGTGAAGAACACTTTAATGATGCTTGCAAAAGTATTCCTACCTCTCTTCCCACTGTTGAGACCGTGTCCTCCATTGATTCATCGTTGTCTCTATTTGGAGATACTGATTTATTCTGGAACAATCTTGAAGATACCATGGGAGATGCGAATTTAGCTACTAATGATTCTCCTATCGATGGGGATGAAGACATGAATTTCTTTGACAATCTTCTCACCGAAGACAATCCTTCGCTTCCATCTCCCACGGTCATTGCTATCGATACTCCGACTTCGAATACGCCTCCCGTCGAGAATCCTCCGGATTTAGAACTTAAGGAGTTGCCGCCCCATCTCGAGTATGTATTCCTTGATGGAGAGAAGAAGTCGCCAGTTATCATTGCTAAGTATTTGAAGGATGAAGAGAAAGCCCGACTTGTCGCTGTGTTGAAAGATCATAAGAAGGCTATTGCTTGGAAGATTTTGGATATCCGTGGAATTGATCCTTACTTCTGCACACACAAAATTCTCATGGAGGACGACTTTAAGCCCACAATTCAAAGCCAACGAAGGGTGAATCCAAAAATCCATGAAGTCATCAAAACAGAGGTTATCAAACTTCTTGATGCGGGTATGATTTACCCTATTTCGGATTCACCATGGATTAGTCCAATCCATTGTGTGCCCAAGAAGGGCGGAATAACCGTTGTTCCCAATGAACACAACGAGTTGATTTCCACTCGTCTCGTTACTGGGTGGAGAGTTTGTATAGACTACCGCAAACTCAATGATGCCACGAGAAAGGATCATTTCCCTCTACCTTTTATGGACCAAATGCTTGAACGTTTAGCCGGTAATGAATATTACTGCTTTCTTGATGGTTTCTCGGGTTATTTTCAAATACCCATCGATCCCCAAGATCAAGAGAAGACGACATTCACTTGTCCCTATGGCACATTTGCTTACAAAAGAATGCCTTTTGGCTTATGTAATGCGCCCGGGACTTTTCAAAGGTGCATGTTAGCTATCTTCCATGACATGGTTGAACAAACCATGGAAGTCTTCATGGACGATTTCTCGGTCTTCGGGGATTCCTTCTCTTCTTGCCTTGCCAATTTAGAACGTATGCTAAAGCGGTGCGAAGACACTCGCCTTGTTCTGAATTGGGAAAAATGCCATTTTATGGTAAAAGAAGGCATCGTGCTTGGACATAAGATCTCGAAAGCCGGTCTTGAAGTAGACCGTGCTAAAGTCGATGTTATCGCAAAGTTGCCTCCACCTTCAACCGTGAAGGGTGTGAGAAGTTTCCTGGGTCATGCGGGTTTCTACCGTCGATTCATCAAAGATTTTTCTCAAATCGCTCGCCCGATGACCCACCTCTTGGAAAAAGATACTCCTTTTATCTTCTCCAAAGAGTGTCTTGAAGCCTTCAACTCGCTTAAGGATAAGCTAACTAAGGCACCCGTCTTGGTTACCCCTAATTGGGAGCTTCCCTTTGAGTTGATGTGCGATGCTAGCGATTTTGCTATTGGAGCGGTTCTTGGACAAAGAGTGAACAAACACTTCCAACCGATCCATTACGCTAGCAAGACAAAATGACTGGGGCACAATTGCATTATACGACAACCGAAAAAGAGCTTTTAGCTGTTGTCTATGCTTTTGAAAAATTCCGCCCCTATCTTGTCCTTTCTACCACCATTGTGTATACCGATCATTCCGCGTTGAAGTACTTGTTGACAAAGCAAGATTCCAAACCAAGACTTCTTCGCTGGGTTTTGCTGCTCCAGGAATTTAAAATCGAAATTCGCGATAAAAAAGGAGCAGAAAACCTAGCCGCGGATCATCTCAGTAGACTTGAGGATACTTACCAGGGGGATCATCCGAACAAAGAAATCAATGATTCTTTTCCCTTGGAGACCTTAATGTCTATCAACTTGACTGCTGACGAAACCCTGTGGTTCGCAGACATTGCAAACTACTTAGCGGGTGGAATACTCGTTAACGGGTTAACATCCCAGCAAAAGAAGAAGTTCTTCAAAGACATCAAGACTTACTTTTGGGATGACCCGTATCTTTTCAAACAATGTGCCGACTTGATTATTCGTCGTTGTGTTGATGGACCGGCAGCTTTCGAAATCCTTGATGCTTGCCACAAAGGACCCACTGGTGGTCACTTTGGTCCCAACTACACCGCCAAAAAAGTGTTTGATTCGGGATTTTATTGGCCCACCATCTATCGTGATGCTCACGAGATGGTTAAACGATGTGATGCTTGCCAAAAACAAGGCACGATCACACATAAAGACGAGATGCCTCAGAATTTCATTCAAGAATGTGAAATCTTTGATGTTTGGGGTATCGACTTTATGGGGCCATTCCCTTCCTCTAAAGGAAACAAATACATCCTTGTAGCCGTTGACTACGTTTCAAAGTGGGTTAAAGCCAAAGCTTTCCCTACTAATGATGCAAGGGTGGTTTGTAACTTTTTGAAATCGCTGTTCGCTCGATTCGTCGTTCCTCGTGCCATTATCAGTGACCGCGGGACTCATTTTTGCAACGATCAATTTGCAAGAGTCATGGCTAAGTATGGTGTCAATCACCGTCTTTCCACCGCTTATCATCCCCAAACCAATGGGCAGGCCGAGATATCCAACCGTGGATTGAAGCGAATTTTGGAGCGTACTGTGGGAGAGCATCGCGCCGCATGGGCCGATAAGTTAGATGATGCTCTGTGGGCTTTCCGTACTGCTTACAAGACCCCGATCGGTTTTACACCTTATCGTCTTGTGTACGGGAAAGCATGCCACCTTCCCATCGAGCTGGAGCATAAGGCGCACTGGGCCTTGAAGTGGGCTAACTTTGACATCAACAAAGCCGGTGATCATCGTAAGATTCAACTCAACGAGCTCAATGAACTGAGGAATGAAGCTTATGAGAACTCGCTGATCTACAAAGAGAAGACGAAGATCCTCCATGACGCAAAAATCAAGAACCGAGAGTTCCACGTTGGTGATCAAGTCTAACTTTTTAACTCTCGGTTGAAGATCTTCTTTGGCAAGTTGAAGAGCCGCTGGTCTGGTCCATTCACCGTCGCCAACGTCTTTCCGTATGGGACCATTGAGCTTTCTCAGCCAAATGGGCCCAATTTCAAGGTGAATGGCCAGCGTCTGAAGTTGTACTTTGGTGAGGACATCTCTCAGGAGATGATTCCATCCCTCACCACGTTCCCCATGAACTAATTTTGGGTCGAGTCAAGCTCGTGACTCGGTTATCAAAAACAAGCGCTCCTCGGGAGGCAGCCCGAGTATCTATCCTTTTACGTTTTAACCTCCTAAGTGTAGGGGGACTTGCATAGGTGTTTGTATTTGTGTGGTGATGTGATTACAGGGATTAGTGCACTCTTGGAAACTTTGATGAACCGTGCTCCCGTGTTATCCGAAATCCGGTTCTATCTCTCAACTATCGTGATTCAATTTTCTTCATACTCACATTTGAAATTGATCACTTTAGTCGTCTCTTCCTTAACTCGAGTTAACCAACGTGCACAATGTCATAAGTGTAGGGGAGACTCTTCCCACATGCTTATACATTGAGGACAATGTTTATCTTAAGTGTAGGGGGGACTTCTATCGAAGTTTTAAGTGGACTTTTCCATGAAAATGCCTTCAATTAACCGGAAAATCATATTTTTCAACATTTTTCAAATTTTTTAATTAACTTTGGCCATTTAGTTGTAATTTTTAAATTTTTCATCGTTGCTTTCATATGTACATATTCCGCAATAAAGTCAAAAATATTAATAAAGTGGTGTAGCTAGTTTAGAAGTCTTTGACATATTAGGCCCGTTGCGTTTATTTTTACTCAACCCGAATAGACTTATCCAAGTTTATTCTAGCTAGTATCCTTAACCATGTAGACCTTAATTGGTTTATTAGGCTAAGCATCCACGAGTCTCATTACTTGAGATTTTAAATTGTGAAGGACGAGAAATGATAGAGTCAATTATAAGTCGGTATTCTTGCGCAAGCTCACTTGGTGTAATTATTTGCCTATTCTCCCATCACTTGCTAATAAATTATCTGCAATAAGTAAGGTCGTACGATTTGAAAAGTTACTTAGCTTCTAGCCCAAGATCGTTTAAAAGTTGCTCGGTAATGATAAGAGTTCATAGCCAAGGCATAACTTATGAAGCGGGGCGCGAAGATTGGCGAGTCCGAAAAGGCCCTAACAAGGCATGAGGATTCCATTTTATTGCTGAAGATCCAAAAGTGATGTGAAGAACATTATTCCTTAAATCAATATGAAGGATCAAGACTCACGACGAAAAGCAATCAACTCCCATAAAGATCATGGAGAAGTCTATCCGAAAAGACCCTAACAAGGTATGAGGATAAATAGATCCAAGTCCGAAAAGGAGGCGGATCGTTGTATCTCAAAATCCCAATTAGAGATTGAAGAATAATCATGAAGTCGTGGTCAACAAAGTTGGAGTACCCCTCAAAAGTCTCAAAGTGAAGAAACTCTATTACGATGAGAAGACCATTATCTCAAGAACGTCTCTCAAGATATGAAGTATGAAGTACATGCCAAATATCGGCCCGAGAAAGGTCTCAAATCGCGAACCAAGTTATGCCAAGATATGAACTTTTTGATATCCCGAGAAGCAGTTTTAAGAGATTTTGTCCTTTAGCTAACTATTGATCAAATCGTCCTACTTTGCTTTCAGCCCTAATAAATTATCGAAATAAGTCCAAAAATGCATCTTTATGATCATTCTAAGACAAAAATAAAATATAAGAGATACACCTAGGGATAAGGGAGTCTAAGCATTTAATTAAGCCATGTGTGTAAGTGATTGAATTGCTAACTTATAATAACAATGATCTCGTTTTTAAGCTTAGTTTGGGGAACGTGAAACTTGAGGGTGATAAATCTTCACAGCACCGAAGCCCTAATGTAAGTCCTCCATCTCTTTGCAAGTTATTTCCATCCTTTTGTTTACTTTAAAGTTTTAATTTCACTTAGTACTTTCATCTTCGTTTAGTAGTATATTAATAAGGCCAGGGTTGATAGATTATGAGAAAAGTGTAAATGTGCTTTGTCACTAAGCATTGCATGAGGGCATGGCAATGGTTAAGTGTAGGGGATTTGATAGGTGTGAAAACACCCATCCTTTTACCACTTAAATCGGGCTAAAACGAGACCAAAACACGTATTTAATATCATTTGTTTGGAATTATGCGTGGTTTTTGTGTTTATTTTGTTTTCAGAGGCAACCGGATGAATATTGAAGAAAACATGGGATTGCACGGGTTTTATTGAGGAAAAAGACTCAAGACGAAGTCTATTGTCCAAGAGATGCAGAAGAGTTGAAGTCATTGTGCCTATTTGAAGATTTATCGAAGAATAGAGCCAAAGATGGAAGATTCATATATGTCGAAGAACTCGAGTCTATAAAACAATAGATTATAAGACGAGTTGGAATAATTCACCGACACTTCTCAAATCCAAAGTGGAAACGTTTATTTAAAGATGCGTGAAGACTTAAGAAGAAAGAAGAAAAAGAAGCCCAAATCAAAGCCCAATCAAAAGCCCATCACCACCATACACACGCCTATATAAAGTCCTTACTTCACAAATTTTCACACACTTAGTCTTTTAGGTAGTTTCTAGTTTTAGAGAGAGAAAGTTCTAAACTTTCTCTCACTACTTTTCATCTTTTTCTCTTTCAAGATCAACATTTGTATTACTTTTTCATTAATCAAGTTAAAGTTTTTAAGTTTTAATCTTTAATCTCATCCTTCCTTTCTTTTACTTTTATTGATTTTGATACAAATCTCGTATGATCCGTGTTGTTCATCTATGATTTGTGCTTAAAAAGTTGATTACTTTTTATGTTTCCTTAAATTTATACATAAATAAGCTTTGAGATCTTTATTCTTATTGGCTTATTTGTTGTTTTGCTTATTTACTTTTTAAGGTTTTTACAAAAAGTTCATTTCTTTATTGAGTAGATTAATAAGTTTGCTTATTAAAAGTTAGAAAGGTTATTTTTATTGCTTATTTGATCAGCTTTTTATTGGATTCGAGCTAGTTAGGGAGTTAGCTTATTCAATAAGCTCATTTCCCTTGCTTTTCACTCGGTTTGCACCATTTTCGGAAAAGGGTAACTCCCTTTTCCGACCGTACATTCCGACCAAGGGTCACCCCTTCTTTCCGATCTATAGATCGGATAAGGGTTTTAATTTTTCCGATTGGTTCCACTTTGGCAACATTCCGATTTGTCCCTCCAAGCAAGTATTCCGATTGTGCTCATTTTGATTATTCCGACTGTAGTGTTTGCCCCGTATTCCGATTGATGCCATCCTTGATATTCCGATTGGCACGTTTCGCATGTATTCCGATTGGAGTAGTTTCCAAGTATTCAGATTAGACCTCTTTTTGAACATTCCGATTGTCACCCATTTTGGTATTCCGATCGAAATCATTGCTTCATATTCCGATCAAACGATCGGAATAATATTCCGATTGAGGAGATTTTTACACTATTCCGATTGGAGGTGTTTTGTTACGATCCTACTTTCTTTTAGTCTTTTCCAAATAAGTTCTAATTTTTCACAAA
Organism: Glebionis coronaria; assembly: GCA_025667525.1. NCBI lineage: Eukaryota > Viridiplantae > Streptophyta > Magnoliopsida > Asterales > Asteraceae > Glebionis > Glebionis coronaria. The sequence goes on along the minus strand of JANFOE010000122.1, from coordinate 460,960 downwards.
GTTTTCAAAGTGTTAGTTTTTATTGAATGACCATTTATTTTCCTCACATAATCTTTAAAGTTTTCAAACATTTAATTTTAAAATCGTCTATTCACTTTAATCATTTAAGTCTTTAATTTTACTCTTCGACACTTAATTTCTTGTCATTAGTTTAAAATAGATAAACAAACCAACCACTTTTTAATAACCAAGAACAAATCATTCCACTTAAGGCCTAGATCAATTCGAGAGGATATCGAGAGAACTTAATCATGAACCCATACTAAAAGCATGTATCAAATGGCGCTGCTGCCGGCTCTTCTCGTTAAGATCAAAAGTTTTTTGTGAGAACTTGGATTTTGGGATCTGTTCCCTGTGAACGTTACTTTTTCATCAAATATTTTCAAAAACAACTAAAAAATATAAAATTTTCAAAAATACAAAAAAAATTAAAAAACAATAAAAACCAAAAATATTTTTGCTTTGTTTGTTCGTTCTTTTGCAGGTGTATGCGCACTCGATCCACGTCATATCAAGAGTCCGAGCCTCTCGATCACTTAGACATGGCCGGTGTACCACCTCCAAACAATAATAACAACAACAACCCACCTTTCAACAACATGAACAATAACAACAACAATGAGCCCCTTCCGGATAATCGCCCGATGATTGAATTGCTGCAAGCTCATGTAGACGGCAACACGGATCCAATTGTCATACCTCCAATTGCCGCCAACAACTTTGAGCTAAAATCAGGCTTTATCCAGATGGTCTCCGCTCAACCATTCTTGGGACGAACCATTGATGACCCACATGACCATATTAAGAGATTCTTGCAACTCACCAACACGGTCAAGTTCAATGGAGTTCCACAAGAGGTTATAAGGTTACAACTTTTTCCCTTTTCTTTAGAGGGACAAGCCCGGCATTGGCTTGCTAAGGAACCGCCACAAAGTATTCTCTCGTGGACGGATTTGGAAACAAAGTTTATCAACTACTTTTTTCCACCCTCTCGTACTACCGCTTTGCGGAATGAAATCATAAACTTTGAACAAAAGTACGATGAGTCATTCAGTGAATCTTGGGATCGCTTTAAAGATCTTTTAAGAAAATGCCCACAACATGGTTTTACCAAAGTACATCAAATCAATACTTTTTACAATGGTTTAAGCATGAGTGACCAAGATTCACTGAACAGTGCCTCGGGGGGGTAATCTATTGGCTAAGACTTCCAATGCTGCTTGGGATATCATTGAGAATAAGTCTTGTGTGCAAACCAAGAGTGTTAGGACCAATGTCGCTAGTGCTAGCACTAATGACAGCGACAAGCGACTTGATAAAATCACTACGCTTCTTGAATCGCTTGTCACCCACACCGTCAGCAACAACAACAGCAACAACGCCAAAAACGCACAAGTGAACGCCGTCAGCCAACCTTGTGAGATATGCGGTGGTCCTCATTCTTACACCACTTGTACCGCCACCCAAGACTACCCTGCTGAGAATGTTAATGCAGCATATGGCACCTATACTCAACCTGCTTATCAAGCAAAACCTCAAGGTGACCGCAACTTGCTTAGCTACCGTTCCAACAACTATATCTCACCACCTGGTTTTAATCCTAACAACCAAAACCAACAACAAAACCTCAACCGCCCTCCTCAACAACAACAAACTCGTACACCATACATCCCTCCTCACAAGCAGCAACAACCACCTCAACGAAATAACCAAGTTTACCAGCAACCTGCTTATCAACCACCCGCATACACTGCTCCTTCCAACCAAACCCCCGCATCACATCAAGACATTGGAACCTACATGAGGACTAACGATGTGATCGTGGATAATCTCCAACAGGAAGTGCGCCACTTGAAAGCAGACCTGATGAAACAAGGGAATGATCTGAGAGCTGATATGAAGAACACTATGGATAGTCAAACGAATGACTTGAGGAACATGATGGCTAGTTTCTTCCAAGGTAATCAACCCTCCTCTTCGGGTACTCTTCCGAGTAACACTGTTGCGAACCCAAGAGGGGAGATGAAAGCAATCACTACTCGAAGTGGTAAAGGTACCAAGGAACCTGAGCTTCCTATACCTCCACCGGTGGTTGTGACTAAGGAGAACGAGTCACCTGCTCCTATTCCTCATCCTTCTCCTTCCCCAATTTCTCCACCTCTTCCTTCTACCCCTCCTCCACCCAAGGATATGAGTGATCCTATTCCCCTAAAGCCTTCCTCTTCTTCCAATATACCTTATCCATCTAGGTTGAGGAAAGAGAAGCTCAAAAGCAAGGACGATATTCAGGTTTCTAACTTTCTTAAGATGTTTAAACAACTGAATTTCAATATCTCCTTCGCTGAGGCTCTCACTCACATGCCTAAATATGTAAAAATGTTTAAAGATCTTCTGAGCGACAAGGAAAAGATCCTCGATATTGCCAACACCCAACTTAATGAGAATTGCTCTGCAGTACTCTTAAGGAAATTGCCAACCAAGCTTAGTGATCCGGGTCGTTTTCTTATCCCTTACAATTTTCCGGGAGTAGAGAATTGCATGGCCCTAGCCGATCTAGGTGCCAGTATTAATCTCATGCCTCTAAGTGTTTGGAAGCAATTATCTCTCCCAGAGCTAGTCCCCACCAAAATGACTTTGGAATTAGCCAACCGTACGGTTGCTTATCCAGTGGGATAGCTGAAGACGTCTTTGTAGGAGTCGAAAAAATTCACTTTTCCTGCTGATTTCGTCGTCGTCGACTACGAGATGGACCCTCGTGTTCCCTTGATCGTTGGTCGTCCATTCTTGAGGACCGGTCGCACTCTCATTGATGTTGAAGCCGGTGAGCTTATCATGAGAGTGGGTGACGATAAAGTAGTCTTCAACATGGGAAAGTTGTCTAAACAGCCTTATTCATATGAGAGCGTTAATTGTATTGACGTTCTTGATGAGGCTTGTGAAGAACACTTTAATGATGCTTGCAAAAGTATTCCTACCTCTCTTCCCACTGTTGAGACCGTGTCCTCCATTGATTCATCGTTGTCTCTATTTGGAGATACTGATTTATTCTGGAACAATCTTGAAGATACCATGGGAGATGCGAATTTAGCTACTAATGATTCTCCTATCGATGGGGATGAAGACATGAATTTCTTTGACAATCTTCTCACCGAAGACAATCCTTCGCTTCCATCTCCCACGGTCATTGCTATCGATACTCCGACTTCGAATACGCCTCCCGTCGAGAATCCTCCAGATTTAGAACTTAAGGAGTTGCCGCCCCATCTCGAGTATGTATTCCTTGATGCAGAGAAGAAGTCGCCAGTTATCATTGCTAAGGATTTGAAGGATGAAGAGAAAGCCCGACTTGTCGTTGTGTTGAAAGATCATAAGAAGGCTATTGCTTGGAAGATTTCGGATATCCGTGGAATTGATCCTCACTTCTGCACACACAAAATTCTCATGGAGGACGACTTTAAGCCCACAATTCAAAGCCAACGAAGGGTGAATCCAAAAATCCATGAAGTCATCAAAACAGAGGTTATCAAACTTCTTGATGCGGGTATGATTTACCCTATTTCGGATTCACCATGGGTTAGTCCAATCCATTGTGTGCCCAAGAAGGGCGGAATAACCGTTGTTCCCAATGAACACAACGAGTTGATTTCCACTCGTCTCGTTACTGGGTGGAGAGTTTGTATAGACTACCGCAAACTCAATGATGCCACGAGAAAGGATCATTTCCCTCTACCTTTTATGGACCAAATGCTTGAACGTTTAGCCGGTAATGAATATTACTGCTTTCTTGATGGTTTCTCGGGTTATTTTCAAATACCCATCGATCCCCAAGATCAAGAGAAGACGACATTCACTTGTCCCTATGGCACATTTGCTTACAAAAGAATGCCTTTTGGCTTATGTAATGCGCCCGGGACTTTTCAAAGGTGCATGTTAGCTATCTTCCATGACATGGTTGAACAAACCATGGAAGTCTTCATGGACGATTTCTCGGTCTTCGGGGATTCCTTCTCTTCTTGCCTTGCCAATTTAGAACGTATGCTAAAGCGGTGCGAAGACACTCGCCTTGTTCTGAATTGGGAAAAATGCCATTTTATGGTAAAAGAAGGCATCGTGCTTGGACATAAGATCTCGAAAGCCGGTCTTGAAGTAGACCGTGCTAAAGTCGATGTTATCGCAAAGTTGCCTCCACCTTCAACCGTGAAGGGTGTGAGAAGTTTCCTGGGTCATGCGGGTTTCTACCGTCGATTCATCAAAGATTTTTCTCAAATCGCTCGCCCGATGACCCACCTCTTGGAAAAAGATACTCCTTTTATCTTCTCCAAAGAGTGTCTTGAAGCCTTCAACTCGCTTAAGGATAAGCTAACTAAGGCACCCGTCTTGGTTACCCCTAATTGGGAGCTTCCCTTTGAGTTGATGTGCGATGCTAGCGATTTTGCTATTGGAGCGGTTCTTGGACAAAGAGTGAACAAACACTTCCAACCGATCCATTACGCTAGCAAGACAAAATGACTGGGGCACAATTGCATTATACGACAACCGAAAAAGAGCTTTTAGCTGTTGTCTATGCTTTTGAAAAATTCCGCCCCTATCTTGTCCTTTCTACCACCATTGTGTATACCGATCATTCCGCGTTGAAGTACTTGTTGACAAAGCAAGATTCCAAACCAAGACTTCTTCGCTGGGTTTTGCTCCTCCAGGAATTTAAAATCGAAATTCCCGATAAAAAAGGAGCAGAAAACCTTGCCGCGGATCATCTCAGTAGACTTGAGGATACTTACCAGGGGGATCATCCGAACAAAGAAATCAATGATTCTTTTCCCTTGGAGACCTTAATGTCTATCAACTCGACTGCTGACGAAACCCCGTGGTTCGCAGACATTGCAAACTACTTAGCGGGTGGAATCCTCGTTAACGGGTTAACATCCCAGCAAAAGAAGAAGCTCTTCAAAGACATCAAGACTTACTTTTGGGATGACCCGTATCTTTTCAAACAATGTGCCGACTTGATTATTCGTCGTTGTGTTGATGGACCGGCAGCTTTTGAAATCCTTGATGCTTGCCACAAAGGACCCACTGGTGGTCACTTTGGTCCCAACTACACCGCCAAAAAAGTGTTTGATTCGGGATTTTATTGGCCCACCATCTATCGTGATGCTCACGAGATGGTTAAACGATGTGATGCTTGCCAAAAACAAGGCACGATCACACATAAAGACGAGATGCCTCAGAATTTCATTCAAGAATGTGAAATCTTTGATGTTTGGGGTATCGACTTTATGGGGCCATTCCCTTCCTCTAAAGGAAACAAATACATCCTTGTAGCCGTTGACTACGTTTCAAAGTGGGTTGAAGCCAAAGCTTTCCCTACTAATGATGCAAGGGTGGTTTGTAACTTTTTGAAATCGCTGTTCGCTCGATTCGGCGTTCCTCGTGCCATTATCAGTGACCGCGGGACTCATTTTTGCAACGATCAATTTGCAAGAGTCATGGCTAAGTATGGTGTCAATCACCGTCTTTCCACCGCTTATCATCCCCAAACCAATGGGCAGTCCGAGATATCCAACCGTGGATTGAAGCGAATTTTGGAGCGTACTGTGGGAGAGCATCGCGCCGCGTGGGCCGATAAGTTAGATGATGCTCTATGGGCTTTCCGTACTGCTTACAAGACCCCGATCGGTTTTACACCTTATCGTCTTGTGTACGGGAAAGCATGCCACCTTCCCATCGAGCTGGAGCATAAGGCGCACTGGGCCTTGAAGTGGGCTAACTTTGACATCAACAAATCCGGTGATCATCGTAAGATTCAACTCAACGAGCTCAATGAACTGAGGAATGAAGCTTATGAGAACTCGCTGATCTACAAAGAGAAGACGAAGATCCTCCATGACGCAAAAATCAAGAACCGAGAGTTCCACGTTGGTGATCAAGTCTTACTTTTTAACTCTCGGTTGAAGATCTTCTCTGGCAAGTTGAAGAGCCGCTGGTCTGGTCCATTCACCGTCGCCAACGTCTTTCCGTATGGGACCATTGAGCTTTCTCAGCCAAATGGGCCCAATTTCAAGGTGAATGGCCAGCGTCTGAAGTTGTACTTTGGTGAGGACATCTCTCAGGAGATGATTCCATCCCTCACCACGTTCCCCATGAACTAATTTTGGGTCGAGTCAGGCTCGTGACTCGGTTATCAAAAACAAGCGCTCCTCGGGAGGCAGCCCGAGTATCTATCCTTTTACGTTTTAACCTCCTAAGTGTAGGGGGACCTGCATAGGTGTTTGTATTTGTGTGGTGATGTGATTACAGGGATTAGTGCACTCTTGGAAACTTTGAAGAACCGTGCTCCCGTGTTATCCGAAATCCGGTTCTATCTCTCAACTATCGTGATTCAATTTTCTTCATACTCACATTTGAAATTGATCACTTTAGTCGTCTCTTCCTTAACTCGAGTTAACCAACGTGCACAATGTCATAAGTGTAGGGGAGACTCTTCCCACATGCTTATACATTGAGGACAATGTTTATCTTAAGTGTAGGGGGACTTCTATCGAAGTTTTAAGTGGACTTTTCCATGAAAATGCCTTCAATTAACCGGAAAATCATATTTTTCAACATTTTTCAAATTTTTTAATTAACTTTGGCCATTTAGTTGTAATTTTTAAATTTTTCATCGTTGCTTTCATATGTACATATTCCGCAATAAAGTCAAAAATATTAATAAAGTGGTGTAGCTAGTTTAGAAGTCTTTGACATATTAGGCCCGTTGCGTTTATTTTGACTCAACCCGAATAGACTTATCCGAGTTTATTCTAGCTAGTATCCTTAACCATGTAGACCTTAATTGGTTTATTAGGCTAAGCATCCACGAGTCTCATTACTTGAGATTTTAAATTGTGAAGGACGAGAAATGATAGAGTCAATTATAAGTCGGTATTCTTGCGCAAGCTCACTTGGTGTAATTATTTGCCTATTCTCCCATCACTTGCTAATAAATTATCTGCAATAAGTAAGGTCGTACGATTTGAAAAGTTACTTAGCTTCTAGCCCAAGATCGTTTAAAAGTTGCTCGGTAATGATAAGAGTTCATAGCCAAGGCATAACTTATGAAGCGGGGCGCGAAGATTGGCGAGTCCGAAAAGGCCCTAACAAGGCATGAGGATTCCATTTTATTGCTGAAGATCCAAAAGTGATGTGAAGAACATTATTCCTAAAATCAATATGAAGGATCAAGACTCACGACGAAAAGCAATCAACTCCCATAAAGATCATGGAGAAGTCTATCCGAAAAGACCCTAACAAGGTATGAGGATAAATAGATCCAAGTCCGAAAAGGAGGCGGATCGTTGTATCTCAAAATCCCAATTAGAGATTGAAGAATAATCATGAAGTCGTGGTCAACAAAGTTGGAGTACCCCTCAAAAGTCTCAAAGTGAAGAAACTCTATTACGATGAGAAGACCATTATCTCAAGAACGTCTCTCAAGATATGAAGTATGAAGTACATGCCAAATATCGGCCCGAGAAAGGTCTCAAATCGCGAACCAAGTTATGCCAAGATATGAACTTTTTGATATCCCGAGAAGCAGTTTTAAGAGATTTTGTCCTTTAGCTAACTATTGATCAAATCGTCCTACTTTGCTTTCAGCCCTAATAAATTATCGAAATAAGTCCAAAAATGCATCTTTATGATCATTCTAAGACAAAAATAAAATATAAGAGATACACCTAGGGATAAGGGAGTCTAAGCATTTAATTAAGCCATGTGTGTAAGTGATTGAATTGCTAACTTATAATAACAATGATCTCGTTTTTAAGCTTAGTTTGGGGAACGTGAAACTTGAGGGTGATAAATCTTCGCAGCACCGAAGCCCTAATGTAAGTCCTCGATCTCTTTGCAAGTTATTTCCATCCTTTTGTTTACTTTAAAGTTTTAATTTCACTTAGTACTTTCATCTTTGTTTAGTAGTATATTAATAAGGCCAGGGTTGATAGATTATGAGAAAAGTGTAAATGTGCTTTGTCACTAAGCATTGCATGAGGGCATGGCAATGGTTAAGTGTAGGGGATTTGATAGGTGTGAAAACACCCATCCTTTTACCACTTAAATCGGGCTAAAACGAGACCAAAACACGTATTTAATATCATTTGTTTGGAATTATGCGTGGTTTTTGTGTTTATTTTGTTTTCAGAGGCAACCGGATGAATATTGAAGAAAACATGGGATTGCACGGGTTTTATCGAGGAAAAAGACTCAAGACGAAGTCTATTGTCCAAGAGATGCAGAAGAGTTGAAGTCATTGTGCCTATTTGAAGATTTATCGAAGAATAGAGCCAAAGATGGAAGATTCATATATGTCGAAGAACTCGAGTCTATAAAACAATAGATTATAAGACGAGTTGGAATAATTCACCGACACTTCTCAAATCCAAAGTGGAAACGTTTATTTAAAGATGCGTGAAGACTTAAGAAGAAAGAAGAAAAAGAAGCCCAAATCAAAGCCCAATCAAAATCCCATCACCACCATACACACGCCTATATAAAGTCCTTACTTCACAAATTTTCACACACTTAGTCTTTTAGGTAGTTTCTAGTTTTAGAGAGAGAAAGTTATAAACTTTCTCTCACTACTTTTCATCTTTTTCTCTTTCAAGATCAACATTTGTATTACTTTTTCATTAATCAAGTTAAAGTTTTTAAGTTTTAATCTTTAATCTCATCCTTCCTTTCTTTTACTTTTATTGATTTTGATACGAATCTCGTATGATCCGTGTTGTTCATCTATGATTTGTGCTTAAAAAGTTGATTACTTTTTATGTTTCCTTAAATTTATACATAAATAAGCTTTGAGATCTTTATTCTTATTGGATTATTTGTTGTTTTGCTTATTTACTTTTTAAGGTTTTTACAAAAAGTTCATTTCATTATTGAGTTGATTAATAAGTTTGCTTATTAAAAGTTAGAAAGGTTATTTTTATTGCTTATTTGATCAGCTTTTTATTGGATTCGAGCTAGTTAGGGAGTTAGCTTATTCAATAAGCTCATTTCCCTTGCTTTTCACTCGGTTTGCACCATTTTCGGAAAAGGGTAACTCCCTTTTCCGACCGTACATTCCGACCAAGGGTCACCCCTTCTTTCCGATCTATAGATCGGATAAGGGTTTTAATTTTTCCGATTGGTTCCACTTTGGCAACATTCCGATTTGTCCCTCCAAGCAAGTATTCCGATTGTGCTCATTTTGATTATTCCGACTGTAGTGTTTGCCCCATATTCCGATTGATGCCATCCTTGATATTCCGATTGGCACGTTTCGCATGTATTCCGATTGGAGTAGTTTCCAAGTATTCAGATTAGACCTCTTTTTGAACATTCCGATTGTCACCCATTTTGGTATTCCGATCGACATCATTGCTTCATATTCCGATCAAACGATCGGAATAATATTCCGATTGAGGAGATTTTTACACTATTCCGATTGGAGGTGTTTTGTTACGATCCTACTTTCTTTTAGTCTTTTCCAACTAAGTTCTAATTTTTCACAAAGTTTTCAAAGTGTTAGTTTTTATTGAATGACCATTTATTTTCCTCACATAATCTTTAAAGTTTTCAAACATTTAATTTTAAAATCGTCTTTTCACTTTAATCATTTAAGTCTTTAATTTTACTCTTCGACACTTAATTTTTTGTCATTAGTTTAAAATAGATAAACAAACCAACCACTTTTTAATAACCAAGAACAAATCATTCCACTTAAGGCCTAGATCAATTCGAGAGGATATCGAGAGAACTTAATCATGAACCCATACTAAAAGCATGTATCATTTCATTTTGCCTAGGTGTTATAAGCGATGGTAGATGCCATGAGTGTTATCAGTATTTTGAGGGTCGGTTGACCTTAAAGTGTTTACTGTGTACGTTCGCAATTGATGTATTCAGTCTGATGAAGCCTAATTATTCTGCAAAACCGATTGTATAGATGGAATTAGGGTAAACATTTGTTATATCTTCCAATAAATGATTTTAAAACAGACCTTCATTCATACAATGTTTACATTAGTATTTATATCTTTTTTATAAGCTTTACTTTCCAGGTTCTTTTTGAGTTGTAAACATTCTATGAATCTGGCGGTTACAAAAGCAGTTAAATAACTGTTTCGACAGTTATAATCAAAGGATGCAACGGTTCACTAACTGACATAGCTTTTCACTTGCACCCTTTACTTCTACTTGATCAATCACAACAATGAGCACACCCCACTAACCCAACTGAGCCTATAAGAAGCCATGAAATGCAGTTTTCCCAAGCGGGTTAATATCTACATACTGAAAACGTGAATGGACATGAAGAACACGAACTTTGCTCGAAGCAACAAAATCACGAACAAAGTGAATATTATCTTAATGTGTTTCATTGATGTTGAACACTATAATACACTTGGCATAACGTAAACTTTTTTAATCGGTTTTAATTTGACACGGTTTCTTCAAATTCCATAAATCATTTTGCTTAGAAAAGAACACTAGAATGACTCAAACTATTATATCACAAGTCTATCAACTGATACACGTAAACCATTTTCACGTAACGTAAACAAGAAAACATATAGCAACAATTCCACTTTATTATCCAGATTTCGCAACTCTGAAGATTATGCTTACGCGACCTTTATTTCTCACCCATTGCGTCATCATGACAACACAAAGCTCCCAACACTTGGAGTCTCTCGCCAGCTAATCGAATTTTGTTCAACATTCGTACTGTTTATAACCATTACTTCCTGCAAGAAAACAGTTTTAACATTGTTAACAAAATAATAGTACCATTTCCTTGATATGTATAGTGTTGTGTTAGAAAGAATACCATGGGAGCTTAAACGTGTCTTTGAACCATCCTTGTTTAGAACTATACCCCACGATTTTGTCAAGGCGTATGATAATCTCGGAAAATTTTGGTCTAATAGATAAATCTGGATACCAACACTCCTCTATCAATCTACAAAACAAGAACAAAGATGGAAAAAGGATGAAAAATTTATTAATATGAAAGACCCGTCCAATCTATTTGTCCGATTTCCATTTTAGGCAACTCTTTTAGCTAAACGCCTTAATCGGTTTGTAGATAAGTGTGTCAAGATTTTCGCCTCTGGAATTTGTGTACATGCATAGATTCAAGTTATTATAGACAGAAAAATATACTTACTCTTTTAGATCGGGAGGATAATATTTAGATTTTGTCTTATATGTTGGTCTATGGATATCAACACACATCAGCTTAACAGCCTCTTTAGGAATCTTGGGATAAAACGGTTGCACACCCTCCATCATCTGATCTCATATTAAACAAAACCAAGATCAAACTTTTATATAAAGAATCGTTAACGGGCAAGAAAACAAACAAACGAGTAATACATAATGGCGTGGAAAAAAATAAATGAAAGATCAAACGGGCTAAAAGTTGCTAAAATTTTGGCTAAAACCTCCGGTATAGTTGTACTCTAAATCTTAGATTACTGTATGAGTGTTTATATTTGAAATTTTCGACCGCCAGTGGTGCGGGTCACCCTGACCTGATCTCTAATACGAATATATCATATGCAATTTATGAAATGGAATACAGATAAAAGTACCTTGTAAAGAATAAGGCCAAAAGAGTACACTGTACACATTCACACCTGCGTCGAATAGTTCATCCTTATAGATCTCCGGTGCAATGTATAAATATGTACTCCTATAAAAGTTAAGGTAACTAAGATAGTACGAGTAGTTATGCTACAAAATGGTAAATTATGTAACCCGAACTGACCGTTTTATAGAAATGGTTAAAAACTTCCTTCTAATAAACAAGAAATGAATGTACAAAAATTCGGCAGCGTTTTACTTGCCTGGCAATATCAAGAGCAAATCTAAAAGCTTTGAAGGGGGACAACCGTCCTTTTTTTTCAAGATAGCTTCTAAGGTCTCCCTGAAATTTATAGAAATTCAAGCTTCGTTAAGCTAATCTGGTATCAAGGAATATGGCAACACTTATGCACCACATACATACAGCCTGTTATGTTTAGATGTGATCTAGAACTTACTCTTGGGTGAAACTAAAAAACAATCATCATGGTACATTTTGGGTGACAACTCCAACAAACTGAACCACATTAGGTTGCCGGACTTTTTCAAACAAAGTCAGCCATGTTTGAAAGCATTTCCGCATAAGAGCCGATAAAAAGTTCAATGATAGTTTCTTAACAGTGCAACGTGAAGCTATAGTACATAGATTAGGTCAATATTATCAGGTGTGGTCCAAAGAAGCCGATGAAACCAGATGTACATTTCTAACTTTCCAGTTTTGACCCGTTACCCAGCCCACCCATTTTGCCACATCTAACAAGCAGCAATGCAGCATAATTAGGCACATACATGCTTTCAGGATCAGAGTAGAGATCTTTGTCGAGTATCTTCATTAAAACTTATGTGCCATTCTATTTAGTTTTTGTGTCAAAATACCAGAAAGTTAATTACTCGAGTACACATTTCAGCACAGATCTGAGACAGCAAAATGACCCGTTTCAGTCAAAATCATTTTTGACTCATTACACAACCCGCTGATTTCGTCTTATCATAGCAAAAAAGGTTCGAATTTAATATTAAAAACCAACCTAGGCAACAAATTCATCCAACACAATATTATCCTGAAACATGAAAATTTAGCGAAGCTTGCTTATGAGTTTTATTCCATGAAAAATAAAAGTTTAACTTTACATCGATGTTGCCATTTCCGTATTTACGATAACTGCGAAATAGGTACGGGGTGGCGGCGCCCCCATAGCTAGACAAAAAAAACGAGATTATAGTGTAATTTTTTGTTAATTTTGAGTGTTTTTTAAAATGCCTCCCACTCGAATCTAAAAATGGCCCCCTCTCACACATTAAATTCCAACATTTAACACTCTAAAACTTAAAAATCCTCCATCTTTAAGTTAAAATACTCGGTTTTTTATTCGGATTTTAGTTTTTTCGCTTTGCTATTGTCCAAATTTTTTTTTGCCCCCCCCCCAATTTAGTTTCCTGCGTCCGCCACTGGAAATAGGTGCCATGGTTTAAGAAATTGACCTCTCATATCTTAAACATTATAAAAAGGTAAGTTAATTGATGTTAAAGTAATAAACCTGGCATATACTTGCCTTGAAAATTTTGAAGCACATAACATAAAGAAAAAGATAAAGTAAACTACATAAGCAAGAATAGAATTTGCAAATAACAATTTGTTTACTCTTTGAATTTTTAGAGAAAAGAAAAGTATATGCCCTATGTACTTTATGGCCTTGATATCATCTTATCATCTTTTCCATTTTCTGTTATATAAAAAAATCATCAATTTTGAATCAATTTGTTCAAATGGAAGTGTTACAACATGAACATCCGGTGACACTTATAGACCTAAATCCAGAATATCCACACGATGAAGTAGTATATGACGATGAGAAGGAGTTGATAAAGAAGCAAGACTTTCGATGTCCATGTGGACGTTGTGGTCAAGATATTAATTTCTATCACATGTATTACTATACATGTGATCAATGTGACTACTCGCTTCACAAATTATGTGCAGAGCTTCCCACAACGCTAAGACACGAATCTCATCATGATCATATTGTTATCCTCTGTCAAGTATCAGAAGATAATTGGTGTATGTGTGAAATTTGTAAATGCAAGCATGACTACGAGTACCTAAATTATGATTGTATTCAATGTGATATTTATTTTTGTATAGGATGTTCGAAAAATGGCTTAAAAAATCACATGGTTTATAACCCTAGCCACCGACACCCAATAATGTCCATCTCTGTAGATATTTTAGCCAATTGTCATGTGTGTGGCAACAAACATCAAGGAAACTTTTATCAATGTACCACATGTTTCAGTTTTTTTACCCATAGAGACTGTGTTTTCCTCCGCAAAAAGTTATTAATTCAAAATTTTAGAAAGGACAATTTCTTTCATACTCACACGCTCACTCTTCCTTACTCATTTCCAAAGGATGATCAAAAAAATAACTTTGATCCAACATGTAAGGTATGTGAACTACGATTTGATGAAAATCTTTGGATTTATAAATGTGAGAAATGTCGGTATTACGTACACACAGACTGCGCAACCATGTTAAAAGTCGCATCAGAAAATGCCAAGTGCATGAATCAAGGTACATACAAACTCTCTCCAAAAAAAACCAAATTTTAGTTCTATAGACTTTGGAGATAATAATTTAGGGGTTGTACGTGTATTATATGGCTCTGCAGGTACTGATGCAGTTTCAACACGTTACAAATACAAATACGGTGACAATCCTGTTCTTCTCCATCTCCAATTCCCTGATCAAACTGATATGCTGATGCACTTTCATGGCGAAACTAGATTAAGGGCCTTCTAAAACAACCTAACATATCCATTTCATCGACACCCATTAACTCTCGTGCACACACCATACTGCAATAATGATATTACAACAACAACTACCTCTTCAAGAATAACAATATCGTCCGTTCATGATTCAATGAAAATGGTTGAAGTTGTATGCAATGCATGCATAAGACCAATCACAAACATCCTTTTTTACAAATGTAAAGACTTTGATCATGGATGCAACTTTGTCCTTCACGCGTGGTGCACCCGGTTGCCTATTGAAGTTAAAAAGAAGAGTTTTTCATCCGATATACGTAACTTTAAACTAATGCCGAAAGCTACTTTATTTATGAAGTTGGGTGTGCCCGTATGTGAGTATTGTAGCTTACCTTTCAGTGGCTTCATTTATTGTTTTCCACTTACCTATATGCATGGCCTAAATATTGACGTTCAATGCGCGCTCAGACCTCAATATATCACATATAAATCTCATCCAAATCATGGAATTTATGAATGTAGGCCAAGTTCTAAAACGTATTGTCGTTTGTGTTTGTCTGATGCAAAGAAACAAATTTGTTACAGTTGTAAGCCTTGTAAATTTACCATACATTCCAAGTGTGGTCTTTTGTGGCCTGATACAATTAGTCACATGTATGACAAGCATCTAATGAGTCTAAGGTATTTTCCAGTTGAAAACCATAGCGGTGATTACTTTTGTGAAGTTTGCGAGGAGGAGTTTAATCCTAATGGTGCGTTCTATCATTGTGATCAATGCGTTCAGTCCATGCATCCAGCTTGTTGTGTGTCAGTACTTCAAAAAGAAACAGGCTATACTATTTCCCATCTTCACGAGGGTGTTGCTGGATTTGATAATATAAAGTTTGGAGGAGTTTTCAGGCATAGTGGTCACCCACACGATCTATCATTTTGCGGAGGTGTTGAAAGTGATGGTGAATGCGCCAAGTGTGGTAAGCATTTGCGGGACAAGATAATCTACAAGTGTTTATAGTGTAAGTTTGCAGTTGATGAAGATTGTGCTTTTCGGTATGATTCATTTTAGGTTTGTTTACAGTACACGAACAAAGTTAATATTAATCTCAATGTGTTTAGCTTGCTCATGTTGAATACTATAATACACTTGTAATAACATAAACTTGTTCATTCGGTTTAAGAGGAATTTTCTCATAAGTTGAATTTTTTTCTTTAAATTCCATAGATCATCATGCGTAGAAGAGAACACTAGGACGATTCGAGCTATTATATCACAAGTCTATCAACAGATACACGTAAACCATTTTCACGTAATGTAAACAAGAAAACATATAGCAACGATTCCACTTTATTATCTAGATTTCGCAACTCTGAAGAATATGTGTTAATAAACACAATATCATAGGATAAGAGAGATCTTTACACCCAACCAACCACCCTTTGGTGTATTTTATTATGAATCAAAAGTACTTAAACAAAAACAGATAAAGACTAGTCCCCAAACGGATGCTAATCGAACGATTACAAAAGAAATGATGAGAACGTCCCAACTAGGTTGATCCGTTCTCCCTCACATGCAAATGATCACTCAAACACTCAGCTATACAAGATGATAATCAAACTCCCAGGTCCAAGTCCTCCATGGATTTGGTGAGAGAGAGAGAGAGAGAGAGAGAGAGAGAGAGAGAGAGAGAGAGAGAGAGAGAGAGAGAGAGCTGCGCACACACATGTGTGTGTGTGTGTGTGATGTATGAGAGATAATGAAACCCTAGTCAAAGACTAGGGTGATATACGCCAAGTCATAGGCCTCAACGGATACATAAGCCCACCAAGGAAATAATCCCACTTCCAAACCTGAAACATAACAATAAACATAAAGCCAAAACATATAACACAATGCAAGGTTATATTGCACCCTTTGGGAGATTGTCAAACCAACACCCTCCCTCAATCTGACAAAGGAGAGAGCAGAAAAATCATTTACCAAACATGTTCACAAGCCTCAGCTGTTTACATAGTTTCAGGTGTTGGTTAATGCCATGAGCCTTAGTAAAAATGTCAGCAGTTTGATCAAGTGAGGCAACCTTGATGGTGTTGATAACACCATTCTGAACCTTTTCCCTTACCAAATGAACATCAACCTCAAAGTGCTTGGTTCTCTCATGAAAAACAGGGTTAGCAGCAATCTGCATAGCAGAGCTGCTATCACTATAAAGGTTCACAGGAAATAGTTTTTTATTCTTAGATCACCAAGCAAGTTAGTGATCCAGATAAATTCATAAGTACCACTTGATATACATCTATACTCAGCCTCAGCTGAGGATCTGGACATTGTGGGATGCTTCTTGCTCTTCCAAGAGACAAGAGACCTCCCTAAAAAAACACAATATCCAGAAACAGATTTCCTGGTCTTAAGACATTTGGCCCAATCAGCATCAGTGAAACAAGACACCCTTAAAGAGGTATCCTTATAGAACTGGATACCAATCCTAGGAGAGTTATTGAGGTATATAATAACCCTTAAGGATATTTTTAGATGAGATTGAAGGGGTGCATGCATGTGTTGGCTAAGGCAATGGACAGCATAAGATATATCAGGTCTGGTATGAGTTAGATAAATAAGTCTCCCAAGTAATCTTTGATACTAAAAACATTTAAGAGCAATTTATCATCTTTGCTTTCATCAACAGCCAAAACACAATTTTCTAGTAATGGGGTTGCAACTGGTTTAGCAGCAAGCAAACCAAACTCATGTATGAGCTCAAGACAATACTTCCTTTGGGTCATGTAGATCCCATTGGAGTTTTCAAGAACCTCAATACCTAAAAAATACCTCATAATGCCAAGGTCTTTAATCATGAATTTGGTTTTTAGAAAGCATTTAAATGATTCAATTTCCTTAATGCGGTTACGAGTAATGATAAAATCATCAACATAGACAAGAAGGGCAATAAACATGTTACCATTCTGTTTAGTGTAAAGAGAGTAATCAAACTTACTTTGGCAAAAGCCATGCTCAACCAAGACAGTGGTAAGTTTTGCATTCCACTGCCTTGGGGCTTGCTTGAGACCATACAAAGATTTATTAAGCTTACACACCTTACCTTTATCCTTGCAATTGAAGCCTAAAGGAAGAGTCATATAAATGTCCTCATCAAGATCACCATACAAGAAAGCATTGTTACCATCAAGTTGAAAGAGAGGCCAAGCATTAGAGACAGCAATGCTAACAAGACACCTAACAGTAACCATTTTGACAACAGGACTGAAAGTCTCATCAAAATCAATGCCTTCCCTTTGACTATAACCTTTAACAACAACCCTAGCTTTAAACTTGTCAGCAAGGCCAGAAGACTTGTATTTAATCTTATAGATCCATTTATTGTTAATAGACTTTCTATTAGCAGGTAAATCACATAAGGTACAAGTATTATCCTTAAAAGGGCTTCAATTTCATTGTTTATAGCCTCAACCCACCTACTATCTTTCAAAGCTTCATAGTAGGTGGATGGTTGGAAAAAACCTCATCCTTAGATTTCAAAAGGTAAGTCCACACAGCTCTAGAATAATCATCCATAATGGTAAGGAAGTATATATACCCTTCCTTACTAGGAACCTTGTAAGGGCCCCACAAGTCCAAGTGAACAAGATCACCAAGTTTAATGGACTTGTGATCACTCAAGGGAAAGGGTTCCCTTGTTTTTTTAGCCCTGTGACAAGTTTCACAAACAGAAATGGTGTTGTTTTTAGAAAGTTTGAGGTCATTTTTGAGAGCATTGAGAACTTGATCAGAAGGATGACCAAGTCTACAATGCCAGATATCTTTAGAGGTGTTAAAGGTCATAGCAGTGTTAACAGTACCAAGGCTCTTAGTCTTAAGGTCATCAAACAAGTAAAGCCCCCCATATTCACTACCAGTCCCCAGAGTAGTCCCCTTGGCCAAGTCCTTAATATAACATTTATCCTCATTAAAACCAACAAACAATTTACTATCCTTAATGAGCTTGTTAACAGACGTCAAGCTAACACAATAACCAGGAACAACCAGCACATCATGAAGAACAACATTATTAGAAAGTTTGAGGTCACCAATGTGACTTATATTGGCAACAGTGCCATTAGGGTGACCAACAGAGATGTTGAGATTGGAAATATCAACAACATTGAGCATACCAACTGTGGAAGTGTTAAGATGTTGGTTAGCCCCAGAATCAATAATCCATCCCAAAGTAATGGTTTTAACAAGAAACTTAGAGTTCCCATAAAAAAAACTTGGAAAAATTAACATTGAACCAAACATTAGCATTAAAGAAAGAGATTCTACCTGCCATATTGGACTGAGTGTTGCCAGAGGAGTCATTGATCAAATTAAGGAGCTTCTGCATTTGTTCAATGGTGAAAGAGTTTGGAGAATTACAAGTAGAATCTTGTTTTTCTCCGGTTCTGATATCATAATTAGCATTAAAATTGGGTTTAAAAACAGTTTACCTTTGATTATTACCCCCCCTTCTTTATGTAACCAGCAGGATAACCAGTCAGTTCAAAGCATCTATCAACAGTATGTCCAATTTGATTACAATGAGTGCACAAAAGATTAGGGTTAAGACCCCTAAAGTTTTTATACCCATTGCCCTTGTTGGGGGTTCTATTAGAAGCATTGGAAGTGCTTCTCCTATTTTGATTAAAGGTCTTAGCAGCAAAGGAAGTAGCATTCAATTTAGCTTCTGTATGATCAGAGTTTTCAGGAACACCCCTATGGGATTCCTCTGTAGATACAGTGACATAAGCTTCCTTAACATCAAGGAGTAGATCCCTGGTGAGAAGTGTAGTCCTAACAGGCTGATAACAGTCATCAAGCCCCATAAGAAACTGCATAAGCCACATGATTTTCTGATGCAAAGCTAATTCAGTGCTAGCAGAACAAGAACATTTAACAGCACAGACACATTTAGGAATCTTAGAAACAACATCAAACTCTCTCCATAGAGAGTTCAACCTATGATAATAATCAGATATAGAGCTACCCCCTTGTTTAACAGACCCAATCTTTTGAAGCAAATTATAAACAATGGAACCATCAACCTTGTCATAAGTTTCATTAAGCTCTTTCCAAACATTAGCAGCATTTTCAGAATAAACAAGCCCCATATAAACATCACTAGAAACCACATTCATAATCAAAGTAAGAACCAAAGCATTGCATCTATCCTATTGAGCACACAACACATCATCTGAATAAGACTCTCTTAAGCAAGACCCATCAACAAAATTTGTTCCTAGCTTGTAAAGCAAGTCTCATAACATTGTTCCACATCCTATAGTTCTCAGTCCCCAACAGCTTGAAGGGTACAAGGACAGAGCTACAATTATCACTATTATGAATGTGAAGTGAGTTTCCAGCATCCAAATTGCTGATGAGAGCAACAGGATTGGTGGTGGTCTCAGGAGAACCCCCACCACCACCATTTCCTCCACCCCCATTGGGTGGTGCAGGAGGAGCACAACTAGTACTCATAACTCACACACAAAGAGAGCAACAAGCACAAAAAACAATAAGCAGAAAGCAAAAAACAGACAAACCAAGGCAGAAAGAATAAAGCAGATAGAACAAGACAAATATAAACACAATAAACACTCAGAAGGTGAGCACCATAAATGTCAAGCTGTGGACTGGGATTGGCCAGAGCAGGTATCCACACCAGTCAAGGCTGGAGGGTTAAGATGTTAACCGAATCCGTTTGCACCCACACACAAGACAACAGTGACTCACAATAGTAACCAAGAGAGAGGCAAGAAAGAAGAATGAAAGAAGACTTACAGCGGAAACAGCAACCAGAATCAACCAAAAAGACACCCAATCTCTAGATTCACTTAGTCTAGAGGATGGGTGATCCACCAATCAGGAAACCCCCAAAAAAGTAACAAACTAGGGTTAGCAAACCCTAGCAAAGATATACTTGTGCAAGTTAGCAAAAAATGGTAGCGGCACCACCAAAGGTGATACCAGGATACCAAGAATAGAGAAAACCCCAAAAAATTAAATTAGGGTTTCAAGAAACCTTAATCCAATCTTCAAGATTTTTAACGGCATCACCGAATAAAGCAACGGTAACACCAATTAAAACTTCCTGGGCACCACAGAGACAAAACCCCCAAAAAATAAAATTAGGGTTTGTGAAAACCTAATAATAATTTTCAAGATAACGAACGACACCACCAAGACAAGCTTCCAGATACATCAAGAGAGCAAGAATCACCACCCGAAGTATAAAACCCTAAAAAATTAATTAGGGTTTCGAAAAAACAAAAAATTGATTATAATAAAAAAGAACCGAGAGAGCTTCGATAGGCTGAAAGATCTACAACCATATCTCTGATACCATGTTAATAAACACAATATCACAAGATAAGAGAGATCTTTACACCCAACCAACCACCCCTTGGCGTATTCTATTATGAATCAAAAGTAATTAAACAAAAACAGATAAAGATTAGTCCCCAAACGGATGCTAATAGAACGATTACAAAAGAAATGATGAGAACGTCCCAACTAGGTTGATCCGTTCTCCCTCACATACAAAAGATCACTCAAACACTCAGCTATACAAGATGATAATCTAACTCCCAGGTCCAAGTCCTCCATGGATTTGGTGAGAGAGAGAGAGAGAGCTGTGTACACAGATGTGTATGTGTGATGTATGAGAGATAATGAAACGCTAGTCAAAGACTAGGGTGATATACGCCAAGTCATGGGCCTCAACGGATACATAAGCCCACCAAGGAAAGAAGCCCACATCCAAACCAGAAACATAACAATAAACACAAAGCCAAAACATATAACACAATGCAAGGTTATATTGCACCCTTTGGGAGATTGTCAAACCAACACCATGCTTACGCGACCTCTATTTCTCACCCATTGCGTCATACATGACAACACAAAGCTCCATACACTTGGAGTCTCTCGCCAGCTAATCGAATTTTGTTCAACATTCGTACTGTTTATAACCATTACTCCCTACAAGAAAACAGTTATAACATTGTTAACAAAATAATAGTACCGTTTCCTTGATACGTATAATGTTATGTTAGAAAGAATACCATGGGAGCTTAAATGTGTCTTTGAACCATCCTTGTTTAGAACTATACCCCACGCTTTTGTCACGGCGTATGATAATCTCGGAAAATTTCGGTATAATAGATAAATCTGGATACCAACACTCCTCCATCAATCTACAAAACAAGAACAAAGAAGGAAAAAGGATGAAAAATTATTAATATGAATGACCCGTCGAATCTATTTGTCCGATTTCCCTTTAGGAAACTCTTTTAGCTTAACGCCTTTATCAGTTTGTAGATAAGCGTGTCAAGATTGCCACCATCATCTGATCTCATATTAAACAAAACCAATATCAAATATTTATATAAAGAATCATTAACGGGCAAGAAAAAAAACAAACGAGTAACCATAATGGCATGAAATGGTTTTAAACCTAATGAAACTACAATTTCATCAGGTTCCTAAAGCTAGTCATGCTAGTCGAGTCATCGAAACCAACAATTGGGCCCATTATCCTGTGCATTAAAATGTTGTTTTCTCATAAATTTTCTATAATAATAATACATTAAAAATATTGATCAATATGCAATTAAGATGTCAGCTCAATTTTTGCATATTATAACAAATACTTTAAATCATTTTTAATCGGTAAGAATTTATTTGCTCAGATATATAAAAAGTATCATAAGGTTGAACACTTATTCCATAAAGTAAAATACGTTAAATAATATTTTGTTAAGTTGGATAGAGGTTAAAAAATAGGAAAATTCCTAAAAGGGTCTATCGCCTAAATCAAAATTCTGAGATGGGTCAAAAGACATTGTCAGTCCTAAAAGGGTCTAAATTTTTTGAGAAACAAGGGCAATCGAGTTCAGAGTGTGTTATGTGTCCTTTGTTTGCCTATTTTTTGGGGCAAGGTGGTAGAGTTGTCCTACTTATTAGGACATTTGTCAAATTTTGACGGGGTTATCCTGATTGCCCCATTTTCCGTGAACCTAAATGAGAAAAACATGTTAAATAGATTAGAATGAGAATTGCCCACGTTTTTTGGACTCTTTTAGTAATTAGCCCAAAAATCATTTAGTTTATGTTACCTCATTGTAACTCTCTTTCCTAGCTTTTGCTAGTTTTTAATAAAAGCCAACGTTAAAAAACATGTTTTATTAAGTTGGTAAGGCGGCTTTATCTGCACCGTTAAACGTTAGAGACGTCTTATTTTGTTTAATTTTTTAACTTGGCAGAGGGTAATTTTTGTTAGTTTTGCCCAGGGCAACAAAATACTCAGGACCGACCCTGATTACTGTATGAGTGCTTATATTTGTAATTTTTGCCAGCGAGTGGTTCGGGTCAACGTGAGCTGGTCTCTAATACGAATATATCATATGCAATTTATGAAATGGAATACAGATAAAAGTACCTCGTAAAGAATAAGGCCAAAAGAGTATACATCGACATAAACATCCGTTGACACTTATAGATCTGAATCCGAATATCCATGCATTGAAATAGTATACGACGATATCGTCGTATACTATTTCAATGCATGGATATTAATGAGGAAGAGTTGATAAAGAAGCAGGATGTTGTGGTGGTGGAAATTTGTCAAGATACCTAGTTGTTTTTTGTTCTGTATTTATGAAGTTCAATTTTTCATTACTTAAGTTATATACACGTTGATAGAAATATTATATATCCTTTTTGTAATCAATTTAAATAAATACAACATATCGTCTTAATCAAGAGACATACAATGGTTTTTGCATTGTTTAGTTATTTAATGTTCTAATGGCTTTTTATATATGATTTAGAAACATGTAAGATTTGGAGAAGGGGAAGAAAGATCCGAAATAATTGAATAATCAAATATATAAACGATAAATGCGTCGGTCAAAAATCAATATCGATGCTAAAAAATGAAACAAACAAATTAAAACTTATCAAAACTTGCTCTAACAACCATTAAAAAAAATGAAAAATAAGAACAGAAAACAAAATATACACACACCATATTAAAGAACAAATATATATGCATAGACGGGTATAAAATCCTCTTACTATGCCGTGTACTCATCTATTATGCACTATGCGTGTGAATAACATACCGTGGCTATGCAAAGATACTCGTCAAGTTATATATAACTAATTCACCCAACGTGCCTATTTAAAATTTTAACCCCTAAACCTTAAAAAAGTTTAGGAGGCGTCTCTTATACAACTTTTGGATTGAAAAAATGTTTCACGTACCTTATTAAACAAGTAATCTTACCTGCGCTTTGCCATATGATTATCGTGTGGAGGACTATGAAGTTGCGAAAGAACCACATAATCTGTAAAAACGTAGATGAATTATAATCCACGCGGAAAATAACAGTGAGAATTACAAACTGGCCCAAATAAACGCGAGTAACACTAAATTTCAAATTAGGATATCAAATAAACATTAGATTACAACACTTAATTTGAGCATTTAAATTTGAATTCAAAAGGTAAAAAATGGTGCTAACCGTAATTACCACAAGCATTTAAATAGCCAAACTTATGCAAGTCTTCCTTTCCTCTCTGTCATCTTGGGCCATTTCAATAATTAGTCCTAAAAATATTGAGCATGAGAAATATGAAGGCAGTAGTTTTTTTCCTTTCTGTTATCATGCACCAGCACATTTTCGAGTGCCTCATCCATTGATGATGGGATCAAGAAACTGCCATGGATGTTGTTGAAATGGAGTTTCCTAAGGTAATTACTTATATAATATATATATATATATATATATATATATATATATATATATATATATATATATATATATATATATACACATATATATATATATATATACATACATATATATATATATATATATATATATATATATATATATATATATATATATATATATATATATATATATATATATATATATATATATATATATATATATATATATATATATATATATATATATATATATATATATATATATATATATATATATATATATATATATATATATATATATATATATATATATATATATATATATATATATATATATATATATATATATATATATATATATATATATATATATATATATATATATTACGAAGTATTTATAAACTTTCATTTGAATTGAATAATGTCCTCTTGATACTTTCACGAAAATCATCCCGGAGTAGGAATTTTGTTGATAAAGGCGGCACATGTTCGCTTGCAGGGCTTTGGTGTTGCATGTGACCGTATATATGCATATATACGTCATTTTCGCATATTCCTTACGGATTTTGTGGTCAATATTAAGCATGTGCATGTGTGCGTGCACGCATGTGAAACAAGCCGATATTATATTGTTGGCTTGCTATATATATGCAGTGAACCATCACATATCAAGGACGTGACAACATTGTCAATATGTGTTTGAATTTTTGTGTTTGTATAGTGTTTAATGAAAATATAAAATAGCTACAACTAACGGGGTATGGGAAAATTTAATTACAATTTTATACTCCGTAAATGGTTAGGTTTTAACATTCGATCACTACACCTAATCAAAAGGCAAGCGTATATATATAGCATCTCACGTACTCGCGACTTTGGTTTATAAAACTTACATTAGTACACTTACCTGACCTCCATTTCATATCCATTTCGCCACACGTAACACCATGCTCGCGAAACTTATAGTCTCTCACGACTTTTGTTCCGTATGCATACCGTTGGTGACACTAATTCCTGTATACTACTGTTATTTTAAGACTTAAATCTAACTAAAAAATCATACTTTTTCAAACCTCGATCTTAACTTGATAGTACTTGTTCATAGAGTTTAGCGCAGTGTCTAACAACAAGAATGATCACACGTGAGATAGCGATAAGCTGGAAAGGATGCCACAGGACCTTGGAACTATACCCAACAATTTTGTCAGTTGTTGTCTATCTGTAATACTAAAACTCGTCCCAAGAACAAGCTTAACAAGCAATCTGGAACCGGTCTTCACGTCAACACCAAGAAGCTTGATACTCAACCAGTTAGGCTTTAAAGTATCCACAAATTCAGTTTTCTGGTGAACAAGTTTCTTAGCCCAATCTTGCCTATATCAAACATATATGACACAAATGAAATGGAGATTAGATAAAGTTGGTTTCGGACTTTATTAAAGTTGGACCGATTCACAATAGCATTGCCCAAGACCTTTTCGATACGGGATTCGCAACTTGTTCATTATTGTCCTCGTCCTTACCCAACTCTAGTTTAAGTGGTGATGCCACTGACGAAAACCTTGCAGAACGTAATACCGAATGAAACCTCATGGGTGAGGTGTTTCCCGCAATAATATTATGGTATTTAAGCTCCCTAATGACTTCCGAAGTTGTTAAACACCTCATGCCTAAAAAGATGTACCAACGCATTCTGTGTTTCCGAGGTGCTTGAAACTACAATTTGCATTATAACTCGAATCATAGGACATGGTAGAGAACCCATCATGGGTCAGACCTTGAACTGAACGTCAACCATAATCATTGTAGTGATCATAATGAACCTCCCACCTATTTCTCGATCACTATTGCTCTAGTAAAATAGACTAACCCGTTCAAACAAGCATTTTATAAATAAATATTGTAATAAAAAAACCCTACAAAAAATCCAATGGTAACTCCTAGCTCAAAATTACGCACCACACATGTATATTGAATAACGTTAAAACGGTGATTGATAAAAACCACCACACACTCATATGAGCTAAACATATCAAAGAATACTTGTAAAAACTACAGTCACCACTGGCTACAAATGAAAACTAAACAGTAATCAAGGGAAACTGGGTTAAGCTTATGTTTAGTAAGTATCTTATGGCTTATGATGAATTTATGCTCTGAGTGTTTGGATTAGTGTATGATAAAAAGGTTGAGAAATAGACTTATTGGCTTATAATGGCCTTATATCAGTTCATAAGACTAAGCTAATTATAAGCTTAACTTTAATAAACCTCAAAAACTAAACACTCGTTAGCAACGCCAGCAACGAAAGGCTTAACATGTGAAACTGAACAACATATAACAACCGCAACAGCATCATCCGACTTTGCGCTACACCAAATAAAACGCAATATTAGTATTGTAACAAACTAACAACCACAAAAACTCATCACTAGCTGCAATTGATGCAATGATAACAAAAAAAGGTGTTAAATAGAGTGATATAAACGCCTAAAATGACCTAAAAATGTTAACCACTCAAGACGACCTGGAAGCAAAAAAGCTTGCCTATCATATAAAATATGGGATGTGTGAGGCTTGTAAAAACATCAGACGAAGCTCTAAAAAGAAAGGGCTTATGTGAAGGTGCATTTAATTAGTCAGCCGAAAACATCGAAAAAACCCTAATGTTCTAAGTATAAAAGGAAAGATAATTCCACGAAGAGGTGTTAAATAATATTAGCCAACTTAAAGTGTGTGTGAGCAATTATAATATAATGCATTGCAAGAAATTAAATATATCAAAGTGAAACTATACTTGCAAATTCGTACGTTTTCAGCTTCTGATATTTATTTGATTATAGATTATTATATGAAATTGAAGTGAAACAGCATAATATATAGGTTCGTTGGCAGCCAACGCTAATGAACAGATTAATGGCAAATTCCAAACAAGATGGTTTATGGTTATTTAGACCACAGAGTCCAAAGGATACACCTATAACTAAAAGAAAATGTAACAATTAGCAAAGCTTGAACCGATCTTCATAAGACCGACACTAACGAATACCATGCAGAATGTCATACCGAATGTAACCTCATGGGTGATATGTGTCCTGAAATAGTTTAATATTTAAGCGCCCTAATGACTCCCGGTATTTAGTAAAGTTCTTAAACTTGACATGACCAATGTATTTTGTGCTTCTGATCGAAGTGCTTAGAAGTATTAGAAATCGACTCACAATAGTCTGAAAACATGGTAGAGAACCCATGGATCAGACCTTGACCGAACGTCGACCATAATCATTGTAGTGATCATAATGAAGCCTTATACCACGGCTCTCTCTATTACTCTACTTATTGCACGCGAACATTAATTATTTATTGTGTCTTCTGCCAAATATGAATGTTATAGTATAAATTAAATTAATTGATGCCGAAGTATAAAACCTGGCATATACTTGCCTTGAAAATTTGAAGCACATAATATAAAGAAAGAGATAAAGTGAACTACATAAGGAAGAAAAGAATATGCAAATATAAGAATTACATTTGTTTACTCTTTGAATTGTTAGATAAAAGAAAAGAATATACCCTTAAAAATGTCCCTATATAATGTACTTTATGTCCTTGATATCATCTTATCATCTTTTCCATTTTGTGTTACATAAAAAAAATCATCAATTTTGAATCAATTTGTTCAAATGGAAGTGTTACAACATGAACATCCGTCGACATTTATAGATCTAAATCCAGAATATCCACGCGATGAAGTAGTATACGACGATGAGGAGGAGTTGATAAAGAAGCAAGACTTTCGATGTCCATGTGGACGTTGTGGTCAAGAAATCAATTTTTATCACAGGTATTACTATACATGTGATCAATGTGACTACTCGCTTCATAAATTATGTGCAGAGCTTCCCACAACGTTAAGACACGAATCTCATCAAGAGCATACTCTTATCCTCTGTCAAGTGTCAAAAGATAAACCGTGTATGTGTCAAGCTTGTAAACGCAAGCATGACTATGAGTACCTAAGTTATCGTTGTGTTCAATGTGATATTTATATTTGTTTACGATGTTCTAAAAATGGCATAAAAAATCACATGATGTATCACTCTAGCCACGAACATCCAATAATTTCCATCTCTGTAGTTATTTTGGCCAATTGTCATGCGTGTGGCAACAAACACCAAGGAAATTTTTATCATTGCCCCACTTGTTTCAATTTTTTCGCTCATGGAGATTGTGTTTTTCTTCGTAAAAAGTTGTTAATTCAAAATTTTAGAAAGGACCGTTTCTTTCATATTCACCCGCTTACTCTTGCATACTCATTTTCGAAAGATGACCAAAAAGCCAAATTTTATCCAAAATGTAAGGTATGTGAATTAGGATTCGATG
This sequence comes from Glebionis coronaria, assembly GCA_025667525.1. Lineage (NCBI taxonomy): Eukaryota > Viridiplantae > Streptophyta > Magnoliopsida > Asterales > Asteraceae > Glebionis > Glebionis coronaria. The sequence continues at coordinate 432,431 of JANFOE010000122.1, read as the reverse complement.
AAGATCTTTGGGTTTATAAATGTGAGAAATGTCGGTATTATGTACACATAGATTGCGCAACCACATCGAAAAATGCATCAGTCAATGCCATCTGCTTGAATCAAGGTACGTACAAATTCTCTTCAAATCTAAAATTTTAATATATTTCATTTAATTATTGCATAAAAAATCGCGTTTTAACTACAGGGACTTAAAGATACAAGAAAATGTCACTAATTTAACTTGCTAGTAAAAAGGTTAAAATTGTTAATTCTATTTGTGGAAAAAAAGTTTTCTCAAAAGACGAAAAAATATACATTTAGACTGCTGCTTTGACACTTCTGGTTTTCTATAGACTTTATTTGTCACTGGTTTCAAAATATCCTAGTGCTAGATATATGATTACCAAAGTATAGTAAAGTTGGATCAAGGTGGTTAGCACATTGCTTCTAGATACAGAGGTCATCCAAAGTTTCTTTTTTTACCTTTGGTAGAAACGAAAGTCTCGCTATCTTATGTAATGATATGTTTGTGTACGTTTCAACCTTCCCAAACTTCGTGAAAAACGATACTATGATAATTTTGTGGTTGTAATATGTTATGCAGGTATTAGTGTACTTTCATTAAATTACAGAACCTCTAACCATCCTTATGTTCTCCATCTCCCATTTCGGGATCAAAATGATATGTTAATGCGACTTCTTGGAGAAAGTGGATCAAATGCCTTCGAAACAAACCTCTCACATCCATTTCATCCACACCCATTAACTCTTGCGGATACACCATGGTGTAACAATGATATTACAACAACACCTACCTCTTCAAAAACACTTTACACTGATCCAAAAGAATTTAGTTGGTACTCGGATCCCATGCATCTTTGATGCCAACAACATCGTCCATTCATGATTCAAAGAAATTGGTTGAAGTTATGTGCAATGCATGCGTAAGACCAATCAGAAACATCCCATTTTACAAATGTACAACTTCTGATGATGGATGCAACTTTGTTCTTCATGCGTCGTGCACCCGGTTGCCTACTAAAGTCATGTTGAAAAATTATACTAATACAGGAATATATAACTTTAAACTATTGCCAAAAGGCCGTGGTTACATGGGTATGTTTGAGTGTCATTACTGTAAGAAAATTTGCAATGGATTTGTTTATAAATGACAAAATGATAATTCTCAAGGAGACTTTAACATTGACGTTCATTGCGCGCTCTCACGTCAATATATCACACATAAATCTCATCCAAATCATCTACTTCGTAAAGGTGAGCCAGGTTCAGGAGATTATTGTCGTTTGTGTTTGTCTTATGTAAAGAAACAAATTTGTTACAGTTGCGAGCCTTGTAAATTTATCGTACATTCCGATTGCGCTCTGTTGTGGCCTGAGAAAATTAGTCACAAGTATGACAAGCATCTAATGACTCTAAGGTATTTCCTAGTTGAAAACCATAGTGGTGATTACTTTTGTGAAGTTTGCGAGGAGGAGTTTAATCCTAATTGTGCGTTCTATCATTGTGATCAATGCGTCCAGTCCATGCATCCAGCTTGTTGTGTGTCAATACCTAAAAAAGAAACCACATATACCCCTTTCTATCTTCACGCAGGTGTTGGTCGATATGATAATTTGAAGTTTGGACAAAAATTCATGGTTAATGGTCACCCGCACGCTGTTTCATTTTGCTTAGGCGTTATAAGCGATGGTAGATGCCATGAGTGTTATTAGTATTTAGAGGGTCGGTTGACCTTAAAGTGTTTACTGTGTACGTTCGCAATTGATGTATTATGTCCGATGAAGCCTAATATTCTGCAATACCGATTGTATAGATGTAATTAGGGTAAACATTTGTTATATCTTCCAATAAATGATTTTAGATCAGACCTTCATTCATACAATGTTTACATTAGTATTTATATCTTTGTTATAAGCTTTACTTTCCAGGTTCTTTTTGAGTTGTAAACATTGTATGAATCTGGCGGTTACGAAATCAGTTAAATAACTGTTTCGATAGTTATAATCAAAGGATGAAACGGTTCACTAACTGACATAGCTTTTCACTTGCACCCTTTGCTTCTACTTGATCAATCACAACAATGAGCACACCCCACTAACCCAACTGAGCCTATAAGAAGCCATGAAATGCAGTTTTCCCAAGCGGGTTAATATCTACATACTCAAAACGTGAAGGGACATGAAGAACACGAACTTTGCTCGAAGCAACAAAATCACTAACAAAGTGAATATTATCTTAATGTGTTTCATTGATGTTGAACACTATAATACACTTGGCATAACGTAAACTTGTTCAATCGGTTTTAATTTGACATTGTTTCTTCAAATTTCATAAATCATTTTGCTTAGAAAAGAACACTAGAACGGCTCAAACTATTATATCACAAGTCTATCAACTGATACACGTAAACCATTTTCACGTAACGTAAACAAGAAAACATATAGCAACGATTCCACTTTATTATCCAGATTTCGCAACTCTGAAGATTATGCTTACGCGACCTCTATTTCTCACCCATTGCGTCATATATGACAATACAAAGCTCCCAACACTTGGAGTCTCTCGCCAGCTAATCGAATTTTGTTCAACATTCGCACTGTTTATAACCATTACTTCCTGCAAGAAAATAGTTATAACATTGTTAACAAAATAATAGTACCGTTTCCTTGATACGTATAGTGTTGTGTTAGAAAGAATACCATGGGAGCTTAAACGTGTCTTTGAACCATCCTTGTTTAGAACTATACCCCACGATTTTGTCAAGGCGTATGATAATCTCGGAAAATTTTGGTCTAATAGATAAATCTGGATACTAACACTCCTCTATCAATCTACAAAACAAGAACAAAGATGGAAAAAGGATGAAAAATTTATTAATATGAATGACGCGTCCAATCTATTTATCCGATTTCCATTTTAGGCAACTCTTTTAGCTAAACGCCTTAATCGGTTTGTAGATAAGTGTGTCAAGATTTCCGCCTCTGGAATTTGTGTACATGCATAGATTCAAGTTATTATAGACAGAAAAATATGCTTACTCTTTTAGATTGGGAGGATAATATTTAGATTTTGTCTTGAATGTTGGTCTCTGGATATCAACACACATCAGCTTAACAGCCTCTTCAGGAGGCTTGGGAAACGGTTGCACACCCTCCATCATCTGATCTCATATTAAAAAAAACCAAGATCAAACTTTTATATAAAGAATCGTTAACGGGCAAGAAAACAAACAAACGAGTAATACATAATGGCGTGGCAAAAAAGAAATGAAATATCAAACGGGCCAAAAGTTGCTAAAATTTTGGCTAAAACCTCTGGTAAGTTGTACTCTAAATCTTAGATTACTGTATGAGTGTTGGGTCAACCTGACCTGATCTCTAATACGAATATATCATATGCAATTTATGAAATGAAATACAGATAAAAGTACCTTTTAAAGAATAAGGCCAAAAGAGTACACTGTACACATTCACGCCTGCGTCGAATAGTTCATCCTTATAGATCTCCGGTGCAATGTATAAATATGTACTCACATAAAAGTTAAGGTAACTAAGATAGTACGAGTAGTTATGCTACAAAATGGTAAATTATGTAACCCGAACTGACCGTTTCATAGAAATGGTTAAAAACTTCCTTCTAATAAACAAGAAATGAATGTACAAAAAGTCGGAAGCGTTTTACTTGCCTGGCAATATCAAGAGCAAATCTAAAAGCTTTGGAGCGGGACAATCGTCCTTTTTTCAAGATAGCTTATAAGGTCGCCCTGAAATTTCTAATAAATTCAAGCTTCGTTAAGCTAATCTGGTATCAAGGAATATGGCAACACTTATGCACCACATACACACAGCCTGTTATGTTTAGATGTGATCTAGAACTTACTCTTGGGTGAAACGCGGAAACAATCATCATGGTACATTTTGGGTGACAGCTCCAACAAACTGAACCACATTAGGTTGCCGAACTTTTTCAAACAAAGTCAGCCATGTTTGAAAGCATTTTTGCATAAGAGCCGATAAAAAGTTCAATGATAGTTTCTTAACAGTGCAACGTGAAGCTATAGTACATAGATTAGGTCAATATTATCAGGTGTGGTCCAAAGAAGCCGATGAAACCAGATGTACATTTCTAACTTTACAGTTTTGACCCGTTACCCAACCCACCCATTTTGCCACATTAACAAGCAGCAATGCAGCATAATTAGGCACATACATGCTTTCAGGATCAGAGTAGAGATCTTTGTCGAGTATCTTCATTGAAACTTCTGTGCCATTCCATTTAGTTTTCGTGTCAAAATACCAGAAAGTTAATTACTCGAGTACACATTTCAGCACAGATCTGAGACAGCAAAATGAACCGTTTCAGTCAAAATCATTTTTGACTCATTACACAACCCGCTGATTTTGTCTTATCATAGCAAAAAAGGTTCGGATTTAATATTAAAAACCAACCTAGGCAACAAATTCATCCAACACAATATTATCCTAAAACATGAAAATTTAGCGAAGCTAGCTTATGAGTTTTAATCCATGAAAAATAAAAGTTTAACTTTACATCGAGTTTGCCATTTCCGTATTTACGATAACTGCGAAATAGGTACGGGGTCGCGGCGCCCCCATAGCTAGACGAAAAAAACAAGATTATAGTGTAATTTTTGGTTAATTTTGAGTGTTTTTATAAAATGCCTCCCACTCGAATCTCAAAATGCCCCCACTCACACATTAAATTCCAACATTTAACACTCTAAAACTTAAAAATCCTCCATCTTTAAGTTAAAATACTCGATTTTTTATTCGGATTTTAGTTTTTTCGCTTTGCTATTGTCCAAAATTTTTTTTTGCCCCCTACAATTTAGTTTCCTGCGTCCGCCACTAAAAATAGGTGCCATGGTTTAAGAAATTGACCTCTCATATCTTAAACATTATAAAAAAGGTAAGTTAATTGATGTTAAAGTAATAAACCTGGCATATACTTGCCTTGAGAATTTTGAAGCACATAACATAAAGAAAAAGATAAAGTAAACTACATAAGCAAGAATAGAATTTGCAAATAACAATTTGTTTACGCTTTGAATTTTTAGAGAAAAGAAAAGTATATGTCCTTAAAAATTTCCTTATATAATGTACTTTATGGCCTTGATATCATCTTATCATCTTTTCCATTTTCTGTTATATAAAAAAATCCTCAATTTTGAATCAATTTGTTCAAATGGAAGTGTTACAACATGAACATCCGTTGACACTTATAGATCTAAATCCAGAATATCCACACGATGAAGTAGTATACGACGATGAGAAGGAGTTGATAAAGAAGCAAGACTTTCGATGTCCATGTGGACGTTGTGGTCAAGAAATCAATTTCTATAACAGGTATTACTATATATGTGATCAATGTGACTACTCGCTTCACAAATTATGTGCAGAGCTTCCTACAACGCTAAGACACGAATCTCATCATGATCATATTGTTATCTCTGTCAAGTATCAGAAGATAAATGGTGTATGTGTGAAATTTGTAAATGCAAGCATGACTACGAGTACCTAAATTATCATTGTATTCAATGTGATATTTATTTTTGTATAGGATGTTCGAAAAATGGCTTAAAAAATCACATGGTTTATCACCCTAGCCACCGACACCCAATAATGTCCATCTCTGTAGATATTTTAGCCAATTGTCGTGTGTGCAGCAACAAACATCAAGGAAACTTTTATCAATGTACCACATGTTTCAGTTTTTTTTCCCATAGAGACTGTCTTTTCCTCCGCAAAAAGTTATTAATTCAAAATTTTAGAAAGGAAAATTTCTTTCATACTCACCGCTCACTCTTGCTTACTCATTTCAAAAGGATGATCAAAAAACTAAATTTGATCCAACATGTAAGGTATGTGAACTGCGATTTGATGAAAATCTTTGGATTTATAAATGTGAGAAATTTCGGTATTACGTACACACAGACTGCGCAACAACGTTAAAAGTCGCATCAGAAAATGCCAAGTGCATGAATCAAGGTACATACAAACTCTCTAAAAAAACCAAATTTTAGTTCTATAGACTTTGGAGATAATAATTTAGGGGTTGTACGTGTATTATATGGCTCTGCAGGTACTCCTGCAGTTTCAACACGTTACAAAATACAAATACGGTGACGATCTTGTTCTTCTCCATGTCCCATTCCCTGATCAAACTGATATGCTGATGCACTTTCATGGCGAAACTAGATTAAGGGCCTTCGAAACCAACCTAACATATCCATTTCACCGACACCCATTAACTCTTGTGAACACACCATACTACAATAATGATATTACAACAACAGCTACCTCTTCAAGAATAATAACATCGTCCGTTCATGATTCAATGAAAATGGTTGAAGTTGTATGCAACGCATGCATAAGACCAATCACAAACATCCCTTTTTACAAATGTAAAGACTTTGATCATGGATGCGACTTTGTCCTTTATGCGTGGTGCACCCGGTTGCCTATTGAAGTTAAAAAGAAGAGTTTTTCATCCGATATACGTAACTTTAAACTAATGCCGAAAGCTACTTTATTTATGAAGTTGGGTGTGCCCGTATGTGAGTATTGTAGCTTACCTTTCAATGGCTTCATTTATTGTTTTCCACTTACCTATATGCATGGCCTAAATATTGACGTTCAGTGCGCGCTCAGACCTCAATATATCACACATAAATCTCATCCAAATCATGGACTTTATGAATGTAGGCCAAGTTCCGAAACGTATTGTCGTTTGTGTTTGTCTGATGCAAAGAAACAAATTTGTTACAGTTGTAAGCCTTGTAAATTTACCATACATTCTAAGTGTGCTCTTTTGTGGCCTGATACAATTAGTCACAGGTATGACAAGCATCTAATGAGTCTAAGGTATTTTCCAGTTGAAAACCATAGCGGTGATTACTTTTGTGAAGTTTGCAAGGAGGAGTTTAATCCTAATGGTGCGTTCTATCATTGTGATCAATGCGTTTAGTCCATTCATCCAGCTTGTTGTGTGCCAGTACTTCAAAAAGAAACATGCTATACTATTTTCCATCTTCACGAATGTGTTGCTGGATTTGATAATATAAAGTTTGGAGGAGTTTTCAGGCATAGTGGTCACCCACACGATCTATCATTTTGCGGGGGTGTTGAAAGTGATGGTGAATGGGCCAAGTGTGGTAAGCATTTGCGGGACAAGATAATCTAAAAGTGTTTACAGTGTAAGTTTGCAGTTGATGAAGATTGTGCTTTTCCATATGATTCATTTTAGGTTTGTTTACAGTACACGAACAAAGTTAATATTAATCTCAATGTGTTTAGCTTGCTCATGTTGATACTATAATACACTTGTAATAACATAAACTTGTTAATTCGGTTTAAGAGGAATTTTTCTCATAAGTTGACATTTTTTCTTTAAATTCCATAGATCATCATGCGTAGAAGAGAACACTAGGACGATTCGAGATATTATATCACAAGTCTATCAACTGATACACGTAAACCATTTTCACGTAACGTAAACAAGAAAACATATAGCAACGATTCCACTTTATTATCCAGATTTCGCAACTCTGAAGACTATGTGTTAATAAACACAATATCACAGGATAAGAGAGATCTTTGCACCCAACCAACCACCCCTTGGTGTATTTTATTATGAATCAAAAGTACTTAAACAAAAACAGATAAATATTAGTCCCCAAACGGATGCTAATCGAACGATTACAAAAGAAATAATGAGAACGTCCCAACTAGGTTGATCCATTCTCCATCACATACAAATGATCACTCAAACACTCAGCTATACAAGATGATAATCAAACTCCCAGGTCCAAGTCCTCCATGGATTTGGTGAGAGAGAGAGACAGAGCTACGCACACAGATGTGTGTGTGTGTGATATATGAGAGATAATAAAACCCTAGTCAAAGACTAGGGTGATATACGCCAAGTCATGGGCCTCAACGGATACATAAGCCCACCAAGGAAAGAAGCCCACATCCAAACCTGAAACATAACAATAAACACAAAGCCAAAACATATAACACAATGCAAGGTTATATTGCACCCTTTGGGAGATTGTCAAACCAACACCCTCCCTCAATCTGACAAAGGAGAGAGCAGAAAAATCATTTACCGAACATGTTCACAAGCCTCAGCTGTTTACATAGTTTCAGGTGTTGATTAATGCCATGAGCCTTAGTAAAAATGTCAGCAGTTTGATCAAGTGAGGCAACCTTGATGTTGTTGATTACACCATTCTGAACCTTTTCCCTTACCGAATGAACATCAGCCTCAAAAGTGCTTGGTTCTCTCATGAAAAACAGGGTTAGCAGCAATCTGCATAGCAGAGCTGCTATCACTATAAAGGTTCACGGGAAATAGGTTTTTTATTCTTAGATCACCAAGCAAGTTAGTGATCCAGATAACTTCACAAGTAGAACTTGCCATACATCTATACTTAGCCTCAGCTGAGGATCTGGACACTGTGGGCTGCTTCTTGCTCTTCCAAGAGACAAGAGACCTCCCTAAAAAAACACAGTATCCAGAAATAGATTTCCTGGTCTTAAGACATTTGGCCCAATCAGCATCAATGAAACAAGACACCCTTAAAGAGGTATCCTTATAGAACTGGATACCAATCCCAGGAGAGTTCTTGAGGTATCTAATAACCCTTAAGGCTATTTTAAGATGAGATTGAAGGGGTGCATGCATGTGTTGGCTAAGGCAATGGACAACATAAGATATATCAGGTCTGGTATGAGTTAGATAAATAAGTCTCCCAAGTAATCTTTGATACTCAAAAACATTTAAGAGAAATTTATCATCTTTGATTTCATCAACAGCCAAAACACAATTTTCTAGTAATGGGGTTGCAACTGGTTTAGCAGCAAGCAAACCAAACTCATGTATGAGCTCAAGACAATACTTCCTTTGGGTCATGCAGATCCCATTCGAGTTTTCAAGAACCTCAATACCTAAAAAATACCTCATAATGCCAAGGTCTTTAATCATGAATTTGGTTTTTAGAAAGCATTTAAATGATTCAATTTCCTTAATGCAGTTACCAGTAATGATAAAATCATCAACATAGACAAGAAGGGCAATAAACATGTTACCATTTTGTTTAGTGTAAAGAGAGTAATCAAACTTACTTTGGCAAAAGCCATGCTCAACCAAGACAGTGGTAAGTTTTGCATTCCACTGCCTTGGGGCTTGCTTGAGACAATACAAAGCTTTATTAAGCTTACACACCTTACCTTTATCATTGCAATTGAAGCCCAAAGGAAGAGTCATATAAATGTCCTCATCAAGATCACCATACAAGAAAGCATTGTTAACATCAAGTTGAAAGAGAGGCCAATCATTAGAGACAGCAATGCTAGCAAGACACCTAACAGTAACCATTTTGACAACAGGACTGAAAGTCTCATCAAAATCAATGCCTTCCCTTTGACTATAACCTTTAACAACAACCCTAGCTTTAAACTTGTCAACAAGGCCAGAAGACTTGTATTTAATCTTATAGATCCATTTATTTTTAATAGCCTTTCTATTAGCAGGTAAATCACATAAGGTCCAAGTATTATTCCTTAAAAAGGCTTCAATTTCATTGTTTATAGCCTCAACCCACCTACTATCTTTCACAGCTTCATATTAGGTGGATGGTTGGCAAAAACCTCATCCTTAGATTTCAAAAGGTAAGTCCACACAGCTCTAGAATAATCATCCACAATGGTAAGGAAGTATCTATACCCTTCCTTACTAGGAACCTTGTAAGGGCCCCACAAGTCCAAGTGAACAAGATCACGAAGTTTACTGGACTTGTGATCACTCAAGGGAAAGGGTTCCCTTGTTTGTTTAGCCCTGTGACAAGTTTCACAAATAGAAATGATGGTGTTTTTAGAAAGTTTGAGGTCATTTTTGAGAGCATTGAGAACTTGATCAGAGGGATGACCAAGTCTACAATGCCAGATATCTTTAGAGGTGTTAGAGGTTATAGCAGTGTTAACAGTACCAAGGCTCTTAGTCTTAAGGTCATCAAACAAGTAGAGACCCCAGATTCACTACCAGTCCCCAGAGTAGTCCCCTTGGCCAAGTCCTGAATATAACATTTATCCTCATCAAAACCAACAAACAATTTACTATCCTTAATGAGCTTGTTAACAGACATCAAGCTAACACAATAACCAGGAACAACTAGCACATCATGAAGAACAACATTATTAGAAAGTTTGAGGTCACTAATGTGACTTATATTGGCAACAGTGCCATTGGGGTGACCAACAGAGATGTTGAGATTGGAAATATCAACAACATTGAGCATACCAACTGTGGAAGTGGTAAGATGTTGGTTAGCCCCAGAATCAATAATCCATCCCAAAGTAATGGTTTTAACAAGAAATTTAGAGTTCCCACAAAAAACTTGGAAAAATTAACATTGAACCAAACATTAGCATTAAAGAAAGAGATTCTACCTGCCATATTGGACTGAGTGTTGCCAGAGGAGTCACTGATTAAATTAAGGAGCTTCTACTCTTGTTCAGTGGTGAAAGAGTTTGGAGAATTACAAGTGGAAGCCTGTTTTTCTCCAGTTTTGATATCACAATTAGCATTAAAATTGGGTTTAAAAACAGTTTGCCTTTGATTATATGTAACACTCTCAATTTTTGTATCGGTACAGCGGAAGGGTCTTTTAGAGTGTTACGGGATAGCACAATCACTCCAATCATAGACAACACATAAAAATGGTTGTACAAGGTTCAACATATATTCATTCGATATAAAAGCTTTAAAGTGTACTACAGGTCCCAAATTATACACGTCATTAAGTTTACAAAACATAGATCGAATGAAAATTTTTAATATTATGTGGGCCATCAGAGTCGATCTCCATCCGGATTACCTTCAAGCACCTGAGATAAAAACATGCAAAAATCATATCAGCGAATGCCGAGTGAATTCATAGAGTTTAATAAAAACCGTTATATAAAATAATCGTTAAAATCAGAACACTAGTATAATATCGGAAATAAGTCCTCGTATTGCTAGTCAGGCAATATATAAATCAAGCATACATCTTAAACCGTCCATGAGACCGTAGCCTGAATATTACCATTATAGGTAATATTATCATCGTTATTTGCATCGTTATTGTATTGTATATATATATATATAGGATTATTATTAGCCGCATGACATTGTTACCTTACTGTGAAAACAACGGGCTGCGAACCCGACAAACAATTTGCCCATCTAAGTTAGCGTGTCGTCACAAAAATCACGCTATGTAATCTTCTCATACATAAATTCGCTTACCAATCAATGTGGTACGACGGGGATCAACCGTCAAGGCGCGAACTGGGCTGATCGTCCCCAAATAGTACTATCATATGCATAGGTGTCTACCAAATCCCGGTAGTTCACAATTCATGCTAATGGGACTTTAAGTGACATAACCTAACTACTACTAATCCTTTTTATCTCTTTTATAGGGTCATAGCATCATTCGGGTCCATATCATTAAGCATACCAGCGGGAATACTTGTGTTCTGTTTTATCAAAATCTAGCATGTTATCTCCCTCGCGGGTTTACAATCATTTTATAAAACATTTAAAAGAGTGCGAGGCTATGAACTCACGTTGATAATGAAAGGCGGATTATCGGCTACGGGCGTGCTTCGGTCACGGAAACCTATATAAATAATAATCGGTCTTAGACTCTTGTCCAATGACTTTTATCAAAATAACAATATACATATGATGATTTTGTACATATGATGATGATCAAGTGGGTTTATATATCCTTGTTTACTCATTTTAGCGTTCATGTATTGGTAACTTTTTACTAGTTTACTAGTTTTACCTATTTACCTATTTTAAGTCCAATAAGCTTATTATAAGTTCTTTAACTTGTATTATTTCATTTTATACTTATATTATCAGTATTCACACTTTACATGTTGGGCCCAAATGGGTTAAGCCCAATAAGTACTTTTTATAAGTGTTTAACTTATTTAGTCCAATTATTAGTCCAATATGCTTACTTAGCTCGTTAATGTCCGTATGTCCTATAGTTCGGGTTTTTATCGGTTTTTACTTGTATTAGATACTTATATATCAGTAAGTGACTTTTAAAAACTTTACATTAGACGGTTTTGATCGTCTAAGTTTTAATTGGCGAAAAACGTTAATTTTATGGTAATAGCCGAAAAAGTCGTAAAAATCATGTTTATAGCTTTTATAACTTATAAATCTTATTCAACTACCATTTTTATAATTTGTCCATTTATTAAACCTTATACATATTTATATAAATGAAATTCATAAGTTATTGGGTTTTAATTTTTACATTTTATACTATATAATTTGAGTGCTTATATAATAGTATTAAACATTAATTCTTCAAAATCTGATTTTTATTTTCATCTTCACCATTTTTATCATATTTAGAGTTCTACAATGACTTAGAAGCTCATTTTTGGATGGCATGAACTTCATATTATGTGCTACCATTAACTTAGTTATAGCTACTGCTCATTTTAAGTTTAACTATCCTTAACAGTCCCTACAAAACAGCTTATTCAGATTAGCACACTCATCTTGTTTTGATCATATCTCACTCATTTTAATGATTCCATTGCATGACCAACTCTCACATGTGTATGACATCTTGTACTTAATGTAAATGGATTCTACCATGCAAATTTATCAGTTCAAGTTTTGGTTACATACTGTTTTTATACAGCCAACAAATTAAGCATGATTTTAGCCTTGTTTCTTATGGTTATTAATCTTTTTAAGCATATTTATCAACACTTGATCCCCACACAACATTTTTATCATCATATATTCATCATATACATATACAACAAGAAATAAAATACATTTGTTCTTTACAAAAATAACAAGAGAAAAGGGAAAGGATGATCTTCTTTACCAACCAAGAGTATATCTTATTTTTGGAAGACAAGAACTTGATGAAAACCAAATGTATCCCCAAGATCATCAAACACCAAGAAAGTATGTTGAGAAATCAGCCCTAGGACACAAGCAAATCACCTCCTTTGTTGTTAAAATGGCCACCAAGTAATCAAGGCTTCAAGGTAACTCCATAATATAGCTAGATAACAAGTATTTTGTGGCTAGAAAATATCAAAAGGGGTGTTTGTTCTTGAAGTGGGATGGCAATGGTGATGGAGTTGAGAGAGTTTTTAGTTGATTTGCATGAGTGAATGGTGGTAAATGAGAAGCTAGTTGTTTTTGTTAGTTTGGTGGGTAAAAACTAGCTTAAGTGTTAAGCTAATCTTACACTTATAAGCTACTAGTTTACATGATGCCACATCTTTGATGTGGTGTCATGTTTGGCCGTCCCATTTATAGTGGGGTGGGATAAATTATTTTGTCCCATCCCGCTAATTTACGGGTACTCCTCGATTCTAGTTTCCTCGATTTGCGTGCCCTCGGGTCGTTTCACGAAAAACGTTTTTATAAATTATGAATCAATGGCACAAAACGAATCTAATAAAAATTGTCTCATCAAAAACGGAGTTCAAAAACGTAAATACGTAATCCTAAGGTTTCCGGTTTAATCGTAAAGGACGCTAAATTATGCACGTAAGCCCAACTTTAAATCCGTAAATTGTGAGTTCATCAACCAACACAAAAATAAGTTTCAAAATATTATACGAGAAAATAATTCACTACCTGAAAATGTTAGATTGTCACAGCTTTTCCTCCTAAAAGGGATCAACGTCCTCGTGATCCATTTCATTTTGATGTCCGTTTCTTATTGAAATCGAAGAGGTGCGGATATTTCTTCCACATTTCATCCTCTCGTTCCCTAGTATATTCCGGTCCATGCTTTGAATTCCATCGGATCTTGACAATAGGTATCCGACTTTGTTTCAGTTTCTTTACCTCACGATCCATAACCTCTACGGGTTCTTCGATAAAAGGCAACTTCCCATCTATTCGAACCTTATCTAATGAAATTTTCTCATCACTCACTGCTAGAAATTTCTTCATATTAGATACATGGAATGTGTTGTGAACACCATGAAGTTCTGGGGGTAACTCTAGTTTGTAAGCCACCGGACCTACTCTAGATAAAATCTTAAAGGGTCCAATATAACGGGGATTCAATTTTCCTCGCTTTCCAAATCTTATAACGCCTTTCCATGACGATACTTTCAACATTACTTGGTCACCCACTTTAAACTCCATTGGCTTCCGCCGCACATCCGCGTAACTTTTCTGTCTACTACGGGCAGTCAACAACCTATTCTTAATCTGAACTATCATCTCCGTAGTCTCCCGGATCAATTCCGGTCCCGTGAGCTGGGTATCCCCAACTTCACTCCAACATACAGGAGATCTACACTTCCTACCATATAAAGCTTCAAACGGTGCAGCCTTAATACTAGAATGGTAACTATTGTTATACGAAAACTCTGCTAACGGCAAATGTTTATCCCAATTCTTACCAAAATCTAACACACAAGCTCTCAACATATCTTCTAGTGTTTGTATCGTCCTTTCACTCTGCCCATCAGTCTGGGGGGTGATAAGCAGTGCTCATGTCGAGATTCGTTCCCAAAGATCTTTGGAGAGATTTCAAAAAATTCGATGCGAATTTAGGATCTCGATCTGAAATGATCGATACAGGCACTCCATGCTTGCATACAACATTCTCAAGGTATATACGAGTCAGCTTCTCCAGTGAGAACTGCTCTTTAACCGGAATGAAGTGTGCTGATTTGGTCAGTCTGTCGACAATGACCCAAATCGAGTTGTTTCCAGATGATGTTCTAGGAAGCTTGGTGATAAAGTCCATCGTAATTCGCTCCCACTTCCATTCAGGAATCTTTGGTTGTTGAAGTAGTCCTAATGGCTTTTGATGTTCAGCATTAACTCTAGCACAAGTCAAGCATTGAAGAACATACATAACAATATCAGCTTTCATATTCGGCCACCAGTACAACTTCTTCAAATCATGGTACATTTTATCAGATCCTGGATGAATGGAATACTTAGATTTATGGGATTCTAACATAATCAAGTCTCTTAAGCCTCCAAACTTAGGTATCCACATACGACCTCTTAAGCATTTCACTCCATCAGCTCTAACCTCTAAAGGATCTCCTTCTCCTCAGATCCCTTCATTAACAAAATTTTCCTTCTTACAAGCTTCTATTTGCGCATTTCTAATTTGCTCAGGCAAATTATTGTGCACGGTCAAGACTAGAGAACGTACCCTGATAGGCTCTCTATCTTTCCTGCTTAACGCATCGGCAACAACATTGGCTTTCCTGGGTGATATTTTATATCACAATCATAATCACTTAACAACTCTATCCATCTTCGTTGCCTCATGTTCAATTCCTTTTGGTCGAGAATATACTGTAGGCTTTTGTGATCGGTGAATATCGTACACTTGGTGCCATGCAGATAATGTCTCCACAACCTAAGAGCAAAGACTACAGCTCCTAACTCAAGATCATGAGTAGTATAATTCTCCTCATTCTTCCTTAATTTCCTAGAAGCATAAGCTATCACTTTCTCTCGCTGCATCAAAACAGCTCCATAGCCTCTAAGAGATGCATCACAATACACTACAAAATCTTCACTCCCGTCGGGTAATGATAAGATTGGCGCACTACATAATTTTTGCTTCAATGTCTGAAATGCTCCATCTTCATCACTTCCCCAAACGAAAGGTTTATTCTTCTGGGTAAGCTTAGTCAAGGGTTTAGCTATCAAAGAAAATTCTTTAATGAATCGCCTATAATAGCCAGCCAATCCTAAGAACTGTCGCACTTCCGTTGGCGTTGTCGGTGTAGACCAATTCTTAATGGCTTCAACCTTTGCAGGATCAACATGAATTCCATCTTTGTTAATCACATGACCAAGAAATTGCACATAATCTAACCAGAAATCACATTTTGAAAACTTAGCATACAACTTTTCATCCTTCAACAAATTCAAAACAATCCTTAAATGTTCTCTATGTTCATCTTCATTCTTAGAATAGATTAGAATATCGTCAATAAACACAATCACAAATTTATCCAAGTAGGGCTTGCACACTCAATTCACTAAATCCATGAAAACCGCAGGTGCGTTAGTTAACCCAAATGGCATTACTTGAAATTCATAGTGTCCATAACGAGTTCTAAATGCAGTTATAGGAATATCTTCTTCACGGACGCGAAGTTGGTGATATCCTGACCGCAAATCTATCTTAGAATACACACTAGATCCTTGTAGTTGATCAAAAAAATCATCAATCCTAGGTAAAGGATATCGATTTTTAATTGTCAACTTATTCGGTTCCCTATAATCAATGCACATACGGAAAGATCCATCCTTCTTCTTAACGAACAAGACTGGAGCTCCCCAAGGCGACGAGCTTGATCGAATAAAACCTTTATCAGACAACTCCTTAAGTTTCTCAGATAACTCCTTTAATTCAGAAGGGGCTAATCGGTAAGGCGCACATGCCACCGGTGCAGCACCAGGAATTAAATTGACCTGAAACTCTACTTGCCTTATCGGTGGAAGTCCGGGTAAATCTTTAGGAAATACCTCAGGAAATTCACAAATAATAGGTACATATTCCAATCGTTTCTCCCTAGACTCATTCCCGGTCACTTGAGCTAAGAATAACTCACAACCGTTCCTGATGTACTTTTGGACTTTAATACATGAAACGATTTTCAAACGGGATTCACCTCGATTACCATCAATTACTAACGTCCTATTCCTAAGAGGAATCTTAACTTTCTTCTCTCCACATAAAATAGTAGCATTATTGTAACACTCTCATTTTTCGTATCGGTACAGCGGAAGGGTCTTTCAGAGTGTTACGGGATAGCACAATAACTCCAATCATAGACAACACATAAAAATGATTGTACAAGGTTTAACAAACATTCATTCGATAAAAAGGTTTAAAAGTGTACAACAGGTCCCAAATTATACAGGTCATTAAGTTTAGAAAACACAGATCGAATGAACATTTTTAATATTAAGTGTGGGCCATCAGAGTCGATCTCCATCCGGATTACCTTCAAGCACCTGAGATAGAAAACATGCAAAAATCATATCAGCGAATGCCGAGTGAATTCATAGAGTTTAATGAAAACCGTTATATAAAAACAATCATTTACAATCATTTAAAATCAGAACACAAGTATAATATCGGAAGTAAGTCCACATATTGCTAGTCAGGCAATATATAAATCAAGCATACATCTGAAACCGTCCATGAGACCGTAGTCTCTATATTACCATGATAGGTAATATATTCATCGTAATAGCGTCGTCATCATTTATTATTTATGTCTTATATTGTATTAGGATACATGGTATCTGAATTAGGATTATTATTAGCCGCATGACATTGTTACCTTACTGTGAAAACAGCGGGCCGCGAACCCGACAAACAATTTGCCCATCTAAGTTAGCGTGTCGTCACAAAAATCACGCTATGGAATCTTCTCATACATAAATTCGCTTACCAATCAATGTGGTACGACGAGGATCAACCGTCAAGGCGCGAACTGGGGTGATAGTCCCCAAATAGTACTATCAAACGAATAAGCGTCTACCAAATCCCGGTAGTTCACAATTCATGCTAATGGGACTTTAAGTGACATAACCTAACTACTAATAATCCTTTTAGTCTCGAATATAGGGTCATAGCATCATTCGGGTCCATATCATTTAGCATACAATCGGGACTACTTATGTTCTATTTTTATAAAAATCTAGCATGTTATCTCCCTCGCGGGTTTACAAATCATTTTATAAAACATTTAAAAGAGTGCGAGGCTATGAACTCACGTTGTTAATGAAAGGCGGATTATCGGCTACGGGCGTGCTTCGGTCACGGAAACCTATATAAATAATAATCGGTCTTAGACTCGGTCCAATGACTTTTATAAAAATAACAATATACATATATATGATTATTGTACATATGATGATGATCAAGTGGGTTTATAAATCCTCATTTACTCATTTTAGCGTTTACGTTTTAGTATCGTCTTACTAGTTCACTAGTTTTACCGATTTTACCTATTTTAAGTTCATTAAGTCTTTTATAAGTTCTTTTACTTGTTTTTACCCATTATATACTTATATGATCAGTATATATACTTTTCATGTTGGGCCCTATTGGGTTAAGCCCAAATAATTCTTTTTACAAGTATTTATCTTATTAAGTCCAATTATTAGTCTAATAGGTTTAGTTAGCTCGTAATTGTCCGTAATTCTTATAGTTCGGGTTTTATCGGTTTTTACTTGTCTTAGTTACTTATACATCAGTATATATCTTTTATAAACTTTACATTAGACGGGTTTGGTCGTCTAAGTTTTATTTGATGAAAAACGTTAATTTCACGGCGATAGCCGAAAAAGTCGTAAAAATCAAGTTTATAGTTTTTATTACTTATAAATATTACTTTTACCACCATTTATATATTTTACCCATTTAAT
The DNA here is from genome assembly GCA_025667525.1 of Glebionis coronaria. Taxonomy (NCBI): domain Eukaryota; kingdom Viridiplantae; phylum Streptophyta; class Magnoliopsida; order Asterales; family Asteraceae; genus Glebionis; species Glebionis coronaria. Next base: position 413,934 of record JANFOE010000122.1, on the reverse strand, counting down.
TAACCTTTTATACATTTATATAAATAAGTTTTATAAGTTAGTGGGTTTATACTTTACATTTTATAAATTATAAAGTGAGTGCTTATATAATAATAATAAACATTATTTCCAAAATCTGATTTTTAACTTCACTTTCACCATTTTTATCATATCTAGAGTTCTACAATGACTTAGAAGCTCATTTTTGGATGACAACTTCTTCATAATATGTGCTAAATATAACTTAGTTATAGCTACTGCCCATTTTGAGTCTAAGTTGCCTTAACAGTCCCTACAAAACTGCTTATTCAGATTGTACCACCTAACTTGTTTTGATCATATCTCACTCATTATTTTGATTCCATTGCATGGCCAACTCTCACATGTGTATAACATCATCTACTTTACTGTAAATAGATCAAACCATGCATTTTTATCAGTTCTTCATTTAGTTATCTACTGTTTTTATACAGCCAACTAATTAGACATGATTTTAGCTTCATTTCTTATGGTTATCATCATTTTTAAGCATGTTTATCAACACTTGATCCCCACACAACATTTTTATCATCATATATACATCATATACATATACAAAATGAAAGAAAATACATTTGTTCTTTACAAAATAATAAGAGAAAAATGTAGAGGATGATCTTCTTTACCAATCCAAGTGGATTTCTTGTTTTAGGAAGGCAAGAACTTGATGAACACAACAAGTATCTCCAAGACCATCAAATATCAAGATCATATGTTGGAAAATCAGCACTAGGACACAAGCAAATCACCTCCAAAGTTGGTTATATGGCCACCAAATGATCAAGGTTTCAAGGAAACACCTTAATAGGACTAGTAAACATGTGGTTTGTAGTTAGAAAAGATCAATGAGGGTGTTTGTGGCTTGATGTGGGACGGCACAAAGATGAAGTAGAGAGAGTTTTGAGAGTGAATTGCATGTAAGAAATGGTTAAGTGAAAACCATTTGTTGGTTTTGTGTAGTGGTGGAAGGTTTAGCTTAAAGTGTAAGCTAAAGCTTACACTTGTGTAACTTAGCCAAATTGATGCCACCTATGTGTGGTGGTGTCCTCCTTGCCGTCCCATATAAGCTAGTGGGATGGGGCAAAGTGTTTTGTCCCATCTCACTAGTTTACGGGTATTTCTCAATTCTAGTTTTCTCGATTTGCGTGCCCTCGGGTCGTTTTACGAAAAACGTTTTAATAAATTATGAATCACCGTCACAAAACGAATCCAATAAAAATTGTCTCATCAAAAACGGAGTTCAAAAACGTAAATACGTAATCCTAAGGTTTCCGGTTTAGTCGTAAAAGACGCCAAATTATGCACGTAAGCCCAAATTTAAATCCGTAAATTGTGAGTTCGTCAACCAACACAAAAATAAGTTTCAAAATATTATACGAGAAAATATTTAACTACCTGAAAATGTTAGATTTTTCACAGCTTTTCCTCCTAAAAGGGATCAACGTCCTCGTGATCCATTTCATTTGGATGTCCGTTTCTTATTGAAATCGAAGAGGTGCGGATATTTATTCCACATTTCATCCTCTCGTTCCCAAGTATACCCCGGTCCATGCTTTGAATTCCATCGGATCTTGACAATAGGTATCCGACTTTGTTTTAGTTGCTTTACCTCACGGTCCATAACTTCTACGGGCTCTTCGATAAAATGCAACTTCCCATCTATTCGAACCTTACCTAACGGAATTTTCTCATCACTCACTGCTAGACATTTCTTCAGATTAGATACATGGAATGTGTTGTGAACACCATGAAGTTCTGGGGGTAACTCTAGTTTGTAAGCCACCGGACCTACTCTAGATAAAATCTTAAAGGGTCCAATATAACGGGGATTCAATTTTCCTCGTTTTCCAAATCTTATAACGCCTTTCCATGGCGATACCTTCAACATTACTCGGTCACCCACTTCAAACTCCATTGGCTTCCGCCGCACATCCGCGTAACTTTTCTGTCTACTACGGGCAGTCAACAACCTCTTCTTAATCTGAACTATCATCTCCGTAGTCTCCCGGATCAATTCCGGTCCCGTGAGTTGGGTATCCCCAACTTCACTCCAACATAAAGGAGATCTACACTTCCTACCATACAAAGCTTCAAATGGTGCAACCTTAATACTAGAATGGTAACTATTGTTATACGAAAACTCTGCTAACGACAAATGTTTATCCCAATTCTTACCAAAATCTAACACACAAGCTCTCAACATATCTTCCAGTGTTTGTATCGTCCTTTCACTCTGCCAATCAGTCTGGGGGTGATAAGCAGTGCTCATGTCGAGATTCGTTCCCAAAGATCTTTGGAGAGATTTCCAAAAATTCGATGCGAATCTAGGATCTCGATCTGAAATGATCGATACAGGCACTCCATGCTTGCATACAACATTATCAAGGTATATTCGAGTCAGCTTCTCCAGTGAAAACTGCTCCTTAACCGGAATGAAGTGTGCTGATTTGGTCAGTCTATCGACAATAACCCAAATCGAATTGTTTCCAGATGATGTTCTAGGAAGCTTGGTGATAAAGTCCATTGTAATTCGCTCCCACTTCCATTCAGGAATCTTTGGCTGTTGAAGTAGTCCTGATGGCTTTTGATGTTCAGCTTTAACTCTAGCACAAGTCAAGCATTGAAGAACATACATAGCTATGTCAGCTTTCATATTCGGCCACCAGTACAACTTCTTCAAATCATGGAACATCTTATCAGATCCCGGATGAATGGAATACTTAGATTTATGGGATTCTAACATAATCAAGTCTCTTAAGCCTCCAAAATTAGGTATCCACATACGACCTCTTAAACATTTCACTCCATCAGCTCTAACCTCTAAAGGATCTCCTTCTCCTCGGAACCCTTCATTAACAAAATTCTCCTTCTTACAAGCTTCTATTTGCGCATTTCTAATTTGCTCAGGCAAATTATTGTGCACGGTCAAGACTAGAGAACAAACCCTGATAGGCTCTCTATCTTTCCTACTCAACGCATCAGCAACAACGTTGGCTTTTCCTGGGTGATATTTTATATCACAATCATAATCACTTAACAACTCTATCCATCTTCGTTGCCTCATGTTCAACTCTTTCTGGTCGAGAATATACTGTAGGCTTTTGTGATCGATGAATACCGTACACTTGGTGCCATACAGATAATGTCTCCACAACCTAAGAGCAAAGACCACAGCTCCTAGCTCAAGATCATGAGTAGTATAATTCTCCTCATTCTTCCTTAATTGCCTAGAAGCATAAGCTATCACTTTCTCTCTCTGCATCAAAACAGCTCCATAACCTCTAAGAGATGCATCACAATACACTACAAAATCTTCACTCCCTTCGGGTAATGATAAGATTGGCGCACTACATAATTTTTGCTTCAATGTCTGAAATGCTCCATCTTCATCACTTCCCCAAACGAAAGGTTTATTCTTCTGAGTAAGCTTAGTCAAGGGTTTAGCTATTAAAGAAAATTCTTTAATAAATCGCCTATAATAGCCAGCTAATCCTAAGAACTGTCGCACTTCCGTTGGCGTTGTCGGTGCAGACCAATTCTTAATAGCTTCAACCTTTGCAGGATCAACATGAATTCCATATTTGTTAATCACATGACCAAGAAATTGCACAGAATCTAACCAGAAATCACACTTCGAAAACTTAGCATACAACTTTTCATCCTTCAACAACTTCAAAACAATCCTCAAATGTTCTCTATGCTCATCTTCATTCTTAGAATAGATTATAATATCGTCAATAAACACAATCACAAATTTATCCAAGTAGGGCTTGCACACTCGATTCATTAAATCCATGAACACCGCAGGTGCGTTAGTTACCCCAAATGGCATTACTTGAAATTCATAGTGTCCATAACGAGTTCTAAATGCAGTTATAGGAATATCTTCTTCACGGACGCGAAGTTGGTGATATCCTGACCGCAAATCTATCTTAGAATACACACTAGATCCTTGTAGTTGATCAAACAAATCATCAATCCTAGGTAAAGGATATCGATTCTTAATTGTCAACTTATTCAGTTCCCTATAATCAATGCACATACGAAAAGATCCATCCTTCTTCTTAACGAACAAGACTGGAGCTCCCCAAGGCGACGAGCTCGGTCGAATAAAACCTTTATCAGACAACTCCTTAAGTTGCTCAGATAACTCCTTTAATTCAGAAGGGGCTAATCGGTAAGGCGCACGTGCCACCGGTGCAGCACCAGGAATTAAATCGATTCGAAACTCTACTTGCCTTATCGGTGGAAGTCCTGGTAAATCTTTAGGAAATACCTCAGGAAATTCACAAATAATAGGTACATCTTCCAATCGTTTCTCCCTAGACTCATTCCCGGTCACTTGAGCTAAGAATAACTCACAACCGTTCCTGATGTACTTTTGGACTTTAATACATGAAACGATTTTCAAACGGGATTCACCTCGACTACCATTAATTACTAACGTTTTATTCCTAAGAGGAATCTTAACCTTCTTCTCTCCACATAAAATAGTAGCATTATTCAACGACAACCAATCCATACCAATAATAATATCGAAACTACCTAATTCTATCAACATCAAATCAATCGGAAAGGAATGGTTCAAGAGATTTAGAGAGCATCCTTCTAATAGCTTATTAGTTTTCACTAATTTACCATCAGCCAATTCCACCTCGTAACTGGTACTTATCTCAACAGGTTCAATATCAATAAGGGCACTAAATTTAGTGGATACAAAGCTCCTATCGGCACCCGAATCGAATAAAGCAACAACATAATGATTGTTGAGTAAAAACGTACCGGTAACGACATTCGGATCCTCTTTCTTCACCTCAATTGTTCCAAGTTGGTAGAGACCACCCTGGGGGTTTCTTCCAGGTACAATCGCTTTCAACTTGGGGCATTCCGATTTCCTATGACCATCTTCATTACAGTTGAAGCAAATCGTTCCCTTCTTACACCTTTCAACCTTGTGTCCAAGCTTTCCGCAATTTCGGCACTTCCAGCAGTCGCCAGGATGCCTCTTGTTGCCACACTTAGGACATCTATCATCGTTGCGCGGTGCATTGTTGGTAATAGCATTTGCATTCCCCTTTCTCTGGTTCTGACGGCGATTGAAATTCTTCCTATAATCACCTCTATCTACACGATCACCGTCTCCCTTTCTTTTCTCACCTACACGGGATTCATCTTCCTTATCCTGAATTATCTGTCTAATGAGTTGGTAAGCCATTCGAACAGCATCATCAATGGTCAGTGGTTTAGATGATGTCACGTCCCCCCGGATATTCCTGGTCAACCCTTTCACATATTGCTCAATTCGGATCTCTTCGGGTTCAACCAATCAAGGACATAGCAAGGCCAACTCATGGAATCGGTTCGTGTAACTATCAATGTCCACACCTTTCATTCTCAAATGAATCAACTCTTGTTCTAACCTAATGATCACACTACGAGGACAAAACTCCAAAGTCATCCACTTCTTGATTTCAGCCCAAGGAGTAGCATTAGCAGCATCTAGACCCATGAAAGCAATTCTCCCGTTCCACCAAGTCAACGCACGACCTTTAAGAGTAGCCATAGCAAAAGTCACCTTATCTTCCTCCTTACACTTACTAATCCTAAACACCGATTCAATCTTCTCGATCCACTGGCTTAGTCCTACAGCACCTTCAGTTCCATTAAAAGGTAGAGGTTCACACTTCATGAACGTCACATAAGTACAGCCACCAACTTCAGGTGCATTAGTTCCAAGTCCTCCTACGTTTCCTCCAGCATTAGCATTCACATTATTAGCATTTACATTCACATTAGTACCGCCAATTCCACTACCGCCAGCTCCACTACCGCCAGCTCCACTACCGCCAGCTCCACTACCGCCAGCTTCATTTCTAGCATTTGCCATAAATTCAGTCGTAGATGCGGTAACTTGCTCTGTAATAATCCTACGTACATCATCCTCAGTCACAGTCTTCTTAGGCGGCATAATTCTATAATTCCACAATTTCAAAGCATTAAGCATTCATCCAACAAAGGATTCATATAATATGGATCGAATTCATAATCAAGATACAAATAAGGCACAATATGGAATTCAAGACAAGATACATATTTCATTCGATCTGAAACAAAAGTATTGTCTTAGTACATCCATATCAAATTTCTAACACTATATACACTCAAAATTCGTGCCAAGTCTATTACTAACAAGTCGGTTCAGTCAAAGCTATAAACACAAAAGATATAAAGGTCACTACTAAACACAGACTGGTCTACTGAGAACCGCCAGATGGTCCATCATCCATCGTCTTCTGGATCTTCGCCGGACGATCACTAGACTCATCTTCAGCTGGGCGCTTACGGATTACTCCTCTTTCAACCATGTCGGCATAAAATCTACTGTTCCAACCCACGGATACATTCAACTCCTTTTCAGCTTTCTCACGCATCGCATGAGCCACACTCAACTGAATCTCCATAGAATTTACCTTTCTCTTCATGGCAGCATACTCACCACTTTCCAACACTGATAACCTCCTAAATGCCTCATTCAATCCACGCTCTACATCACTCAAATCCAAACTAAGCAATTCTCGCTCTTTCTCTCCAATCTTTGTCTTCGACTCCAAATAAGCAACCTGAGTCTGAACAACACCTAATCCAACCTCTGTCACACAACTCTTAACACGGGAAGCATCTAGATCACGTCTCAAGGCCCATGGTGCAAGACCATCAATATGAGTAGCCTCTCAAGCACTAGACGACTCTCCTATCTCACATCTACGAGCAGCAATACCGTCGGTACCATCAGGTGCATCGTCATCCTCATCCTCCTCTGATTCAGAATCAGATTCAGACGATTCAGACATTTCATCCCTAGGTAACTCATCCTCAGAATCAGATAAACAAACAGGTGGGGGCAAAGGCTCGCCCTCTGGAACATCATACGGATAAATAAGCTCAGCTTCCTCATCGTCATCAACCTCAACATCTATACCTACATCCTCGTCGTCAATCTCGTCATCTAACTCATCTAATCCAATCTCATCCTCATTCTCAATATCAGCATTCTCAATATCCACATTCTCATTACCTACATTTTCAATATCTACATTCTCATTACCCACATTCTCAATCTCATTCTCTACTAAGTCAACCTGAGGGGCAATTTGATCTCCTAGTCCTAACTCGGGCTCGGGATCCTCAAATGGTTCCTCCTCATCATCAATATCAAAATCTACTAAGTCTAAATAAGGATCATCTTCTATATTAGGTTCGGGAATAGCATGGTTTTCTACAGGAATATTAGGGTCAGCCATGATAATCTGCATTTATATATATTTATCTCGTATTAGGATAACATACTAGTTAAACAATTACATAATGAAATCACGATATATACATATATATAAATTAAATTATATATATCAAAATATATATCTTCTCAATAGGGCTTGTTGGTAACGTCGGAGATCTCTGGCACCATTATAGTCAAAAGATTTTTCAAATATTTTCTCAAATGTTCATTGTCAAAAGATTTTGAAAAGTTTTGTTCAAAACCTTGGTTTTTAAAATCTTTTGTTCTCTACAACGAGAGCTCTGGTACCAAACTGTAACACTCTCATTTTTCGTATCGGTACAGCGGAAGGGTGTTTCAGAGTGTTACGGGATAGCACAATAACTCCAATCATAGACAACACATAAAAATGGTTGTACAAGGTTTAACAAACATTCATTCGATAAAAAGGTTTAAAAGTGTACAACAGGTCCCAAATTATACAGGTCATTAAGTTTACAAAACACAGATCAAATGAACATTTTTAATATTAAGTGTGGGCCATCAGAGTCGATCTCCATCCGGATTACCTTCAAGCACCTGAGATAGAAAACATGCAAAAATCATATCAGCGAATGCCGAGTGAATTCATAGAGTTTAATGAAAACCGTTATATAAAAACAATCATTTACAATCATTTAAAATCAGAACACAAGTATAATATCGGAAGTAAGTCCACATATTGCTAGTCAGGCAATATATAAATCAAGCATACATCTGAAACCGTCCATGAGACCGTAGTCTCTATATTACCATGATAGGTAATATATTCATCGTAATAGCGTCGTCATCATTTATTATTTATGTCTTATATTGTATTAGGATACATGGTATCTGAATTAGGATTATTATTAGCCGCATGACATTGTTACCTTACTGTGAAAACAGCGGGCCGCGAACCCGACAAACAATTTGCCCATCTAAGTTAGCGTGTCGTCACAAAAATCACGCTATGGAATCTTCTCATACATAAATTCGCTTACCAATCAATGTGGTACGACGAGGATCAACCGTCAAGGCGCGAACTGGGGTGATAGTCCCCAAATAGTACTATCAAATGCATAAGCGTCTACCAAATCCCGTTAGTTCACAATTCATGCTAATGGGACTTTAAGTGACATAACCTAACTACTAATAATCCTTTTAGTCTCGAATATAGGGTCATAGCATCATTCGGGTCCATATCATTTAGCATACAATCGGGACTACTTGTGTTCTATTTTTATAAAAATCTAGCGTGTTATCTCCCTCGCGGGTTTACAAATCATTTTATAAAACATTTAAAAGAGTGCGAGGCTATGAACTCACGTTGTTAATGAAAGGCGGATTATCGGCTACGGGCGTGCTTCGGTCACGGAAACCTATATAAATAATAATCGGTCTTAGACTCGGTCCAATGACTTTTATCAAAATAACAATATACATATATATGATTATTGTACATATGATGATGATCAAGTGGGTTTATAAATCCTCATTTACTCATTTTAGCGTTTACGTTTTAGTATCGTCTTACTAGTTCACTAGTTTTACCGATTTTACCTATTTTAAGTTCATTAAGTCTTTTATAAGTTCTTTTACTTGTTTTTACCCATTATATACTTATATGATCATTATATATACTTTTCATGTTGGGCCCTATTGGGTTAAGCCCAAATAATTCTTTTTACAAGTATTTATCTTATTAAGTCCAATTATTAGTCTAATAGGTTTAGTTAGCTCGTAATTGTCCGTAATTCTTATAGTTCGGGTTTTATCGGTTTTTACTTGTCTTAGTTACTTATACATCAGTATATATCTTTTATAAACGTTACATTAGACGGGTTTGGTCGTCTAAGTTTTATTTGATGAAAAACGTTAATTTCACGGCGATAGCCGAAAAAGTCGTAAAAATCAAGTTTATAGTTTTTATTACTTATAAATATTACTTTTACCACCATTTATATATTTTACCCATTTAATTAACCTTTTATACATTTATATAAATAAGTTTTATAAGTTAGTGGGTTTATACGTTAGATTTTATAAATTATAAAGTGAGTGCTTATATAATAATAATAAACATTATTTCCAAAATCTGATTTTTAACTTCACATTCACCGTTTTTATCATATCTAGAGTTATACAATGACTTAGAAGCTCATTTTTGGATGACAACTTCTTCATAATATGTGCTAAATATAACTTAGTTATAGCTACTGCCCATTTTGAGTCTAAGTTGCCTTAACAGTCCCTACAAAACGGCTTATTCAGATTGTACCACCTAACTTGTTTTGATCATATCTCACTCATTATTTTGATTCCATTGCATGGCCAACTCTCACATGTGTATAACATCATCTACTTTACTGTAAATAGATCAAACCATGCATTTTTATCAGTTCTTCATTTAGTTATCTACTGTTTTTATACAGCCAACTAATTAGACATGATTTTAGCTTCATTTCTTATGGTTATCATTATTTTTAAGCATGTTTATCAACACTTGATCCCCACACAACATTTTTATCATCATATATACATCATATACATATACAAAATGAAAGAAAATACATTTGTTCTTTACAAAATAATAAGAGAAAAATGTAGAGGATGATCTTCTTTACCAATCCAAGTGGATTTCTTGTTTTAGGAAGGCAAGAACTTGATGAACACAACAAGTATCTCCAAGACCATCAAATATCAAGATCATATGTTGGAAAATCAGCCCTAGGACACAAGCAAATCACCTCCAAAGTTGGTTATATGGCCACCAAATGATCAAGGTTTCAAGGAAACACCTTAATAGGACTAGTAAACATGTGGTTTGTAGTTAGAAAAGATCAATGAGGGTGTTTGTGGCTTGATGTGGGACGGCACAAAGATGAAGTAGAGAGAGTTTTGAGAGTGAATTGCATGTAAGAAATGGTTAAGTGAAAACCATTTGTTGGTTTTATGTAGTGGTGGAAGGTTTAGCTTAAAGTGTAAGCTAAAGCTTACACTTGTGTAACTTAGCCAAATTGATGCCACCTATGTGTGGTGGTGTCCTCCTTGCCGTCCCATATAAGCTAGTGGGATGGGGCAAAGTGTTTTGTCCCATCTCACTAGTTTACGGGTATTTCTCAATTCTAGTTTTCTCGATTTGCGTGCCCTCGGGTCGTTTTACGAAAAACGTTTTAATAAATTATGAATCACCGTCACAAAACGAATCCAATAAAAATTGTCTCATCAAAAACGGAGTTCAAAAACGTAAATACGTAATCCTAAGGTTTCCGGTTTAGTCGTAAAAGACGCCAAATTATGCACGTAAGCCCAAATTTAAATCCCTAAATTGTGAGTTCGTCAACCAACACAAAAATAAGTTTCAAAATATTATACGAGAAAATATTTAACTACCTGAAAATGTTAGATTTGTCACAATTATTCAACGACAACCAATCCATACCAATAATAATATCAAAACTACCTAATTCTATCAACATCAAATCAATCGGAAAGGAATAGTTCAAGAGATTTAGAGAGCATCCTTCTAATAGCTTATTAGTTTTCACTAATTTACCATCAGCCAATTCCACCTCGTAACTGGTATTTATCTCAACAGGTTCAATGTCAATAAGGGCACTAAATTTAGTGGATACAAAGCTCCTATCAGCACCCGAATCAAATAAAGCAACAGCATAATGATTGTTTAGTAAAAACGTACCGGTAACGACATTCGGATCCTCTTTCTTCACCTCAATTGTTCCAAGTTGATAGACACCACCCTGGGGGTTTCTTCCAGGTACAATCGCTTTCAACTTGGGGCATTCCGATTTCCTATCACCTTCTTCATTACAGTTGAAGCAAATGGTTCCCTTCTTACACCTTTCAACCTTGTGTCCAAGCTTTCTGCAATTTCGGCACTTCCAGCAGTCGCCAGCATGCCTCTTGTTGCCACACTTAGGACATCTATCATCGTTGCGCGGTGTGTTGTTGATAAGAGCATTTGCATTCCCCTTTCTCTGGTTCTGACGGCGATTGAAATTCTTCCTATTATCACCTCTATATACACGATCACTGTCTCCCTTTCTTTTCTCACCAACACGGGCTTCATCTTCCCTATCCTGAATTATTTGTCCAATGAGTTGGTAAGCCATTCGAACAACATCATCAATGGTCAGTGGTTTAGATGATGTCACGTCCCCCCGGATATTCCTGGTCAACCCTTTAATATATTGCTCAATTCGGATCTCTTCGGGTTCCACCAATCGAGGACATAGCAAGGCCAACTCATGGAATCGGTTTGTGTAACTATCAATGTCCACACCTTTCATTCACAGATGAATCAACTCTTGTTCTAACCTAATAATCACACTACGGGGACAAAACTCCAAAGTCGTCCACTTCTTAATTTCAGCCCAAGGAGTAGCATTAGCAGCATCAATACCCATGAAAGCAATTCTCCCGTTCCACCAAGTCAACGCACGACCTTTAAGAGTAGCCATAGCAAAAGTCACCTTATCTTCCTCCTTATACTTACTAATACGAAACACCGACTCAATCTTCTCAATCCACTGGCTTAATCCTACAGCACCTTCAGTTCCATTAAAAGGTAGAGGTTCACACTTCATGAACATCACATAAGTACAGCCACCAACTTCAGGTGCATTAGTTCCAAGTCCTCCTACATTTCCTCCAGCATTAGCATTCACATTATTAGCATTCACATTCACATTAGTACCGCCAATTCCACTACCGCCAGCTCCACTACCGCCAGCTCCACTACCGCCAGCTCCACTACCGCCAGTTCCACTACCTCCAGCTCTACTACCGCCAGCTTCGTTTCTAGCATCTGCCATAAATTCACTCATAGATGCGGTAACTTGCTCCGTAATAATCCTACGTACATCATCCTCAGTCACAGCCTTCTTGGGCGGCATAGTTCTATAATTTCACAATTTCAAAGTATTAAGCATTCACCCAAAAAAGGATTCATATAATATGGATTGAATTCATAATCAAGATACAAATAAGGCACAATATGGAATTCAAGACAAGATACATATTTCATTCGATTTGAAACAAAAGCATTGTCTTAGTTACATCCCATATCAAAGTTTTAGCACTATACATACTCAAAATTCGTGCCAGGTCTACTACTAACAAGTCGGTTCAGTCAAAGCTACAAAAGTACAAAAGATACAAAGGTCACTACTAAATACAGACTGGTCTACTGAGAACCGCCAGATGGTCCATCATCCATCGTCTTCTGTATCTTCGTCGGACGATCACTAGACACATCTTCAGCTGGGCGCTTACGGATCACTCCTCTTTCAACCATGTCAGCATAAAATCTACTATTCCAACCCACGGATATATTCAACTCCTTCTCAGCTTTCTCACGCATCACACGAGCTATACTCAACTGAATCTCCATAGAATTCACCTTTTTCTTCATAGCAGCAAACTCACCACTTTCTAACACCGATAACCTCCTAAAAGCCTCATTCAAACCACGCTCTACATCATTCAAATCAAAACTAAGCAATTCCCGCTCTTTCTCACCAACCTTAGTCTTCGACTCTAAATAAGCAACATGAGTTTGAACAACACCTAATCCAATCTTTGTCATACTACTCTTAACACGGGAAGCATCTAGATCACGTCTCAAGGCCCATGGTGCAAGACCATCAATATGAGTAGCCTCTCGAGCACTAGACGACTCTCCTATCACACGTCTACGAGTAGCAATACCATCAGTATCGTCAGGTGCATTATCATCCTCATCCTCCTCTGATTCAGAATCAGATTCAGACGATTCAGACATTTCATCCCTAGGTAGCTCATCCTCAGAATCAGACAAATAAACTGGTGGGGGTAAAGGCTCGCCCTCTGGAACATCATAAGGGTAAATAAGCTCGGCTTCCTCATCATCATCAACCTCATCGTCTATGCCTATATCCTCCTCGACATCCTCGTCGTCAATCTCATCCTCTAAATTATCTAACCCAATCTCATCAACATCATTCTCAATATCAACATTATCAATCTCATTCTCTATCATATCGACCTGAGGGGCAATCTGATCTCCTAGTCCTATCTCGGGCTCGGGATCCTCAAATGGTTCCTCCTCATCATCCATATCATAATCTACTAAGTCTAAATAAGGATCATCATCTACATTAGGTTCGGGAATAGCATGGTTCTATACAGGAATATTAGGGTCAGCCATGACAATATGCATTTATATATATATCTCGTATTAGGATAACATACTTATTAAACAATTACATACTGAAATCACGATATATACATATATATAAATTAAGTTATATATATCAAAATATATATCTTCTCAATAGGGCTTGTTGGTAACGTCGGAGATCTTTGGCACCGTTATAGTCAAAAGATTTTTCAAATATTTTCTCAAATGTTCATAGTTAAAAGATTTTGAAAAGTTTTGTTCAAAACCTTGGTTTTTAAAATCTTTTGTTCTCTATAACGAGAGCTCTGGTACCAAACTGTAACACTCTCAATTTTCGTATCGGTACAACGGAAGGGTCTTTTAGAGTGTTACGGGATAGCACAATAACTCCAATCATAGACAACACATAAAAATGGTTGTACAAGGTTCAACATATATTCATTCGATAAAAAAAGCTTTAAAGTGTACAACAGGTCCCAAATTATACAGGTCATTAAGTTTACAAAACATAGATCGAATGAACATTTTTAATATTATGTGGGCCATCAGAGTCGATCTCCATCCGGATTACCTTCAAGCACCTGAGATAAAAACATGCAAAAATCATATCAGCGAATGCCGAGTGAATTCATAGAGTTTAATAAAAACCGTTATATAAAACAATCGTTAAAATCAGAACACAAGTATAATATCGGAAGTAAGTCCTCGTATTGCTAGTCAGGCAATATATAAATCAAGCATACATCTTAAACCGTCCATGAGACCATAGCCTCAATATTACCATTATAGGTAATATTATCATCGTTATTTGCATCGTTATTGTATTGTATATATATATAGGATTATTATTAGCCGCATGACATTGTTACCTTACTGTGAAAACAACGGGCCGCGAACCCGACAAACAATTTGCCCATCTAAGTTAGCGTGTCGTCACAAAAATCACGCTATGTAATCTTCTCATACATAAATTCGCTTACCAATCAATGTGGTACGACGGGGATCAACCGTCAAGGCGCGAACTGGGGTGATCGTCCCCAAATAGTACTATCATATGCATAAGCGTCTACCAAATCCGGATAGTTCACAATTCATGCTAATGGGACTTTAAGTGACATAACCTAACTACTAATAATCCTATTTATCTCTTTTATAGGGTCATAGCATCATTCGGTTCCATATCATTAAGCATACCATCGGGACTACGTGTGTTCTATTTTTATCAAAATCTAGCATGTTATCTCCCTCGCGGGTTTACAAATCATTTTATAAAACATTTAAAAGAGTGCGAGGCTATGAACTCACGTTGATAATGAAAGGCGGATTATCGGCTACGGGCGTGCTTCGGTCACGGAAACCTATATGAATAATAATCGGTCTTAGACTCTTGTCCAATTACTTTTATCAAAATAACAATATACATATGATGATTTTGTACATATGATGATGATCAAGTGGGTTTATATATCCTTGTTTACTCATTTTAGCGTTCATGTATTGGTAACTTTTTACTAGTTTACTAGTTTTACCTATTTACCTATTTTAAGTCCAATAAGCTTATTATGAGTTCTTTAACTTGTATTATTTCATTTTATACTTATATTATCAGTATTCACACTTTACATGTTGGGCCCAAATGGGTTAATCCCAATAAGTACTTTTTATAAGTGTTTAACTTATTTAGTCCAATTATTAGTCCAATATGCTTACTTAGCTCGTTAATGTCCGTATGTCCTATATTTCGGGTTTTATCGGTTTTTACTTGTATTAGATACTTATATATCAGTATATGACTTTTAAAAACTTTACATTAGACGGGTTTGATCGTCTAAGTTTTAATTGGCGAAAAACGTTAATTTTACGGTAATAGCCGAAAAAGTCGTAAAAATCATGTTTATAGTTTTTATAACTTATAAATCTTATTCAACTACCATTTTTATAATTTTTCCATTTATGAAACCTTATAGATATTTATATAAATGAAATTCATAAGTTAGTGGGTTTTAATTTTACATTTTATACTATATAATTTGAGTGCTTATATAATAGTATTAAACATTAATTCTTCAAAATCTGATTTTTATTTTCATCTTCACCATTTTTATCATATCTAGAGTTCTACAATGACTTAGAAGCTCATTTTTGGATGGCATGAACTTCATATTATGTGCTACCATTAACTTAGTTATAGCTACTGCTCATTTTAAGTTCAACTATCCTTAACAGTACCTACAAAACAGCTTATTCAGATTAACACACTCATCTTGTTTTGATCATATCTCACTCATTTTAATGATTCCATTGCATGGCCAACTCTCACATGTGTATGACATCTTGTACTTACTGTAAATTTATTCTACCATGCAAATTTATCAGTTCAAGTTTTGGTTACATACTGTTTTTATACAGCCAACAAATTAATCATGATTTTAGCCTTGTTTCTTATGGTTATTAATCTTTTTAAGCATATTTATCAACACTTGATCCCCACACAACATTTTTATCATCATATATTCATCATATACATATACAACAAGAAATAAAATACATTTGTTCTTTACAAAAATAACAAGAGAAAATAGAAAGAATGATCTTCTTTACCAACCAAGAGTATATCTTGTTTTTGGAAGACAAGAACTTGATGAACACCAAATGTATCCCCAAGATCATCAAACACCAAGAAAGTATGTTGATAAATCAGCCCTAGGACACAAGCAAATCACCTCCTTTGTTGTTAAAATGGCCACCAAGTAATCAAGGCTTCAAGGTAACTCCATAATATAGCTAGATAACAAGTATTTTGTGGCTAGAAAATATCAAAAGGGGTGTTTGTTCTTGAAGTGGGACGGCAATGGTGATGGAGTTGAGAGAGTTTTTAGTTGATTTGCATGAGTGAATGGTGGTAAATGAGAAGCTAGTTGTTTTTGTTAGTTTGGTGGGTAAAAACTAGCTTAAGTGTTAAGCTAAGCTTACACTTGTAAGCTACTAGTTTACATGATGCCACATCTTTGATGTGGTGTCATGTTTGGCCGTCCCATGTTATTGTGGGGTGGGATAAATTATTTTGTCCCATCCCGCTAATTTACGGGTACTCCTTGATTCTAGTTTCCTTGATTTGCGTGCCCCCGGGTCGTTTCACGAAAAACATTTTTCTAAATTATGAATCAATGGCACAAAACGAATCTAATAAAAATTGTCTCATCAAAAACGGAGTTCAAAAACGTAAATACGTAATCCTAAGGTTTCCGGTTTAATCGTAAAGGACGCTAAATTATGCACGTAAGCCCAACTTTAAATCCGTAAATTGTGAGTTCATCAACCAACACAAAAATAAGTTTCAAAATATTATACAAGAAAATAATTCACTACCTGAAAATGTTAGATTGTCACATTATGCGCCCTTCTTTATGTAACCAGCAGGATAACCAATCAATTCAAAGCATCTATCAATAGTATGACCAATTTGATTGCAATGAGTGCACAAAAGATTAGGGTTAGGACCCCTAAAGTTTTTAGACCCACTGCCCTTGTTAGGGGTTCTATTAGAAGCATTGGAAGTGCTTTTCCTATTTTGATTAAAGGTCTTAGCAGCAAAGGAAGTAGCATTCAATTTAGCCTCTGTATGATCAGAGTTATCAGGAACACCCCTATGGGATTCCTCTCTAGATACATTGGCATAAGCTTCCTTAACATCAGGGAGTGGATCCCTGGTAAGAAGTGCAGTCCTAACAGGCTGATAACAGTCATCAAGCCCCATAAGAAACTGCATAAGCCTCATGATTTGCTGATGCAAAGCTAATTCAGTGCTAGCAGAACAAGAACATTTAACAGCACAGACACATTTAGGAATCTTAGAAACATCATCAAACTCTCTCCATAGAGAGTTCAACCTATGATAATAATCAGATATAGAGCTACCCCTTGCTTAACAGACCCAATCTTTTGAAGCAAATTATAAACAATGGAACCATCAACCTTGTCATAAGTTTCATTAAGCTCTTTCCAACTATTAGCAGCATTTTCAGAATAAACAAGACCCATATAAACATCACTGGAAACCACCTTCATAATCAAAGTAAGAACCAAAGCATTGCATCTATCCTATTGAGCACACAACACATCATCTGAATAAGACTCTCTTAAGCAATACCCATCAACAAATGCAAATTTGTTCCTAGCTTGTAAAGCAAGTCTCATAGCATTGTTCCACATCCTATAGTTCTCAGTCCCCAACAGCTTGAAGGGGACAAGGACAGAGCTACAATTATCACTATTATGAATGTGAAGTGGGTTTCCAGCATCCAAATTGCTGATGAGAGCAACAGGATTGGTGGTGGTCTCAGGAGAACCCCCACCACCACCATTTCCTCCATCATCATTGGGTGGTGGGGGAGGAGCACCACTAGCACTCATAACTCACACACAGAGAGAGCAATAAGCACACAAAACAATAAGCAGAAAGAAAAAAATAGACAAACCAAGGCAGAAAGAATAAAGCAGATAGAGCAAGACAAATATAACCACAATAAACACTTAGAAGGTGAGCACCAGAAATGTCAAGCTGTGGACTATGATTGGCCAGAGCAGGTATCCACACCAGTCAAGGCTGGAGGGTCAAGATGTTAACCGAATCCGTTTGCACCCACACACAAGACAACAGTGACTCACAATAGTAACCAAGAGAGAGAGGCAAAAAAGAAGAATGAAAGAAGACTTACAGCGGAAACAGCAACCAGAATCAACCAAAAAGACACCCAATCTCTAGATTCACTTAGTCTAGAGGATGGGTGATCCACCAATCAGGAAACCCCCAAAAAAGTAACAAACTAGGGTTAGCAAACCCTAGCAAAGATATACCTGTGCAAGTTAGCAAAAAATGGTAACGGCACCACCAAAGGTGATACCAGGATACCAAGAATAGAGAAAACCCCAAAAAATTAAATTAGGGTTTCAAGAAACCCTAATCCAATCTTCAAGATTTTTAACGGCACCACCGAATAAAGCAACGGCAACACCAATTAAAACTTCCTGGGCACCACAGAGACAAAACCCCAAAAAAATAAAATTAGGGTTTGTAAAAACCCTAATAATATTTTTCAAGATAACGAACGGCACCACCAAAACAAGCTTCCAGATACGTCAAGAGAGCAAGAATCACCACCCAAAGTATAAAACCCTAAAAAATTAATTAGGATTTCGAAAAATCAAAAAATTGATTATAATAAAAAAGAACCGAGAGAGCTTCGATATTCTGAAAGATCTACAACCATATCTCTGATACCATTTATAATAAACACAATATCACAAGATAAGAGAGATCTTTACACCCAACCAACCACCCCTTGGTGTATTTTATTATGAATCAAAAGTACTTAAACAAAAACAAATAAAGATTAGTCCCCAAACGGATGCTAATCGAACGATTACAAAAGAAATGATGAGAACGTCCCAACTAGGTTGATCCGTTCTCCCTCACATACAAATGATCACTCAAACACTCAGCTATACAAGATGATAATCAAACTCCCATGTCCAAGTCCTCCATGGATTTGCTGAGAGAGAGAGAGAGAGAGAGAGAGCTGCGCACACAAATGTGTGTGTGTGTGTGTGTGTGATGTATGAGAGATAATGAAACCCTATTCAAAGACTAGGGTGATATACGCCAAGTCATGAGCCTCAACAGATACATAAGCCCACCAAGGAAAGAAGCCCACATCCAAACCTGAAACATAACAATAAACACAAAGCCAAAACATATAACACAATGCAAGGTTATATTGCACCCTTTGGGAGATTGTCAAACCAACACTATGCTTACGCGACCTCTATTTCTCACCCATTGCGTCATACATGACAACACAAAGCTCCCAAGACTTGGAGTCTCTCGCCAGCTAATCGAATTTTGTTCAACATTCGTACTGTTTATAACCATTACTTCCTGCAAGAAAACAGTTATAACATTGTTAACAAAATAATAGTATCGTTTCCTTGATACGTATAATGTTGTGTTAGAAAGAATACCATATGAGCTTAAATGTGTCTTTGAACCATCCTTGTTTAGAACAATACCCACGCTTTTGTCACGGCGTATGATAATCTCGGAAAATTTAGGTCTAATAGATAAATCTGGATACCAACACTCCTCCATCAATCTACAAAACAAGAACAAAGAAGGAAAAACGATGAAAAAATTATTAATATGAATGACCCGTCGAATCTATTTGTCTGATTTCCCTTTAGGCAACTCTTTTAGCTTAACGCCTTTATCAATTTGTAGACAAGCGTGTCAAGATTGCCGCCATCATATGATCTCATATTAAACAAAACCAATATCAAATTTTTATATAAAGAATCGTTAACGGGCAAGAAAAAAAACAAACGAGTAACCATAATGGCATGAAATGGTTTTAAACCTAATGAAACTACAATCTCATCAGGTTCCTAAAGCTAGTCATGCTAGTAGAGTCATCGAAACCAACAATTGGGCCAATTATCCTGTGCATTAAAATGTTGTTTTCTCATAAATTTTCTATAATAATGATACATTAAAAATATTGATCAATATGCAAATAAGATGTCATCTCATTTTTTGCATATTATAACAAATACTTTAAATCATTTTTAATCGGTAAGAATTTATTTGCTCAGATATATAAAAAGTATCATAAGGTTGAACACTTATTCCATAAAGTAAAATACGTTAAATAATATTTTGTTAAGTTGGATAGAGGTCAAAAAATGGGAAAATTCCTAAAAGGGTCTATCACCTAAATCAAAATGCTAAGATGGGTCAAAAAACATTGTCAGTCCCAAAAGGGTCTAAATTTTTTGAGAAACAAGGGCAATCGAGTTCAGAGTGCGTCATGTGTTCTTTGTTTGCCTATTTTTTGGGGCAAGGTGGTAGAGTTGTCCTACTTTTTAGGACACTTGTCAAATTTTGACGGGGTTATCCTGATTGCCCCATTTCCCGTGAACCTAAATGAAAAAAATATGTTAAATAGATTAGAATGAGAATTGCCCACGTTTTTTGGACTCTTTTAGTAATTAGCCCAAAAATCATTTAGTTTATGTTACCTCATTGTAACTCTCTTTCCTAGCTTTTGCTAGTTTTTAATAAAAGCCAACGTTAAAAAAACATGTTTAATTAAGTTGGTAAGGCGGCTTTATCTGCACCGTTAAACGTTAAAGACGTCTTATTTTGTTTAATTTTTTTAACTTGGCAGAGGGTAATTTTTGTTAGTTTCGCCCAGGGCAACAAAATACTCAGGACCGGCCCAGATTAATGTATGAGTGTTTATATTTGTAATTTTCGCCAGCGAGTGGTTCGGGTCAACGTGAGCTGGTCTCTAATAAGAATATATCATATGCAATTTATGAAATCGAATACAGATAAAAGTACCTCGTAAAGAATAAGGCCAAAAGAGTATACATCGACATAAACATCCGTTGACACTTATATATCTAAATCTGAATATCCATGCATTGAAATAGTATACAACGATATCGTCGTATACTATTTCAATGCATGGATATTAATGAGGAAGAGTTGATAAAGAAGCAGGATGTTGTGGTGGTGGAAATTAGTCAAGATACCTAGTTGTTTTTTGTTCTGTATTTATGAAATTCAATTTTTCATTACTTAAGTTATATACACGTTGATAGAAATATTATATATCCTTTTTGTAATCAGTTTAAATAAATACAACATATCGTCTTAATCAAGATACATACAATGGTTTTTGCATTGTTAAGTTATTTAATGTTCTAATGGCTTTTTTATATATGATTTAGAAACATGTAAGATTTGGAGAAGGGGAAGAAAGATACGGAATAATTGAATAATCAAATATATAAACGATAGATGCGTCGGTCAAAAATCAATATCTATGCTAAAAAATGAAACAAACAAATTAAAACTTATCAAAACTTGCTCTAACAACCATTAAAAAAATGAAAAATAAGAACAGAAAACAAAATATACATACACCATACTAAAGAACAAATATATATGCATAGACGGGTATAAAATCCTCTTACTATGCCGTGTACTCATCTATTATGCACTATGCGTGTGAATAACATACCGTGGCTATGCAAAGATACTCGTCAAGTTATATATAACTAATGCACCCAACGTGCCTATTTAAAATTTTAACCCCTAAACCTTAAAAAAAGTT
The DNA here is from genome assembly GCA_025667525.1 of Glebionis coronaria. Classification (NCBI taxonomy): domain Eukaryota; kingdom Viridiplantae; phylum Streptophyta; class Magnoliopsida; order Asterales; family Asteraceae; genus Glebionis; species Glebionis coronaria. Next base: position 392,258 of record JANFOE010000122.1, on the reverse strand, counting down.
TAGGAGGCGTCTCTTATACAAGTTTTGGATTGAAAAATGTTTCACGTACCTTATTAAACAAGTAATCTTACCTGCGCTTTGCCATACGATTATCGTGTGGAGGACTATGAAGTTGCGAAAGAACCACATAATCCGTAAAAACGTAGATGAATTATAATCTACGCGAAAAATAACAGTGAGAATTACAAACTGACCTAAATAAACGCGAGTAACACTAAATTTCAAATTAGGATATCAAATAAACATAGATTACAACACTTAATTTGAGCATTTAAATTTAAATTCAAAAGGTAAAAAATAGCGCTAACCGTAATTACCACAAAGATTACTGATGGCATTTAAATAGCCAAACTTATGCAAAGACCTTCACGAAGCAATGATTTACTAAGTCTTCCTTTCATCTCTGTCATCTTGGGCCATTTCAATAATTATCCCTAAAAATATTAAGCATGAGAAATATGAAGGCAGTAGTTTTTTTCCTTTCTGTTATCATGCACCAGCACATTTTTGAGTGCCTCATCCATTGATAATGGGATCAAGAAACTGCCATGGATGTTGTTGAAATGGATTTTCCTAAGGTAATTACTTTATAATATATATATATATATATATATATATATATATATATATATATATATATATATATATATATATATATATATATATAGATATATATATATATATATATATATAGGGGGGCTTTCTTTTCAGAACCATTTTAAGTGACAGAACTATCAGAACCATAATCAGCCAATAAGAATTTAGTATTATTAAAGAATTTCATTTAAATCAAAAGGGCATAATAGGAAAACCTATAATATAATTTTGTTCGTAATTAGTTTTTAATTAATTTCTTAATTTCTTTATTTTTCCCGAAATAAAAACAAGTTTTTTTTCTTAATTTTTGAAATTATTTTTTTTATTTTTTTCGAAATTTGTTTTTTAATATTTTTTCTTTTGCTTTTTAAATTCTTTTATTTTTCAAAATTCAAAAACACTAGTGTTCTGAAAAAAAAACCTTTTACATGTATAAACATACATGTTTTTCTACTTTATAAAATTTTGAATTTTTCTATAAACATACATGTTTTTCGTTAGAGTTGTCACGTGTGCACATATATTTTTTGATACTGTAAATTATATCAAACTAAAAACATACACATTTAATATCCATTAAAATAGAAATTATTAATAATACCAAAAGTACATATGTACTAATATTTAATGCCAATGATCATACGTGAAAAAATATGTATTTTCAGTCTCTCTTTCAAACATGTGTGTAGGCATTCTCAAAACATATATGCATTCTTCTAAAACCATACATGTTCGCCTCAAAAAACATACATGTTCGCCTCCAAAAACATATATGTCCACCTCCAAAAACATACATGTCCGCCTCCAAAAAACATACATGTCCGCTTCAAAAAACATACATGTCCGTCTCAAAAAACATACATGTCCGCCTCCAAAAACATACATGTCCGCCTCCAAAAACATACATGTCCGCCTCCAAAAGTACTACTCGCATATATGTAGTTCTCGTATTCATCAAAATCTTCGAAACATATATGCACGCATTCCAAGAACATATATGAACACGGTCAAAAATGTGTATGTACTCGTTTTTCATCAAAATTTTCTAAACATGCATGCACCGTCTTGGTATAACATACTTGCCCACCTTGTTACAACTAAGGATGTCTATCTGCACAGTAAATAAATACACAAATTAAATAATTAATAACTAAAATAAATAGTATCCAAACACTAATACTATTAAAAATATTCTTTTAAATTTCATAGGAATCTGCAGATGAAGAATAAACACATCTATCCAAATAAAAAATACCGTAGCAAATAAACACTACACTTAACTCACAAAATTGCATAATCACCAAATGAATATATAAATTACAAAAAAAATCCATCCGTCAACGTAATTGCTTTGCATACCCTCATAATTGACTAGTCTAAACATAAAGAAAAATGAAGACCGAACTCATGGTAAGATCCCAGCAAGGCACATCATCTAATAAGCATTACAAATTTATAAAAACATCAGATCCATACTATATCTAGAATAATATAACTTTTAAAACATGAAATAAAGGCCTAATTCATATTTAGATCACATTAACATAAACGACATATTCTAACCTTGTTTACATTCGAAAAGAACTTATAATTTAAATCCAACTAAAAAAATCCATTTTTACGTCAATTCGTTTTCGTTTTCGTTAATTCATTTTTACGTTAGTCAAATAAAAAATCCAACTAAAAAAACAACTATGATAATTTAAATCACATTAACATAAAAAACTAACCTTATTAAATCATGATGAGGCCCAGTATTAATATCGATTTTGCAAGATGATAGAGCGTAAAAACAAAATAAAAGAGATGGAGTGATGTTGACAATTAATGTCAAGAAAGACAAAAAAAAAATGGTAGACATTTTTGTGGTTGATTAATGGAATTAGGGAGAGATGCAGCGAATGAGTTTTATGGTGGCGGTTTGTAGGGTTACATTACAGAGGATAAATGCAAAGTTAATAAATTGGTTGCTACCACTTTTTTAGGATAAATATTAAATACCCAAGTTACCCTTTCAGATTTACAAGTTATGGTCTCAACTATTAATTAGTTACACTATTGACACAATTGATCTTAGCCATTAAATAAATAATCTAATGGTTTATAGAGAGTTCTGATAGTTCTGACGTTAAAACTGGTTCTGAAAAGAAAGTTACACTATATATATATATATATATATATATATATATATATATATATATATATATATATATATATATATATATATATATATATATATATATATATATATATATATATATATATATATATATATATATATATATATATATATATATATATATATATATATATATATATATATATATATATATATATATATTACGAAGTATTTATAAACTTTCATTTGAATTGAATAATGTCCTCTTGATATTTTCACGAAAATCATCCCCGAGTAGGAATTGTGTTGATAAAGGCGGCACATTTTCGCTTGCAGGGATTTGGTGTTGCATGTGACCGTATATATGCATATATACGTCGTTTTCGCATATTCCTTACGGATTTTATGGTCAATATTAAGAGCACTAGGAGTCATGGCTTGGAGTGAGTGTGTTTTGGGGTGCCACGTCAGCAAAACTCACTCACTCACTCACATGAAAAAAACAGGGGAGTCATCACTCCAAGTGATTTCCAGTTTTTCAGAATTTTACAAAACACCCCCTAAACAAACTTAAATATTTCATTAAACATAACCAACATTACAATACTTTTAAAATAAAATGAACATAATAAAAAAAGACATACAAAAATTAAAACAACATACAAAAATTAAAAAAACATACGAAAACTAAAAAATCATACGACCCGATGTTTAGTTTTCTTCATCTTCATATGCATCTTCATCTCCGTGGTCAATTTGATTCCATCCATAAGGTTTTGTTGAAGACTTTGATGGGTTTGTAGGTCACGTAGTTCTTTGTTTTTTCGGCGGTAAACTTCACACCGTTCAACCCATGTTCGTTGCATATTCCTTGACGGGTTAACGTAATTTTGGTTCCAATCTAAAACCTGCATACCTTGATCTTTCAAAATCATGTTATGAAGTATGATGCACGTATACATGAGTCGCCGTAAGGTGTTTACTTCATACGCGCGTGCTGGTTGACGTAGTATTCCCCAACGTCCTTGGAGAACACCAAATGCACGTTCAACATCTTTCCGTGCACCTTCTTGACGCCTTTTGAAGTGAGAATGTTTGGCGTCAGTTGCAACCGTGAAAGACTTCACGAAACTCGCCCATTGTGGGTAAATACCATCCGCTAAGTAATACCCATTTTGATACTCAACTCCGTTAACCGTATACGGTTTTACCGGTGCTTCGTCATTCAGAAGGTCATCAAATAACCGAGAATTATCTAAAACATTAATATCGTTATTCGCACCTGCCATCCCAAAAAACGCATGCCAAATCCACATATCTTGCGAAGCAACAGCTTCAAGCATCAAAGTAGGGTATCTTTTATAACCACCAGCGTATTGTCCATGCCACGCAACTGGACAATTTTTCCATTCCCAGTGCATACAATCAATGCTGCCAAGCATCCCCGGAAAACCATGTTTCGTAAGATGTAGATCATATATTTAATCAACATCGGTCGGAGTTGGTTTTCTTAAATACTTGGCCATATACAAGTCAATAACACACATGTTAAAATACATTAGACACTCACGTCCGGTTCGATCAGCAATTTGTAAATATTCATCAAATGCATCCGGCGTGTTGTCGTATGCCAATTGACGTATAGCCATTATGCACTTCATAATAGCACTAATACTCATTCGACCCGTAGCATCGGGTCGAGAAGTAAAATAATTAAAATGCGCAGGAAGAGGATCGGCCTGATAAATCTTTATGCCGTTAACTATTTTTAAAAATAGTCTTCGGCTCATTCGAAATCTTTCACGAAACTTAACCAAAGGATAGCTGCAATTCTCAACGAAATAATCGTTCATGAGCCGTTCCTCAGCACCTTCTCGGTCACGGTTGACTGGGGTCCGAGATAGTCTTGGACGATTCTCTTCTTCAAGCAACCGTTGTTAATGATCGTGTGCTAGTGGTAAGAAGTAAGCATCGAATTCCTCATCGATTTCAAAAACTGACGGAACGTGATCGGGACTCATATTTGTTTGTAGAGAGTGTTTGTGTTTTGGTGTGTAAGAAATGGTTGATTTTGAATTATATTTATATACGGATCGAAAAATATAGCCGTTATAATTCGAATTTCAAAAAAACTAGCCGTTGGGGGGGGTGAAATGAAATTTTTTTGAAAACTAGCCGTTTGGGGGGGGCTGAAATGAAATTTTTTCAAAAAGTAACCGTTTGGGGGGGGGGATAAAAGAATTTTTTTTTAAGTTTTCACGCGACGTGAGTATACCCACGTAAGGTACCCACGCCGCGATTTTTTCCAAGCAGGGGAGTCATCGCGCCGGCCACGCCGTGGGTTTGGCACCCCACGGAGCCAAGACTCCGAGCTCTCTAAGCATGTGCATGTGTGCGTGTATGCATGTGAAACAAGCCGATGTTATATTGTTGGCTTGCTATATATATGCAGTGTACCATCACATATCAAGGACGTGACCACGTTGTTGATATGTGTTTGAATTTTTGTGTTTTGTATAGTGTTTAATGAAATGTAAAATGTGCATTGCACTACTGTTTCTATTTTGAACCCGGTATGCAATAGTCTCATCAATAGCTGCAACTAACGGGGTATGGTAAAATTTAATTACAATTTTATACTCCGTAAGTTGTTAGGTTTTAACATTTGATCACTACACCTAATCAAAAGGCAAGCATATATATATATATAGATGTGAGATCCTCATAGAATGTGCATTCAAAAAAGAAGGAAGGAAGCAATCTCAACCATTCATTTTTCTATCAAAAAATAAAAACTCATCTTTCACCTTTTTCTTAAAAACATCATATCTTTCAAACGATAAATCGTTAGATTATGAAAAATACACCGTTGTGATGAAAAAATTCCTATCTTTCAGTAGATAGGCACTTTGATATATTTTTGACGGTTTTTTATTATTGCGATTTTCAACTATAAAAATCACATGTGATTCGGAAAAATTACTTGTGATTTTTTTATAAAAAATTAAATTTTTTTACAGAATAAATAAATAACTTTTATTATTATTTATTAGTGTAACTATTTACATAGCCGAATGTAAACACGTAACAACTTACGCCACTAGCTTTTTCATATTAGTTTCGATGATTTTTTGTTGAAATTTTTGTCAAAAAAATTACACATAATTTGTAAAATCACTAGTATTGTAAAATCAATTGTGATTTGTATTTCTAAAATGCATGTGTGATTCCATATATCGCATTTGATTTCATAAATTTACATGTGATATTAAAGTAACAAATCACGTGTGATTTCAGAAATCCTTAAATTGTAAATGATTTTACAAATTCACGTGTGTTTTATAAAGTAATAAATCGCATGTGATTCGTGAGTACGAAAACTATAAAATCGTCGAAAGTATATAGAAGTACGTATCATTAAAAAGAAAATTTATCACAAATCACATGTGATTTGGTAAAAATCATGACACAAATCACAAGTGTTTGAAAAAATTACTTACGGTTTTACGAAAATTATGATTTTAGATTTAGTATAAGTAACTTGTTATTCGGATCAATCACATGTAATTATCATTAAATCACATGTAATTTAAGCAGAATTACATGTGATTAAAATAAACTCATAACTAATTCAAAAGAAAATTTGCTTTATATATTTTACATGAATCACATGTAAAAACACATAGAGATTCAAGTAAAATTACATGTGATCAAAACAAAATCACATGTAATTAAGAAGCCAGTTTACTTTCTATATTTTATATGAATGACAACAAAACATTTTTATATATTGACAAAATCACATGTGATTCAAACAAAATCACATGTGATTCATCTAAAGTGGAATTGTTAGAAGAAGTTAAGGTTTCGAAATGTTTGAATCACATGTAATGCAAGCAAAATCACATGTAATTATCATCGAATTACATGTGATTCAATGCAAGCAAAATCACATGTAATTATCATCGAATTACATGTAATTCAAGCAGACAATTTAATATATTAACAAGATTACATGTGATTAAAAAAATCACATGTGATTCATATAAAGTGGATTTGTTAGAAGAAGTTAAGGTCTCAGAATGCTTGAATCACATGTAATACAAGCAAAATCGTATGTAATTATCAGAGAATCGCATGCAATTCAAGCAGAATTACATGTGATTCAAACAAAATCACATGTAATTTAGAGGCGAATTTGTTCTATATATTTTACATAAATAAAAACAGATAATACATAATTAAAAAAATCACATGTGATTCATATAAAGTGGGTTTGTTAGAAAAAGTTAAGGTTTCGAAATGTTTGAATAACATGTAATGCAATCAAAATCATATGTAATTATCACCGAATCACATGCAATTCTAGCAGAATTACATGTGATTCAAACAAAATTACATATAATTTAGAAGTCAATTTGTTTTACATATTCTACATAAATGAAAACAGATAATAAATGATTAAAAAAATCACATGTGATTCATCTAATGTGGGTTTGTTAGAAAAGTTACGGTTTCGGAATGCTTGAATCACATGTAATGCAAGCAAAATCACATGTAATTATCAGCGAATCACATGTAATTCAGAAGCCAATTTGTTTTACATATATTTTTCTTGGGTAAAGGGGACTCTACCCCGGTAAAATGAACATATTTTATATAAATGGCAATAAATATTTTAATATATTGACAAAATTACATGTGATTCAAACATTTTAGTGTAATTCACATAAATCACATGTGATTTTAAAGTAATAACGAAAATATTTTTGTCATTTAATAGACGGTTATTTTCATATACTTTTAACGATTTTATAATGTTGAAATTCTCGTCAAAAAAAATACACGTGATTTTCACAAGACGCATGTGACATTACAAATTTAAATGTGATTTTTAAAATAATAAATCAAACATGAGTTTTCGAGAATCACATGTAATTTTTTGAGAATCACATGTGATTTTTTTACGAAATTTTTTAAAAAAAGTTCGCCGAAAGTATATAGAAGTGCATATCTATAGAAAGATAATTTAATTCCCGTCGTGACGGTATAATTATTTTTCCATAACGATTAACGGTTTGAGAGATATTTAATTTTTAAGAAATAGGATGAAATGTGTTTTTTAATTATATTTAAAAGATTAATATACACAATTGGATATGATTTAAATGGATGGTGGAGATTGCTTCCTTTTTTCTTTTTTAGATGCATGTTCCTTAGGGAACTTTTGTCTATATATATAGCATCTCACGTACTCGCGACTTTCGTTTATAAAACTTACATTAGTACACTTACCTGACCTCCATTTCATATCCATTTCGCCACACGTAACACCATGCTCCCGAAACTTATAGTCTCTCACGACTTTTGTTCCGCATGCATACCGTTGCTGACACTAATTCATGTATACTACTGTTATTTTGAGACTTATATCTAACTAAAAAATCATACTTTTTCAAACCTCGATCTTAACTTGATAGTACTTGCTCATAGAGTTAGCGCAGTGTCTAACAACAAGAATGGTCACACGTGAGATAGCGATAAGCTGGAAAGGATGCCATAGGACCTTGGAACTATACCCAACAATTTTGTCAGTTGTTGTCTATTTGTACTACTAAAACCCGTCCCAAGAACAAGCTTAACAAAAAATCTGGAACCGGTCTTCACGTCAACACCAAGAAGCTTGATACTCAACCAGTAATGCTTTAAAGTATAACCACCACCAAGTGGCCTAGTGGTAAGGTCCTTGACTCTCAAACAAGAGGTCAAGGGTTCAAACGTCACTAGGTGTGTACACTTGGGGGTGGCCACGGAGGTTCACCTGCGTCGACTCCGGGCTATCCAAAAGGGTAGTTGCCCTGGGATTAGTCGGCTCGCAATGTCGAGTCGAAAACCTAGGTATACCCAAAAAAATGCTTTAAAGTATCCACAAATTCAGTTTTCTGGTGAACAAGCTTCTTATCCCAATCTTGCCTATATCAAACATAACACCAATGAAATGGAGATTAGATACAGTTGGTTTTGTACTTCCATTTAAATTATAAAAAATTGCACCTGCACTAGAAGCTACATGTAACACCCCATTTTGATAAATGGAATGTCACGCGTAATTATGGCGTGTCATCAAAGCATGCAAGGTAATATGTAGTAAAACATACATGACCATAGGGTAAACCAGAATCAAACATCGGTTCCCAAACATAAGCCCAAAACATAATAAAGTAAATGAACTGAATGAAAGACTAAACAAGCATAAATATGAAGGCAAAAGGAGAAGATGTCTATGGCAGCTTCCATCCTATGCACGTCCTCCAAATGCTCGAGTCTTGGGTACCTGCCGTTTTGGGACATAGAAAGGAAAGTAACGGCTGAGCATAACGCTCAGTGCGCGGATATATGACATAATATGAATGAATGAAACATAATAAAGACTTAACAGCAGCGGAAATGTATAACTCCTAGAAAACCTGGTATAGCTTAATAAAACTGGTTTTATAGTTTGAAAGTCTTATGTTTATCTTATAAAAACTGTTTGTCATATTTTACCATTTAGCCAATATAGGTCATGAAAATCCACCGTGCATGAATAATTGGAGGGGTGACCTCATCATGCAAATTAGAGGGGCTGCCTCTAATTTAATATACTGGTTTTATGGGTAGGAGGGATCAGCTCCTTGTGAAGGATCCAAGGCACACACCACATTCACCATGTAATTCTGAATAAAACATGTAACTAGGATGCACCCATACGCCCCACATGAAAATATAAATAAATTGCCAAGCTGAAGGGACGGCACGAGCAATCACTCCACCGTGGTGAAGTCATAACATCAGTGCCTCTAATGTTATGGTTATGGTACCTCCATAACTAGGTGAAACTGGTCATGCATGTATATGGCTATAGGTAATCATATTTAAACATAAGCAATCAAACTCATACTTATACTACGGGAAAACAGTTGGTTGCATACGGGGAAATCCTAATAAGGAAAGAATGTCCATACTGAAAGGACGGGAATCCGTACCTCAAGTCCAGTGAACGAACGGAAGAGAGAATCCTACTTCTGGATCACTTAACGCTACATGAATACACACGTGTATAAGTATCGAATTACTGAATACGTACTGGGTTTTATGTCTTGTCTTAACTTATTTTATATTTTTAAGTCATGTTTTACTGTTTTAAGCTTTAATTTGTGTTTATCTTATATTCTGTTTAATCTGATTAAGTTTTGTGGTATTCCATGTATTATTATACTTACTGTGTAATAATAAGTAACTTTCCAAAAATAGTAGGTTTCCTAAAATAGAAGGTTTCCAAAAAATAGAAAGTTTCCAAAAATAGAAAGTTTCCAAAAATAGAAAGTTTCCAAAAATAGAATTACTGCTTAAAGTAGATTAGTTTCTAAAAATAGAAAGTTTCCATAAATAGATTAGCTGCCTGAAATAAATAAGTTTCTAAAAATAGAAAGTTTCCATAAATAGATAAAAGCTGGTTAAATAAGCTAATAAATAAGCTAATAAATAAGCTTAAGTATTTACTGATTAATATTCTAGGTCACGAAATAAAATAGTATCGTTTATAAATTATTCCATGTATTTAAATAAACTATAGATTAAATCATTTATTTAATTATCATGTGATTTAATTAAATAAGATATAAATACTTAGGTTAAAATATGTATTATTAATTATATTAATATAACCTAAGTCATGAGAATTAATTAATTATAGGTCATGGTTTTAATAATTAATTAATTACTTAGTCAAATTTTCATGATTAAAATACTTAGGTTTAACTATGTATTAATAGTAAAATAATTAACCTACGTCATGATAATTAATTAATTATAAGTCATGTTTACTAATTAATTAATTACTATAGTTTAAATTAAATAATAAAAAATACTTAGGTTAAAATCATGTATTATTAATTAGTAATAATAAACCTGAGTCCATGTTTTTAATTAAATTAATTATCTAGCATGTTAAATCAATTTAATTAATCTTGTAATAATAAGTCATTAATTATTAATTTAATTTCCTTGTAAAATTAATAAGCATGTAAAGTGAATTAACTTTTAAAATGATAACCCGTAACCATGTATTATTCATTAAAATGCGTCGTAAAACAAACCCGTGTCTTATTAATTTAAACGTAAAACTCGTATTATGTTTTATAAATAAGCCGAGCCAAACAGCCCCCTTAATGTATTTTTAAAACTGGTAGCCAAACACCCCCTTAAATCTGTTAAAACCAAAATCCAAACATACTCTTAACTGCCAGATCCTCCTGGCAGTTTTGAGTTCCCCCTGTCTGATTAAATTTCCCACCGGCAGGCTAGAAAGGCCAACCGTGGGTTCCCACTGTTAGAACAATTTCACCACTGGCACAGCCAGTGGTTTTTCCCCTGCTTGTTCTCCGTTTCCCCTGCTTGAGCAAACCAAGCCAAAACCCTAATTCGGTTGCGGCTGGTGGAATTAACTCACCACCGAGACTCATATGAGTCTCGGTTTGTGTGCCTTTCGAACCCAGCAACAAAACAACTGAAACCTTTTCACTTGTTGCTATATGAACGTGTTTTTAACACCTTTAAAAGATTCGGATTGAAGATCAAATAAAAAAAGAACCTAGAAAATGAATTAGGGTTTACCTCGTTTTAGGGTTTAGGATATCAAACAATTGCATTCCTTGATCTCTGGATTGAAACACACGATCTAATCTTTCTGTTTTCTTAGGTGTTGGTCGCGGCAGGGAAGAAGGAGAAAGAAACAAACGGCTGCTCATATTAGATTAGGGTTTCTTGGATTGTTTTGTGTTTGTTGCCAAATGCATATTACTCCCCCGTCCTATTTTTACACGGCCAAAAGGATACCCACTTGGGCCTTGAGCCCAAGTCCTTACCTTTTCTATTTTGTCAAAATAGCCCCTTAAACACTTGTAATATTTATTTAATACGCGACTTGTTTAAATGGTACGCGTAATCGTATTTAAAAGTGTCGTAAGTTTCTTAGTTATAATTACCCGTGTTAAACGTAATTATTACGTATATAATTACTTGTCGTGTTAAATTAAATATACATAATAATAATAATCGTTTAAATGTCCATGATTACGTGTTACGTAGTTTACGTAATTTAATTAGTTTTTGATCGTGACTAAATATATTATTTATTCATGTTCGTAATAATTATATATATACGTAATTAATATTAGTTCGTGTTTTAATTACGTTTATGATTAGTTATTGTTAAATACTTATCATGTGTTCGTACGTAATCGATACTTATCGTGTTTATACACGTATGTAATACTTAAATAATAGCACGTTAATGTGATCATACTGTATAAGGAAGGTTTTAATCTAGCACGTACGATATTAAGAGTACTATTCATGGTAAAAGCAAGCGGGTTTTACAATTCTTCCCCCCTAAAAAGAATAATTCGTCCCCGAGTTATAGATGAAGTAACTAGAAAAGAATAACATACCCGAATTAAACTGGTAGGGTATGTAAAATAACAGAAAATGAAGGTGACGTGGAACGTTACATGTCTTGAAAGGACATGGAACGTGACTTCACTGAAAGGACATATCTAATCGATAAGAGAAAACGGAGAAGAAGTCCGGATGAACTTGTCCGTTTCCGAGTGGCTTCCTTCTTGGAACGATTCCTTATGAAGGTTTTGCCACGAATGGTAAGTCTTGGTACTCCTGACCTTGACTTGAAAATCTGAAACAAGTTGTTGGTTATCAACGTAAGATGGATTCCCTGGATTTGATCGAGGGAAAAAGAATTAACGTATAAGATTAACTGAAACGTTATTGTGCAAAACAATTTAATTTAACGAATTTGCAACGATGCGCGAGATATAATGAAACGTAGTACGTGAAAAATTTTGAACGAATTACGTGAAAAATTTTGAACGTGCTACGTGTATATATGATGAGTGTAAAATGCGACACATATGATGAACAATGATATGAGAACATATCGTGAACGTAGATAACTTAGATGATAATGTTAACGGTATGGGTAAGACGCGAAGTGTGACGTGAAACGTCTGTCTGAGGATGGAAAATTATTGAACTTAAGTCTGGTCTCCCAAGTTCCTATAGCTTCCCGGAATGAAATTTGAGAGTTACATCGTAAGCTAGAATACAATCATGAACATGAATAGTTCATGAACGTGAATGATGAAGCAAATCATGAAATTGACTAAAGGCCTGATCGTAAGAAAATGAATCCGAATATGAGTCTAAATCTAGTCTGATATCCGAAAGAGGCCACGTGATCGTACGATCTTTGGCTGAAATATCTGAAAATTTTACTACTGTGAAATCTTTGCGGACGCAAGGATTTGGCAGACTTGGTCAATAGTTGATAATTCCATGGAGTTACTGTACCATTTCCACTCGGAAAGTGTTCCCGGTGGAGATAGTTACTAGTATGTAGGTGTCCTATCTTAACCTGATTGTATAACAGGATATAAGATATGAACATAACTTTATCTTGTTCCCTAGAACTTGATACATAGGAGTTTGCAAGGCTATGAGTCTTTAAAACTAGACTTTCTTAGCGTAGGATTTTATAGAACACCTAACGTAGTGTAGGGTTCTCACCTTTACGCATAAGCTGAGTCATGTTAAGATTACCCGTGGGAATCCATATGACTGAGCATGTCACTGAAATCACACAGAGTTGATATTGTAAATTTTCCCGGGTGAAATTTCCTTTGTCGTAGAATTTGCAACATAATGCAAATATGGTATTCCTGCTCTTCTCCAGACTTAGAGAAAATCAGGTAGTTCCTGATGAAGACGCTGATAAATTTGTACAAATTTCCTGATGGAAAATCAAGCTTAACGTATTCAGGAGCCTGAACATTACTGTACATAATTATGAATTTTAGCATGGTGTGTTGTTCCTAGTCCATAATTAGGATGAAATTCATCTCGTGTCTGTTCGAGGAAATGCGTTAGCAGTTTGGATCTCATCATTAAGCTGAAGGAAAATCTTCGTATACATGGAGAATACGAAAGACGTCCTTCATGGTCATGAATCGTATGAAATATGGTGGAAGAAGTGAAAGTGTCATCGAAAACGTGACAGTTCTCACGATACGCCGGTAATGGTACTGGAATTCTTGTGGCCTGATTAATACATGGCACAACAAAATGGATATACCCTGGGAGGGTACCCTGAATTTCTTAGAGATGTTCCATCATTGGACGTGAGTCATGTATCTTGACTCGTGTCTTGGAAGTATAAGCATGACACATGTCTTGACTGGTGTCTTGACATGTGTCTTCAAAAGTATACGTGAGACATGTGTCTTGACCGATGTCTTGACACGTGTCTCGAGATGTGAAGCAAATAGAACTATAATACTAGGTTATGTATGCCAAAATCGGCGAATTGATTGGTACGCTATCCCTTGTAATACCCGATCACGTCCGTGACCGTGTTCTATGGTGATTACCAGGATGGTTGCAGTGACAGTAATGGTTACTATCATCATGTCCGTCAGTTTCATGACTGTCATTTTCATAACTATAATTCATGTAACTATTCAGCTGAGTGGTCGGCTGGTACCGGTTCTCACTCATGTGATTGAAAAGACAACTGCAAGGATTATGACATATGATAAGGTAAGAACATGGATTGTGATGGAAATCCTCCGGTGGTGAAGCATCATCTCGTCCGACCACTTCGATCTAACGCCTTTGTCTTCGTCTTTTAGGATCTCCAGGTTGTAAACGTCATCAGCATCTCGTAGCGTCTCCGAACATCAGCAGCATCAACCTTTAGTAGTATCTCCGAGTTATGAGCGGCGTCAGCATTTTGTAAAACATCAACAAGTGGAATACGCCTAGGATGATTTAGAATCGTCTAGTGAATACTCATGGAGTATTTTCAGATAAATAGACATGGAATATGGTACGTGTAATCCACATGGAATACGGTACTTGGAGTACACCTGGAATGCATATGAAATGATCAATATGGGTTGATCATCTAACATGATTTGCATGGAATAATTGATTAACCGTTTGAAGACCAAACTGGGCTGATCATCATGATAGCCTAGCAATATCAGCATAGACATCATTCTAGTTACGTAGGAAAACACCCAAAGTGTGATGGAACAAAATTCAACAATGATTATCATGAAAGCATGATTAGTGAAAACCAACCATGACTGTCATAAAACAGGATTTAATGAAATCCTTCCATGTTTAGCATGAGAGCATGCTCAACATGACGAGAACATAATAAAGATAAAACTTAAGACATACTAAATCATGAAGATGAAATCATCATGAAAATATTGGAATGAAATTAATCAAGATGAAGTATAAAACGTAATCAGCATGAAAATGAAGTTAACCATGATAGTATGAAACCATAATCGACATAAAGATCATAAAAAAATTTAATGAGTGTTCATGGAATAATACGATTGTAATGCAATAAAATTTGAAAATCACTGGTGTGAACGACTGGGTCGGCTCACAAAACAAAATTGATATGATTACTCTGATTAGAGCGTAATATAAATAAATATGAAACAAAATTTATACCATAATCATGAAAAAATTTTATGCGTAAAAACAGTGCATAAATGCATGATGTAGTTTATAAAACTTATATGCGCGAAGGTAAATGCCTATGGTCAGTTTACCCAAAACAAAATGACAGGGCGCAGGGACGCCTATGGGTCGGTCCCAAAGTTAAAAGTTTCGATAAAAGCACATGCGACTAAATAGGGCCAGTCCTGTACCAACCATTACTTAGTCAAAATTTCCGCAACAGATGACGTATGATATAAATGCATGAATGCATGAAACATAAATAATTAAAAAATCATTGTCAAAACTAAACAGAAAAAAATTTTATGTGAAAAATATGAACTACTGGTATTCAGTCCACATAATCACAGTTCACGAGGAACATCATGCATAGACAATGACACATAACTAAGTATGGATGACGGTTGTTCATTCCATATTAGTAAAACAATACTGGTGAAAACATCATGGTTAAAACAACAAGGTGCTGAAAACGTCAATACGTGGAATAACAAGCGTTGACTTAGGAAGATCCTGGTGACTACCCACTAGTCACAGGTCAAGTTTTAGAGCCTACAGGTCGAAGCCTTGGCTCTGATACCATAATTGTAACACCCCATTTTGATAAATGGAATGTCACGCGTAATTATGGCGTGTCATCAAAGCATGCAAGGTAATATGTAGTAAAACATACATGACCATAGGGTAAACCGGAATCATACATCAGTTCCCAAACATAAGCCCAAAACATAATAAAGTAAATGAACTGAATGAAAGACTAAACAAGCATAAATATGAAGGCAAAAGGAGAAGAAGTCTATGGCAGCTTCCATCCTATGCACGTCCTCCAAATGCTCGAGTCTTGGGTACCTGCCGTTTTGGGACATGGAAAGGAAAGTAACGGCTGAGCATAACGCTCAGTGCGCGGATATATGACATAGTATGAATGAATGAAACATAATAAAGACTTAACAGCAGCGGAAATGTATAAGTCCTAGAAAACCTGGTATAACTTAGTAAAACTGGTTTTATAGTTTGAAAGTCTTATGTTTATCTTATAAAAACTGTTTGTCATATTTTACCATTTAGCCAATATAGGTCATGAAAATCTACCGTGCATGAATAATTGGAGGGGTGACCTCATCATGCAAATTAGAGGGGCTGCCTCTATTTTAATATACTGGTTTTATGGGTAGGAGGGATCAGCTCCTTGTGAAGGATGCAAGGCACACACCACATTCACCATGTAATCCTGAATAAAACATGTAACTAGGATGCACCCATACGCCCCACATGAAAATATAAATAAATGGCCAAGCTGAAGGGACGCCACGAGCAATCACTCCGCCGTGGTGAAGTCATAACATCCGTGCCTCTAATGTTATGGTTATGGTACCTCCATAACTAAGTGAAACTGGTCATGCATGTATATGGCTATAGGTAATCATATTTAAACATAAGCAATCAAACTCATACTTATACTACGGGAAAACAGTTGGCTGCATACGGGGAAATCCTAATAAGGAAAGAATGTCCATACTGAAAGGACAGGAATCCGTACCTCAAGTCCAGTGAACGAACGGAAGAGAGAATCCTACTTCTGGATCACTTAACGCTACATGAATACACACGTGTATAAGTATCGAATTACTGAATACGTACTGGGTTTTATGTCTTGTCTTAACTTATTTTATATTTTTAAGTCATGTTTTACTGTTTTAAGCTTTAATCTGTGTTTATCTTATATTCTGTTTAATCTGATTAAGTTTTGTGGTATTCCATGTATTATTATACTTACTGTGTAATAATAAGTAACTTTCCAAAAATAGTAGGTTTCCTAAAATAGAAGGTTTCCAAAAAATAGAAAGTTTCCAAAAATAGAAAGTTTCCAAAAATAGAATTACTGCTTAAAGTAGATTAGTTTCTAAAAATAGAAAGTTTCCATAAATAGATTAGCTGCCTGAAATAAATAAGTTTCTAAAAATAGAAAGTTTCCATAAATAGATAAAAGCTGGTTAAATAAGCTAATAAATAAGCTTAAGTATTTACTGATTAATATTCTAGGTCATGAAATAAAATAGTATCGTTTATAAATTATTCCATGTATTTAAATAAACTATAGATTAAATCATTTATTTAATTATCATGTGATTTAATTAAATAAGATACAAATACTTAGGTTAAAATATGTATTATTAATTATATTAGTATAACCTAAGTCATGAGAATTAATTAATTATAGGTCATGGTTTTAATAATTAATTAATTACTTAGTCAAATTTTCATGATTAAAATACTTAGGTTTAACTATGTATTAATAGTAAACTAATTAACCTACGTCATGATAATTAATTAATTATAAGTCATGTTTACTAATTAATTAATTACTATAGTTTAAATTAAATAATAAAAAATACTTAGGTTAAAATCATGTATTATTAATTAGTAATAATAAACCTGAGTCCATGTTTTTAATTAAATTAATTATCTAGCATGTTAAATCAAATTAATTAATCTTGTAATAATAAGTCATTAATTATTAATTTAATTTCCTTGTAAAATTAATAAGCATGTAAAGTGAATTAACTTTTAAAATGATAACCCGTAACCATGTATTATTCATTAAAATGCGTCGTAAAACAAACCCGTGTCTTATTAATTTAAACGTAAAACTCGTATTATGTTTTATAAATAAGCCGAGCCAAACAGCCCCCTTAATGTATTTTTAAAACTGGTAGCCAAACACCCCATTAAATCTGTTAAACCCAAAATCCAAACATACTCTTAACTGCCAGATCCTCCTGGCAGTTTTGAGTTCCCCCTGTCTGATTAAATTTCCCACCGGCAGGCTAGAAAGGTCAACCGTGGGTTCCCACTGTTAGAACAATTTCACCACTGGCACAGCCAGTGGTTTTTCCCCTGCTTGTTCTCCGTTTCCCCTGCTTGAGCAAACCAAGCCAAAACCCTAATTCGGTTGCGGCTGGTGGAATTAACTCACCACCGAGACTCATATGAGTCTCGGTTTGTGTGCCTTTCGAACCCAGCAATAAAACAACCGAAACCTTTTCACTTGTTGCTATATGAACGTGTTTTTAACACCTTTAAAAGATTCGGATTGAAGATCAAATAAAAAAAGAACCTAGAAAACGAATTAGGGTTTACCTCGTTTTAGGGTTTAGGATATCAAACAATTGCATTCCTTGATCTCTGGATTGAAACACACGATCTAATCTTTCTGTTTTCTTAGGTGTTGGTCGCGGCAGGGAAGAAGGAGAAAGAAACAAACGGCTGCTCATATTAGATTAGGGTTTCTTGGATTGTTTTATGTTTGTTGCCAAATGCATATTACTCCCCCGTCCTATTTTTACACGGACAAAAGGATACCCACTTGGGCCTTGAGCCCAAGTCCTTACCTTTTCTATTTTGTCAAAATAGCCCTTAAACACTTGTAATATTTATTTAATACGCGACTTGTTTAAATGGTACGCGTAATCGTATTTAAAAGTGTCGTAAGTTTCTAGTTATAATTACCCCTGTTAAACGTAATTATTACGTATATAATTACTTGTCGTGTTAAATTAAATATACATAATAATAATAATCGTTTAAATGTCCGTGATTACGTGTTACGTAGTTTACGTAATTTAATTAGTTTTTGATCGTGACTAAATATATTATTTATTCATGTTCGTAATAATTATATATATACGCAATTAATATTAGTTCGTGTTTTAATTACGTTTATGATTAGTTATTGTTAAATACTTATCATGTGTTCGTACGTAATCGATACTTATCGTGTTTATACACGTATGTAATACTTAAATAATAGCACGTTAATGTGATCATACTGTATAAGGAAGGTTTTAATCTAGCACGTACGATATTAAGAGTACTATTCATGGTAAAAGCAAGCGGGTTTTACAATTCTTCCCCCCTAAAAAGAATAATTCGTCCCCGAATTATAGATGAAGTAACTAGAAAAGAATAACATACCCGAATTAAACTGGTAGGGTATGTAAAATAACAGAAAATGAAGGTGACGTGGAACGTTACATGTCTTGAAAGGACATGGAACGTGACTTCACTGAAAGGACATATCTAATCGATAAGAGAAAACGTAGAAGAAGTCCGGATGAACTTGTCCGTTTCCGAGTGGCTTCCTTCTTGGAACGATTCCTTATGAAGGTTTTGCCACGAATGGTAAGTCTTGGTACTCCCGACCTTGACTTGAAAATCTGAAACAAGTTGTTGGTTATCAACGTAAGATGGATTCCCTGGATTTGATCGAGGGAAAAAGAATTAACGTATAAGATTAACTGAAACGTTATTGTGCAAAACAATTTAATTTAACGAATTTGCAACGATGCGCGAGATATAATGAAATGTAGTACGTGAAAAATTTTGAACGAATTACGTGAAAAATTTTGAACGTGCTACGTGTATATATGATGAGTGTAAAACGCGACACATATGATGAACAATGATATGGGAACATATCGTGAACGTAGATAACTTAGATGATAATGTTAACGGTATGGGTAAGACGCGAAGTGTGACGTAAAACGTCTGTCTGAGGATGGAAAATTATTGAACTTAAGTCTGGTCTCCCAAGTTCCTATAGCTTCCCGGAATGAAATTTGAGAGTTACATCGTAAGCTAGAATACAATCATGAACATGAATAGTTCATGAACGTGAATGATGAAGCAAATCATGAAATTGACTAAAGGCCTGATCGTAAGAAAATGAATCCGAATATGAGTCTAAATCTAGTCTGATATCCGAAAGAGGCCACGTGATCGTACGATCTTTGGCTGAAATATCTAAAAATTCTACTACTGTGAAATCTTTGCGGACGCAAGGATTTGGCAGACTTGGTCAATAGTTGATAATTCCATGGAGTTACTGTACCATTTCCACTCGGAAAGTGTTCCCGGTGGAGATAGTTACTAGTATGTAGGTGTCCTATCTTAACCTGATTGTATAACAGGATATAAGATATGAACATAACTTTATCTTGTTCCCTTAAACTTGATACATAGGAGTTTGCAAGGCTATGAGTCTTTAAAACTAGACTTTCTTAGCGTAGGATTTTATAGAACACCTAACGTAGTGTAGGGTTCTCACCTTTACGCATAAGCTGAGTCATGTTAAGATTACCCGTGGGAATCCATATGACTGAGCATGTCACTGAAATCACACAGAGTTGATATTGTAAATTTTCCCGGGTGAAATTTCCTTTGTCGTAGAATTTGCAACATAATGCAAATATGGTATTCCTGCTCTTCTCCAGACTTAGAGAAAATCAGGTAGTTCCTGATGAAGACGCTGATAAATTTGTACAAATTTCCTGATGGAAAATCAAGCTTAACGTATTCAGGAGCCTGAACATTACTGTACATAATTATGAATTGTAGCATGGTGTGTTGTTCCTAGTCCATAATTAGGATGAAATTCATCTCGTGTCTGTTCGAGGAAATGCGTTAGCAGTTTGGATCTCATCATTAAGCTGAAGGAAAATCTTTGTATACATGGAGAATACGAAAGACGTCCTTCATGGTCATGAATCGTATGAAATATGGTGGAAGAAGTGAAAGTGTCATCGACAACGTGACAGTTCTCACGATACGCCGGTAATGGTACTAGAATTCTTTTGGCATGATTAATACATGGCACAACAAAATGGATATACCCTGGGAGGGTACCCTGAATTTCTTAGAGATGTTCCATCATTGGACGTGAGTCATGTATCTTGACTCGTGTCTTGGAAGTATAAGCATGACATATGTCTTGACTGGTGTCTTGACATGTGTCTTCAAAAGTATACGTGAGACATGTGTCTTGACCGATGTCTTGACACGTGTCTCGAGATGTGAAGCAAATAGAACTATAATACTAGGTTATGTATGCCAAAATTGGCGAATTGATTGGTACGCTAACCCTTGTAATACCCGATCACGTCCGTGATCGTGTTCTATGGTGATTACCAGGATGGTTGCAGTAACAGTAATGGTTACTATCATCATGTCCGTCAGTTTCATGACTGTCATTTTCATAACTGTAATTCATGTAACTATTCAGCTGAGTGGTCGGCTGGTACCGGTTCTCACTCATGTGACTGAAAAGACAACTGCAAGGCTTATGACATATGATAAGGTAAGAACATGGATTGTGATGGAAATCCTCCGGTGGTGAAGCATCATCTCGTCCGACCACTTCGATCTAACGCCTTTGTCTTCGTCTTTTAGGATCTCCAGGTTGTAAACGTCATCAGCATCTCGTAGCGTCTCCGAACATCAGCAGCATCAACCTTTAGTAGCATCTCCGAGTTATGAGCGGCGTCAGCATTTTGTAAAACATCAACAAGTGGAATACGCCTAGGATGATTTAGAATCGTCTAGTGAATACTCGTGGAGTATTTTCAGAGAAATAGACATGGAATATGGTACGTGTAATCCACATGGAATACGGTACTTGGAGTACACCTGGAATGCATATGAAATGATCAATATGGGTTGATCATCTAACATGATTTGCATGGAATAATTGATTAACCGTTTGAAGACCAAACTGGGCTGATCATCATGATAGCCTAGCAATATCAGCATAGACATCATTCTAGTTACGTAGGAAAACACCCAAAGTGTGATGGAACAAAATTCAACAATGATTATCATGAAAGCATGATTAGTGAAAACCAACCATGACTGTCATAAAACAGGATTTAATGAAATCCTTCCATGTTTAGCATGAGAGCATGCTCAACATGACGAGAACATAATCAAGATAAAACTTAAGACATACTAAATCATGAAGATGAAATCATCATGAAAATATTGGAATGAAATTAATCAAGATGAAGTATAAAACGTAATCAGCATGAAAATGAAGTTAACCATGATAGTATGAAACCATAATCGACATAAAGATCATAAAAAAATTTAATGAGTGTTCATGGAATAATACGATTGTAATGCAATAAAATTTGAAAATCACTGGTGTGAACGACTGGGTCGGCTCACAAAACAAAATTGATATGATTACTATGATTAGAGCGTAATATAAATAAATATGAAACAAAATTTATGCCATAATCATGAAAAAAAATTTATGCGTAAAAACAGTGCATAAATGCATGATGTAGTTTATAAAACTTATATGCGCGAAGGTAAATGCCTATGGTCAGTTTACCCAAAACAAAATGACAGGGCGCAGGGACGCCTATGGGTCGGTCCCAAAGTTAAAAGTTTCGATAAAAGCACATGCGACTAAATAGGGCCAGTCCTGTACCAACCATTACTTAGTCAAAATTCCCGCAACAGATGACGTATGATATAAATGCATGAATGCATGAAACATAAATAATTAAAAAATCATTGTCAAAACTAAACATAAAAAAATTTTATGTGAAAAATATGAACTACTGGGATTCAGTCCACATAATCACAGTTCACGAGGAACATCATGCATAGACAATGACACATAACTAAGTATGGATGACGGTTGTTCATTCCATATTAGTAAAACAATACTGGTGAAAACATCATGGTTAAAACAACAAGGTGCTGAAAACGTCAATACGTGGAATAACAAGCGTTGACTTAGGAAGCTCCTGGTGACTACCCACTAGTCACAGGTCAAGTTTTAGAGCCTACAGGTCGAAGCCTTGGCTCTGATACCATAATTGTAACACCCCATTTTGATAAATGGAATGTCACGCGTAATTATGACGTGTCATCAAAGCATGCAAGGTAATATGTAGTAAAACATACATGACCATAGGGTAAACCGGAATCAAACATCGGTTCCCAAACATAAGCCTAAAACATAATAAAGTAAATGAACTGAATGAAAGACTAAACAAGCATAAATATGAAGGCAAAAGGAGAAGAAGTCTATGGCAGCTTCCATCCTATGCACGTCCTCCAAATGCTCGAGTCTTGGGTACCTGCCGTTTTGGGACATGGAAAGGAAAGTAACGGCTGAGCATAACGCTCAGTGCGCGGATATATGACATAGTATGAATGAATGAAACATAATAAAGACTTAACAGCAGCGGAAATGTATAAGTCCTAGAAAACCTGGTATAGCTTAGTAAAACTGGTTTTATAGTTTGAAAGTCTTATGTTTATCTTATAAAAACTGTTTGTCATATTTTACCATTTAGCCAATATAGGTCATGAAAATCCACCGTGCATGAATAATTGGAGGGGTGACCTCATCATGCAAATTAGAGGGGCTGCCTCTAATTTAATATACTGGTTTTATGGGTAGGAGGGATCAGCTCCTTGTGAAGAATGCAAGGCACACACCACATTCACCATGTAATCCTGAATAAAACATGTAACTAGGATGCACCCATACGCCCCACATGAAAATATAAATAAATGGCCAAGCTGAAGGGACGCCACGAGCAATCACTCCACCGTGGTGAAGTCATAACATCAGTGCCTCTAATGTTATGGTTATGGTACCTCCATAACTAGGTGAAACTGGTCATGCATGTATATGGCTATAGGTAATCATATTTAAACATAAGCAATCAAACTCATACTTATACTACGGGAAAACAGTTGGCTGCATACTGGGAAATCCTAATAAGGAAAGAATGTCCATACTGAAAGGACAGGAATCCGTACCTCAAGTCCAGTGAATGAACGGAAGAGAGAATCCTACTTCTGGATCACTTAACGCTACATGAATACACACGTGTATAAGTATCGAATTACTGAATACGTACTGGGTTTTATGTCTTGTCTTAACTTATTTTATATTTTTAAGTCATGTTTTACTGTTTTAAGCTTTAATCTGTGTTTATCTTTTATTTTGTTTAATCTGATTAAGTATTTTTGGTATTCCATGTATTATTATACTTACTGTGTAATAATAAGTAACTTTCCAAAAATAGTAGGTTTCCTAAAATAGAAGGTTTCCAAAAAATAGAAAGTTTCCAAAAATAGAAAGTTTCCAAAAATAGAATTACTGCTTAAAGTAGATTAGTTTCTAAAAATAGAAAGTTTCCATAAATAGATTAGCTGCCTGAAATAAATAAGTTTCTAAAAATAGAAAGTTTCCATAAATAGATATAAGCTGTTTAAATAAGCTAATAAATAAGCTTAAGTATTTACTGATTAATATTCTAGGTCATGAGATAAAATAGTATCGTTTATAAATTATTCCATGTATTTAAATAAACTATAGATTAAATCATTTATTTAATTATCATGTGATTTAATTAAATAAGATATAAATACTTAGGTTAAAACATGTATTAATAATTATATTAGTATAACCTAAGTCATGAGAATTAATTAATTATAGGTCATGGTTTTAATAATTAATTAATTACTTAGTCAAATTTTCATGATTAAAATACTTAGGTTTAACTATGTATTAATAGTAAAATAATTAACCTACGTCATGATAATTAATTAATTATAAGTCATGTTTACTAATTAATTAATTACTATAGTTTAAATTAAATAATAAAAAATACTTAGGTTAAAATCATGTATTATTAATTAGTAAGAATAAACCTAAGTCCATGTTTTTAATTAAATTAATTATCTAGCATGTTAAATCAATTTAATTAATCTTGTAATAATAAGTCATTAATTATTAATTTAATTTCCTTTTAAAATTAATAAGCATGTAAAGTTAATTAACTTTTAAAATGATAACACGTAACCATGTATTATTCATTAAAATGCGTCGTAAAACAAACCCGTGTCTTATTAATTTAAACGTAAAACTCGTATTATGTTTTATAAATAAGCCGAGCCAAACAGCCCCCTTAATGTATTTTTAAAACTGGTAGCCAAACACCCCCTTAAATCTGTTAAAACCAAAATCCAAACATACTCTTAACTGCCAGATCCTCCTGGCAGTTTTGAGTTCCCCCTGTCTGATTAAATTTCCCACCGGCAGGCTAGAAAGGCCAACCGTGGGTTCCCACTGTTAGAACAATTTCACCACTGGCACAGCCAGTGGTTTTTCCCCTGCTTGTTCTTCGTTTCCCCTGCTTGAGCAAACCAAGCCAAAACCCTAATTGGGTTGCGGCTGGTGGAATTAACTCACCACCGAGACTCATATGAGTCTCGGTTTGTGTGCCTTTCGAACCCAGCAATAAAACAACCGAAACCTTTTCACTTGTTGCTATATGAACGTGTTTTTAACACCTTTAAAAGATTCGGATTGAAGATCAAATAAAAAAAAGAACCTAGAAAATGAATTAGGGTTTACCTCGTTTTAGGGTTTAGGATATCAAACAATTGCATTCCTTGATCTCTGGATTGAAACACACGATCTAATCTTTCTGTTTTCTTAGGTGTTGGTCGCGGCAGGGAAGAAGGAGAAAGAAGCAAACGGCTGCTCATATTAGATTAGGCTTTCTTGGATTGTTTTGTGTTTGTTGCCAAATGAATATTACTCCCCCGTCCTATTTTTACACGGCCAAAAGGATACCCACTTGGGCCTTGAGCCCAAGTCCTTACCTTTTCTATTTTGTCAAAATAGCCCCTTAAACACTTGTAATATTTATTTAATACGCGACTTGTTTAAATGGTACGCGTAATCGTATTTAAAAGTGTCGTAAGTTTCTTAGTTATAATTACCCGTGTTAAACGTAATTATTACGTATATAATTACTTGTCGTGTTAAATTAAATATACATAATAATAATAATCGTTTAAATGTCCGTGATTACATGTTACGTAGTTTACGTAATTTAATTAGTTTTTGATCGTGACTAAATATATTATTTATTCATGTTCGTAATAATTATATATATACGCAATTAATATTAGTTCGTGTTTTAATTACGTTTATGATTAGTTATTGTTAAATACTTATCATGTGTTCGTACGTAATCGATACTTATCGTGTTTATACACGTATGTAATACTTAAATAATAGCACGTTAATGTGATCATACTGTATAAGGAAGGTTTTAATCTAGCACGTACGATATTAAGAGTACTATTCATGGTAAAAGCAAGCGGGTTTTACACCACAACTCTTAAAGCTGGACCGATTCACAATAGCATTGCCTAAGACCTTTTCAAAACGGGATTAGAAACTTGTTCGTTATTGTCCTCGTCTTTACCCAACTCTGGTTTAAGTGGTGATGCCACTGACGAAAACCTTGCAGAATGTAATACCGAATGAAACCTCATGGGCGAGGTGTTTCCCGCAATAATAGTATGGTATTTAAGCTCCCTAATGACTTCCGAAGTTGTTAAACACCTCATGCCTAAAAAGATGTACCAACGTATTTTGTGTTTCCGAGGTGCTTAAAACTACTATTTGCATTATAACTCGAATCACAGGACATGGTAGAGAACCCATCATGGGTCAGACCTTGAATTGAACGTTAACTATAATCATTGTAGTGATCATAATGAACCTCCCACCTATTTCTCGATCACTATTGCTCTAGTAAAATAGACTAACCCGTTCAAACAAGCATTTCATAAATAAATATTGTAATAAAAAAACCCTGCAAAAAATCCAATAGTAAATCCTAGCTCAAAATTACGTACCACACATGTATATTGAATAACATTAAAACGGTGATTGATAAAAACCACCACACACTCATATGAGCTACACATATCAAAGAATACTTGTAAAAACTACAGTCACCACCGGCTACAAATGAAAACTAAACAGTAAAAAGGGAAACTGGGTTAAGCTTATGTTTAGTAAGTATCTTATGGCTTATGATGAATATATGCTCTGAGTGTTTGGATTAGTGTATGATAAAAAGGTTGAGAAATAGACTTATTGGCTTATAATGGCCTTATATTAGTTCATAAGACTAAGCTAATTATAAGCTTAACTTTAATAAACCTCAAAAACTAAACACTCGTTAGCAACGCCAGCAACGAAAGACTTAACATGTGAAACTGAACAACATATAACAACCGCAACAGCATCATCCGACTTTACGCTACACCAAATAAAACGCAATATTAGTATTGTAACAAACTAACAACCACAAAAACTCATCACTAGCTGCAATTGATGCAATGATAACAAAAAAAGGTGTTAAATAGAGTGATATAAACGCCTAAAATGACCTAAAATGTTAACCACTCGAGACGACCTGGAAGCAAAAAAGCTTGCCTATCATAAAAAATATGGGATGTGTGAGACTTGTAAAAACATCAGACGAAGCTCTGAAAAGAAAGGGCTTATGTGAAGGTGCATTTAATTAGTCAGCCAAAAACATCGAAAAAACCCTAATGTTCTAAGTATAAAAGGAAAGCTAATTCCACGAAGAGGTGTTAAATAATATTAGCCAACTTAAAGTGTGTGTGAGTAATTATAATATAATGCATTGCAAGAAATTAAATATATCAAAGTGAAAACTATACTTGCAAATTCGTACGTTTTCAGCTTCTGATATTTATTTGATTATAGATTATTATATGCAATTGAAGTAGAACAGCAGAATATATAGGTTCGTTGGCAGCCAACGCTAATGAACAGGTTAATGGAAAATTCCAAACAAGATGGTTTATGGTTATTTAGACCACAGAGTCCAAAGGATACACCTATAACTAAAAGAAAATGTAACAATTAGCAAAGCTTGAACCGATCTTCACAAGACCGACACTGACGAATACCATGCAGAATGTCATACTGAATGTAACCTCATGGGTGATATGTGTCCTGAAATAGTTTAATATTTAAGCGCCCTAATGACTCCCGGTATTTAGTAAAGTTCTTAAACTTAACATGACCAATGTATTTTGTGCTTCTGATCGAAGTGCTTAGAAGTATTAGAAACCGACTCACGATAGTCTGAAAACATGGTAGAGAACCCATGGATCAGACCTTGACCGAACGTCGACCATAATCATTGTAGTGATCATAATGAAGCCCTATACGTACCACGGCTCTCTCTATTACTCTACTTACTGCACGCAAATATTAATTATTTATTGTGTCTTCTGCCAAATATGAATGTTATAGTATAAATTAAATTAATTGATGCTAAAGTAAAAAGCCGCATATACTTTGCCTTGAAAATTTGAAGCACATAACATAAAGAAAAGGGTAAAGTAAACTACATAAGCAAGGATAGAATTTGCAAATAACAATTTGTTTACTCTTTGAACTTTTAGAGAAAAGAAAATTATATACTCTTAAAAATTTCCTTATATAATATACTTTATGGCCTTGATATCATCTTATCATCTTCTCCGTTTTCTATTATTTAAAAACATCATCCATTTGAATCAATTTGTTGAAATGGAAGTGTTACAACATGAACACCCATTGACACTTATAGATCTAAATCCACAATATTCACGCGATGAAGTAGTATATGACGATGAGGAGGAGTTGATAAAAAAGCAAGACTTTCGATGTCCATGTGGACGTTGTGGTCAAGAAATCAACTTCTATCACAGGCGTTACTATACGTGTGATCAATGTGATTACTCACTTCACAAATTATGTGCAGAGCTTCCCAAAACTCTAAGACATGAATCTCATCGTGATCATAAGCTTATCCTCTGTCAAGTGTCAAAAGATAAACTGTGTATGTGTCAAGCTTGTAAACGCAAGCATGACTACGAGTACCTAATTATCATTGTGTTCAATGCGATATTTATACTTGTTTAGGATGTTCCAAAAATGGTGGAAAAAATCACATGATCTATCATACTAGCCACCAGCATCCAATAATTTCCATCTCTGTCGTTATTTTGGCCAATTGTCATGCATGTGGCAACAAACACCAAGGAAACTTTTATCAATGTATCACTTGCTTCAATTTTTTCGCCCATAGAGACTGTGTTTTCCTCCGTAAA
This sequence comes from Glebionis coronaria, assembly GCA_025667525.1. Taxonomy (NCBI): domain Eukaryota; kingdom Viridiplantae; phylum Streptophyta; class Magnoliopsida; order Asterales; family Asteraceae; genus Glebionis; species Glebionis coronaria. Next base: position 363,148 of record JANFOE010000122.1, on the reverse strand, counting down.
AAGTTACTGATTCAAAATTTTAGAAACGACGGTTTCTTTCATATTCATCCGCTTACTCTTACTTACTCATTTTCGAAAGATGACCACAAGCTAAATTTTATCCAAAATGTAAGGTATGCAAATTAGGATTCGATGAAGATCTTTGGGTTTATAAATGTGAGAAATGTCTATATTATGTACACACAGATTGCGCAACCACATCAAAAAAAGCATGAGTCAATGCCATAGGCTTGGATCAAGGTACGCACACACTCTCTCCAAATCTAAGTATTTTAATATATTTCATTTAATAATTGCATAAAAATCGAACTTTAACTACAGGGATTTTAGAAATACAAAAAAAGTGTCACTAATTTAACTTGCTAGTAAAAAAATTAAAATTGTTACTCTAATTTATGGAAAAAGGTCTCTCAAAAGGCAAAAATATATATCTTTACACTCAGTGCTTTAACACTTAAGATATTTTAGAGACATTTTTTTATTTGTCACGAATGTCAAAATATCCTGGTGGGTAAGATATATAATTACCAAAGAATAGCAAAGTTGGATCACGGTGGTTATCACTTTGCCTCTAGACAATGGTTCCAAGGTTGGAGGCCTTTTTTTACCTTTGGTAGAAACGAAAGCCTCGCTACCTTAAGGGATGTGGTTGTGTATGTTTCAACCTCTCATACATCGTTAAAAACGAGTATTATTTTACCTTACCTTTTATACGTATATAATTACCCCATAATAATAAAGTTGTTGGAATATGGTTCTGTAGATAGGGTACGTGAATTAAATTTCAGTATTCGAGGCAAACAAGCTTATGTTCTCGATCTCCCATTCCGCGATCAAAATGATATGTTAATGCGACTTAAGCTTCATGGAGAAAGTGGATCAAATGCCTTCGAAACAAACCTCTCACATCCATTTCATCCACACCCATTAACTCTTGTAGATACCACAACAGCACCTACCTCTTCAAGAAGAACACTATTCCAAAAGAATCACTTGCATCAAAAGATGCTCAGTCGCATTCATGATTCTGAAGTTATGTGCAATGCATGCGTAAGACCGATCACAAACATCCCATTTTACAAATGTACAACTTCTGATGATAGATGCAACTTTGTTCTTCATGCGTCCTGCACCCGGTTGCCTACTAAAATTAAGTTGAAAGATTATTTTTCAGGAATATATGACTTTGAACTATTGCCAAAAGCCCCTGGTTACTACATGGGTTTGTTCAAGTGTCATTACTGTAAGAAAATTTGCAATGGATTTGTTTATAACTGTCGAAATGATAATCGGCAAGGAGACGACAACAACATTGACGTTCATTGCGCGCTCTCACGTCAATATATCACACATAAATCTCATCCAAATCATCTACTTCGTAAAGGTGAGCCAGGTTCAGGAGATTATTGTCGTTTGTGTTTGTCTGATGCAAAGAAACAAATTTGTTACAGTTGCGAGCCTTGTAAATTTATCATACATTCCAATTGCGCTCTGTTGTGGCCTGAGAAAATTAGTCACAAGTATGACAAGCATCTGATGACTCTAAGGTATTTTCCAGTTGAAAACCATAGTGGTGATTACTTTTGTGAAGTTTGCGAGGAGGAGTTTAATCCGAATGGTGCGTTCTATCATTGTGATCAATGCGTCCAGTCCATGCATCCAGCTTGTTGTGTGTCAATACCTACAAAAGAAACCACATATACCCCTTTCTATCTTCACGCAGGTGTTGATCGATATGATAATGTGAAGTTTGGACAAAAATTCATGGTTAAGGGTCACCCGCACGCTATTTAATTTTGCCTAGGCGTTAGAAGTGATGCTAAATGCCCTAGGTGTTTGGAGCATCTTGAGGGTCGGTTGACCTTAAAGTGTTTACAGTGTACGTTGGCAATTGACATATCCTGTGCGATGAAGCATAAACATTCTCCAAAACCGATTGACCTTATTGACTATGACAATAGTCGTGACTATAAACAGACTCTCGACGATATCAGGGCGGTACGCTCTGCTCTCTCGCGACACCTACTCTAATCAAAATATAGACGGAATTAGGGTAAACATTTGTTATATCTTCCAATAAATGATTTTATTCATACAATGTTTACATCAGTATTTATATCTTTGCTTCTACTTGATCAATCACAACAATGAGCACACCCCACTAACCCAACTGAGCCTATAAGAAGCCATGAAATGAAGTTTTCCCAAGCGGGTTAATATCTGCATACTGAAAACGTGAAGGGACATGAAGAACACGAACTTTTCTCGAAGCAACAAAATCACGAACAAAGTGAATATTATCTTAATGTGTTTCGTTAATGTTGAACATTATAATACACTTGGCATAACATAAACTTGTTCAATCGGTTTTAATTTGACACTGTTTCTTCAAATTCCATTAATCCTTTTGCTTAGAAAAGAACACTAGAACGGCTTAAACTATTATATCACAAGTCTATCAACTGATACACGTAAACCATTTTCACGTAACGTAAACAAGAAAATATATAGCAACGATTCCACTTTATTATCCAGATTTCGCAACTCTGAAGATTATGCTTACGCGACCTCCATTTCTCACCCATTGCGTCATACATGACAACACAAAGCTCCCAACACTTGGAGTCTCTCGCCAGCTAATCGAATTTTGTTCAACATTCGTACTGTTTATAACCATTACTTCCTGCAAGAAAACAGTTATAACATTGTTAACAAAATAATAGTAGCGTTTCCTTGATACGTATAGTGTTGTGTTAGAAAGAATACCATGGGAGCTTAAATGTGTCTTTGAACCATCCTTGTTTAGAACTATACCCCACGATTTTGTCAAGGCGTATGATAATCTCGGAAAATTTTGGTCTAATAGATAAATCTGGATACCAACACTCCTCTATCAATCTACAAAACAAGAACAAAGATGGAAAAGGGATGAAAATTTTATTAATATGAATGACCTGTCCAATGTATTTGTCCGATTTCCATTTTAGGCGACTCTTTTAGCTAAACGCCTTAATCGGTTTGTAGATAAGTGTGTCAAGATTTCCGCCTCTGGAATTTGTGTACATGCATAGATTCAAGATATTATAGACAGAAAAAGATACTTACTCTTTTAGATCGGGAGGATAATATTTTGATTTTATCTTGAATGTTGGTCTCTGGATATCAACACACATCAGCTTAACAGCCTCTTCATGAGGCTTGGGATAAAACGGTTGCACACCTTCCATCATCTGATCTCATATTAAACAAAACCAAGATCAATGTTTTATATAAAGAATCGTTAACGGGCAAGAAAACAAACAAACGAGTAATACATAATGGCGTGGCAAAAAAGAAATGAAAGGTCAAACGGGCCAAAAGTTGCTAAAGTTTTGGCTAGAACCTCCTATATAGTTATACTCTAAATCTTAGATTATTGTATGAGTGTTTATATTTGAAATTTTCGACAGCCCGTGGTTCGGGTCAACCTGACCTGATCTCTAATACGAATATATGCAATTTATGAAATGGAATACAGATAAAAGTACCTCGTAAAGAATAAGGCCAAAAGAGTACACATCCACACCTGCATCGAATAGTTCATCTTTATAGATCTCCGGTGCAATGTATAAATCTGTACTCACAAAAAAGTTAAGGTTACTAAGATAGTACGAGTAGTTATGCTACAGAAGGTACTGTCTTCGGAAACAGAAAAGTAAATAATGTAAAGTTCGTATATTTCAAGAACTTACTTTCTCGATCGACGGTGGCAGGTCGCGCTAATCTTGCTTTATTAGGCGAAATTTTGGACAATCTGACTAATGCGATACCTGCAACCTTCAATAGGCCCCCGCTATCCAGCAAAATATTTCTGGCACCTTACCAAAGTTTCAATTATTAAAAAAATCTCAAAACGCAAACTCATACATACAGGTGATTATTTCACGTACTGTATGATAATCTTATATTAGTTGCCTTACTTTGGCCTTAAATCGCAGTGGATAATCGGGTCCGGTTTACATTCATGTAGATAGTTCATTCCCCTGCCAAATTACCGTCAGTCAAGAAATGAAAAACGTCAAATAACAAATATATATGCAGAAACTGACAAAAGGATAGGCCAAATGGGCGGTTCGGGTAACGGGTCAAAAATGGTAAATTATGTAACCCGAACTGACCGTTTCGTATAAATGGTTAAAAACTTCCTTCTAATAGAAATGAAATGAATGTACAAAAAGTCGGCAGCGTTTTACTTGCCTGGCAATATCAAGAGCAAATCTAAGAGCTTTGGAGGGGGACAGCCGTCCTTTTTTTTCAAGATAGCTTCTAAGGTCGCCCTGAAATTTATCATAAATAGAAGCTTCGTAAAGCTAATCTTGTATCAAGGAATATGGCAACACCTATGCACCACATACACACAACCTATTATGTTCGGATGTGATCTAGAACTTACTCTTGGGTGAAACTCGGAAACAATCATCATGGGTACATTTTGGGTGACGGCTCCAACAAACTGAACCACATTAGGATGCCGGACTTTTTCCAACAAAGTCAACTCATGTTTGAAAGCATTTCTGAATAAGAGCCAATAAAAGTTCAATGAAACTTTCCTGTTTTGACCCGTTACCCAACCCGTCCATTTTGCCACATTTTGCCACATGTATCAAGCGAAAAATGTTAAAAGACTAATGGTGCACACGGCAGCGACCAAAATGTAACTTTTTAAAGCTATTTTTGGTCAATATTGCGTATATAGAGAATAAAATAAGTATATTATATATATTGATACTTTTGAAAAAATAAGTTACCTATATTCACCCTTCGCCCCATCATAAACAAGTTACTACTACTTGTTTAGCAATAAAAATATTGAGCATCAAAAATATGAAAGGCAATAGTTTTTATTTTTGCTGTTATCATGCGCACCAACACAATTTTGAGTGCTTCAGTGATGAGACCAACAAAAATATGAAGGCAATAGTCTTTATTTTTGCTGTTATCATGCGCACCAACACAATTTTGGCTGCTTTAAGAGTTGTACAATAGATGTTTTTAAAGAGCTATACAAAACTGTGGTTTATTAGATATTGTTACCCGCATAAGTGCCATATTGGCATGGGAGGGCCGACGGGTACTGTACTTTCGGGATTCTGTTATAAGCCGATATGATATCGTTGGTTTGCTATATGGAGTATATGTTTACGTGTAATAAGGAATGCATGCAGATATGCCATGCAGTGTACCATCTACATATCAATGACGTGACAACGTTATTGTCGATATGGGTTTGAATTTGTGTGTTTTCTGTATTGTGTTTCTACACATTGCTGAAATAGCAACAACTAACGGGGTAGGGTACTTTCGACTAGTTTATAAAACTTATATACACCATCAACCAAAGAAAAAGGTCCACTTGTTAAGCGTAAACATGTTCATTCGGTACCGGTTCTCAGTACCCGGTAGCACAAAACAATTCGGCACCATTGTAATTCGGCACGGTACTAAAACGGATAATACTAGTTTTTATACCGTTGTAATAAGTGACAGGAAAAACCCGGTTTAGGTATACCGAAAACGCAGTGGCGGATCCAGGTTTTCGGATTACGTGTGGCACAAAAGAAAACATTGTGAAACGAACTGATTGGTCCTAATTTGCTCATTCAAGTTATTGGAGATCTACTAAGTCGATAATAGTTATAATTTGAATAACTTGTGTAATACATTTCATGGCCCTACATAGTACAGTAGTACACTAGTACTTCCTACTCGTAATTTACAGAAAGTAAAAACCAGACAAAAAACCAACTCAATAAGTCAAAAAACTAACAAGAAGTGAAAACCACTATTCATCTTCTTCCACTTTCACCATTTTTCTTATTCTTTTTCTTCAAAACTCACGAATCATGTTCAAAACTCATGAATCATGTTCTTCTTTGTATACATTTTTCTCATTTTATGCATCTCGAGCTTCAAATTACATGTAGCACCTTTAAAGAACTAGCGATTTTCAAGAAAATGTTACACTTCGTCGATTAAAACAATGTGTGGCACGTGCCACATGGGGCCACCACTTAGATCCGCCCCTGCGAAAACGATGCCAGAATGGTTAGAGGTATTCAGATTAATTGAGTCAAAAGGCTGGCGTATATATATACATATATCTACTTGCGACTTTGGTTTATAAAACTTACTGTATATACATAGTTTTGTAGATGACATGTTACAGCAATGTGTAGAACAACGACTAATGTTGCATTTGCCACAACCCATGTACATCAACATGTTTAAAAAAAACTTCACTTTTTTGTGCGAATAAATATCGAACCAATATTAATATTAAACATAACATAGCCCCGAAAGTGCCGTTTCTGAGTCATATGATACTCTGGGCGAGACGATAAACATAATACTTCTCTCATAGGTTGTTTATTAAAAACACACGATCCATCTCATATACTCCACACCCTTCAATCTAGTAATTTCAAGATAACATTTCGATTCAACCTTCTCATGGGTTTGACGAGTCGAAATGGTTTCTAAAACCATACTTCTTCGGTCTTAAAACAATTTATAACAGGGAAAAAAAAGTAAACGGCTACATTTTAAAACCAATCAAATGGCATATCAACCCATTAAAGTCTTTAAAAATCAAGCCGATGCTACGGGTTGAATGATTCTTAGTTTTCCAGAATATTCACGTGATGAAGTAGTATACGACAATGAGGAGGAGTTGATAATGAAGCAAGACTTTCGATGTCGTTCATGTGGACGTTGTGGTCAAGAAATCAACTTCTATCTCATGTGGAGTGGAAACATTTAAGATTCCCTTTCGAGGAGCACTTATAGATATGAAACACGATTCTGATGAACTTTGCATGACATGGCAGCCGATGATGACCTCATATTCTGCCAAGCCGCTTATGAGCGATAGCAATAGCAAAGCGGCTTATGAACAAATGATATATGATATAATTGTTAATGAGATTATATATGTTTTAAATAATTAAAAAAATGGTGTTTGATGTATCCTCTTTACACGATGTTGGTACGTACAAGAAGGATTAAGGGTGAAAAAAATTCACCCGGATCTTGTTTAAGGCGCACTACACTTAATAATCAACGCTACATGTGAATCACGGTATCATAATTTCATAAAAGAAAAAAGTGTTAAACAAATAAACAACATAATCTTATATATATCCACATCCTACACGTATATATGGTAGGTTGTTTTGGTCAAACCTGCATTTCACATGCTTCACGTTATCATTATAAATATGTAGGATAGATAATAGATAATTAGATATCAAATTCTATAAATAGACTAAGTTTTAGTTGTAGCATCACATCAAGCACTTGTTTAGCAAACAAAATATTAAGTTTGAGAAATATGAAGGCAGTAGTTTTTTTCCTTGCTGTTATTATGTGCACCAGCACATTTTTGATTGCCTCATCCATTGATGATGGGGATCAAAAAATTGCCATGGTTTCTGAGGGTTTACTAAGGATCATGCTGTTGGAATGGGGAGTGCCTCATCCATTGACACTTTCACGAAAAATTATCCCCGAGTAGGAATTGTGCTGAGAAAGGCAGCTTCTGTACGATCTTTATTTGGTGTTGTGACCCGTATTCTTGCCAATTTGGCTCGGCGGGCGTGGGAGATTGTGGTTAATATTAAGCACGTATATGCGTGCATGCATGTGAAACGAGCCGACATGATATTGTTGGCTTGTGATATATATATATATATATATATATATATATATATATATATATATATATATATATATATATATATATATATATATATATATATATATATATATATATATATATATGTGTGTGTGTGTGTACGTGTGTGATAATAAGGTATGCATGCATGTATCGCATGCAGTGTACCATCTACCTATCAAGGATGTACGAGTTTAAATTTGTGTGATTAGTATTGTTTACTTACTGACGTGTAAATATATTATAGTTGTCACTCGTTTTTTATATGTACTGATTTTTTTTTTACAAATATGTGTACATTAAACATTGCTTTTTCGACATTTTAATTTGTACATTTTCTTACCATTTAATTTATGCAGGTTCTAAATAACTTATATTACTCTTTTTTTTTCTATTAGACTATTACTTGCATGTAGCCCATCTAGGATTAATGATACAAAATCATTACTCATTTTATATATATTTTTCTTTAATTACATCCAGTGACACCTGCCACAAATTCATATTAAAAAAATAAAAATATCTCATATATAAAAAATCATGAGAAACATAATTTTTTTTTGTTAATGTTTGTTCTTAATGTGTTCACCAAACCCCGCAATACGGCCATCACTCTTGGCACCCACCCAACACTGCTACTTTCCCGCGTCGTCACCATTAAACCCCTATCTATGTTGTCGTAAAGTTGGGCCACGCGAAAATTGTCACCACCAGGTGTGGGCCGCGGTGTGCTTGTTGGCTGCTGCGGGACATCTTGTATAGGACCGGAGGTGGTCAGGCCGATGTGGTGATTGTGAATTTGTGGTGTTTAATCGAATTTTTGACCAAATAATGGTGTTTTAAAATTTTAATTACCAATTGTATGGTGTTTAAAAAACTATTTTCTATTTGTTTCCTATATCTATCACATACATGTATTCGTTGTTCAAAATTTTATCAATATTAGTGGAAGGGTTTTTATCTTACTAAAAGAATTACGTAGTTAAAATTTTCTCTTTTGATTTGACTTATAAACTATAATTTTTGCACATTGCTTCTTCATTGCACATTTCGTATTCGTTTTTAGTATCAACAAATAACTTGGCAACAACATTAAAGTTGTACACATATACATATAAATCGATAATAACATATCAAATTAAATAAGCATAATCGTCATTACTCGTATTCACTGACATTGTAAACAAGTCTAGTCGAGTCGAGTTCGAGCCTGCTAGAATTCGTGTTCAGCTCATTTGTATATAAAAAGCTTGATTTCCAAATTTTGAGCTTGACTCCGTCTTGTGTTTGACTATCTTATATAACGTGTTTAAGAAAATAAAACTTAAAGGTTTGTTAATAACACGAAGCTCAAGCTTGTTTGTTTTTCTAAGCTCGTTTGTGTATAGCGGTTATATATATAGAAATTTATTTTCATCTACAATTTTAAGAACCTTGTTTAATCTCTAAAGCCTAATTAATCGATGTTTTCACTAGCGGTTCGAATTTTTACCCCTATTGTTTTTTTAATATTTTATGAACGACGAGTTAATAGTTACTGATTAAATTAGGTATCTTACGAGGACTCTCTGGGACTGGATGATTTGATTGGCAAATTTATTGATTCTTATTTGCTGTTGTAAATTGTACGTAATACCATTAGTAATTATATCAAGCACTTGTTTAGCAAACAAAACATTGAGTGTGAGAAATTTGAAGGCAGTAGTTTTTTTCCTTGCTGTTATTATGTGCACCAGCACATTTTTGAGTGCCTCATCCATTGATGATGGGGATCAAGAAATTGCCATGGTTATTGAGGATCATGCTGAAAAGGAGTTTACTCAGGTAGTTACTATTAACAAACTTTCTTTAAAATTTGAATAATGTCCTCTTGCAGGTGGAAATCGAAAAATTTGTTATGGAAGATGGGAACGTATTAACACTTTCACGGAAATTATCCCCGATTAGGAGTTGCGCTACTCGAGGCAACACATGTTCAGTTATTGGGCCTTGGTGTTGTGACCCGTATTCTTGCATACACATGGAAATAGGTTTTGGAATTTGTGGTTAATATTAAGCATGTATATGTGTCCAAGCATGTGAAATAAGCTAAGCCGATTGTTGAGTTGTTGTATATATGTGTACGTGTGTGGTAATAAGATATCAAGGACGTGACAACATCGTCGACATGGGTTTGAATTTTTGTGTTTTGGTATTTTGTTTAATGGAATGTGAAATGTGCATGGCACTAGTGTATTTATTTTGAATATCACCATACTTTTGTGACACGGAAGATTATGCTTACGCCCGCCCCCTGATCAGTACATTTACCCCGGGGCGGACCTATGTGTAGGGAGACCACGGGACCTTGGAACTATACCCAACAATTTTGTCAGTTGTTGTCTATCTGTACTACTAAAACTCGTCCCAAGAACAAGCTTAACAAAAAATCTGGAACCGGTCTTCACGTCAACACCAAGAAGCTTGATACTCAACCAGTAATGCTTTAAAGTATCCACAAATTCAGTTTTCTAGTGAACAAGCTTCTTAGCCCAATCTTTCCTATATCAAACATAACACAAATGAAATGGAGATTAGATACAATTCGTTTTGTACTTCCATTTAAATTAAAAAATTTGCATCTGCACTAGAAGCTACAGCTCTTAAAGCTGGACCGATTCACAATAGCATTGCCCAAGACCTTTTTGATACGGGATTCGCAACTTGTTCATTATTGTCCTCGTCCTTACCCAACTCTGGTTTAAGTGGTGATGCCACTGACGAAAACCTTGCAGAATGTAATACCGAATGAAACCTCATGGGTGAGGTGTTTCCCGCAATAATAGTATGGTATTTAAGCTCCCTAATGACTTCCGAAGTGGTTAAACACCTCATGCCTAAAAAGATGTACCAACGTATTTTGTGTTTCCGAGGTGCTTAAAAATACTATTTTCATTATAACTCGAATCACAGGACATGGTAGAGAACCCATCATGGGTCAGACCTTGAACTGAACGTCAACCATAATCATTGTAGTGATCATAATGAACCTCCCACCTATTTCTCGATCACTATTGCTCTAGTAAAATAGACTAACCCGTTCAAACAAGCATTTCATAAATAAATATTGTAATAAAAAAAACCCTGCAAAAAAATCCAATGGTAACTCCTAGCTCAAAATTACGTACCACACATGTATATTGAATAACGTTAAAACGGTGATTGATAAAAACCACCACACACTCATATGAGCTAAACATATCAAAGAATACTTGTAAAAACTACAGTCACCACCGGCTACAAATGAAAACTAAACAGTAATCAAGGAAAACTGGGTTAAGCTTATGTTTAGTAAGTATCTTATGGCTTATGATGAATATATGCTCTGAGTGTTTGGATTAGTGTATGATAAAAAGGTTGAGAAATAGACTTATTGGCTTATAATGGCCTTATATCAGTTCATAAGACTAAGCTAATTATAAGCTTAACTTTAATAAACCTCAAAATCTAAACACTCGTTAGCAACGCCAGAAACGAAAGACTTAACATGTGAAACTGAACAACATATAACAACCGCAACAGCATCATCCGACTTTACGCTACACCAAATAAAACGCAATATTAGTATTGTAACAAACTAACAACCACAAAAACTCATCACTAGCTGCAATTGATGCAATGATAACAAAAAAAGGTGTTAAATAGAGTGATATAAACGCCTAAAATGACCTAAAAATGTTAACCACTCGAGACGACCTGGAAGCAAAAAAGCTTGCCTATCATATAAAATATGGGATGTGTGAGGCTTGTAAAAACATCAGACGAAGCTCTGAAAAGAAAGGGCTTATGTGAAGGGGCATTTAATTAGTCAGCCAAAAACATCGAAAAAACCCTAATGTTCTAAGTATAAAAGGAAAGCTAATTCCACGAAGAGGTGTTAAATAATATTAGCCAACTTAAAGTGTGTGTGAGCAATTATAATATAATGCATTGCAAGAAATTAAATATATCAAAGTGAAAACTATACTTGCAAATTCGTACGTTTTCAGCTTCTGATATTTATTTGATTATAGATTATTATATGCAGTTGAAGTGAAACAGCAGAATATATCAGAGAATATATAGGTTCGTTGGCAGCCAACGCTAATGAACAGGTTAATGGCAAATTCCAAACAAGATGGTTTATGGTTATTTAAACCACAGAGTCCAAAGGATACACCTATAACTAAAAGAAAATGTAACAATTAGCAAAGCTTGAACCGATCTTCACAAGACCAACACTGACGAATACCATGCAGAATGTCATACCGAATGTAACCTCATGGGTGATATGTGTCCTGAAATAGTTTAATATTTAAGCGCCCTAATGACTCCCGATATTTAGTAAAGTTCTTAAACTTGACATGACCAATGTATTTTGTGCTTCTGATCGAAGTGCTTAGAAGTATTAGAAACCGACTCACGATAGTCTGAAAACATGGTAGAGAACCCATGGATCAGACCTTGACCGAACGTCGACCATAATCATTGTAGTGATCATAATGAAGCCCTATACCACGGCTCTCTCTATTACTCTACTTATTGCACGCGAATATTAATTATTTATTGTGTCTTCTACCAAATATGAATGTTATAGTATAAATTAAATTAATTGATGCTGATGTATAAAACTTGGCATATACTTGCCTTGAAAATTTGAAGCACATAATATAAAGAAAGAGATAAAGTGAACTACATAAGGAAGAAAAGAATATGCAAATATAAGAATTACATTTGTTTACTCTTTGAATTGTTAGATAAAAGAAAAGAATATACCCTTAAAATTGTCCCTATATAATGTACTTTATGTCCTTGATATCATCTTATCATCTTTTCCATTTTGTGTTACATAAAAAAAATCATCAATTTTGAATCAATTTGTTCAAATGGAAGTGTTACAACATGAACATCCGTTGACACTTATAGATCTAAATCCAGAATATCCACACGATGAAGTAGTATACGACGATGAGGAGGAGTTGATAAAGAAGCAAGACTTTCGATGTCCATGTGGACGTTGTGGTCAAGAAATCAATTTCTATCACAGGCATTACTATACATGTGATCAATGTGACTACTCGCTTCATAAATTATGTGCGGAGCTTCCCACAACGCTAAGACACGAATCTCATCAAGAGCATACTCTTATCCTCTGTCAAGTGTCAAAAGATAAACCGTGTATGTGTCAAGCTTGTAAACGCAAACATGACTATGAGTACCTAAGTTATCGTTGTGTTCAATGTGATATTTATATTTGTTTACGATGTTCCAAAAGTGGCATATAAAATCACATGATGTATCACTCTAGCCACGAACATCCAATAATTTCCATCTCTGTAGTTATTTTGGCCAATTGTCATGCGTGTGGCAACAAACACCAAGGAAACTTTTATCATTGCCCCACTTGTTTCAATTTTTTCGCTCATGGAGATTGTGTTTTTCTTCGTAAAAAGTTGTTAATTCAAAATTTTAGAAAGGACCGTTTCTTTCATATTCACCCGCTTACTCTTGCTTACTCATTTTCGAAAGATGACCAAAAAGCCAAATTTTATCCAAAATGTAAGGTATGTGAATTAGGATTCGATGAAGATCTTTGGGTTTATAAATGTGAGAAATGTCGGTATTATGTACACATAGATTGCGCAACCACATCGAAAAATGCATCAGTCAATGCCATCTGCTTGAATCAAGGTACGTACAAATTCTCTTCAAATCTAAAATTTTAATATATTTCATTTACTTATTGCATAAAAAATCGCGTTTTAACTACAGGGACTTAAAGATACTAGAAAATATCACTCATTTAACTTGCTAGTAAAAAAGTTAAAATTGTTAATTCAATTTGTGGAAAAAAAAATTGTCTCAAAAGACGAAAAATATACATTTAGACTGCTGCTTTGACACTTCTGGTTTTCTATAGACTTTATTTGTCACTGGTTTCAAAATATCCTAGTGCTAGATATATGATTACCAAAGTATAGTAAAGTTGGATCAAGGTGGTTAGCACATTGCTACTAGATACAGAGGTCATCCAAAGTTTCTTTTTTTTACCGTTGGTAGAAACGAAAGTCTCGCTACCTTATGTAATGATATGTTTGTGTACGTTTCAACCATCCCAAACTTCGTGAAAAATGATACTATGATAATTTTGTGGTTGTAATATGTTATGCAGGTATTAGTGTACTTTCATTAAATTACAGAACCTCTAACCATCCTTATGTTCTCCATCTCCCATTTCGGGATCAAAATGATATGTTAATGCGACTTCATGGAGAAAGTGGATCAAATGCCTTCGAAACAAACCTCTCACATCCATTTCATCCACACCCATTAACTCTTGTGGATACACCATGGTGTAACAATGATATTACAACAACACCTACCTCTTCAAAAACACCTTACACTGATCCAAAAGAATTTAGTTGGTACTCGGATCCCATGCATCTTTTGATGCCAACAACATCGTCCATTCATGATTCAAAGAAATTGGTTGAAGTTATGTGCAATGCATGCATAAGACCAATCAGAAACATCCCATTTTACAAATGTACAACTTCTGATGATGGATGCAACTTTGTTCTTCATGCGTCGTGCACCCGGTTGCCTACTAAAGTCACGTTGAAAAATTATACTAATACAGGAATATATAACTTTAAACTATTGCCAAAAGGCGGTGGTTACATGGGTATGTTTGAGTGCCATTACTGTAAGAAAATTTGCAATGGATTTGTTTATAAATGCCAAAATGATAATTCTCAAGGAGACTTTAACATTGACGTTCATTGCACGCTCTCACGTCAATATATCACACATAAATCTCATCCAAATCATCTACTTCGTAAAGGTGAGCCAGGTTCAGGAGATTATTGCCGTTTGTGTTTGTCTGATGCAAAGAAACAAATTTGTTACAGTTGCGAGCCTTGTAAATTTATCGTACATTCTGATTGCGCTCTGTTGTGGCCTGAGAAAATTAGTCACAAGTATGACAAGCATCTAATGACTCTGAGGTATTTCCCAGTTGAAAACCATAGTGGTGATTACTTTTGTGAAGTTTGTGAGGAGGAGTTCAATCCTAATTGTGCGTTCTATCATTGTGATCAATGCGTCCAGTCCATGCATCCAGCTTGTTGTGTGTCAATACCTAAAAAAGAAACCACATATACCCCTTTCTATCTTCACGCAGGTGTTGGTCGATATGATAATTTGAAGTTTGGACAAAAATTCATGGTTAATGGTCACCCGCACGCTGTTTCATTTTGCTTAGGCGTTATAAGCGATGGTAGATGCCATGAGTGTTATCAGTATTTAGAGGGTCGGTTGACCTTAAAGTGTTTACTGTGTACGTTCGCAATTGATGTATTCTGTCCGATGAAGCCTAATATTCTGCAAAACCGATTGTATAGATGGAATTAGGGTAAACATTTGTTATATCTTCCAATAAATGATTTTAGATCAGACCTTCATTCATACAATGTTTACATTAGTATTTATATCTTTGTTATAAGCTTTACTTTCCAGGTTCTTTTTGAGTTGTAAACATTGTATGAATCTGGCGGTTACGAAATCAGTTAAATAACTGTTTCGATAGTTATAATCAAAGGATGCAACGGTTCACTAACTGACATAGATTTTCACTTGCACCCTTTGCTTCTACTTGATCAATCACAACAATGACACACCCCACTAACCCAACTGAGCCTATAAGAAGCCATGAAATGCAGTTTTCCCAAGCGGGTTAATATCTACATACTCAAAACGTGAAGGGACATGAAGAACACGAACTTTGCTCAAAGCAACAAAATCACGAACAAAGTGAATATTATCTTAATGTGTTTCATTGATGTTGAACACTATAATACACTTGGCATAACGTAAACTTGTTCAATCGGTTTTAATTTGACAATGTTTCTTCAAATTTCATAAATCATTTTGCTTAGAAAAGAACACTAGAACGGCTCAAACTATTATATCACAAGTCTATCAACTGATACACGTAAACCATTTTCACGTAACGTAAATAAGAAAACATATAGCAATGATTCCACTTTATTATCCAGATTTCGCAACTCTGAAGATTATGCTTACGCGACCTCTATTTCTCACCCATTGCGTCATATATGACAACACAAAGCTCCCAACACTTGGAGTCTCTCGCCAGCTAATCGAATTTTGTTCAACATTCGCACTGTTTATAACCATTACTTCCTGCAAGAAAACAGTTATAACATTGTTAACAAAATAATAGTACCGTTTCCTTGATACGTATAGTGTTGTGTTAGAAAGAATACCATGGGAGCTTAAACGTGTCTTTGAACCATCCTTGTTTAAAACTATACCCCACGATTTTGTCAAGGCGTATGATAATCTCAGAAAATTTTGGTCTAATAGATAAATCTGGATACCAACACTCCTCTATCAATCTACAAAACAAGAACAAAGATGGAAAAAGGATGAAAAATTTATTAATATGAATGACCCGTCCAATCTATTTGTCCGATTTCCATTTTAGGCAACTTGATAGGTGTGTAAACACCCATCTTTTCTACCACTTAATTACAATAATAACCGGACCAAAACATGTATTTTATGTCTTTTATGTCGGAATTATGCGTGGTTTGTGTTTTTGTTGTGATTTAGGACGAAAAGGTGAAAAGTGGAGAAAATACGGACATTCACGGGCATTTACGGACTTTTATTGAAGAAAAGGATGAAAGACGAAGTCGAGAGATCAAGAGTGGAAAAGAAACGGAAGTCCACGACCAATTCTGAAGATTTATCGAAGAAAAAGTCAAAAGACGGAAGTTTATCAAAAGCCGAAGAATTCAAGTCTATTTTATTGAAGAATTTAAAGACGAGTTCGAAGAAATCCCGAAGCCAAAAGTCCCTTAAGTCCAAGTTTAAAGAAGATTAGAAGAAAAGGACTAATGACGCAATTAATGAAGAATTAAGAAGAAAGGGACTTAATCTTGCAATTAACAAGAAATGAAGGAGGGGAGGAAGTTTCCTTAATCCTCCCCTATAAATAGATTAGGATTGATCACTTTTCATTCTTGTTGGCTAAGTGTGATAATTAGCTCTTCCACCATTTACTTATCTTGTCATTTAATTTCTTGTCAAATTTAAATACCTTGTCTTGCACCTTAAATTCATTTAATTTCAAGTAAGTTTTCCTTTAATTATTGTCAATCTTTACTTTATCTTGTCAATCTCTTATCTACCTTTCTTAATCTTTGATCTTTATGTTTATGTTTATGTTCATGTTCATGCTTTTATTTTGATCCAAGTGGTTTTTGATTATTGTGGTAAAAGTTGTTTGATTTCTTGTTTTAAATTGTTTGTTTATGTTATCTATTGATTCGTTACTGTTTAGATTATATCGTTTGTGTTTATTTTGATTAATTTTTGTTTAGACCTGCTGTTACTGTATCCCCTTGTTCTTCGGGAGTGTTTGCTTTGTTTCTGATCTTTCCAGGAAAAGTTTCGAACCAAGAAGGAGGGAAAGTGCTCATTCGGAACTTCCAAAGTTCCGAATCAAGGTTTCATCCGGAAGATTTTTGGGTCAGCAAAACTTCCGAGTCAAGCTGTTTATCCGGAACATTCAAAGTTCCGGACGAAGGAAAACTTCCGACTCAAGAACCATTCATTCGGAACTTCCAAAGTTCCGAACCAGAAAAGCTTCATTCGGAACTTAAAAGTTCCGGATCAAGCACTGTTCATTCGGAACTTAAAAGTTCCGGATCAGTGGGTATTCATTCGGAAGTTTCCAAAGTTCCGAACCAAGAGTTGTTCATTCGAAACTTAAAAGCTCCGAATAAACTTCCGGATCAAGGGGCAACTTCCGACTCAAGAGGTGTTCATTCGGAAGTTCTAAACTTCCGAATCAAGGGGCTTCATTCGGAAACTTCCGAATCAAGGGTGACAAAATACTTCTGAATCAAGGCAAGATTTAGAGTTCCGAATCAGTAAAGTTCCGAACGAAGGATTGTTTTGGATAAGGACATATTCAGATCAATTTGTTCTGGATCAAGGATTTTGGCAATATTCCTAGTGAAGAAGAATCATTTCAACCAAAGGTGACATTCCGGACGAGTGATTGTTCCAAACGAAGGTTTATTCCGAATGAGCTGTATTCAGGTTCTTATTAGCTTTTGTCTTTGATTTTTATTTTCAAGCTTTATTTTTCCTGCCTTTTATTTAATTGCATTTTAAGATTACTTGCCTTAGTTTTAGTCGCACTTTAAGTTTGCCTTAGATAGATTTAAGTTTATGTCATTTACTTTAGTGCCCTTTAATTTCAGTCACGTTTTTAAATACTTGCACCTTTATTTTAATTAGACTTAGATTTACTTTAAGAACACCTTTACTTTTAAGTCTTTGCATTTAAATTTAAAAACAACCAAAAATATTCTTTTTCACCAAAGATCAACTGAGTCACACATAGGGCCTAGATCAATTCGTTAAGATACCGAGAACACGAACTTAATCTTTAATCTTTTTATACGGGGTGTCAAAAGCCTTGTATCAAATGGCGCCGCTGCCGGCTCTTTTCGTAAAGATCAACAGTTTTCTGTGAGAGACACGTTGCTTATTTTGGGATCCGTTCACTTGTGAACGTTATTTTTCTTGCATAAAAAATTCAAAAATCATAAAAATTAAAAATTGATAAAAAAAAACCATAAAAATTAAAAATCTCAAAAATCCAAAAAGATTTTATCTTTATTGTGTATATATATTGTATTTGTGTTTGGTTTTTCTTTTACATTTTCAGGTGTATGCGTACTAGATCTTCTAATTATCAAGAGCCCGAGCCTCAAGAAGATTTAGATATGGCAGGTGTTAACAACAACAACATTCCACCGAACCTTAATAATAATAATAATAATAACAATGCTCTTCCACAGCCCGATCTTCGGACCATGGAGGAACTTTGTCAACCAACCATGTTTGGACGAGGAGGACTGATTGCGCCGATGCAAATCAACGCTCCTGAGTTTTCGTTGAAGCACCACATGATTCAGCAAGTACAAACAAACCCATTTAGAGGATTGCCTGATGATGATGCCAACAAACACCTCGACAAGTTCATTCCAATCACCCAAAGCATGAAGTTTCCTGGGGCCACAATGGATGTTCTCCGCCTACAACTCTTCCCACATACTTTATCGCATCATGCCGAGAAATGGTTTGATCGTCTCCCGAAGAATTCTATTCACACTTGGGATGATATGACTCAACGCTTTATATCGCGCTACTTTCCACCATCCATGGTCACAAGCCTTCGCAATCAGATCAGTGGTTTCATGCAAGATCCTGATGAATCTCTTTTTGACGCTTGGGAGAGATATAATGTCTTGATCGATAGATGTCCAAACCACAACATGCTTCCCGTCACATTGATTGATACTTTCTACAACGGTTTGACTTTTCGAGATCGTGATACGATCAATGCAGCCGTCGGTGGCACATTCATGAAAAGGAGACCCGAGGAGTGTAGAGAGTTAATAGAGAACATGACTACTCACCACAAGAACTGGGATTCCTCTGCATCTTCTAGGAACAACCCGAGAGTCAATGTTTCTTCTACCTCAGCAAACCCTGAGATGACCGAACTCACAGCATGATGGCCGAAATGAGCAAAAGTATTACGCTTCTCGCTTCAAACCAACAACAACAACAAGTTAAAGCGGTTGCTAATCCTTGTGAAACATGTGGCGGTCCTCACTCATACACCGATTGTCCTTCGACACAAGGAAATCCGGAAAATGTGTATGCAGCTTACGGTAATTATTCGCCGGAAAATTACCAAGCTAGACAACAAGGGGATAGAAATCTGCTGAGCTACCGATCCAACAATTACCTTTCACCCGGTTTTTCTCCACAAAACCAAAACCCCGCCAACAATTACAATAGAAGCAACCAAATCCCACCTCGTGCTTCTAACCCTTATCAACCACCCACCCAACAACACCCAACCATTAATCCCGATGTTGATGCCATCATGAGAACTCAAGGTGAGCAAATCAAGAATCTACAGAGCCAAATAATCAATTTGAAAGGAGATATCTTGAAGCAAGGTAATGACATCAGAACCGAGGTTCGTGATAATCTTCAATCCTCCTTCATCACTCAAACAACTGAATTAAAGAATCTGTTGGCTAGTTTCTTGCCCGAAGCTCAACCTTCTTCTTCTTCGGGTTCTCTACCTTCAAACACCGTCACTAATCCGCGAGCTAATGTGAGTGCTATAACTACGCGTAGTGGAATTACCATTGTCGATCCACCTAACCCACCACCATCATCTACACCTCCTCCACCACCATATATCCCTACTCCTCCTACACCTAGTGTTAGTACACCATTACCGTCTCCGCTTCGTCATTACGATGTATCTCGGAAGGACCCTTCAACATCACAACCTTCACCAACTACACCTTCACCTAACCCTTATCAACCCAGAATCCCATACCCTTCTCGCATAGGCAAGACCAACGAGCTAACCAAGAATGACTGTCAAGTATCGAAATATGTGGATATGCTATCTAAAATGACCATCAACATTAGCCTTGTTGAAGCACTTTGCCACATGCCGAAATTTGTCAAAGCATTCAAGGAATTGCTTAGCAAGAAAGAGAAGCTGATTGAACTCGCCAACACACGATTAAATGAAAACTGCTTTGTAGTCCTTCTTAGAGAACTTCCGGAAAAACTTGGAGATCCCGGTCGTTTTGTGTTGCCTTGCGTGTTCAACAAAACTGAAGAATTTACTGCCCTTGCTGATCTCGGGGCTAGTATTAATTTGATGCCACTGAGTGTTTGGAAAACACTATCATTACCCGACCTCATTCCAACAAAGATGACTCTCGAACTTGCAAATCGCACTCTCGCTTACCCCATTGGTATAGCCGAAGACGTGTTTATCAAAGTTGGCACATTTACTTTCCCGGTCGATTTTGTCGTAGTTGATTATGAAATGGACCCTCGTATTCCTTTAATACTTGGTCGGCCATTTTTGAGAACCGGACGAGCTTTAGTGGATGTGGCCGAAGGTGAGTTAATCTTACGAGTCGGGGATGATTCAAAAGTTTTTAAAATGGGGAAGCTTACAGGAAAATCCTTTGGAAGTCGAGAATCAGTGAATATGATTAATGTGCTCGATGACTTTACCGTCTACGACAATCCTCTATTCGATTCTTCCATTGATAATCCACTCTTTGAAGATGATGTGGATGATTCTCGCTCCACTTTGGACGCTTCTCCCATTTATGATTCTCCACCGGTCTTTGATGCTTATGATGATGATGATTCTAGCTCAGATTCGGATGTTTTTGTTTGTACTTCTGAGTATCCCAAGCTGCCCACTTTCAATGATTTTGATGAGGCCGATACTCTCTCGAGCGATTCTTCACATGATGAAGATCCTCCGCCATCACTCGATCCTACTTTGGACGATTATTCATTTGAGGAAGATTTCTCTGAATTTCTCAACACATACTTCCCTCATGAGAGTGATGCTCCTCCTTTGGACTTTGAAGATTATCGTCTTGATCCTACTTTGGATTTGAAGAGCATTTGGTCCAAGGAGAAGAAACCGGTCGACACCGAAATCCGTTGCACGTATGATTTGACACCTCTTTGTCCCAATCCTGAGGACGAGGTTGTGCTTCTTTGCGGATCTTCTTCACACTCGGCTGAGCCTGAGTACTATTTTCCCTTAAAGGAAAAGGTGTTCGACCCCGGTATTGAAGTCTTTAAGCCATCTCAGTATCCACCTGATGAAATAAAAGGAAAAATCTTTGGAAATCTTGAAGACAAGCTTGCACTTCACCCTTGCTTCCACCGTGCTCCATCGCTGCTTAAGGGAACCCTGCCACTTCTTCTTTGGCTTGCCTTGTTCGCCTTAAGCTCTTGCTTATTGATGGATGAAAACTATGTCTTTGATCCTGGTGGATATGTTTCATGCTACTTCCGTTGATGATCAAGGTCGAGTCAGGCTCACGACTCGGTAAACAAAAACCAAGCGCTTCTTGGGAGGCAACCCATGCATCTATCTTTTCGCTTTCTTTATCATAAGTGTAGGGGAGACCCTTTGGATTGCTATTTCCCCTCCTCACTTCTTAAGCAGGGATTCGAGCTTCAATGATCTACTCTTGATGATTCTTGACGACCCATGATTCCGTGTTCTACTTCTTCCCGGTTCTATCCTAAACTCTTTTCGATTCACTATTTTATATTTTCTCAATATTAAAATAGGAATCTCTTTAGTTGTCTTTTCCTTAGCGAAATTTAAACAACGTACACAATGTCCTAAGTGTAGGGGAGTTTACTCCCACATGCTTAAACATTGAGGACAATGTTTACCTTAAGTGTAGGGGGACTTCTATCGAAGTTAAGTGGTCTTTTCCTTGTATTTGTCCTCATTTTAACCGGAAAATCAATTTTTCGACATTTTTCAAAAATTTTGATCTATTTTGGCCTATTAGTTTTTCCCTTTGTATAGTTATTTTCTTTCTTTGCTAGAATAAATGTTTAATAAGTGGTTTTAATTTTCTAACGTTGTGGATCTTTTGACTCAATCCGAGTTTACTCTATCTAGTATCCTTAACATGTTTAAGTCAAGTTTTGCTAGGCTTTTATATAGGGAGCTATAAAACGCGAAAGTCTTAACTCTCACGGGTTAAGAACAAGAACTTTTCGCAAGTTCCTATAATTGATCCTAGAGAGTCTTTTATCAAGGGAACTTTAAAATGCGATTTCTAAAACTTGAAAAAGTCTAAGAATTTGCAAGATCCTATAGGCGACTCGAAAACCCAAAACTTTGATTTAATAGGCTAAGCATCCACGAGTCTCATTACTTGAGATTTTAAACTGTGGAGAACGAGAGATGATAGAGCGAATTATAAGTCCGGTATTCTTTCGTGAATTTATGTGAGTTAATTATGAGCCTATTCTCCCATCGCTTGCTAATAATTTATCTGCTAATAAATAAGGTTGTACGATTTGAAAAGTTACTTAGCTTCTAGCCCCAGATCGTTTAAAAGTTGCTCGGTATGGATTAGAGTTCATAGCCAAGGCATAACTTATTGAAGCGGGACGCGAAGATTGGCTAGTCCAAAAAGGCCCTAACAAGGCATGAGGGCTATATTTTGTTGCTAAAGATCCAAAGTGATGTGAAGAATCATTTATCGAAAATCAATATGAAGGATCGAGACACACGACGTAAAGCAAAACTCCCCAAAAGTCATGGAGAAAGGTATCCGAAAAGACCCTAACAAGGTATGAGGATAAATAGATCCAAGTCATAAAAGGAGGCGGATCGTTGTATATCAAAGTCCAAAATAAAGATTGGAGAAAAATGAAGAAGTCGTGGTCCATGTATGAATCTCTCAAAACTTCAAGTGAAGAAATTCCTGTATGAAGAGAAGACCATTATTTCATGAACGTCTCTCAAAGATTTGAAGTATGAAGTCGCTGCCAAATATCGGTCCGAGAAAGGTCTCAAATCGCGAAGCGAGTTATGCCAAGATATGAACTTTATGAGGTCCCGAGAAGCAGTTTTAAAAGATTTGGTCCTTTAGCTAACTATTGATTAAATCGTTCACTTTATTTTCAGACTAAATAACTATCGAAATAAGTCAAACAATGCATCCTCGTGATCATTCAAGACAACAATAAAAATATAAGAGATACACCTAGGAATAAGGGAGTCTAAGTGAATAATTGGCCCACATGAGTTCGTGATAGTTTACTAACTTATAATAACAATGATCTCGTTTTTAAGCTTGGTTTGGAGAAAGTGAAAACTTGAGGATGATGATTATTCTTGACATTTCCAAAACCCAAGGTATGCTTTTGATTTCTTTATTTTGCATGATTTTAATTTTCTATCTCTTTAATAAAGGCCAACATGGATTGATTATGATGAAAAGTGTAATCTTGCTTTGTAACTAATGCATTGCATGAGGACATTGCAATGGTCAAGTGTAGGGGATTTGATAGGTGTGTAAACACCCATCTTTTCTACCACTTAATTACAATAATAACCGGACCAAAACATGTATTTTATGTCTTTTATGTCGGAATTATGCGTGGTTTGTGTTTTTGTTGTGATTTAGGACGAAAAGGTGAAAAGTGGAGAAAACACGGACATTCACGGGCATTTACGGACTTTTATTGAAGAAAAGGATGAAAGACGAAGTCGAGAGATCAAGAGTGGAAAAGAAACGGAAGTCCACGACCAATTCTGAAGATTTATCGAAGAAAAAGTCAAAAGACGGAAGTTTATCAAAAGCCGAAGAATTCAAGTCTATTTTATTGAAGAATTTAAAGACGAGTTCGAAGAAATCCCGAAGCCAAAAGTCCTTTAAGTCCAAGTTTAAAGAAGATTAGAAGAAAAGGACTAATGACGCAATTAATGAAGAATTAAGAAGAAAGGGACTTAATCTTGCAATTAACAAGAAATGAAGGAGGGGAGGAAGTTTCCTTAATCCTCCCCTATAAATAGATTAGGATTGATCACTTTTCATTCTTGTTGGCTAAGTGTGACAATTAGCTCTTCCACCATTTACTTATCTTGTCATTTAATTTCTTGTCAAATTTAAATACCTTGTCTTGCACCTTAAATTCATTTAATTTCAAGTAAGTTTTCCTTTAATTATTGTCAATCTTTACTTTATCTTGTCAATCTCTTATCTACCTTTCTTAATCTTTGATCTTTATGTTTATGTTTATGTTCATGTTAATGCTTTTATTTTGATCCAAGTGGTTTTTGATTATTGTGGTAAAAGTTGTTTGATTTCTTGTTTTAAATTGTTTGTTTATGTTATCTATTGATTCGTTACTGTTTAGATTATATCGTTTGTGTTTATTTTGATTAATTTTTGTTTAGACCTGCTGTTACTGTATCCCCTTGTTCTTCGGGAGTGTTTGCTTTGTTTCTGATCTTTCCAGGAAAAGTTCCGAACCAAGAAGGAGGGAAAGTGCTCATTCGGAACTTCCAAAGTTCCGAATCAAGGTTTCATCCGGAAGATTTTTGGGTCAGCAAAACTTCTGAGTCAAGCTGTTTATCCGGAACATTCAAAGTTCCGGACGAAGGAAAACTTCCGACTCAAGAACCATTCATTCGGAACTTCCAACGTTCCGAACCAGAAAAGCTTCATTCGGAACTTAAAAGTTCCGGATCAAGCACTGTTCATTCGGAACTTAAAAGTTCCGGATCAGTGGGTATTCATTCGGAAGTTTCCAAAGTTCCGAACCAAGAGTTGTTCATTCGGAACTTAAAAGCTCCGAATAAACTTCCGGATCAAGGGGCAACTTCCGACTCAAGAGGTGTTCATTCGGAAGTTCTAAACTTCCGAATCAAGGGGCTTCATTCGGAAACTTCCGAATCAAGGGTGACAAAATACTTCCGAATCAAGGCAAGATTTAGAGTTCCGAATTAGTAAAGTTCCGAACGAAGGATTGTTTTGGATAAGTGACATATTCAGATCAATTTGTTCCGGATCAAGGATTTTGGCAATATTCCTAGTGAAGAAGAATCATTTCAACCAAAGGTGACATTCCGGACGAGTGATTGTTCCAAACGAAGGTTTATTCCGAATGAGCTGTATTCAGGTTCTTATTAGCTTTTGTCTTTGATTTTTATTTTCAATCTTTATTTTTCCTGCCTTTTATTTAATTTCATTTTAAGATTACTTGCCTTAGTTTTAGTCGCACTTTAAGTTTGCCTTAGATAGATTTAAGTTTATGTCATTTACTTTAGTGCCCTTTAATTTCAGTCACGTTTTTAAATACTTGCACCTTTATTTTAATTAGACTTAGATTTACTTTAAGAACACCTTTACTTTTAAGTCTTTGCATTTAAATTTAAAAATAACCAAAAATATTCTTTTTCACCAAAGATCAACTGAGTCACACATAGGGCCTATATCAATTCGTTAAGATACCGAGAACACGAACTTAATCTTTAATCTTTTTATACGGGGTGTCAAAAGCCTTGTATCACAACTCTTTTAGCTAAACGCCTTAATCGGTTTGTAAATAAGTGTGTCAAGATTTCTGCCTCTGGAATTTGTGTACATGCATAGATTCAAGTTATTATAGACAGAAAAATATACTTACTCTTTTAGATCGGGAGGATAATATTTCGATTTTGTCTTGAATGTTGGTCTCTGGATATCAACACACATCAGCTTAACAGCAAACGGTTGCACACCCTCCATCATCTGATCTCATATTAAAAAAAAACCAAGATCAAACTTTTATATAAAGAATCGTTAACGGGCAAGAAAACAAACAAACGAGTAATACATAATGGCGTGGCAAAAAAGAAATGAAATATCAAACGGGCAAAAAGTTGCTAAAATTTTGGCTAAAACCTCCGGTATAGTTGTACTCTAAATCTTAGATTACTGTATGAGTGTTTATATTTGAAATTTTCGACAGCCAGTGGTGCGGGTCAACCTGACCTGATCTCTAATACGAATATATCATATGCAGTTTATGAAATGGAATACAGATAAGAGTACCTTGTAAAGAATAAGGCCAAAAGAGTACACTGTACACATTCACACCAGCGTCGAATAGTTCATCCTTATAGATCTCCGGTGCAATGTATAAATCTGTACTCACATAAAAGTTAAGGTAACTAAGATAGTACGAGTAGTTATGCTACAAAATGGTAAATTATGTAACCCGAACTGACCGTTTCATAGAAATGGTTAAAAACTTCCTTCTAATAAACAAGAAATGAATGTACAAAAAGTCGGAAGCGTTTTACTTGCCTGGCAATATCAAGAGCAAATCTAAAAGCTTTGGAGGGGGACAGCCGTCCTTTTTTTCAAGATAGCTTCTAAGGTCGCCCTGGAATTTATAATAAATTCAAGCTTCGTTAAGCTAATCTGATATCAAGGAATATGGCAACACTTATGCACCACATACACACAGCCTGTTATGTTTAGATGTGATCTAGAACTTACTCTTGGGTGAAACTCAGAAACAATCATCATGGTACATTTTGGGTGACAGCTCCAACAAACTGAACCACATTGGGTTGCCGGACTTTTTCAAACAAAGTCAGCCATGTTTGAAAGCATTTCTACATAAGAGCCGATAAAAAGTTCAATGATAGTTTCTTAACAGTGCAACGTGAAGCTATAGTACATAGATTAGGTCAATATTATCAGGTGTGGTCCAAAGAAGTCGATGAAACCAGATGTACATTTCTAACTTTACAGTTTTGACCCGTTACCCAACCCACCCATTTTGCCACATCTAACAAGCAGCAATGCAGCATAATTAGGCACATACATGCTTTCAGGATCAGAGTAGAGATCTTTGTCGAGTATCTTCATTGAAACTTCTGTGCCATTCCATTTAGTTTTCGTGTCAAAATACCAGAAAGTTAATTACTCGAGTACACATTTCAGCACAGATTTGAGACAGCAAAATGAACCGTTTCAGTCAAAATCATTTTTGACTCATTACACAACCCGCTGATTTCGTCTTATCATAGCAAAAAAGGTTCGGATTTAATATTAAAAACCAACCTAGGCTACAAATTCATCCAACACAATATTATCCTAAAACATGAAAATTTAGCGAAGCTAGCTTATGAGTTTTAATCCATGAAAAATAAAAGTTTAACTTTACATCGAGTTTGCCATTTCCGTATTTACGATAACTGCGAAATAGGTACGGGGTGGCGGCGCCCCCATAGCTAGACGAAAAAAACGAGATTATAGTGTAATTTTTGGTTAATTTTGAGTGTTTTTTTAAAATGCCTCCCACTCGAATCTCAAAATGCCCCACTCACACATTAAATTTCAACATTTAACACTCTAAAACTTAAAAATCCTCCATCTTTAAGTTAAAATACTCGGTTTTTTATTCGGATTTTAGTTTTTTCGCTTTGTATTGTCCAATTTTTTTTTTGCCCCCCACAATTTAGTTTCCTGCGTCCGCCACTGAAAATAGGTGCCATGGTTTAAGAAATTGACCTCTCATATCTTAAACATTATAAAAAAAGGTAAGTTAATTGATGTTAAAGTAATAAACCTGGCATATACTTGCCTTGGGAATTTTGAAGCACATAACATAAAGAAAAAGATAAAGTAAACTACATAAGCAAGAATAGAATTTGCAAATAACAATTTGTTTACTCTTTGAATTTTTAGAGAAAAGAAAAGTATATGCCCTTTAAAATTTCCTTATATAATGTACTTTATGGCCTTGATATCATCTTATCATCTTTTCCATTTTCTGTTATATAAAAAAATCATCAATTTTGAATCAATTTGTTCAAATGGAAGTGTTACAACATGAACATCCATTGACACTTATAGATCTAAATCCAGAATATCCACACGATGAAGTAGTATACGACGATGAGAAGGAGTTGATAAAGAAGCAAGACTTTCGATGTCATGTGGACATTCTGGTCAAGAAATCAATTTCTATAACAGGTATTACTATACATGTGATCAGACCACTCGCTTCACAAATTATGTGCAGAGCTTCCCGCAACGCTAAGACACGAATCTCATCATGATCATATTGTTATCTCTGTCAAGTATCAGAAGATAAATGGTGTATGTGAGAAATTTGTAAATGCAAGCATGACTACGAGTACCTAAATTATCATTGTATTCAATGTGATATTTATTTTTGTATAGGATGTTCGAAAAATGGCTTAAAAAATCACATGGTTTATCACCCTAGCCACCGACACCCAATAATGTCTATCTCTGTAGATATTTTAGCCAATTGTCGTGTGTGCAGCAACAAACATCAAGGAAACTTTTATCAATGTACAACATGTTTCAGTTTTTTTGCCCATAGAGACTGTGTTTTCCTCCGCAAAAAGTTATTAATTCAAAATTTTAGAAAGGACAATTTCTTTCATACTCACTCGCTCACTCTTGCTTACTCATTTCCAAAGGATGATCAAAAAACTAAATTTGATCCAACATGTAAGGTATGTGAACTGCGATTTGATGAAAATCTTTGGATTTATAAATGTGAGAAATGTCGGTATTACGTACACACAGACTGCGCAACCACGTTAAAAGTCGCATCAGAAAATGCCAAGTGCATGAATCAAGGTACATACAAACTCTCTAAAAAAACCAAATTTTAGTTCTATAGACTTTGGAGATAATAATTTAGGGGTTGTACGTGTATTATATGGCTCTGCATGTACTCCTGCAGTTTCAACACGTTACAAAATCCAAATACGGTGATGATCTTGTTCTTCTCCATGTCCCATTCCCTGATCAAACTGATATGCTAATGCACTATCATGGCGAAACTGGATTAAGGGCCTTCGAAACCAACCTAACATATCCATTTCACCGACACCCATTAACTCTTGTGGACACACCATACTGCAATAATGATATTACAACAACAGCTACCTCTTCAAGAATAACAACATCGTCCGTTCATGATTCAATGAAAATGGTTGAAGTTGTAGGCAATGCATGCATAAGACCAATCACAAACATCCCTTTTTACAAATGTAAAGACTTTGATCATGGATGCGACTTTGTCCTTCACGCGTGGTGCACCCGGTTGCCTATTGAAGTTAAAAAGAAGAATTTTTCATCCGATATACGTAACTTTAAACTAATGCCGAAAGCTACTTTATTTATGAAGTTGGGTGTGCCCGTATGTGAGTATTGTAGCTTACCTTTCAATGGCTTCATTTATTGTTTTCCACTTACCTATATGCATGGCCTAAATATTGACGTTCAGTGCGCGCTCAAACCTCAATATATCACACATAAATCTCATCCAAATCATGGACTTTATGAATGTAGGCCAAGTTCCGAAACGTATTGTCGTTTGTGTTTGTCTAATGCAAAGAAACAAATTTGTTATAGTTGTAAGCCTTGTAAATTTACCATACATTCCAAGTGTGCTCTTTTCTGGCCTGATACAATTAGTCACAGGTATGACAAGCATCTAATGAGTGTAAGGTATTTTCCAGTTGAAAACCATAGCGGTGATTACTTTTGTGAAGTTTGCAAGGAGGAGATTAATCCTAATGGTGTGTTCTATCATTGTGATCAATGCGTTTAGTCCATGCATCCTGCTTGTTGTGTGCCAGTACTTTAAAAAGAAACAGGCTATACTATTTTCCATCTTCACGAAGGTGTTGCTGGATTTGATAATATGAAGTTTGGAGGAGTTTTCAGGCATAGTGGTCACCCACACGATCTATCATTTTGCGGGGGTGTTGAAAGTGATGGTGAATGTGCCAAGTGTGGTAAGAATTTGCAGGACAAGATAATCTACAAGTGTTTACAGTGTAAGTTTGTAGTTGATGAAGATTGTGCTTTTCGGTATGATTCATTTTAGGTTTGTTTACAGTACACGAACAAAGTTAATATTAATCTCAATGTGTTTAGCTTGCTCATGTTGAATACTATAATACACTTGTAATAACATAAACTTGTTCATTCGGTTTAAGAGGAATTTTTCTCATAAGTTGACATTTTTTCTTTAAATTCCATAGATCATCATGCGTAGAAGAGAACACTAGGACGATTCGAGCTATTATATCACAAGTCTATCAACTGATACACGTAAACCATTTTCACGTAACATAGACAAGAAAACATATAGCAACGATTCCACTTTATTATCCAGATTTCGCAACTCTGAAGACTATGTGTTAATAAACACAATATCACAGGATAAGAGAGACCTTTACACCCAACCAACCACCCCTTGGTATATTTTATTATGAATCAAAAGTACTTAAACAAAAACAGATAAATATTAGTCCCCAAACGAATGCTATCGAACGATTACAAAAGAAATAATGAGAACGTTCCAACTAGGTTGATCCGTTCTCCCTCACATACAAATGATCACTTAAACACTCAGCTATACAAGATGATAATCAAACTCCCAGGTCCAAGTCCTCCATGGATTTGGTGAGAGAGAGAGAGAGAGCTGCGCACACAGATGTGTGTGTGTGTGTGATATATGAGAGATAATGAAACCCTAGTCAAAGACTAGGGTGATATACGCCAAGTCATGGGCCTCAACGGATACATAAGCCCACCAAGGAAAGAAGCCCACATCCAAACCTGAAACATAACAATAAACACAAAGCCAAAACATATAACACAATGCAAGGTTATATTGCACCCTTTGGGAGATTGTCAAACCAATACCCTCCCTCAATCTGACAAAGGAGAGAGCAGAAAAAACATTTACCAAACATGTTCACAAGCCTCAGCTGTTTACATAGTTTCAGGTGTTGATTAATGCCATGAGCCTTAGTAAAAATGTCAGCAGTTTGATCAAGTGAGGCAACCTTGATGGTGTTGATAACACCATTCTGAACCTTTTCCCTTACCAAATGAACATCAACCTCAAAAGTTCTTGGTTCTCTCATGAAAAACAGGGTTAGCAGCAATCTGCATAGCAGAGCTGCTATCACTAT
Organism: Glebionis coronaria; assembly: GCA_025667525.1. Classification (NCBI taxonomy): domain Eukaryota; kingdom Viridiplantae; phylum Streptophyta; class Magnoliopsida; order Asterales; family Asteraceae; genus Glebionis; species Glebionis coronaria. The sequence continues at coordinate 331,967 of JANFOE010000122.1, read as the reverse complement.
AAAGGTTCACAAGAAATAGGTTTTTTATTCTTAGATCACCAAGCAAGTTAGTGATCCAGATAACTTCACAAGTAGCACTTGCCATACATCTATACTTAGCCTCAGCTGAGGATCTGGACACTGTGGGCTGCTTCTTGCTCTTCCAAGAAACGAGAGACCTCCTTAAAAAAACACAGTATCCAGAAACAGATTTCCTGGTCTTAAGACATTTGGCCCAATTAGCATCAATGAAACAAGACACCCTTAAAGAGGTATCCTTATAGAACTGGATACCAATCCCAGGAGAGTTCTTGAGGTATCTAATAACCCTTAAGGCTATTTTAAGATGAGATTGAAGGGGTGCATGCATGTGTTGGCTAAGGCAATGGACAACATAAGATATATCAGGTCTGGTATGAGTTAGATAAATAAGTCTCCCAAGTAATCTTTGATACTAAAAAACATTTAAGAGAAATTTATCATCTTTGATTTCATCAACAGCCAAAACACAATTTTCTAGTAATGGGGTTGCAACTGGTTTAACAGCAAGCAAACCAAACTCATGTATGAGCTCAAGATAATACTTCCTTTGGGTCATGCAGATCCCATTGGAGTTTTCAAGAACCTCAATACCTAAAAAATACCTCATAATTCCAAGGTCTTTAATCATGAATTTGGTTTTTAGAAAGCATTTAAATGATTCAATTTCCTTAATGCAGTTACCAGTAATGATAAAATCATCAACATAGACAAGAAGGGCAATAAACATGTTACCATTCTGTTTAGTGTAAAGAGAGTAATCAAACTTACTTTGGCAAAAGCCATGCTCAACCAAGACAGTGGTAAGTTTTGCATTCCACTGCCTTGTGGCTTGCTTGAGACAATACAAAGCTTTATTAAGCTTACACGCCTTACCTTTATCCTTGCAATTGAAGCCCAAAGGAAGATTCATATAAATGTCCTCATCAAGATCACCATACAAGAAAGCATTGTTAACATCAAGTTGAAAGAGAGGCCAATCATTAGAGACAGCAATGCTAGCCAGACACCTAACAGTAACCATTTTGACAACAGGACTGAAAGTCTCATCAAAATCAATGCCTTCCCTTTGACTATAACCTTTAACAACAACCCTAGCTTTAAACTTGTCAACAAGGCCAGAAGACTTGTATTTAATCTTATAGATCCATTTATTGTTAATAGCCTTTCTATTAGCAGGTAAATCACATAAGGTCCAAGTATTATTCCTTAAAAGGGCTTCAATTTCATTGTTTATAGCCTCAACCCACCTACTATCTTTCACAGCTTCATAGTAGGTGGATGGTTGGCAAAAACCTCATCCTTAGATTTCAAAAGGTAAGTCCACACAGCTCTAGAATAATCATCCACAATGGTAAGGAAGAATCTATACCCTTCCTTACTAGGAACCTTGTAAGGGCCCCACAAGTCCAAGTGAACAAGATCACCAAGTTTACTAGACTTGTGATCACTCAAGGGAAAGGGTTCCCTTGTTTGTTTAGCCCTGTGACAAGTTTCACAAATAGAAATGATGGTGTTTTTAGAAAGTTTGAGGTCATTTTTGAGAGCATTGAGAACTTGATCAGAGGGATGACCAAGTCTACAATGCCAGATATCTTTAGAGGTGTTAGAGGTTATAGCAGTGTTAACAGTACCAAGGCTCTTAGTCTTAAGGTCATCAAACAAGTAGAGCCCCCCAGATTCACTACCAGTCCCCAGAGTAGTCCCTTTGGCCAAGTCCTGAATATAACATTTATCCTCATCAAAACCAACAAACAATTTACTATCCTTAATGAGCTTGTTAACAGACATCAAGCTAACACAATAACCAGGAACAACTAGCACATCTTGAAGAACAACATTATTAGAAAGTTTGAGGTCACTAATGTGACTTATATTGGCAACAGTGCCATTGGGGTGACCAACAGAGATGTTGAGATTGGAAATATCAACAACATTGAGCATACCAACTGTGGAAGTGGTAAGATGTTGGTTAGCCCCAGAATCAATAATCCATCCCAAAGTAATGGTTTTAACAAGAAATTTAGAGTTCCCACAAAAAAAACTTGGAAAAATGAACATTGAACCAAACATTAGCATTAAAGAAAGAGATTCTACCTGCCATATTGGACTGAGTGTTGCCAGAGGAGTCACTGATCAAATTAAGGAGCTTCTGCATTTGTTCAGTGGTGAAAGAGTTTGGAGAATTACAAGTGGAAGCCTGTTTTTCTCCAGTTTTGATATCACAATTAGCATTAAATTTGGGTTTAAAAACAGTTTGCCTTTGATTATACCCCCCCCCCCCCCCTTCTTTATGTAACCAGCAGGATAACCAATCAATTCAAAGCATCTATCAACAGTATGACCAATTTGATTGCAATAAGTGCACAAAAGATTAGGGTTAGGACCCCTAAAGTTTTTAGACCCATTGCCCTTGTTAGGGGTTCTATTAGAAGCATTGGAAGTGCTTCTCCTATTTTGATTAAAGGTCTTAACAGCAAAGGAAGTAGCATTCAATTTAGCCTCTGTATGATCAGAGTTATCAGGAACACCCCTATGGGATTTCTCTCAAGATACAGTGACATAAGCTTCCTTAACATCAGGGAGTGGATCCCTGGTGAGAAGTGCAGTCCTAACAGGCTTATAACAGTCATCAAGCCCCATAAGAAACTGCATAAGCCTCATGATTTGCTGATGCAAAGCTAATTCAGTGCTAGCAGAACAAGAACATTTAACAACACAGACACATTTAGGAATCTTAGAAACAGCATCAAACTCTCTCCATAGAGAGTTTAACCTATGATAATAATCAGATATAGAGTTACCCCCTTGCTTAACAGACCCAATCTTTTGAAGCAAATTATAAACAATGGAACCATCAATCTTGTCATAAGTTTCATTAAGCTCTTTCCAACCATTAGCAGCATTTTCAGAATAAACAAGACCCATATAAACATCACTGGAAACCACCTTCATAATCAAAGTAAGAACCAAAGCATTGCATCTATCCTATTGAGCACACAACACATCATCAGAATAAGACTCTCTTAAGCAATACCCATCAACAAAAGCAAATTTGTTCCTAGCTTGTAAAGCAAGTCTCATAGCATTGTTCCACATCCTATAGTTCTCAGTCCCCAACAGCTTGAAGGGGACAAGGACAGAGCTACAATTATCACTATTATGAATGTGAAGTGGGTTTCCAGCATCCAAATTGCTGATGAGAGCAACAGGATTGGTGGTGGTCTCAGGAGAACCCCCACCACCACCATTTCCTCCATCCCCATTGGGTGGTGGGGGAGGAGCACCACTAGCACTCATAACTCACACACAGAGAGAACAATAAGCACACAAAACAATAAGCAGAAAGAAAAAAATAGACAAACCAAGGCAGAAAGAATAAATCAGATAGAACAAGACAAATATAACCACAATAAACACTCAGAAGGTGAGCACCAGAAATCTCAAGCCGTGGACTGTGATTGGCCAGAGCAGGTATCCACACCAGTCAAGGCTGGAGGGTCAAGATGTTAACCGAATCCGTTTGCACCCACACACAAGACAACAATGACTCACAATAGTAACCAAGAGAGAGAGGCAAAAAAGAAGAATGAAAGAAGACTTACAGCGGAAACAACAACCAGAATCAACCAAAAAGACACCCAATCTCTAGATTCACTTAGTCTAGAGGATGGGTGATCCACCAATCAGGAAACCCCCAAAAAAGTAACAAACTAGGGTTAGCAAACCCTAGCAAAGATATACCTGTGCAAGTTAGCAAAAAATGGTAACGGCACCACCAAAGGTGATACCAGGATACCAAGAATAGAGAAAACCCCAAAAAATTAAATTAGGGTTTCAAGAAACCCTAATCCAATCTTCAAGATTTTTAACGGCACCACCGAATAAAGAAACGGCAACACCAATTAAAACTTCCTGGGCACCACAGAGACAAAACCCCAAAAAAATAAAATTAGGGTTTGTGAAAACCCTAATAATATTTTTCAAGATAACGAACGGCACCACCAAAACAAGCTTCCAGATACGTCAAGAGAGCAAGAATCACCACCCGAAGTATAAACCCCTAAAAAAATTAATTAGGGTTTCGAAAAATCAAAAAATTGATTATAATAAAAAAGAACCGAGAGAGCTTCGATAGTCTGAAAGATCTACAACCATATCTCTGATACCATTTATAATAAACATAATATCACAAGATAAGAGAGATCTTTACACCCAACCAACCACCCCTTGGTGTATTTTATTATGAATCAAAAGTACTTAAACAAAAACAAATAAAGATTAGTCCCCAAACGGATGCTAATCGAACGATTACAAAAGAAATGATGAGAACGTCCCAACTAGGTTGATCCGTTCTCCCTCACATACAAATGATCACTCAAACACTCAGCTATACAAGATGATAATCAAACTCCCATGTCCAAGTCCTCCATGGATTTGCTGAGAGAGAGAGAGAGAGCTGCGCACACAGATGTGTGTGTGTGTGATGTATGAGAGATAATGAAACCCTAGTCAAAGACTAGGGTGATATACGCCAAGTCATGGGCCTCAACAGATACATAAGCCCACCAAGGAAAGAAGCCCACATCTAAACTTGAAACATAACAATAAACATAAAGCCAAAACATATAACACAATGCAAGGTTATATTGCACCCTTTGGGAGATTGTCAAACCAACACTATGCTTACGCGACCTCTATTTCTCACCCATTGCGTCATACATGACAACACAAAGCTCCCAAGACTTGGAGTCTCTCGCCATCTAATCGAATTTTGTTTAACATTCGTACTGTTTATAACCATTACTTCCTGCAAGAAAACAGTTATAACATTGTTAACAAAATAATAGTACCGTTTCTTTGATACGTATAATGTTGTGTTAGAAAGAATACCATGGGAGCTTAAATGTGTCTTTGAACCATCCTTGTTTAGAACTATACCCCACGCTTTTGTCACGGCGTATGATAATCTCGGAAAATTTCGGTCTAATAGATAAATCTGGATACCAACACTCCTCCATCAATCTACAAAAAAAGAACAAAGAAGGAAAAACGATGAAAAAATTATTAATATGAATGACCCGTCGAATCTATTTGTCTGATTTCCCTTTAGGCAACTCTTTTAGCTTAACGCCTTTATCAGTTTGTAGATAAGCGTGTCAAGATTGCCGCCATCATCTGATCTCATATTAAACAAAACCAATATCAAATTTTTATATAAAGAATCGTTAACGGGCAAGAAAAAAAAACAAACGAGTAACCATAATGGCATGAAATGGTTTTAAACCTAATGAAACTAGAATCTCATCAGGTTCCTAAAGCTAGTCATGCTAGTCGAGTCATCGAAACCAACAATTGGGCCAGTTATCCTGTGCATTAAAATGTTGTTTTCTCATAAATTTTCTAAAATAATAATACATTAAAAATATTGATCAATATGCAAATAAGATGTTAGCTCAATTTTTGCATATTATAACAAATACTTTAAATCATTTTTAATCGATAAGAATTTATTTGCTCAGATATATAAAAAGTATCATAAGGTTGAACACTTATTCCATAAAGTAAAATACGTTAAATAATATTTTGTTAAGTTGGATAGAGGTTAAAAAATGGGAAAATTCCTAAAAGGTTCTATCGCCTAAATCAAAATTCTGAGATGGGTCAAAAAACATTGTCAGTCCCAAAAGGGTCTAAATTTTTTGAGAAACAAGGGCAATCGAGTTCAGAGTGCGTCATGTGTCCTTTGTTTGCCTATTTTTTGGGGCAAGGTGGCAGAGTTGTCCTACTTTTTAGGACACTTGTCAAATTTTGACGGGGTTATCCTGATTGGCCCATTTTCTGTGAACCTAAATGAAAAAAATATGTTAAATAGATTAGAATGAGAATTACCCACGTTTTTTGGACTCTTTTAGTAATTAGCCCAAAAATCATTTAGTTTATGTTACCTCATTGTAACTCTCTTTCCTAGCTTTTGCTAGTTTTTAATAAAAGCCAACGTTAAAAAAACATGTTTAATTAAGTTGGTAAGGCGGCTTTATCTGCACCGTTAAACGTTAAAGACGTTTTATTTTTGTTTAATTTTTTTAACTTGGCAGAGGGCAATTTTTGTTAGTTTCGCCCAGGGAAACAAAATACTCAGGACCGGCCCTGATTAATGTATGAGTGTTTATATTGTTGATCCCAAACTTAGATCGATTAGCTTTGTGTATACGAGATTAGATCAAGTATAACACGTAGAGAAACCTTTGTTGTATGCTTTGTGAATCTAAGTATTATGCGGAATTTAATACTTAAACAAGAACACAAGATGTAAACAATACTTTCACTTTGATTATCAATGTCGAACTTGCTTACAATGAAAGATGTTTACGAATGAAAAACTTAATGAAAACTTGATTTAAAACATTAACCTAAAGGCCTTCTTTTATAGACTAAGAAGCCTTGTACAATAAGCTACGTATCAACTATTCTAGGTAAAGATAAACATAGAAAATACATTGTCGTTTCTATCCTTACTAGAAGTATTCTAGAACATAATAAACGTGTAGCTCACATCTTCCATCAGTGCTTGTCTTCAATTTGTCAACGCTTGACTTTAACTTGTCAACGCTTAAGCTGTCAGCGCTCACTTTGCTCTTGTCAACGCTTGAGTTGTTCTTGTCAGCGTTCAAGTGATCTGACCTTAATTTATTCCCAACAATCCTCCCCTAAACTTGATATCCACTCTTATGATCAAGTTTCTAAATAAACATTAAGAACTTGGAGGAGTCTGACAAACCTTATCATATTGGTAATAAATAAATCTGATCAAATTCTTTGCCACGTCACTTGTGTAATCTATCTCCAACTGGGTGTCCTTCATCTTTTCCAAAACAGCCTTGGATATGAAATACTGAGCATCTACAAGTAAATACTCAGCAAACTTTGTAGAACTCAAATGGTATACACCAGCAGCTGAATATAACCTCCATTGAAGACCACTGAGATCATCTTCAAGATCCTTCCATATTTCAGGATCTTCCTCTTTTGTCCCACACATTCTTTTGAATGTGGTCCAAAGTTTTATTCCATTGGCTGAAGTTGGTGCTTCAGCCTCATACTTGGTCTCTAGCAACCTCCAAAGGTCCACCAAGTCTTATCTATCACAACTTGCAAATAAAGATATGAGAGTGGTAAAAGTGTGTACCTCCTTGCCAAATCTTCCAATCTTCCAGAATCCACATTCATCTTCATCATAACTCACAATTGGATTCCTGGAATCTAGTGGTAACACATGCACCATATCTGAAGCTTCTAATGGGGAGAGCTTGAGGCTCTTTCTAATAACTGCTTCACTTGGATATAGTTGATTCATATCTTTTGGAAACTCAAGTACAAATCCCTTCTTTACTGGTCTGGGAACTATCATAGCTTTCTTGATTGCCATCTCTTCTGCAAGTTGCTCCTTTCTTTCATCTGAAAGAAGTCTGAAAGTGTTTTCTTCTTGCACTTTCACCCAAATAGGATAAGCCCTATGTTCCAGCTCATCAAATGTCAAAGCCTTCAGCTTCTGATGTGTCCATCCAACTCCATGACATTTGAGCAACATAAAGTAGAGCTTCCTTCTATCCTTTTTCAACTCTGAAAGAATGTTGCTTGCCTTGTGCTTCAGTATCACCTTACAATCCTTCTGAACTCTAAGAAGAATCTCCAAACCCCATATCTGATCTGAAATGGTCAAGTCTGGATTATCCATACAGCTTTCTTCCCAAGAATTGTACATCTGAACCACCTCTGGCATATCAAAATCAATCTGCAACTTTAAATCTCTCAGCTTTTCCCTAGCAAGCTCATCACCATACTCAAGTCTTTCTGGTTCAACAATCATCACACTTGAATCTGAGCTTGCTCCATCACTTTCTTCTTCAGAAGTCACAACAAATGGTGACTTTTCCTTTTCACCTTGTTCCATCATTTGCTCAGCCAATCTTCTATCAAATTCAACCTGAGCTGCATTCTTTGGAACAATTTGTTCTACCAACTTACCCTTACCCTTATCTGATGGTGCAATTGTTGGTAAGGTAGATGGTAATACCTGAGTAGAAACATCCTTAATGATAGATGATGACTGGAATACATCACCTCCATATGCAGATCTGTCAACGCCCAAATTTCCTCTATCAGCGCCCAAAATACTTCTATCAGCGTCCAAACTTGTCTTGTCAACGCTCAAATATTTTCCCTCAGCGCCTTGTGTAACCTCTCTCAACATATCTGTAAATGATAAATTTAAATTGGTTGGAGAGATCAAGGACGTATCAAAACCTGTTTGTTCCTTCAAAGTAGTAAGAGCTTCAGCAACATCCAATGATTGACCATCTTGACTGCTCTTATCACTCAGATTTCTTTGATCTTCCTCCCCTTTGGAAGACTCCTCCATACCTCCCTTTGCATGAGCACTCTCCAAAACAACAATCCTCTCTCTCAATTCCTTGAGTTCAAGGCCTTGGTTGCTAACAATTTGTACTAAGTCTGCATTCTGCTTTTGCAAGCTAATGCAGACAGCCGTCAATTCCAAAAGAGTCATTGGTTCCAGTCTGCCCTCTTCTGAAATGGGAATTTGACCTCCCAATTCAGGTTCATTGGGCATGGATGAGGACTTAATTATGGTGGGACTGCCTTGGCCAGCTGCTAAGCCAGAACCAATAGTCCCAGCCTCATCCAGGTCACCAGCCACACTTGTGGTGGTGGTTCTCTCTGCTTCATGGCTAGGACCACCAGAGGAGAACACTCCAGCAGTCCTTTGGCGTTTAAACAACCTATATTCAGGTGGTGTGGAAGATGGTGTGGAAGAAGGTGTAGATGTGGGTTGGTTAAGGGGTGTTTGGGATTGTGATGGTTGGGTGTCAGCGGTGGAAATAGGCACATCAACGCCCACATTAGATGTGTCAGCGTCAAAGGGATCTTGGTCTATTTGCATTTGGTCAGGTGAGGGTAAAGGTTCAGGAATAGGTTCAAGTTGTGGGTGAGGGTCAATATGAGGTTGGGGTCTGGTTGGGGTTGTGCTGCTGCAATAACAGCAAGCATGGCTGGGGTTAAAGGTAGGTCTCTATGAGGTGGTGAATTTATCTTGGTAAAAATAGCTTTCTTTTGGTCAGGGATTTTATAAAAATCATTGTGATCCCTTGAAAAATATCTTTGAGCATCAAAAATCATTTGCAGAAAACGGGGATAAGCTAAAGTCATTTTTGTCCCCTTGTTTTTACACATTCCTTCAAAAATCATTTTAGACCAGTTATATTTTTGCCCTGTTGCAATACACACAATAGCAGTTGCAATGGATCTATTGATCTCATTGTGTGCAGTACATTTGGGACTCAAACATTGAAGGAGAATGTGAATGAGGTACTTCCAGGCTGGGGGAAATTCCTGCTTATGGTACTTATTAAGAGTACCTTCATCAGGAATAGGGTATCCCAAAGCCCTAAGCCCTTGTTCTATTTCAGTTATGGGAAGAATGGTTATACCATCAGCATCATCAAGATGCAAGGCCTGGCGTACCAAGGCCTCAGTAACCACCCAAGATCTCCCATGAACAATAGAAGTTAATGTGGTCACTCCATTAACTGTTGAGGAACTTACAGTGTTCCAAAACTGTTTAATGTGTGTGACTGGAATGAGTGGTGCATGAGAAAGAGCATACCTTAATGGGGATGCGTTCAAATACGCCACCATTTGTGTGTATTGAGGGAACAAAGTATTATCAGCAACAAGATAAGCAATCATGTTGTGTTGAGACTTGAACCCTAAATCCAATTCTGCTGAGTTAAATCTTGGTGCCATTGATGAAAGCTGTTAATTTGAAGTATAGAAGATGAAGGTTGATAAGAGAAAAGTGTTAGACAAGAATTATAGATACCCTGTTTAAAAATAGGAGCCAAATTTATAGGAGTGGATGAATGCATGTGATTGGCCCAAAAATAGGCAAAGATTTTCAAAAACTAATCATGAAAATATTGAAAAAGTTATAAGTTATCTCATGCATTTAATGAAAGTAACAACTCCTAAAATCACGGCTTGAAAATATGTCAAAAAGTAACAACTGGGTAGGTCCCATTGATTGTCAACGGTCAAAAATAACCCATCAACGCCCAACGGCTATAATCTTGTCAACGTTCGCCTAAAGCCATGTCAGCGTCCAATTTGGTCACAACAACGCTTGGAAAAATCTTGTCAGCGTCCAAAAATAAAATTGTTTTAAAAAGTGAAAAATGACCTTAACAAGTAATTTATCCTAGAGAAGATAACCAAAAGCTGATAATTATCATAGGGCGGCAAGCACTGTCCAGTTATGCACACTTGCATAAGCAAGATAGACATAACAGTCCTCTAGTGTCCCTTGCTAACCAAAATTCTTAACAACCAAGTTACCTTGTAAAATCCTTGTTACTCCCAGGTAAATCCCATATCAAAATGATTCCCAAGTCTCCCAACAGACCACAACCAATTCTAGGCCAAAAATGTCTTGGCAGCATGCAAAGTTGATATACTATACATGCTACAGTGCCTCATGGTTTAGTAAAACTAACCCATACTCACCTGTGGACACAATCTAGAATTGTGATAAGAGTATCATATGGATACCCAAAAATCCTAAAGGTTCCTAAAACCTCCCCTTAAACAAAGATACAAAGAGTTTGCTAAAAATACGCATGAACATAAAAAATTTATGTCAAGATAGGAATGAAACATTCCAACCATCATCCATAAACAAAAACATGTCCAAATGCTTCTCCTTTGATCCATAAGCAACTCTGTATCCAATGGTATACTGCTAACACCATCTGCACATTTAGATTGAAAACCACAAAACTAACATTGTTGCTGACAACGCCCCGATAACACTTAACAGCGTTGAAGGAAGCTTTGTCAGCGTTAGACAATTACATTGCTGACAACGTTGCAAAAACACTTATCAGTGTTCAAACAACCTTTGTCAGTGTTAGAAAAATATAGTGGAAAATCTAAATTATCAATAAGACCAATAATAATAATAATGCATCATCCTGTACATACTTTTACAAAAAGAATCCAAAACACATACTTAAGTGAGATTAACCATTCCAATACTTGTTACCAAGTACTGAAATCTTCTAGTATCAAAAGGTTTAGTTAATAAATCTGACACATTTTCCTCAGTGTCAACCCTATCTGGATGTATTAAACCTTTCTCAAAGCAATCTCTTATAAAATGGTGTCTAATTTCTATGTGTTTAGTTTTAGAATGATGCACAAGATTCTTAATGATGCATAAAGTACTATTATTGTCAACAAATATCTTAGTATGCATGAAGTTATACCCATAATCCAACAGCTGGTTCTGAATCCACAACACTTGACCACAACATGCTGCTGCAGCCACATATTCTGCTTCAGTTGTAGAGTTAGCCACCACTGTTTGTTTCTTGCATTGCCAAGATATTAATCTGCTCCCAAGAAATTGACATCCACCAGTTGTGGATTTCCTATCAAACTTGTCACCACCATAATCACTATCTGAATATGCAATCAGTTCCAATGGTGAATCCTTTGGGTACCACAAACCAAGAGTAGGAAAACATCTCAGGTACCTAAAGATCCTCTTCACAGCATAAAGGTGACATTCTTTGGGAGTCACTTGATGGCGTGCACATGCACACACAGCAAACATGATATCAGGTCTGGAAGCAGTAAGATACATCAAGGATCCAATCATGGATCTATAATGCCTGACATCAACATCTTTCCCATCTCCAATCTTTCCCCAAGGGTGTTCTCTATCCATAGGAGTAGAAGCCCTCTTTTCATGTGGAGAAAAGCCAAACTTCTTCAAGATTTCAGCAACATATTTGTCTTGGGAGATGAAGATACCCTCTTCTTTCTGCTGAACTTGTAAACCAAGAAAGAAGTTCATCTCCCCCATAGCACTCATCTTGAATTTGTCTGTCATGAGCTTGGAGAAATCCTCACTCATCTTTGGATCAGTAGACCCAAAAATGATATCATCAACATAGACCTGCACAAGCAACACATCTTTGCCTTTCTTCTTTGTAAATAGTGTCTGATCTATGGTGCCCCTCTTAAATCCATTGTCCACCAAATAGGTAGACAAAGTACCATACCATGCTCTAGGGGCTTGATGAAGGCCATACATAGCCTTTTTGACTCTATACACTTTGTCTGGATGCTCAGGATCCTCAAAACCAGGAGGTTGCATGACATAAACTTCTTCAACAATGGTGCCATACAAGAATGCACTCTTTACATCCATTTGATAGACTGTAAAGCCCATACAAGATGCATAGGCTAGAAAAATCCTAATAGCTTCAATCCTTGCAACTGGTGCAAAGACTTCTTCATAGTCTATCCCCTCCTCTTGTGTATAACCTTGAGCCACTAACCTTGCCTTGTTTCTGACCACAATACCTCTTTCATCTCTTTTGTTCCTGAGAACCCATCTTGTCCCAATTGGTCTGACATATCTAGGACAATCAACCAGCTCCCAAACATCCTGAATAGCAAATTGGTGAAGCTCATCCTGCATTGCTTCCACCCAACTTGGTTCTTTGAGAGCATCAAATATCTTCTTGGGTTCTTCTTGTGACAGAAAACAAGCAAACAAACATGCTTGAACAAGAGGGGTATCTACCTTCTTGTGTATATTGGCAATAAATCCACCAAGACTTTGATGGGATCTTCTTGTCTGAACTGGAGTCATAACATCACCAATGATCTGAGATGGGGGGTGATTCTTCATTGTGGAAGTGAGAACTCCTCCTTCAAAGAGTCTGGTGTCCTCAACTTCACGCTCCATGTTGCCAATATCTTCTTCATCAGACTCTCTTTGATCAACTAGGATCTCTCCATGGACATTGGAAGGTCCACCTTGTTCAAAATTTGAAGAGAAAAGATGTGCAAAGGTGTTGTCAACGTCTGAACCTTGTTTGTCAGCGCTTGGGCTAACAACGCTTGAACTGTTGTTGTCAACGTCTGAGCCATCAACGTCTGAATTGGTCTTGTCAGCGCTTGATTTCCCTTTGTCAGCGCCTGAAGAACCATGTATGTTTGTATCTGGTGGTATTTGGAAACCACCATTATCTTGTCCAGCAGCAGCAAAAGCATCAGTCCAAATGGGAATTGTGACATATTCAAATGTAGGAGATGCTTTTTCTGCTTGTGATCCAACCCTTTCATCAACCTGTGTACCTGAAACATGAACAACTTGTTCCTCCACAACATTTGAAGTTACCTTCATAATGTCTGGATTAGTGACAGGCATATAATTTAAAGTTCTAGATAAGGGTTCCAAATCAAACAACCAATTAGGACCACTTTCAGGAGCACTAGGTTTATTCTCTAAGAACCTAACATGTACTCTTTCAACAATACGTTTGTCCTCCTTAAGATAAACCCTATAACCCTTGCTCTGCACTGAATACCCCATGAAGTAACCTTCATCACCTTTTGCACTAAATTTCCCTAAGGCATCACTAGTGTCTAAGACTACTACATGACATCCAAAAGGTCTGAGAAAACCAATATTAGGTTTTCTTCCCCAAAGTAACTCATAAGGTGTCTTGTTCTGAATTTTGTTAACCAATGCTCTATTTTGCACATAACATGCTGTATTAATAGCCTCAGCCCAAAAGGCTATGGGAAAATGAGCATCAACCAACATTGTTCTGGCTGCTTCAATTAGGGTTCTATTCTTCCTTTCAGCAACCCCATTTTGTTGTGGGGTTCTAGCAATACTAAACTGTCTAGTAATTCCCTTCCTGGCACAAAAATCATCTAGCTTCTTGTTCCTAAATTCTCCACCATTATCACTCCTAAGCATCTTAACCTCATTGCCAGACCTTTTCTCAATTTGAGTGATAAATTCAATAAGAACATCAGCTGTGTCACTCTTCATAGCTAGAAAGAATGTCCAAGTAAACCTAGAAAAGTCATCAGTGACAACAAAACAATATGACTTGCCATTCAAACTTTCTATATTAGTTGGACCAAAGAGGTCCATGTGAAGCATATGAAGAGGTCTGGAACTAGTATGCACCTGTTTGGACTTAAATGAGACCTTGTGCTGCTTGCCTTTAAGACATGCAACACAAGAGTGGTCATTGTGGAAGGCCTTCTCAGGCAAACCATCAACTAAACCAAGCCTCACAAGTCTATTTATATTTTTAAAGTTTATGTGCCCTAGTCTCCTGTGCCACAAATTACTTTCATCTACTGAGGCCTTAGCATAAAAACAAGACATATTAGCATTCACTTTAATCCCATTTAAATTCACATTGTATATGTCCTTATGCCTAGGTGTTCTATACTCAATATACTTCTCATCAGGGATCTTAAAATCCTTGCTTAACACCAAACACTCAGTATCAGTGAAAAGAACCTTATTTTTGTTATCACACACTTGTGATACACTAAACAGATTATAGTCCAGTTCTTTTACCAGGAAGACATTCTCAAAACGTAGATTATTGGTGAGAAGGGTTCCTTTGCCTGTGATGGTGCCGTAGCCCCCTCCAAAGTATACCTTATCACCATCTTGAATAGGAGTGAAGTTTGTCAGATAGTCTTCCTTTCCTGTCATGTGCCTTGAGCATCCACTATCCCAATATCCATAGTCATTGATCTGCTTTTGAATGCCCTGCACATAAAGAAAACAAATTAGTTTTCTTTGGGAACCCAAGTCTCAGAAGACTTGGATTCATCTGGTTGTTCAATAAGAACAGACTTAGTTCTCACAACAACCCCATTCTCATCCCTTTTAGGATGAAATACCCAGTTAACCCCAATTGGTTTTGTAATGACTTTTGAAATATAGTTAAACCTGTTGGAAGTCATTGAAATTCCATCATTATTAGGGTTTTGATCTTTCTTGGGTCTCCATGTTAAGCTTGAAGAAGCTTTAGACCCCTTACCTTGTGGCTGCAAATACTTAGGTCTGGTCACGTTTCTGTCAGCGTTGGATTTTGTCCTGTCAACGCTGAATTTACCCTTATCAGCGTTGAACCTAGGGTTTGCTACAGGAACCCATTGCCTATTTGACCAGGTATTTGTCTTTTGAAAAGGTCTTTGTCCATGAGTGTTAGACCTTCTAGTAAAGAATGGGGCTGGTCTAATCACTTGTGGACTTTGCTGCACACCAGGTCTGGGTCTGACAACGTTTGACTTCCTAACAACGTTGACTTTCTTCCTATCAGCGCTGAAATTGTTCCTATCAGTGCTGACTTTGGGAGCGTTGACACATTTGTATGCCAAATGTGAAAAGCTACCACAAGTATAACAGGCTTTCTTAGACACATTCTTAGGTCTAGAAGCAAAGAAACCTGTTCCATGATTGTTAACTTGGCTCTTGGGTGACCTATTATTTCTATACATCTCTGCATATTTAATGGTAGGTCTTCTAACAGTGTTGGAGCCTAGGTCAACAGCTTTACCAGTAACTGGGTGAGTAACCTTAATGGGTGGGGATTCAATGGGAATTTCACACAGCAAACCTCCCTTAACAAATAAAGTAGGGTTAGCTTTCTTCCACTCATTTAGGTCAGTCAGTTTTTGTTGATACTCTTCTACTGGGGTGACAACTCTTGGTGGAGGAATAAATTCCTCTTCTTGGCATTCTGGAATACCAGTCCAAGATAAATCCTTTCTAAGGACACCATAGAAGTCACCAGCTGGTGGTGGAACCAGAGAGTAATCATTCTCATTCATCCCAAGCCCAGTCATATCCTTAGGATCTCTTTGTTTAGCTACACAGTCTCCTAGGGCTTGGGTGGCTCTATCAAATCTTTGAATCTTGAGGTCAACATTATCTTTATTCTTAATGGCCTCATCTAACTTAGCCTGTAGATCTTTATTGACTTTTGACATGATATTTCTAACATCCATACTACCCTCTAGCTCATGTTTTAAGATATTTATCTTATCTTTTAAATCAAATTCCATTTTCTTGTATTCAGAAACGGTTTTCTCAGTTTCAGTAAGAGCTAGTTGGTAATTGGATAATTTACACCTTTCAGTGCTCATATCCTCTTTTAGTTTTAACACCTCTTTGTTAAGTCTGTTAGTGTTTAACCTACAACCTTTGCTACAAAAAGCATCATCATATACCTCATTATCAGATGAAGGGGAGGAGTGTGCCATGAGAGCATATTCAACATGCTCTTCTTCTTCAATGTCAGCAATCAAAGCTTTGTCCTCTTCAGCATCCTTGGTCAGATAGCTCCAATCCCATCCAGTACCATCAATTCCTTGAACTGCAACCATGGCTTTGGAGTTTTGAGCTTTAACAACCTGACTTGAGGGTTTACCAGCATCAGATCTTCTAGGAGATCTGCATTCCCTCATGAAGTGCCCCATGCGATGACAGTTGTAGCACTCAACTTTGGATTTATCAAATCCAGCAGTGTCTTTAGCATTGAAGGTCATCTTCTTCTTGAACCTCCTATTCCACCTATTTGCTCTTATACTAGCAAGAGCCATGTTCCACTTGATGTCCATCTCTTCCAAGTGTTCATCACTTATCTGCTCAAGGTCCTCATATGTAATCACAGAACCATTGGGCAAAGAAGCAATGTAAGCACAAACAGTATCCAAATCCAAACCAGCAGGTTTAACTCTTGGTGAGTCATTCATGAATGTGTCAGCGTCTGAAAAGGAGACGTTGACAGGACTTGTTCCAGCGCTGACAAATGGTGATCCAGTAACTGGATGCATAATGGAGTCCTGCTGATTGAATTGACCTTCACTATGAGAAAAGAAGGCCATGTTGCTGGTGCTAGCTTTGCTTGAAAGAGTTTCATCTTCCAACAATCTTAGTTTGTTGTAGAAGTCATCAAACGAAGAGCTCTTGTGAGTAATATTGGCAAGAATAGATCTTGCCTCAATCTTCCATGTCTCACCAAGACTTTTCAGAAAAGTAGCATTGATGTCAATATCACCAACTTGTGTCCCCATGAAGGACAATTTGCTTGTGATGTCAAGCAATCTGCTTCTCACACTGCTTAGTTTCTCATTGGGCTGAGCTTTGAAGACAGCATAATCATGCAGAAGTTGCTTTTTCTTTTCTTCCTTAGTTTCTGCATTACCACCATATGCAACTTCAATTGCTTCCCAAAGATCCTTAGCAGATTCATAGCTTCTATATTTGTGCTGATTTTCTTGTCCCATAGACACTTTCAGAATATTTAGGGCTTTCATGTCAGCCCTTTTCTTTGCAATATCTTCAGCACTTACAGCTCTACCATCTCCAGGTTTTTCTTTCTTATCTTCATCAGGACATCCTTCAACAGCTGTTCTTGTCGCAATGGCATTCAGAATCTTTTGAGCTTTATTGAATGAGTTTCCATATTCAATAATGTCCCAGAGTGTGTAGTCAAAGATCCCCAGATATTGTTCAAAGTTGAACCTCCATAAGTCGAAGTTGGTTGCATCAAGCATGGGAATCTTGATGTTTGGTAAGGATGAAGAGGAGGACATGATGTTTGCTTCAGACATGATGTTTTTAGGGTTTTGAGAAAATTAGGGTTTTGGTGTTCGTATATCGTTCTGGTGTTCTTCAAAGATCAAAAGTTCCTCAACAAGCTCTGATACCACTTGTTGATCCCAAACTTAGATCGATTAGCTTTGTGAATACGAGATTAGATCGAGTATAACACGTAGAGAAACCTTTGTTGTATGCTTTGTGAATCTAAGTATTATGCGGAATTTAATACTTAAACAAGAACACAAGATGTAAACAATACTTTCACTTTGATTATCAATGTCGAACTTGCTTACAATGAAAGATGTTTACGAATGAAAAACTTAATGAAAACTTGATTTAAAACATTAACCTAAAGGCCTTCTTTTATAGACTAAGAAGCCTTGTATAATAAGCTACGTATCAACTATTCTAGGTAAAGATAAACATAGAAAATACATTGTCGTTTCTATCCTTAATAGAAGTATTCTAGAACATAATAAACGTGTAGCTCACATCTTCCATCAGTGCTTGTCTTCAATCTGTCAACGCTTGACTTTAACTTGTCAACGCTTAAGCTGTCAGCGCTCACTTTGCTCTTGTCAACGCTTGAGTTGTTCTTGTCAGCGTTCAAGTGATCTGACCTTAATTTATTCCCAACATATATTTGTAATTTTCGCCAGCGAGTGGTTCGGGTCAACGTGAGCTGGTCTCTAATACGAATATATCATATGCAATTTATGAAATCGAATACAGATAAAAGTACCTCGTAAAGAATAAGGCCAAAAGAGTATACATCGACATAAACATCCGTTGACACTTATAGATCTAAATCCGAATATCCATGCATTGAAATAGTATACGACGATATCGTTGTATACTATTTCAATGCATGGATATTAATGAGGAAGAGTTGATAAAGAAGCAGGATGTTGTGGTGGTGAAAATTGGTCAAGATACCTAGTTGTTTTTTGTTCTGTATTTATGAAATTCAATTTTTCATTACTTAAGTTATATACACGTTGATAGAAATATTATATATCCTTTTTGTAATCAATTTAAATAAATACAACATATCGTCTTAATCAAGAGACATACAATGGTTTTTGCATTGTTAAGTTATTTAATGTTCTAATGGCTTTTTTATATATGATTTAGAAACATGTAAGATTTGGAGAAGGGGAAGAAAGATACGGAATAATTGAATAATCAAATATATAAACGATAGATGCGTCGGTCAAAAATCAATATCTATGCTAAAAAATGAAACAAACAAATTAAAACTTATCAAAACTTGCTCTAACAACCATTAAAAAAATGAAAAATAAGAACAGAAAACAAAATATACATACACCATACTAAAGAAAAAATATATATGCATAGACGGGTATAAAATCCTCTTACTATGCCGTGTACTCATCTATTATGCACTATGCGTGTGAATAACATACCGTGGCTATGCAAAGATACTCGTCAAGTTATATATAACTAATGCACCCAACGTGCCTATTTAAAATTTTAACCCCTAAACCTTAAAAAGTTTAGGAGGCGTCTCTTATACAACTTTTGGATTGAAAAAATGTTTCACGTACCTTATTAAACAAGTAATCTTACCTGCGCTTTGCCATACGATTATCGTGTGGAGGATTATGAAGTTGCGAAAGAACCACATAATCCGTAAAAACGTAGATGAATTATAATCCACGCGGAAATTAACAGTGAGAATTACAAACTGGCCAAATAAACGCGAGTAACACTAAATTTCAAATTAGGATATCAAATAAACATTAGATTACAACACTTAATTTGAGCATTTAAATTTGAATTCAAAAGGTAAAAAATGGCGCTAACCGTAATTACCACAAAGATTACTGATGGCATTTAAATAGCCAAACTTATGCAAACACCTTCACGAAGCAATGATTTACTAAGTCTTCCTTTCATCTCTGTCATCTTGGGCCATTTCAATAATTATCCCTAAAAATATTGAGCATGAGAAATATGAAGGCAGTAGTTTTTTTTCCTTTCTGTTATCATGCACCAGCACATTTTCGAGTGCCTCATCCATTGATGATTGGATCAAGAAACTGCCATGGATGTTGTTGAAATGGAGTTTCCTAAGGTAATTACTTTATAATATATATATATATATATATATATATATATATATATATATATATATATATATATATATATATATATATATATATATATATATATATATATATATATATATATATATATATATAGAGTAAGGATCCAGTGAGAAGAAACTTAAAATAAGAAGTGGTGAGAAGAAACTAAAACCACATATTTGAGATGCAACGACTTGTATTAGATGCATTTATAATCATGTAGATGCACCATATTGAGTTTCGGAAGTTAATTTGATGTGTAGATGGTGCAAATTGATTTTCATGATTTTGGCACGTGCAGAAGAACAAAAATATAGATAAATTTTAAAATGCATCTAATATACGTATATGCATCTAATTAAAAGCTATACAACATGTTATAATGCATTATAATGCATCTAAGATTATAAAGATGCATCTAATTTAAGTGGATGCATCTCGAATATGCGGTTATAGTTTCTTCTTATCCTTCTTATTTTAAGGTTTCTTCTCATTTGACCCTAACTCTATATATATATATATATATATATATATATATATATATATATATATATATATATATATATATATATATATATATTATAAAGTATTTATAAACTTTCATTTGAATTGAATAATGTCCTCTTGATACTTTCACGAAAATCATCCTCGAGTAGGAATTGTGTTGATAAAGGCGGCACATTTTCGCTTGCAGGGCTTTGGTGTTGTATGTGACCGTATATATGCATATATATGTCGTTTTCGCATATTCCTTACGGATTTTGTGGTCAATATTAAGAGCACTAGGAGTCATGGCTTGGAGTGAGTGTGTTTTGGGGTGCCACGTCAGCAAAACTCACTCACTCACTCACATGAAAAAAACATGGGAGTCATCACTCCAAGTGATTTCCAGTTTTTCAGAATTTTACAAAACACCCCCTAAACAAACTTAAATATTTCATTAAACATAACCAACATTACAATACTTCTAAAATAAAACGAACATAATAAAAAAAGACATACAAAAATTAAAAAAACATACAAAAATTAAAAAAACATACGAAAACTAAAAAATCATACGACCCGCTGTTTAGTTTTCTTCATCTTCATATGCATCTTCATCTCCATGGTCAATTTGATTCCATCCATAAGGTTTTTGTTGAAGACTTTGATGGGTTTGTCGGTCACGTAGTTCTTTGTTTTTTCGGCGGTAAACTTCACACCGTTCAACCCATGTTCATTGCATATTCCTTGACGGGTTAACGTAATTTTGGTTCCAATCTAAAACCTGCATACCTTGATCTTTCAAAATCATGTTATGAAGTATGATGCACGTATACATGAGTCGCCGTAAGGTGTTTACTTCATACGCGCGTGCTGGTTGACGTAGTATTCCCCAACGTCCTTGGAGAATACCAAATGCACGTTCAACATCTTTCCGTGCACCTTCTTGACACCTTTTGAAGTGAGAATGTTTGGCGTCAGTTGCAACCGTGAAAGACTTCACGAAACTCGCCCATTGTGGGTAAATACCATCCGCTAAGTAATACCCATTTTGATACTCAACTCCGTTAACCGTATACGGTTTTACCGGTGCTTCGTCATTCAGAAGGTCATCAAATAACGGATAATTATCTAAAACAGGAATATCGTTATTCGCACCTGCCATCCTAAAAAACGCATGCCAAATCCACAGATCTTGCGAAGCAACAGCTTCAAGCATCAAAGTAGGGTATCTTTTATAACCACCAGCGTATTGTCCATACCACGCAACTGGACAATTTTTCCATTCCTAGTGCATAGAATTAATGCAGCCAAGCATCCCCGGAAAACCATGTTTCGTAAGATGTAGATCATATATTTAATCAACATCGGCCGGAGTTGGTTTTCTTAAATACTTGGCCATATACAAGTCAATAACACACATATTAAAATACATTAGACACTCACGTCCGGTTCGATCAGCAATTTGTAAATATTCATCAAATGCATCTGGCGTGTTGCCGTATGCCAATTGACGTATAGCCATTGTGCACTTCATAATAGCACTAATACTCATTCGACCCGTAGCATCGGGTCGAGAAGTAAAATAATTAAAATGCGCAGGAAGAGGATCGGCCTGATAAATTTTTATGCCGTTAACTATTTTTAAAAATAGTCTTCGACTCATTCGAAATCTTTCACGAAACTTAACCAAAGGATACCTGCAATTATCAACGAAATAATCGTTCATGAGCCATTCCTCAGCACCTTCTCAGTCACGGTTGACTGGGGTTCGAGATAGTCTTGGACGATTCTCTTCTTCAAGCAACCGTTGATAATGATCGTGTGCTAGTGGTAAGAAGTAAGCATCGAATTCCTCATCGATTTCAAAAACTGACGGAACGTGATCGGGATTCATATTTGTTTGTAGAGAGTGTTTGTGTTTTGGTGTGTAAGAAATGGTTGATTTTGAGTTATATTTATAGACGGATCGAAAAATATAGCCGTTATAATTCGAATTTCAAAAAAACTAGCCGTTGGGGGGGGGGGGGTGAAATGAAAATTTTTCGAAAACTAGCCGTTTGGGGGGTGGGCTGAAATGAAATTTTTTCAAAAAGTAACCGTTTGGGGAGGGGGGGGGGGGGTAAAATGATTTTTTTTTTAAGTTTTCACGCGACGTGAGTATACCCACGTAAGGTACCCACGCCGCGATTTTTGCCAAGCAGGGGAGTCATCGCGCCGGCCACGCCGTGGGTTTGGCACCCCACGGCGCCAAGACTCCGAGCTCTCTAAGCATGTGCATGTGTGCGTGCATGCATGTCAAACAAGCCGATGTTATATTGTTGGCTTGCTATATATATGCAGTGTAACATATCAAGGACGTGACAACGTTGTCGATATGTGTTTGAATTTTTGTGTTTTGTATAGTGTTTAATGAAATGTAAAATGTGCATTGCACTACTGTTTCTATTTTGAACCCGGTATGCAATAGTCTCATCAATAGCTGCAACTAACGGGGTATGGTAAAATTTAATTACAATTTTATACTCTATAAGTTGTTAGGTTTTAACATTTGATCACTACACCTAATCAAAAGGCAAGCATATATATATATATATATATAGAGGTGAGATCCTCATAGAATGTGCATTCAAAAAAGAAGGAAGGAAGCAATCTCAACCATTCATTTTTTCTATCAAAAAATAAAAACTCATCTTTCACCTTTTTCTTAAAAACATCATATCTTTCAAACGATAAATCGTTAGATTATGAAAAATACACCGTTGTGATGAAAAAATTCTTATCTTTCAGTAGATAGGCACTTTGATATATTTTTGACGGTTTTTATTATTGCGATTTTCGACTATAAAAATCACATGTGATTCGGAAAAATTACTTGTGATTTTTTTATTAAAAAATTAAATTTTTTTACAGAATAAATAAATAACTTTTATTATTATTTATTAGTGTAACTATTTACATAGCCGAATGTAAACACGTAACAAGTTACGCCACTAGCTTTTTCATATTAGTTTCGATGATTTTTTGTTGAAATTTTCGTCAAAAAAATTACACATAATTTGTAAAATCACTAGTAATTTGTAAAATCAATTGTGATTTGTATTTCTAAAATGCATGTGTGATTCCATATATCGCATTTGATTTCATAAATTTACATGTGATATTAAAGTAACAAATCATGTGTGATTTCAGAAATCCTTAAATTGTAAATGATTTTACAAATTCATGTGTGTTTTATAAAGTAATAAATCGCATGTGATTCGTGAGTACGAAAACTATAAAATCGTCGAAAGTATATAGAAGTACGTATCATTAAAAAGAAAATTTATCACAAATCACATGTGATTTGGTAAAAATCATGACACAAATCACAAGTGTTTGAAAAAATTACTTACGGTTTTATGAAAATTATGATTTTAGATTTAGTATAAGTAACTTGTTATTCGGATCAATCACATGTAATTATCATTAAATCACATGTAATTTAAGCAGTATTACATGTGATTAAAATAAACTCATAACTAATTCAAAAGAAAATTTGCTTTATATATTTTACATGAATCACATGTAAAAACACATAGAGATTCAAGTAAAATTATATGTGATCAAAACAAAATCACATGTAATTTAGAAGCCAGTTTACTTTCTATATTTTATATGAATGACAACAAAACATTTTTATATATTGACAGAATCACATGTGATTCAAACAAAATCATATGTGATTCATCTAAAGTGGAATTGTTAGAAGAAGTTAAGGTTTCGAAATGTTTGAATCACATGTAATACAAGCAAAATCACATGTAATTATCATCGAATTACATGTGATTCAATGCAAGCAAAATCACATGTAATTATCATCGAATTACATGTAATTCAAGCAGACAATTTAATATATTAACAAGATTACATGTGATTAAAAAAATCACATGTGATTCATATAAAGTGGATTTGTTAGAAGAAGTTAAGGTTTCAGAATGCTTGAATCACATGTAATACAAGCAAAATCATATGTAATTATCACAGAATCGCATGCAATTCAAGCAGAATTACATGTGATTCAAACAAAATCACATGTAATTTAGAAGCCAATTTGTTCTATATATTTTACATAAATAAAAACAGATAATACATAATTAAAAAAATCACATGTGATTCATATAAAGTGGGTTTGTTAGAAAAAGTTAAGGTTTCGAAATGTTTGAATAACATGTAATGCAATCAAAATCATATGTAATTAACACCGAATCACATGCAATTCAAGCAGAATTACATGTGATTCAAACAAAATTACATATAATTTAGAAGTCAATTTGTTTTACATATTTTACATAAATGAAAACAGATAATACATGATTAAAAAAATCACATGTGATTCATCTAATGTGGGTTTGTTAGAAAAGTTACGGTTTCGAAATGCTTGAATCACATGTAATGCAAGCAAAATCACATGTAATTATCAGCGAATCACATGTAATTCAAAAGCCAATTTGTTTTACATATATTTTTCTTGGGTAAAGGGGACTCCGCCCCGGTAAAATGAACATATTTTATATAAATGGCAATAAACATTTTAATATATTGACAAAATTACATGTGATTCAAACATTTTAGTGTAATTCACATAAATCACATGTGATTTTAAAGTAATAACGAAAATATTTTTGTCATTTAATAGACGGTTATTTTCATATACTTTTAACGATTTTATAATGTTGAAATTCTCGTCAAAAAAATACACGTGATTTTCACAAATCGCATGTGACATTACAAATTCAAATGTGATTTTTAAAATACTAAATCAAACATGAGTTTTCGAGAATCACATGTAATTTTTCGAGAATCACATGTGATTTTTGTTACGAAAATCTTAAAAAAAAGTTCGCCGAAAGTATATAGAAGTGCATATCTATAGAAAGATAATTTAATTCCCCTCGTGACGGTATAATTATTTTTCCATAACGATTAACGGTTTGAGAGATATTTAATTTTTAAGAAATAAGATGAAATGTGTTTTTTAATTAAATTTAAAAGATTAATATACACAATTGGATGTGATTTAAATGGATGGTGGAGATTGCTTCCTTTTTTCTTTTTTGGATGCATGTTCCTTAGGGAACTTTTGTTTATATATATAGCATCTCACGTACTCGCGACTTTCGTTTATAAAACTTACATTAGTACACTTACCTGACCTCCATCTCATATCCATTTCGCCACACGTAACACTCCCGAAACTTATAGTCTCTCACGACTTTTGTTCCGCATGCATACCGTTGCTGACACTAATTCTTGTATACTACTGTTATTTTGAGACTTATATCTAACTAAAAAATCATACTTTTTCAAACCTCGATCTTAACTTGATAGTACTTGCTCATAGAGTTAGCGCAGTGTCTAATAACAAGAATGGTCACACGTGAGATAGCGATAAGCTGGAAAGGATGCCATAGGACCTTGGAACTATACCCAACAATTTTGTCAGTTGTTGTCTATCTGTACTACTAAAACTCGTCCCAAGAACAAGCTTAACAAAAAATCTAGAACCGGTCTTCACGTCAACACCAAGAAGCTTGATAATCAACCAGTAATGCTTTAAAGTATAACCACCACCAAGTGGCCTAGTGGTAAGGTCCTTGACTCTCAAACAAGAGGTCAAGGGTTCAAACCTTACTAGGTGTGTACACTTGGGGGTGGCCACGGAGGTTCAACTGCGACGACTCCGGGCTATCCAAAAGGGTAGTTGCCATGGGATTAGTCGGCTCGCAATGTCGAGTCGGAAACCTAGGTATACCCAAAAAAATGCTTTAAAGTATCCACAAATTCAGTTTTCTGGTGAACAAGCTTCTTAGCCCAATCTTGCCTATACCAAACATAACACCAACGAAATGGAGATTAGATACAATTGGTTTTGTACTTCCATTTAAATTATAAAAAAATTGCACCTACACTAGAAGCTACAGCTCTTAAAGCTGGACCGATTCACAATAGCATTGCCCAAGACCTTTTCAAAACGGGATTAGAAACTTGTTCGTTATTGTCCTCGTCTTTACCCAACTCTAGTTTAAGTGGTGATGCCACTGACAAAAACCTTGCAGAATGTAATACCGAATGAAACCTCATGGGTGAGGTGTTTCCCGCAATAATAGTATGGTATTTAAGCTCCCTAATGACTTCCGAAGTTGTTAAACACCTCATGCCTAAAAAGATGTACCAACGTATTTTGTGTTTCCGAGGTGCTTAAAACTACTATTTGCATTATAACTCGAATCACAGGACATGGTAGAGAGCCCATCATGGGTCAGACCTTGAATTGAACGTTAACCATAATCATTGTAGTGATCATAATGAACCTCCCACCTATTTCTCGATCACTATTGCTCTAGTAAAATAGACTAACCCGTTCAAACAAGCATTTCATAAATAAATATTGTAATAAAAAAAACCCTGCAAAAAAATCCAATGGTAACTCCTAGCTCAAAATTACGTACCACACATGTGTATTGAATAACGTTAAAACGGTGATTGATAAAAACCACCACACACTCATATGAGCTAAACATATCAAAGAATACTTGTAAAAACTACAGTCACCACCGGCTACAAATGAAAACTAAACAGTAATCAAGGTAAACTGGGTTAAGCTTATGTTTAGTAAGTATCTTATGGCTTATGATGAATATATGCTCTGAGTGTTTGAATTAGTGTATGATAAAAAGGTTGAGAAATAGACTTATTGGCTTATAATGGCCTTATATCAGTTCATAAGACTAAGCTAATTATAAGCTTAACTTTAATAAACCTCAAAAACTAAACACTCGTTAGCAACGCCAGCAACGAAATACTTAACATGTGAAGCTGAACAACATATAACAACCGCAACAACATCATCCGACTTTACGCTACACCAAATAAAACGCAATATTAGTATTGTAACAAACTAACAACCACAAAAACTCATCACTAGCTGCAATTGATGCAATGATAACAAAAAAAAGGTGTTAAATAGAGTGATATAAACGCCTAAAATGACCTAAAAATGTTAACCACTCGAGACGACCTGGAAGCAAAAAAGCTTGCCTATCATAAAAAATATGGGATGTGTGAGGCTTGTAAAAACATCAGACGAAGCTCTGAAAAGAAAGGGCTTATGTGAAGGTGCATTTAATTAGTCAGCCAAAAGCATCGAAAAAACCCTAATGTTCTAAGTATAAAAGGAAAGCTAATTCCACGAAGAGGTGTTAAATAATATTAGCCAACTAAAAGTGTGTGTGAGTAATTATAATATAATGCATTGTAAGAAATTAAATATATCAAAGTGAAAACTATACTTTCAAATTCGTACGTTTTCAGCTTCTTATATTTATTTGATTATAGATTATTATATGCAATTGAAGTAGAACAGCAAAATATATAGGTTCGTTGGCAGCCAACGCTAATGAACAGGTTAATGGCAAATTCCAAACAAGATGGTTTATGGTTATTTAGACCACTGAGTCCAAAGGATACACCTATAACTAAAAGAAAATGTAACAATTAGCAAAGCTTGAACCGATCTTCACAAGACCGACACTGACGAATACCATGCAGAATGTCATACCGAATGTAACCTCATGGGTGATATGTGTCCTGAAATAGTTTAATATTTAAGCGCCCTAATGACTCCCGGTATTTAGTAAAGTTCTTAAACTTGACATGACCAATGTATTTTGTGCTTCTGATCAAAGTGCTTAGAAGTATTAGAAACCGACTCACGATAGTCTGAAAACATGGTAGAGAACCCATGGATCAGACCTTGACCGAACGTCGACCATAATCATTGTAGTGATCATAATGAATCCCTATACGTACCACGACTCTCTCTATTACTCTACTTACTGCACGCGAATATTAATTATTTATTGTGTCTTCTGCCAAATATGAATCTTATAGTATAAATTAAATTAATTGATGCTAAAGTAAAAAGCCGCATATACTTTGCCTTGAAAATTGGAAGCACATAACATAAAGAAAAAGATAAAGTAAACTACATAAGCAAGGATAGAATTTGCAAATAACAATTTATTTACTCTTTGAATTTTTAGAGAAAAGAAAAGTATATACTCTTAAAAATTTCCTTATATAATATACTTTATGGCCTTGATATCATCTTATCATCTTCTCCGTTTTCTATTATTTAAAAACATCATCCATTTGAATCAATTTGTTGAAATGGAAGTGTTACAACATGAACACCCATTGACACTTATAGATCTAAATCCACAATATCCACGCGATGAAGTAGTATATGACGATGAGGAGGAGTTGATAAAAAAGCAAGACTTTCGATGTCCATGTGGACGTTGTGGTCAAGAAATAAACTTCTATCACAGGCGTTACTATACGTGTGATCAATGTGATTACTCACTTCACAAATTATGTGCAGAGCTTCCCACAACTCTAAGACATGAATCTCATCGTGATCATAAGCTTATCCTCTGTCAAGTGTCAAAAGATAAACCGTGTATGTGTCAAGCTTGTAAACGCAAGCATGACTACGAGTACCTAAATTATCATTGCGTTCAATGCGATATTTATACTTGTTTAGGATGTTCCAAAAATGGTGAAAAAAATCACATGATCTATCACCCTAGCCACCAACATCCAATAATTTCCATCTCTGTCGTTATTTTGGCCAATTGTCATGCATGTGGCAACAAACACCAAGGAAACTTTTATCAATGTATCACTTGCTTCAATTTTTTCGTCCATAGAGACTGTGTTTTCCTCCGTAAAAAGTTATTGATTCAAAATTTTAGAAACGACGGTTTCTTTCATATTCACCCACTTACTCTTACTTACTCATTTTCGAAAGATGACCAAAAAGCCAAATTTTATCCAAAATGTAAGGTATGCGAATTAGGATTCGATGAAGATCTTTGGGTTTATAAATGTGAGAAATGTCGATATTATGTACACACAGATTGCGCAACCACATCAAAAAAAGCATCAGTCAATGCCACAGGCTTGGATCAAGGTACGCACACACTCTCTCCAAATCTAAGTATTTTAATATATTTCATTTAATAATTGCATAAAAATCGAACTTTAACTACAGGGATTTTAGAGATAAAAAAAATGTCACTAATTTAACTTGCTAGTAAAGAAATTAAAATTGTTACTTTAATTTATGGAAAAAAGGTCTCTCAAAAGGCAAAAATATATATCTTTACACTCAGTGCTTTGACACTTAAGATATTTTAGAGACATTTTTTTATTTGTCACGAATGTCAAAATATCCTCGTGGGTAAGATATACAATTACCAAAGAATAGCAAAGTTGGATCACGGTGGTTATCACTTTGCCTCTAGACAAGGGTTCCAAGGTTGGAGGCCTTGTTTTACCTTTGGTAGAAACGAAAGCCTCGCTACCTTAAGGGATATGGTTGTATACATTTCAACTCTCATACATCGTTAAAAACGAGTATTATTTTATCTTACCTTTTATACGTATATAATTACCCCATAATAATAAAGTTGTTGGAATATGGTTCTGTAGATAGCGTACGTGAATTAAATTTCAGTATCCGGGGCAAACAACCTTATGTTCTCGATCTCCCATTCCGCGATCAAAATGATATGTTAATGCGACTTAAGCTTCATGGAGAAAGTGGATCAAATGCCTTCGAAACAAACCTCTCACATCCATTTCATCCACACCCATTAACTCTTGTGGATACATCTACCTCTTCAAGAAGAACAACACCTTACACTGATCCAAAAGAATTTAGTGGGTACTCGAATCCCTTGCATTTTTTGATGCGCAACACTGATCCAAAAGAATTTAGTCGGTACTCGGATCTCAAGAATCGTTCGAATAAGCTTAAGTACTCGGATGCCCTGCATCTTTTGATGCCCAGTCACAAGCCTCATTTGAGAACAACATCATCCATTCATGATTCAAAGAAAGTGGTTGAAGTTATGTGCAATGCATGCGTAAGACCAATCACAAACATCCCATTTTACAAATGTACAACTTCTGATGATGGATGCAACTTTGTTCTTCATGCGTCCTGCACCCGGTTGCCTACTAAAATTAAGTTGAAAGATTATTTTTCAGAAATATATGACTTTGAACTATTGCCAAAAGCCCCTGGTTCCTACATGGGTTTGTTCAAGTGTCACTACTGTAAGAAAATTTGCAATGGATTTGTTTATAACTGTCGAAATGATAATCGGCAAGGAGACGACAACAACATTGACGTTCATTGCGCGCTCTCACGTCAATATATCACACATAAATCTCATCCAAATCATCTACTTCGTAAAGGTGAGCCAGGTTCAGGAGATTATTGTCGTTTGTGTTTGTCTGATGCAAAGAAACAAATTTGTTACAGTTGCGAGCCTTGTCAATTTATCATACATTCCGATTGCGCTCTGTTGTGGCCTCAGAAAATTAGTCACAAGTATGACAAGCATCTGATGACTCTAAGGTATTTTCCAGTTGAAAACCATAGTGGTGATTACTTTTGTGAAGTTTGCGAGGAGGAGTTTAATCCGAATGGTGCGTTCTATCATTGTGATCAATGCGTCCAGTCCATGCATCCAGCTTGTTGTGTGTCAATACCTACAAAAGAAACCACATATACCCCTTTCTATCTTCACGCAGGTGTTGATCGATATGATAATGTGAAGTTTGGACAAAAATTCATGGTTAAGGGTCACCCGCACGCTATTTCATTTTGCCTAGGCGTTAGAAGTGATGGTAAATGCCCTAGGTGTTTGGAGCATCTTGAGGGTCGGTTGACCTTAAAGTGTTTGACGTGTACGTTGGCAATTGACATATCCTGTGCGATGAAGCATAAACATTCTCGAAAACCGATTGACCTTTTTGACTATGACAACAGTCGCGACGATAAACAGACTCTCGACGATATCAGGGCGGTACGCTCTGCTCTCTCGCGACCCCTACTCTAATCAAAATATAGACGGAATTAGGGTAAACATTTGTTATATCTTCCAATAAATGATTTTATTCATACAATGTTTACATCAGTATTTATATCTTTGCTTCTACTTGATCAATCACAACAATGAGCACACCCCACTAACCCAACTGAGCCTATAAGAAAGTTTTCCCAAGCGGGTTAATATTAGCATACTACGTGAAGGGACATGAAGAACACGAACTTTTCTCGAAGCAACAAAATCACGAACAAAGTGAATATTATCTTAATGTGTTTCATTAATGTTGAACATTATAATACACTTGGCATAACGTAAACTTGTTCAATCGGTTTTA
Organism: Glebionis coronaria; assembly: GCA_025667525.1. Classification (NCBI taxonomy): domain Eukaryota; kingdom Viridiplantae; phylum Streptophyta; class Magnoliopsida; order Asterales; family Asteraceae; genus Glebionis; species Glebionis coronaria. The sequence continues at coordinate 300,560 of JANFOE010000122.1, read as the reverse complement.
ATTTGACACTGTTTCTTCAAATTCCATTAATCATTTTGCTTAGAAAAGAACACTAGAACGGCTTAAACTATTATATCACAAGTCTATCAACTGATACACGTAAACCATTTTCACGTAACGTAAACAAGAAAACATATAGCAACGATTCCACTTTATTATCCAGATTTCGCAACTCTGAAGATTATGCTTACGCGACCTCCATTTCTCACCCATTGCGTCATACATGACAACACAAAGCTCCCAACACTTGGAGTCTCTCGCCAGCTAATCGAATTTTGTTCAACATTCGTACTGTTTATAACCTTTACTTCCTGCAAGAAAAAAGTTATAACATTAACAAAATAATAATTCCGTTTGCTTGAGACGTATATAGTGTTATGTTAGAATAGACAGCATACCATGGAAGCTTAAATGTGTCTTTGAACCATCCTTGTTTAGAACTATACCCCACGATTTTGTCAAGGCGTATGATAATCTCGGAAAATTTTGGTCTAATAGATAAATCTGGATACCAACACTCCTCTATCAATCTACAAAACAAGAACAAAGATGGAAAAAGGATGAAAATTTTATTAATATGAATGACCCGTCCAATCTATTTGTCCGATTTCCATTTTAGGCAACTCTTTTAGCTAAACGCCTTAATCGGTTTGTAGATAAGTGTGTCAAGATTTCCGCCTCTGGAATTTTTGTACATAGATTCAAGTTATTATTGACAGAAAAATATACTTACTCTTTTAGATCGGGAGGATAATATTTCGATTTTGTCTTGAATGTTGGTCTCTGGATATCAACACACATCAGCTTAACAGCCTCTTCAGGAGGCTTGGGATAAAACGGTTGCACACCCTCCATCATCTGATCTCATATTAAACAAAACCAAGATCAATGTTTTATATAAAGAATCGTTAACGGGCAAGAAAACAAACAAACGAGTAATACATAATGGCGTGGCAAAAAAGAAATGAAATATCAAACGGGACAAAAGTTGCTAAAGTTTTGGCTAAAACCTCCGGTATAGTTGTACTTTAAATCTTAGATTACTGTATGAGTGTTTATATTTGAAATTTTCGACAGCCAGTGGTGCGGGTCAACTTGACCTGATCTCTAATACGAATATATCATATGCAATTTATGAAATGGAATACAGATAAAAGTACCTTGTAAAGAATAAGGCCAAAAGAGTACATTGTACACATTCACACCTGCGTCGAATAGTTCATCCTTATAGATCTCCGGTGCAATGTATAAATCTGTACTCACATAAAAGTTAAGGTAAATAAGATAGTACGAGTAGTTATGCTACAAAATGGTAAATTATGTAACCCGAACTGACCGTTTCATAGAAATGGTTAAAAACTTCCTTCTAATAAACAAGAAATGAATGTACAAAAAGTCGGCAGCGTTTTACTTGCCTGGCAATATCAAGAGCAAATCTAAAAGCTCTGGAGGGGGACAACCGTCCTTTTTTTTCAAGATAGCTTCTAAGGTCGCCCTGAAATTTATAATAAATTCAAGCTTCGTTAAGCTAATCTGATATCAAGGAATATGGTAACACTTATGCACCACATACACACAACCTGTTATGTTTAGATGTGATCTAGAACTTACTCTTGGGTGAAACTCGGAAACAATCATCATGGTAATTTTAGGTGACAGCTCCAACAAACTGAACCACATTAGGTTGCCGAACTTTTTCAAACAAAGTCAGCCATGTTTGAAAGCATTTATGCATAAGAGCCGATAAAAAGTTCAATGATAGTTTGTTAACAGTGCAACGTGAAGCTATAGTACATAGATTAGGTCAATATTATCAGGTGTGGTCCAAAGAAGCCGATGAAACCAGATGTACATTTCTAACTTTACAGTTTTGACCCGTTACCTAACCCACCCATTTTGCCACATCTAACAAGCAGCAATGTAGCATAATTAGGCACATACATTCTTTCAGGATCAGAGTAGAGATCTTTGTCGAGTATCTTCATTGAAACTTCTGTGCCATTCCATTTAGTTTTCGTGTCAAAATACCAGAAAATTAATTACTCGAGTACACATTTCAGCACAGATCTGAGACAGCAAAATGACCCGTTTCAGTCAAAATCATTTTTGACTCATTACACAACCCGCTGATTTCGTCTTATCATAGCAAAAAAGGTTCGGATTTTTAATATTAAAAACCAACCTAGGCAACAAATTCATCCAACACAATATTATCCTAAAACATGAAAATTTAGCGAAACTAGCTTATGAGTTTTAATCCATGAAAAATAAAAGTTTAACTTTACATCGAGTTTGCCATTTCCGTATTTACGATAACTGCGAAATAGGTACGGGGTGGCGGCGCCCCTATAGCTAGACGAAAAAACGAGATTATAGTGTAATTTTTTGTTAATTTTGAGTGTTTTTTTTAAAATGCCTCCCACTCGAATCTCAAAATGCCCCCCACTCACATATTAAATTCCAACATTTAACACTTTAAAACTTAAAAATCCTTCATCTTTAAGTTAAAATACTCGGTTTTTTATTCGGATTTTAGTTTTTTCGCTTTACTATTGTCCAAATTTTTTTTTTGCCCCCCACAATTTAGTTTTCTGCGTCCGCCACTGGAAATAGGTGCCATGGTTTAAGAAATTGACCTCTCATATCTTAAACATTATAAAAAAGGTAAGTTAATTGATGTTAAAGTAATAAACCCGGCATATACTTGCCTTGAAAATTTTGAAGCACATAACATAAAGAAAAAGATAAAGTAAACTACATAAGCAAGAATAGAATTTGCAAATAACAATTTGTTTACTCTTTGAATTTTTAGAGAAAAGAAAAGTATATGCCCTTAAAAATTTCCTTATATAATGTACTTTATGCCCTTGATATCATCTTATCATCTTTTCCATTTTCTGTTATATAAAAAAAATCATCAATTTTGAATCAATTTGTTCAAATGGAAGTGTTACAACATGAACATCCGTTGACACTTATAGATCTAAATCCAGAATATCCACACGATGAAGTAGTATACGACGATGAGAAGGAGTTGATAAAGAAGCAAGACTTTCGATGTCCATGTGGACGTTGTGGTCAAGAAATCAATTTCTATCACAGGTATTACTATACATGTGATCAATGTGACTACTCGCTTCACAAACTATGTGCAGAGCTTCCCGCAACGCTAAGACACGAATCTCATCATGATCATATTGTTATCCTCTGTCAAGTATCAGAAGATAATTGGTGTATGTGTGAAATTTGTAAATGCAAGCATGACTACGAGTACCTAAATTATCATTGTATTCAATGTAATATTTATTTTTGTATAGGATGTTCGAAAAATGGCTTAAAAAATCATATGGTTTATCACCCTAGCCACCGACACCCAATAATGCCCATATCTATAGATATTTTAGCCAATTGTCGTGTGTGCGGCAACAAACATCAAGGAAACTTTTATCAATGTACCACATGTTTCAGTTTTTTTTCCCATAGAGACTGTGTTTTTCTCCGCAAAAAGATATTAATTCAAAATTTTAGAAAGGACAATTTCTTTCATACTCACCCGCTCACTCTTGCTTACTCATTTCCAAAGGATGATCAAAAAACAAAATTTGATCCAACATGTAAGATATGTGAACTGCGATTTGATGAAAATCTTTGGATTTATAAATGTGAGAAATGTCAGTATTACGTACACACAGACTGCGCAACCACGTTAAAAGTCGCATCAGAAAATGCCAAGTGCATGAATCAAGGTACATACAAACTCTCTCCAAAAAAAACCAAATTTTAGTTCTATAGACTTTCGAGATAATAATTTAGGGGTTGTACGTGTATTATATGGCTCTGCAGGTACTGATGCAGTTTCAACACGTTACAAATACAAATACGGTGACGATCCTGTTCTTCTCCATCTCCCATTCCCTGATCAAACTGATATGCTGATGCACTTTCATGGCGAAACTGGATTAAGGGCCTTCGAAACCAACCTAACATATCCATTTCATCGACACCCATTAACTCTCGTGGACACACCATACTGCAATAATGATATTACAACAACAACTACCTCTTCAAGAATAACAACATCGTCCGTTCATGATTCAATGAAAATGGTTGAAGTTGTATGCAATGCATGCATAAGACCAATCACACACATCCCTTTTTACAAATGTAAAGACTTTGATCATGGATGCGACTTTGTCCTTCACGCGTGGTGCACCCGGTTGCCTATTGAAGTTAAGAAGAAGAGTTCTTTATCCGGTATACGTAACTTTAAACTAATGCCGGAAGCTACTTTATTTATGAAGTTGGGTGTGCCCGTATGTGCGTATTGTAGCTTACCTTTCAATGGCTTCGTTTATTGTTTTCCACTTACCTATATGCATGGCCTAAATATTGACGTTCAGTGCGCGCTCAGACCTCAATATATCACACATAAATCTCATCCAAATCATGGACTTTATGAATGTAGGCCAAGTTCCGATACGTATTGTCGTTTGTGTTTGTCTGATGCAAAGAAACAAATTTGTTACAGTTGTAAGCCTTGTAAATTTACCATACATTCCAAGTGTGCTCTTTTGTGGCCTGATACAATTAGTCACAGGTATGACAAGCATCTCTTGAGTCTAAGGTATTTTCCAGTTGAAAACCATAGCGGTGATAACTTTTGTGAAGTTTGCGAGGAGGAGTTTAATCCTAATGGTGCGTTCTATCATTGTGATCAATGCGTCCAGTCCATGCATTCAGCTTGTTGTGTGTCAATACCTACAAAAGAAACCACATATACCCCTTTCTATCTTCACGCAGGTGTTGATCGATATGATAATGTGAAGTTTGGAAAAAAATTCATGGTTCATGGTCACCCGCACGCTGTTTCATTTTGCCTAGGCGTTAGAAGTGATGGTAAATGCCTTAGGTGTTTGGAGCATCTTGAGGGTCGGTTGACCTTAAAGTGTTTACAGTGTAAGTTGGCAATTGACATATCCTGTGCGATGAAGCATAAACATTCTCCAAAACCGATTGACCTTGTTGACTATGACAACAGTCGCGACTATAAAGAGACTCGCGACAGCTATGTCTCGCGACCCCTACTCTAATCAAAATATAGACGGAATTAGGGTAAACATTTGTTATATCTTCCAATAAATGATTTTATTCATACAATGTTTACATCAGTATTTATATCTTTGCTTCTACTTGATCAATCACAACAATGAGCACACCCCACTAACCCAACTGAGCCTATAAGAAAGTTTTCCCAAGCGGGTTAATATCAGCATACTGAAAACGTGAAGGGACATGAAGAACACGAACTTTTCTCGAAGCAACAAAATCACGAACAAAGTGAATATTATCTTAATGTGTTTCGTTAATGTTGAACATTATAATACACTTGGCATAACGTAAACTTGTTCAATCGGTTTTAATTTGACACTGTTTCTTCAAATTCCATTAATCTTTTTGCTTAGAAAAGAACACTAGAACGGCTTAAACTATTATATCACAAGTCTATCAACTGATACACGTAAACCATTTTCACGTAACGTAAACAAGAAAACATATAGCAACGATTCCACTTTATTATCCAGATTTCGCAACTCTGAAGATTATGCTTACGCGACCTCCATTTCTCACCCATTGTGTCATACATGACAACACAAAGCTCCCAACACTTGGAGTCTCTCGCCAGCTAATCGAATTTTGTTCAACATTCGTACTGTTTATAACCATTACTTCCTGCAAGAAAACAGTTATAACATTGTTAACAAAATAATAGTACCGTTTCCTTAGTGTTGTGTTAGAAAGAATACCATGGGAGCTTAAACGTGTCTTTGAACCATCCTTGTTTAGAACTATACCCCACGATTTTGTCAAGGCGTATGATAATCTCGGAAAATTTTGGTCTAATAGATAAATCTGGATACCAACACTCCTCTATCAATCTACAAAACAAGAACAAAGATGGAAAAAGGATGAAAAATTTATTAATATGAATGACCCGTCCAATCTATTTGTCCGATTTCCATTTTAGGCAACTCTTTTAGCTAAACGCCTTAATCGGTTTGTAGATAAGTGTGTCAAGATTTCCGCCTCTGGAATTTGTGTACATGCATAGATTCAAGTTATTATAGACAGAAAAAGATACTTACTCTTTTAGATCGGGAGGATAATATTTCGATTTTGTCTTGAATGTTGGTCTCTGGATATCAACACACATCAGCTTAACAGCCTCTTCAGGAGGCTTGGGATAAAACGGTTGCACACCCTCCATCATCTGATCTCATATTAAACAAAACCAAGATCAATGTTTTATATAAAGAATCGTTAACGGGAAAGAAAACAAACAAACGAGTAATACATAATGGCGTGGCAAAAAAGAAATGAAAGGTCAAACAGGCCAAAAGTTGCTAAAATTTTGGTTAAAACCTCCGTATGGTTGTACTCTAAATCTTAGATTACTGTATGAGTGTTTATATTTGAAATTTTCGACAGCCAGTGGTTCGGGTCAACCTGACCTGATCTCTAATACGAATATATCATATGCAATTTATGAAATGGAATACAGATAAAATTACCTCGTAAAGAATAAGGCCAAAAGAGTATACATCCACACCTGCGTCGAATAGTTCATCTTTATAGATCTCCGGTGCAATGTATAAATCTGTACTCACAAAAAAGTTAAGGTTACTAAGATAGTACGAGTAGTTATGCTACAAAAGGTACTGTCTTCAGAAACAGAAAAGTAAATAATGTAAAGTTCGTATATTTCAAGAACTTACTTTCTCGATCGACGGTGGCAGGTCGCGCTAATCTTGCTTTATTAGGCGAAATTTTGGATAATCTGATTAATGGGATACCTGCAACCTTCAATAGGCCCCCGCTATCCAGCAAAATATTTCTGGCACCTTACCAAAGTTTCAATTATTAAAAAAATCTCAAAACGCAAACTCATACATACAGGTGATTATTTCACGTACTGTATGATAAACTTATACTATTAGTTGCCTTACTTTGGCCTTAAATCGCAGTGGATAATCGGGTCCGGTTTACATTCATGTAGATAGTTCATTCCCCTGCCAAATTACCGTCAGTCAAGAAATGAAAAACGTCAAATAACAAATATATATGCAGAAACTGACAAAAGGATAGGCCAAATGGGCGGTTCGGGTAACGGGTCAAAAATGTTAAATTATGTAACCCGAACTGACCGTTTCGTATAAATGGTTAAAAACTTCCTTCTAATAAACAAGAAATGAATGTACAAAAAGTCGGCAGCGTTTTACTTGCCTGGCAATATCAAGAGCAAATCTAAGAGCTTTGGAGGGGGACAGCCGTCCTTTTTTTTCAAGATAGCTTCTAAGGTCGCCCTGAAATTTATCATAAATTGCAGCTTCGTAAAGCTAATCTTGTATCAAGGAATATGGCAACACCTATGCACCACATACACACAACCTATTATGTTCGGATGTGATCTAGAACTTACTCTTGGGTGAAACTCGGAAACAATCATCATGGGTACATTTTGGGTGACGGCTCCAACAAACTGAACCACATTAGGATGCCGGACTTTTTCCAACAAAGTCAACTCATGTTTGAAAGCATTTCTGCATAAGAGCCAATAAAAGTTCAATGAAACTTTCCTGTTTTGACCCGTTACACAACCCGCCCATTTTGCCACATCTAACGAGCAACAATGCAGCATAACAGGATCAATTTCATCCACTTACAATATACAATTAGTTAATAGAAAAACTGATAACTATGCACGTACATGCTTTCGGGATCAGAATAGCTATCTTTGTCCAGTATCTTCACTGAAACTTTTGTGCCGTTCCATTTAGCAACTTGATAGTTTCCCTGTAAAAAATGACCCGTTTTAGGTAAAATCCTTTTTGACTCAGTACCAAACCCGCTCATTTCGTTCAAAGTTAGATAAAAATTCATACCGAAAGACAACAGTGTCACCTTTGAGATCCCGTCACTTTTACATATCTGGAGCTCGAGAGGATTGAGTTCGTACTCAGGAACTTCTCGTGGGTTAACAACGGTCATAGGTGTCTTTCTCGTTTTCTACCAGAAGTGAAATGTAATAAGTAGAAAATCTAAAGTTGGAAGTAAAAACATGTAGTAAAGTAAAATGGAAAGTTACCGGGACTTCCGCTCCACGGGCCTTCAATATATTGTATGTTTCGACATTTCCATAGTACTTTTGCATCAGCAATAACTATATTATCATAGTTTTCATTTCAATATCGATGAACCAAACGCGCCTTAAACATTTTCTTATCTGGGTTGCAGGATCATTGATTTACATGGCAAAAGTTAACGCCATTTTTTCATATTACAAAAGAAAGCCTGATGATACATTAAACAACCTATTTCCCGAGTTCATAGTATAACCTCCATAGAGTTTAAAGTGGTCACTACAACTGGTTTCCGATCATATTGTATCTAAATTGACATAGTATCTTTTCTCATGAAGGTGGGTGGCTAATTTGTATTTTCTTACAATCTCAGGTGTATCATTTACACTTATTTTCATGTAAGTAATGTGGTTAACAAATGATTTATAACAAAAGTTTATTAAACAGAATCTTACACGCGTATTTAAATGAGATGGAGAATCAAATTAGCATTAATTGTTAGAATACTAAGTATATGTAGAATCGAATTCGTATTAACCATTCTTAGAGCTCTAGGTGCAGTCGTGTCGTCAAACTCGTGTCGTGGGCAAATAGTGATGTCACGTCTCCACGACGACACAACCCCCTCCCTGGTTAATACGAGAATTCTCGTGTCGTCATCACCCAACCACTTTTTTTTTTCAACAATTTATTTTAAACTTAAATGTTTCATTAATAAAAATAAAAATACAATCACTTAAAAAAACGAATTAAAAGAAACCAATTAAAAAAACACGAATTAAAAAAACACGAATTAAAAAAATATAACTTAAAAATTAAAATATTTTACGCGCGCCTCATGGCGGCTAGAAAAAATATAGAAATGAGAAGTAATGAATTATAGAAGAAGTAGTAATATTTTGTTAAATTTAGTGAGGATTTATAGGTAAAAAATATGAATTTTTTTAGGGTTTTTTAGACCTCAAACGGTCAAAAACAAGGCAAAAAAAATTAGATGTTACCCCAACGGTCAAATTTTTAAAATTTTCAAAAAAAAATCATAACTCCAGCCCATAGCGCGAGTAACGGTGTGGTTGGCTGCGCCATGGTGTCACGTCGTCACCCACGACGTCGGCTGGTTGTAGCCAGCCCAAACTCGACGACGCGAGCCACGATACGGTTGGCGTCGTCGTCGTTTCACGCCGTTGTGGCCAGCCAAACGATCAGCCACCGTACCGTGCCCTCTTATACAAATACTTCTTTTTTATATAATGAAAGGGTACGTTGACCTTTTCACACAGGGCATTCGAACCTAACGAGATGGCACTGACTTATTTATGTCACTCTTTTTTTTGCCATTGTGACACTAGACTTTTAATTCGTTCTATTGTATGTAATCGGTGATTATTTTCTATGTAAAATTAACATTTTACTCTTTAAAATTTGAAAAAAAATTAAAGATATAATAATTACAGAGTACATGAAATAACACGAATTTAAAAATTTGGTGTCACAATAACAAAAAAAATTAAGTAAGCCACGATGACCCAAAGCAAGCAACATTGAGATATGTCAAAGAGAAATGATAATCATCAAAGGTTTTTTGGTTCTGTTGTATGTGAGTGACCCTCTAACTTAAAAGTTACTAAGTCTCTACCCGGCCGATGACCGGTTTTCTCAATAAGTTATTAAAATTTTAAACAACGTTTAATATTAAAGAATTCATATAATAGTTAACTATAAAAACAAAATTTAACTTTTAGAAGCTGAAAACAAAATGCCATGTTCTTTCTGTCCAAACGACCAGATTTAAGATGTAAAAACAACTGTTAGAAGCTGAAAAACAAAATTTTAGAAGCTTTAAAAAAAACTACCAATAAATACTACTATAAAAAAGAGTAGATACAAGTTTATAAACCCATTCTTCAAAACTGCATATAAATGCTCTAAGAAACTACATATTTGTTTACTCAAATCGTTCAAACATATATCCAAACACCCCTTTCAGTAAGAATGAAAACTTTAAGTAAAAGATCAGGAACTTACGAAAAATCGATATATGGTTCAACAGAAACGCAAAAGCCATGACCATACGAACATGCAACTGAAAATACGAAAGGTTGTTGGCTGAAAGAACAACTCTTATGTATTGTGATAAACCAGTCCATGACCATCTAATAGTTAAGGACTGCCTCCATCTAACTAAACCACTAAAAGTCATAGCAGCTGCAAAGATTGGAAGAGTGGATCCTTTTGAGATAGTAAGATTCCTGAGGAAAGGAGGGGAACTATTACTAACAGGATGACAATGTATTTATGCCAAGACGAAAGTGTCAATTCAACCCGTCTGGGTTAAGTGTCTGCTCAAGTTAAAAAATAGTTTTTTTCCGCAAAAATAAAGAAAATTGTTACTAATATATACCTCACACGACTAAAGCTCTCTATGTAGCTGCAATGCTGCGTGTTTTCTTTTATCGAGTTTGCTGTAAAAGAGGATCTATAATAATTAATTTATTCCATTAAAAAACTTATTTAGGTCCTACAAATCACTTAAAATACCTGGGATATCACTCATATCAGAGAAGTTACGGTATGTTTACACTTTAGTGTTTCACATCGTTATCAATATTACTTATTCACAAAACTACTTAGATTATCACACATGAATAACAACTTTCTACATACCGTGTATCCTTTGATCGCTTCGCCGTAACGACAGTCCCTCCTCCTTCCTCTTTTTCCTCTATTTCTTTATTTTCTTGCATATTTCATACATTTGAGCATATCTGTATTACAAAAGGTGGCAAATGATACACAACCTGAAATGCTCAACCCGTTATCCAACTGCTTTAGACTAAGATGATGTGTGGCTCTATCTTTTGTAATCATGAATTCTCAACACGTTATTTTAAAGTTATTATCATATAATCATTATTTAACATATTAATTATTAATTATAGGCGTGTGGAAATGGATAAAAAAAAGAAGACAGTCGACCTGATTTGACCGACTCTAAAAAATTTACAAATTTTATCCATCACAAATTCAAAGTACCCCTCAATATGCACACATCAAATTCATGTCAGAGTAATCTGTTTAGAGTATAAATCCAAACAGAAAAACACGAAAAATTGCATTCTTACATGCGTCAAGAGGTCTCCATGCTTTCTATGTTCTGCTTCAATAGCTCAAGAATAACACAAGTTGTAGCGCTGCAAAATGAAGTCAAAGATCAACACATTCAGCGCATTTTAGAGATTAAAGTATCGTGACTGACAGCTTAATAAGATAGATTAGTGGATGCTCGTCTCACCTGTAACAAAGCGCATAATGATACCCTTTTCTTTCTCAAGCTTCAACAGTTTATCACCATGAGTTTACAAAGAATTCAAGATTGCAATTGAATAGTGATCATGTGCCTGATGACACATTTGCTTATGATTAGATCACTTTAAGCAATATTATGATTAGATCACTTTAAGCAACATTGTGTTTGTTTATAACTTTAATTTGTAGTCGATTATAGATCTACCAGGCAGAAGATCTCGTATACACAATACTCCTTCATTATCACATGTTTTTTTTCTTTTCTATTTGAATATAGTAAAAACGGTTTCTTCAATTAGTTATCAGTTCTATAGCAGTTACAGAAACGTGGATGAGAAACTGTTGTTTTTGCCACACCGAGATGTGCTCCCTCCCAAATAGTTGAGTTTGTTTCGCTTTTTTTATATTGATTTCATTATATAATACAGTAGATTTTTTATTTTTAACATTTAGACAACACTAATGTTTTAGCAGCGATTGCATATGTTGATAAAAAAATTACTTTTTTTTGCCAAAACTCTGATATTCATATAGTTTAGAAAGGTTCGTATCTTTTATTTTATTACTGTTAACTAAAAGTATATAACTAGTGTAATTATAAAAGTTACAAATTATTTTGAAAGTATATCAATATTAAACTTATTTGAAAGATAAAAAACAACCTTTCCAATGGCAAAAAAATTAGAGACAAAAATCGCATTATGGTATCGTAGTTAACAAAAGTGTATGATACAATGTTAGTTGGTATGTAAATTAATCATGTAAATAGTTATGGACATAGGGATAGAATAGTAATTTGCATTGTATACTTTTCATTCAACACTTTAACCCGAATTTTTCTCATTGACAACCACGTCAGATTTTGTGTGAATGTCTTCTGTTTAGAATCTTGACACGTAATGTTCAATTATACTGATTTAATTATAGGGTAAGTGGGTTAAGTTTCAATGAAGACAAATGAGATAACATATGTGAGATAGTTAGTGAGTTATAAAAAAATTTCTGTTAAAAAAAATATGACTGAGTCACATCATAAATGTAGACCAAAGTTATCAAATTATGAATTAATTATTCCCATACCCCCATTAGTTGTGAGACTAGTGCATAGAAACAATAGTGCAAATGCACATTTCACATTTTATTAAACACAATACAAAACACAAAAATTCAAACGCATATTGACGATGTTGTCACGCCCTTGATATGTAAATGGTAAACTGCATGCCATATCTGCATGCATACCTTATTACCACACACGTACACATATATAGCAGGCAAACATTATAATATAGGCTTGTTTCACATTGATGCACACATACACGCATACCCGTGCTTAATATGGAACTTGTTAAACACAAGTTCCGAAAGGTGCAGCCAAACTATATTTGCAATAATACGGGTCACAACACCAAAGCCCTGCAAACGTACATACTTCGCTAGCAGTAACGCAATTCCTACTCGGAGATGATTTCCGTGAAAGTCTCAAAACCTTCCCATCTTGCATAATGAATTTTCACATTTTCACCTGCAAGGAGACATGCATTATTCAAATTTTAAAGGAAGTTTGACAATAATATATATGTATACATATATATATTATAGAGCAAGTACCTTAGCAAACCCTATTCCAATATGATCATCCTTAACAACCATGGTAATCTTTTGATCGTTGTCATTGTTGGATGCAGCACTCAATATTGTGCTGGTGCACATGATAACAGCAAGAAAAAAAACTATTTGACTCATATTTTTCAAGATTATAATTTTTATTGCTAAACAATTGCTTGTTTATGATGTGAAGTACTGTTACAAATATGCCTCTTCTATTTATTAGGGGTGTTCAAAAAAACCGAGAAACCGACGAACCGAGCCGAACCGCTCAATCCGAAACCGAAAAAACCCGAAACCGAAGAAACCGAAACCGAAAAAAACCGAAACCGAAAAAACCAGCTTATAACGGTTCGGTTACGGTTTTCATTTTTAGATATCCGTGGTTAACCGAACCGAACCGCACATATTATACATGAAATTTTTTAACTATATATTCAAGTTATAGTACATGTATTAATTGTATTAGTACCCTACTTTTATTATACAACGATTTTTTTACTCTTAATGTCAACTGTTTTAAACATGTATTTGTAAATTTAATTAATGTGATCGTAGTTTATAAATATCGAATAAATTTTGTTTTTAGTTAATATGTTATTTATAAATATTCTGATGCACTTTTTTTAAGGAAATAATTTTTATATGATTTTTATCTATTTAATGTCGTTGAATTATACGAAAACTACGTTCTATGTTCTAAACCATGTTATTATTTATAAACTAAAACTTTATGAAACTTATAAAATGGTTAACCGTGACCCAAACCGTGGGTAACCGCTCATTTCGGGTAACCGTATGTCCGGTTAACCGCCTTGTACGGTTCGGTTACGGATAGTAAATTTAACTAACCGAACCGCGATGGATAGTCAAAATCGTCTAACTAACCGAATCGAACCGACCTGTGAACACCCCTACTATTTATAGACTTTATTTTCTAGTTATCTACTATATTATATATATTATACTTATCTATTACGATAACGTGATGCACGTGAAGAAAAATCATAGGGGTAATTATTATATAGTTGGATTTAGATTTATTTAGGTAGTTTTATTTTAAATCTTTTAGTTAGAAAGATTTTTTTTAAGATTGTTTTAATTTCAAACTTGTTAGGTTTTTTTAACATATGCCCTCAAACACATATTAAACCGTGTTTATTAAACACCATGTTTCCTTTTATATCCATTAATACATTTAATTCACATTAAATATACTCAAAATTCACCATAAACAAATACCAATTTGCATTTAATAAGTTCAAACTTTACTTGTATACAAACTTAAACATGTAAACCAAGGCAATGTTAGAAATTCCCAACTTGTTATTAGGGACTTAGCTCGGATTTAATATGAATGGATGCATAATTCATTTTAACTACAACACAGTTAAAAACTGCAGTAAGATGAATAGTATAAACACATTTCGATTGACCAAGTGTATTTAAAATTTATTTAAGAAAAGTCGATTTTTTTTTCAAAAATTTAGATTATATCAACAAAAACCATAAGCGTCCCGGGCAGTGGCAGGACACCCCTATCTCCGTCCCTGTTTGTTATGTGAGATGATAAATTATACGCGAAGAGTTACTACTGCAGTGTTTTTGTAAAAAAATTATGAACCAAATAAGATAAGCCTGGGTAGTTGATGTGTTTAAGAATTAGTTTTTTTACGTTGACTGTAGCCTGACGTAATCGTTATTTATGAAACATTAACCACAAATCCACAACTGCATTTTATTTAAGGTAGTTGTTATTTGTGAAACAATAACCATAATTGTATTTTATTTAATTACGAATCCAAAATAGCATAGTTTAATATAGTTTGGTGTCCATGTATTTTGTTGGAGTATACACGTATGTGTATGTAATAATTGACGTTGTATTGATATTATAATTTTAAGAAATCTTATTGTGCAAATTTAATGTTTGTTGTTGTTATATGACTAATGATTTATGGTGTGATGTACGTGTGTAACTACTATTGTAAGATATAATATTTTTAATAGAAGTATTATCGATAAGAGATATGAACATTTATTTCAGATTTTATTCATAAAATAATATCTTTGTATTAATGGATATATGACGAAGTAGGTGATAAATTAGAGGCAACCCTTCTAATTTGTATGACGAGGTCACTCCTCCAAGTATTCATGCACGTTGATTTTCATGACATATATTGGCTAATGCTAAAATATGTTAAACAATTTTTACAAGGTAAACATAAGGCTTTTTAAACTATAAAACCAGTTTTACTAAGATATAACCGGGTTATTCAGGATTTAGTTTCTTCCGCTGTTTCATGCTTATATGCTTATACTATTCATGTTTTACTTGTACATCCGTGCACTGAGCGTATTGCTCAACCGCTTTCCTTTTCATGTTCCTAAAACGGCAGGTACTCAGGGACGCTCGTAGACTTTAAGCGTACGTGCATATGGACTGGAAGCTTTCTAGCCTTCTATACTTTATGCATTTATCTATACTTTGATACTCCTTTCCATGCACATTGTTTAGTCCTTTCATTTACAGTACTTATGTTTGTGTGTGATGAGTTCTACTTTTGGACTACCGATGTTTGATTCCGGTATTTTCCTTTATGGTCATGTAATGTTTAGACATTTATCCTTGTATGCTTTGATGACACGCCATAATCACGCGTGACATTCCATTTATCAAAATGGGGTGTTACACTTACTCTCACGCAGGAGTCTAATCGTAGGATACGCTCCCACGGTAAGTCTAACGCGTGTTGCTTTAGTGTGCAGGATCTCAGCAAGTTGTTCGCTTGGTGCAAGAGCCAGAGCCCAGCCTACCCGAATTAAGCCTAATTCGGGTCTATCAAGGATCATCTAACTTTTG
Source organism: Glebionis coronaria (assembly GCA_025667525.1). Lineage (NCBI taxonomy): Eukaryota > Viridiplantae > Streptophyta > Magnoliopsida > Asterales > Asteraceae > Glebionis > Glebionis coronaria. The sequence continues at coordinate 284,642 of JANFOE010000122.1, read as the reverse complement.
TATCAACACTACCATAAAAGAAACAAAAATCAAATCCTTGGGTCAATCTTGTCTCTTATCTAAGAGATCATATCATCTCGTTGTCTCTAACATTGGACAACCTCTTCATCTATTCTAGATGATCTTCCAATTTCCTTCATAAACAAGGAAATATATTTCCAAAGAAGGAATCATTCCTTAATTCTATTACTGTGTCTGTTTTCGATTCATGTACAATGAAACGGTAAACAATGCTATAAGAATTTCATACGGATATCTTAGCTAGATATCCCCCACATTTGTAAGTACTTATAAGATAGTTTTCTTCCTCACCCATAGTTCGTAAGAAGTATCTTATTTTATTTACAAGGGATCTTATCTAAAAATAAGTAATCGATATAATCGCTTTCCCCCACATGCCATGGCTTAAACCTGGACTTAAGAACATGGCATTAACCATTTCTTCTAAGGCACGATTCTTTTCAATATCAAGAGCAATGAATTTGTGTCTTATAAAAATTTAGAAATGGAAACACATATTCACCACCAATAACTTCAAATCACCTTATTATCGATAATAAGTTGGTTCTCAACTCAATTATATAGATCATCTTGTCTATATCCTTACTCTCAAGTAAGTGTAAATGGCAATATTTTGTACCACAATCAGCCAATATGATAAAGTACCCGATATTCGCTACTTAGTAGGTATCCATTCCAAATCACATAAAACAATGTGAATCATATCAAGGTTTTCAGTTATTTCTGTTCAACCAAGAGAAAAGACGTCAAATTGGGTTCAACGCAATTTTTAATTTGTAGTCCGTGTCACTACAAAAACAGGTATCCAATTTGGTTTAATTGGACAACATGTTGAGTAACATGTCAAAGTAAGTTATACCATACATTTAAAAAACAAACAAATAAGTCGAATTCACCCTCATTTTCCTAAAATGACCATTTGAAAACATAATCAACTTAACCATTTTAAAGGCATAATTCGTTAAATCGATTTTTATTTGATTGAGACACAAAAGAAAGCCAAATTTCATTAAGCAACCATCCAGATTCAAGATTCCTACAAATCTCCGGCCCACACAACGTTGGTTAACTTAGTTTCTTTTCCAGATGTAAATCACATCTTTTTCCTTGATATTAGCAGTTGGAGAGTTGCTGAAACTCGTTCTCTCCATTCTCAACTGCAATATAAGAGTTAATCAAACTCTTATCACCATATACATGACATGATACAGAAGTGCTGATGCACCATTATCTATGGTTGGATTCACTCATGACCTCAGTTTTCATGTCATTCTAGCCATTTAACACATAATTACGGTACAAAGGTTTCAGTATGCTTTAAAGCATCTACCGTACACATAACTCGAGTATCGGTCTCCTATTTTACAAGTAAGGGAGCAGATCCTTTAGATGTCCCTCGTGACATTCCAAATAATTTGTTAATTCGATGTCTCATAATTAGTTTGAAACTAGTTTTTGTTACTATTAACAACGTTCTAAATCACATAGTGTTTCTTCTCCAAAACGAATTAAATCGAGTTTTGTTTTAAACCACTAATTTTTTGTACGATCCGTTACACAAAACCACTTTAAAGAAAGTCTTTCGACTAAACAATTAAAAAAATGTCTCCTATGACATAATCTTTCTAACAAAACCACATATGTTGTCAATCTTCATCACGAAGATCTTAATAGATCAAATTCATATGATCAATTTCTACAATGAAACTCAACAAGGTTTCAATAGATCCATTCTTTTAAAGAAACTCAACAAGGTTTCAATATATATGCCTTTAAACGCAACAATGTTTTTATAGGTATATCTATAAACTCAACAAGGTTTCATAGCTATATCTATAAACTCAACAAGGTTTCAAGAATATACATGGTTTATAATTAAACTCGGCCCATTTTAAAATAAATTACATAAGTCAAACAAACACTTCCACTTATTTAGTAAAATAGTGTATGTAATTTGATATTCAATGATAACTCGTACCATTGTCAATATCTTGTTTCAAAAAAAGATTCTTCTTGATTTCATTAAACACGTTCCCAAAATCTAATAAAATAACAACTTGCATTTTATGAGATCAATGAATACATTCTAATAATCTCATAAAATAGCAACTTATATTTTACGAGATTTGTGTCAAAGAAACTCCACTTGTTTTCAATGAATCTAAATTTATCATGATTTGAATCATGTTGTAGTTGGCGCACCAATTACATTTACAAGATACACTAGGGTTACAATTGTGTTACCACAAGTTAAGAACTATTAAAATAATTTGGTATCTAATAACCTCAACATGGTTTATATAAACTTGTGCCAAATCTGATTAAAAGAAACTCAATCGTGGCTTCAGTAAATCTAGGTTAAAACTATAACATATGTAATAAACAAATTAAACGATCAGTTTGAACGCAAACTCATCATGGTTTCAAAAAAAACTGATACGATAAACTGTTTGAAAAAATCGTTTATAGATCTGTAACATCAGATCTGTTAATTAAACTTCTGCTTACTTAAAAACTGATTTCCTAAAGAAACACAATCTTGGTTTCGAGAGAATACAGTTTGTATAAAAATAAGTTAATTAAATTAATATGATATTAGCAAAATAGTGTTTAATTGTGTTAAACAGAATCTGTTTTAATACTGTAGGGAAACTATAACATTTTTATTTATAAATCAAATAAATAAAATTAATTAAAATAACATAAAACAAATAACAGAATATAAATAAAAGAAAAATAAATACACACATAATTATAAACGATAATTAAATAATACAATAAAATAATAAAAAGACATACTAAATCACCAGCAAGTAAAGGCACGCGTAAGACACGCTTAGAACTAAAGAGCTGAGGCACGTGTTTGACACGCTTCCCTTAAAACAGATTCGTCGTCTGTTTCCCAGGGTACAACAGCCGAAACAGTAAGTTGTACTGTCGGACTTCACAAAACTGCCCGGAATTTCACCTTTAAAGATGCGTACTCCATATGTTGAAAATCAATAATAATACTTATTGATTTGATGTGTGAAAAAGCTATGGAATTAGGCCTCTATTTATACACAATAGATTCCCTTCCAGTTTACTCATCCCACCGATGTGGGACAAAAAATAAACTATTTTTCGTTTTTAAGCATGTTACCAAATGCCTAACTTTGAGACACGATATCTCATTCACATCACCTTCATTTTGGACACATAAAGGCTCATTGTAAAGCTCTCTTCAAGGAGAACGCGAACGTATAAAGTATCACTAATATATATGATACATACATATACATAACTGTGTCCAAAATTGATCAAAAGTTATTTTGCCAACAATATTTTCCAAAAGTAATACCATTCTCCCCTGCTAATAGATCTTAATGAAACATCAGATTTAAAGCTTTTGATTTTATCATCAAGACCTTATTTAGTTGATTCTTATTTCCAATTTAAAATCCATTTCTTTTGGATCTGAAGATTTGGATTTTGGATCTAGGAAAATGATGAAGATGAAGAAGATGATGAACATGATGAAAATGATGTTAACTTTTGGATGAAAAGTTAAAGAGAGGATTAAAATTGTAAAACAAATTCCAATTTAACGAAAATACTAACGGAAACCGGTTGTTCCGTTAAGTCAAATGTCATTTTCCAGTCAAGTATGTATTTCGTACATAAAAAAGTTTAGTAGGCATAATGGATTATTTTGAAAAGTACATTATGTATTTTTTTACATTAGCGAAACGAAAATTAGCGAAACTAACTAATGAGTTTTAATGCATGAAAAATATAATAAAGTAAAATAAAAAAACATGGCATATACTTGCCTTGATAATTCGAAGGAAAAATATGAAGTAAACTACACAAGGAAAAAAAGAATAAGCAAATATAAGAATTACACTTTTACTCTTTGGATTGTTGGAGAAAAGAAAAGAATAAATTCTTCAAAAAGTTCCTTATATAATGTACATTAAGCTTCGATTTCATGTATCATATATTCTATTATCTATTGTTTAAAAAAAAAGTCAATTTATTGAAATGGAAGTGTTACAACATGAACACCCATTAACACTTATAGATCTAAATCCAGAATATCCACTTGATGAAGTAGTATACGACGATGAGGAGGAGTTGATAAAGAAGCAAGACTTTCGATGTCCATGTGGACGTTGTGGTCAAGAAATCAATTTCTATCACAGGTATTACTATACATGTGATCAATGTGACTACTCGCTTCACAAATTATGTGCAGAGCTTCCCATAAAGCTAAGACACGAATCTCATCATGATCATATTGTTATCCTCTGTCAAGTGTTAGAAGATAAATGGTGCATGTGTGAAGTTTGTAAATGCAAGCATGACTACGAGTACCTAAATTATCATTGTATTCAATGTGATATTTATTTTGCATAGGATGTTCCAAAAATGGCTTAAAAAATCACATGGTTTATCACCCTAGCCACCGACACCCAATAATGTCCATCTCTGTAGATATTTTAGCCAATTGTCGTGTGTGTGGCAACAAACATCAAGGAAACTTTTATCAATGTACCACATGTTTCAGTTTTTTTGCCCATAGAGACTGTGTTTTCCTCAGCAAAAAGATATTAATTCAAACTTTTAGAAAGGACAATTTCTTTCATACTCACCCGCTCACTCTTGCTTACTCATTTCCAAAGGATGATCAAAAAACTAAACTTGATCCAACATGCAAGGTATGTGAACTGCGATTTGATGAAAATCTTTGGATTTATAAATGTGAGAAATGTCGGTATTACGTACACACAGACTGCGCAACCACGTTAAAAGTCGCATCAGAAAATGCCAAGTGCATGAATCAAGGTACATACAAACTCTCTCCAAAAAAAAACAAATTTTAGTTCTATAGACTTTGGAGATAATAATTTAGGGGTTGTACGTGTATTATATGGCTCTGCAGGTACCGATGCAGTTTCAACACTTTACAAATACAAATACAGTGATGATCCTGTTCTTCTCCATCTCCCATTCCCTGATCAAACTGATATGCTGATGCATTTTCATGGCGAAACTGGATTAAGGGCCTTCGAAACAAACCTAACATATCCATTTCATCGACACCCATTAACTCTCGTGGACACACCATACTGCAATAATGATATTACAACAACAGCTACCTCTTCAAGAATAACAACATCGTCCGTTCATGATTCAATGAAAATGGTTGAAGTTGTATGCAATGCATGCATAAGACCAATCACAAACATCCCTTTTTACAAATGTAAAGACTTTGATCATGGATGCGAGTTTGTCCTTCACGCGTGGTGCACCCGGTTGCCTATTGAAGTTAAAAAGAAGAGTTCTTTATCCGGTATACGTAACTTTAAACTAATGCCGGAAGCTACTTTATTTATGAAGTTGGGTGTGCCCGTATGTGAGAATTGTAGCTTACCTTTCAATGGCTTCGTTTATTGTTTTCCACTTACCTATATGCATGGCCTAAATATTGACGTTTAGTGCGCGCTCAGACCACAATATATCACACATAAATCTCATCCAAATCATGGACTTTATGAATGTAGGCCAAGTTTCGAAACGTATTGTCGTTTGTGTTTGTCTGATGCAAAGAGACAAATTTGTTACAGTTGTAAGCCTTGTAAATTTACCATACATTCCATGTGTGCTCTTTTGTGGCCTGATACAATTAGTCACAGGTATGACAAGCATCTAATGAGTCTAAGGTATTTTCCAGTTGAAAACCATAGCGGTGATTACTTTTGTGAAGTTTGCGAGGAGGAGTTTAATCCTAATGGTGTGTTCTATCATTGTGATCAATGCGTTCAGTCCATGCATCCAGCTTGTTGTGTGCCAGTACTTCAAAAAGAAACAGGCTATACTATTTTCCATCTTCACGAAGGTGTAGCTGGATTTGATAATATAAAGTTTGGAGGAGTTTTCACGCATAATGGTCACCCACACGATCTTTCATTTTGCGGAGGTGTTGAAAGTGATGGTGAATGCGCCAAGTGTGGTAAGCATTTGCGGGACAAGATAATCTACAAGTGTTTACAGTGTAAGTTTGCAGTTGATGAAGATTGTGCTTTTCGGTATGAATCATTTTAGGTTTGTTTACGGTACACGAACAAAGTTAATATTAATCTCAATGTGTTTAGTTTGCTGATGTTGAACACTATAATAGACTTGTAATAACATAAACTTGTTCATTCGGTTTTAAAGGAGTTTTTCTCATAAATTGGCATTGTTTCTTTAAATTCCATAGATCATCATGCGTGGAAGAGAACACTAGGACGACTCGAGCTATTATATTACAAGTCTATCAACTGATACACGTAAACAATTTTCACGTAACGTAAACAAGAAAACATATAGCAACAACTCCACTTTATTATCCAGCTTTTGTAACTCTGATGATTGTGTTTACGCGACCTCCAATTCTTACCAATTGCGTCATACATGACAACACAAAGCTCCTGGCGCTTGTGGTCACTCATCACCTAATCGAATTTTGTTCAACATTCGTACTGTTTATAACCATTACTTCCTGCAAGAAAACAGTTATATCATTGTTAACAAAATAATAGTAGCGTTTCCTTGATACGTATAGTGTTGTGTTAGAAAGAATACCATGGGAGCTTAAATGTGTCTTTGAACCATCCTTGTTTAGAACTATACCCCACGATTTTGTCAAGGCGTATGATAATCTCGGAAAATTTTGGTCTAATAGATAAATCTGGATACCAACACTCCTCTATCAATCTACAAAACAAGAACAAAGATGGAAAATGGATGAAAAATTTATTAATATGAATGACCCGTCCAATCTATTTGTCCGATTTCCATTTTAGGCAACTCTTTTAGCTAAACGCCTTAATCGGTTTGTAGATAAGTGTGTCAAGATTTCCGCCTCTGGAATTTGTGTACAGGCATAGATTCAAGTTATTATAGACAGAAAAATATACTTACTCTTTTAGATCGGGAGGATAATATTTCGATTTTGTCTTGAATGTTGGTCTCTGGATATCAACACACGTCAGCTTAACAGCCTCTTCAGGAGGCTTGGGATAAAACGGTTGCACACCCTCCATCATCTGATCTCATATTAAACAAAACCAAGATCAATGTTTTATATAAAGAATCGTTAACGGGAAAGAAAACAAACAAACGAGTAATACATAATGGCGTGGCAAAAAAGAACTGAAAGGTCAAACGGGCCAAAAGTTGCTAAAATTTTGGCTAAAACCTCGTGTATAGTTGTACTCTAAATCTTAGATTACTGTATGAGTGTTTATATTTGAAATTTTCGACAGCCAGTGGTTCGGGTCAACCTGACCTGATCTCTAATACGAATATATCATATGCAATTTATGAAATGGAATACAGATAAAAGTACCTCGTAAAGAATAAGGCCAAAAGAGTACACATCCACACCTGCGTCGAATAGTTCATCTTTATAGATCTCCGGTGCAATGTATAAATCTGTACTCACAAAAAAGTTAAGGTTACTAAGATAGTACGAGTAGTTATGCTACAAAAGGTACTGTCTTCAGAAACAGAAAAGTAAATAATGTAAAGTTCGTATATTTCAAGAACTTACTTTCTCGATCGACGGTGGCAGGTCGCGCTAATCTTGCTTTATTAGGCGAAATTTTGGACAATCTGATTAATGCGATACCTGCAACCTTCAATAGGCCCCCGCTATCCAGCAAAATATTTCTGGCACCTTACCAAAGTTTCAATTATTAAAAAAATCTCAAAACGCAAACTCATACATACAGGTGATTATTTCACTGTATGATAAACTTATACTATTATTTGCCTTACTTTGGCCTTAAATCGCAGTGGATAATCGGGTCCGGTTTACATTCATGTAGATAGTTCATTCCCCTGCCAAATTACCGTCAGTCAAGAAATGAAAAACATCAAATAACAAAAGGATAGGCCAAATGGGCGGTTCGGGTAACGGGTCAAAAATGGTAAATTATGCAACCCGAACTGACCGTTTCGTATAAATGGTTAAAAACTTCCTTCTAATAAACATGAAATGAATGTACAAAAAGTCGGCAGCGTTTTACTTGCCTGGCAATATCAAGAGCAAATCTAAGAGCTTTGGAGGGGGACAGCCGTCCTTTTTTTTCAAGATAGCTTCTAAGGTCGCCCTGAAATTTATCATAAATTGCAGCTTCGTAAAGCTAATCTTGTATCAAGGAATATGGCAACACCTATGCACCACATACACACAACCTATTATGTTCGGATGTGATCTAGAACTTACTCTTGGGTGAAACTCGGAAACAATCATCATGGGTACATTTTGGGTGACGGCTCCAACAAACTGAACCACATTAGGATGCCGGACTTTTTCCAACAAAGTCAACTCATGTTTGAAAGCATTTCTGCATAAGAGCCAATAAAAGTTCAATGAAACTTTCCTGTTTTGACCCGTTACCCAACCCGCCCATTTTGCCACATGTAACAAGCGACAATGCAGCATAACAGGATCAAAATTTTAACCACTTGCAAATGCAATTAGTTAATAAAAGAACGATAACTAGGCACGTACATGCTTTCGGGATCAGAATAGCTATCTTTGTCTAGTATCTTCACCGAAACTTTTGTGCCATTACTGTAACTATTTCTAGTGAAAATGTTAAAAGACTAATGGTGCAGACGGCGGGGACCAAAATGTAACTTTTTAAAGCTATTTTTGGTCAATATTGCGTATATAGAGAATAAAATAAGTATATTACGTATATTGGTACTTTTGAAAAAATCAGTTGCCTATATTCACCCTTCGCCCCATCATATACAAGTTACTACTACTACTTGTTTAGCAATAAAAATATTGAGCATCAAAAATATGAAAGGCAATAGTTTTTATTTTTGCTGTTATCATGCGCACCAACACAATTTTGAGTGCTTCAGTGATGAGACCAACAAAAATATGAAGGCAATAGTCTTTATTTTTGCTGTTATCATGCGCACCAACACAATTTTGGCTGCTTTAAGAGTTGTACAATAGATGCTTTTAAAGAGTTATACAAAACTGTGGTTTATTAGATATAATAGATATTATTAACAAACTTTCTTTAAATTTTGAATAATGTCCTCTTGCAGATGGAAACCGGAACATTCGCCACGGAAGATAAGAAGGTATTGAGAGTTTCACGGAAACTAGCCGCGACAAAGAAATGCGCTGGTTATTTTCAAGGCTGTGCGACCGAGGAGACGGTACGCCAAATTGTTGTGCGCCGTATTATTGCGTGCCAGCAGCAACCAAGGCATTTTGTTTGGGACATAAGAAGGATTTGATACCTCGACCGCCATCACCCCTGAGTCCGTATTGCCGTGTTGTTGGCGAGCTGTGTGGACTAATAGGCCCTCAATATTGTTACCCGTATAAGTACCATATTGGCATGGGAGGGCCGACGGGTACTGTACTTTCGGGATTCTGTAATAAGCCGATATGATATCGTTGGTTTGCTATATGGAGTATATGTTTACGTGAGTAGTAATAAGGAATGCATGCAGATATATATGCCATGCAGTGTACCATCTATATATCAATGACGTGACAACGTTATTGTCGATATGGGTTTGAATTTGTGTGTTTTTTGTATCGTGTTTCTACACATTGCTGAAACAGCAACAACTAACGGGGTAGGGTACTGTCGACTAGTTTATAAAACTTATATACACCATCAACCATGATAAAGAAAAAGGTACACTTGTTAAGCGTAAACTTGTTCATTCGGTACCGGTTCTTAGTACCCGGTACCACAAAACAAGTGCACAAAAAAATTCGGCACCATTGTAATGCGGTACGGTACTAAAACGAATAATACTAGTTTTGATACCGTTGTAATATGTGACAGGAAAAACCCGGTTTAGGTATACCAAAAACGGTGCGAGAATGGTACCGTGCTCATCCATACTACACCAAATCAAAATGTTGATGTATTCAGATTAATTGAGTCAAAAGGCAGGCGTATATATATACATATCTAATTGCGACTTTGGTTTATAAAACTTACTGTATATACATAGTTTTGTAGATGACATGTTACAGCAATGTGTAGAACAACGACTAATGTTGCATTTTCCACAACCCATGTTTACTAATAAAAATCGTGTTATGTTTTCGCCACAACCCATGTAAATCAACATGTTTAAAAAAAAACTTCACTTTGTGCGAATAAATATCGAACCGATATTAATATTAAACATAACATAGCCCCGAAAGTGCCGTTTCTGAGTCATATGATACTCTGGGCGAGACGATAAACATAATACTTCTCTCATAGGTTGTTTATTAAAAACACACGATCCATCTCATATACTCCACACCCTTCAATCTAGTAATTTCAAGATAACATTTCGATTCAACCTTCTCATGGGTTTGACGAGTCGAAATGGTTTCTAAAACCATACTTCTTCGGTCTTAAAACAATTTATAACAGGGAAAAAAAAGTAAACGGCTACATTTTAAAACCAATCAAATGGCATATCAACCCATTAAAGTCTTTAAAAATCAAGCCGATGCTACGGGTTGAATGATTCTTAGTTTTCCAGAATATTCACGTGATGAAGTAGTATACGACGATGAGGAGGAGTTGATAATGAAGCAAGACTTTCGATGTCGTTCATGTGGACGTTGTGGTCAAGAAATCAACTTCTATCTCATGTGGAGTGGAAACATTTAAGATTCCCTTTCGAGGAGCACTTATAGATATGAAACACGATTCTGATGAACTTTGCATGACATGGCAGCCGATGATGACCTCATATTCTGCCAAGCCGCTTATGAGCGATAGCAATAGCAAAGCGGCTTATGAACAAATGATATATGATATAATTGTTAATGAGATTATATATGTTTTAAATAATTAAAAAAATGGTGTTTGATGTATCCTCTTTACACGATGTTGGTACGTACAAGAAGGATTAAGGGTGAAAAAAATTCACCCGGATCTTGTTTAAGGCGCACTACACTTAATAATCAACGCTACATGTGAATCACGGTATCATAATTTCATAAAAGAAAAAAGTGTTAAACAAATAAACAACATAATCTTATATATATCCACATCCTACACGTATATATGGTAGGTTGTTTTGGTCAAACCTGCATTTCACATGCTTCACGTTATCATTATAAATATGTAGGATAGATAATAGATAATTAGATATCAAATTCTATAAATAGACTAAGTTTTAGTTGTAGCATCACATCAAGCACTTGTTTAGCAAACAAAAGTAGTTTTTTTCCTTGCTGTTATTATGTGCACTAGCACGAAAATTATCTCAAGTAAGAATTGTGCTGAGAAAGGCAACTTCTGTACGATCTTTATTTGGTGTTGTGACCCGTATTCTTGCCAATTTGGCTCGGCGGGCGTGGGAGATTGTGGTTAATATTAAGCACGTATATGCGTGCATGCATGTGAAACGAGCCGATATGATATTGTTGGCTTGTGCTATATATATATATGTGTGTACGTGTGTGATAATAAGGTATGCATGCATGTATCGCATGCAGTGTACCATCTACCTATCAAGGATGTATGAGTTTAAATTTGGGGCTAATTTTTGAAATGCCTCATGGTGTTATCATGTTTCCTTTTTTGCACCCACCAAATGAGATTTTTCATAAATGTCCTATGCAACTTATGCAACTTATGCAACTTATGCGACTTGAATTAAAATACAAAAAGTGTACTTTTATCTTTATGACACATGTCAGAATGTGTCATAAAAAGTACATGTGTGTAAGAACTTGTCTCTTATGCAACTTACTTTGTTTTTTATGCGACTTGTATTAAAAAATATTATTTTTTAAAAAAGTAACTTTTTACAAAATCTTTTAAATTACTTATTTTATATTTTATTTTTATGCAACTTGTACCTTTATGTAGACAATGAAGTGACATTTGAGTAAGCTACTTTTTGATAAAATCTATAAAGTCTTTTTATGCGACTTGTATTAATTAAAAAGTAATATAAAGTACCATGTAAATATGTGTAAAAGTAGGTAGGGTTACAACTTTTATTTAATTTTTTATGCAACTTTTATTTAATTTGTTATTCAACCTTTAATTAATTTTTTGGCAACTTTACAAATTCTTAATTTAAAAAAAATAAAAAAATAAATAATATAAATAAAAAAATAAAAAATTTAAATTATATTTTTCTTAAAAATTTGTAAATATATTTTAATATAATTTAAATTTTTTTTTAAAAAATTAAAGTTTTTAAAAAATTAAAATTTTAAAAATAAATAAATTAAACTTTAATAGAATTTAAAAAATTAAATTTTGTAAAAAAAATAAATAATATAATTTAAAAAATTTAGTTATTTTTTTAGAGTTTCATTTAACTAATTTAATAAAAATAAAATTTTGAAAAACTTTGTCTTTTTTAAGATTTGTTTAAAAAACACCATTTTTAAAATAGGTTTTAAAAATAAATTTTAAAACTTTTTTAAGATTTGTTTAAAAAATAAATTTTAAGATTTGACTTTAGTACTATTGCTTCTTGTTACTTCTTTTATTTAGTCCACTTTAACTAGATTGACTTTTTATGGGACCCGAAATTGTTGGGTCAATTCTACACGAATGCTCAAAAATAAAATTATTCAAACATGGGATTTCCCTCCATGCTGTTGCAATCAAAACAGCTTTCAAATCCAACCTTATAATCTCAAACCATGTACTTAACATGTACGCAAAATGCGGTCGTATCGAATATGCACGCCAAGTGTTCGATGAAATGCCTCAACGTCGTAACTTGGTCTGTTATGATTTCCGAGTACGAGCAGGCGGGGAAGGCGTTTCAGGCGGTTGAAATGTTTAGTAAGATGGAGGTTGTCACGCCGAATGAGTTTGTTTTTGTTGGAAATTTAGTGCAATTGTGGGAACGGGTAATACTTGTAAATGGGTTTGGAGGTACGGAGTGTACACCCATTAAGTCCCTTACCTCCCTGGACTCAATATAGTGGTTGTGATATCAGTAGGAAGCTGCTCCTGGTCAGGAAGTTGCTCCTGGTCAGGAAGTTGCTCCTGGTCAGGAAGCTGCTCCTGGTTAGGAAGCTGCTCCTGGTTAGGATGTTGCTCCTGGTGATGCACAAAGTCTTTGTAACCTCTTTGACCAGTTAATGAGGGTTGAATATTGACTTGATGACCAGGTTTATGGTCATGTAACCACTATGCTTTATGAAGGTAATTATGAGATTAATAGGCCGATTAATGCTCTTAATACCTTTGACTAGGAGTTACATTCCTTAAGGAATAGGATCACTATAAATAGTGATCATATTTTGCATGATGAGATATACGAAAACAGGAAACACTTACACGCACAGAGTTCTTGATTTGTGCCTAAAACAAGAATTAACTCTTGGTTTTATCCCAAGGAGGTATTCGTGTTAACCCAGGCATAGGGTCGAATAATCTTCTTTGGAAAGTGATTACACGACTTCAAGAGATATCCGGTAACCATTCATTGGTACGTAGTTAGGCTATTGATTATCTTCACCCTGTTGGAACGAAGTAAACCCCAACAATCAAAGAAGATTATTTTGTGATAATCAATGGCGGCGGCAATGAAGCATATGGTGGCTAATTTCTCCAAACTGGACAAGTTTGAAGGGGTTGATTTTAGGAGATGGCAGAAGAAGATGCACTTTCTTCTTTCTACCCTGAACGTGGTGTACGTGCTGACCACTCACATTTCTGATGGTGGTAATGATGCTACTTTGGAGGAACTGAGGAAAAGGAGCAAATGGGAGAATGATGATTATGTGTGTCGCGACATAATTCTCAATGGTATGTCTGATTCTTTATTTGATATTTACCAAAATGTTGAATCTGTTAAAGAACTATGGGATTCCTTGGAAGCCAAATATATGGCTGAGGATGCATCAAGTAAGAAGTTCCTTGTGAGTGATTTCACAAATTACAAAATGACTGATTCAAGACCAGTCATGGAACAATACAATGAACTTCTTGGAATACTTGGCAGAATTACACAACATAAAATGAACATGGATGAGACCATTCAGGTCTCGTGTGTCATTGACAAGCTACCCCCTTCTTGGAAAGATTTAAAGCACACCTTGAAACATAAGAAGGAGGAGTTAACTCTTGTTGAGTTGGGCAGTCATTTGCGCATTGAGGAATCCCTCAGGGTGCATGAAAGTGATAAGCTAAAGAGCAACAATGTTGCTGGTTCATCTGTTGTCAATATGGTGGAGCATAACAACTCCACCAGGTACAATGACAACAAGGGCAAACGTAAGCATCAGGATAACACCAAAGCTAATCCTAACAAGAAGTCATCAGTGGCTTGTTGGACGTGTGAGAAACCTGGACACTTCAAAAGGGATTGCAAAGGTGTTAGCATTGGCAACCAAGCTAATGGATCAGGCACAAAAGGTCAGAATATGTTTAATGAATCTCTCCAGATTTATTATGTTACATATGTATCTGAAGCTTATTTTGTGCAGGATGATGATGTTGCGTGGTGGGTTGACTCTGGAGCAACAGTACATGTGTGTAAAGATAGATGCTGGTTTAATACTTTTGAGTCAATGAATGATGGATCTATTCTTCACATGGGAAATGAGTCAACAGCCCTAGTGCATGGACGTGGTTGTGTAGATCTTAAGTTTAGTTCTGGAAAGATTGTTTCTTTGTTTAATGTTTTGAATGTTCCTAATATTAGGAAGAACTTGGTTTCTAGTAGTATTTTGAATAATTGTGGTTATAAACAAGTGATTGAATCTAATAAATTTGTTTTATCTAAACATGGTGTGTTTATTGGTTTTGGCTATTTGAGTAATCAAATGTTCAGGCTTAATATTGATTCTAGTATAAATGTTGATTTTGTCCTGATGACTACCACTAAACTGAATGATTCATCACTATGGCATGCTAGACTAGGCCATGTCCACTATAAGAGGATGCAAGATATGTCTAAGGATGGGTTAATTCCAGCTTTTGACATGGACACTGATAAGTGTCAGACTTGTATGCTGAATAAAATTACTAAGAAACCATTTCAGGATGTAAAACGTGTAACTATAGTATTGGAGCTAATCCATAGTGACCTATGTGATTCGCATGCTACTCCCTCATTAGGGAATAAGGCATACTTGGTAACATTTATTGATGATGCTTCAAGGTTTTGTTATGTTTATTTGTTGCATACTAAGGATGAAGCATTAGATAAATTTAAAGTATTTAAAACTGAAGTTGAATTACAACAAGGAGTCCAAATCAAAAGATTTAGGACTGATAGGGGAGGTGAGTACGTGAATACTCAGTTTTTTCAGTCTGTTGGAATAATCCATGAAACAACTGCCCCCTATACTCCACAACAAAATGGTATATCAGAAAGGAAAAATAGAGTACTAAAAGAGATGGTTAACTCCATGTTGTCCTACTCAGGACTGAGTCAAGGGTTTTGGGGAGAAGCTATGTTAATAGATTGCTATTTATTAAATAGGGTTCCTAATAAAAGGAACATGATTACCCCTTATGAACTCTGGACTAAAAGGAAACCAAACTTGAACTACCTCAAAGTTTGGGGTTGTAGGGCTGTTGTAAGACTCCCTGATCCAAAGGTGAAAACCTTGGGTGAAAGAGGCATTGAATGCATCTTTGTTGGATATGCTGAGCATTCCAAGGCTTATAGGTTCTATGTTATTGAACCTAATGATTCAGTTTCAATAAACTCAATCATTGAATCAAGGGATGCTAACTTTGATGAGACTAGGTTCTCATCAGTCCCTAGACCAAGCCTTAGGACTCCTATAGGAGCTGAGGACACTGGTGTTTCAGTGGAACCTGAAAGGGTCACTGATGAGGTTGTGGTTCAGTAACCGGAGTCTGAGCTTAGAAGAAGCACAAGGCATAGGACTCCAAAGAATTTTGGGCCTGAATTTCAACTATACCTAGTTGAAGGAACAAAGGATGAGGTCTCTGACCAGTACTACTATTGCTTTAATGTTGAGGATGATCCCAAAACATTTGATGAAGCAATGAAGTCCCAGGATGTTGCTTTCTGAAAAGAAGCAATAAATGATGAGATGGACTTCATCATGGGCAACAACACTTGGGTGTTGGTTGATCTACCTCCAGGTTGTAATCCACTTGGTAACAAGTGGATTTTCAAAAGGAAAATGAAGGTAGATGGAACTGTTGAAAAGTTCAAGGCAAGGTTAGTCATTCAAGGCTTTAGACAAAAGTCAGGGATAGACTACTTTGATACTTATGCTCCTGTAGCACGCATAAGTACCATAAGAATGTTGATTGCCTTGGCAAGCATTCACAATCTGATTATTCATCAGATGGATGTGAAGACAGCATTCTTGAATGGTGATTTAGATGAGGAGGTTTATATGAACCAACCTCAGGGCTTCATCATGCCTGGTCATGAAGGTAAGGTGTGTAAACTAATTAAGTCCCTATATGGACTGAAGCAGGCACCTAAGCAATGGCACCAGAAATTTGATGAAGTGGTTTTGTCTAATGGTTATTCACTTAACCAAGCTGACAAATGTGTATATAGCAAATTTGATGAATCTGGTAAAGGAGTCATCATTTGCCTATATGTTGATATAATGTTAATCTTTGGTACTGACCAAGCTAAGGTTGATCATACAAAAGGATTTTTTGTCATCAAAGTTCTCCATGAAAGACATGGGGGAGGCTGATGTTATCCTTGGCATAAGGATTAAACATGAAAGTGATGGTATTGTAATTTCTAAGTCTCATTACATTGAGAAGGTACTGAAGAAATTCAATCACTTTGATTGTACTCCAGTAAGTACACCTATGGATACAAGTGAGAAACTAATGCCTAACAATGGTCAGGCTGTCTCCCAGCTTGAGTATTCTAGGGTTATTGGTTGCTTGATGTATGCCATGACTAGTACTAGGCCTGACATTACATTTGTTATGGGTAAACTGAGTAGGTATACTAGTAATCCTGGTACTCAACATTGGCAAGCAATTCAGAGGGTACTGAAGTATTTGAAAGGAACAATGGATTATTGTTTGTCTTATACGGGATATCCTTCAGTGTTGGAAGGTCACACTGATGCAAGTTGGATCAGCAATACTGAGGATAATTCATCCACAAGTGGCTGGGTATTCCTTCTTGGTGGTGGTGCAATTTCTTGGGCATCCAAGAAGCAAACTTGCATTACTGGTTCAACAATGGAATCTGAATTTGTGGCTCTAGCAGCTGCTGGTAAAGAGGTTGAATGGTTGAGAAACTTGCTTCTTGAGATTCCATTGTGGGTCAAACCTATGGCACCCATTTCTATCCGTTGTGATAGTGCAGCTACATTGGCTAAGGCATATAGCCAGATGTACAATGGCAAGTCTAGACACCTAGGTGTTAGACATAGCATGATTCGTGAGTTGATCACGAATGGGGTGATTTCAATAGAGTTTGTGAGGTCTCAACAAAACTTAGCTGATCACTTGACGAAGGGATTGGCTAGAGACTTGGTTATAAAGTCTGGTAAAGGGATGGGTTTAAAAGTCCACTCTAGTCACTGAATGCTAGGACACTCAACTCCCTCCTGAGGAAACTTGGGAGTTGAGTTCAATGTGGAAAGCTGAACATTCAGGGGACTGAAGCACATGTTTTACATATCATCCCAAGGATGTGCTTGTACCTGCTGAAAGGAGGATGAAGTTATAAACTTCTTAATGGTTAATTTCTTTGAAAAAGTGCTTAAGCAGGAGCATGAACTAAAGAGGAACCACCTATGTAAATGTTGAGGTTTCGCCGCCTCAAGGAGCATGGACTTTGGCTCTTACAACATTTATGAATTGGATATGGACACATGGCTTGTATGGTGTCAGGAGCGTTTTAAGTGTTTGAAAACTTGGGTGTATGTTATCTTCAGGTGTTCAAAGTAGTTGAAGGGTTCAATTCTTAGAACACCCTGATTCTCGAATATTTGGAGTGATGTACTAAGATGGAAATTCAATCCTCAGGACATTTTCATTTATGCACTGGTTTTGCTAAAGTTGATTTTCATGCAAAAATGAATTGTACTAAATTGGGGAGGATTGTTGGAAATTTAGTGCAATTGTGGGAACGGGTAATACTTGTAAATGGGTTTCGAGGTACGGAGTGTACACCCATTAAGTCCCTTACCTCCCTGGACTCAATATAGTGGTTGTGATATATGTAGGAAGCTGCTCCTGGTCAGGAAGTTGCTCCTGGTCAGGAAGTTGCTCCTGGTCAGGAAGCTGCTCCTGGTTAGGAAGCTGCTCCTGGTTAGGACGTTGCTCCTGGTGATGCACAAAGTCTTTGTAACCTCTTTGACCAGTTAATGAGGGTTGAATATTGACTTGATGACCAGGTTTATGGTCATGTAACCACTATGCTTTATGAAGGTAATTATGAGATTAATAGGCCGATTAATGCTCTTAATACCTTTGACTAGGAGTTACATTCCTTAAGGAATAGGATCACTATAAATAGTGATCATATTTTGCATGATGAGATATTCGAAAACAGGAAACTCTTACACGCACAGAGTTCTTGATTTGTGCCTAAAACAAGAACTAACTCTTGGTTTTATCCCAAGGAGGTATTCGTGTTAACCCAGGCATATGGTCGAATAATCTTCTTTAGAAAGTGATTACATGACTTCAAGAGATATCCGGTAACCATTCATTGGTACGTAGTTAGGCTATTGATTATCTTCACCCTGTTGGAACGAAGTAAACCCCAACAGTTTTTGCAAGTGTTGTTAGTGCTTGTGGTAAGATGTTGGGGGTTAATGTTGGTAGGAGGATTCATGCGCAGGTGGTTGTGCTTGGGTATGGTGGTGTTTCGTTTGTTTCTAACTCGCTTGTGTCCATGTATATGAAATGTGGGAGGTGTAGTGATGCGTTGGCGGTTTTTATGAGGTGTCGTGAGGCAAATGATGTTTCGTATAATGCTATGATTAATGGTTTGGTTGAGAATGGAGAAGTTGGGAAAGCGTATGAGATTTTTAGACGTATGTGTCGACAAGGGCTTGTTCCGAATCGGTTTAGTTTAGTGGGCTTGTTAGGAAAGTGTTCCGGTCCGAATGATTTAAGGATTGGGATGGAATTACATTGTCTAGCGATCAAACTCAATCTTGATAGCATAGCTTTTGTTGGCAATGTGTTGATTACAATGTACTCAAAGTTTAGTTTCGTTGAAGAAGCCGATGAAATTTTCTGGTCGATTGAGGAGAAAGATATGATTTCATGGAATACATTCATCGCTGCGTGTTGTCATGCTCTTGATTACACCAAGGGTATAAATGTCCTTTACGAGATGTTAAGAACACATTATTCAACCCTTGATGACTTTACATACACGAGTGCCTTAAGTGCTTGTTCGGGCCTTGCTTCATCTCTTTTAGGGAGGCAAATTCATGGTTATTTAATTAGAACAAGCTTGAACTATGACACGGGTGTTGCTAATGCACTTGTGAACATGTATGCAAAATGCGGTTCAATTAATCATGCAGTTAGTATTTTTAACCAAACGAGATTCCATAATCTTTTATCATGGAATACCCTCATGGCAGGATTTGCTAACCACAGATTAGGAAAACAAGCGATTGAATTATTTAACCAAATGAAGGAATTACACGTGAAACCTGATTCAGTCACATTTATTGCACTTTTATCCGCTTTAAATCACACGGGTGGTTTGGTGAATGAGGGTAAATTTTACTTTAACACGATGCAAGAAATTTACGGAATTACACCCAACGTCGAACATGTTGCTTGTATAGTTGACTTATTAGGCCGAGCCCGAAGAGTAAAAGAGGCAGAAGAGTATATGGAAAAGTACTCTTTTGAACGAGATCCTGTTGTTCTCGGGTGTTTACTGTCTGCTTGTCGGGTGCACAATGAGCTTGTTATAGGCAAGCGCACGGCTAAGCGATTCTCAAAGATTAAAAAAGTTTCTACTTCACCTTATGTGTTGTTGTCTAATTTATATGCTTCAGAGTGTATGTGGGATGGTGTAGCAGAGACAAGAAAAGAATTAAAGGATAGTTTAATCAAGAAGGAACCTGGCCATAGTTTGATTGAAATTCAAGGGTTGTGGAAAAGATTACTGTTGGTAGGATTTTGCATTCGAGAATAGAGGAGATTGTGGGTGTACTTCAAGTTTTGAGTTGTACAGAAGACGAGTTTTCTTGTTGTTGCTAATATTTTATCAGTACAAAGGTACTTGATTTTGTCTTAAGTTCTCAAGTTATAGCTAAGTAGTGTTGTTTGTGTTATGTTACTGCCACTAATAAAGAGAGTCAAAGGAACTTTTGTGTCAACAAGTCAAATGAAATATAGAGGCAGTTACAATAAGTAACTGATGTGAGGAAGTTACCATGATGTGGAGAGAATAAAGGAGCAAATGCAGGACAAGAACCGGGTGTGAAGAATGATATAGTGACCCTCTCTTCCTGATTTCTCTCTGAATCTGCTGCTATTTTCTTCTTTTCTTTCTGTATTTCCATTTTTAAGTCTATGCTTGTACTTGAATTCTAGTATCTCAGAAGGTTTCATATCCAATAAAACTTAGTTCGTATCCCTATCAATTTAAGGTCATTACATTTGGTGCTTTCATTGACCTCAATGGCAGAAAATACCCGACTCAAAGAACTAACCACCGCAATCGAACGCCTATCAACTTCCAACGCTGAACGCGATGCTCGTGAAACCCTTCAGAATACTCGTCTTCAACAGGTCGAGAACTCCCTCGAGTCTATCCAAAGAACCTTAGATGCTCTCACCCGCGGCATGGATCGCTTATCAACCTCATCACAACAAGGTCGTGTAACAGGAGGCTTGGGTCAGAACAGTAACGGATTTCCTCGCCAGGTTAAACTTGATTTTCCTCGATTTAATGGTTCCGATCCCCTTAACTGGCTTTTTTGGGCTGACCAGTTTTTTACATATTATGAGACTCCTGATGTGCAACGTATTACTATTGCGTCTGTACATTTTGAAGGATCTGTTGTACCATGGTTTCAAACGCTTCAACGGGCCAATCAATCCCCTACATGGGCAAGTTTGGCTCAGGCTATAGAAGAACATTTTGGACCGTCCCAATTCGATTCCCCTCGTGCACAACTTTTCAAGCTAACTCAGACCACCACGGCAGCAGAATATTACCATCAGTTTACTGTTTTGGCCAATCGAGTGGTGGGTTTATCTCCAGAAGCACTAATGGATTGTTTTATTAGCGGGTTGAAAGACGTTGTCCAGCGTGATGTTATAGCCCAAGCCCCAAAGTCGTTGATACATGCTGGAAATCTATCTCGTTTATTTGATGAAAAACAAACAGTAAGCTATGGTTGTAAAACCAAGTTTGACTCCCCATCCACGCTCCCAAAAACCTCCATCGTTAACTCATCAACATCAACCACTTTTTCTTCTCCGACACTGATGCAATCTACTATGCCACCACTGTTACCCACGCCCCAAACAAAACCATTACCACCACTTCAGAAATTATCTCCAGCCGAAGTACAACTACGTCGCGACAAGGGTCTCTGTTTCACATGTGACGAAAAGTTCACATGGAATCACAAATGTCCAAATAAACAAATGTTGCTACTAATGACTTCTACCAATGAGCATGAATTTTCATCGCCTATTGAACAACCTACGGCACAACCGGATGTTAATTCCTTGTATCAAGAAACTACAGAGCCGCATCTCAGCCTTAATGCGTACCACGGAGCCAATGGGGCGACGACTATTCGTTTTTGTGGTTCAATAAATGGTACACAAGTTCAAGTTTTACTTGATGGTGGTAGTTCTGATAATTTTATACAACCTTGGGTCGCTAAACATGTACAACTTCCTATCGAGCCTTCTAAAACTTTTCAAGTAATGGTTGGAAGTGGCACGGTATTACAAGTTGAGGGTTTGATTACTTCAATTCCTTTGTACGTCCAAAATGAACTCATCAAATTTTCAGCATATGTTTTACCGATATCCGGTGCAGATATTATCTTAGGGGCGGCTTGGTTGGCTACTTTAGGACCTCATATTTCTGACTATAGTTCTGCCACAATTAAGTTTTATCATGAAGAGAAATTTATCACACTCACAGGTGATAAGTCCTTGTCAACCGCTCAAGCCCAATTTCATCAGTTTACGCGTTTACATGCTACACATGAGCTCGCTGAAGCATATACCAGTCATTTTTTCGCCATGGATACCATACCCTATGGTACTCTTCAGTTACTTGATACAATTCAGTCGTACAGCCCTTAATTGGTGTCACCTCATTCACACGTTTGTATGGTGGGTCAAGTTGCCTACACGTTCGTGTTGCCTGCTACATCTCGTATACATCTGATCGTGGTGCACTTGGATGGGCAAGAAGTGCATACTTGGGAATCATGGCCTCAACTCCAACATTATTGTCCCAACATAGACCTTGAGGACAAGGTCCGTTTTGATGGGGGGAGGAATGTTATGTTACTGCCACTAATAAAGAGAGTCAAAGGAACTTTTGTGTCAACAAGTCAAATGAAATATAGAGGCAGTTATAATAAGTAACTGATGTGAGGAAGTTACCATGATGTGGAGAGAATAAAGGAGCAAATGCAGGACAAGAACCAGGTGTGAAGAATGATATAGTGACCCTCTCTTCCTAATTTCTCTCTGAATCTGCTGCTATTTTCTTCTTTTCTTTATGTATTTCCCTTTTTAAGTCTATGCTTGTACTTGAATTCTAGTATCTCAGAAGGTTTCATATGCAATAAAACTTAGTTCGTATCCCTATCAATTTAAGGTCATTACAGTTTGTCGGTTTTGAGTAACGATTTAGTGTTATAGCATCTTCGTTGCCCATATTCGTGGGTTGATTATTACGGGTTTTAAAGAAGTAACGATCAACTAAACGTCTTACATACACTTAAGTCCTTGTCACTGACTCAAGAATCCAAGTTTCATAAATTTTGTGTATGCAGTAAGCCCATTTACTTACGAATGGATCGAGTTATACGGGTTGAATGGGTCGATTAAAATATCAGCTAAAACGAGAATGGGTCAAAAAGTTTGAACATCGGCCAGATTCAATTTACATATACTCGTAACACCATTGTTTATACAATACAAGTTACAGGTAAGGCGTAAATTCGTTGTAACCTTTTCTGAGATTGGACAGAAAAACGTTGTGCGGGTCAAAGTAACCCAGCTCGACATGTTTCAAGTCATGCTAAAAAGTGACCCTTTTTTAGCTGCTAGCCAACCTGCCCCCATCCTAGCTTGCCAGTTGCCACCACTAGATGAATCATTTGCCTTTGATATCTATATCGGTTATCGCGTTTTAAAGATCTTTTTTTCTAAAGCCCTTTACATAGAATAACAATCTGCAATGGTTATGAACTTAACCAATGCCATATCAAAACTCAGTGGGTGGAACCTTGCCAGGTTTTAAGATTTTGGGGGATAAACAATGTATATCTGCATCCGATAAATAGTAGCGTATTCAACAGACATAATATTGAAGTCAATGATCGATGGTTAAGAATCATTTGAATGTTTAAGAATATTTTTTCATTCCTAAACCAGGTCACAACATGTTTAATACGAAGTGAATTCAAAAGAACAAAAACACATTTGCTCAGTGGCGAAATCATGACAATTCAGGTCCGATCCAGGGATGTTTATTGGCTCGGTTTTCAGAGAGCTCTGTAACCAAATCAAATTCGTACTCTGTATTAGCGATGTAAACGAGTCGAATTCAAGTGGAACTTTGACAGAGCTCGACTCAATTCAAATTTTTTTCTTCTTAAAACTACTAAACTTAAAAGCGATATAAAGATAAGATTTGAATAGGCTCATAAACCTCGATACATCCAAAAAATTACATTAAAGCCATTTTAGAATCATGAAATTCTCTATAATAACTCGACTCCTTAAACATTTCAAGCTCATTTTTTAGGTTTGAGCTCGAGGCTTGATAAAGGCTCTGCTAGGGCGAGCTTGAGCTCGAACTACTACACAAAATCTCGGCCCATTTACATCCATGCTCCAAATGAAACATGATATCATAAATTTATAGCAACTAGGTCTTAAATCCGCACTTCGATATGGTGTTTGATATCGACGAATGATAAAACCAATTTTTAGGTACCTTGTAAATATAATTATTGTGACATAACTTTGTATAAAAGTAACGAACACCCTAGTTAGCCAATTAAAAGTAAATCAAATAAAACTTTTAACCAAGTCATGGAACTTCTCATAGTCTATTCATGTGTGGCACTAATCATTAAACTTTTCTCGAAACAAAAAACTGGGAACCGTCATAAACTCTTGTGCTTGCATTTTGGAAACTGCAAGACTGCTAAAAGTAGAAAACCAATAATTAAGACCAATATTTGCAAGAAGATTTAGACTACACTCGTCAACTTCTTTTCTTCTTTGCTTCTTCTGAATCAAAAAATGCTACGTGATGTAGAATTCAGCATGATAAAAAAACACATACCCACTGCAACCGCTAACAGCAGCTTATCATCAGGGTCAACACCAACTGCAACCGCTATCTACACGTTATAAAAATGTCACATAATAAGGTTAATGCTGGTAACTTATTGTTTCAAGTGGCGTCGGGTACATATATTAATCTTAATCTTGAAAAGTTACTTGGTCCAGGGCACTTCATTTAGTACTCGAAAAGGCTAGAGTCGCCGATGGGCATAATATTCATCCTAATTAGTACTCTGTACTAAGTTAAATGTGACATTGTTACCCGTTTACTGCCTAGCCCTCAAACCAAATTATTAAATAAAATGAAAGTTTTTATATAAGTCTCTCAACTAAACAGTAAGCACGACCATAATTACGCGATAGGGAGGGTAAGGAAGATAAAAATAAAAGGCTAACCCCGTCAGATGCAGCAAGGATAGAAGGAAGGTTCATAATGGAGTCCGCACTTTCAATTTTTACAACCACATGGATGTCAACATTGCAACCTACAAAAGAGATTTTCAAAATGCATATAAATAACCTACAATATAATCAGAACTATGACATATACTATAATCAGTTGACAAAATAGGTAACCTTACTTTTGAGATAGTCCTTCAACTCGTGAACCACTTCAGCATTTCTTTACAACCGACACAGCATAGAAGTTATCCTCATTGTTCACTCTAAACATGTAACACCAAAAAACTATGCTATCTATAATCTGATAGAAAAAATAAAATAAAAAATAAAACAAAATCAATACAATGATCAGATAAGAAACCAATCCAAATATATTCTTAGCTAGTTGCACAAATTTCAAAATCCCAACATCTATACTAAAACCAAAAGTCGTCGCTACGATTTTCACTCAAACATTGCATCGAACATTTGGTGTGCAACCAACTTTTTTAACAATATTAATATCAGATTACAAAAGATTAAAAATTTTCAATGGCATTTATCAGGAATCATATACACATACCTTTTTCAAAGACACATAGAAATCATAATTTAAAAAAAACAAAGATCGTTTATTAGATCTTGGATGAAGAAACGTTTGTGGTGGCATGTTGAGATCCATTCTTTGTACAATATTTTATCTAAGAAATCAAAGATTTGATATGTTCTGTGGTTTTGGGATTCTCGGTGGGATAAAATTAAATTAGGATTGAAATGAAGAAGTTTGGTTTTGGGGATTGTCGGTGGGATAAAATTAAATTAGGATTAAAATGTAATGAATATCAAATAACAGAGTACAAGTTGTATAATATATAAAAGTTAAAGTTTGATTTTACAAAAAGAATACAAAAAGTAAACAGTAAAAGTTTACTTTTTGCACAGTGTACTAAAATCAAAAGCAATAGTAATAAAGTCAAATCTTAAAATTTATTTTTTTAAACAAATCTTAAAAAAGTTTTAAAATTTATTTTTAAAACATATGTTAAAAAGGTGTTTTTTTTAAAACAAATCTTAAAAAAGACAAAGTTTTTCAAAATTTTATTTTTATTAAATTAGTTAAATGAAACTCTAAAAAAATAACTAAATTTTTTAAATTATATTAAATTATATTATTTATTTTTTTTACAAAATTTAATTTTTAAATTATATTAAAGTTTTATTTATTTATTTTTAAAAACTTAATTTTTAAAAAAATTTAATTTTAAAAAAAAATTATTTTTTAAAAATTTAATTTTAAAAAAATTAATATTTAAAAATTAATTTTATTAAAAAATTTAATTTTTAAATTATATTTATTTTTAAATTATATTTATTTTTAAATTCTATTAAAAGTTTAATTATTTATTTGAAAATTTTCATTTTTTAAAAAAATTAATTTTTAAAAATTTAAGTTTTTATAAAATTTAGTTTTTTAAAAACTTTAATTTTAAAAAAAAAAATTTAAATTATATTAAATTATATTTACAAATTTTTTAAAAAAAAATTTAAAATTTTTTTATTTTTTTAATTTATATTATTTATTTTTTTATTTTTTTAAATTAAGAATTTGTAAAGTTGCAAAAAAATTAATTAAAGGTTGAATAACAAATTAAATAAAAGTTGCATAAAAAATTAGATAAAAGTTGTAACCCTACCTACTTTTACATATATTTACATGGTATTTTATATTACTTTTTAATTAATACAAGTCGTATAAAAAGACTTTATAGATTTTATCAAAAAGTAGCTTACTCAAATGTCACTTCATTGTCTACGTAAAGGTACAAGTTGCATAAAAAAAAATATAAAATAAGTAATTTAAATTTTTTTGTTAAAAGTTACTTTTTTAAAAAATAATATTTTTTAATACAAGTCGCATAAAAAATAAAGTAAGTTGCATAAGAGACGAGTTCTTACACACATGTACTATTTATGACACATTCTGACATGTGTCATAAGGATAAAAGTACACTTTTTGTATTTTAATCCAAGTCGCATAAGTTGCGTAGGTTGCATAGAACATTTAGGGAAAATCTCATTTGGTGAGTGCAAAAAGAGAAACATGATAACACCATAGGGCATTTCAAGAATTAGCCCTTAAATTTGTGTGATTGGTATTTATATTATAGTTGTCACTCGTTTTTTATATGTACTGATTTTTTTTTACAAATATGTGTACATTAAACATTGCTTTTTCGACATTTTAATTTGTACATTTTCTTACCATTTAATTTATGCAGGTTCTAAGTAACTTATATTACTCTTTTTTTTCTATTAGACTATTACTTGCATGTAGCCCATCAGGATTAATGATACAAAATCATTACTCATTTTATATATACTTTTCTTTAATTACATCCACTGACACCTGCCCACAAATTCATATTAAAAAAATCAAAATATCTCATATATAAAAAATCATGAGAAACATAAATTTTTTTTGTTAAGGTTTGTTCTTAATGTGTTCACCAAACCCCACAATACGGCCATCACTCTTGGCACCCACCCAACACTGCCACTTTCCCGCGTCGTCACCATTAAACCCCTATCTATGCTGTCGTAAAGTTGGGCCACGCGAAAACTGTCACCACCAGGTGTGGGCCGCGGTGTGCTTGTTGGCTGCTGCGGGACATCTTGTATAGGACCGGAGGTGGTCAGGCCGATGTGGTGATTGTGAATTTGTGGTGTTTAATCTAGTTTTTGACCGAATAATGGTGTTTTAAAATTTTAATTACCAATTTGTATGGTGTTTAAAAAACTATTTCCTATTTGTTTCCTATATCTATCACATACATGTATTCGTTGTTCAAAATTTTATCAATCTTAGTGGAAGGGTTTTTATCTTACTAAAAGAATTACGTAGTTAAAAATTTTCTCTTTTGATTTGAATTATAAACTATAATTTTTGCACAATGCTTCTTCATTGCACATTTCGTATTCATTTTTAGTATCAACAAATAACTTGGCAACAACATTAAAGTTGTACACATATACATATAAATCGATAATAACATATCAAATTAAATGAGCATAATCGTCATTACTCGTATTCACTGACATTGTAAACAAGTCGAGTCGAGTCGAGTTCGAGCTTGCTAGAATTCGTGTTCAGCTCGTTTGTATATAAAAAGCTTGATCTTCAAATTTTGAGCTTGAGTCCGTCTTGTGTTTCACTATCTTATATAGCGTGTTGAAGAAAATAAAACTTAAAGGTTTGTTAATAACACAAAGCTCAAGCTTGTTTGTTTTTCTAAGCTTGTTTGTTTTTCTAAGCTCGTTTGTGTATAGCGGTTATATATATAGAAAATTATTTTCATCTACAATTTTTAAGACCCTTGTTTAATCTCTAAAGCCTAATTAATCGATGTTTTCACTAGCGGTTCGAATTTTTACCCCTATTGTTTTTTTAATATATTATGAACGACGAGTTAATAGTTACTGATTAAATTAGGTATCTTTCTGGGACTGGATGATTAGATTGGCAAAATTATTGATTCTTATTTGCTGTTGTAATTTGTAATACCATTAGTAATTACATCAAGCACTTGTTTAGCAAACAAAATATTGAGTTTGAAAAATATGAAGGCAGTAGTTTTTTTCCTTGCTGTTATTATGTGCACCAGCACATTTTTTAGTGCCTCATCCATTGATGATGGGGATCAAGAAATTGCCATGGTTATTGAGGATCATGCTGAAAAGGAGTTTACTCAGGTAGTTACTATTAACAAACTTTCTTTAAAATTTGAATAATGTCCTCTTGCAGGTGGAAATCGAAAAGTTTGTTATGGAAGATGGGAACGTATTAACACTTTCACGGAAATTATCCCCGATTAGGAGTTGCGCTACTAAAGGCAACACATGTTCAGTCGCTATGGGGCCTTGGTGTTGTGACCCGTATAATTGCAAACACCTTGAATTATGTTTTGGAATTTGTGGTTAATATTAAGCACGTATATGTGTGCAAGCATGTGAAATAAGCTAAGCCGATTGTTGAGTTGTTGTATATATGTGTACGTGTGTGGTAATAAGATATCAAGGACGTGACAACGTCGTCGACATGGGTTTGAATTTGTGTGTTTTGGTATTTTGTTTAATGAAATGTGAAATGTGCATTGCAGTAGTGTATTTATTTTGAATATCACCATACTTTTGTGACACGGAAGATTATATGCTTACGCCCGCCCCCTGATCATTACATTTACCCCGGGGCGGACCTATGTGTAGGGAGACCACGGGACCTTGGAACTATACCCAACAATTTTGTCAGTTGTTGTCTATCTGTACTACTAAAACTCGTCCCAAGAACAAGCTTAACAAAAAATCTGGAACCGGTCTTCACGTCAACACCAAGAAGCTTGATACTCAACCAGTAATGCTTTAAAGTATCCACAAATTCAGTTTTCTGGTGAACAAGCTTCTTAGCCCAATCTTGCCTATATCAAACATAACACAAATGAAATGGAGATTAGATACAACTCGTTTTGTACTTCCATTTAAATTAAAAAAATTGCATCTGCACTAGAAGCTACAGCTCATAAAGCTGGACCGATTCACAATAGCATTGCCCAAGACCTTTTCGATACGGGATTCGCAACTTGTTCATTATTGTCCTCGTCCTTACCCAAATCTGGTTTAGGTGCTGTTGCCACTGACGAAAACCTCTTGGGTGACGTGTTTCCCGCAATAATAGTATGGTACTTAAGGGCCATAATGACTTCCGGTACAGTAAAGTTGTTATAATCCTCATGCCTAAAAGATGTACTAATGTATTTTGTGCTTCCGAGGTGCTTAAAAGTATTATCTGCAGTAGAAGTTGACTCACAGGAGTCTGAAGACATGGCAGAGAACCCATGAGTCAGACTTTGAACCGGACATCGACCATAATCATTGCAGTGATCATAATGAAGCCCCAGCCTATGTCTCACTATTGCTCTTGTATCCATTTTAAAATAGACTAAGCCCTGCAAACGATCTTTTCGTAAGTAAAAAATAATTCACATATGTATACTAAATAAAATTAAAACAGTGATGATCAAAACGATTTTATTAGTCTGCCAAAAACATCAAAAAAAACCCTAATGTTCTAAGTATAAAGGAAAGCTATACTTGCATATTCCTACCCGTTTCCTTTTCAGCTATTGAGTTTATCATATGCATTGAAGTGGGGCAGCGGAAGATGGTTACGTTGAATGAACAGGTTAATGGCAAATGCAAAAAAACCTAGGTTGGTTCTGAAACAAGTAGGAACAGAAACTAAAAACGTAAAAACATGTGTAAAAGAATTTGAATAATATTGCTCAAATGAATTACAAACAAGATTGTTTATGGCTATAAATACAACTATAACTAGGAAACTCTTGGATAAGTTCCTAAAAATTCTTAAGCCGACAAACCTTGCAGAATGTGATACTGAATGTGTAACCTCATGGGTGATATATGTCCCGAAATAGTTTAATATATAAGCACCCTAATGACTAAGGGTATTGTGAAGTTCTTAAACTCGACATGACTAAAAGTTGTACCAATGTATTATTTTGTGCTTTTGAGGTGCTTAAAAGTATTAGAAGTCGACTCACGGAGTCTAAAAACATGGTAGAGAAACCATGGATCAGACCTTGACCGAACGTCAACCATGATCATTGTACTGATCATAATGAAGCCCTATACCACGGCTCTCTCTATTACTCTACTATAACTGCACGCGTATATTAATTTGTTATTGTGTGTTCTGCCGAATATGAATGTTACAGAATAAAGTAAATTAATTGATGCTAAAGTAAAAAAACCTGGCATATACTTGCCTTGAAAATTTGAAGAACAGAATATAAAGATAAATTGAACTACATAAGGAAGAAAAGAATATGCAAATATAAGAATTACATGTGTTTACTCTTTGAATTGTTAGATAAATGAAAAGAATATACCCTTAAAAATGTCCCTATATAATGTACTTTATGTCCTTGATATCATCTTATCATCTTTTCCATTTTGTGTTACATAAAAAAATCATCAATTTTGAATCAATTTGTTCAAATGGAAGTGTTACAACATGAACATCCGTTGACACTTATAGATCTAAATCCAGAATATCCACGCGATGAAGTAGTATACGACGATGAGGAGGAGTTGATAAAGAAGCAAGACTTTCGATGTCCATGTGGACGTTGTGGTCAAGAAATCAATTTCTATCACAGGTATTACTATACATGTGATCAATGTGACTACTCGCTTCACAAATTATGTGCAGAGCTTCCCACAACGCTAAGACACGAATCTCATCAAGAGCATACTCTTATCCTCTGTCAAGTGTCAAAAGATAAACCGTGTATGTGTCAAGCTTGTAAACGCAAGCATGACTATGAGTACCTAAGTTATCGTTGTGTTCAATGTGATATTTATATTTGTTTACGATGTTCTAAAAATGGCATAAAAAATCACATGCTGTATCACTCTAGCCACGAACATCCAATAATTTCCATCTCTGTAGTTATTTTGGCCAATTGTCATGCGTGTGGCAACAAACACCAAGGAAACTTTTATCATTGCCCCACTTGTTTCAATTTTTTCGCTCATGGAGATTGTGTTTTTCTTCGTAAAAAGTTGTTAATTCAAAATTTTAGAAAGGACCGTTTCTTTCATATTCACCCGCTTACTCTTGCTTACTCATTTTCGAAAGATGACCAAAAAGCCAAATTTTATCCAAAATGTAAGGTATGTGAATTAGGATTCGATGAAGATCTTTGGGTTTATAAATGTGAGAAATGTCGGTATTATGTACACATAGATTGCGCAACCACATCGAAAAATGCATCAGTCAATGCCATCTGCTTGAATCAAGGTACGTACAAATTCTCTTCAAATCTAAAATTTTAATATATTTCATTTAATTATTGCATAAAGAATCGCGTTTTAACTACAGGGACTTAAAGATACCAGAAAATGTCACTAATTTAACTTGCTAGTAAAAAAGTTAAAATTGTTAATTCAATTTGTGGAAAAAAATTTGTCTCAAAAGACGAAAAAATATACATTTAGACTGCTGCTTTGACACTTCTGGTTTTCTATAGACTTTATTTGTCACTGGTTTCAAAATATCCTAGTGCTAGATATATGATTACCAAAGTATAGTAAAGTTGGATCAAGGTGGTTAGCACATTGGTTCTAGATATAGAGGTCATCCAAAGTTTCTTTTTTTACCTTTGGTAGAAACGAAAGTCTCGCTACCTTAAGTAATGATATGTTTGTGTACGTTTCAACCTTTCCAAACTTCGTGAAAAACGATACTATGATAATTTTGTGGTTGTAATATGGTTATGCAGGTATTAGTGTACTTTCATTAAATTACAGAACCTCTAACCATCCTTATGTTCTCCATCTCCCATTTCGCGATCAAAATGATATGTTAATGCGACTTCATGGAGTAAGTGGATCAAATGCCTTCGAAACAAACCTCTCACATCCATTTCATCCACACCCATTAACTCTTGTGGATACACCATGGTGTAACAATGATATTACGACAACACCTACCTCTTTAAAAACACCTTACACTGATCCAAAAGAATTTAGTTGCTACTCGGATCCCATGCATCTTTTGATGCCAACAACATCGTCCATTCATGATTCAAAGAAACTGGTTGAAGTTATGTGCAATGCATGCGTAAGACCAATCAGAAACATCCCATTTTACAAATGTACAACTTCTGATGATGGATGCAACTTTGTTCTTCATGCGTCGTACACCCGGTTGCCTACTAAAGTCACGTTGAAAAATTATACTAATACAGGAATATATAACTTTAAACTATTGCCAAAAGGCCGTGGTTACATGGGTATGTTTGGGTGTCATTACTGTAAGAAAATTTGCAATGGATTTGTTTATAACTGCCAAAATGATAATTCGCAAGGAGACTTTAACATTGACGTTCATTGCGCGCTCTCACGTCAATATATCACACATAAATCTCATCCACATCATCTACTTCGTAAAGGTGAGCCAGGTTCAGGAGATTATTGCCGTTTGTGTTTGTCTGATGTAAAGAAACAAATTTGTTACAGTTGCGAGCCTTGTAAATTTATCGTACATTCCGATTGCGCTCTGTTGTGGCCTGAGAAAATTAGTCACAAGTATGACAAGCATCTAATGACTCTAAGGTATTTCCCAGTTGAAAACCATAGTGGTGATTACTTTTGTGAAGTTTGCGAGGAGGAGTTTAATCCTAATTGTGCGTTCTATCATTGTGATCAATGCGTCCAGTCAATGCATCCAGCTTGTTGTGTGTCAATACCTAAAAAAGAAACCATGTATACCCCTTTCTATCTTCACGCAGGTGTTGGTCGATATGATAATTTGAAGTTTGGACAAAAATTCATGGTTAATGGTCACCCGCACGCTGTTTCATTTTGCTTAGGCGTTATAAGCGATGGTAGATGCCATGAGTGTTA
This sequence comes from Glebionis coronaria, assembly GCA_025667525.1. Lineage (NCBI taxonomy): Eukaryota > Viridiplantae > Streptophyta > Magnoliopsida > Asterales > Asteraceae > Glebionis > Glebionis coronaria. The sequence goes on along the minus strand of JANFOE010000122.1, from coordinate 251,259 downwards.
TCAGTATTTTGAGGGTCGGTTGACCTTAAAGTGTTTACTGTGTACGTTCGCAATTGATGTATTCTGTCCGATGAAGCCTAATTATTCTGCAAAACCGATTATATAGATGAAATTAGGGTAAACATTTGTTATATCTTCCAATAAATGATTTTAAATCAGACCTTCATTCATACAATGTTTACATTAGTATTTATATCTTTGTTATAAGCTTTACTTTCCAGGTTCTTTTTGAGTTGTAAACATTCTATGTATCTAGCGGTTACGAAATCAGTTAATAACTGTTTCGATAGTTATAATCAAAGGATGCAACGGTTCACTAACTTACATAGCTTTTCACTTGCACCCTTTGCTTCTACTTGATCAATCACAATAATGAGCACACCCCACTAACCCAACTGAGCCTATAAGAAGCCATGAAATGCAGTTTTCCCAAGGGGGTTAATATCTACATACTGAAAACATGAAGGGACATGAAGAACACGAACTTTGCTCGAAGCAATAAAATCACGAACAAAGTGAATATTATCTTAATGTGTTTCATTGATGTTGAACACTATAATACACTTGGCATAACGTAAACTTGTTCAATCGGTTTTAATTTGACACAGTTTCTTCAAATTCCATAAATCATTTTGCTTAGAAAAGAACACTAGAACAGCTCAAACTATTATATCACAAGTCTATCAACTGATACTCGTAAACCATTTTCACGTAACGTAAACAAGAAAACATATAGCAACGATTCCACTTTAATATCCAGATTTCGCAACTCTGAAGATTATGCTTACGCGACCTCTATTTCTCACCCGTTGCGTCATACATGACAACGCAAAGCTCCCAACACTTGGAGTCTCTCGCCAGCTAATCGGATTTTGTTCAACATTCGTACTGTTTATAACCATTACTTCCTGCAAGAAAACAGTTATAACATTGTTAACAAATAATAGTATCGTTTCCTTGATACGTATAGTGTTGTGTTAGAAAGAATACCATGGGAGCTTAAACGTGTCTTTGAACCATCCTTGTTTAGAACTATACCCTACGATTTTGTCAAGGTGTATGATAATCTCGGAATATTTTGGTCTAATAGATAAATCTGGATACCAACACTCCTCTATCAATCTACAAAACAAGAACAAAGATGGAAAAAGGATGAAAAATTTATTAATATGAATGAACCGTCCAATCTATTTGTCCGATTTCCATTTTAGGCAACTCTTTTAGCTAAACGCCTTAATCGGTTTGTAGATAAGTGTGTCAAGATTTCCGCCTCTGGAATTTGTGTACATGCATAGATTTTGTCTTGAATGTTGGTCTCTGGATATCAACACACATCAGCTTAACAGCCTCTTCATGAGGCTTGGGCTAAACGGTTGCACACCCTCCATCATCTGATCTCATATTAAAAAAAACCAAGATCAAACTTTTATATAAAGAATCATTAACGGGTAAGAAAACAAACAAACGAGTAATATATAATGGCATGGCAAAAAAGAAATGAAATATCAAAGGGCCAAAAGTTGCTAAAATTTTGGCTAAAATCTCCGGTATGTTGTACTCTAAATCTTAGATTACTGTATGAGTGTTTATATTTGAAATTTTCGACAGCCAGTGGTGCGGGTCAACCTGACCTGATCTCTAATACGAATATATCATATGCAATTTATGAAATGGAATACAGATAAAAGTACCTTGTAAAGAATAAGGCCAAAAGAGTACACTGTACACATTCACACCTGCGTCGAATAGTTCATCCTTATAGATCTCCGGTCCAATGTATAAATCTGTACTCACATAAAAGTTAAGGTAACTAAGATAGTACGAGTAGTTATGCTACAAAATGGTAAATTATGTAACCCGAACTGACCGTTTCATAGAAATGGTTTAAAACTTCCTTCTAATAAACAAGAAATGAATGTACAAAAAGTCGGAAGTGTTTTACTTGCCTGGTAATATCAATAGCAAATCTAAAAGCTTTGGAGGGGGATAGCCGTCCTTTTTTTTCAAGATAGCTTCTAAGGTCGCCCTGAAATTTATAATAAATTCAAGCTTCGTTAAGCTAATCTGATATCAAGGAATATGGCAACACTTATGCACCACATACACACAGCCTATTATGTTTAGATGTGATCTAGAACTTACTCTTGGGTGAAACTCGGAAACAATCATCATGGTACATTTTGGGTGACAGCTCCAACAAACTGAACCACATTAGGTTGCCGGACTTTTTCAAACAAAGTCAGCCATGTTTGAAAGCATTTCTGCATAAGAGCCGATAAAAAGTTCAATGATAGTTTCTTAACAGTGCAACGTGAAGCTATAGTACATAGATTTGGTCAATATTATCAGGTGTGGTCCAAAGAAGCCGATGAAACTAGATGTACATTTCTAACTTTACAGTTTTGACCCGTTACCCAACCCACCCATTTTGCCACATCTAACAAGCAGCAATGCAGCATAATTAGGCACATACATGCTTTCAGGATCAGAGTAGAGATCTTTGTCGAGTATCTTCATTGAAACTTCTGTGCCATTCCATTTAGTTTTCGTGTCAAAATACCAGAAAGTTAATTACTCGAGTACACATTTTAGCACATTTTAGCACAGATCTGAGACAGCAAAATGACCCGTTTCAGTCAAAATCATTTTAGACTCATTACACAACCCGCTGATTTCGTCTTATCATAGCAAAAAAGGTTCGGATTTAATATTAAAAACCAACCTAGGCAACAAATTCATCCAACACAATATTATCCTAAAACATGAAAATTTAGCGAAGCTAGCTTATGAGTTTTAATCCATAAAAAATAAAAGTTTAACTTTACATCGAGTTTGCCATTTCCGTATTTACGATAACTGCAAAATAGGTACGGGGTGGCGGCGCCCCTATAGCTAGACGAAAAAAACGAGATTATAGTGTAATTTTTGGTTAATTTAGTGTTTTTTTAAAATGCCTCCCACTCGAATCTCAAAATACCCCCACTCACAAATTAAATTCCAACATTTAACACTCTAAAACTTAAAAATCCTCCATCTTTAAGTTATAATACTCGGTTTTTTATTCGGATTTTAGTCTTTTCGCTTTGCTATTGTCCAAATTTTTTTCCCCCCCACAATTTAGTTTCCTGTGTCCGCCACTGGAAATAGGTGCCATGGTTTAAGAAATTGACCTCTCATATCTTAAACATTATAAAAAAAGGTAAGTTAATTGATGTTAAAGTAATAAACCTGGCATATACTTGCCTTGAGAATTTTGAAGCACATAACATAAAGAAAAAGATAAAGTAAACTACATAAGCAAGAATAGAATTTGCAAATAACAATTTGTTTACTCTTTGAATTTTTAGAGAAAAGAAAAGTATATGCCCTTAAAAATTTCCTTATATAATGTACTTTATGGCCTTGATATCATCTTATCATCTTTTCCATTTTCTGTTATATAAAAAAATCATCAATTTTGAATCAATTTGTTCAAATTGAAGTGTTACAACATGAAATCCTTTGACACTTATAGATCTAAATCCAGAATATCCACACGATGAAGTAGTATACGACGATGAGAAGGAGTTGATAAAGAAGCAAGACTTTCAATGTCCATGTGGACGTTGTGGTCAAGAAATCAATTTCTATCACAGGTATTACTATACATGTGATCAATGTGACTAATCGCTTCACAAATTATGTGCAGAGCTTCCCGCAACGCTAAGACACGAATCTCATCATGATCATATTGTTATCCTCTGTCAAGTATCAGAAGATAAATGGTTTATGTGTGAAATTTGTAAATGCAAGCATGACTACGAGTACCTAAATTATCATTGTATTCAATGTGCTATTTATTTTTGTATAGGATGTTCGAAAAATGGCTTAAAAAATCACATGGTTTATCACCCTAGCCACCGATACCCAATAATGTCCATCTCTGTAGATATTTTAGCCAATTGTCGTGTATGCGGCAACAAACATCAAGGAAACTTTTATCAATGTACCACATGTTTCAGTTTTTTGCCCATAGAGACTGTGTTTTCCTCCGCAAAAAGTTATTAATTCAAAATTTTAGAAAGGACAATTTCTTTCATACTCACCTGCTCACTCTTGCTTACTCATTTCCAAAGGATGATCAAAAAACTAAATTTGATCCAACATGTAAGGTATGTAAACTGCGATTTGATGAAAATCTTTGGATTTATAAATGTGAGAAATGTCGGTATTACGTACACACAGACTGCGCAACCACGTTAAAAGTCGCATCAGAAAATGCCAAGTTCATGAATCAAGGTACATACAAACTCTCTAAAAAAGCTAAATTTTAGTTCTATAGACTTTGGAGATAATAATTTAGGGGTTGTACGTGTATTATATGGCTCTGCAGGTATTGCTGCAGTTTCAACATGTTACAAAATACAAATACGGTGACGATCCTGTTCTTCTCCATCTCCCATTCCCTGATCAAACTGATATGCTGATGCACTTTCATGGCGAAGCTAGATTAAGGGCCTTCGAAACCAACCTAACATATCCATTTCACTAACACCCATTAACTCTTGTGGACACACCATACTGCAATAATGATATTACAACAACAACTACCTCTTCAAGAATAACAACATCGTCCGTTCATGATTCAATGAAAATGGTTGAAGTTGTATACAATGCATGCATAAGACCAATCACAAACATCCCTTTTTACAAATGTAAACACTTTGATCATGGATGCAACTTTGTCCTTCACTCGTGGTGCACATGGTTGCCTATTGAAGTTAAAAAGAAGAGTTTTTCATCCGATATACGTAACTTTAAACTAACGCCGAAAGCTACTTTATTTATGATGTTGGGTGTGCCCGTATGTGAGTATTGTAGCTTACCTTTCAATGGCTTCGTTTATTGTTTTCCACTTACCTATATGCATGGCCTAAATATTGACGTTCAGTGCGCGCTCAGACCTCAATATATCACACATAAATCTCATCCAAATCATGGACTTTATGAATGTAGGCCAAGTTCCGAAACGTATTGTCGTTTGTGTTTGTCTAAAGTAAAGAAACAAATTTGTTACAGTTGTAAGCCTTGTAAATTTACCATACATTCTAAGTGTGCTCTTTTGTGGCCTGATACAATTAGTCACATGTATGACAAGCATCTAATGAGTCTAAGGTATTTTCCAGTTAAAAACCATAGCGGTGATTACTTTTGTGAAGTTTGCAAGGAAGAGTTTAATCCTAATGGTGCGTTCTATCATTGTGATCAATGTGTTCAGTCCATGCATCCAGCTTGTTGTGTGCCAGTACTTCAAAAATAAACAGGCTATACTATTTTCCATCTTCACGAAGGTGTTGCTGGATTTGATAATATAAAGTTTGGAGGAGTTTTCAGGCATAGTGGTCACCCACACGATCTATCATTTTGCGGAGGTGTTGAAAGTGATGGTGAATGCGCCAACTGTGGTAAGCATTTGCGGGACAAGATAATCTACAAGTGTTTACAGTGTAAGTTTGCAGTTGATGAAGATTGTGCTTTTCGGTATGATTCATTTTAGGTTTCTTTACAGTACACAAAAAAAGTTAATATTAATCTCAATGTGTTTAGCTTGCTCATGTTGAATACTATAATACACTTGTAATAACATAAACTTGTTCATTCGGTTTAAGAGGAATTTTTCTCATAAGTTGACATTTTTTCTTTAAATTCCATAGATCATCATGTGTAGAAGAGAACACTAGGACGATTCGAGCAATTATATCACAAGTCTATCAACTATACACGTAAACCATTTTCACGTAACGTAAACAAGAAAACATATAGCAACGATTCCACTTTATTATCCAGATTTCGCAACTCTGAAGACTATGTGTTAATAAACACAATATCACAGGATAAGAGAGATCTTTACACCCAACCAACCACCCCTTGGTGTATTTTATTATGAATCAAAAGTACTTAAAAAACAGATAAATATTAGTCCCCAAACGGACGCTAATCGAACGATTACAAAAGAAATGATGAGAACGTACCAACTAGGTTGATCCGTTCTCCCTCACATACAAATGATCACTCAAACACTCAGCTATACAAGATGATAATCAAACTCCCAGGTCCAAGTCCTCCATGGATTTGGTGAGAGAGAGAGAGAGAGCTGCGCACACAAATGTGTGTGTGTGTGATATATGAGAGATAATGAAACCCTAGTCAAAGACTAGGGTGATATACGCCAAGTCATAGGCCTCAACGGATACATAAGCCCACCAAGGAAAGAAGCCCACATCCAAGCCTGAAACATAACAATAAACACAAAGCCAAAACATATAACACAATGCAAGGTTATATTGCACCCTTTGGGAGATTGTCAAACCAACACCCTCCCTTAATCTGACAAAGGAGAGAGCAGAAAAATCATTTACCAAACATGTTCACAAGCCTCAGTTGTTTACATAGTTTCAGGTGTTGATTAATTCCATGAGCCTTAGTAAAAATGTCAGCAGTTTGATCAAGTGAGGCAACCTTGATGGTGTTGTTAACACCATTCTAAACCTTTTCCCTTACCAAATGAACATCAACCTCAGAAGTTCTTGATTCTCTCATGAAAAACAGGGTTAGCAGCAATCTGCATAGCAGAGCTACTATCACTATAAAGGTTCACAGGAAATAGGTTTTTTATTCTTAGATCACCAAGCAAGTTAGTGATCCAGATAACTTCACAAGTAGCACTTGCCATACATCTATACTTAGCCTCAGCTGAGGATCTGGACATTGTGGGCTGCTTCTTGCTCTTCCAAGAGACAAGAGACCTCCCTAAAAAACACAGTATCCAGAAACAGATTTCCTGGTCTTAAGACATTTGGCCCAATCAGCATCAATGAAACAAGACACCCTTAAAGAGGTATCCTTATAGAACTGGATGCCAATCCCAAGAGAGTTCTTGAGGTATCTAATAACCCTTAAGGCTATTTTAAGATGAGATTGAAGGGGTGCATGCATGTGTTGGCTAAGGCAATGGACAGCATAAGATATATCAGGTCTGGTATGAGTTAGATAAATAAGTCTCCCAAGTAATCTTTGATACTCAAAAACATTTAAGAGAAATTTATCATCTTTGATTTCATCAACAGCCAAAACACAATTTTCTAGTAATGAGGTTGCAACTGGTTTAGCGGCAAGCAAACCAAACTCATGTATGAGCTCAAGACAATACTTCCTTTGGGTCATGCAGATCCCATTAGAGTTTTCAAGAACCTCAATACCTAAAAAATACCTCATAATGCCAAGGTCTTTAATCATGAATTTGGTTTTTAGAAAGCATTTAAATGATTCAATTTCCTTAATGCAGTTACCAGTAATGATAAAATCATCAACATAGACAAGAAGGGCAATAAACATGTTACCATTCTGTTTAGTGTAAAGAGAGTAATCAAACTTACTTTGGCAAAAGCCATGCTCAACCAAGACAGTGGTAAGTTTTGCATTCCACTGCCTTGGGGCTTGCTTGATACAATACAAATCTCTATTAAGCTTATACACCTTACCTTTATCCTTGCAATTGAAGCCCAAAGGAAGAGTCATATAAATGTCCTTATCAAGATCACCATACAAGAAAGCATTGTTAACATCAAGTTGAAAGAGAGGCCAGTCATTAGAGACAGCAATGCTAGCAAGACACCTAACAGTAACCATTTTGACAACAGGACTGAAAGTCTCATCAAAATCAATGCCTTCCCTTTGACTATAACCTTTAACAAAAACCCTAGCTGTAAACTTGTCAACAAGGCCAGAAGACTTGTATTTAATCTTATAGATCCATTTATTGTTGATAGCCTTTCTATTAGCAGGTAAATCACATAAGGTCCAAGTATTATTCCTTAAAAGGGCTTCAATTTCATTGTTTATAGCCTCAACCCACCTACTATCTTTCACAGCTTCATAGTAGGTGGATGGTTGGCAAAAACCTCATCCTTAGATTTCAAAAGGTAAGTCTACACAGCTCTAGAATAATCATCCACAATGGTAAGGAAGTATCTATACCCTTCCTTACTAGGAACCTTGTAAGGGCCCCACAAGTCCAAGTGAACAAGATCACCAAGTTTACTGGACTTGTGATCACTCAAGGGAAAGGGTTCCCTTGTTTGTTTAGCCCTGTGACAAGTTTCACAAACTAAAATGATGGTGTTTTTAGAAAGTTTGAGGTCATTTTTGAGAGCATTAAGAACTTGATCAGAGGGATGACCAAGTCTACAATGCCAGATATATTTAGAGGTGTTAAAGGTCATAGCAGTGTTAACCGTACCAGGGCTCTTAGTCTTAAGGTCATCAAACAAGTAGAGCCCCCCATATTCACTACTAGTCCCCAGAGTAGTCCCCTTGGCCAAGTCCTGAATATAACATTTATCCTCATTAAAACCAACAAACAATTTATTATCCTTAATGAGCTTGTTAACAGACATCAAGCTAACATAATAACCAGGAACAACCAGCACATCATGAAGAACAACATTATTAGAAAGTTTGAGGTCACTAATGTGACTTATATTGGCAACAGTGCCATTGGGGTGACAAACAGAGATGTTGAGATTGAAAATATCAACAACATTGAGCATACCAACTGTGGAAGTGGTAAGATGTTGGTTAGCCCTAGAATCAATAATACATCCCAAAGTAATGGTTTTAACAAGAAATTTAGAGTTCCCACAAAAAAACTTGGAAAAATTAACATTGAACCAAACATTAGCATTAAAGAAAGAGATTCTACCTGCCATATTGGACTAAGTGTTGTCAGAGGAGTCACTGATCAAATTAAGGAGCTTCTGCATTTGTTCAGTGGTGAAAGAGTTTGGAGAATTACAAGTGGAAGCTTGTTTTTCTCCAGTTTTGATATCACAATTAGCATTAAAATTGGGTTTAAAAACAGTTTGCCTTTGATTATTACCCCCCCCCCCTTCTTTATGTAACCAGCAGGATAACCAATCAATTCAAAGCATCTATCAACAGTATGACCAATTTGATTGCAATGAGTGCACAAAAGATTAGGGTTAGGACCCCTAAAGTTTTTAGACCCATTGCCCTTGTTGGGGATTCTATTAGAAGCATTGGAAGTGCTTCTCCTATTTTGATTAAAGGTCTTAGCAGCAAAGGAAGTAGCATTCAATTTAGCCTCTGTATGATCAGAATTATCAGGAACACCCCTATGGGATTCCTCTCTAGATACAGTGACATAAGCTTCCTTAACATCAGGGAGTGGATCCCTGGTGAGAAGTACAGTCCTAACAGGCTGATAACAGTCATCAAGCCCCATAAGAAACTGCATAAGCCTCATGATTTGCTAATGCAAAGCTAATTTAGTGCTAGCAGAACAAGAACATTTAACAGCACATACACATTTAGGAATCTTAGAAACAGCATCAAACTCTCTCCATAGAGAGTTCAACCTATGATAATAATCAGATATAGAGCTACCCCCTTGCTTAACAGACCCAATCTTTTGAAGCAAATTATAAACAACGGAACCATCAACCTTGTCATAAGTTTCATTAAGCTCTTTCCAAACATTAGCAGCATTTTCAGAATAAACAAGACCCATGTAAACATCACTGGAAACCACCTTCATAATCAATGTAAGAACCAAAGCATTGCATCTATCCTATTGAGCACACAACACATCATCAGAATAAGACTCTCTTAAGCAATACCCATCAACAAAAGCAAATTTGTTCCTAGCTTGTAAAGCAAGTCTCATAGCATTGTTCCACATCCTATAGTTCTCAGTCCCCAACAGCTTGAAGGGGACAAGGACAGAGCTACAATTATCACTATTATGATTGTGAAGTGGGTTTCCAGCATCCAAATTGCTGATGAGAGCAACAGGATTGGTGCTGGTCTTAGGAGAACCCCCACCACCACCATTTCCTCCACCACCATTGGGTGGTGGGGGAGGAACACCACTAGCACTCATAACTCACACACAGAGAGAGCAATAAGCACACAAAACAATAAGCAGAAAGAAAAAACAGACAAACCAAGGCAGAAAGAATAAAACAGATAGAACAAGACAAATATAACCACAATAAACACTCAGAAGGTGAGCACCAGAAATGTCAAGCTGTGGACTGTGATTGGCCAGAGCAGGTATCCACACCAGTCAAGGCTGGAGGGTCAAGATGTTAACCAAATCCGTTTGCACCCACACACAAGACGACAGTGACTTACAATAGTAACCAAGAGAGAGAGGCAAAAAAGAAGAATGAAAGAAGACTTACAGCGGAAACAGCAACCAGAATCAACCAAAAAGACACCCAATCTCTAGATTCACTTAGTCTAGAGGATGGGTGATCCACCAATCAGGAAACCCCCCAAAAAGTAACAAACTAGGGTTAGCAAACCCTAGCAAAGATATACATGTGCAAGTTAGCAAAAAATGGTAACGGCACCACCAAAGGTGATACCAGGATACCAAGAATAGAGAAAACCCCAAAAAATTAAATTAGGGTTTCAAGAAACCCTAATCCAATCTTCAAGATTTTTAACGGCACCACCGAATAAAGCAACGGCAACACCAATTAAAACTTCCTGGGCACCACAGAGACAAAACCCCAAAAAAATAAAATTAGGGTTTGTGAAAACCCTAATAATATTTTTCAAGATAACGAACGGCACCACCAAAACAAGCTTCCAAATACGTCAAGAGAGCAAGAATCACCACCCAAAGTATAAAACCCTAAAAAATTAATTAGGGTTTCGAAAAATCAAAAAATTGATTATAATAAAAAAGAACCGAGAGAGCTTCGATAGTTTGAAAGATCTACAACCATATCTCTGATACCATGTTAATAAACACAATATCACAAGATAAGAGAGATCTTTACACCCAACCAACCACCCCTTGGTGTATTTTATTATGAATCAAAAGTACTTAAACAAAAATAGATAAAGATTAGTCCCCAAACGGATGCTAATCGAACGATTACAAAAGAAATGATGAGAACGTCCCAACTAGGTTGATCCGTTCTCCCTCACATACAAATGATCACTCAAACACTCAGCTATACAAGATGATAATCAAACTCCCATGTCCAAGTCCTCCATGGATTTGGTGAGAGAGAGAGAGAGAGAGAGAGAGAGAGAGAGAGAGAGAGAGAGAGAGAGAGGGGGGGGGAGAGAGAGAGAGAGAGAGAGAGAGAGAGAGAGAGAGAGAGAGAGAGAGAGAGAGAGAGAGATAGAGAGAGAGCTGCGCACACAGATGTGTGTGTGTGTGTGTGTGTGTGTGTGTGTGTGTGTGTGTGTGTGTGTGTGTGTGATGTATGAGAGATAATGAAACCCTAGTCAAAGACTAGGGTGATATACGCTAAGTCATGGGCCTCAACGGATACATAAGCCCACCAAGGAAAGAAGCCCACATCCAAACCTAAAACATAACAATAAACACAAAGCCAAAACATATAACACAATGCAAGGTTATATTGCACCCTTTGGGAGATTGTCAAACCAACACTATGCTTACGCGACCTCTATTTCTCACCCATTGCGTCATACATGACAACACAAAGCTCCCAAGACTTGGAGTCTCTCGCCAGCTAATCGAATTTTGTTCAACATTCGTACTGTTTATAACCATTACTTCCTGCAAGAAAACAGTTATAACATTGTTAACAAAATAATAGTACCGTTTCCTTGATACGTATAATGTTGTGTTAGAAAGAATACCATGGGAGCTTAAATGTGTCTTTGAACCATCCTTGTTTAGAACTATACCCCACTCTTTTGTCATGGCGTATGATAATCTCGGAAAATTTTGGTCTAATAGATAAATCTGGATACCAACACTCCTCCATCAATCTACAAAACAAGAACAAAGAAGGAAAAAGGATGAAAAAATTATTAATATGAATGACCCGTCGAATCTATTTGTCTGATTTCCTTTAGGCAACTCTTTTAGCTTAACGCCTTTATCAGTTTGTAGATAAGCGTGTCAAGATTGCCGCCATCATCTGATCTCATATTAAACAAAACCAATATCAAATTTTTATATAAAGAATCGTTAACGGGCAAGAAAAAAAACAAACGAGTAACCATAATGGCATGAAATAGTTTTAAACCTAATGAAACTACAGTTTCATGTTCCTAAAGCTAGTCATGCTAGTCGAGTCATCGAAACCAACAATTGGGCCAATTATCTTGTGCATTAAAATGTTGTTTTCTCATAAATTTTCTATAATAATAATACATTAAAAATATTGATCAATATGCAAATAAGATGTCAGCTCAATTTTTGCATATTATAACAAATACTTTAAATCATTTTTAATCGGTAAGAACTTATTTGCTCAGATATATAAAAAGTATCATAAGGTTGAACACTTATTCCATAAAGTAAAATACGTTAAATAATATTTTGTTAAGTTGGATAGAGGTTAAAAAATGGGAAAATTCCTAAAAGGGTCTATCGTCTAAATCAAAATTCTGAGATGGGTCAAAAAACATTGTCAGTCCCAAAAAGGTCTAAATTTTTTGAGAAACAAGGGCAATCGAGTTCAGAGTGCGTCATGTGTCCTTTGTTTGCCTATTTTTTTGGGCAAGGTGGTAGAGTTGTCCTACTTTTTAGGACACTTGTCAAATTTTGACGGGGTTATCCTGATTGCCCCATTTTCCGTGAACCTAAATGAAAAAAACATGTTAAATAGATTAGAATGAGAATTGCCCACGTTTTTTGGACTCTTTTAGTAATTAGCCCAAAAATCATTTAGTTTATGTTACCTCATTGTAACTCTCTTTCCTAGCTTTTGCTAGTTTTTAATAAAAGCCAACGTTAAAAAAACATGTTTTATTAAGTTGGTAAGGCGGCTTTATCTGCACCGTTAAACGTTAAAGACGTCTTATTCTGTTTAATTTTTTTAACTTGGCACAGGGCAATTTTTGTTAGTTTCGCCCAGGGCAACAAAATACTCAGGACCGGCCCTGATTACTGTATGAGTGTTTATATTTGTAATTTTCGCCAGCGAGTGGTTCGAGTCAACGTGAGCTGGTCTCTAATACGAATATATCATATGCAATTTATGAAATCGAATACAGATAAAAGTACCTCGTAAAGAATAAGGCTAAAAGAGTATACATCGACATAAACATCCGTTGACACTTATAGATCTAAATCCGAATATCCATGCATTGAAATAGTATACGACGATATCGTCGTATACTATTTCAATGCATGGATATTAATGAGGAAGAGTTGATAAAGAAGCAGGATGTTGTGGTGGTGGAAATTGGTCAAGATACCTAGTTGTTTTTTGTTCTGTATTTATGAAATTCAATTTTTCATTACTTAAGTTATATACACGTTGATAGAAATATTATATATCCTTTTTGTAATCAATTTAAATAAATACAACATATCGTCTTAATCAAGAGACATACAATGGTTTTTGCATTGTTAAGTTATTTAATGTTCTAATGGCTTTTTTATATATGATTTAGAAACATGTAAGATTTGGAGAAGGGGAAGAAAGATCCAAAATAATTGAATAATCAAATATATAAACGATAAATGCGTCAGTCAAAAATCAATATCTATGCTAAAATGAAACAAACAAATTAAAACTTATCAAAACTTTATGTTATCATGTGCACCAGCACATTTTCGAGTGCCTCATCCATTGATGATGGGATCAAGAAATTGCCATGGTAGTTAAGGATCATGTTGTTGAAATGGAGTTTCCTAAGGTAATTACTTTATAAAATATATATATAGATATATATTACGAAGTATTTATAAACATTCATTTGAATTGAATAATGTCCTCTTGTATGTAGAAATCGGAAAATCCATTATGGAAGACGGGAAAGTATTGATACTTTCACGAAAATCATCCCCGAGTAGGAATTGTGTTGATAAAGGCGGCACATGTTCGCTTGCAGGGCTTGGGTGTTGCATGTGACCGTATATATGCATATATACGTCGTTTTCGCATATTCCTTACGGATTTTGTGGTCAATATTAAGCATGTGCATGTGTGCGTGCACGCATGTGAAACAAGCCGATGTTATATTGTTGGCTTGCTATATATATGCAGTGTACCATCACATATCAAGGACGTGACAACGTTGTCGATATGTGTTTGAATTTTTGTGTTTTGTATAGTGTTTAATGAAATGTAAACTGTGCATTGAACTACTGTTTCTATTTTGAACCCGGTATGCAATAGTCTCGTCAATAGCTTCAACTAACGGGGTATGGTAAAATTTAATTACAATTTTATACTTCGTAAGTTGTTAGGTTTTAACATTTGATCACTACACCTAATCAAAAGGCAAGCGTATATATATATATATATATAGCATCTCACGTACTCGCGACTTTCGTTTATAAAACTTACATTAGTACACTTACCTGACCTCCATTTCATATCCATTTCGCCACACGTAACACCATGCTCCCGAAACTTATAGTCTCTCACGACTTTTGTTCCGCATGCATACCGTTGCTGCCACTAATTCCTGTATACTACTGTTATTTTGAGACTTATATCTAACTAAAAAAATCATACTTTTTCAAACCTCGATCTTAACTTGATAGTACTTACTCATAGAGTTAGCGCGGTGTCTAACAACAAGAATGGTCACACGTGAGATAGCGATAAGCTGGAAAGGATGCCATAGGACCCTGGAACTATAGCCAACAATTTTGTCAGTTGTTGTCTATCTGTACTACTAAAACTCGTCCCAAGAACAAGCTTAACAAAAAATCTGGAACCGGTCTTCACGTCAACACCAAGAAGCTTGATACTCAACCAGTAATGCTTTAAAGTATCCACAAATTCAGTTTTCTGGTGAACAAGCTTCTTAGCCCAATCTTGCCTATATCAAACATAACACAAATGAAATGGAGATTAGATACAATTCGTTTTGTACTTCCATTTAAATTATAAAATAATTGCACCTGCACTAGAAGCTACAGCTCTTAAAGCTGGACCGATTCACAATAGCATTGCCCAAGACCTTTTCGATACGGGATTCGCAACTTGTTCATTATTGTCCTCGTCCTTACCCAACTCTGGTTTAAGTGGTGATGCCACTGACGAAAACCTTGCAGAATGTAATACCGAATGAAACCTCATGGGTGAGGTGTTTCCCGCAATAATAGTATGGTATTTAAGCTCCCTAATGACTTCCGAAGTTGTTAAACACCTCATGCCTAAAAAGATGTACCAACGTATTTTGTGAAGCTCTGAAAAGAAAGGGCTTATGTGAAGGTGCATTTAATTAGTCAGCCAAAAACATCGAAAAAACCCTAATGTTCTAAGTATAAAAGGAAAGCTAATTCCACGAAGAGGTGTTAAATAATATTAGCCAACTTAAAGTGTGTGTGAGTAATTATAATATAATGCATTGCAAGAAATTAAATATATCAAAGTGAAAACTATACTTGCAAATTCGTACGTTTTCAGCTTCTGATATTTATTTGATTATAGATTATTATATGCAATTGAAGTAGAACAGCAGAATATATAGGTTCGTTGACAGCCAACGCTAATGAACAGGTTAATGGCAAATTCCAAACAAGATGGTTTATGGTTATTTAGACCACAGAGTCCAAAGGATACACCTATAATAACTAAAAGAAAATGTAACAATTAGCAAAGCTTGAACCGATCTTCACAAGACCGACACTGACGAATACCATGCAGAATGTCATACCGAATGTAACCTCATGGGTGATATGTGTCCTGAAATAGTTTAATATTTAAGCGCCCTAATGACTCCCGGTATTTAGTAAAGTTCTTAAACTTGACATGACCAATGTATTTTGTGCTTCTGATCGAAGTGCTTAGAAGTATTAGAAACCGACTCACGATAGTCTGAAAACATGGTAGAGAACTCATGGATCAGACCTTGGCCGAACGTCGACCATAATCATTGTAGTGATCATAATGAAGCCCTATACGTACCACGGCTCTCTCTATTACTCTACTTACTGCACGCGAATATTAATTATTTATTGTGTCTTCTGCCAAATATGAATGTTATAGTATAAATTAAATTAATTGATGCTAAAGTAAAAAACCGCATATACTTTGCCTTGAAAATTTGAAGCACATAACATAAAGAAAAAGATAATGTAAACTACATAAGCAAGGATAGAATTTGCAAATAACAATTTGTTTACTCTTTGAATTTTTAGAGAAAAGAAAAGTATATACTCTTAAAAATTTCCTTATATAATGTACTTTATGACCTTGATATCATCTTATCATCTTCTCCGTTTTCTATTATTTAAAAACATCATCAATTTGAATCAATTTGTTAAATGGAAGTGTTACAACATGAACACCTATTGACACTTATAGATCTAAATCCAGAATATCCACGCGATGAAGTAGTATATGACGATGAGGAGGAGTTGATAAAAAAGCAAGACTTTAGATGTCCATGTGGACGTTGTGGTCAAGAAATCAACTTCTATCACAGGCGTTACTATACGTGTGATCAATGTGATTACTCACTTCACAAATTATGTGCAGAGCTTCCCACAACTCTAAGACATGAATCTCATCGTGATCATAAGCTTATCCTCTGTCAAGTGTCAAAAGATAAACCGTGTATGTGTCAAGCTTGTAAATGCAAGCATGACTACGAGTACCTAAATTATCATTGTGTTCAATGTGATATTTATACTTGTTTAGGATGTTCCAAAAATGGTGAAAAAAATCACATGATCTATCACCCTAGCCACCAACATCCAATAATTTCCATCTCTGTCGTTATTTTGGCCAATTGTCATGCATGTGGCAACAAACACCAAGGAAAATTTTATCAATGTATCACTTGCTTCAATTTTTTCGCCCATAGAGACTGTGTTTTCCTCCGTAAAAAGTTATTGATTCAAAATTTTAGAAACGACGGTTTCTTTCATATTCACCCACTTACTCTTACTTACTCATTTTCGAAAGATGACCAAAAAGCCAAATTTTATCCAAAATGTAAGGTATGCGAATTAGGATTCGATGAAGATCTTTGGGTTTATAAATGTGAGAAATGTCGATATTATGTACACACAGATTGCGCAACCACATAAAAAAAGCATCAGTCAATGCCACAGGCTTGGATCAAGGTACGCACACACTCTCTCCAAATCTAAGTATTTTAATATATTTCATTTAATAATTGCATAAAAATCGAACTTTAACTACAGGGATTTTAGAGATACAAAAAAAGGGTTACTAATTTAACTTGCTAGTAAAAAAATTAAAATTGTTACTTTAATTTATGGAAAAAGGTCTCTCAAAAGGCAAATATATATATCTTTACACTCAGTGCTTTGACACTTAAGATATTTTAGAGACATTTTTTTATTTGTCACGAATGTCAAAATATCCTGGTGGGTAAGATATATAATTACCAAAGAATAGCAAAGTTGGATCACGTTGGTTATCACTTTGCCTCTAGACAAGGGTTCCAAGGTTGGAGGCCTTTTTTATCTTTGGTAGAAACGAAAGCCTCGCTACCTTAAGGGATATGGTTGTATACATTTCAACCTCTCATACATCGTTAAAAACGAGTATTATTTTATCTTACCTTTTATACGTATATAACTACCCCATAATAATAAAGTTGTTGGAATATGGTTCTGTAGATAGTGTACGTGAACTAAATTTCAGTATCGAGGGCAAACAACCTTATGTTCTCGATCTCCCATTCCGCGATCAAAATGATATGTTAATGCGACTTAAGCTTCATGGATAAAGTGGATCAAATGCCTTCGAAAAAAACCTCTCACATCCATTTCATCCACACCCATTAACTCTTGTGGATACATCTACCTCTTCAAGAAGAACAACACCTTACACTGATCCAAAAGAATTTAGTGGGTACTCGAATCCCTTGCATTTTTTGATGCGCAACACTGATCCAAAAGAATTTAGTCGGTACTCGGATCTCAAGCATCGTTCGATGCCCAGTCTGCGCAACACTGATCCAGATGAATTGCGCTTTATTAATAAGTACTCGGATGCCATGCATGTTTTGATGCCCAGTCGCAAGCCTCATTTGAGAACAACATCATCCGTTCATGATTCAAAGAAAGTGGTTGAAGTTATGTGCAATGCATGCGTAAGACCAATCACAAACATCCCATTTTACAAATGTACAACTTCTGATGATGGATGCAACTTTGTTCTTCATGCGTCCTGCACCCGGTTGCCTACTAAAATTAAGTTGAAAGATTTTTTTCAGGAATATATGACTTTGAACTATTGCCAAAAGCCCCTGGTTCCTACATGGGTTTGTTCAAGTGTCATTACTGTAAGAAAATTTGCAATGGATTTGTTTATAACTGTCGAAATGATAATCGGCAAGGAGACGTCAACAACATTGACGTTCATTGCGCGCTCTCACGTCAATATATCACACATAAATCTCATCCAAATCATCTACTTCGTAAAGGTGAGCCAGGTTCAGGAGATTATTGTCGTTTGTGTTTGTCTGATGCAAAGAAACAAATTTGTTACAGTTGCGAGCCTTGTAAATTTACCGTACATTCCGATTGCGCTCTGTTGTGGCCTGAGAAAATTAGTCACAAGTATGACAAGCATCTGATGACTCTAAGGTATTTTCCAGTTGAAAACCATAGTGGTGATTACTTTTGTGAAGTTTGCGAGGAGGAGTTTAATCCGAATGGTGCGTTCTATCATTGTGATCAATGCGTCCAGTCCATGCATCCAGCTTGTTGTGTGTCAATACCTACAAAAGAAACCACATATACCCCTTTCTATCTTCACGCAGGTGTTGATCGATATGATAATGTGAAGTTTGGACAAAAATTCATGGTTAAGGGTCACCCGCACGCTATTTTATTTTGCCTAGGCGTTAGAAGTGATGGTAAATGCCCTAGGTGTTTGGAGCATCTTGAGGGTCGGTTGACCTTAAAGTGTTTACAGTGTACGTTGGCAATTGACATATCCTGTGCGATGAAGCATATACATTCTACAAAACCGATTGACCTTGTTGACTATGACAATAGTCGCGACTATAAACAGACTCTCGACGATATCCGGACGGTACGCTCTGCTCTCTCGCGACACCTACTCTAATCAAAATATAGACGGAATTAGGGTAAACATTTGTTATATCTTCCAATAAATGATTTTATTCATACAATGTTTACATTAGTATTTATATCTTTGCTTCTACTTGATCAATCACAACAATGAGCACACCCCACTAACCCAACTGAGCCTATAAGAAGCCATGAAATGCAGTTTTCCCAAGCGGGTTAATATCTGCATACTGAAAACGTGAAGGGACATGAAGAACACGAACTTTTCTCGAAGCAACAAAATCACGAACAAAGTGAATATTATCTTAATGTGTTTCGTTAATGTTGAACATTATAATACACTTGGCATAACGTAAACTTGTTCAATCGGTTTTAATTTGACACTATTTCTTCAAATTCCATTAATCTTTTT
Organism: Glebionis coronaria; assembly: GCA_025667525.1. Taxonomy (NCBI): domain Eukaryota; kingdom Viridiplantae; phylum Streptophyta; class Magnoliopsida; order Asterales; family Asteraceae; genus Glebionis; species Glebionis coronaria. The sequence continues at coordinate 231,814 of JANFOE010000122.1, read as the reverse complement.
GCTTAGAAAAGAACACTAGAACGGCTTAAACTATTATATCACAAGTCTATCAACTGATACACGTAAACCATTTTCATGTAACGTAAACAAGAAAACATATAGCAACGATTCCACTTTATTATCCAGATTTCGCAACTGTGAAGATTATGCTGACGCGACCTCCATTTCTCACCCATTGCGTCATACATGACAACACAAAGCTCCCGACACTTGGAGTCTCTCGCCAGCTAATCAAATTTTGTTCAACATTCGTATTGTTTATAACCATTACTTCCTGCAAAAAAACAGTTATAACATTGTTAACAAAATAATAGTACCGTTTCCTTGATACGTATAGTGTTGTGTTTGAAAGAATACCATGGGAGCTTAAACGTGTCTTTGAACCATCCTTGTTTAGAACTATACCCCACGATTTTGTCAAGACGTATGATAATCTCGGAAAATGTTGGTCTAATAGATAAATCTGGATACCAACACTCCTCTATCAATCAACAAAACAAGAACAAAGATGGAAAAAGGATGAAAAATTTATTAATATGAATGACCCGTCCAATCTATTTGTCCGATTTCCATTTTAGGCAACTCTTTTAGCTAAACGCCTTAATCGGTTTGTAGATAAGTGTGTCAAGATTTCCGCCTCTGGAATTTGTGTACATGCATAGATTCAAGTTATTATAGACAGGAAAATATACTTACTCTTTTAGATCGGGAGGATAATATTTCGATTTTATCTTGAATGTTGGTCTTTGGATATCAACACACATCAGTTTAACAGCCTCTTCAGGAGGCTTGGGATAAAACGGTTGCACACCCTCCATCATCTGATCTCATATTAAACAAAACCAAGATCAAACTTTTATATAAAGAATCGTTAACGGGCAAGAAAACAAACAAACGAGTAATACATAATGGCGTGGCAAAAAAGAAATGAAATATCAAACGGGACAAAAGTTGCTAAAGTTTTGGCTAAAACCTCCGGTATAGTTGTACTCTAAATCTTAGATTACTGTATGAGTGTTTATATTTGAAATTTTCGACAGGCAGTGGTGCGGGTCAACCCGACCTGATCTCTAATACGAATATATCATATGCAATTTATGAAATGGAATACAGATAAAAGTACCTTGTAAAGAATAAGGGCAAAAGAGTACACTATACACATTCGCACCTGCGTCGAATAGTTCATCCTTATAGATCTCCGGTGCAATGTATAAATCTGTACTCACATAAAAGTTAAGGTAAATAAGATAGTACGAGTAGTTATGCTACAAAATGGTAAATTATGTAACCCGAACTGACCGTTTCATAGAAATGGTTAAAAACTTCCTTCTAATAAACAAGAAATGAATGTACAAAAAGTCGGCAGCGTTTTACTTGCCTGGCAATATCAAGAGCAAATCTAAAAGCTTTGGAGGGGACAACCGTCCTTTTTTTCAAGATAGCTTCTAAGGTCGCCCTGAAATTTATAATAAATTCAAGCTTCGTTAAGCTAATCTGATATCAAGGAATATGGTAACACTTATGCACCACATACACACAGCCTGTTATGTTTAGATGTGATCTAGAAATTACTCTTGGGTGAAACTCGGAAACAATCATCATGGTACATTTTGGGTGACAGCTCCAACAAACTGAACCACATTAGGTTGCCGGATTTTTTCAAACAAAGTCAGCCATGTTTGAAAGCATTTCTGCATAAGAGCCGATAAAAAGTTCAATGATAGTTTCTTAACAATGCAACGTGAAGCTATAGTACATAGATTAGGTCAATATTATCAGGTGTGGTCCAAGTAAGCCGATGAAACCAGATGTACATTTCTAACTTTACAGTTTTGACCCGTTATCTAACCCACCCATTTTGCCACATCTAACAAGCAGCAATGCAGCATAATTAGGCACATACATTCTTTCAGGATCAGAGTAGAGATCTTTGTCGAGTATCTTCATTGAAACTTCTGTGCCATTCCATTTAGTTTTCGTGTCAAAATACCAGAAAGTTAATTACTCGAGTACACATTTTAGCACAGATCTGAGACAGCAAAATGACCCGTTTCAGTCAAAATAATTTTTGACTCATTACACAACCCGCTGATCTCGTCTTATAATAGCAAAAAAGGTTCGGATTTTTAATATTAAAAACTAGGGGTGAGCAAAAAAACCGTAAAAACCGAAACCGAACCGTAAACCGAAAAAACCGAACCAAAATAACCGAACTGAACTAAAAACCGACGGTTTGGTTTTTTATTTTTTCAAAAACCGAACTTTCGGTTCGGTTTCGGTTTTGATATAAAAACCGGACCATTAAACCCGAACCGAACCGATTTCATATTTTATTTATATTTACTAAATATTTATTATTCCAATTAATATGTGTATGTAGTTGGGATTTCCGATCACTTTAACCCTTTCATCTATCCACCTAAAAAAATGAAACGGCGAATTTACTCACAACTTTGATTTTCAAGATCATTTAAATGTTTAACCAGATCTTCTCAATATTTTCAATCAAAACTTCATTTCCCCTATTTCCAGATTAGTCACGCAAGATCTCCTTCAACATTCATGGTTAGTTAATCTTCTTTTCATCCACCATTTTGTCCTAATCTTTATTTTTATACTTTTACCTAGTTAGATTAGAAGCATTATTTAAACAAATAATCTAGTTATGTTGTAGGATTATTCTTGTAAAATATTTATAAAAAATCATGCATGTATGATCCATAAAGTTGATTCTGATGATGTTTTAAGTGAAGTGAATTCTGGTATTGTTTTCCACATTTCTTATGTTGGAAACTGCAGTAAAGTTTGAGAAAGTGTTTAACAGGTATGTGGACATGTTGTTGTATATTAGTTTTTTTACTTACGACAATATGTTACTGTATATTTATTTGGTGGTATATGTCTTGTTTAGACTTGAACTTACCGAACGTGATTACACGTCTTACTTCTACAACGAAACTGAAGATGGCGACGAGGGAACTAGGATGAGGCCTAAAACTAAAAAGAAGAAAAAGAACGTTGTGGGAGTTCCTGATGAGGGTGATTGGCTGAATGCAAGGTAAACTTTTTAACAATCTGTGCTACCACTTGCCATTTATATAATGAAATTTTCTACTAGTGCTACTGTTATAAGATTCTTATGTTTAAACTATAATTAGTCATCCTTTTAATCGTTAGCTGCATGTTGATTCATCTTTAAATGTTCAATAGGTTCTTTTTAGAATATTTGAGGATTTTCTATGATGTAACAAGAAAGATTTCAGCGTCTAAGTATGTGACAAGCAATATGTTTGTGAAAGATCTTGTCACAATGCATGCCGCTATTTCTAAAATGTGTGGACATGTTGATGAAAATAAACGAAAGATTGCCTTATCGATGAAAGATAAATATGATAAGTATTGGGACAATTTGGATAACATGAATCTTTTGTTGTATGTGGCGTTGGTCTTAGATCCTCGAAATAAGATGAAGTATCTTGAGTTTTGTTTGGACATAATTTATCCTAGAAGTAGAACATCCACCGAAATATCCAATCAAGGTGACCAAGTTCCGAAACGGTTGAAAACACTATCACCAAAAACTATTGAAATTTATGATATTGTGGAGGATTCTCTTAAAGAGTTGTATGTGCACTACAAGATCAAACTCGATAAACAGAATGATCAAACTTTTACGGTGTCTTCATCTTTTACTCCTAGTGAAGATGATATGAGCATGAATATCGACCTCGAAGATAGGTTTTCAAAGTATATGGAGACCCAATATGGTTAAGGTGATGAGTTTACTGAAGTGGATATTTATTTAAAAGATGGGGCAGAAAAAAGGGGATGATTCATTTGACGTTTTAGGTTGGTGGAAACAAAATATGGTGAAGTTCCCAATACTTTCACAAGTAGCCAAGCATGTATTAGCAATGCCAATCTCGACCGTTGCGTCAGAATCGGCATTTAGTACGGGTGGAAGGGTTATCGATAAATATAGAAGCTCTCTTACACCAAAGACCACAGAAGCTTTAATTTGTGCACAACATTGGTTACGATCTACACCGTCGGACTTGCAAGATATGCCCATTAATGGCTTGCCACTAGAAGATATGGTCGAAAATCTAGAGAAACTAGAACATGGTAAGAAATGCATTTTAATTTAAATCTGTTAATGTTTCTCACCATATTTTATGTTAATACATTATATATATATATGTGTGTTTCTAGAAATGTTTTCTAATGGGAAAAAACAATGCGACAAGTCCTGAAGATCAAGTTTACTGATAAGGTGAATATCAAATTTTTTCTTGTTTCTAATACAATCATTCTGTTACTATTCTTATATGTTGCCCTTTATATAATGAAACTTGCTAAATTACTTCCTGGACATTTTTGTAGGTATTTGAAGTCAAAGAGTAACGGTTCATGGCACATGTGATTGGATGTTACTGAACATTTTCTAGTCTTTTGTTTAAACATTTGTGTTGTGATTTAAGATATTGTTAGGTTGTTATCTTTTATTTTTATTGGATTTGTATTTTTATAAGTTGTTGGATCTTATTTTTGGCTATAGTAATGATATAATTGTTGGGCTTGCAAAAAAATTGTTTAAGATCAGTTTTGTTAGAATCTATGGATAAAAGAACCTGCTGTTAGGCAAAGTAGGCCCAAGTTGGGCCCAAGCCCAGTTACAATGGTTAACCGAGAAAACCGAGTAACCGAAACCGAGTAACCGATTGAAACCGAAAAACCGAACCGAGCAAAACCGAACGATTTCGGTTATGAGAATACGAAAAACCGATCATTCGGTTTCGGTTTCGGTTTTTCCTAAAAACCGAACCAAACCGAACCGTGCACACCCCTATTAAAAACCAACCTAGACAACAAATTCATCCAACACAATATTATCCTAAAACATGAAAATTTAGCGAAACTAGCTTATGAGTTTTAATCCATGAAAAATAAAAGTTTAACTTTACATCGAGTTTGCCATTTCCGTATTTACGATAACTGCGAAACAGGTACGGGGTGGCGGCGCCCCCATAGCTAGACGAAAAAACGAGATTATAGTGTAATTTTTTGTTAATTTTGGGTGTTTTTTTTAAAATGCCTCCCACTCGAATCTCAAAATGCCCCCCACTCACATATTAAATTCCAACATTTAACACTCTAAAACTTAAAAATCCTTCATCTTTAAGTTAAAATACTCGGTTTTTTATTCGGATTTTAGTTTTTTCGCTTTACTATTGTCCAATAATTTTTTTTGCCCCCCACAATTTAGTTTCCTATGTCCGTCACTGGAAATAGGTGCCATGGTTTAAGAAATTGACCTCTCATATCTTAAACATTATAAAAAGGTAAGTTAATTGATGTTAAAGTAATAAACCTGGCATATACTTGCCTTGAAAATTCTAAAGCACATAACATAAAGAAAAAGATAAAGTAAACTACATAAGCAAGAATAGAATTTGCAAATAACAATTTGTTTACTCTTTGAATTTTTAGAGAAAAGAAAAGTATATGCCCTTAAAAATTTCCTTATATAATGTACTTTATGCCCTTGATATCATCTTATCATCTTTTCCATTTTCTGTTATATAAAAAAATCATCAATTTTGAACCAATTTGTTCAAATGGAAGTGTTACAACATGAACATCCGTTGACACTTATAGATCTAAATCCAGAATATCCACGCGATGAAGTAGTATACGACGATGAGGAGGAGTTGATAAAGAAGCAAGACTTTCGATGTCCATGTGGACGTTGTGGTCAAGAAATCAATTTCTATCACAGGTATTACTATACATGTGATCAATGTGACTACTCGCTTCACAAATTATGTGCAGAGCTTCCCACAACGCTAAGACATGAATCTCATCGTGATCATACTCTTATCCTCTGTCAAGTGTCAGAAAATAATTGGTGTATGTGTGAAATTTGTAAATGCAAGCATGACTACGAGTATCTAAATTATCATTGTATTCAATGTGATATTTATTTTTGTATAGGATGTTCGAAAAATGGCTTAAAAAATCACATGGTTTATCACCCTAGCCACCGACACCCAATAATGTCCATCTCTGTAGATATTTTAGCCAATTGTCGTGTGTGCGGCAACAAACATCAAGGAAACTTTTATCAATGTACCATATGTTTCAGTTTTTTTGCCCATAGAGACTGTGTTTTCCTCCGCAAAAAGATATTAATTCAAAATTTTAGAAAGGACAATTTCTTTCATACTCACAAGCTCACTCTTGCTTACTCATTTCCAAAGGATGATCAAAAAACTAAATTTGATCCAACATGTAAGGTATGTGAACTGCGATTTGATGAAAATCTTTGGATTTATAAATGTGAGAAATGTCGGTATTACGTACACACAGACTGCGCAACCACGTTAAAAGTCGCATCAGAAAATGCCAAGTGCATGAATCAAGGTACATACAAACTCTCTCCAAAAAAACCAAATGTCAGTTCTATAGATCGACTTTGGAGATAATAATTTAGGGGTTGTACGTGTATTATATGGCTCTGCAGGTACTGATGCAGTTTCAACACGTTACAAATACAAATACGGTGACGATCCTGTTCTTCTCCATCTCCCATTCCCTGATCAAACTGATATGCTGATGCACTTTCATGGCGAAACTGGATTACGGGCCTTCGAAATAAACCTAACATATCCATTTCATCGACACCCATTAACTCTCGTGGACACACCATACTGCAATAATGATATTACAACAACAGCTACCTCTTCAAGAATAACAACATCGTCCGTTCATGATTCAATGAAAATGGTTGAAGTTGTATGCAATGCATGCATAAGACCAATCACAAACATCCCTTTTTACAAATGTAAAGACTTTGATCATGGATGCGACTTTGTCCTTCACGCGTGGTGCACCCGGTTGCCTATTGAAGTTAAAAAGAAGAATTCTTTATCCGGTATACGTAACTTTAAACTAATGCCGGAAGCTACTTTATTTATGAAGTTGGGTGTGCCCGTATGTGAGAATTGTAGCTTACCTTTCAATGGCTTCGTTTATTGTTTTCCACTTACCTATATGCATGGCTTAAATATTGACGTTCAGTGCGCGCTCCGACCTCAATATATCACACATAAATCTCATCCAAATCATGGACTTTATGAATGTAGGCCAAATTCCGATACGTATTGTCGTTTGTGTTTGTCTAATGCAAAGAAACAAATTTGTTACAGTTGTAAGCCTTGTAAATTTACCATACATTCTAAGTGTGCTCTTTTGTGGCCTGATACAATTAGTCACAGGTATGACAAGCATCTAATGAGTCTAAGGTATTTTCTAGTTGAAAACCATAGCGGTGATTACTTTTGTGAAGTTTGCGAGGAGGAGTTCAATCCTAATGGTGCGTTCTATCATTGTGATCAATGCGTCCAGTCCATGCATCCAGCTTGTTGTGTGCCAGTACTTCAAAAAGAAACAGGCTATACTATTTTCCATCTTCACGAAGGTGTTGCTGGATTTGATAATATAAAGTTTGGAGGAGTTTTCACGCATAATGGTCACCCACACGATCTTTCATTTTGCGGAGGTGTTGAAAGTGATGGTGAATGCGCCAAGTGTGGTAAGCATTTGCGGGACAAGATAATCTACAAGTGTTTACAGTGTAAGTTTGCAGTTGATGAAGATTGTGCTTTTCGGTATGAATCATTTTAGGTTTGTTTACAGTACACGAACAAAGTTAATATTAATCTCAATGTGTTTAGTTTGCTGATGTTAAACACTATAATAGACTTGTAATAACATAAACTTGTTCATTCGGTTTTAAAGGAGTTTTTCTCATAAATTGGCGTTGTTTCTTTAAATTCCATAGATCATCATGCGTAGAAGAGAACACTAGGACGACTCGAGCTATTATATTACAAGTCTATCAACTGATACACGTAAATAATTTTCACGTAACGTAAACAAGAAAACATATAGCAACAACTCCACTTTATTATCCAGCTTTTGTAACTCTGATGATTGTGTTTACGCGACCTCCAATTCTTACCAATTGCGTCATACATGACAACACAAAGCTCCTGACGCTTGTGGTCACTCATCACCTAATCGAATTTTGTTCAACATTCGTACTGTCTATAACCATTACTTCCTGCAAGAAAAAAGTTATAACATTAACAAAATAAGAATTCCGTTTGCTTGAGACGTATATAGTGTTATGTTAGAATAGACAGCATACCATGGAAGCTTAAATGTGTCTTTGAACCATCCTTGTTTAGAACTATACCCCACGATTTTGTCAAGGCGTATGATAATCTCGGAAAATTTTGGTCTAATAGATAAATCTGGATACCAACACTCCTCTATCAATCTACAAAACAAGAAAAAAGATGGAAAAAGATGAAAAAACTATTAACAAGAATGACCCGTCCAATATATCTGTCCGATTTCCCTTTTAGGCAACTCTTTTAGCTTAACGCCTTGATCAGTTTGTAGATAAGCGTGTCAAGATTGCCGCCTCTGGAATTTGTGTACATGCATAGATTCAGGTTATTATAGACAGAAAAAGATACTTACTCTTTTAGATCGGGAGGATAATATTTCAATTTTGTCTTGAATGTTGGTCTCTGGATATCAACACACATCAGCTTAACAGCCTCTTCAGGAGGCTTGGGATAAAACGGTTGCACACCCTCCATCATCTGATCTCATATTAAACAAAACCAAGATCAAACTTTTATATAAAGAATCGTTAATGGGCAAGAAAACAAACAAACGAGTAATACATAATGGCGTGGCAAAAAAGAAATGAAATATCAAACGGGACAAAAATTGCTAAAGTTTTGGCTAAAACCTCCGGTATAGTTGTACTCTAAATCTTAGATTACTGTATGAGTGTTTATATTTGAAATTTTCGACAGCCAATGGTGCGGGTCAACCCGACCTGATCTCTAATACGAATATATCATATGCAATTTATGAAATGGAATACAGATAAAAGTACCTTGTAAAGAATAAGGCCAAAAGAGTACACTGTACACATTCGCACCTGCGTCGAATAGTTCATCCTTATAGATCTCCGGTGCAATGTATAAATCTGTACTCACATAAAAGTTAAGGTAAATAAGATAGTACGAGTAGTTATGCTACAAAATGGTAAATTATGTAACCCGAACTGACCGTTTCATAGAAATGGTTAAAAACTTCCTTCTAATAAACAAGAAATGAATGTACAAAAAGTCGGCAGCGTTTTACTTGCCTGGCAATATCAAGAGCAAATCTAAAAGCTTTGGAGGGGGACAACCGTCCTTTTTTTTCAAGATAGCTTCTAAGGTCGCCCTGAAATTTATAATAAATTCAAGCTTCGTTAAGCTAATCTGATATCAAGGAATATGGTAACACTTATGCACCACATACACACAGCCTGTTATGTTTAGATGTGATCTAGAAATTACTCTTGGGTGAAACTCGGAAACAATCATCATGGTACATTTTGGGTGACAGCTCCAACAAACTGAACCACATTAGGTTGCCGAATTTTTTCAAACAAAGTCAGCCATGTTTGAAAGCATTTCTGCATAAGAGCCGATAAAAAGTTCAATGATAGTTTCTTAACAATGCAACGTGAAGCTATAGTACATAGATTAGGTCAATATTATCAGGTGTGGTCCAAATAAGCCGATGAAACCAGATGTACATTTCTAACTTTACAGTTTTGACCCGTTACCTAACCCACCCATTTTGCCACATCTAACAAGCAGCAATGCAGCATAATTAGGCACATACATTCTTTCAGGATCAGAGTAGAGATCTTTGTCGAGTATCTTCATTGAAACTTCTGTGCCATTCCATTTAGTTTTCGTGTCAAAATACCACAAAGCTAATTACTTGAGTACACATTTCAGCACAGATCTGAGATAGCAAAATGACCCGTTTCAGTCAAAATCATTTTTGACTCATTACACAACCCGCTGATTTCGTCTTATCATAGCAAAAAAGGTTCGGATTTTTAATATTAGAAACCAACCTAGGCAACAAATTCATCCAACACAATATTATCCTAAAACATGAAAATTTAGCGAAACTAGCTTATGAGTTTTAATCCATGAAAAATAAAAGTTTAACTTTACATCGAGTTTGCCATTTCCGTATTTAGGATAACTGCGAAATAGGTACGGGGTGGCGGCGCCCCCATAGCTAGACGAAAAAACGAGATTATAGTGTAATTTTTTGTTAATTTTGAGTGTTTTTTTAAAATGCCTCCCACTCGAATCTCAAAATGCCCCCCACTCACATATTAAATTCCAACATTTAACACTCTAAAACTTAAAAATCCTTCATCTTTAAGTTAAAATACTCGGTTTTTTATTCGGATTTTAGTTTTTTCGCTTTACTATTGTCCAAATTTTTTTTTGCCCCCCACAATTTAGTTTCATGCGTCCGCCACTGGAAATAGGTGCCATGGTTTAAGAAATTGACCTCTCATATCTTAAACATTATAAAAAAGGTAAGTTAATTGATGTTAAAGTAATAAACCTGGCATATACTTGCCTTGAAAATTTTGAAGCACATAACATAAAGAAAAAGATAAAGTAAACTACATAAGCAAGAATAGAATTTGCAAATAACAATTTGTTTACTCTTTGAATTTTTAGAGAAAAGAAAAGTATATGCCCTTAAAAATTTGCCCTTGATATCATCTTATCATCTTTTCCATTTTCTGTTATATAAAAAAATCATCAATTTTGAATCAATTTGTTCAAATGGAAGTGTTACAACATGAACATCCGTTGACACTTATAGATCTAAATCCAGAATATCCACACGATGAAGTAGTATACGACGATGAGAAGGAGTTGATAAAGAAGCAAGACTTTCGATGTCCATGTGGACGTTGTGGTCAAGAAATCAATTTCTATCACAGGTATTACTATACATGTGATCAATGTGACTACTCGCTTCACAAATTATGTGCAGAGCTTCCCACAACGCTAAGACATGAATCTCATCGTGATCATACTCTTATCCTCTGTCAAGTGTCAGAAAATAATTGGTGTATGTGTGAAATTTGTAAATGCAAGCATGACTACGAGTATCTAAATTATCATTGTATTCAATGTTATATTTATTTTTGTATAGGATGTTCGAAAAATGGCTTAAAAAATCACATGGTTTATCACCCTAGCCACCGACACCCAATAATGTCCATCTCTGTAGATATTTTAGCCAATTGTCGTGTGTGCGGCAACAAACATCAAGGAAACTTTTATCAATGTACCACATGTTTCAGTTTTTTTGCCCATAGAGACTGTGTTTTCCTCCGCAAAAAGATATTAATTCAAAATTTTAGAAAGGACAATTTCTTTCATACTCACAAGCTCACTCTTGCTTACTCATTTCCAAAGGATGATCAAAAAACTAAATTTGATCCAACATGTAAGGTATGTGAACTGCGATTTGATGAAAATCTTTGGATTTATAAATGTGAGAAATGTCGGTATTACGTACACACAGACTGCGCAACCACGTTAAAAGTCGCATCAGAAAATGCCAAGTGCATGAATCAAGGTACATACAAACTCTCTCCAAAAAAAACCAAATTTTAGTTCTATAGATCGACTTTGGAGATAATAATTTAGGGGTTGTACGTGTATTATATGGCTCTGCAGGTACTGATCAGTTTCAACACGTTACAAATACAAATACGGTGACGATCCTGTTCTTCTCCATCTCCCATTCCCTGATCAAACTGATATGCTGATGCACTTTCATGGCGAAACTGGACTAAGGGCCTTCGAAACAAACCTAACATATCCATTTCATCGACACCCATTAACTCTCGTGGACACACCATACCGCATAATGATATTACAACAACAGCTACCTCTTCAAGAATAAAAACATCGTCCGTTCATGATTCAATGAAAATGGTTGAAGTTGTATGCAATGCATGCATAAGACCAATCACAATCCCTTTTTACAAATGTAAAGACTTTGATCATGGATGCGACTTTGTCCTTCACGCGTGGTGCACCCGGTTGCCTATTGAAGTTAAAAAGAAGAGTTCTTTATCCGGTATACGTAACTTTAAATTAATGCCGGAAGCTACTTTATTTATGAAGTTGGGTGTGCCCGTATGTGAGAATTGTAGCTTACCTTTCAATGGCTTCGTTTATTGTTTTCCACTTACCTATATGCATGGCCTAAATATTGACGTTCAGTGCGCGCTCAGACCTCAATATATCACACATAAATCTCATCCAAATCATGGACTTTATGAATGTAGGCCAAGTTCCGAAACGTATTATCGTTTGTGTTTGTCTGATGCAAAGAAACAAATTTGTTACAGTTGTAAGCCTTGTAAATTTACCATACATTCCAAGTGTGCTCTTTTGTGGCCTGATACAATTAGTCACAGGTATGACAAGCATCTAATGAGTCTAAGGTATTTTCTAGTTGAAAACCATAGCGGTGATTACTTTTGTGAAGTTTGCGAGGAGGAGTTTAATCCTAATGGTGCGTTCTATCATTGTGATCAATGCGTTCAGTCTATGCATCCATCTTGTTGCGTGCCAGTACTTCAAAAAGAAACAGGCTATACTATTTTCCATCTTCACGAAGGTGTTGCTGGATTTGATAATATAAAGTTTGGAGGAGTTTTCACGCATAATGGTCACCCACACGATCTTTCATTTTGCGGAGGTGTTGAAAGTGATGGTGAATGCGCCAAGTGTGGTAAGCATTTGCGGGACAAGATAATCTACAAGTGTTTACAGTGTAAGTTTGCAGTTGATGAAGATTGTGCTTTTCGGTATGAATCATTTTAGGTTTTTTTACAGTACACAAACAAATTAAAGTTAATACTAATCTCAATGTGTTTAGTTTGCTGATGTTGAACACTATAATAGACTTGTAATAACATAAACTTGTTCATTCGGTTTTAAAGGAGTTTTTCTCATAAATTGGCATTGTTTCTTTAAATTCCATAGATCATCATGCGTAGAAGAGAACACTAGGACGACTCGAGCTATTATATTACAAGTCTATCAACTGATACACGTAAACAATTTTCGCGTAACGTAAACAAGAAAACATATAGCAACGATTCCACTTTATTATCCAGATTTCGCAACTCTGAAGATTATGCTTACGCGACCTCTATTTCTCACCCATTGCGCCATACATGACAACACAAAGCTCCCGACACTTGGAGTCTCTCGCCACCTAATCGAATTTTGTTCAACATCGTACTGTTTATAACCATTACTTCCTGCAAGAAAACAGTTATATCATTGTTAACAAAATAATAGTAGCGTTTCCTTGATACGTATATAGTGTTGTGTTAGAAAGAATACCATGGGAGCTTAAACGTGTCTTTGAACCATCCTTGTTTAGAACTATACCCCACGATTTTGTCAAGGCGTATGATAATCTCGGAAAATTTTGGTCTAATAGATAAATCTGGATACCAACACTCCTCTATCAATCTACAAAACAAGAACAAAGATGGAAAAAGGATGAAAAATTTATTAATATGAATGACCCGTCCAATCTATTTGTTCGATTTCCATTTTAGGCAACTCTTTTAGCTAAACGCCTTAATCGGTTTGTAGATAAGTGTGTCAAGATTTCCGCCTCTGGAATTTTTGTACATAGATTCAAGTTATTATAGACAGAAAAATATACTTACTCTTTTAGATCGGGAGGATAATATTTCGATTTTGTCTTGAATGTTGGTCTCTGGATATCAACACACATCAGCTTAACAGCCTCTTCAGGAGGCTTGGGATAAAACGGTTGCACACTCTCCATCATCTGATCTCATATTAAACAAAACCAAGATCAATGTTTTATATAAAGAATTGTTTACGGGCAAGAAAATAAACAAACGAGTAATACATAATGGCTTGGCAAAAAAGAAATGAAAGGTCAAACGGGCCAAAAGTTGCTAAAATTTTGGCTAAAACCTCCTGTATAGTTGTACTCTAAATCTTAGATTACTGTATGAGTGTTTATATTTGAAATTTTCGACAGCCAGTGGTTCGGGTCAACCTGACCTGATCTTTAATACGAATATATCATATGCAATTTATGAAATGGAATACAGATAAAAGTACCTCGTAAAGAATAAGGCCAAAAGAGTATACATCCACACTTGCGTCGAATAGTTCATCTTTATAGATCTCCGGTGCAATGTATAAATCTGTACTCACGTAAAAGTTAAGGTTACTAAGATAGTACGAGTAGTTATGCTACAAAAGGTACTGTCTTCAGAAACAGAAAAGTAAATAATGTAAAGTTCGTATATTTCAAGAACTTACTTTCTCGATCGACGGTGGCAGGTCGCGCTAATCTTGCTTTATTAGGCGAAATTTTGGACAATCTGATTAATGCGATACCTGCAACCTTCAATAGGCCCCCGCTATCCAGCAAAATATTTCTGGCACCTTACCAAAGTTTCAATTATTAAAAAAATCTCAAAACGCAAACTCATACATACAGGTGATTATTTCACGTACTGTATGATAAACTTATATTAGTTGCCTTACTTTGGCCTTAAATCGCAGTGGATAATCGGGTCCGGTTTACATTCATGTAGATAGTTCATTCCCCTGCCAAATTACCGTCAGTCAAGAAATGAAAAACGTCAAATAACAAATATATATGCAGAAACTGACAAAAGGATAGGCCAAATGGGCGGTTCGGGTAACGGGTCAAAATGGTAAATTATGTAACCCGAACTGACCGTTTCGTATAAATGGTTAAAACTTCCTTCTAATAAACATGAAATGAATGTACAAAAAGTCGGCAGCGTTTTACTTGCCTGGAAATATCAAGAGCAAATCTAAGAGCTTTGGAGGGGGACAACCGTCCTTTTTTTTCAAGATAGCTTCTAAGGTCGCCCTGAAATTTATCATAAATTGAAGCTTCGTAAAGCTAATCTTGTATCAAGGAATATGGCAACACCTATGCACCACATACACACAACCTATTATGTTTGGATGTGATCTAGAACTTACTCTTGGGTGAAACTCGGAAACAATCATCATGGGTACATTTTGGGTGACGGGTCCAACAAACTGAACCACATTAGGATACCGGACTTTTTCCAACAAAGTCAACTCATGTTTGAAAGCATTTCTGCATAAGAGCCAATAAAAGTTCAACGAAACTTTCCTGTTTTGACCCGTTACACAACCCGCCCATTTTGCCACATCTAACGAGCAACAATGCAACATAACAAGATCAATTTCATCCACTTACAAAATACAATTAGTTAATAGAAAAACTGATAACTATGCACGTACATGCTTTCGGGATGAGAATAACTATCAAAGGCCCTTTAACACAAAAACAAAAATACGTGTATGGAAAACCTTATGGATTAATTAAGCTCAAGCATCATATTATCTATATATATAACAGAAGGACATGAAATTTGGAGGCCCTCGTTAAGTGGTGGCCCTGTGCGATCGCACCTATTGCACTCCCCTAAAGACGGCCCTGCTCACTGAAACTTTTGTGCCGTTCCATTTAGCAACTTGATAGTTTCCCAATAAAAATTGACCCGTTTTAGGTAAAATCCTTTTTGACTCAGTACCAAACCCGCTCATATCGTCCCAAGTTAGATAAAAATTCATATCGAAAGACAACAATGTCACCTTTGAGATCCCGTCACTTTTACGTATCTGAAGCTCGAGAGGATTGAGTTCGTACTCAGGAACTTCTCGTGGGTTAACAACGGTCATAGGTGTCTTTCTCGTTTTCTACCAGAAGTGAAATGTAATAAGTAGAAAATCTAAAGTTGGAAGTAAAAACATGTAATAAAGTAAAATGGAAAGTTACCGGGACTTTCGCTCCACGGGCCTTCAATATATTGTATGTTTCGACATTTTCATAGTACTTTGCATCAGCAATAACTATATTATCATAGTTTTCATTTCAATATCGATGAACCAAAGCGCCTTAAACGTTTTCTTATATGGGTTGCAGGATCATTGATTTACATGGCAAAAGTTAACGCCATTTTTTCATATTACAAAAGAAAGCCGGATGATACATTAAACAACCTATGTCCCGAGTTCATAGTATAACCTCCATAGAGTTTAAAGTGGTCACTACAACTGGTTTCCAATCTTATTTGTATCTTTGCTCATGACGGTGGGTGGCTAATTTGTACTTTCTTACAATCTCATGCGTATCATTTACACTTATTTTCATGTAAGTAATGTGGTTAACAAATGATTTATAACAAAGGTTTATTAAACAGAATCTTACACGCGTATTTAAATGAGATGGAGAATCAAATTAGCATTAATTGTTAGAATACTAAGAGGACACGGTATGGTGGCTGGTCAGTGGGCTGGCCACGACGGCGCAAGGCCACGGCGGCGCCAACCACGCCGTGGCTCGCGTCGTCGAGTTTGGGCTGGCTACTACGAGCCGACGCCATGACCATGGCGCGACTCCATGGCGCAGCCAACCACACCGTGGCTCGCGTCATGGGTCGCGTTATGGGTTATTTTTTTAATTTTTTTTTTTTTTGAAAATTTGAAAAAAAACGACCGTTGGGTAATGGCTACTTTTTTTCAATGTTTTTGACCGTTTTATAGGGTTAAATACCCCTTTTTCATATAATTTCACTATATATCACACAAACACATACTATTTTCTAAAATTCACACACTATTTTATCAATATGAATCCCGGAAGTTCCGATTTGTCCTCTATTTACGAAAACTACGATCAAGAAGATATGGAAGATTATGCCCGATATCTTGAATATTGGGAACAAATTGAGATGTTAGATGAGGAAGAGTAAGAAACTAGGAGTAATGCCGGTCATCGCGTTAGAACATACATCACACGTGAACGAGAAGATGCGGAAAGAAGACTTATGGCCGATTATTTTGGTGACCTTGAAACTCCGCCAAAGTATCCGGAGGATCGATTCCGACGAAGGTATCGTATGAGTTCTACCCTTTTTAGAAAAATAGTTCATGATATAAGTAGTTACAACGTTCATCCACTACCACCCCATGACTTCTATTTCTTTAAACAACGTAATGATGCAACGGGTCGTTTAGGTTTTAGCCCCACTATGAAATGCACATTGGCAATACGCCAATTGGCGTATGGTACAACACCCGATTTACTAGATGAATATTTGCAAGTAGCCGAGCGTTGTTCACGTGAATGCTTATGGAACTTTACCAAATGCATTTATGTATTGTATGTTGAAAAGTATCTTAGAACGCCTTCTCCTAAGGATGTACAACATATTTATGATTTGCACAATAGGAAACATAATCTCCTGGGTATGCTTGGTAGCATAGATTGTATGCAGAATGGAAAAATTGTCCTAAAGCGTTACATGGTCAATTTAAAAGGCGTGATAAAAAATACCCAACACTTATGCTCGAGGCTGTTGCTGATCAACATTTATGGATATGGCATTCTTATTTTAGGGTACCGGGGGCAAATAACGACCTTAATGTTTTATATGGTTCACCGTTATTTGATAACCTTCTTTTGGACGAGGCTCCAGATATTGAATTTGTTGTTAGCGGTAAAACATACAAGCAAGAGTATTATTTAGCAGATGGAATTTACCCCCAATGGGCTTCTTTTGTTAAGTCGTATACAATTGCAACGGACGAAAAGAAAATGAAATTTAAAAGGGCTCAAGAAAGCGCTAGAAAAGACATTGAGAGAGCGTTCGGGGTATTACAAGGTCGGTGGACGATTATTCAGCAACCCGCACGAAGTTTCCAAGTCAGCACGCTTAAAAGAATCATGTATTGTTGCATTATACTACATAACATGATATTGGAAGACCAAAAGTTTGACATTAGTGAATATGACCATATTTATGCTCCGCCTGAAGCCAATCTCCAACGAACTTGGGCTGAACGGTGTGAGACATTTAGAAGGAAAAATAAGGAACTTCGGGATAGGAAAGTTCACGATTCTCTTCGACGTGATCTCGTTGAGCATTTATGGAACCTTAATCATTAATGTTTTTTTAATTATTGTTATTTTTTTAAATGTAATTTTTTTTATTTTTTTTTTCGTGTATTATTTTTAAAAAATTTGTATTTGTATTTTTATTTATGAATGAAATGTGTTTTTAGTTTAAAATTAATTGTTGAAAAAAAATTGTTGGGTGACGACGACACGAGAATTCTCGTGTTAACCGGGGAGGGGGGTTGAGCCATCGTGGGGAGTTTTCGTGTCATGGGAGTAAAAAGTAATGTGGCATCACTTTTTGTCCACGACACGAGAACGACGGCTCAACCATACCGTGTGCTCTAAGTATATGTAGAATCGAATTCGTATTAAGCATTCTTAGAGCTCTAGGTACAGTCGTGTCGTCAAACTCGCATCGTGGGCAAATAGTGATGTCACGTCATTTTTTTCTCCCATGACACCAAAACTTCCCGCGACGACACAACCCCCTCCCTGGTTAACACGAGAATTCTCGTGTCGTCACCACCCCACCACTTTTTTTTTAACAATTTATTTTAAACTTAAATGTTTCATTAATAAAAATAAAAATACACTCACTTAAAAAACCAATTAAAAAAAACACGAATTAAAAAAACACGAATTAAAAAATACAACTTAAAAATGAAAATACTTTACGCGCGTCTCGTGGTGGCTAGAATAAAATATAGAAATGAGAAGTAATGAATTATAGAAGAAGTAGTAATATTTTGTTAAATTTAGTGGGGATTTATAGGTAAAAAATATGAATTTTTTAGACCTCAAACGGTAAAAAACAAGGAAAAAAAATTAGCCGTTACCCCAACGGTCAAATTTTCCAAATTTTCAAAAACAAATTTAAAAATTAAAAAAAAAACGCCAGCCCATGGCGCGAGTCATGGTGTAGTTGGCTGCGCCATGGTGTCGCATCGTCACCCACGACGTCGGCTGGTTGTAGCCAGCCCAAACTCGACGACGCGATCCACGATACGGTTGGCGCCGTCGTCGTTTCGCGCCGTGGTAGCCAGCCGAACGACGAGCCATTATATCGTGCCCTCTTATACAAATACTTCTTTTTTATATAATGAAAGGGTACGTTGACGTTTTCACACAGGGCATTCGAACCTAACGAGATGGCACTGACTTATTTATGTCACTCTTTTTTTTTGCCATTGTGACACTTAGACTTTTTAATTTGTTCTATTGTATTTAATCTGTGATTATTTTCTATGTAAAATTAACATTTTACTCTTTAAAGTTTGAAAAACTCATAATAATTACATAGTACATGAAATAACACGAATTTAAAAATTTGATGTCACAATAACAAAAAAAATTAAGTAAGCCACGATGACCCAAAGCAAGCAACATCGATATATGTCAAAGAGAAATGATAATCATCAAAAGTTTTTTGGTCTAATTGTATGTGAGTGGCCCTCTAACCTAAAAGTTGTAGGTTTAAGACTCGATGAAGACACGTGAGATAATATTTCTGAGATAGTTTGTGAGTTGTAAAAAAATTTCTGTTAAAAAAAATATGACCGAGTCACATCATAAATGTAGACCCCGTTAGTTGTGAGACTAGTGCATAGAAACAATAGTGCAAATGCACATTTCACATTTTATTAAACACAATACAAAACACAAAAATTCAAACCCATATTGACGATGTTGTCACGTCCTTGATATGTAAATGGTAAACTGCATGCATACCTTATTACACATATATAGCAGGCAAACATTATAATATCAGCTTGTTTCACATATACACGTGCTTAATATGGAACTTGTTAAACACAAGTTCCGAAAGGTGCACCCAAACTATATTTGCAATAATACGGGTCACAACACCAAAGCCCTGCAAACGTACATACTTCGGTAGCAGTAACGCAATTCCTACTCGGAGATGATTTCCGTGAAAGTCTCAAAACCTTCCCATCTTGCATAATGAATTTTCCCATTTTCACCTGCAAGGAGACATGCATTATTCAAATTTTAAAGGAAGTTTGACAATAATATATATGTATATATATATACTCTATATATTATAGAGCAATTACCTTAGCAAACCCTATTCCAATATGATCATCCTTAACAACCATGGCAATCTTTTGATCGTTGTCATTGTTGGATGCGGCACTCAATATTGTGCTGCTGCACATGATAACAGCAAGAAAAAAAACTAATAGATTCATATTTTTCAAGATTATAATTTTTATTGCTAAACAATTGCTTGTTTATGATGATGTGAAGTACAGTTACAAATATGCATGTTCTATTTATAGACTTTATTTTCTAATTATCTACTATATTATATATATTATATATATTATACTTATCTATTATGATAACGTGATGCACGTGAAGAAAAATCATAGGGGTAATTATTATATAGGTGGATTTAGATTTATTTAGGTAGTTTTATTTTAAATCTTATAGTTAGAAAGATTTTTTTTAAGATTGTTTTAATTTCAAACTTGTCAGGTTTTTTTAACATATGCCGTCAAACACATGTTAAACCGTGTTTATTTTTATATCCATTAATACATTTAATTCACATTAAATATACTCAAAATTCACCATAAACAAATACCAATTTGCATTTAATAAGTTCAAACTTTACTTGTATACAAACTTAAACATGTACACCAAGGCAATGTTAGAAATTCCCAACTTGTTATTAGGGACTTAGCTCGGATTTAATATGAATGGATGCATAATACATTTTAACTACAACATAGTTAAAAACTGCAGTAAGATGAATAGTATAAACACATTTCGATTGACCAAGTGTATTTAAAATTTATTTAAGAAAAGTCGATTTTTTTTCAAAAATTTAGATTATATCGACAAAATCCATAAACGTCCCGGGCAGTGGCAGGACACCCCTATCTTCGTCCCTGTTTGTTATGTGAGATGATAAATTATACGCGAAGAGTTACTACTGCAGTGTTTTTGTAAAAAAATTATGAACCAAATAAGATAAGCCTGGGTAGTTGATGTGTTTAAGAATTAGTTTTTTTACGTTGACTGTAGCCTGACGTAATCGTTATTTATGAAACATTAACCACAAATCCACAACTGCATTTTATTTAAGGTAGTTGTTATTTGTGAAACAATAACCATAATTGCATTTTATTTAATTACAAATCCAAAATAGCATAGTTTAATACAAGTAGGAAAGACCCGCGCTTCGCTGCGGCGGATCTTAGTTGTCGTTCTTTCTTTTGGTTGTTTTACTGGACACTGTTTTGTGGTAGTATAATGTGTCAATACAATGGAATGTCTTTATATTGTCGGTGCAATTGTGAAGTCATAGTGATAGTGCGCTAATGAGTTTCATTACATAAGCTATCACCATGTAAAAATAGATATTTAAGCCAAAGCACTAACAAAAAGTTGAAAGACCCCATAGATGAGGACACTAAAATATTTGAAGAATATACAACATACATGGTCATGACAGAAAATAGAAAACCACATTGTTTTATCAATTCCCCCAGTTTGGCATACACATGTCTAAACTTACATAAGTTGCAGCAAGCTTAGTTAATTGTGCTCATTATCAGATGAACGGGCCAGCTTTACTGTACTCATACCCTCATGACAACACATTCTCTATTATGCTCTTGTGGTTGCATTTACGGTTTTGGTTCTGGTTGTCGTAGACGTTTTTCGACCAAAATTTGTTGTGGTGTGAACTGCTGGCATACTCATGTGTGTGAAACAACATTTGAAGCAGAAACGGTGGCACCACTGCTACTGCTCTCAGAGTCTATGATTTGCTAAACCTTGTTCGTCTATCAAATTTAAGGTATATCAGCAATGGAAAACCAATTTTAACCCGCGTGTGTTATGTATCAGTTAATAAAAATTAAGGCCACTATTTGACTCTTATGAAGTATCAGATACATACTTGATACTACTAATACAACTTCAAAATTACACAAACTGATTGGGGAAAAAAACTTCTAATTATTAGCTAAAGAAAAACAAAGAAAAGTGACTTACACTTGCTGGGATGATCGCGTCCATCTGTACAATCGACGCTAGTAAAGCCACCATCATTAGAAGAAACCACGAAAGTACTACCAACCGCATTATGACCACGATTGTCACAATTTCCACCATCCCCAAATACATTTTCAGAATTAACACCTGCATCAAAATCCAAAAAAGTATGCAAAACAGGGTCCCACAATCTGATTTTGATAGCGCATCTGAATGTTCATACTCAGTTGGTCTACCTATATATTGCTTCTCACTTTGGACACCTAAGGCATGCCTTATATGTTGGTGTTCTGCCGTCTAAGCTAGGAAGCATTTTTTTCATTCATAACTCAACCAAAAACACATTGGGAAGCACAACTATAAGGCAAACATATTTTGGCATCGACAACGGGCAATTGGTTCAGAAATCAAATAAGCAGCCAAACAAAGACGCAACAATAATTTGGGCATCAAGGAAAAGGGTATCACAAAGGGGCAAGATAAATGCAACCATTACAGGAAAAAGCAATAAAAAACCATATCAGCCACAACATAAGGCAACTAAAATGAAAACATGTGAAAAGAAATATTAAAAAGGAAAACACATTACCTACATGTGATACAAACCGGCAAAAACAACAGTTGCTACCCCTTTGTCCTGCTCCACAAAAAAAACTACTGAATAAACGAAACCAATAATAGCAAACAACAATTACAAACAATTAGTGAAAACAACGATAGCAAAACAACAATTGAAAATAAGTGAAAAAAAAACAGATAAAAAGAGACGGGCCCAACATTTGTGCCAACTGGTAAATCATCACCAGTATGCACCTGGCCCGGCAAAACACGAATTTGCAAAGTCCAATACACCACACCTAATTCCACCTGTGTCAAAATCCAAGAGACTCCCGGGGCAAAAAAAGTTTCGACAATCTATTTGTGAATGCGTGTTCATATTTTCATGCTCGACTGTTGTACTTACATATGGGCATCCACCATCGGCACCTACATTAGAACCTATACATTGTCGTCTACTTTGGGCATATAATGTAGAAAGCGTACGTTGTCCGTTGTTCATTCATAACGGGAGGCAAAACACAAAGGCAAGCAGAACGATAAGGGGGACATAAGCAGGCAACTACATATGCAAAAACAACAAAGCTATCGAAAGCAAAAATGCACCAACAATTTTGGCATAAAATAAACGGAAACAACAATAACAACATACACAATTATAAAAGGCAAAATTATCAAGACAAAATAAAAAGAATATCAGATCAGTTTAGGCAGTGAGTAACCAAACGGCAAAAAAAAGGCCTAAAAATTGGAAGAAGAAAAAGCCAAAAATTACCTGAAAAAAATTTAGCAGTAGCAGCTATTGCCTGTTTATCCTGCAAAAAACAACAATTAAACAAAAATTAGTCAAATCAGGCACACGAAAGAAAAATTAAACGAATTTAATTAGTGAAAAACAATGATAGCAATCAACAATTACACAAAACGATTAAGGAAACAACACTGGAAAGAAAAGGAAGGAAACCCTAATTGTTAAAACTAAATCTGACGCTAGATAAAAAAAGAGAGCAGTAGGAGAAGCATATATACTTGGCACAGTTTGAAAACACGTGGCAAACCACCCACCTTGCTAAAAATTCAGGGAAGACAACGCAAATAACATTGCTAAAGGCACCTCACTATTACTGCTTATCCAAGTTTGTCATATGTGATCTATACACACTGCCAACTTGTGGGAAGGGTAAAGGTTCTACTAAAGCAACAAAAGTTTGTACAGTCTCAAGACCTATTGGTCCAGTTTAATATTTGAATTAAGTTGTAGTTACTTTCACATGTGAAACATTTGTATTAGTTATAGTTTCTTTCACATGTGAAAAGTTTGTTAGAAGTTAGTTAGTTAGCATTTTCTGTATATAATTACCCAGCATCTCTCTTTCTGTAATTCACTTTTACAATAATGAAAGTCATTTCACTTTTTACCTTAACTGTGTGTGATCTTCTTTAGTTCATACCCATTTAATCATGAAGGTTAAAAAAAAGATATGAGCGTGTTATATGACGAAGTGTCACTCCAAATTTGTTATTTCAAATTTGTTCTGTTGGTTGGTGTTAACTTTGACATCATTTTCTTTCTTTTCCTGCATTTCTTTTAGTTATCACACAAGTTAATAAATTTATTACTTCTGCAAACGCAAGTTCAAGTAGCAATCTAGGAAGAACCATAGATCAAGTTCTCTTATTGGTGGCGCAGTGCCAGGGATCACATGTATAACAGTGGAAAAGTCGGTTCAGTTCACATATGATGAGCTTGCTAAGGCAACCTATGACTTTAGTATGGCTAATAAGGTTGGTAGGTGTCGTTTACTATGGACAACTTAAAGGTGAGGTTCTTCTCCTTGATGTTTATAGACTTCTATTTTATGATCAAACTAATTATATCTTAAGAATTTGCTAAGTCGCTTAGCTAAGGCTTTGTTTGTTTTTTTAAGAGGTTTTACCTCTTTTTCTGCAAACCACCTCTACAAAAGAAGAAGTGCATCTAAAGTCTTCATCTACACGAAATAGACCATTTGTTTTTATACTATTGAAGTACTTCTTTCTTACTTATAGTATCTTTATCTTTTTCACTAGTGTTTGGGTATGATTTCGTACGTTTTGCTCAATTTATATTTTCGTACATTTTTGTTTGATTTTTACGTTTTCATACGTTATTTATACGTTTTTGGTAGCGATGAAAATGCATAATAATTTATAAAAACATGTAAAACATGGACATGTAAAAAATGGATAAGATCTTACGAAAACGTTTAAAACAGGACGAAAACGACGGAAGCGTAGAAAAATGTTCGAAAACGTAGAAATATGTACATAAATGTAGAAAAATGTACGAAAACATAGAAAAATGTGCGAAAACTTACAAAATGGACAAAAAAGTAAGAAACGCAAAAAAACCAAAAAACGCATAAGATGAAAGGAAATGTATAAAAACGTGCAAAATATACGAAATGAATCACTTCGGTATAAAACGTATAAAAAACAATGAACATTGAAGGTTGTGGTGAGAAGTGAGTGTTGAAGAAGTGAGAAGAAGAGGGGAGAAGAGGAAGTTCGTGTCTTCAAAGTTGAAGAGGTTAGAAGTAATTTTTAGCACTTATGTCTGCAGAAAAACAAACAAGAACCTCTGTGCGCATGCAGAGGTTTGCAGACAAAAGAGGCAATAAGAGGTTTTTCCTTAAAGACAAACAGAGCCTAAGTCTTCTTATATGATGTATACCAAAAATCAAAGATTTTGGTTACATATAATACCTCATGCATGATTCTGAATGATTCTAAATATTTTCGTCTCGAGAAACTGAGTTGGTGTGATTGGCTAGAAGCCTGCAATAAAAAAAGATGCATATGCTTAAGCATAAGTCTTAATGTCAATAGTAGAAAAGTGCACATTTTGGAAATACTGCAGGTGCGCTTAAGCATAAGTCTTGGTTTAGAAAGAAACTAAACACACCCAACGAAACACTGGCACCAAAAACTTGTTTATAACATTATCGATCAATTATTGATGAGTTTATCTCTCTAGATAATAAATGTTCAATTTATCGTTACAGATCTCGCTGGTAGAATGTTTTTGAGATGTTTCGAGTTTCGGTTTTCTTATATACTAGTAGTAGTGGTTCGTTTATGAGTTATGACTCATGTCAGTAGTATATAGAAACATGGCTCATAAATCCAAATCAATATGGCTGAAAAAAATTCATGTATTAATACTCTCATAAGTTATAAAGATAATGTAAAAAAAGTGGTTGTATGCATGTGTTGTCTTTTTAAATAAGTTTTCGATAGCATATGTTTGGTACGAAATAATGGGAGATATTTAATTCTCACATTAATGGCCAACTACTTCCTTCAAAAATTCATAGAGTTTTCAGTTGAGACACTTAATTCTCACATTAATAACGAAGTACTTTCTTATTTCATAAGTTGAATGTTTCTACCTAGCTAGAACACACACACACACATATTATCCACACTAGTTCAATAATATTTATACCGGTAAACTACTCTCAATCGAGCTCATCATCGCTTTTGATTTCTTTCGAGTGATGGAGCTCATGTCACTCTTTCGATCTTTCACGTGGTTTAGATTGATTTCATAAGATAAACACAGGTTAGACATTTATTTTGTCAAACTATTCATATTAAACAAGGTAAATTTAGAATTTTTACAAGGTTATGATCATATATAGCAAGTTTTTTTTCAACATTTTAAGTGTTTTGGCATTTGTGTATCTGTTTATATATCCACTAGCTTAAAGACCCGTAGAATCACGGGATACCTTAGAAAAATTAATTTGTAAGAAGTGTTATGAGAAAGTAAATTAAGAGAAATACACAATGAATAATGTAAGCATGAATCATGAATATATGAAATAAACAAAAACCGAGAGTAAACATGTATCATTACACAATAATGTTATTATTTTACAAAAATTAAAATAAAGAGTTTCATGCGTTTTTCTATTTCAAAGTTGATGATCTTGAGTATGAGACGATGTTTACCATATATGCGTAGTTGCTTGCCAAATTCCAATGCGTAAACACCTAATTGTTGACATAAAAATGCAATTAGACTTTAGTTAAACATGTCTTGGATTAACAATGACTCATTGATAAAACATGTAATAAAATGTAGGAATATAAAAACAACATACATGTTGAACATTGCTCATAGATTGTGAAGAACTTCTTTGTACACCACGTTAGTCTTGGAAATATTCCCATCCTCATCACAAACGACAACTTTCAACCCCTTTTTGCTTTTTACTCATGAAACAACAACGTAAAGTTGTCCATGGGTGATAACAGGCCGTGGAAGATATAAACCAACTTTGGAAATATATTGGCCTTAACTTTTGTTTATAGTCATTGCGAAAGAAAGTGACAAACGAAGTTGCTTTCTTACAATCTTTACCGGTAAACGTTTATCACTCGGAGTAATTTTCAACCTCGGTATGATAACTTTTTTTCTAAAGTTTGTTCCGTTAATGATTTGTGCACTAATCGAAGTTCTTGTTAAGTGTAGAACTTGTAGTCTGTCCCATTACACAATCCATTTGCTTGATCTATATTAAAAGAAAATAATCGGGTTATGGATGAAAAAATAATAGAGAAGAACATGAATTATTCGATAAGCGTTTAACTTTGTAACAATCATAACAATAGACTTTCATGCATTTTGGTCTTCAACCATGACGTATGTATGACGTATGTGAGAACAAATAAAGTAAACAATCAAGGCCATTCCGTGAACACGTAAAAGTTAAACGTAAAAGTAATGAAAAGGAAACGGTGGAAAATAATTTAGTTTTAATTACAAATTATTTGAAAAGATATATTATACATACCATCATAACCTTGTTCATAAACCATGGAACACTTCTTTGTAAACCACATTTGTAGTCATTTTAGGTACTTTCCGATCCGAATCATAAACTACTACCTTCAATCCTTTCTTGCTTTTCACTATTCAAATGACTACGTATAGTTGATTGCGAATGAAAACAGGACGTGTAAAGTACAAACCCACTTTTATAAGGGATTGTCCCTACTTTTGTTAATGGTCGTTATAAATTAAACTGAGATAGGAAACTTTCGTACGATCTTTAGCGATAAAAGTTTATCGAAGGGAGTAAGTCTTAACCTTGGTATGATAACATTCTTTCCAAATTTTGTTCCATTAATAATTTGTACACTAATTACAGTTCTCTTTAACTTAAGAAGTTGCAGCCTTTTCCCATTACACAAACCGTTAGATTGATGAATATTTCTCAAAAGCATTATCGGCTCTCCCACTTTTAATGCTACTATGTCATTTGGAACACTCGAGAACTTCAATCCATTAATAAATTCAGGAAAATTGGATTGATCAATCGTAGCACCACGTTTAGTTTTGTCGACGTTGTCGCAACTCAAGTAACCAATTCTTCTCTTTTTGAAAAATTTCTCGTTTACAGTGTCTACAACTTCATTAGTTGGTTGTTGGCGCAAGAATTGCCTTTTCTTGGAAGTAAGAAGGGCCATTGATGTTATCCAAAATATTTGGATATGTGAAATCTCCAATAGACGTTACGGGATCATCAGTCGCATCTATGGAAACCTCTCCGTCATTTTGTTCTCCAAGCTCACTGTTTCCTACTTGTAGTATCCACTCTGCAAATTCACATATTTCCTCAACATTTTTAGGTCATGCACCAACAGTCAGCCTCATGTTTGTGGTCAACTTAAGAATTTTGCAATGATCCCACAATTAAGAATGCTTTACAATATCTTGACGCAATTCTTTTTAAATAACGGGGAGAACATGCCTAAAATCCCTTAATAATACTATCGTCGTGTCTCAAAGAAAAACTTGTTGGCCATCGAAGCCTCATCCTAAGTAATAAGTTTACATTTCTTTAGCAACTGCCCATATCACTTTAAGGACTTATAGACCAAGAATAGATATAAGCTTATAGGATTTACAACAAAATCATAGGATATTAAGTTCTCAACAACGGCATTTACGTAAATTTGTTTACTTATAAAAATCAATTAAAAGTGACATAAGAAAAAACTTTTGTTGTCCTACTCGTTTACATCATTGTTAATGTATAGAAAGTAATAAAATAATAAATGTAAACAATCAAAGGCTCAAAGCAAATTTACGTCCATTTCATTCATCATCTTTTGAATTCCCAAACTGTATATCCCTAGTAACAAAATGATAATCTACATCTACAGATATATAGTTTAGGAAACTACCATAACAAAAGTTATCCTTTAGCTCATGTTGTATTTGCGTTGATATATGCTTACTTAGCATGTGTGAGATTTAAAAAGCATACAAATGGAATCGACCCACTAAGAAATGAATGGATCAAGGTTGCTACATCTCATTTAAAGAAATATAACATCCTTTAGAGCATAGACTTAATCACCTTCATCTTCAGAAAAAGCCCGTGACATCATTTTACAGCTTCATGTAACCTGGAGAACGTTGATGATGAAAATAATTATAAGAAAGGGAAAACATGATAAATTGATTAGAGGTGGACTAATCAGATTTAAATACAATATTCAAACATTAAATGTTTAAATTAAAAAGGTTTAAAAAGCTGTAAGCATTTGCATTTGGTGTTTTTATTATAAGAGGTTATAAAGCTGTAAGCATTTAGATACACTTATGCCATCTTTCTAAATAATGTACGACCAAATCCACTCGTGTTTAGAAAACATATCGAAAACCAAACTTTTATAATAGTATATTGAGATTTAAAGATTACACGTGGGAGAAAGAACTCACCATTGTCATATATGTCACACGACATTCACAAGAATGCAACCCACGATGTTCTGTGTATACGTTCCATGCACAACTGAAACATCACAATATAACCGAACTTAGAAGTCTATGCGGGTATAATAAAATACTATGATCCACAGATTCAACCATTATATTAGATGATAAAAAACCAACAAATAATTTGATTTAAAGTAAAATACATGGTTACATGATTCACCTTCTTGTTCCGACTTCCCTGGCTCATAAGGACCCATTAATACATGATTATCCTTAGTCAAAAGCCTAATAAAAACCGATATGTAGTAATGTTGAAAAAATTTAGATCCCACTAAGATTCAAGAAGCATTGTTATGATGAAATAAGATGTTTGACACACGTTCTTACAAACGCATATTGATAACCTATGGTATCTTGTAATACTAAAACATGGAGGCTTGGTTATAATCTTAACTTAACTTATGCCCATAAACATCTTCTTATCTAACTTACACTAAACATATTTTACCAATGCCGTTGACGTGAATAAACAAAGGGATAAGAAATTAGTTGTTCTTTTTTAGTTCTTCAACAACATTCGACATACTGCTATGCATTTCTATGCAAAATACGTAAACTCAACAAAAAACAAACCACGTTGGGTTCTTCAAAGGAAATCAATTGGAAAGAATGGTTATCATTGTATATGTGTTTTTAACATAAACGTCTTTAGAGAATTCAACTAACTTCCTAATTTTAGCTTCAGTGTCTCAGATTTTACAAACCTACAAAACAAAACCCATAAAAACAATTAGAACTTGATCATGTTTCATTAAGAATCAATCTTTTTGCTTAAAAATTAAATAGTGGAAAAAAACTTGAATCTAAAATAATAGCTAACGGATAACTAAAAGATCAAATAATACTCATCTTATTCATCAGCGTTGTTGTCCCCAGTTTGTATTAGGTTCCTGGTTACACAAATACGGAGTATTCAAATAAAATCAGCAATTGAAGCAACACATTCAAAATTCAAATTCAAAATTCCAACACACAAATCGAAACCTAAATGTTAAATACTAAAATTAGGGTTTTGCTAACCACCACTCATAGGGTTGTTTTTTACCTTTCCGTAATTAAAAACATTTTCAAATATGAACTTACTTGATATTAATTCATACCTTATTAAAACTAACTTACCTTAATTGTATATGATGAAACTATGTATTTAGAGAAATGATAGTTCATATTTGGAAATAATTTTAATTACGGAAAGGTAAAAAACCACCTTATGGGTGGTGGTTAGCAAAAAAAGCTGTTTTGATGTATACGCGTGCGTTTCTATGAAACTTTCATTAAAAGATCTATTCAAAAGGAATGTTAATCATACATTTAGAAAAATATGGTAAGGTTTTTAATGTCTTGTATATATCAATTAATATTTTCAAAATTCAAAATCAAAATACGTTACAAAATAGGACCAAATAATTATGAGTTTCTAAAAGTAATTAATTGTTATTTTGTTTTATTATTTTTTGTAACGCACAATTTAAAAAAAAATTACATTTCTTCTTAGCTTTTTCTATTTTATTATGCATATGAATAGAAAATAAAGAGACTCTTGAAACCATAAAGATTAATAAAAAGTAGGTAGTTCTATATTATCTAAGGTGCCTTGTAAATTACTTATCAGATACAATGATCAGACACATAAAAGGCCATAAGTTTGATACATTAACTATAATATGTCAATTAGATGAAAAAAATAAACTAATGACTCCATCTCGTAGATCTTTTCCACATTGAAACACTGGCCATTACTGATGCAAGTAAAAAGCAGGCACTTCAAGATTGCATACTGTTGTTAAGATGGGTATCCGCATAACTGCCATCAACGACATCTTCCTACAAAAATTTCATGTTGCTTTTGTCATGTTCAACTAAAAAATAAACGAAGTATTCACAAATAGTTGTAACTACAACTTGGCCCTCGAAGTAAAAAAACAATGAATTATTAGAATTTCAAAAACCTTGTTTATTCAGGCCACATACAGTTACCATGTTTCTTTTATGATTTTGGTCAAGCATTTATATAGTTAACCATTCCACCGGCTTCACTTATGTCCAGACCACTTTCATCCTGTACAATATGAAAACAAAATCTGGTTTAATGAATGGCGCATGCTGTTTATATCTATATATGTTCATATATATTTATTAATGACTGTAACATAACGTAAAATTGCAGACTCTTGTTGGGCTCTTTTTTTTGGTTTAACACTTATCCCATGTGTTTACGGTATGATGGTCATTTAACTTGGTTTACGTGTGTTTTAAAATGGTTGTCAATTTTAACTCACTATCTGCCGTTGTTCCCGGTTTGTTATCCAATGCCGTTCTTACATTGCATTTTGTGCATCTCCATTCATTAGGTCTGATATCCAATATACCACAACTCTTCTCTTTCTTTGACCTGCATAATCAAGAAAAAAAGTTAATTAACTCCACTCATACAGTAGTATCTAGTAATGAAAAATATCATACAATATTATATAGTTACATATTAAATAAATGTCTGATGTTTCATGTAACATTATTGGAAAATATCAAACAGTAGTATATATTGTATGTTTGAGCGTGAGTTGTGTCATAGCTCAAGAAGTCCAGTTAATTTACTTCTAGCTGTTTTATGGTGATAAACCCGATCCAATGTGTGTCATAGTTTTGGTGTAATACTATAAGGAACTGAGCACTATCACTTTTCCTTCCACACCAACATGGATCTGTTTACTTAAATTAAACATCAAAAGACACGCTTTCAAGGTATTTTTGCTTACCTGGTTCCCATTGTGAGCATAGCCTAAGGATCACTACTCCCCACAAGGTCACCCCTTTTGACTACATTGACCTTTATAAAAGCAACAAATTCTACCATACATGCATATATTGAGGATCAAACAAATAAACTTTCTGATGCAAACTGTCATTCTATAACTTCTGAGTCGATGTTTTAGTTTCATAGTCACAAGAGAGAATAGTGATATGACTATATAATTAAAGCAAAGCATGATGATTAGGACGATTCAAACTAAAAAAGAACATACCATATAAAGTTGTTGAAGAAGACATTATAAAAAGCGCTTGATATTGGTGTAGCAAAGCACGATAACACCTGATAAAAAAAATAAATCAAATCAAACTAATGACATAATGTAACTAAAAATGTAAAAATGAATTGAATATATATTTGAATACCTTTAAAAGTAAATGTTTGGCTTTATATTTTCAAAGCAGAATCGTTCTTTCTATGTTTCTTAATCCTCTCCATGTGAAGCCTGCAAAATCAAAAGATCAAAATAGAAAAATCGATTTTATCGAGTATTTTGTATTATGAGAACAGAAAAACAACTGAAGCGAATTGAAAAACAGTGTATCTAATAAAAACCCTTTAAAATTGGATGTATATAATAATACCTATTTTAGCGGTGTGGACATAATAGAATCACGTAGATCGTGCTGTTTTTGAACGGGTTGAAACTCATTGATTGAATTTAACCTGCAACACTAACAATTACACACTTCATCGTTAATAGATTCATCTAAATAAACTTTCATGTGTTAGATACATAAAAGTAAAGCCCTATTAATCTACTAATTGTAAACTGATAAAGAATAGACCATGGAGAGGATGAATCAGTTGGACCAAAAAAAACCACTGCATTGATCCAATCAGGTTATGAGTTTTATTCGATCGAAGAAATCATGGAATGATTTGCTTGATGGGTGAATGGTGAATCAAACATATTGAATGTTTATGCTTAGGATGCGAACGGATCACATTATCTTTTAGAGCGGTTAGATCATTGATGTATCTTTTCATCCTAAGAGAGGAGTTGTAATGTGTTTAAGGTTCGTGTAAGGTTAGCTTTATATTCTAAGAGAGGAGCGTCTAAATTAATGATGATACGTGTTTTATGTTTTAAAGCCCATAAACACATACCATAAATATGTTAAACGTTTTATGGTTTTAACTTTTAAAATTTTGAATCGGCTGTTATATTAATTTAGTTTTTGGACTTAGGTGTGTTAAGTTCTGACTTTTTCTTAGACTTATTTAAGGTAGGCTTTTTAATTGTTTTAGCTTAAATAACTTGTACATTAGACTTAATTTAGGAAATGTTTTTAATTCATTCATTTAATGTTGTGCTTTAGAGGACTTGTAAAATATTTTGTTTTATTATATAAAATAGATATAAGAGGTTAACTCATTAAAAAAATATTGTGTTGTGTAGCCTATGTAAAAGAATAGCAATATAGATTTGGTAAAATACTTAGATCTACACGTTTGAACTGAAAATTTTGTTGACCTGTAACCTGTATGACTCGAGACCCGACCAATTTTCAATTTTTTTTGCGTTGTTGGTTGTTTTTGTTGGAATTAATTTGATATTAGTCTATGTTATATGATCATGTTTTTTTTATTCCGATGTATTTTGATATACATAAGTTTAGAACTTACAACCAAATAGTATTGTAAGAGTAATTTGAATAGTAGGGTTGAGCACAGCAGACCCAAAACCGACCCAGACCGGAAAATCGGACCAGACCGGACCAAATCGAACCGGACTGAATAATTTTGGTCCGGGGTTTTGGACGAATTCGGTCTTTGGTCCGGTTCGGTCTTACCCAAATCTCGTCAATTATGCCTAATAAGACCGGATCAGACCGAGGACCGAACCAGACCGGACCAACCCGGACCAGACCGTACCATTTCGGTCCGGTCTCGGTCCGGGGTTTCGGTCCATTTCGGTCCTCGGTCCGGTCTGGTCCTAGACCGATGCTCAGCCCTAGTGAATAGTTTCATTGTTTTTTATAGAGTTTACTTAAATACATATCTCATATATAGGAGATAGATCCTGACATCCTATTAAA
This sequence comes from Glebionis coronaria, assembly GCA_025667525.1. NCBI lineage: Eukaryota > Viridiplantae > Streptophyta > Magnoliopsida > Asterales > Asteraceae > Glebionis > Glebionis coronaria. The sequence goes on along the minus strand of JANFOE010000122.1, from coordinate 197,601 downwards.
GTTATAGTACTGGTATTGAGTAGGTGTTGTTTATGTGACAAACAATCTGCTTTATGTGACATACCATTTGTTTTGTCACTTCTACAATTTTATGAATTAGTCGATTAAAAAGTTATACCACACTCAACAATATAATAGATCAAAATAACATAAAAGGAGCTGGTATTTTGTATTCATTCATGTGTTTTCATGAGTACTTGTGATCTTTTTTGAAAGAGCTTTAATGAGCATAGATTCTTAATTTTCACATATATGAAATGATCTAGCATGAAACACTTTGATGCTAGGTGTACAAACCATTATTGATAGGTAAATAGATTACACATCAATTTAATTGATAAACATGATCCTTACACCAATTAATACTTTTAACTCTTCAAACGACATCTCTTAAATGTGTGGATTCCATTTTTCTACCTACTTCTTCACATTTACTTCACCCAACCAACACGCCCAACCACTCATTAATTCACTCATCTTTATTTTACTTATTTTTTAATTTAATCAACCAACATTCACACCATCTCTATTATCTACGATGCAATTTTTCTATTTAGGCATCTTAAAATACAGACCTATGCCACTTTTTTTTCCCATATTAAACACACAAAGATACGTCTTTCTTGTAAGCAAACACTACTATCCATTAAGCCCACGAATTTTGATTTCATTTAGGTGACCACGCTCATATCCCCGAGCTCGTTAAAAACACATGTCTGAGATGTGTTTATTATTATGAGGATAATCTAAACGACGGGGATATGAGCTCGATCACCTGAATGAAATCAAAATCCATAGGTTCGATGGATAGTAGTGTTTGATTGTAAGGAAGATGAGTCTTTATGTGTTTAATATGGGGAAGAAGAGTGATATAGATGTGTGTTTTATAAGATGCATAGATAGAAAGAAAGTTGCTTGGTATATAATAGAGATGGTGTGAATGGGTGGTCGGGTAAAGTAAAAATGAGTAAAGTAAAGATGCATGAAGTAAAGGGTGTGTGGGTATGTTGGTTGAGTGAAGTAAATGCGAAAAAGTAGGTTGAAAAATATTATTCTCACATCTAAGAGGGTGGTTTGAAGAATTAAAGGTGGTAATTATCATAAGGATCACACGTATTAATAAAGTGTGCCTACATCTATTTACCTATCACCAATATATTGTACACCAAGAATTGAAGCGTCTCATGCTAATCATATATGTGAAAATTAACAGAATGTGCTCATTAAAGCTCTTAAAAAAAGAACGTGTACCTATGTTCTTCTATTTTATCTTTATTACATATGAAAACACATGAATGAATACCTAATACCGACTCCTTTTCAGCCATATTAAACCGGATTTTTGAGCCATTTTCCATATGCGCGTGGTTAGACATGCGTAGGTCTATGTGATGAAACAAGCTTCAACACTTCAACACTTACTCGTCTCGGGTTTTACGAAAATAGTTTTGAATACAATTTAACATAACATGACTACTAACCAAATCTACGAACTTATTCGTTGTGAACTAGTATTCCCTGGCCTTATGACGGGTGAAACACATTGACTAATTTTCTTTTGTAACATTTCACTTTGTACTATTCCTTTTATCTTGAGAAGATCTTTACAATCGAAAAATAAATAAACTATGATATGAATATAGAATATAATAGTAAAATGAGAGGGGACATGTTTTTAAGAGGCCTTATAGAGAACAAAAAATCTCCCATTCAAGTAGAAATCCACCGTAGTAGAGCTTTTATCTCGTAACTCAAACTTGAACATTTTATTCGAGCTTTGTTGTGCATGGGTCTTAAGTTCAAGCACAAAAAATCGATCTTAAACTTTTAATTACAAGATAAGCTCAAGATTACTAAGGCTTGACCGAGTTATTATTTAGTTTTTTGATCTACATCATATATATTTGCCATATTGTCCACATTTATTATATAGTATACGGTTAACTATATGAGAATGCATTTTAAGTTACTAATTTTCTTGTTACATAGTATAATATTTTTTGTTCTTAATAAAACAAAAAAGCTTTGAAATATGATTTTATGTGTATTATATGATCATTGTGCCTTTATATTTGGTTAGCAAAATACATACAGAGACGAAATTCAAATATAATTTAAAAAAAGGCTACACATAACCATAAAATGATATTAGATGCATTGCTAGATAATACCATATTATATACAGTATGTTAACATTTTTTACATTGTTATATGTTGTTTTATCAAATAATCAAACTTTTCATTTTCTCGTATGAAAGAAGTTTAGATTAGTGTTAAAAGGCTAGCGCAATGGGTTATTGTACAGAAGTGTTTAAATTAGGAATTCCACATCATCTTATTAATTGCAATTTTAATACAAACGGTAGTACAAAACTTCATTTTATTAGATAAAACTAAGTAAAAGACCCGTGAAATTCACGGGTATCATTAAAAAAAGTAGAAAAAGTTGTTCATATCTTCCGATAATGGAGGGAGAACGAAACCTACAAAACAATCATTTTGGATACGATACGTGCTAAAAAAATCAAACATACGCATAGTCCAACAATTTACACATAAGTTAAAACAAACATAAAATAAAATGAAAAAAATATTGTAGTTTATGGTGTTGTCAATTTTAACTTTCTACAAAAATATGAAAACTTTCAACGATATTACATTTGATGTAACTTTTGTATCGTCTCTTTATATAATACGTTTATTGTAGTATTTGTGAGGTAACCATTTTTGTCTCAAGTCACAATTTTCAATCCCTTTTAGATTTTAATAAATGAGAAATGCGAGTAAGAAAATCACCTATTATATGAACGACCTTACTTGAACAGGAACTACCTATTATATGACACATGGATAAATAAGTTGACGCCTCTTCATCGGTTTTCACCAAAATCCTTTTATCTTCAACAAAATTGTATCGTGTCCCAATTGGATTATCTTACAACCATCTTCGTCACGAATAACATCTTCAATCATTTTTTGCTCCCAACACAAGCCACATAGCTAGCCATGTGTAAAAACAAGCCGTGACAAATACAACCAACTTGCCCACGAGATTGTCCATGACTCTTGTTGATTTTCATCGGGAAAGAGACGAATGATTTTTATCAAGAAAGGGACGGACACGGGAACTTCTCCCTTATTATCTTTAATGGAAAACGTTTGTCATCCTTGCGATAAGTACCCTTTTACAAAAATGGCTTTCATTTATTATAGTGGCGTAAATAGAAACTTTTATCAACCGATCCACACGAAATAGTTTTTTTTATGTTTCTAGTATTAAGGTTCAAAAATTTCTATACGACGAGTTCAGAGTATTAATGTATGTTTTAGCCTTTTTCAAAAGAATATGCTGTTACACAACATTAATCAAAGATAATCTGCTTTTTCAAAAAATTATTTGAGCTAATTCGTAATTTTAGACCATTTTGATATTCGGTCTTGTTCTCGATTCGTAATTTTGGACCATTTTGATATTCGGTCTAGTCCGATTTGGTTTTACCGGAAATTTGTTTATTTTACCTAATTTGGACCGTACTGGACCGAGGACTGGACAAGGTAAGATCGGATCATTTCGGTCCAGACTTTTGGATCAGTTTGATCTTCAGTTTGATCCAGTCTGAATCCGCCGCTCAGCTCTAAGCATAGTGCATCCATTTTTACCATGGATGAAGTCCATTTTAAGCGTAGTAGTTTGGTAATGCAGTACTTTTAAATTTGATGACTCCCATATGTTTTAAGTGAAAAAAGTGTATCGCAACAACAAAAATTGTCTTCTACTATCACAGTTGTAAACTTTTGCGAGATTCGTCTCTGGCCTTTTAACTATTTTTTTTTGAAAATTAACACGTTCTTTCGTCTTAAAATTATTGTTCATCTTTCTTTTTTCGTTTGTTCCAAAATTATCTTAAAAATTATTTAAGTTTACTATATTACTTTTAGTTTAAATTGATAATTATAAAAATAAAAAAAATAATATTAATTAGTTATCAAAAGATAAAAGTGTTTTTTATGTTCTCGTAGAAACCAAAGCAACAATTAGTGCATTCTTTTTTAAATGTGTTTTTTTTATGGACAATAGTTTTAGAAGAGAAGAAGAGTACTAAGGAGGTGGGAGTGTCATGTTTGACGTGTAAAGAGAAAATGACGTGACGTGAAAACGACATGTCTGACATGTAACTCCGACAATACTTCATCTCCCTTCGAATTATAATTGTAATTGTATGAGTATTGGATATGGTGTCATTAAGAAATTTAAAGATAAACAACAAGCAAGAAAATTGGTTATGATAGAAAAAATAATTTGAATGTGATTTGTTCATACGTAAAAAAAATGTCGAAAAAAATTCATCAAAAGTATACTAGAATGCTAGTTTATAAAAAAAATGATGCAATTTTCGTCGCGATGTTGTGGGTCGTTTTGCGAAATGTATACAGATTTGTGTGATGTGTAACTTAAAATGTTAATATCATTTATAATTATCATTACGAAAAAACACGAAATAAATTAAGAATACTTGTAAAGGATTTTGATATATCGTAGTTCCATACTGATACATATGGTTGCTTGTTTGTTTCACACACGATTGAATGGAAGATTTTGGGGTTTATAGATCATTTATAGTAATCATCGTAATCAGATACTAAATAAAACGATCCTAAGTAAAATAATTGATTTTAGGGATTCGAAAATTAATTAATTTACGAAAAACAATTTTAAGAATCTTGTTGTGTAAAAAATGAAGATTATCTTTGGTTAATGTTGTGTAACAGCAGATTCTTTTGAAAAAAAGCCAAAACATACATTAATACTCTGAACTTGATAAAGTATGTTATTTTAGAATCACTATTTGAAACATCTAAAACACTTGAAAAGTTTTACTTTACATGTGTATTGCATGTTGTTCATTATAACGGATGTATCACTGAATACGTGTTTTCATTATCAAGTGATAATTTTTTTCTTTTCATTTTTAATGGGCCGGTGGATGGTGTGATCTAATGGGCTGGATGTAATAGGCTGGACAAAATGGGCTGGTTAGTGGGCCGGGGATCAGGGATTAAAGTATAATCTTTAGGATGGTTGGATAAAATAGGTTGTGTTTAGTATAGATTGTTAATTTGTTAAAAAAAAGTATAGATTGTTAATGATATGCTACAAACGACATTTTAACTTTTTTTTTAGGTTATATGGTTTTTTACTCGATATTACGAGTCAATTAATATTTAATTTTAGTGTGATTATTTTTTTTGGACAGTTCGGAGTTATGATGACGGGCCACTCTAAATGTACACGTTTAATGAGGTTAGAATCCTTTTGTTTCAAAGTGAATGATTTTATTATTAAATCATTTGGTAGTAGTTATGGGTGTAACCTTCTAATGGTATGGAGGATAGATTTGTGATGATGTATGTTTGCCAAAAAAAAACTGGTTGCATGCATCGTATTTTGCGTCGACACGTCCGGGGCTTGTCCCGTACGCCGTATAAAACGTGTACTATCTAAAAATCTTACAAAACGACCTGTTTAGGAAAACACCAATTATCATTTATATTACTTAACACAACAAAAGTTTTACATAAGTGTTTCATACATGTTTTAACTCATAAGCCATAACATTAAAAAATGCTTAAAAATTGCCTTATGCCAAACACTATTTTTTTGCACATAACCTAACAAATTTCATTTTGAAATTTACTAGACACGGCAAAAAAAGTCACTTGCGAGAGACTAGTCGTGTCAAGAAGAGAGTTAGAGAATGCTTATTACCACTCGAGCACCGTTGCTAGCTATCTCGAGAGAACTAAAATTACTCCTACTTTTAGCATAAACCAGAAACCATAAACATAGTTATTGCAACAATTCACATTATTATCTACCATTTCATACACATTTTTCGCCATGCATAACAACACCAAGCTCCTGAAATTTGCTGTCTCGCGCGACTTTTGTTCCACATTCATACCGTTTGTAACACTACTTCCTGCATACTACTTTGTTTGACACTTATATCTAACTAAAAAGTCATAATTTTTCAAAAAAGTACTAACACCATTTCATACACATTGTTCGATCTTAACTTGGCAGTGCTTGTTCATAGAGTTTAGCGCAGTTTCTAAAACCAAGAATGATCACGGGTGAGACAGCGATAAGCTGGAAAGGATACTACGGGACCTTGGAACTATACCCAACAATTTTGTCAGTTGTTGTCTATCTGTACTACTAAGACTCGTCCCAACAGCAAGCTTAAAAAGCAATCTGGAACCGATCTTTACGTCAACACCAAGAAGCTTGATACTCAACCAGTAATGCGTTAAAGTATCCACAAATTCATATTTCCGGTGAACAAGTTTCTTAGCCCAATCTTGCCTATATCAAACATAATACAAATAAAATGGGGATTAGATATAATTGCTTTTGTACTTTGCTTTAAATTATATATAGATTGCACCTGCACATAGAAGCAGCAGCTTTCAAAGCTGGACAATTCCCAATAGCATCGCCCAAGACCTTTTCAAAACGGGATTAGCAACTTGTTCGTTATTGTCCTCGTCTTTACCCAACTCTTGGGTGACGAAAAAAATCATCCCCTCAATCAAACTTTAATAAATGCCAAACACTAGACACTCCTTATATAGCAACGGCAACGCCAACAACGAAAGGATTAATATGTGAACTGAATATATAACAGTACGAATAAATAGCACACGAAACACATTATCCAAACACTCTAACAAAACACAACAGCATCATCCGACTTTAGGCTGCCAAGGGACACAAGGATAAAAAAAAGGTGTTAAATATGACGTTCGACTAAAAACCTAATAACTAAATAACTATTTTAACCTATTATAAAATGACCTAATGTTAACCACTCGAGACGACCTAGTGGCAAAAAAGCTTGTCTATCATAAAAATGTGGGATGTGCGAGGCTTGTAAAAACGTCACACGAATCTCCTGAAAAGAAAGGGCTTATGCGAAGGTGGATTCAATTAGTCGGGCAGAAACATAAAAAAAAACCCTAATGTTCTAAGTATAAAGGAAAGCTAAATCCACGAAAAAAACCCTAATGTTCTAATTATAAAGGAAAGCTATACTTGCATATTCCTACCCGTTTGCTTTTTCAGCTTTTGATTTTATCATACACAATTGAAGTAGGGCAGCGGAAGATAGTTCCGTTGATCGAAAGCAACCGCTAATGAACAGGTTAATGGCAAATGCCAAAAAAAACCTAGGTTGGTTGTGATTCAAGTAGGAACATAAATTAAAAAGGTAAAAACATGTATAAATATTTTTAATAAAAGACCACGACGAGTCCAAATACAAGTATAACTAGAAAAATTCTTGGATAAGTTTCTAAATATTCTTAAATCGATAAATATAAATTAAAAGATAATGTAAATAATTGCATACAGCAACCTGGAACCGATCTTCACATTGAAATAGAGATTAAATACGGGTTTCGTACTTGGTTGAAATTATAAATAAATTTGCATACATCTATGAGACGTACATAGAAGCCACAACTATTAGCAACTTGTTCGTTATTGTCCTCGTCTTTACCCAAATGGCCAAATCGGGGTTAGGTGCTGATGCCACTGATGAAAACCTTGCAGAATGTGATACCTGAATGTAACCTCCTGGGTGATATGTGTCCTGAAATAGTTTAATATTTAACTGCCCTAATGACTCCTGGTATATAGTAATGTTCTTAAACTTGACATACCTAAAAGATGTACCAATGTATTTTTTGTGCTTCTGAAGTAAAAGTATTAGAAGTCGAGTCTGAACACATGGTAGAGAACCCATGGGTCAGACCTTGAACCGAACGTCGACATAATCATTGTAGTGATCATAATGAAGCCCCATACGTCTCTCTATTGCTCTAGTATCAATTATTATAAGAAACCAAAATTTTACGAAGCTAGCTTATGAGTTTAAATGCATGAAAAATAGAAGTTTAATACTTGCGATTTCCATATTTACTACTAACTGCAAAACAGTTTCCATGGTGTAATTAGAAATTGATCTCTCCAGTCGTAAGCAGTATAGAAAAAATACGTGCACGCGAATACTAATTTGCTATTGTGTTGTGCTACTGAATATGAGTGTTAGAGAATAAAGTAAATTAATTGATGCTAAAGTAGAAAACTCGTCATATACTTGCCTTGAAGATTCGAAGCACATAATATAAAGAAAAAGATAAACAAGAAAAGAGTGTAAATATAAGAATTAAACTTTTTCAAGTATACTCTTTGGATCGTTAAGGAAAAGAAAAGAATATATCCTTCAAAATAATTTTATTTTAGGGCCTCGATTTCATGTTATCATCTTTTCTATTATCTATTGTTTGAAAATAAATACTCCAGTTAAAATCAATTTGTTTAAATGGAAATGTTACCACATGAACATCCATTGACACTTATTGATCTAAATCCAAAATATCCACGCGATGAAATAGTATACGATGATGAGGAGGAGTTGATAAAGAAGCAAGACTTTCGATGTCCATGTAGACGTTGTGATCAAGAAATCAACTTCTATCACAGGTATTACTATACATGTGATCAATGTGACTACTCACTTCATACATTATGTGCAGAGCTTCCTACAACGCTGAAACACGAATCTCATCTTGATCACACTCTTATGCTCTGTCGACTGTCAGAAGAGAAATCGTATATGTGTCAAGCTTGTAAACGCAAGCATGACTACGAGTACGTAAAATATCGTTGTGTTCAATGTGATATTTATATTTGTTTAGGATGTTCCAAAAATGGCGTAAAAAATCACTTGATCTATCACCCTAGCCACGAGCACCCATTAATATCCATATCTATGGATATTATAGCCAATTGTCATGTGTGCGGCCACAAACATAAAGGAAACTTTTATCTTTGTACCACATGTTTCAATTTTTTCGCTCATAGAGATTGTGTTTTCCTCCGAAAAAAGTTATTGATTCAAAATTATAGAAAGGACGGTTTCTTTCATACTCATTTGCTGACTCTTGCTTACTCATTTCCAAAAGATGATCAAAAAGCTAAATTTTATCCAAGATGTAAGGTATGTGAACTGGGATTTGATGAAGATTTTTGGCTTTATCAATGTGAGAAATGTCGGTATTACGTACACACAGATTGCGCAACCACATTAAAAGTCGCATCAGATAATGCCAAGTGCTTGAATCAAGGTACGTACCAACTGTCTCCATATCTAAGTTTGTTATTTCATTTAATTATCGCAGAAAAATAAAACGAGTTTTAGTTATAGAGATACAAAGAAGTGTCAATAATCTAACTTAGTAGTGGTACCTGTATTATATGGTCCTGCAGGTACTAGTGCAGTTTCAAAAAATTACGATGTTGTGCGCTATCCTAATGTTCTCCATCTCCCATTTCCCAATCGGGCTGGTGCGTTAAAGCACTTTCATGGAGAAAGTGGATCAAAGGCCGCCTTCGAAATAAACCTTACACTTCCATTTCATCGACACCCATTAACTCTTGTGGATAAAACATCGTCCATTCATGATTCAATGAAAATGGTTGAAGTTGTATGCAATGCATGCACAAGACCAATCACAAACAGTAAATTTTACAAATGTACATCTTCTGATGATGGATGCAACTTTGATCTTCATGCGTGGTGCACACGGTTGCCTACTAAAGCTAAGAGAATATCTACTCTATACATATATAACCTTAAACTATTGCCGAAAGTCCCTAATTTTATGGGTGTGTTCCTGTGTGAATACTGTGACTTACTTTGCAATGGATTTGTTTATAACTGTCCTGATGATGATGATTTGGAAGGAGACTTAAACATTGACGTTCATTGTGCGCTCACACCTCAATATATCACACATAAGTCTCATCCAAATCATCTACTTCGTACTCGTAGACGTAAGCCAGCTTCCGAACAGTATTGTCGTTTGTGTTTGTCTGATGCAAAGAAACAAATTTATTACACTTGTGAGACTTGTAAATTTATCATACATTCGGAGTGTGCTCTATTATGGCCTGATACAATTAGTCACAAGTATGACAAGCATCAGCTGACTCTAAGGTATTTCCCAGTTGAAAACCATAGCGGTGATTACTTTTGTGAAATTTGCGAGGAGGAGTTTAATCCTAATGGTGCGTTCTATCATTGTGATCAATGCGTCCAGTCCATACATCCAGCTTGCTTTGTGTCAACACTTAAAAAAGAAACAACATTCTATCCTGACGTAGGTGTTGCTCAATTTGATAATGTAAAGTTTGGAGACACTTTCATGGTTACTAGTCACCCACACGCTGTTTCACTTTGCCGAGGTGTTGAAAGTGATGGAGAATGCGCCAAGTGCGTTGAGGGTTTGTATGACAAGTTAATTTTAAAGTGTTTACAGTGTAAGTTCGCAATAGATATAGACTGCGCGAGAAGGTATCATTATTCTCCAAAACCAATTGTATAGAACCAAATTAGTGTTAAGATTTGTTATATCTTTCAATGAATGATTTATAATCAGACCATTCGTACAGGGTTTACATTAGTATCTATAATCTTTGTTATAAGCTTTAACTTCCAGGTTGATTTTTGAGTTGTAAAATTCCACCAGATCCCTCCCTTTGCTTCTAGTTGTTCAATCACAATCAGTGAGCCAACTAACCCACCTGAACCCATAGTTTTCCGAAATATCCTCATACTGAAAAAACAAAAGGTTCTTGTGTATATAGTTTTGGTATAAAATAAACCTGAAATCACAAGCTTTCTTAAAACTGTCTAAACTTCGAAACGGCGCCTCATGCCATGTTGTCTTTGTCATCTCTTGAATAGGTCATTTGGACATGACATATAGTAGCATTTAGAACTTAGAAGAGTGTGATTTCATGCGCTTTATTCACTAGCTCAACCGATTAGGCCCTTAGAATGTGCTTCAGATCAGGTGTTCATCATTTTGGAGTGAACGTGATGTTTATTTTTGGGTTAATATTTTCACATTATGACAAATTCGTATGTGAGGGAGAGAAAGTTAATGATATCAACTTTGTTTGTTTTTTATTTGTTCATGAAGTTTATCTTTACCATGTGACGTGTTTAATTATAAAGTAAAATGTTGTCTGTCTTGTGTGTCAGTCTTATTACCGGTGTCTAAAGCATAAAACAATCAACATATGTATTGTAAGGCTACCCACAACACTACTAGGTCGCGACTTAGTTTTTTCGGCCGGTGATCTAGTGCGACTTATTTGCCACAACCCAGCGACCTAATACGACCTAGTTCAATTTTTTTTTATATTCAATAAAAATAACATTTTATATTTAATAAAAATAACATTTTATTCCAAAAAAAAAAACATTTTATTTCATACAACACGTATTACACTAAAAAATAATAATTACATAAACTAAAAAACATTACGAAACATTAGAAGTAAAAAGAGTATAATGCATTAGCTAAAACTAATTCAAAAAATTGTCAAATTAATATATTTTGTGAGGAATTAAACAAAGCTCAATATATTAAAATTTGGAATTTTTTAATAAAATTTATATAATTAAAACACGATTAAAACATGTTAAATTTAGAATTTTTTTTTATAAAACACACAAACACAACACATGGGAGAGACCGAATATCAAAATAGGTCGTGCCTAAGATCGTTTTACCCTCGACCTAGTCCGGCGACCGAATCGCCGCAACGCTGCGATTCGGTCGCAACCTACTGGCGACCTAATTATTCAGGCTGCGTTGTGGGTAGCCTAAAGGGACAAGGTTATAAAGACCCCTCTTTCACCATATATATATACTCCCCCTATTTTTTCTTCTTTTTTTATTTTTTTTATTTTTTTAATTTTTTTATTTTTTTAATTTTTGTAATTTTGTATTTATTATAAAATTATGAAACTGAAAGTGTCGGAAAAAATAATAAGTTCTTGTGGCTCAAAAATATTGAACAGACAAATAACGCGGAACAGAAATTAATAAAACTGTGTTTGATTGAAGCAGAGAAGAGACAAAAGGCATCTTTTGTAACTTTTTTTTTTTGTACTTTTAAGTGGGTAAGGGTATTTATATTAGAACCGTTCCAATTTTATAAGTGGTTAGGTAACTTAGGTGTCACTAATTTATCACTGCACTTTATCAAAATATTGCGGTATTTAGATTAATTGGGTCAAAAGCCACACATACTAAATATTAATATCCATTTCGCCGACATTTATATTCTCTCACGACATTGTTTCCGCATGTATACCGTTGGTAACACTACTTCCTCCATATTAAAAAGTCATAATTTTTCAAAAAAGTATTAACAATGTAGAGGGTAGACCTCGATCTTTACTTGACAGTACTTTGTTCATAGAGTTTAACAAAGTTTCTAAAACCAAGAATGTTCACGGGTGAGATTGCGATAAGCTTGACACTCACTACAAGAAAAACTGGATTTAGTGACGAAACGAAAATTGTCACTATCTTTATAAAAGGTGGTCACTAACCTGTTTTAGTGACGAGAACCTGGGTGGTCACTTTTCGTCACTATAGCTCCGTCACTATTTCTATTAGAGACCAAAAGGTAAAATCCGTCTCTAACCAATGACGAAAATATAGTGGTCACTATATTTGTGACAACATATTCGGTCACTGATTTTGGTCACTAATAAGCGAAGGTGGTCACTGAATCAATTGATAGTGACGTATAAGTGTGGTCATGAAAGTGATCACTGTTTTGTTAAAGATAACAGACCCCTTGAAACTCCGTTAACGACCATCAGTGACAATATGTGTGGTCACTATCTATAGAATTTAGAGACCAACTGTTGGTCACCACCTATAGTCTTAATAATAAAAGATGGCCACTTATTCAAAAACAATTTAGCAATATTACAAAAAGCATAATTGCAAAAAAATTGAAACCTTAGAAAAATATATCAAATATTCATAACATAGAAAAAAGTATAACTTTAATATATAATCTTTTACATCTAAAAGAAACATAATGTTCAATTGTATACATGTTTAACATCGTGTTTATCAGCAAACAAAACATGTCTTCAATCGTATCAACCTTAAATGAACGATAATGTCCAAGAGCATGTAATCCTGGATCTGAAAGGTACAACAGCTGGTATATATGCTAACCCTGCACCATGAGAAAAAAAGGCAAATCAATGTAATTTAGTAAGCTGACAAAAAGAAAGATTACGACTGTATATTCCATTGACAGGCTCACGAAAAAGATAAGAGAACCATACATAAAAAAAGTTTCAATTGTTTGTGCACCATAAGAGATATGTGCTTACCTTGGTACCAATATTCACTAGATGTTCGTCAAGGTGTGTAATGGTCTTCTCAAAGCCAACAAGTGCTTGCGCCTGAAAATATGCAGTGGTTCATCAATGTACGAATGAAACTCAAAGCAAACACAAAGCAAATTATACTTCACTAAATAGAACACCTATCAATCCATATCAGTTACCGATCAACATCAATGTATCATTTCGTACATTTACGCCTAAATGAATTGTTATCACTTCACCTTGTAAGAGTATAACATTAAGCGAAGGCATAATTTGCACTTATCTCCTGGCCGTCATAACTCATATTAATACAATGATAATTATTAATAAGACATCCTCATGAGAAATTAGCAAACTTTAGCATTTTTAGCTAAAAAGAAAAACATAAAACTAAATTCTTTTAATCATGTTGGTTTTCAACATCTCATTAAGGTAAACGTTTAATATAATTATACTGGAAAAGAATTACCAAAGTTATTGTGGTGACTGCGTGGAGGTTATTGCGTTCTTCTCTAAATCTGTCATGTGGTGTTGTACGAGCTCCCACTCTGCCCAAGATTTGACTTTCAATGTCAGCAATATAATAATATATATCCAACATGTTTTACAGTAATATTGAGTTGTCGATAATAACAAAACTAACTCAAATCACCAGGTTCGCCATCTATAATTAGAAGACACAATCACAAAATGTCACGAGACAAAATATGAGGATCTTTATAAGCATGAATTATACCTGCTCGATCATTTGTTGAAACATCCCTGAATCAATTTGCATGTGATAAACCTCGTTCCTACAGTTGCACTTTCTCTTTTCAGAAGCGGTCTTAGAATGTTTTTCTCCCTTCAAACCTGTTAATATTGAACCATGAATACACAAGCATGACAAAAAAAGCATCAAAGACCAAAGCCACAAACCTACTGAGTTGACATTATCATTTCTATCCCACATAAATATACCGGAACTCATAATTTCGAAGGGGCTGACTCTGTGAAGAAGGTACAATTTAGGCATTTCCCTGCAGAAAACAGATTGCCGTCATACATTCAAAATGAAGGCAAGATTTCATTTATGCATAAATACCAGAAAAATAATTTGTAGCTACTCACTTTGGAAGATAAGATCCTTGACATATGGGTGTCAAATGAGGTCCTCCTATATGAGTTTCATTAGCACGTCCACTTATGTAAGCATCCTGGAAAAAATAAGATACAAGCCAGAGCTCAGACATCATTTCAAGTTGGTTTTAGGAAGATTTTAGTACCACAAGTTCTTTTTACTTCACGCTCATTGAGTATTTCACATATTTGACACAGTCAAACCTTTTTATTAACTTATAAACCGTGTAAGCTAAATATTCGTTACACGAGGGACTATTCTTATCAATTGTGTTTCTTCAAGCAGTAAAGGAAGAAGCTTAGATATATGATCTGAAAGCATGAAAGAACAACTCACCACTCCATGTTAACATTTGATGCAAAACATTGTTTCTTTTTGCTTGTGTTTGCTCAACACTTTGATTGCAAAAAAGTGAATGAACCTGGCAGCAATATGCCTATAGTCTCAAATGAAGTCACATAAGGCGGAAATTAGTGCCTGAAATTAGATATATAATAAAAGAAAATACGCCATTTTGATTAGTACTCGTTGTTGTCGCTCAACTCAAGTTTCTTTGCCAACCGCTTCAACTCAAAGTCTCCTAAGTTGCTTGGCGAATTCTAAATTCCATATTGGTAATAATATAAGTACTACGATTACTTTTTATCTTTTAATCATTTTCGCCTATCTAGATTTGTATGGTTGAATGAATGAATAACATGTTATCTATATGTATAACATCGTCTGTGAAACTTGCTTTCAGTTATGCGATATATCCAAATAGCAAGGAGCGGCTCTAAGTTCAGTTAGATCGCATGATATTATAACGGTGTCAATTACACTGTTCTTTAAGCTAAGTTCATGGGTTTAGACTTTAGACAAGTCCATACCGTTAACAAATGAAGTCAGGTCTCAAGGCTATGGATACTCAGCTCTAAAGGTCTGGAGCTGAGGCAAGATGGGATTTTTTCACAAAAAGGGGTAAACTTAATGAGCCCAGAATATATCCACAATACTCTAAAGTTAACAAATGTTCTACAACTTTAAAGCACAATTGCCAAATAACCGCTAACAAAATGCACCGACACTACCTAATGAAAAACAAGTATATTTCCAAGATAATTTATCAAGAAAGATAGCCCGTTCAGGTAATGTATTAGTCATTGTGTTTATAGAACACATGTTTAAGTGCTAGACCACAAAGAAGTAGTCTAACGACCAGAAGATAATCCTTTAGCTCATACAAGCCACTCTTTCGTATGTTTCGTCCACACAGATATCAGATCAAGATAGGCATCAATTGTATGAATATCCATATTACTAGGGTGCTTTCACAATATCCATAACTAACTAATTGCAAATAGGTGCAATCGCAATTACTAATTCAAATCAAGTATAAACTAAATCGATAAGAAAAAACTAACCGGAGAGCAATAGTTCCAGGACGTTAACGATGGGGCTTCTTCACTCCTCCGGTAGTCGGAGCTGACTTGCTTGCAGCCAAACACGAATTAAACAAATAAGTTCATTTTGTTATCGAATCAAAACAAAACAATCTCACAAAAATTAACATTCATTAAACAAAATACAAGTTCAGTTTGTGATCAAACAATTCATCGAACACTTGGCGTGCATAGTCAAACACGAATTAAACAAAAGAAAGCGATCATCATCCACATATAAGCTTAAACAGATAAGTTAACTGCATATAAGCTTAAACAAAAGATAGCTTATTGTGCGATTGTGGATTATGAATCGAGACGAAATGAGAGCTTATGGTGCGATTGATTATTAACTGCATATAAGCTTAAACAAAAGAGAGCTTATGGTACCTCAAAAGCCTGTGCAGTTGTGGATTATGGTGCGATTGTGGATTGTGAATCGGAAACACCGGTGGATTGTTATAACCGTTTTTTGAGATTCGTTGTGGATATCTCATAGCTTTGTTTTATTTTGGAAATATTCTATATGTATATTTGATTTATTTTTCATTATTTAAATGTAAGTTTGACATATTATAATGAAATAATAAAACATTCCCTATAAGTTTATCATTTGGTTTTTAAATTGCACATGTTTACGTATACGCCATTTTTCTTTTATATAATATTTATTTATTGTCGAATCTTAATTGAGTTTTGGGTAAGATTAAATCGAACTGAATCGGATCGAAAATCGACATGGTAAAAAAAATTATCTGGACCGAGGTTCGTAATCCTCCAAAACTCCTGATTGAAATTATCTGGTCTGGTTCGATCTAGTTTGGCCTTATTGAAAACATGTCGATTAGTCTGGTCTGATCCGAAGTTGGTCTCAAACTTAAAAAATTAGTGACCATCATCATTGGTCTCTAATTTGAAAACATAGTGACCACTCATAGTTTGTCTTTAAATTGTAAGGGTTATGGTTTTAAGTTTAGGGCTTAGGGTTTGTATGATTACCATCTTTTATTTTTATATTTAATAAATGAGTGACCATAAATATAGGTCTCTAACTTGAAAACTCAGTGACCACCAAATATGGTCTCTAACTTGGTAACATAGTCCTCACTCAAATTTTGTCTTTAATTTAAAGGGTTAGAATTTTTGTGATTATTATTTTATATTTTGACATTATTATTTTAATAAATCAGTAACCACGAACTTTGGTCTATAACCTGGAAACATAGTGACCGCTTAATATTTTGTCTCTCTAAACTTTTGCCAGTAACATATACTAAAGTAGTGACCATTATTCTTGGTCTCTAATTTTGAAACTCAATGACCGTTATTTTGTGGTCATTAATAGTTGTTATTTGTGACAACTTAATGACCACAATTTTTAAACCATCACTAAATTTATGAGAATGACTAGAATAAAGTGACCATAAGTATATTGGTGACTAAACAAGCATAATAGAGACCAAATATTAAGTGGTCACAAAAAAATCGGTCACTAAAGGCCTTTTTTCTTGTAGTGACTACAACAAAAAACGCTTCTAACGACCACATATGTGGTCGGTAGAAACCCCTATTTGTGGTCACTAAAGCCTCTTACGACCACAATTAGTCGTAACAAATGAAGTCGTGAAAGCTCGGTCGTTAGAAGTTCTTACGACCACATTCGACCACTTCTAACGACCACTTCGTCCTGTTGACTTTGACTTGTTGACTTTGTTGACCAAAGACTAGAATTTCGTGAAGACTCTCTAGCGACCACATGTAGCCACAATAGCTTGGTTTAAACGACTACGTGAAACGACCACATGTGGTCACTATAGACTCGGTATTGGTATCGGGTATAGGAAGCTTTAACGACCACATGTGGTCACTACATGTTTGGAAATTGGTTTTGGTCCTTGAACTTTTAACGACCACATGTGGTCGTTATAGGTGTCTGAACCGGGTTGTACACGACCACATTCCCAGCTTATTCGAACCCTTTCCGCACCAGAATATTAACGCAAACCAATTCCAAGCAGATATCCTTAAACATACACATCACATTCACTACACAATTCAACTACACAAACAAGTGTTCAAATACTACATTCACTACACGGTAGAAGTGTTCAAAGATTACATTGTTCAACTACACGAAAATAAACATATCAAGAATTGTTCAAAAGCATAAGATGTTCAACGATTCGACGACAAGAACATAAACATAACACAAATAGACAGGATAAGATTTGGCGCCAAAACTTCCCAGCATTGGAGAGAAAAGTTTTATTCCCAAAATATTTTACATTTGGTAGTCTAACTTGTAATGACCACATGTGGTCGCTAAAAAATATAAAAAAGTTTGACTGTGTTAGTCATGTTTTGACTTTTTCTATTGTTGGTCGTCTAACCTCTAACGACCACATGTGGCCACTACAGGTCTTGGTCAAAGGTTAATTTTTTGCTATCCGTCGTTGGTCGTCTAGTGTACCTCTAGTGGCCACATGTGGTCGTTATACATCTCAATTGTGGTTGTTAGAAGTTTTAGTCAAAGATGAGATGCAAAAGTTGAAAATTTTGTCATTTAGTGAACCTCTAACGACTACTTTTTGTGGTCGCTAGAGATTTTGGCCACCAGAAGCCATTTTTGGTGTAGTGTGAAAGGATAGTACGGGACCTTGGAACTACACCCATCAATTTTGTTAGTTGTTGTTTATCTGTACTACTAAGACTCGTCCCAACAGCAAGCTAAATAGCAATCTAGAACCGATCTTCACGTCAACACCAAGAAGCTTAATACCCAACCAGTAATTCTTTAACGTATCAGCAAATTCAATTTTCCGGTGAACAAGTTTCTTTGCCCAATCTTGCCTATATCAAACATAACACAAATGAAATGGAGATTAGATATAATCGGTTTCGTACTTTATTTATACTATAAATAATTTGCACCTGCACATAGAAGCTACAGCTCTTAAAGCTGGACTGATTCCCAATAGCATTGACCAAGACCTTTTCAAAACGGGATTAGCAACTTGTTCGTTATTGTCCTCGTCCTTACCCAAATCTGGTATAGGTTCTGATGCCACTGAGGAAAACCTTGCAAAATGTAATACCGAATGAAACCTCATGGGTGACGCGTTTCCGGCAATAGTATGGTATTTAAACGCCCTAATGACTTCTGGTACAGTAAAGTTGCTAAACTCATCATGCCTAAAAGATGTACTAATGTATTTTGTGCTTCTGATGTGCTTAAAAGTATTATCTGCAGTAGAACTCGACTCACGGGAGTCTGAAGACATGGCAGAGAACCCATGAGTCAGACTTTGAACTGGACGTCGACCATAATCATTGTAGTGATCATAATGAAGCTCCCACGTATGTCTCACTATTGCTCTAGTATCCATTATTATAATAGACTAACCCCTGCAAACAAGCTTTGCATATGTCAAAATACTAATAAAAAGACCCTGCAAAACGATCCAACATTAACAGCTCAAAATTACAACAGATGTATACCGAATAACGTTAAAAGTTAAAACAATGACTGATCAAAGCGACCTCACACTTATATGATCTAAACATATCGAAGAATATGTGTAAAGACTATACAGTCAGGACCACATAATGAAACTAAATAGTCAGCAAGCGAAGCTTAATTTTCGGGCTTAAATTTAATAAGTATCTTATGGCTTATGATGAATAAGGCCATAATTAAACTTAGTGAAGTGTTCGGATTAGTGTATGATAAAAAGATTGAAAAATAGACTTATACGCTTTATATGAATTCATTACTAGCGGCAAATTTGATACAATGATAACAAAAAAAAGGTGTTAAATAGAGTAAAATAAACGTCTAAAACAAACACAATAACGTCTAAAGACAACGTGAATTATGTTCGTCTAAAACAAACACAATAACGTCTAAAAAAACACAATAACCACACCAGGTGCAAATAACTACTTTAACCTATTTAAGAATGTCCTGAAAATGTTAACCACTCTAGATGACCTAGTGGCAAAAAGCTTGTCTATCATAAAAAATGTAGGATGTGCGGGACTTGTAAAAACGTCACACGAATCTCCTGAAAAGAAAGGGCTTATGCGACTGGGGATTTATTTACTCGGCCAAAAACATAAAAAACCCCTATTCTAAGTATATAGGAAAAATCTAATTCGTACCCGTTTCCTTTTCAGCTTTTGATTTTATCATATGCAATTGAAGTAGGGCAGCCGAAGATAGTTTCGTTGACAGCTAAAGCTAATGAACGGGTTAATGGCAAATGCCAAAAAAAAAACCTAGGTTGGTTCTGATTCAAGTAGTAACAGAAACTAAAAACGTAAAAAAAACATGTATACTTTTTTTTTTTGAATAATATTGGTTAAATGAATTATAACAAGATGGTTTATGGCTATATAGACCACGAGTCCAAATACAACTATAATTGGGAAACTCTTGGATAAGTTCCTAAAAATTCTTAAGCCGATAAACCTTGCAGAATGTGATACTGAACGTGTAACCTCATGGGTGATATATGTCCCGAAAACTAGTTTACAGTAATATATAAGCGCCCAAATGACTCAGGGTATTGTGAAGTTCTTAAACTCGACATGACTAAAAGTTGTACCAATGTATCATTTTGTGCTTCGTAGGTGCTTAAAAGTATTAGAAGTCGACTCACGGGAGTCTGAAAACATGGTAGAGAAACCATGGATCAGACCTT
Organism: Glebionis coronaria; assembly: GCA_025667525.1. NCBI lineage: Eukaryota > Viridiplantae > Streptophyta > Magnoliopsida > Asterales > Asteraceae > Glebionis > Glebionis coronaria. The sequence continues at coordinate 177,080 of JANFOE010000122.1, read as the reverse complement.
GACCGAACGTTGACCATGATCATTGTACTGATCATAATGAAGCCCCATGCCAGGGCTCTCTCTATTACTCTACTATAACCGCACGCGTATATTAATTTGTTATTGTGTGTTCTGCCGAATATGAATGTTACAGAATAAAATAAATTAATTGATGCTAAAGTAAAAAAACCTAGCATATACTTGCCTTGAAAATTTGAAGCACATCATATAAAGAAAAAGATAAAGTGAACTACATAAGGAAGAAAAGAATATGCAAATATAAGAATTACATTTGTTTACTCTTTGAATTGTTAGATAAAAGAAAAGAATAAACCCTTAAAATTTCCTTATATAATGTACTTTATGGCCTTGATATCATCTTATCATCTTTTCCATTTTCTAGTGTTTTATATAAAAAAAATCATCAATTTTGAATCAATTTGTTCAAATGGAAGTGTTACAACATGAACATCCGATGACACTTATAGATCTAAATCCAGAATATCCACGCGATGAAGTAGTATACGACGATGAGGAGGAGTTGATAAAGAAGCAAGACTTTCGATGTCCATGTGGACGTTGTGGTCAAGAAATCAACTTCTATCACAAGTATTACTATACGTGTGATCAATGTGATTACTCACTTCACAAATTATGTGCAGAGCTTCCCACAACGCTAAGACATGAATCTCATCCTGATCACACTCTCATGCTCTGTCAACTGTCAGAAGATAAATCATATATGTGTCAAGCTTGTAAACGCAAGCATGACTACGAGTACGTAAATTATCGTTGTTTTCAATGTGATATTTATATTTGTTTAGGATGTTCCAAAAATCGCGTAAAAAATCACTTTATCTATCACCCTAGCCACGAGCACCCATTAATGTCCATATCTATAGATATTTTAGCCAATTGTCATGTGTGCGGCCACAAACATCAAGGAAACTTTTATCTTTGTACCACATGTTTCAATTTTTTCGCTCATAGGGATTGTGTTCTCCTCAAAAAAAAGTTATTGATTCAAAATTATAGAAAGGACGGTTTCTTTCATACTCACTTGCTCACTCTTTCTTACTCATTTTCAAAAGATGATCAAAAAGCTAAATTTTATCCAAGATGTAGGGTATGTGAACTGGGGTTTGATGAAAATTTTTGGGTTTATCAATGTGAGAAATGTCGGTATTACGTACACACAGATTGCGCAACCACATAAAAAGTCGCATCAGATAATGCCAAGTGCTTGAATCAAGGTACGTACAAACTGTCTCCATATCTAAGTTTGTTATATCATTTAATTATCGCAGAAAAATAAAACGAGTTTTAGTTATAGAGATACAAAGAAGTGTCAATAATCTAACTTAGTAGTGGTACCTGTATTATATGGTCCTGCAGGTACTCGTGCAGTTTCAAAAAATTACGATGTTGTGCGCTATCCTAATGTTCTCCATCTCCCATTTCCCAATCGGACTGGTGCGTTAAAGCACTTTCATGGAGAAAGTGGATCAAAGGCCGCCTTCGAAACAAACCTTACACTTCCATTTCATCGACACCAATTAACTCTTGTGGATAAAACATCGTCCATTCATGATTCAATGAAAATGGTTGAAGTTGTATGCAATGCATGCACTAGACCAATCACAAACAGTAAATTTTACAAATGTACATCTTCCGATGATGGATGCAACTTTGTTCTTCATGCGTGGTGCACACGGTTGCCTACTAAAGTTCAGAAAATATATACTTTATACATATATAACCTTGAACTATTGCCAAAAGTCCCTAATTTTATGGGTGTGTTCCTGTGTGAATACTGTGACTTACTTTGCAATGGCGATAATTAGCTGGAAAGCATACCACGGGAGCTTGGAACTGTACCCAACAGTTTTTTCAGATGTTGTCTATCTGACCTACTAAGACTCATCCCAACAGCAAGCTTAACAAGCAATCTAGAACCGATCTTCAAGTCAACACCAAGAAGCTTAATACCCAACCAGTAATTCTTTAACGTATCAGCAAATTCAGTTTTCCGGTGAACAAGTTTCTTTGCCCAATCTTGCCTATATCAAACATAACACAAATGAAATGGAGATTAGATATAATCGGTTTCGTACTTTATTTATACTATAATAATTTGCACCTGCACATAGAAGCTACAGCTCTTAAAGCTGGACTGATTCCCAATAGCATTGACCAAGACCTTTTCAAAACCGGATTAGCAACTTGTTCGTTATTGTCCTCGTCCTTACCCAAATCTGGTATAGGTTCTGATGCCACTGAGGAAAACCTTGCAAAATGTAATACCGAATGAAACCTCATGGGTGACGTGTTTCCGGCAATAGTATGGTATTTAAACGCCCTAATGACTTCTGGTACAGTAAAGTTGCTAAACTCCTCATGCCTAAAAGATGTACTAATGTATTTTGTCCTTGGGATGTGCTTAAAATTATTATCTACAGTAGAACTTGACTCACGGGAGTCTGAAGACATGGCAGAGAACCCATGAGTCAGACTTTGAACCAGACGTCGACCATAATCATTATAGTGATCATAATGAAGCTCCCACGTATGTCTCACTATTGCTCTAGTATCCATTATTATAATAGACTAACCCCTGCAAACAAGCTTTGCATATGTCAAAATAGTAATAAAAAGAGCCTGCAAAACGATCCAACATTAACAGCTCAAAATTACCACAGATGTATACCGAATAACGTTAAAAGTTAAAACAATGACTGATCAAAACGACCTCACACTTATATGATCTAAACATACCGAAGAATACGTGTAAAGACTATACAGTAAGGACCGGCTACAGAATGAAACTAAATTGTCAGCAGCTTAATTTTCGGGCTTAAGTTAATAAGTATCTTATGGCTTATGATGAATAAGGCCATAATTAAACTAAGGTTCAGTGTTTGGATTAGTGTATTATAAAAAGGTTGAAAAATATACTTATAGGCTTTATTTGAATTCATCACTAGCTGCAAATTTGACACTACAATGATAACAAAAAAAGGTGCTAAATAGAGTGAAATAAAGGTCTAAAACGAACACAATAACGTCTAAAGACAACGTTAATAGTGTTCGTCAAAAACCCTACTAACCAAAAACACTAAACACCAGCTACAAATAACTAGTTTAACCAATTTAAAAATGACCTAAAAATGTTAACAACTCTGGACGACCTAGTGGCAAAAAACTTGTCTATCTTAAAAAATGTGGGATGTGTGAGGCTTGTAAAAATGTCACACAAATCTCCTGAAAAGAAAGGGCTTATACGACGCCAAAAACATAAAAAAAAAACCCTAATATTCTAAGTATATAGAAAAAATCTAATTCGTACCCGTTTCCTTTTCAGCTTTTGATTTTATCATATGAAATTGAAGTAGGGCAGCGAAAGATAGTTTCGTTGACAGCTAAAGCTAATGAACAGGTTAATGGCAAATGCCAAAAAAAATCCTAGGTTGGTTCTGAATCAAGTAGGAACAGTAACTAAAAACGTAAAAACATGTGTAAAAGAAATTGAATAATATTGGTTAAATGAATTACAAACAAGGGGGTTTATGGCTATATAGACAACGAGTCCAAATACAACTATAACTAGGAAACTCTTAGCTTGGATAAGTTCCTAAATTCGATAAATCTAAATTAAAAGATAATGTAAGAATTAGCAATCTGGAACCGATCTTCACAATGACAAGTTTCTAAGTACTAGTTTCGTACATTCGTTTAAATTATAAACAATTTGTAGATGCATGTATGAGACCTGTTTATAAAAGCCACAACTTTAAAGCCGAACACAAAATGGAATTAGCAACTTGTTCGTAATTGTCCTCGTCTTTACCCAAATGGCCAAATACGGGTTAGGTGCCAACGCCACTGACTAATACTTGCAGTATGTGATACCGACTGTAACCTCTTGGGTGGTATGTGTCCCGAAATAGTTTATATTTAAGTGCCTTAATGACTCCCGGTATTTAGTAAAGTTCTTAAACTTGACATGTCTAAAAGATGTAGCAATGATTTTGTGCTTCTGATCGATGTGCTTAGAAGTATTAGAAGTCGACTCACGGTAGTCTGACAACATGGTAGAGAACCCATGGATTAGACCTTGACCAAAACGTCGACCATAATCATTGTAGTGATAATAATGAAGCCCCATACAAGGGCTCTCTCTATTATCTACTATAACTGCACACGTATATTAATTTGTTATTGTGTTCTGCCGAATATGAATGTTACAGAATAAAGTAAATTAATTGATGCTAAAGTAAAAAAAACCTGGCATATACTTGCCTTGAAAATTTGAAGCACATCATATAAAGAAAAAGATAAAGTGAACTACATAAGGAAGAAAAGAATATGCAAATATAAGAATTACATTTGTTTACTCTTTGAATTGTTAGATAAAAGAAAAGAATAAACCCTTAAAATTTCCTTATATAGTGTACTTTATGGCCTTGATATCATCTTATCATCTTTTCCATTTTCTAGTGTTTTATATAAAAAAAATCATCAATTTTGAATCAATTTGTTCAAATGGAAGTGTTACAACATGAACATCCGATGACACTTATAGATCTAAATCCAGAATATCCACGCGATGAAGTAGTATACAACGATGAGGAGGAGTTGATAAAGAAGCAAGACTTTCGATGTCCATGTGGACGTTGTGGTCAAGAAATCAATTTCTATCACAGGTATTACTATACATGTGATCAATGTGACTACTCGCTTCACAAATTATGTGCAGAGCTTCCCACAACGCTAAGACACGAATCTCATCATGATCATATTGTTATCCTCTGTCAAGTGTTAGAAGATAAATGGTGCATGTGTGAAGTTTGTAAATGCAAGCATGACTACGAGTACCTAAATTATCATTGTATTCAATGTGATATTTATTTTTGTATAGGATGTTCGAAAAATGGCTTAAAAAATCACATGGTTTATCACCCTAGCCACCGACACCCAATAATGTCCATCTCTGTAGATATTTTAGCCAATTGTCGTGTGTGCGGCAACAAACATCAAGGAAACTTTTATCAATGTACCACATGTTTCAGTTTTTTTCCCATAGAGACTGTGTTTTCCTCCGCAAAAAGATATTAATTCAAAATTTTAGAAAGGACAATTTCTTTCATACTCACCCGCTCACTCTTGCTTACTCATTTCCAAAGGATGATCAAAAAACTAAATTTGATCCAACATGTAAGGTATGTGAACTGCGATTTGATGAAAATCTTTGGATTTATAAATGTGAGAAATGTCGGTATTACGTACACACAGACTGCGCAACCACGTTAAAAGTCGCATCAGAAAATGCCAAGTGCATGAATCAAGGTACATACAAACTCTCTCCAAAAAAAAACCAAATTTTAGTTCTATAGATCGACTTTGGAGATAATAATTTAGGGGTTGTACGTGTATTATATGGCTCTGCAGGTACTGATGCAGTTTCAACAAGTTACAAATACAAATACGGTGATGATCCTGTTATTCTCCATCTCCCATTCCCTGATCAGACTGATATGCTGATGCACTTTCATGGCGAAACTGGATTAAGGGCCTTCGAAACCAACCTAACATATCCATTTCATCGACACCCATTAACTCTCGTGGACACACCATACTGCAATAATGATATTACAACAACAACTACCTCTTCAAGAATAACAACATCGTCCGTTCATGATTCAATGAAAATGGTTGAAGTTGTATGCAATGTATGCATAAGACCAATCACAAACATCCCTTTTTACAAATGTAAAGACTTTGATCATGGATGCGACTTTGTCCTTCACGCGTGGTGCACCCGGTTGCCTATTGAAGTTAAAAAGAAGAGTTCTTTATCCGGTATACGTAACTTTAAACTAATGCCGGAAGCTACTTTATTTATGAAGTTGGGTGTGCCCGTATGTGAGAATTGTAGCTTACCTTTCAATGGCTTCGTTTATTGTTTTCCACTTACCTATATGCATGGCCTAAATATTGACGTTCAGTGCGCGCTCAGACCTCAATATATCACACATAAATCTCATCCAAATCATGGACTTTATGAATGTAGGCCAAGTTCCGAAACGTATTGTCGTTTGTGTTTGTCTGATGCAAAGAAACAAATTTGTTACAATTGTAAGCCTTGTAAATTTACCATACATTCCAAGTGTGCTCTTTTGTGGCCTGATACAATTAGTCACAGGTATGACAAGCATCTAATGAGTCTAAGGTATTTTCCAGTTGAAAACCATAGCGGTGATTACTTTTGTGAAGTTTGCGAGGAGGAGTTTAATCCTAATGGTGCGTTCTATCATTGTGATCAATGCGTTCAGTCCATGCATCCAGCTTGTTGTGTGCCAGTACTTCAAAAAGAAACAGGCTATACTATTTTCCATCTTCACGAAGGTGTAGCTGGATTTGATAATATAAAGTTTGGAGGAGTTTTCACGCATAATGGTCACCCACACGATCTTTCATTTTGCGGAGGTGTTGAAAGTGATGGTGAATGCGCCAAGTGTGGTAAGCATTTGCGGGACAAGATAATCTACAAGTGTTTACAGTGTAAGTTTGCAGTTGATGAAGATTGTGCTTTTCGGTATGAATCATTTTAGGTTTGTTTACAGTACACGAACAAAGTTAATATTAATCTCAATGTGTTTAGTTTGCTGATGTTGAACACTATAATAGACTTGTAATAACATAAACTTGTTCATTCGGTTTTAAAGGAGTTTTTCTCATAAATTGGCATTGTTTCTTTAAATTCCATAGATCATCATGCGTAGAAGAGAACACTAGGACGACTCGAGCTATCATATTACAAGTCTATCAACTGATACACGTAAACAATTTTCACGTAACGTAAACAAGAAAACATATAGCAACAACTCCACTTTATTATCCAGCTTTTGTAACTCTGATGATTGTGTTTACGCGACCTCCAATTCTTACCAATTGCCTCATACATGACAACACAAAGCTCCTGACGCTTGTGGTCACTCATCACCTAATCGAATTTTGTTCAACATTCGTACTGTTTATAACCATTACTTCCTGCAAGAAAACAGTTATAACATTGTTAACAAAATAATAGTAGTGTTTCCTTGATACATATAGTGTTGTGTTAGAAAGAATACCATGGGAGCTTAAATGTGTCTTTGAACCATCCTTGTTTAGAACTATACCCCACGATTTTGTCAAGGCGTATGATAATCTCGGAAAATTTTGGTCTAATAGATAAATCTGGATACCAACACTCCTCTATCAATCTACAAAACAAGAACAAAGATGAAAAATGGATGAAAATTTTATTAATATGAATGACCCGTCCAATCTATTTGTCCGATTTCCATTTTAGGCAACTCTTTTAGCTAAACGCCTTAATCGGTTTGTAGATAAGTGTGTCAAGATTTCCGCCTCTGGAATTTTTGTACATAGATTCAAGTTATTATAGACAGAAAAATATACTTACTCTTTTAGATCGGGAGGATAATATTTCGATTTTGTCTTGAATGTTGGTCTCTGGATATCAACACACATCAGCTTAACAGCCTCTTCAGGAGGCTTGGGATAAAACGGTTGCACACCCTCCATCATCTGATTTCATATTAAACAAAACCAAGATCAATGTTTTATATAAAGAATCGTTAACGAGAAAGAAAACAAACAAACGAGTAATACATAATGGCATGGCAAAAAAGAAATGAAAGGTCAAACAGGCCAAAAGTTGCTAAAATTTTGGTTAAAACCTCCTGTATAGTTGTACTCTAAATCTTAGATTACTGTATGAGTGTTTATATTTGAAATTTTCGACAGCCAGTGGTTCGGGTCAACCTGACCTGATCTCTAATACGAATATATCATATGCAATTTATAAAATGGAATACAGATAAAAGTACCTCGTAAAGAATAAGGCCAAAAGAGTACACATCCACACCTGCGTCGAATAGTTCATCTTTATAGATCTCCGGTGCAATGTATAAATCTGTACTCACAAAAAAGTTAAGGTTACTAAGATAGTACGAGTAGTTATGCTACAAAAGGTACTGTCTTCAGAAACAGAAAAGTAAATAATGTAAAGTTGGTATTTTTCAAGAACTTACTTTCTCGATCGACGGTGGTAGGTCGCGCTAATCTTGCTTTATTAGGCGAAATTTTGGACAATCTGATTAATGCGATACCTGCAACCTTCAATAGGCCCCCGCTATCCAGCAAAATATTTCTGGCACCTTACCAAAGTTTCAATTATTAAAAAAATCTCAAAACGCAATCATCATGGATATATATTATTAACAAGCTTTCTTTAAATTTTGAATAAAGTCCTCTCATTCGCTACGGAAGATGGGAACGTATTGATGAGAGTTTCACGGAAACTAGCCGCGACAAAGAAATGCGCTGGTTATTTTCAAGGCTGTGCGACCGAGGAGACGGTACGCCAAATTGTTGTGCGCCGTATTATTGCGTGCCAGCAGCAACCAAGGCATTTTGTTTGGGACATAAGAAGGATTTGATACCTAGACCGCCATCACCCCTGAGTCCGTATTGCCGTGTTGTTGGCGAGCTGTGTGGACTAATAGGCCCTCAATATTGTTACCCGTCTAAGTACCATATTGGCATGGGAGGGCCGACGGGTACTGTACTTTCGGGATTCTGTTATAAGCCGATATGATATCGTTGGTTTGCTATATGGAGTATATGTTTACGTGAGTAGTAATAAGGAATGCATGCAGATATATATGCCATGCAGTGTACCATCTATATATCAATGACGTGACAACGTTATTGTCGATATGGGTTTGAATTTGTGTGTATTTTGTATCGTGTTTCTACACATTGCTGAAACAGCAACAACTGACGGGGTAGGGTACGTTCGACTAGTTTATAAAACTTATATACACCATCAACCATGATAAAGAAAAAGGTACACTTGTTAAGCGTAAACTTGTTCATTCGGTACCGGTTCTCAGTACCCGGTACCACAAAACAAGTGCACAAAAAAATTCGGCACCATTGTAATTCGGTACGGTACTAAAACGGATAATACTAGTTTTGATACCGTTGTAATATGTGACAGGAGAAACCCGGTCTAGGTATATCCAAAACGGTGCCAGAATGGTACCGTGCTCATCCATACTACACCTAATCAAAATGTTGAGGTATTCAGATTAATTGAGTCAAAAGGCAGGCGTATATATATACATAACTACTTGTTGCGACTTTGGTTTATAAAACTTACTGTATATACATAGTTTTGTACATGTTACAGCAATGTGTAGAACAACGACTAATGTTGCAATTGCCACAACCCATGTTTACTAATAAAAATCGTGTTATGTTTTCGCCACAACCCATGTAAATCAACATGTTTAAAAAAAACTTCACTTTGTGCGAATAAATATCGAACCAATATTAATACTAAACATAACATAGCTCCGAAAGACCCGTTTCTGAGTTATATGATACTCTGAGCGAGACGATAAACATAATACTTCTCTCATAGGTTGTTTATTAAAAACACACGATCCATCTCATATACTCCACACCCTTCAATCTAGTAATTTCAAGATAACATTTCGATTCAACCTTCTCATGGGTTTGACGAGTCGAAATGGTTTCTAAAACCATACTTCCTCGGTCTTAAAACAATTTATAACAGGGAAAAAAAAGTAAACGGCTACATTTTAAAACCAATCAAATGGCATATCAACCCATTAAAGTCTTTAAAATTCAGGCCGATGCTACGGGTTGAATGATTCTTAGTTTTCCAGAATATTCACGTGATGAAGTAGTATACGACGATGAGGAGGAGTTGATAATGAAGCAAGACTTTCGATGTTCATGTGGACGTTGTGGTCAAGAAATCAACTTCTATCTCATGTGGAGTGGAAACATTTAAGATTCCCTTTCGGGGAGCACTTATAGAGATGAAACACGATTCTGATGAACTTTGCATGACATGGTAGCCGATGATGACCTCATATTCTGCCAAGCCGCTTATGAGCGATAGCAATAGCAAAGCGGCTTATGAACAAATGATATATGATATACATTGTTAATGAGATTATATGTTTTAAATAATAAAAAAATGGTGTTTGATGTATCCTCTTTACACGATGTTGGTACCTACAAGAAGGATCAAGGGTGAAAAAATTCACCCGGATCTTGTTTAAGGCGCACTACACTTAATAATCAACGCTACATGTGAATCACGGTATCATAATTTCATAAAAGAAAAAGCGTTAAACAAATAAACAACATAATCTTATATATATTCACATCCTACACGTATGGTAGGTTGTTTTGGTCAAACCTGCATTTCACATGCTTCACGTTATCATTATAAATATGTAGGATAGATAATAGATAATTAGATATCAAATTCTATAAATAGACTAAGCTTTAGTTGTATCATCACATCAAGCACTTGTTTAGCAAACAAAATATTGAGTTTGAGAAATATGAAGGCAGTAGTTTTTTTCCTTGCTGTTATTATGTGCACTAGCACATTTTTGAGTGCCTCATCCATTGATGATGGGGATCAAAAAATTGCCATGGTTTCTGAGGATCATGCTGTTGGAATGGGGTTTACTAAGGTAACTCTATAATATTATACTTATATTATACTATTAACAATCTTAATTTCTTTAAAATTTAAATAATGTTCTCTTTCAGGTGGAAATTGGAAAATTCCTTATGGAAGATGGGAAAGTGTTGACACTTTCACCAAAATTATCCCCGAGTAAGAATTGTGCTGAGAAAGGCAACTTCTGTACGATCTTTATTTGGTGTTGTGACCCGTATTCTTGCCAATTTGGCTCGGCGGGCGTGGGAGATTGTGGTTAATATTAAGCACGTATATGCGTGCATGCATGTGAAACGAGCCGATATGATATTGTTTGCTTGCGCTATATATATAAGCAAGGATAGAATTTGCAAATAACAATTTGTTTACTCTTTGAATTTTTAATGAAAAGAAAAGTATATACTCTTAAAATTTTCCTTATATAATGTACTTTATGGCCTTGATATCATCTTATCATCTTCTCCGTTTTCTATTATTAAAAACATCATCAGTTTGTATCAATTTGTTGAAATGGAAGTGTTACAACATGAACACCCATTGACACTTATAGATCTAAATCAAGAATATCCACGCGATGAAGTAGTATATGACGATGAGGAGGAGTTGATAAAAAAGCAAGACTTTCGATGTCCATGTGGACGTTGTGGTCAAGAAATCAACTTCTATCACAGGCGTTACTATACGTGTGATCAATGTGATTAATCACTTCACAAATTATGTGCAGAGCTTCCCACAACTCTAAGACATGAATCTCATCGTGATCATAAGCTTATCCTCTGTCAAGTGTCAAAAGATAAACCGTGTATGTGTCAAGCTTGTAAACGCAAGCATGACTACGAGTACCTAAATTATCATTGTGTTCAATGCGATATTTATACTTGTTTAGGATGTTCCAAAAATGGTGAAAAAAATCACATGATCTATCACCCTAGCCACCAACATCCAATAATTTCCATCTCTGTCGTTATTTTGGCTAATTGTCATGCATGTGGCAACAAACACCAAGGAAACTTTTATCAATGTATCACTTGCTTAAATTTTTCGCCCATAGAAACTGTGTTTTCCTCCGTAAAAAGTTATTGATTCAAAATTTTAGAAACGACGGTTTCTTTCATATTCACCCACTTACTCTTACTTACTCATTTTCGAAAGATGACCAAAAAGCCAAATTTTATCAAAAATGTAAGGTATGCGAATTAGGATTCGATGAAGATCTTTGGGTTTATAAATGTGAGAAATGTCGATATTATGTACACACAGATTGCGCAACCACATCAAAAAAAGCATCAGTCAATGCCACAGGCTTCGATCAAGGTACGCACACAGTCTCTCCAAATCTAAGTATTTTAATATATTTCATTTAATAATTGCATAAAAATCGAACTTTAACTACAGGGATTTTAGAGATACAAAAAAAGTGTCACTAATTTAACTTGCTAGTAAAGAAATTAAAATTGTTACTTTAATTTATGGAAAAAAGGTCTCTCAAAAGGCAAAAATATATATCTTTACACTCAGTGCTTTGACACTTAAGATATTTTAGAGACATTTTTTTATTTGTCACGAATATCAAAATATCCTCGTGGGTAAGATATATAATTACCAAAGAATAGCAAAGTTGGATCACGGTGGTTATCACTTTGCCTCTAGACAAGGGTTCCAAGGTTGGAGGCCTTTTTTTTACCTTTGGTAGAAACGAAAGCCTCGCTACCTTAAGGGATATGGTTGTATACATTTCAACCTCTCATACATCGTTAAAAACGAGTATTATTTTATCTTACCTTTTATACGTATATAATTACCCCGTAATAATAAAGTTGTTGGAATATGGTTCTGTAGATAGTGTACGTGAATTAAATTTCAGTATCCGGGGCGAACAACCTTATGTTCTCGATCTCCCATTCCGCGATCAAAATGATATGTTAATGCGACTTAAGCTTCATGGAGAAAGTGGATCAGATGCCTTCGAAACAAACCTCTCACATCCATTTCATCCGCACCCATTAACTCTTGTGGATACACCTACCTCTTCAAGAAGAACACTGATCCAAAAGAATCCCTTGCATTTTTTGATGCGCAACACTGATCCAAAAGATTTTAGTCGGTACTCGGATCTCAAGCATCATTCGATGCCCAGTGTGCTCAACACTGATCCACATGAATTGCGCTTTATTAATAAGTACTCGGATGCTCTGCATCTTTTGATGCCCAGTCGCAAGCCTCATTTGAGAACAACATCATCCATTCATGATTCAAAGAAAGTGGTTGCAGTTATGTGCAATGCATGCGTAAGACCAATCACAAACATCCCATTTTACAAATGTACAACTTCTGATGATGGATGCAACTTTGTTCTTCATGCGTCCTGCACCCGGTTGCCTACTAAAATTAAGTTGAAAGATTATTTTTCAGGAATATATGACTTTGAACTATTGCCAAAAGCCCCTGGTTCCTACATGGGTTTGTTCAAGTGTCATTACTGTAAGAAAATTTGCAATGGATTTGTTTATAACTGTCGAAATGATAATCGGCAAGGAGACGACAACAACATTGACGTTCATTGCGCGCTCTCACGTCAATATATCACACATAAATCTCATCCAAATCATCTACTTCGTAAAGGTGAGCCAGGTTCAGGAGATTATTGTCGTTTGTGTTTGTCTGATGCAAAGAAACAAATTTGTTACAGTTGCGAGCCTTGTAAATTTATCATACATTCCGATTGCGCTCTGTTGTGGCCTCAGAAAATTAGTCACAAGTATGACAAGCATCTGATGACTCTAAGGTATTTTCCAGTTGAAAACCATAGTGGTGATTACTTTTGTGAAGTTTGTGAGGAGGAGTTTAATCATAATGGTGAGTTCTATCATTGTGATCAATGCGTCCAGTCCATGCATCCAGCTTGTTGTGTGTCAATGTTGGGCCAAAACCCAATTTGGGTAATCACAACCCGCTATACAAACCCGCTAGACAAACCCGCTGGACAAAAGTGGCGGTTACAAGCAGTTAAATAACTGTAAAACAGTTATTTAACAAAGGGACACAACGGTTCCATGAACCGACACGACTTTTAGATATACCTTTTCATTTCTTATAAATAGGAACGATTTGTAAAGACAAGTATGTATGACAATTCGATTATATAGCAAGATTATACCAAATTTATATTTTGATTAAAGCTTTGTTCATTTCGATCCAAGATAAGGGAATCCAACAATTGGCATCAGAGCAAGGTTTGAACAAACCAAGATCATCATATACTTTTTTTAAATCAAACACGCAGCCGATTATTCCCAGAAAACAGTTTTACAAGAAGAACACGAATCAAAAATCATTTTTCGTGTTTAATATAAACTGCTTTTCTTGATTGGGCAAATCCATCAATCGCTACCAAGTGATTCTAAATCACTAGCAACGAACGGGTTTCACCCTAAAACAATAATCCGAGAATCAGAACCCATAATCGGATCAGAAGTCATCGTCAAAGGGGCAAAAAAATCAGAATCAATTAGGATCGAACTAACCTGATTCTGAAAGAAATCAAGAACCGCACGATTCAAATTAGCAAGAAAGCCCCAAATCGCAAGCGGATCTCAAGATCCCCAAATTTGAGAAACCCTAATTTTTCATACAGAAAAGATCAGGGAAATCACAAAACTACGAACATATCATAGTTAGCAAGAGGATAAGGCCTTCTTCTCGGCATATTAAATCACAAGCGAAGACATAAATATAGCCAATCAGTCTCGACATCTCAAAAGAGAGAGAAAGAGTCGTTGTGTGATTTCCACAGAGAGAAGAAAAAGAAGAGACAAGAGGGGGTTATTTCCAAAGAACTGAAAAGGGACGTGTTATTTTTAACACAAAGGCAAGACAGGTTTTTTAACCCACACAGCAAGACTACGGGCCTAAGCCCATCAGGTTTCAAAAACCTTTTATTTCACCCTTTTATTTTTATTTTTCTTTCTTTTACATTAAATTAGTGTTTTTTATAAGAATTTAAAAATACATATAGAAAGAAAATAAAAGTAAAAGTAAATAAAATAAAGTTTTGTATTTTTATTTAAAAGAAAAATCCTTTTTCACTTTTTACAAATACAAAATAGCAAGATAAATTTGAACCTTCGTGGTTCATCGCAAGATAAAACCGAACCTTCGTGGTTCATAGCAAGATAATTCGAACCATCGTGGTTCATAGCAAGATAATTCGAACCTTCGTGGTTCATCGCAAGATAAAACCGAACCTTCGTGGTTCATAGCAAGACAAACCGAACCTTCGTGGTTCATAGCAAGACAAACCGAACCTTCGTGGTTCATAGCAAGAAAATCTGGTTAGCAAGTTGGCCAGTAACACGCAAGAATTTTGATCTTTAGATCAAACGCAAGCAAGAATTTGATCTTTCGATCAAACACAAAAGCAAGGAAATCATAAACCATCTCGGTTTTGATTATTAGCAAGATTAACAAGCAAGAAAGCAAGAAAGCAAGCATGGTAGAAACCGACAAGAATGAAAACACATCGGTTCGAGAACTAGGAAATGTTTCACTACAATGTCCAAAATTGACCGACTCAAACTACACAACATGGGCATTGATGATGGAAACAATAATGAAGGCATATGGCATTTGGGAAACGATAGTTCCAAAAGAAGGAACAACAACAAATGAAAAGAAAGAAAACACATCGAAGGCAATAATCTTTCAAACTTTGCCGCAAGATGTGTTAATGCAAGTTACACAATACTCCACTGCAAAGGAAGTATGGGACTCGATCAAAGTCAAGCATTTAGGAGCCGATCTTGTTCAGAAAGCACGACTACAAACACTGAGGAGTGAACTAGATACGCTAAGGATAAAGCCTAACGAAAAAGTAAGCGATTTCGGAGGAAAGTTAAGTAGTATGAAGGCCAAGTTTAACGGACTTGGAGAAACTTTGGAAGATAAGATACTAGTAAGGAAACTACTTAACTCCGCTCCAAAGAAATTTTTACCGATCGTAGCAACCATAGAACAATATCAAAACCTAGACGAAATGTCATTTGAAGAAGCCATTGGAAGACTAATAGCCTATGAAGAACGAATCAAGAGCCAAGACACGCTAGAAACAAATAATCAAGACAAGCTTCTTTTGGCAAGTTCAAACAACAAAAGCAATGGTAAATGGCGAGGTAAAGACTTCAACAAAGATAGCAAGGAAGGCACGAAATGGAAGAATAATCCAAATACACGCAGAGCAAGTACGAGTCAAGGAACTAATGACAAAAGCAAGCTCAGATGTTACGAATGTGGTGAGTATGGACACTTCGCGAAAGAATGCACGAAATGGAAATACAACAAAGATAAGCGAGAAGTGTCTCACCTCGTCTATGACTCTGACACTGAACCAACATTACTTTGAAGACAAAAGACGCAGCGTTTGTGATTAGGGGGGAATGTTGGGCCAAAACCCAATTTGGGTAATCACAACCTGCTATACAAACCCGCTAGACAAACCCGCTGGACAAAAGTGGCGGTTACAAGCAGTTAAATAACTGTAAAACAGTTATTTAACAAAGGGACACAACGGTTCCATGAACCGACACGACTTTTAGATATACCTTTTCATTTCTTATAAATAGGAACGATTTGTAAAGACAAGTATGTATGACAATTCGATTATATAGCAAGATTATACCAAATTTATATTTTGATTAAAGCTTTGTTCATTTCGATCCAAGATAAGGGAATCCAACAGTCAATACCTACAAAAGAAACCACATATACCCCTTTCTATCTTCACGCAGGTGTTGGTCGATATGATAATGTGAAGTTTGGACAAAAATTCATGGTTAATGGTCACCCGCACGCTATTTCATTTTGCCTAGGCGTTAGAAGTGATGGTAAATGCCCTAGGTGTTTGGAGCATCTTGAGGGTCGGTTGACCTTAAAGTGTTTACAGTGTACGTTGGCAATTGACATATCCTGTGCGATGAAGCATAAACATTCTCCAAAACCGATTGACCTTGTTGACTATGACAACAGTCGCGACTATAAACAGACTCGCGACAGCTATGTCTCGCGACCCCTACTCTAATCAAAATATAGACGGAATTAGGGTGAACATTTGTTATATCTTCCAATAAATGATTTTATTCATACAATGTTTACATCAGTATTTATATCTTTGCTTCTACTTGATCAATCACAACAATGAGCACACCCCACTAACCCAACTGAGCCTATAAGAAGCCATGAAATGCAGTTTTCCCAAGCGGGTTAATATCTGCATACTTAAAACGTGAAGGGACATGAAGAACACGAACTTTTCTCGAAGAAACAAAATCACGAACAAAGTGAATATTATCTTAATGTGCTCGTTAATGTTGAACATTATAATACACTTGGCATAACGTAAACTTGTTCAATCGGTTTTAATTTGACACTGTTTCTTCAAGTTCCATTAATCATTTTGCTTAGAAAAGAACACTAGAACGGCTTAAACTATTATATCACAAGTCTATCAACTGATACACGTAAACTATTTTCACGTAACGTAAACAAGAAAACATATAACAACGATTCCACTTTATTATCCAGATTTCGCAACTCTGAAGATTATGCTTACGCGACCTCCATTTCTCAACCATTGCGTCATACATGACAACACAAAGCTCCCGACACTTGGAGTCTCTCGCCAGCTAATCAAATTTTGTTCAACATTCGTACTGTTTATAACCATTACTTCCTGCAAAAAAACAGTTATAACATTGTTAACAAAATAATAGTACCGTTTCCTTGATACGTATAGTGTTGTGTTTGAAAGAATACCATGGGAGCTTAAACGTGTCTTTGAACCATCCTTGTTTAGAACTATACCCCACGATTTTGTCAAGGCGTATGATAATCTCGGAAATTGTTGGTCTTATAAATAAATCTGGATACCAACACTCCTCTATCAATCTACAAAACAAGAACAAAGATGGAAAAAGGATGAAAAATTTATTAATATGAATGACCCGTCCAATCTATTTGTCCGATTTCCATTTTAGGCAACTCTTTTAGCTAAACGCCTTAATCGGTTTGTAGATAAGTGTGTCAAGATTTCCGCCTCTGGAATTTGTGTACATGCATAGATTCAAGTTATTATAGACAGGAAAATATACTTACTCTTTTAGATCGGGAGGATAATATTTCGATTTTGTCTTGAATGTTGGTCTCTGGATATCAACACACATCAACTTAACAGCCTCTTCAGGAGACTTGGGATAAAACGGTTGCACACCCTCCATCATCTGATCTCATATTAAACAAAACCAAGATCAAACTTTTATATAAAGAATCGTTAACGGGCAAGAAAACAAACAAACTAGTAATACATAATGGCGTGGCAAAAAAGAAAAGAAATATCAAACGGGACAAAAGTTGCTAAAATTTTGGCTAAAACCTCCGGTATAGTTGTACTCTAAATCTTAGATTACTGTATGAGAGTTTATATTTGAAATTTTCGACAGCCAGTGGTGCGGGTCAACCTGACCTTGTCTCTAATACGAATATATCATATGCAATTTATGAAATGGAATACAAATAAAAGTACCTTGTAAAGAATAAGGCCAAAAGAGTACACTGTACACATTCACACCTGCGTCGAATAGTTCATCCTTATAGATCTCCGGTGCAATGTATAAATCTGTACTCACATAAAAGTTAAGGTAAATAAGATAGTACGAGTAGTTATGCTACAAAATGGTAAATTATGTAACCTGAACTGACCGTTTCATAGAAATGGTTAAAAACTTCCTTCTAATAAACAAGAAATGAATGTACAAAAAGTCGGCAACGTTTTACTTGCCTGGCAATATCAAGAGCAAATCTAAAAGGTTTGGAGGGGGATAACCGTCCTTTTTTTTCAAGATAGCTTCTAAGGTCGCCCTGAAATTTATAATAAATTCAAGCTTTGTTAAGCTAATCTGATATCAAGGAATATGGCAACACTTATGCACCACATACACACAGCCAGTTATGTTTAGATGTGATCTAGAACTTACTCTTGGGTGAAACTCGGAAACAATCATCATGGTACATTTTGGGTGACAGCTCCAACAAACTGAACCACATTAGGTTGCCGGACTTTTTCAAACAAAGTCAGCCATATTTGAAAGCATTTATGCATAAGAGCCGATAAAAAGTTCAATGATAGTTTCTTAACAGTGCAACGTGAAGCTATAGTACATAGATTAGGTCAATATTATCAAGTGTGGTCCAAAGAAGCCGATGAAACCAAATGTACATTTCTAACTTTACAGTTTTGACCCGTTACCCAACCCACCCATTTTGCCACATCTAACAAGCAGCAATGCAGCATAATTGGGCACATACATTCTTTCAGGATCAGAGTAGAGATCTTTGTCGAGTATCTTCATTGAAACTTCTGTGCCGTTCCATTTAGTTTTCGTGTCAAAATACCAGAAAGTTAATTACTAGAGTACACATTTCAGCACAGATCTAAGACAGCAAAATGACCCGTTTCAGTCAAAATCATTTTTGACTCATTACACAACCCGCTGATTTCGTCTTATCATAGCAAAAAAAGGTTCGGATTTTTAATATTAAAAACCAACCTAGGCAACAAATTCATCCAACACAATATTATCCTAAAACATGAAAATTTAGCGAAACTAGCTTATGAGTTTTAATCCATGAAAAATAAAAGTTTAACTTTACATCGAGTTTGCCATTTCCGTATTTACGATAACTGCGAAATAGGTACGGGGTGGCGGCACCCCCATAGCTAGACGAAAAAACGAGATTATAGTGTAATTTTGATTGTTTTTTTAAAATGCCTCCCACTCGAATCTCAAAAGACCCCCACTCACATATTAAATTCCAACATTTAACACTCTAAAACTTAAAAATCCTCCATCTTTAAGTTAAAATACTCGGTTTTTTATTCAGATTTTAGTTTTTTCGCTTTACTATTGTCCAAATTTTTTTCCCCCCCACAATTTAGTTTCCTGCGTCCGACACTGGAAATAGGTGTCATGGTTTAAGAAATTGACCTCTCATATCTTAAACATTATAAAAAAAAGGTAAGTTAATTGATGTTAAAGTAATAAACCTGGCATATACTTGCCTTGAAAATTTTAAAACACATAACATAAAGAAAAAGATAAAGTAAACTATATAAGCAAGAATAGAATTTGCAAATAACAATTTGTTTACTCTTTGAATTTTTAGAGAAAAGAAAAGTATATGCCCTTAAAAATTTCCTTATATAATGTACTGTATGCCCTTGATATCATCTTATCATCTTTTCCATTTTCTGCTATATAAAAAAATCATCAATTTTGAATCAATTTGTTCAAATGGAAGTGTTACAACATGAACATCCGTTGACACTTATAGATCTAAATCCAGAATATCCACACGATGAAGTAGTATACGACGATGAGAAGGAGTTGATAAAGAAGCAAGACTTTCGATGTCCATGTGGACGTTGTGGTCAAGAAATCAATTTCTATCACAGGTATTACTATGCATGTGATCTATGTGACTACTCGCTTCACAAATTATGTGCAGAGCTTCCCGCAACGCTAAGACACGAATCTCATCATGATCATATTGTTATCCTCTGTCAAGTATCAGAAGATAATTGGTGTATGTGTGAAATTTGTAAATGCAAGCATGACTACGAGTACCTAAATTATCATTGTATTCAATGTGATATTTATTTTTGTATAGCATGTTCGAAAAATGGCTTAAAAAATCACATGGTTTATCACCCTAGCCACCGACACCCAATAATGTCCACCTCTATAGATATTTTAGCCAATTGTCGTGTGTGCGGCAACAAACATCAAGGAAACTTTATCAATGTACCACATGTTTCAGTTTTTGTGCCCATAGAGACTGTGTTTTCCTCCGCAAAAAGAAAATTTTAGAAAGGACAATTTCTTTCATACTCACCCGCTCACTCTTGCTTACTCATTTCCAAAGGATGATCAAAAAACTAAATTTGATCCAACATGTAAGTGCGATTTGATGAAAATCTTTGGATTTATAAATGTGAGAAATGTCGGTATTACGTACACACAGACTGCGCAACCACGTTAAAAGTCGCATCAGAAAATGCCAAGTGCATGAATCAAGGTACATACAAACTCTCTCCAAAAAAAACCAAATTTTAGTTCTATAGACTTTCGAGATAATAATTTAGGGGTTGTACGTGTATTATATGGCTCTGCAGGTACTGATGCAGTTTCAACACGTTACAAATACAAATACGGTGACGATCCTGTTCTTCTCCATCTCCCATTCCCTGATCAAACTTATATGCTGATGCACTTTCATGGCGAAACTGGATTAAGGGCCTTCGAAACCAACCTAACATATCCATTTCATCGACACCCATTAACTCTCGTGGACACACCATACTGCAATAATGATATTACAACAACAACTACCTCTTCAAGAATAACAACATCGTCCGTTCATGATTCAATGAAAATGGTTGAAGTTGTATGCAATGCATGCATAAGACCAATCACAAACATCCCTTTTTACAAATGTAAAGACTTTGATCATGGATGCGACTTTTTCCTTCACGCGTGGTGCACCCGGTTGCCTATTGAAGTTAAAAAGAAGAGTTCTTTATCCGGTATACGTAACTTTAAACTAATGCCGGAAGCTACTTTATTTATGAAGTTGGGTGTGCCCGTATGTGAGAATTGTAGCTTACCTTTCAATGGCTTTGTTTATTGTTTTCCACTTACCTATATGCATGGCCTAAATATTGACGTTCAGTGCGCGCTCAGACCTCAATATATCACACATAAATCTCATCCAAATCATGGACTTTATGAATGTAGGCCAAGTTCCGAAACGTATTGTCGTTTGTGTTTGTCTGATGCAAAGAAACAAATTTGTTACAGTTGTAAGCCTTGTAAATTTACCATACATTCCAAGTGTGCTCTTTTGTGGCCTGATACAATTAGTCACAGGTATGACAAGCATCTAATGAGTCTAAGGTATTTTCCAGTTGAAAACCATAGCGGTGATTACTTTTGTGAAGTTTGCGAGGAGGAGTTTAATCCTAATGGTGTGTTCTATCATTGTGATCACTGCGTTCAGTCCATGCATCCAGCTTGTTGTGTGCCAGTACTTCAAAAAGAAACAGGCTATACTATTTTCCATCTTCACGAAGGTGTTGCTGGATTTGATAATATAAAGTTTGGAGGAGTTTTCACGCATAATGGTCACCCACACGATCTTTCATTTTGTGGAGGTGTTGAAAGTGATGGTGAATGCGCCAAGTGTGGTAAGCATTTGCGGGGCAAGATAATCTACAAGTGTTTACAGTGTAAGTTTGCAGTTGATGAAGATTGTGCTTTTCGGTATGAATCATTTTAGGTTTGTTTACAGTACACGAACAAAGTTAACATAAACTTGTTCATTCGGTTTTAAAGGAGTTTTTCTCATAAATTGGCATTGTTTCTTTAGATTCCATAGATCATCATGCGTAGAAGAGAACACTAGGACGACTCGAGCTATTATATTACAAGTCTATCAACTGATACACGTAAACAATTTTCACGTAACGTAAACAAGAAAACATATAGCAACAACTCCACTTTATTATCCAGCTTTTGTAACTCTGATGATTGTGTTTACGCGACCTCCAATTCTTACCAATTGCGTCATACATGACAACACAAAGCTCCCAACACTTGGAGTCTCTCGCCAGCTAATCGAATTTTGTTCAACATTCGTACTGTTTATAACCATTACTTCCTGCAAGAAAACAGTTATAACATTGTTAACAAAATAATAGTAGCGTTTCCTTGATACGTATAGTGTTGTGTTAGAAAGAATACCATGGGAGCTTAAATGTGTCTTTGAACCATCCTTGTTTAGAACTATACCCCACACTTTTGTCACGGCGTATGATAATCTCGGAAAATTTTGGTCTAATAGATAAATCTGGATACCAACACTCCTCCATCAATCTACAAAACAAGAACAAAGAAGGAAAAAGGAAGAAAAAATTATTAATATGAATGACCCGTCAAATCTATTTGTCCGATTTCCCTTTAGGCAACTCTTTTAGCTTAACGCCTTTATCAGTTTCCTAAGGTAATTACGAAGTATTTATAAACTTTCATTTGAATTGAATAATGTCCTCTTGATACTTTCACGAAAATCATCCCCGAGTAGGAATTGTGTTGATAAAGGCGGCACATGTTCTCTTGCAGGGCTTTGGTGTTGCATGTGACTGTATATATGCATATATACGTCGTTTTCGCATATTCCTTACGGATTTTGTGGTCAATATTAAGCATGTGCATGTGTGCGTGCACGCATGTTAAACAAGCCGATGTTATATTGTTGGCTTGCTATATATATGCGGTGTACCATCACATATCAAGGACGTGACAACGTTGTCGATATGTGTTTGAATTTTTAGTGTTTTGTATAGTGTTTAATGAAATGTAAAATTTGCATTGCACTACTGTTTCTATTTTGAACCCGGTATGGTAAAATTTAATTACAATTTTATACTCCGTAAGTTGTTAGGTTTTAACATTTGATCACTACACCTAATCAAAAGGCAAGCGTATATATATATATATATATATATATATATATATATATATATATATATATATATATATATATATATATATATATATATATATATATATATATATATATAGCATCTCACATACTCGCGACTTTCGTTTATAAAACTTACATTAGTACACTTACTTGACCTCCATTTCATATCCATTTCGCCACACGTAACATGCATGCTCCCGAAACTTATAGTCTCTCACGACTTTTGTTCCGCATGCATACCGTTGCTAAAAACCCTGCAAAAAAATCCAATGGTAACACCTAGCTCAAAATTACCACACATGTATATTGAATAACGTTAAAACAGTGATTGATAAAAACCACCACACACTCATATGAGCTAAACATATCAAAGAATACTTGTAAAAACTACAGTCACCACCGGCTACAAATGAAAACTAAACAGTAATCAAGGGAAACTGGGTTAAGCTTATGTTTAGTAAGTATCTTATGGCTTATGATGAATACATGCTATGAGTGTTTGGATTAGTGTATGATAAAAAGGTTGAGAAATAGACTTATTGGCTTATAATGGCCTTATATCAGTTCATAAGACTAAGCTAATTATAAGCTTAACTTTAATAAACCTCAAAAACTAAACACTCGTTAGCAACGCCAACAATGAAAGACTTAACATGTGAAACTGAACAAAATATAACAACCGCAACAGCATCATCCGACTTTACGCTACACCAAATAAAACGCAATATTAGTATTGTAACAAACTAACAACCACAAAAACTCATCACTAGCTGCAATTGATGCAATGATAACAAAAAAAAGGTGTTAAATAGAGTGATATAAATGCCTAAAATGACCTAAAAGTGTTAACCACTCGAGACGACCTGGAAGCAAAAAAGCTTGCCTATCATAAAAAATATGGGATGTGTGAGGCTTGTAACAACATCACACGAAGCTCTGAAAAGAAAGGGCTTATGTGAAGGTGCATTTAATTAGTCAGCCAAAAACATCGAAAAAACCCTAATGTTCTAAGTATAAAAGGAAAGCTAATTCCACGAAGAGGTGTTAAATAATACTAGGCGAATACCCGCGCATAGCGACGGAAATGCCTAACGGTAGATAATTAACGAAATGCGATGTTGTGGCAAGCGTTTCTTGAAAATGAAAGAGAATTTCTTAAAACAAAATTGGAAACGCTCATAACATGCGATCAATTGTTAACATGTATCAAAATATATATAAAAATATATAGTGAAACTAAAAGTGAAACATTACATGGTATATGACATCTGATGCGTAAACTCTTCCTTCACCAAACTCCATGATTAATTTTGCTAATACATTGGTAGTTGTATATGATATCCTTTTAGACTATGAAAATATAATTGATCGTGTGAAAAAACAAAGTCGAGCAAATAGACGCCGTCATTTGAAATTGTTTACTTTTAAGTTTTACTTACTAAAGTCATGACAATTAATTTGATTACTGTATTTACTTTTAAGTTTTACTTATTAAAGTCATGACAATTAATTTGATTACTGTATTTCCTAACAAGATTTGTCAAAGTATTGTTTAACATTTTTTTTTGTAAATGGTTGCTCTGATAATTTATATTATCACCATGAAATTCGGTTTAAATACTTGATGCGATTTAACATATTCTAAAATCTAAACACAGGAAAACTTGAATTACAACTTCTTGCTAGTAACAAAAGTAAATTGTGTTTGGTACAAGTGTATTCATACATTCATGCTTTTGAGCTTTTACGACATACATATCGAATCAAGTGCTCGTTAGTTAGAAGAGCACGTATTTTCCAAGTCTTGGTTTAACCTCAATCATTTTTTCAATCTGTGTAAAAGTTGCATGTGACAAATAAATTAGATAAGTAGTTCTTTAATCATATTCTAGCATCCGCGAGACCACTATGAATGCAAGAAAATAAGGTGAGCCCATCGGATCTTGGATTAATTTAATGATAGGGGTTAAGGTGATCTCAAGCTTCATACAAGTGTCCTTGTCATCATGAGTTTACATCAATGTTTTGAAATCCGGTTTTTAAATCAACCGGTCAAGTCACGGGGTCCGGGTATATTAAAGATATAAAATGTTTACCAACCAATATAATATGTAAAAATAAAATTCCATCGTAACGTAAATTTACATATTTTTTTCAAAAAAAACCTGAAAAACCAAAACCCAGACGAGTCTTAAGAACCGGGTTGACCCGGGTCACCCAAAACCCAGCGAATCTAGCCGGGTTTTGAAAAAATGAAAGCCGGGTAAATATGACCCCTATTCCGGGTGAAACCGGTCGAGTCGACCCGAGTATGAAAACATTGGTTTACATCACTCTCCTGGTGATGGATTTTTATTGTCGTGTAAGAAAAGAAAGCATTATTTACATGTCTAAGTGACAAAAAAAATTATGTATGTTTTTTCTATTTAAGTACTATGTACTTGTAATTTATAAGAAAGAATTATTTGTCTTGAAAGGATCAACACCGTTAATTACAAAATAACAAGTGGAATTGGGATCCGTACGTTGCAGCGGACATGTTTTTATTAGATTTTTTTGCTTAACATAGCTCATTATAAGAACAGTAGAAAATGGGCCAGAGATGGTCACTAATTACTTGAACATAATACAAATTGATATGTAAGTGACATAATATGATAAAGGGTGTGCAGAAAAATTCAAGGCATATATATTTATATAAATGTGCGACCAATCAAATGCACATTTTCATCCTCAACCGATTAATCTTTAACAATTTTTCAAGTCGAGGTGAAAATAGTCGTAAATAAAATTTTAAAAACATATTGCCAGGACTACACATACAGTAACATTAGTATTCCAACCCTCAACATGTAGTTACATATATTTATAATTCAAAGTTATATAATTTGTGCAATGAGAATATGTGTATAACCAACATCTCAAAGCCGTTATTCAGTTTGTACTACATATGAGAAAAAAAAACTATGAAATATATTTCATAAATTGGTATATGTTCAGTCGAAACTTGCTTTTGCAGGCAATGCTTAACCTCTTTTTCCCTTTGCCAAATATTCTAGAACCTATAACAAAGATAAGGGTAATATACATAAAAATGGTTGATGCTATATAACATACCAGACCGTAAAACAAATGATGTACTCACGTGTGTGGCCACCAGTTTCAGATCCAACAATATTCGAATCTTTTTTCCAAGCAAGTGGATTAAGTTTTTGTTGATTTTGTTTACAAAGAATGGATTACGGGCTCCCGTTCCACAGCTACTTCTGGTGGTATATTGCAAGGCGTGGCTGCACTTTTTGCCTGCCTACAGTTAAAATCATAACACAAATAAGCTCGCGAGCACGAAAATAAGGTTAAACAAACAGCTTCTAACAAATTAGATTTGCAGACCTTTATTTGTATATATGTGTGACCAACTAAATATAAAAACTTGTTTACAATGGGTCAAAGCAAGCATGACAGTCTTTTCATAATGAAAGCATGAATATGTATGCATCAATGGATATATCATACCCATATATACCTCCAAATGTAGCAGATTCTAGACGTTGAGATCAAACATTTTAGGCTCCTTTTATATAAGAATATGTACTTGTCTAACATGTTATTCCAGGTTGGAATACTCATATCATATACTTTTTTTAAGGTGAAGTGATTTCCTCTTTTTTGTAGATGGCATATTATGTCTACAATATCTATATCATAGACTAAATTTATTTAACGCAGTAATAAGGGTCAGATTTATAAATATAGTTGTAGTATCAGACGATGCAGCAAAAAAAGTTCTTGTTGACTGCACTAAAGAAGACTTTTAAAAATTCATAAAAATAAAAGAGACGAGAAAAAGAAAAACAAAACAAGAAGACGGAAATACCTCTACTGTTGAAACAAAAGCAACACCCATCAATCCGAAAAAACATGACTTGCTTTAAATATGGGAGCACCCCATTGAAACGGATACGATATTCTGATCCTAAAATTAGTTAACAAAAACCTTAAGTCATAAAAAGTGACTTTGTTAACATACAAGACATAAGGGTAATGTAGTTATTAACTTACAATGGAGCATTTTCCATGAGATAGGAACGCACTGTTTTGCAACTCTGTTTTGTGGCCGCACCAACATTATTGTAAGTACCGGCCATAGTGAGAAGAGCAGAAAGAGCCCAAAAAAGAGTAATGCAAAAAAGCAAACCAAGTCTTTCAAGAATAGGGTGAGCTCCATGATGGAGACGCTTCATACACTATTGCATAACATCATCAAATTTTCATCATACAGATATACACACACATATGTAGACAACTATTTCCCGTATTTCTATCCATACTTCTTCACTATATTATGCGCTACGAGGAAGTATCAAAACGTTGGGCATCTCTCGGATATGAAGTAAGTGAATGTACAGAAAATTAGCATTAATAAAATAAACCCAGTAGGATTTATTTTTAGTTATTCACTGCTTATCACAAGAACTGTGCTTAAAACCGTGCAGAATAAAATAGTGACAATATTTTTATGTTAACTATTTTTCACATGTTCTCTAATAGATTTCTAGGAAATCGTTAATATATCTTAATTTGGAAAATGCTATTAAATACCTTCACAAGATAATCAAAAAACATGCATGGAAAACGAACAAAATATAGCCAGTATTGCATTTACCACAATACTTTTATGTATATGAATTGGATGGAAAGCACATTCATAATAAATAATCCCAAGCAAACCTTAGAGCAGTTAAATATACATTTAAAGTACAATGTATACCCATATCAAGGACAAAAAGTCTATCTGTATAATGAATTCAACTTACTATGCATCCAAATACCCTTAGTGTTGTTCTTGTCCAATAAGATGTGTGTCTACAGTTTATAAAAGCGGAATTCGCATTTAACAAGCCAAGGTTTGTTGCCTACCTATGAAAAAAATAAATGAAATGTCCACAAGTATCCCGAGTCTTCGCCAACTTAAGGTTAGATTTTGGAGTGTGCTTGTATCTCCATCTAACAACTAAAAGCCTTCCATGCTAGAACCTCTAGGTTACGAAGATTTCGTAACCATTTTCATAACTTCGATTCAGTACTACAAAAAGTAAAGAGTTGACCAACTACAAAAAGCATATATCGTAACCATATTCAGAACATCGATTCAATACTACAAAAAGTAAACCCTATTTTCTTGATCAGTCAAAACAAGAAACCAATGAAAGTGAGAGCAGTATTTGTTCAAGCAATATTGTGCTTTTTGTTTGCTAGAAGTCTCAACAAATGAACAAAAATGTAAGTTACTTACTCGTTCGTGTTAATAGAGTTGGGTTTATCATATAACCAGATAATATGAATCACCCGCGGAAGCGATACAACACGACCTGAACTCTATCCAAACCCGACAACCCGAGTTTTATAAGGTCCAGACCGGTTGCAGGTTAGCTTTTAACAAAAGCCCGAATCAATACCCGATAACACCCTAAGTGGTCAACAAATCATACGAGCAGAATGTTAAACTCTTTTAAACGGAATAACATCAATACGGCATATACGTTGTTTTGAAACTCATTCAAGATACATCAATTTTTTCATCTAATTTAATATAAAGTAAAAGTAACAAGGATAATTAACGAAAGTTGCAGCTTCAATAGGATGGAAATAACGTAAAATAAATTTGTTGGAACCATATGATTACCTTTAGATCATGTGATGTTAGAAATTATCTGAACAACAAAAACCTACAAAAGTCAAAATAGAAATCTTAGAAATCGAACCTTTAAACCACCTAAACAACACCCAATCAAATGTAAATCATAAAATTACATTAAATGCATAAAAAAGTAAAGGTTTTTTTTGATAAATCATCAAGAAAAAATTTTAAAGTATGGAAAGATACCTTTTTACGATTAGCCTTTTATCCATGTATCAATACGTGAGTTTGTAGGCCTCACTG
Organism: Glebionis coronaria; assembly: GCA_025667525.1. Classification (NCBI taxonomy): domain Eukaryota; kingdom Viridiplantae; phylum Streptophyta; class Magnoliopsida; order Asterales; family Asteraceae; genus Glebionis; species Glebionis coronaria. The sequence continues at coordinate 147,987 of JANFOE010000122.1, read as the reverse complement.
GCGGCCGGATGGTAGTGATGGCCAAAAAGAGAAGTAAGATCAAGATCACCAATCCATCGAAATCAATCACACGCAACATCCAAATAACAGAATCCAGCGAAACCATCAGCCAAAACCACCAATCCATCGAAACCAAACACACTCAACATCCGACAACATCACCTAAACCATCCACCAATCCATCGAAACCACCTAAACCATCAACCGAAACACCATTAGTGATGGTGGCGGCTGTGGTGGCAATTTCCAAGATGGTAATGATGGTGGCAACGGCGAATGTGATGGTTGTGGTGACGACGGCTGTGACTTCTAAAGAGAGAGAAAGATGGAGGCTAATTAGGGTTTTGTAATAGATGTGGTTTATAAAGGGATATAATTAGGGTTACCCAAATTTTGAATTGATCCCGCGTATGGCATTTGAAATCGGTTGTGATTTCAACTATATAAACATGGAAGTATAGAAAAAGATTCCTATACTTGCCATTTATGGTTTCAACATTTCTGAAAATAAGGTGGTTGAAAAAAAAAGTGGTTTTTCTTTTATAAAGGGGTAAAGATTAGCCAACTTAAAGTGTGTGTGAATAATTATAAGATAATGCATTGCAAGAAATTAAATATATGAAAGTGAAAACTATACTTGCAAATTCGTACGTTTTCAGCTTCTGATATTTATTTGATTATAGATTATTATATGCAACTGAAGTAGAACAGCAGAATATATAGGTTCGTTGACAGCCAACGCTAATGAACAGGTTAATGGCAAATTCCAAACAAGATGGTTTATGGTTATTTAGACCACAGAGTCCAAAGGATACACCTATAATAACTAAAAGAAAATATAACAATTAGCAAAGCTTGAACCGATCTTCACAAGACCGACACTGACGAATACCAGAATGTCATACCGAATGTAACCTCATGGGTGATATGTGTCCTGAAATAGTTTAATATTTAAGCGCCCTAATGACTCCCGGTATTTAGTAAAGTTCTTAAACTTGACATGACCAATGTATTTTGTGCTTCTGATCGAAGTGCTTAGAAGTATTAGAAACCGACTCACGATAGTCTGAAAACATGGTAGAGAACCCATGGATCAGACCTTGACCGAACGTCGACCATAATCATTGTAGTGATCATAATGAAGCCCTATACGTACCACTGCTCTCTCTATTACTCTACTTACTGCACGCGAATATTAATTATTTATTGTGTCTTCTGCCAAATATGAATGTTATAGTATAAATTAAATCAATTGATGCTAAAGTAAAAAGCCGCATATACTTTGCCTTGAAAATTTGAAGCACATAACATAAAGAAAAAGATAAAGTAAACTACATAAGCAAGGATAGAATTTGCAAATAACAATTTGTTTACTCTTTGAATTTTTAGAGAAAAGAAAAGTATATACTCTTAAAAATTTCCTTATATAATGTACTTTATGGCCTTGATATCATCTTATCATCTTCTTCGTTTTCTATTATTAAAAACATCATCAATTTGAAACAATTTGTTGAAATGGAAGTGCTACAACATGAACACCCATTGACGCTTATAGATCTAAATCAAGAATATCCACGCGATGAAGTAGTATATGACGATGAGGAGGAGTTGATAAAAAAGCAAGACTTTCGATGTCCATGTGGACGTTGTGGTCAAGAAATCAACTTCTATCACAGGCGTTACTATACGTGTGATCAATGTGATTACTCACTTCAAAAATTATGTGCAGAGCTTCCCACAACTCTAAGACATGAATCTCATCGTGATCATATGCTTATCCTCTGTCAATTGTCAAAAGATAAACCGTGTATGTGTCAAGCTTGTAAACGCAAGCATGACTACGAGTACCTAAATTATCATTGTGTTCAATGCGATATTTATACTTGTTTAGGATGTTCCAAAAATGGTGAAAAAAATCACATGATCTATCACCCTAGCCACCAACATCCAATAATTTCCATCTCTGTCGTTATTTTGGCCAATTGTCATGCATGTGGCAACAAACACCAAGGAAACTTTTATCAATGTATCACTTGCTTCAATTTTTTCGCCCATAGAGACTGTGTTTTCCTCCGTAAAAAGTTATTGATTCAAAATTTTAGAAACGACGGTTTCTTTCATATTCACCCACTTACTCTTACTTACTCATTTTCGAAAGATGACCAAAAAGCCAAATTTTATCCAAAATGTAAGGTATGCGAATTAGGATTCGATGAAGATCTTTGGGTTTATAAATGTGAGAAATGTCGATATTATGTACACACAGATTGCGCAACCACATCAAAAAAAGCATCAGTCAATGCCACAGGCTTGGATCAAGGTACGCACACACTCTCTCCAAATCTAAGTATTTTAATATATTTCATTTAATAATTGCATAAAAATCAAACTTTAACTACAGGGATTTTAGAGATACAAAAAAAGTGTCACTAATTTAACTTGCTAGTAAAGAAATTAAAATTGTTACTTTAATTTATGGAAAAAAGGTCTCTCAAAAGGCAAAAATATATATCTTTACACTCAGTGCTTTGACACTTAAGATATTTCAGAGACATTTTTTTATTTGTCACGAATGTCAAAATATCCTGGTGGGTAAGATATATAATTACCAAAGAATAGCAAAGTTGGATCACGGTGGTTATCACTTTGCCTCTAGACAAGGGTTTCAAGGTTGGAGGCCTTTTTTTACCTTTGGTAGAAACGAAAGAAGGTATATGGTTGTATACATTTCAACCTCTCATACATCGTTAAAAACGAGTATTATTTTATCTTACCTTTTATACGTATATAATTACCCCATAATAATAAAGTTGTTGGAATATGGTTCTGTAGATAGCGTACGTGAATTAAATTTCAGTATCCGGGGCAAACAACCTTATGTTCTCGATCTCCCATTCCGCGATCAAAATGATATGTTAATGCGACTTAAGCTTCATGGAGAAAGTGGATCAAATGCCTTCGAAACAAACCTCTCACATCCATTTCATCCACACCCATTAACTCTTGTGGATACATCTACCTCTTCAAGAAGAACAACACCTTACACTGATCCAAAAGAATTTAGTGGGTACTCGAATCCCTTGCATTTTTTGATGCGCAACACTGATCCAAAAGAATTTAGTCGGTACTCGGATCTCAAGCATCGTTCGAATAAGCTTAAGTACTCGGATGCCCTGCATCTTTTGATGCCCAGTCACAAGCCTCATTTGAGAACAACATCATCCATTCATGATTCAAAGAAAGTGGTTGAAGTTATGTGCAATGCATGCGTAAGACCAATCACAAACATCCCATTTTACAAATGTACAACTTCTGATGATGGATGCAACTTTGTTCTTCATGCGTCCTGCACCCGGTTGCCTACTAAAATTAAGTTGAAAGATTATTTTTCAGGAATATATGACTTTGAACTATTGCTAAAAGCCCCTGGTTCCTACATGGGTTTGTTCAAGTGTCATTACTGTAAGAAAAATTGCAATGGATTTGTTTATAACTGTCGAAATGATAATCGGCAAGGAGACGTCAACAACATTGACGTTCATTGCGCGCTCTCACGTCAATATATCACACATAAATCTCATCCAAATCATCTACTTCGTAAAGGTGAGCCAGGTTCAGGAGATTATTGTCGTTTGTGTTTGTCTGATGCAAAGAAACAAATTTGTTACAGTTGCGAGCCTTGTCAATTTATCATACATTCCGATTGCGCTCTGTTGTGGCCTCAGAAAATTAGTCACAAGTATGACAAGCATCTGATGACTCTAAGGTATTTTCCAGTTGAAAACCATAGTGGTGATTACTTTTGTGAAGTTTGCGAGGAGGAGTTTAATCCGAATGGTGCGTTCTATCATTGTGATCAATGCGTCCAGTCCATGCATCCAGCTTGTTGTGTGTCAATACCTACAAAAGAAACCACATATACCCCTTTCTATCTTCACGCAGGTGTTGATCGATATGATAATGTGAAGTTTGGACAAAAATTCATGGTTAAGGGTCACCCGCACGCTATTTCATTTTGCCTAGGCGTTAGAAGTGATGGTAAATGCCCTAGGTGTTTGGAGCATCTTGAGGGTCGGTTGACCTTAAAGTGTTTGACGTGTACGTTGGCAATTGACATATCCTGTGCGATGAAGCATAAACATTCTCCAAAACCGATTGACCTTGTTGACTATGACAACAGTCGCGACGATAAACAGACTCTCGACGATATCAGGGCGGTACGCTCTGCTCTCTCGCGACCCCTGCTCTAATCAAAATATAGACGGAATTAGGGTAAACATTTGTTATATCTTCCAATAAATGATTTTATTCATACAATGTTTACATCAGTATTTATATCGTTGCTTCTACTTGATCAATCACAACAATGAGCACACCCCACTAACCCAACTGAGCCTATAAGAAGCCATGAAATGCAGTTTTCCCAAGCGGGTTAATATCTGCATACTGAATACGTGAAGGGACATGAAGAACACGAACTTTTCTCGAAGCAACAAAATCACGAACAAAGTGAATATTATCTTAATGTGTTTCGTTAATGTTGAACATTATAATACACTTGGCATAACGTAAACTTGTTCAATCGGTTTTAATTTGACACTGTTTCTTCAAATTCCATTAATCTTTTTGCTTAGAAAAGAACACTAGAACGGCTTAAACTATTATATCACAAGTCTATCAACTGATACACGTAAACCATTTTCACGTAACGTAAACAAGAAAACATATAGCAACGATTCCACTTTATTATCCAGATTTCGCAACTCTGAAGATTATGCTTACGCGACCTCTATTTCTCACCCATTGCGTCATACATGACAACACAAAGCTCCCAACACTTGGAGTCTCTCGCCAGCTAATCGAATTTTGTTCAACATTCGTACTGATTATAACCATTACTTCCTGCAAGAAAACAGTTATATCATTGTTAACAAAATAATAGTAGCGTTTCCTTGATACGTATAGTGTTGTGTTAGAAAGAATACCATGGGAGCTTAAATGTGTCTTTGAACCATCCTTGTTTAGAACTATACCCCACGATTTTGTCAAGGCGTATGATAATCTCGGAAAATTTTGGTCTAATAGATAAATCTGGATACCAACACTCCTCTATCAATCTACAAAACAAGAACAAAGATGAAAAATGGATGAAAATTTTATTAATATGAATGACCCGTCCAATCTATTTGTCCGATTTCCATTTTAGGCAACTCTTTTAGCTAAACGCCTTAATCGGTTTGTAGATAAGTGTGTCAAGATTTCCGCCTCTGGAATTTGTGTACATGCATAGATTCAAGTTACTATAGACAAAAAAAATATACTTACTCTTTTAGATCGGGAGGATAATATTTCGATTTTGTCTTGAATGTTGGTCTCTGGATATCAACACACATCAGCTTAACAGCCTCTTCAGGAGGCTTGGGATAAAACGGTTGCACACCCTCCATCATCTGATCTCATATTAAACAAAACCAAGATCAATGTTTTATATAAAGAATCGTTAACGGGAAAGAAAACAAACAAACGAGTAATACATAATGGCGTGGCAAAAAAGAACTGAAAGGTCAAACGGGCCAAAAGTTGCTAAAATTTTGGCTAAAACCTCCTGTATAGTTGTACTCTAAATCTTAGATTACTGTATGAGTGTTTATATTTGAAATTTTCGACAACCAGTGGTTCGGGTCAACCTGACCTGATCTCTAATACGAATATATCATATGCAATTTATGAAATGGAATACAGATAAAAAGTACCTCGTAAAGAATAAGGCCAAAAGAGTACACATCCACACCTGCGTCGAATAGTTCATCTTTAGGCTAACTTTATCAACAAACTCAACCAACCGGTTGAGGAGAAAAGGACAAAATGATAATATTAAATAATTAAAAGTGAATGAATGAAAAGGAATATTATCACGAACTGGGTCGTGGGATGACATTGAAATTGCTAAACCAATATTTTATAACCAATCAAACACTTGTATATATTTCTCTCCCACACACTCTCTCACACACACACTATCTCTTTCACACACTTCTCTATTAAATATATATATAATTTTTTGGTCAATGTCCTTCCAACCGATTGCTGATAAACTCAGTCTTATAGATCTCTGGTGCAATGTATAAATCTGTACTCACAAAAAAGTTAAGGTTACTAAGATAGTACGAGTAGTTATGCTACAAAAGGTATTGTCTTCAGAAACAGAAAAGTAAATAATGTAAAGTTCGTATATTTCAAGAACTTACTTTCTCGATCGACGGTGGCAGGTCGCGCTAATCTTGCTTTATTAGGCGAAATTTTGGACAATCTGATTAATGCGATACCTGCAACCTTCAATAGGCCCCCGCTATCCAGCAAAATATTTCTGGCACCTTACCAAAGTTTCAATTATTAAAAAAATCTCAAAACGCAAACTCATACATACAGGTGATTATTTCACGTACTGTATGATAAACTTATATTAGTTGCCTTACTTTGGCCTTAAATCGCAGTGGATAATCGGGTCCGGTTTACATTCATGTAGATAGTTCATTCCCCTGCCAAATTACCGTCAGTCAAGAAATGAAAAACGTCAAATAACAAATATATATGCAGAAACTGACAAAAGGATAGGCCAAATGGGCGGTTCGGGTAACGGGTCAAAAATGGTAAATTATGTAACCCGAACTGAACGTTTCGTATAAACGGTTAAAAACTTCCTTCTAATAAACATGAAATGAATGTACAAAAAGTCGGCAGCGTTTTACTTGCCGGGCAATATCAAGAGCAAATCTAAGAGCTTTGGAGGGGGACAGCCGTCCTTTTTTTTCAAGATAGCTTCTAAGGTCGCCCTGAAATTTATCATAAATTGAAGCTTCGTAAAGCTAATCTTGTATCAAGGAATATGGCAACACCTATGCACCACATACACACAACCTTATTATGTTCGGATGTGATCTAGAACTTACTCTTGGGTGAAACTCGGAAACAATCATCATGGGTACATTTTGGGTGACGGCTCCAACAAACTGAACCACATTAGGATGCCGGACTTTTTCCAACAAAGTCAACTCATGTTTGAAAGCATTTCTGCATAAGAGCCAATAAAAGTTCAATGAAACTTTCTTGTTTTGACCCGTTACCCAACCAGCCCATTTTGCCACATTTTGCCACATGTAACAAGCGAAAAATGTTAAAAGACTAATGGTGCAGACGGCAGGGACCAAAATGTAACTTTTTAAAGCTATTTTTGGTCAATGTTGCGTATATAGAGAATAAAATAAGTATCGGAGATGATACTCCATCCATCTTTCTTTCAAAAATCTTTAAAACATGCAATCTGCATCGTCACCATAGAAAGTACGAATCCGATCAATTTCAACTTCATTGAAGTTTGATGGACGTACACGCTCCATGATATATTATGTATATTGGTACTTTTGAAAAAATAAGTTGCCTATATTCACCCTTCGCCCCATCATAAACAAGTTACTACTACTACTTGTTTAGCAATAAAAATATTGAGCATCAAAAATATGAAAGGCAATAGTTTTTATTTTTGCTGTTATCATGCGCACCAACACAATTTTGAGTGCTTCAGTGATGAGACCAACAAAAATATGAAGGCAATAGTCTTTATTTTTGCTGTTATCATGCGCACCAACACAATTTTGGCTGCTTTAAGAGTTGTATAATAGATGCTTTTAAAGAGCTATACAAAACTGTGGTTTATTAGATATAATAGATATTATTAACAAACTTTCTTTAAATTTTGAATAATGTCCTCTTGCAGATGGAAACCGGAACATTCGCTACGGAAGATGGGAAGGTATTGAGAGTTTCACGGAAACTAGCCGCGACAAAGAAATGCGCTGGTTATTTTCAACGCTGTGCGACCGAGGAGACGCCAAATTGTTGTGCGTATTATTGCGTGCCGGCAGGAACCAAGGCATTTTGTTTGGGACATATAAGAAGGATTTGATACCTCGACCGCCATCACCCCCGAGTACATATTGCCGTGTTGTTGGCGAGCTGTGTGGACTAATAGGCCCTCAATGTTGTTACCCGTATAAGTGCCATATTGGCATGGGAGGGCCGACGGGTGTACTTTCGGGATTCTGTAATAAGCCGATATGATATCGTTGGTTTGCTATATGGAGTATATGTTTACGTGAATAGTAATAAGGAATGCATGCCGATATATATGCCATGCAGTGTACCATCTATATATCAATGACGTGACAACGTTATTGTCGATATGGGTTTGAATTTGTGTGTTTTCTGTATCGTGTTTCTACACATTGCTGAAACAGCAACAACTAACGGGGTAGGGTACTTTCGACTAGTTTATAAAACTTATATACACCATCAACCATGATAAAGAAAAAGGTCCACTTGTTAAGCGTAAACATGTTTATTCGGTACCGGTTCTCAGTACCCGGTAGCACAAAAAAATTCGGCACCATTGTAATTTGGTACGGTACTAAAACGGATAATACTAGTTTTGATACCGTTGTAATAAGTGACAGGAAAAACCCGGTTTAGGTATACCGAAAACGCAGTGGCGGATCCAGGTTTTCGGATTACGTGTGGCACAAAAGAAAACATTGTGAAACGAACTGATTGGTCCTAATTTGCTGATTCAAGTTATTGGAGATCTACTAAGTCGATAATAGTTATAATTTGAATAACTTGTGTAATACATTTCATGCTCAAAACTCATGAATCATGCTCTTCTTTGTATACATTTTTCTCATTTTATGCATCTCGAGCTTCAAATTACATGTAGCACCTTTAAAGAACTAGCGATTTTCAAGAAAATGTTACACTTCGTCGATTAAAACTATGTGTGGCACGTGCCACATGTGGCCACCACTTAGATCCGCCCCTGCGAAAACGCTGCCAGAATGGTACCGTGCTCATCCATACTACACCTAATCAAAATGTTGAGGTATTCAGATTAATTGAGTCAAAAGGCAGGCGTATATATACATATCTACTTGCGACTTTGGTTTATAAAACGTACTGTATATACATAGTTTTGTAGATGACATGTCAGCAATGTGTAGAACAACGACTAATGTTGCATTTGCCACAACCCATGTTTACTAATAAAAATCGTGTTATGTTTTCGCCACAACCCATGTAAATCAACATGTTTAAAAAAAAACTTCACTTTGTGCGAATAAATATCGAACCGATATTAATATTAAACATAACATAGCCCCGAAAGTGCCGTTTCTGAGTCATATGATACTCTGGGCGAGACGATAAACATAATACTTCTCTCATAGGTTGTTTATTAAAAACACACGATCCATCTCATATACTCCACACCCTTCAATCTAGTAATTTCAAGATAACATTTCGATTCAACATTCTCATGGGTTTGACGAGTCGAAATGGTTTCTAAAACCATACTTCCTCAGTCTTAAAACAATTTATAACAGGGAAAAAAGTAAACGGCTACATTTTAAAACCAATCAAATGACATATCAACCCATTAAAGTCTTTAAAATTCAGGCCGATGCTACGGGTTGAATGATTCTTAGTTTTCCAGAATATTCACGTGATGAAGTAGTATACGACGATGAGGAGGAGTTGATAATGAAGCAAGACTTTCGATGTCGTTCATGTGGACGTTGTGGTCAAGAAATCAACTTCTATCTCATGTGGAGTGGAAACATTTAAGATTCTCTTTCGAGGAGCACTTATAGAGATGAAACACGATTCTGATGAACTTTGCATGACATGGTAGCCGATGATGACCTCATATTCTGCCAAGCCGCTTATGAGCGATAGCAATAGCAAAGCGGCTTATGAACAAATGATATATGATATACATTGTTAATGAGATTATATGTTTTAAATAATAAAAAAATGGTGTTTGATGTATCCTCTTTACACGATGTTGGTACCTACAAGAAGGATCAAGGGTGAAAAAATTCACCCGGATCTTGTTTAAGGCGCACTACACTTAATAATCAACGCTACATGTGAATCACGGTATCATAATTTCATAAAAAAAAAGTGTTAAACAAATAAGCAACATAATTTTATATATATTCACATCCTACACGTATGGTAGGTTGTTTTGGTCAAACCTGCATTTCACATGCTTCACGTTATCGATATAAATATGTAGGATAGATAATAGATAATTAGATATCAAATTCTATAAATAGACTAAGCTTTAGTTGTAGCATCACATCAAGCACTTGTTTAGCAAACAAAATATTGAGTTTGAGAAATATGAAGGCAGTAGTTTTTTTCCTTGCTGTTATTATGTGCACTAGCACATTTTTGAGTGCCTCATCCATTGATGATGGGGATCAAAAAATTGCCATGGTTTCTGAGGGTTTACTAAGGATCATGCTGTTGGAATGGGGAGTGCCTCATCCATTGACACTTTCACGAAAAATTATCCCCGAGTAGGAATTGTGCTGAGAAAGGCAACTTCTGTACGATCTTTATTTGGTGTTGTGACACGTATTCTTGCCAATTTGGCTCGGCGGGCGTGGGAGATTGTGGTTAATATTAAGCACGTATATGCGTGCATGCATGTGAAACGAGCCGATATGATATTGTTGGCTTGTGATATATATATATATATATATATATATATATATATATATATATATATATATATATATATATATATATATATATATATATATATATATATATATATATATATATATATATATATATATATATATATATATATATATATATATATATATATATATATATATATATATATATATATATATATATATATATATATATATATATATATATATATATATATATATATATATATATATATATATATATATATATATATATATATATATATATATATATATATATATATATATATATATATATATATATATATATATATATATATATATATATATATATATATATATATATATATATATATATATATATATATGTGTGTGTGTGTGTACGTGTGTGATAATAAGGTATGCATGCATGTATCGAATGCAGTACTGTACCATCTACCTATCAAGGATGTACGAGTTTAAATTTGTGTGATTAGTATTGTTTACTTACTGACGTGTAAATATATTATAGTTGTCACTCGTTTTTTATATGTACTGATTTTTTTTTACAAATATGTGTACATTAAACATTGCTTTTTCGACATTTTAATTTGTACATTTTCTTACCATTTAATTTATGCAGGTTCTAAATAACTTATATTACTCTTTTTTTTTCTATTAGACTATTACTTGCATGTAGCCCATCTAGGATTAATGATAAAAAATCATTACTCATTTTATATATATTTTTATTTAATTTCATCCAGTGACACCTGCCCACAAATTCATATTAAAAAAATCAAAATATCTCATATATAAAAAATCATGAGAAACATAATTTTTTTTTGTTAAGGTTTGTTCTTAATGTGTTCACCAAACCCCACAATACGGCCATCACTCTTGGCACCCACCCAACACTACTACTTTCCCGCGTCGTCACCATTAAACCCCTATCTATGCTGTCGTAAAGTTGGGCCACGCGAAAATTGTCACCACCAGGTGTGGGTCGCGGTGTGCTTGTTGGCTGCTGCGGGACATCTTGTATAGGACCGGAGGTGGTCAGGCCGATGTGGTGATTGTGAATTTGTGGTGTTTAATCGAGTTTTTGGCCAAATAATGGTGTTTTAAAATTTTAATTACCAATTGTATGGTGTTTAAAAAACTATTTTCTATTTGTTTCCTATATCTATCACATACATGTATTCGCTGTTCAAAATTTTATCAATATTAGTGGAAGGGTTTTTATCTTACTAAAAGAATTACGTAGTTAAAATTTTCTCTTTTGATTTGACTTATAAACTATAATTTTTGCACATTGCTTCTTCATTGCACATTTCGTATTCGTTTTTAGTATCAACAAATAACTTGGCAACAACATTAAAGTTGTACACATATACATATAAATCGATAATAACATATCAAATTAAATAAGCATAATCGTCATTACTCGTATTCACTGACATTGTAAACAAGTCGAGTCGAGTCGAGTTCGAGCCTGTAAGAATTCGTGTTCAGCTCGTTTGTATATAAAAAGCTTGATTTCCAAATTTTGAGCTTGACTCCGTCTTGTGTTTGACTATCTTATATAACGTGTTGAAGAAAATAAAACTTAAAGGTTTGTTAATAACACGAATCTCAAGCTTGTTTGTTTTTCTAAGCTCGTTTGTGTATAGCGGTTATATATATAGAAATTTAATTTCATCTACAATTTTAAGAACCTTGTTTAATCTCTAAAGCCTAATTAATCGATGTTTTCACTAGCGGTTCGAAATTTTACCCCTATTGTTTTTTTAATATTTTATGAACGACGAGTTAATAGTTACTGATTAAATTAGGTATCTTACGAGGACTCTCTGGGACTGGATGATTTGATTGGCAAATTTATTGATTCTTATTTGCTGTTGTAAATTGTACGTAATACCATTAGTAATTACATCAAGCACTTGTTTAGCAAACAAAATATTGAGTGTGAAAAATTTGAAGGCAGTAGTTTTTTTCCTTGCTGTTATTATGTGCACCAGCACATTTTTGAGTGCCTCATCCATTGATGATGGGGATCAAGAAATTGCCATGGTTATTGAGGATCATGCTGAAAAGGAGTTTACTCAGGTAGTTACTATTAACAAACTTTCTTTAAAATTTGAATAATGTCCTCTTGCAGGTGGAAATCGAAAAATTTGTTATGGAAGATGGGAACGTATTAACACTTTCACGGAAATTATCCCCGATTAGGAGTTGCGCTACTCGAGGCAACACATGTTCACTTATTGGGCCTTGGTGTTGTGACCCGTATTCTTGCATACACATGAAAATAGGTTTTGGAATTTGTGGTTAATATTAAGCACGTATATGTGTCCAAGCATGTGAAATAAGCTAAGCCGATTGTTGAGTTGTTGTATATATGTGTACGTGTGTGGTAATAAGATATCAAGGACGTGACAACGTCGTCGACATGGGTTTGAATTTGTGTGTTTTGGTATTTTGTTTAATGAAATGTGAAATGTGCATTGCACTAGTGTATTTATTTTGAATATCACCATACTTTTGTGACACGGAAGATTATGCTTACGCCCGCCCCCTGATCAGTACATTTACCCCGGGGCGGACCTATGTGTAGGGATACCACGGGACCTTGGAACTATACCCAACAATTTTGTCAGTTGTTGTCTATCTGTACTACTAAAACTTGTCCCAAGAACAAGCTTAACAAAAAATCTGGAACCGGTCTTCACGTCAACACCAAGAAGCTTGATACTCAACCAGTAATGCTTTAAAGTATCCACAAATTCAGTTTTCTGGTGAACAAGCTTCTTAGCCCAATCTTGCCTATATCAAACATAACACAAATGAAATGGAGATTAGATACAATTCGTTTTGTACTTCCATTTAAATTAAAAAAATTGCATCTGCACTAGAAGCTACAGCTCTTAAAGCTGGACCAATTCACAATAGCATTGCCCAAGACCTTTTTGATACGGGATTCGCAACTTGTTCCTCGTCCTTACCCAACTCTGGTTTAAGTGGTGATGCCACTGACGAAAACCTTGCAGAATGTAATACCGAATGAAACCTCATGGGTGAGGTGTTTCCCGCAATAATAGTATGGTATTTAAGCTCCCTAATGACTTCCGAAGTGGTTAAACACCTCATACCTAAAAAGTTGTACCAACTTATTTTGTGTTTCCGAGGTGCTTAAAAATACTATTTGCATTATAATTCGAATCACAGGACATGGTAAAGAACCCATCATGGGTCAGACCTTGAACTGAACGTCAACCATAATCATTGTAGTGATCATAATGAACCTCCCACCTATTTCTCGATCACTATTGCTCTAGTAAAATAGACTAACCCGTTCAAACAAGCATTTCATAAATAAATATTGTAATAAAAAAAACCCTGCAAAAAAATCCAATGGTAACTCCTAGCTCAAAATTACGTACCACACATGTATATTGAATAACGTTAAAACGGTGATTGATAAAAACCACCATACACTCATATGAGCTAAACATATCAAAGAATACTTGTAAAAACTACAGTCACCACCGGCTACAAATGAAAACTAAACAGTAATCAAGGAAAACTGGGTTAAGCTTATGTTTAGTAAGTATCTTATGGCTTATGATGAATATATGCTCTAAGTGTTTGGATTAGTGTATGATAAAAAGGTTGAGAAATAGACTTATTGGCTTATAATGGCCTTATATCAGTTCATAAGACTAAGCTAATTATAAGCTTAACTTTAATAAACCTCAAAATCTAAACACTCGTTAGCAACGCCAGCAACGAAAGACTTAACATGTGCAACTGAACAACATATAACAACCGCAACAGCATCATCCGACTTTACGCTACACCAAATAAAACGCAATATTAGTATTGTAACAAACTAACAACCACAAAAACTCATCACTAGCTGCAATTGATGCAATGATAACAAAAAAAAAGGTGTTAAATAGAGTGATATAAACGCCTAAAATGACCTAAAAATGTTAACCACTCGAGACGACCTGGAAGCAAAAAAGTTTGCCTATCATATAAAATATTGGATGTGTGAGGCTTGTAAAAACATCAGACGAAGCTCTGAAAAGAAAGGGCTTATGTGAAGGTGCATTTAATTAGTCAGCCAAAAACATCGAAAAACCCTAATGTTCTAAGTATAAAAGGAAAGCTAATTCCACGAAGAGGTGTTAAATAATATTAGCCAACTTAAAGTGTGTGTGAGCAATTATAATATAATGCATTGCAAGAAATTAAATATATCAAAGTGAAAACTATACTTGCAAATTCGTACGTTTTCAGCTTCTGATATTTATTTGATTATAGATTATTATATGCAATTGAAGTGAAACAGCAGAATATATAGGAGAATATATAGGTTCGTTGGCAGCCAACGCTAATGAACAGGTTAATGGCAAATTCCAAACAAGATGGTTTATGGTTATTTAAACCACAGAGTCCAAAGGATACACCTATAACTAAAAGAAAATGTAACACTTAGCAAAGCTTGAACCGATCTTCACAAGACCGACACTGACGAATACCATGCAGAATGTCATACCGAATGTAACCTCATGGGTGATATGTGTCCTGAAATAGTTTAATATTTAAGCGCCCTAATGACTCCCGGTATTTAGTAAAGTTCTTAAACTTGACATGACCAATGTATTTTGTGCTTCTGATCGAAGTGCTTAGAAGTATTAGAAACCGACTCACGATAGTCTGAAAACATGGTAGAGAACCCATGGATCAGACCTTGACCGAACGTCGACCATAATCATTGTAGTGATCATAATGATGCCCTATACCACGGCTCTCTCTATTACTCTACTTATTGCAGGCGAATATTAATTATTTATTGTGTCTTCTACCAAATATGAATGTTATAGTATAAATTAAATTAATTGATGCTGAAGTATAAAACCTGGCATATACTTGCCTTGAAAATTTGAAGCACATAATATAAAGAAAGAGATAAAGTGAACTACATAAGGAAGAAAAGAATATGCAAATATAAGAATTACATTTGTTTACTCTTTGAATTGTTAGATAAAAGAAAAGAATATACCCTTAAAAATGTCCCTATATAATGTACTTTATGTCCTTGATATCATCTTATCATCTTTTCCATTTTGTGTTACATAAAAAAAATCATCAATTTTGAATCAATTTGTTCAAATGGAAGTGTTACAACATGAACATCCGTTGACACTTATAGATCTAAATCCAGAATATCCACGCGATGAAGTAGTATACGACGATGAGGAGGAGTTGATAAAGAAGCAAGACTTTCGATGTCCATGTGGACGTTGTGGTCAAGAAATCAATTTCTATCACAGGTATTACTATACATGTGATCAATGTGACTACTCGCTTCATAAATTATGTGCAGAGCTTCCCACAACGCTAAGACACGAATCTCATCAAGAGCATACTCTTATCCTCTGTCAAGTGTCAAAAGATAAACCGTGTATGTGTCAAGCTTGTAAACGCAAGCATGACTATGAGTACCTAAGTTATCGTTGTGTTCAATGTGATATTTATATTTGTTTACGATGTTCCAAAAATGGCATAAAAAATCACATGATGTATCACTCTAGCCACGAACATCCAATAATTTCCATCTCTGTAGTTATTTTGGCCAATTGTCATGCGTGTGGCAACAAACACCAAGGAAACTTTTATCATTGCCCCACTTGTTTCAATTTTTTTGCTCATGGAGATTGTGTTTTTCTTCGTAAAAAGTTGTTAATTCAAAATTTTAGAAAGGACCGTTTCTTTCATATTCACCCGCTTACTCTTGCTTACTCATTTTCGAAAGATGACCAAAAAGCCAAATTTTATCCAAAATGTAAGGTATGTGAATTAGGATTCGATGAAGATCTTTGGGTTTATAAATGTGAGAAATGTCGGTATTATGTACACATAGATTGCGCAACCACATCGAAAAATGCATCAGTCAATGCCATCTGCTTGAATCAAGGTACGTACAAATTCTCTTCAAATCTAAAATTTTAATATATTTCATTTAATTATTGCATAAAAAGTCGCGTTTTAACTACAGGGACTTAAAGATACAAGAAAATATCACTAATTTAACTTGCTAGTAAAAAAGTTAAAATTGTTAATTCAATTTGTGGAAAAAAAATTGTCTTAAAAGACGAAAAAATATACATTTAGACTGCTGCTTTGACACTTCTGGTTTTCTATAGACTTTAGTTGTCACTGGTTTCAAAATATCCTAGTGCTAGATATATGATTACCAAAGTATAGTAAAGTTGGATCAAGGTGGTTAGCACATTGCTACTAGATACAGAGGTCATCCAAAGTTTCTTTTTTTACCTTTGGTAGAAACGAAAGTCTCGCTACCTTATGTAATGATATGTTTGTGTACGTTTCAACCTTCCCAAACTTCGTGAAAAATGATACTATGATAATTTTGTGGTTGTAATATGTTATGCAGGTATTAGTGTACTTTCATTAAATTACAGAACCTCTAACCATCCTTATGTTCTCCATCTCCCATTTCAGGATCAAAATGATATGTTAATGCGACTTCATGGAGAAAGTGGATCAAATGCCTTCGAAACAAACCTCTCACATCCATTTCATCCACACCCATTAACTCTTGTGGATACACCATGGTGTAACAATGATATTACAACAACACCTACCTCTTCAAAAACACCTTACACTGATCCAAAAGAATTTAGTTGGTACTCGGATCCCATGCATCTTTTGATGCCAACAACATCGTCCATTCATGATTCAAAGAAATTGGTTGAAGTTATGTGCAATGCATGCGTAAGACCAATCAGAAACATCCCATTTTACAAATGTACAACTTCTGATGATGGATGCAACTTTGTTCTTCATGCGTCGTGCACCCGGTTGCCTACTAAAGTCACGTTGAAAAATTATACTAATACAGGAATATATAACTTTAAACTATTGCCAAAAGGCCGTGGTTACATGGGTATGTTTGAGTGCCATTACTGTAAGAAAATTTGCAATGGATTTGTTTATAAATGCCAAAATGATAATTCTCAAGGAGACTTTAACATTGACGTTCATTGCGCGCTCTCACGTCAATATATCACACATAAATCTCATCCAAATCATCTACTTCGTAAAGGTGAGCCAGGTTCAGGAGATTATTGCCGTTTGTGTTTGTCTGATGTAAAGAAACAAATTTGTTACAGTTGCGAGCCTTGTAACTTTATCGTACATTCTGATTGCGCTCTGTTGTGGCCTGAGAAAATTAGTCACAAGTATGACAAGCATCTAATGACTCTAAGGTATTTCCCAGTTGAAAACCATAGTGGTGATTACTTTTGTGATGTTTGTGAAGAGGAGTTCAATCCTAATTGTGCGTTCTATCATTGTGATCAATGCGTCCAGTCCATGCATCCAGCTTGTTGTGTGTCAATACCTAAAAAAGAAACCACATATACCCCTTTCTATCTTCACGCAGGTGTTGGTCGATATGATAATTTGAAGTTTGGACAAAAATTCATGGTTAATGGTCACCCGCACGCTGTTTCATTTTGCTTAGGCGTTATAAGCGATGGTAGATGCCATGAGTGTTATCAGTATTTAGAGGGTCGGTTGACCTTAAAGTGTTTACTGTGTACGTTCGCAATTGATGTATTCTGTCCGATGAAGCCTAATATTCTGCAAAACCGATTGTATAGATGGAATTAGGGTAAACATTTGTTATATCTTCCAATAAATGATTTTCGATCAGACCTTCATTCATACAATGTTTACATTAGTATTTATATCTTTGTTATAAGCTTTACTTTCCAGGTTCTTTTTTAGTTGTAAACATTGTATGAATCTGGCGGTTACGAAATTAGTTAAATAACTGTTTCGATAGTTATAATCAAAGGATGCAACGATTCACTAACTGAAATAGCTTTTCACTTGCACCCTTTACTTCTACTTGATCAATCACAACAATGAGCACACCCCACTAACCCAACTGAGCCTATAAGAAGCCATGAAATGCAGTTTTCCCAAGCGGGTTAATATCTACATACTCAAAACGTGAAGGGACATGAAGAACACGAACTTTGCTCGAAGCAACAAAATCACGAACAAAGTGAATATTATCTTAATGTGTTTCATTGATGTTGAACACTATAATACACTTGGCATAACGTAAACTTGCTCAATCGGTTTTAATTTGACAATGTTTCTTCAAATTTCATAAATCATTTTGCTTAGAAAAGAACACTAGAACGGCTCAAACTATTATATCACAAGTCTATCAACTGATACACGTAAACCATTTTCACGTAACGTAAATAAGAAAACATATAGCAACGATTCCACTTTATTATCCAGATTTCGCAACTCTTAATATTATGCTTACGCGACCTCTATTTCTCACCCATTGCGTCATATATGACAACACAAAGCTCCCAACACTTGGAGTCTCTCGCCAGCTAATCGAATTTTGTTCAACATTCGCACTGTTTATAACCATTACTTCCTGCAAGAAAACAGTTATAACATTGTTAACAAAATAATAGTACCGTTTCCTTGATACGTATAGTGTTGTGTTAGAAAGAATACCATGGGAGCTTAAACGTGTCTTTGAACCATCCTTGTTTAAAACTATACCCCACGATTTTGTCAAGGCGTATGATAATCTCAGAAAATTTTGGTCTAATAGATAAATCTGGATACCAACACTCCTCTATCAATCTACAAAACAAGAACAAAGATGGAAAAAGGATGAAAAATTTATTAATATGAATGACCCGTCCACTCTATTTGTCCGATTTCCATTTTAGGCAACTCTTTTAGCTAAACGCTTTAATCGGTTTGTAGATAAGTGTGTCAAGATTTCCGCCTCTGGAATTTGTGTACATGCATAGATTCAAGTTATTATAGACAGAAAAATATACTTACTCTTTTAGATCGGGAGGATAATATTTCGATTTTGTCTTGAATGTTGGTCTCTGGATATCAACACACATCAGCTTAACAGCCTCTTCAGGAGGCTTGGGATAAAACGGTTGCACACCCTCCATCATCTGATCTCATATTAAAAAAACCAAGATCAAACTTTTATATAAAGAATCGTTAACGGGCAAGAAAACAAACAAACGAGTAATACATAATGGTGTGGCAAAAAAGAAATGAAATATCAAACGGGCCAAAAGTTGCTAAAATTTTGGCTAAAACCACCGGTATAGTTGTACTCTAAATCTTAGATTACTCTATGAGTGTTTATATTTGAAATTTTCTACAGCCAGTGGTGCGGGTCAACCTGACCTGATCTCTAATACGAATATATCATATGCAGTTTATGAAATGGAATACAGATAAGAGTACCTTGTAAAGAATAAGGCCAAAAGAGTACACTGTACACATTCACACCTGCGTCGAATAGTTCATCCTTATAGATCTCCGGTGCAATGTATAAATCTGTACTCACATAAAAGTTAAGGTAACTAAGATAGTACGAGTAGTTATGCTACAAAATGGTAAATTATGTAACCCGAACTGACCGTTTCATAGAAATGGTTAAAAACTTCCTTCTAATAAACAAGAAATGAATGTACAAAAAGTCGGAAGCGTTTTACTTGTCTGGCAATATCAAGAGCAAATCTAAAAGCTTTGGAGGGGGACACTCGTCCTTTTTTTCAAGATAGCTTCTAAGGTCGCCCTGAAATTTATAACAAATTCAAGCTTCGTTAAGCTAATCTGATATCAAGGAATATGGCAACACTTATGCACCACATACACACAGCCTGTTATGTTTAGATGTGATCTAGAACTTACTCTTGGGTGAAACTCGGAAACAATCATCATGGTACATTTTGGGTGACAGCTCCAACAAACTGAACCACATTAGGTTGCCGGACTTTTTCAAACAAAGTCAGCCATGTTTGAAACCATTTCTGCATAAGAGCCGATAAAAAGTTCAATGATAGTTTCTTAACAGTGCAACGTGAAGCTATAGTACATAGATTAGGTCAATATTATCAGGTGTGGTCCAAAGAAGTCGATGAAACCAAATGTACATTTCTAACTTTACAGTTTTGACCCGTTACCCAACCCACCCATTTTGCCACATCTAACAATCAGCAATGCAGCATAATTAGGCACATACATGCTTTCATGATCAGAGTAGAGATCTTTGTCGAGTATCTTCATTGAAACTTCTGTGCCATTCCATTTAGTTTTCGTGTCAAAATACCAGAAAGTTAATTACACGAGTATACATTTCAGCACAGATTTGAGACAGCAAAATGAACCGTTTCAGTCAAAATCATTTTTGACTCATTACACAACCCGCTGATTTCGTCTTATCATAGCAAAAAAGGTTCGGATTTAATATTAAAAACCAACCTAGGCAACAAATTCATCCAACACAATATTATCCTAAAACATGAAAATTTAGCGAAGCTAGCTTATGAGTTTTAATCCATCAAAAATAAAAGTTTAACTTTACATCGAGTTTGCCATTTCCGTATTTACGATAACTGCAAAATAGGTACGGGGTGACGGCGCCCCCATAGCTAGACGAAAAAAACGAGATTATAGTGTAATTTTTGGTTAATTTTGAGTGTTTTTTTAAAATGCCTCCCACTCGAATCTCAAAATGCCCGCACTCACACATTAAATTTCAACATTTAACACTCTAAAACTTAAAAATCCTCCATCTTTAAGTTAAAATACTCGGTTTTTAATTCGGATTTTAGTTTTTTCGCTTTGCTATTGTCCAATTTGTTTTTGCCCCCCACAATTTAGTTTCCTGCGTCCGCCATTGAAAATAGGTGCCATGGTTTAAGAAATTGACCTCTCATATCTTAAACATTATAAAAAAAGGTAAGTTAATTGATGTTAAAGTAATAAACCTGGCATATACTTGCCTTGGGAATTTTGAAGCACATAACATAAAGAAAAAGATAAAGTAAACTACATAAGCAAGAATAGAATTTGCAAATAACAATTTGTTTACTCTTTGAATTTTTAGAGAAAAGAAAAGTATATGCCCTTTAAAATTTTCTTATATAATGTACTTTATGGCCTTGATATCATCTTATCATCTTTTCCATTTTCTGTTATATAAAAAAATCATCAATTTTGAATCAATTTGTTCAAATGGAAGTGTTACAACATGAACATCCGTTGACACTTATAGATCTAAATCCAGAATATCCACACGATGAAGTAGTATACGACGATGAGAAGGAGTTGATAAAGAAGCAAGACTTTCGATGTCATGTGGACGTTGTGGTCAAGAAATCAATTTCTATAACAGGTATTACTATACATGTGATCAGACTACTCGCTTCACAAATTATGTGCAGAGCTTCCCGCAACGCTAAGATGTAACACCCCCAAATTTATACAACTCAATACAGCGGAAGACTAGTTGGTGTTACGGGATAGCACATTACTCACATCATAGACAACGTTTAAGAATCGCTTCGCTTATTAATAAAGCATTTCCATTCATAAATATCAAATTTACATAGGTCCCAAGTCATTGTATTTAATACAGGTTTACAAACATTTGAATGGAAATTATAATTTAAGTGCGGGCCATGAATTCTTGTCGTCTTCCCGAGAATTACCTTCAAGTACCTGAGTTAAAACATGTTAAAAGAAAAGGTCAGCGATAACGCCGAGTGAATTCATAGAGTTTAATAAAATCCATCAATATAACATCGGTATAAAATTATTACCGAAAATCATTTTTGTACAAATCATTTTAATAGGCCATAAAATAGCCAAAGTCATTTTATACAAATCTTCATCAAAATCATAATATAGGCATTTGCCTTAAAAATCATGATACGGGCCAATGTCGTAAAAACATCATACAATACGTCTTATGACGTTGTATAAAGTTAAATAAAACCGTTATAGGAATATGGTTATGAAAAACCAAAACATGAACATAATATCAATAGTATGACCCTGTATTGCTAGTCAGGCAATACATCGTAATTCGGTGCATCTAGTAGTATTTTGTTAGTTTGGATTATTATAAGCCGCATGACATTGTTACCTTACTAAGCCAACAACGGGTAGCTAACCCGATACTCAATTTGCCCATCTAAAGTAGCGTGTCGTCACAAAGGTCACGCTATAGAAATCTTCTCATACATAAATTCGCTTACCAATCAATGTGGCACGACGGGGATCAACCGTCAAGGCGCGAACTGGGGTGATCGTCCCCAAATAGTACTATTATATGCACAAGCGTCTACCAAATCCCGGTAGTTCACAATTCATGCTAATGGGACTTTTAGTGACATAACCTAACTTTAATAATCCATTTTATTTCATCTATCGGGTCCTTTAATCATTTATCGGGTCATACAATCGGGTCATACAATCATTCGGGTCCAAATCAATAATCAAACAATCGGGACAAATAGTGTCCTATTTTATAAAAACTAACATGTTATCTCCCTCGCGGGTTTATAAAACATTTGTAAAAACATTTAAAAGAGTGCGAGGCTATGAACTCACGTTGACGTGGGAAGGCGGGTTATCGGCAATTCGGACGTACGGTACGTGCTTCAATCACGGAAACCTAGACAAATAATTCTCGTCTTAGACTCATGTCCAATGACTTTATAAAAATAACAATTATGTATACATATGATGATCATATATATATGATGATCAAGTGGGTTTACATGTTCTCTTTTACTCTTTTTAGTGTTTACGTATTGGTAACTTCTTACTAGTTTACTAGTTTTACCTATTTACGTGTCTTAGGTCCAACAATCTTATTATAAGTTCTTTAACTTGTTTTAATCCATTTTATACTTATATTATCAGTATCTATACTTTCCATGTTTGGCTCTAATGGGTTAAGCCCAATAAGTTCTTTTTATAAGTGTTTATCTTATTTAGTCCAATTATTAGTCCAATATGCTTAGTTAGCTCGTTAATGTCCGTATGTCCTATAGTTCGGGTTTTATCGGTTTTTACTTGTATTAGTTACTTATATATCAGTATATGACTTTTAAGAAATTTACATTAGACGGGTTTGATCGTCTAAGTTTTAATTGACGAAAAACGTTAATTTTACGGTAATAGCCGAAAAAGTCGTAAAAATCATGTTTATGGTTTTATAACTTATAAAACTTAACAAGTTACCATTTTTATAAAATGTCTACTTGTTTACCATTGTACATATTTATATAAATGTATTATATGAGTTAGTGGGTTTTTATTCACATTTTATACTATATAATTTTGAGTGCTTATATAATAGTATTATACTTTAATTTCCAAAATCTGATTTTTATTTTCATCTTCACCAAAACTGTCATATCTAGAGTTCTATATGGAGATAGAAGCTCAAATTTTTATCACATAAACTAAATGATATTTGCTCCATTTAACTCTTCTATAGCTACTGTTGAATCATCCTCCAAGTAGTTTCTAAAAATCGTCCAAAACAGTAAACTCAGATTTGTGCTCTAAACTTGTTTTGATCATATCTCACTCATTACAATGATTCCATTGCATGGCCAACTCTCACATGTGTACAAGACCCATAGATTAATGTAAATACATTAATCTATTCCATTTTTATCAGTTCATCATTTGATTCTTTACTGTTTTATACAGCCAACAAATTTAAACAAGATTCTAACCTTGTTTCTTATAGTCTTTCATCTTTTTAAGCATGTTTATCAACACCAAATCCCCACACAATACTTTTATCATCATATAATCATCATATACATATACAATAGGAAATAAAATACATGATTACATAATCAAAATAACAAGAGGATGGGGAGGACAATCTTTATACCACCATGATGATGAAAAGATGGATTGATGATGAACAAGACTTGGTTTTGGGTAACCAATCTTATGAGATATCAACACCACTTCTAGGATCATTAAGTATTTGTAGACTCTTTGAGAAATCAGCCCTAATACACCAACAAATCTCCTCCTTGGATGTTAAAATCACCTCCAATCTTCAAGACTTCAAAGGAGCATCATCATGTGTATGAATAACACATGAATTTATGGTTAAAATAGATCAAATGAGGGTTGTTTTTGAGGATTGTGGGACGAAATGATAGAGAGAGGAAGGGTGATTTAGTGGTTTTGCATGTACAAGTGAAGAAATGGTTAGTGAAAGATGGTTTTGTTTGTTGGATAGCTTACTTGTTAAGCTTAGGCTAACAAGTGTAGCTAGTAAGCTTACACACTTGACACCTCATGGTGTTGAGTCAATGTTTTGGCCCTCCCATGTTAGTGGGGTGGGGCAAAACTTGTTTTGTCTCATCCCACTAATTTATGGATATTCCTCGATTTGCGTGCCCTCGGGTCGTTTTATGAAAAACGTTTTATAAATTATGAATCAACGGCACAAAACGAATGTAATAAAAATTGTCTCATCAAAAGCGGAGTTCGAAAACGTAAATACGTAATCCTAGGGTTTCCGGTTTAGTCGTAAAGGACGTTAAAATAAAATCGTAAGTCCTAATCTCTTCTCGTAAATTTGTGAGTTTATGAACCAACTCAAATTTAAAACTCCAAAATAATATTCATGGACAAATTTATTTTCTAAAATGTCGGACTGACACCAAAGACGGTGTATGTAAACGTAAGCACGTAACGTAGAATCCTCCGGTTTAGACGTAGTCGATGCTACTTCAAGACGTAAATCCAAATTACTTCCCAAAAATAAGTGAGTTCATATTGTAACATTAAAATAATATTTTCAAATAAATATCAAGAATAAAATATCAACCATAAATTGACGGATTGTCACATAAGACACGAATCTCATCATGATCATATTGTTATCTCTATCAAGTATCAGAAGATAAATGGTGTATGTGTGAAATTTGTAAATGCAAGCATGACTACGAGTACCTAAATTATCATTGTATTCAATGTGATATTTATTTTTGTATAGGATGTTCGAAAAATGGCTTAAAAATCACATGGTTTATCACCCTAGCCACCGACACCCAATAATGTCCATCTCTGTAGATATTTTAGCCAATTGTCGTGTGTGCAGCAACAAACATCAAGGAAACTTTTATCAATGTACCACATGTTTCAGTTTTTTTGCCCATAAAGACTGTGTTTTCCTCCGTAAAAAGTTATTAATTCAAAATTTTAGAAAGGACAATTTCTTTCATACTCACCCGCTCACTCTTGCTTACTCATTTCCAAAGGATGATCAAAAAACTAAATTTGATCCAACATGTAAGGTATGTGAACTGCGATTTGATGAAAATCTTTGGATTTATAAATGTGAGAAATGTCGGTATTGTTGGGAATAAATTTAGGCCAGAACACTTGAACGCTGACAAGAACAACTCAAGCGTTGACAAGAGCAATGTGAGCGCTGACAGCATAAGCGTTGACAAGATAAAGTCAAGCGTTGACAGATTGAAGACAAGCACTGATGAAAGATGTGAGCTACACGTATATTATATTCTAGATTACTTCTAGTAAGGATAGAAACGACAATGTATTTTCTATGTTTATCTTTACCTAGAATAGTTGATTCGTAGCTTATTGTACAAGACTTCTTGTTCTATAAAAGAAGATCTTTTAGGTTAATGTTTAATATCAGTTTTCATAGTATTCGCAAGTTAAACCTTTCATTGTAATCAACACGATTATTCTAATACAAGTGAAAGTTTGTTTAACATCATTGTGTTTTAGATCAAGTGTTAATTCCGCATAACACTTTGTTACTTTATTCATAAGCAAAGGTTTCTCTACGTGTAGTACTTGATCTAATCTCGTTTACACAAAGCTTAATCGATCTAAGTTTGGGATCAACAAGTGGTATCAGAGCTTGTTGAGAAACTTTTGATCTTTAAGTAACGCAGAACCCTAAAACACCAAACCCTAAAAACCCTAAAATTCTCAAAACCCTAAAAACATCATGTCTGGCACAAATCAACCTCCTGCTTTGCTGCAAAACAACTTCTCAAACCCTAGTATCAAAATTCCCATGTTTGATGCCAGGAACTTTGAGCTTTGGAAGTCCAATTTTGAGCAATACATAGCTATTCATGACTACACTCTTTGGGAAATTATCGAATATGGGAACACATTCGATAAAGCAGCAAAGATTATTGCTGCTATTGCCACAAGGACAGTTGTTCCTAATTGTCCTGAATCTGATAAGGTGGAAAAGCCTGAAGATGGGAGAGCTGTTGCTGTTGAAGATATAGCCAAGAAGAGGGTGGACATGAAAATCTTGAATATCTTGAAAGATGCCCTAGGTCATGAGAATCAGCACAAGTACAAACGTTATGAGTCTGCAAAAGAGCTTTGGGAAGCTCTTGAAGTAGCACATGGTGGCAATGCTGACACAAAAGAAGAAAAGAAGAAGCAGCTATTGCATGAGTATGCTGTCTTTAAAGCTCAACCTAATGAGAATCTCAACAGTGTGAGAAGTAGACTTCTTGACATCACAAGTCAACTTTCCTTCATGGGAAAACAGATTGATGACCCTGAATTGAATGCTACTTTTCTCAAAAGCCTTGGTGATGTATGGAAGATTGAGACAAGATCCATTCTTGTCAATAACACCCACAAGACTTCCAGTTTTGATGACATCTTCAACAAGTTAAGGCTGTTGGAGAATGAATGGCAATTGGAAAGTGATACTAAATCTTCCAGCAGCAACATGGCCTTCTTTTCACAAAGTGAAGGCCAATTTGATTCCATGAACTTCTATGGACATTCAGCCTCTGGATCTCAAGGTGTCAGCGCTGGATGTCAGTCTGTCAGCGCTGGATCATATCCTGTCAACGCTTTGTACTCAAGCGCTGACACACACAATCATGGTGCTGATAGAATTAAACCTGCTGGTTTTGATCTTGATACTGTGTGTGCATTCATTGCTTCTTTGCCTAGTGATTCAAGGATTACTTATGAAGATCTTGAGCAGATAAGTGATGAACAATTGGAAGAGATGGATATCAAGTGGACTATGGCTCTTGTAAGTTTAAGAGCAAACAGGTTCAATAAAAGGTTCAAGAAGAAGATGACCTTTAATGCTAAGGATGTTGCTGGCTTTGACAAGTCCAAGGTGGAGTGCTACAACTGTCATAGGATGGGGCACTTTATGAGGGAATGTAGATCTCCAAGAA
Source organism: Glebionis coronaria (assembly GCA_025667525.1). Taxonomy (NCBI): domain Eukaryota; kingdom Viridiplantae; phylum Streptophyta; class Magnoliopsida; order Asterales; family Asteraceae; genus Glebionis; species Glebionis coronaria. The sequence goes on along the minus strand of JANFOE010000122.1, from coordinate 120,302 downwards.
GATCTGATGCTGGGAAGCCTTCAAGCCAAATGGTTAAGAGCCCAGATCCCAAGGCTATGGTTGTTGTTCAACAAATTGATGGTGTTGGAGAATGGGATTGGAGCTGGATGGCTAAGAATGAGGAAGAGGACAGAGCTTTGGTTGCTGAAGTTAAAGAAGAGCATGCTGAATATGCTCTCATGGCACACTCCTCCTCTTCATCAGATAATGAGGTATATGATGATGCTTTCTGTTCTAAGGGTTGTCGTTTAAATACTGAAAAATTAAAACAAGAGATAGTTAAATTATTAGATGATGCAAGTACTGAAAGATGCAAAGTATCTAACTATCAAGTTGCTCTTACCCAAACAGAAAGGACAGTATCTGAGTATAAGAAAATGGAGTTTGATTTAAAGGATCAAATAAATATCTTAAAACATGAGTTACATCAGAGTAAGGATGTTCAAGATATAGTGAATAGGGTTAATCTTGATTTGATAGCTCAGTTAGAGGAGGCTAACAAAAATAAAGATAATGTGAGTCTTAAAATCCAGAGATTTGATAAGGCCACACAATCCCTAGGAGAGTGTGTTAGTAAACAAAGAGACTCTAAGGATATGAGTGGGATTGGGATGAATAATTATACTGTTGTTCCACCACCAGCTGGGGATTTCTATGGTGTCCAATCAAAGGACTTATCTTGGACTGGCTTGCCAGAATGCCAAGAGGAGGAGTTTATTCCTCCACCTAGAGTGACTTCCCCAGTTGAGGAATATCAGCAAAAGCTGACTGACCTAGAAGAATGGAAGAAAGCAAACCACACCTTGTTTGTTAAGGGAGGGTTATTGTGTGAAAGTCCAAATGAGCCCACACCAATCAAGAGCCTTGATCCTAAACCTATTAAGATCACACACCCTACCACTGGCAAAGCTGTTGACCTTGGCCCACAATTTGTTAGAAAACCTAGTGTTAAATATGCAGAGATGTATAGAAATTCTAGGTCACCAAAAAGCCAAGTTAGTAATCATGGAACAGGCTTCTTTGCTTCTAGACCTAAGACTATGTCTAGAAAAGCTTGTTACACATGTGGTAGCTTCTCACATTTGGCCTACAAATGTGTCAATGCTTCCAATGTCAACGCTGACAGGAACCATTTCAGCGCTGACAAAAGTCAACATAGGCCAAACACTGTAAGACCCAATACCTTTGTGAACAAAAGTTCACAAGTTGTTAGACCAGCCCCATTCTTTTCTAGAGGGTCTAACACACAAGGCCTAAGACCTTTTCAAAAGTCAAATACTTGGTCAAATAGGCAATGGGTTCCTGTAGCAAACCCTAGGTTCAACGCTGATAAGAGCAATCGGGGCGCTGACAAGAGACATTTCAGCGCTGATAGAAACACTGCTAAACCTAGGTATTTGCAACCACAGGGAAATAGGTCTAAAGCTTCTACTAGCTTAACATGGAGACCAAAACAGGACCAGAACCCTAATTCTACTGGTATTTCTATGACATGCAACAGGTTTCATTATATTTCTAAGGCATTGTCAACACCAATTGGGGTTAACTGGGAATTTCATTCAAACAGGGATGAAAATGGGGTTGTTATGAGAACCAAGTCTGTTCTTGTTGAACAACCAAATGAATCCAAGTCTTCTAAGGCTTGGGTTCCCAAAGAAAACTAATGTGTTTTCTTTATGTGCAGGGCATTCAGAAGAAGATCAATGACTATGGATACTGGGATAGTGGATGCTCAAGGCACATGACAGGAAAGGAAGACTATCTGACCAATTTCTCTCCTATTCAAGATGGTGATAAGGTATACTTTGGAGGTGGCTACGGCACAATCACAGGAAAAGGAACCCTTGTCACCAACAATCTAAGGTTTGATAATGTCTTCTTGGTAAAAGACCTGGATTATAATTTGTTTAGTGTATCACAAGTGTGTGATAACAAAAATAAGGTTCTTTTCACAGATACTGAGTGCTTGGTGTTAAGCAAAGATTATAAGCTCCCTGAGGAGAAATACATAGATTTTAGAACACCAAGGCATAAAGACATATATAATGTGAATCTTAATGGAATTAAGGTAAATAATAAAATGTCATGTCTATATGCTAAAGCCTCAGTAGATGAAAGTAATCTTTGGCACAGGAGACTAGGACACATAAACTTTAAGAATATTAATAGACTTGTGAGGCTTGGTTTAGTTGATGGTTTGCCTGAAAAGGCTTTCCACAATGACCACTCTTGTGTTGCATGCCTTAAGGGCAAGCAGCACAAGGTCTCATTCAGGTCTAAACAGGTGCACTCTAGTTCTAAACCCCTTCACTTATTGCATATGGATCTCTTTGGTCCAACTAATATAGAAAGTTTGAAGGGTAAATCATATTGTTTTGTCATTACTGATGATTACTCCAGGTTCACATGGACTTTCTTTTTAGCCAAGAAAAGTGAAACTGCCCTAAGTCTGATTAATTTCATTACCCAAATTGAAAAGAAAAATGGTAATGAGGTCAAAATTATTAGAAGTGACAATGGGGGTGAGTTTAGAAATCAGTTGTTAGATGATTTTTGTGCCAAGAAAGGGATTACTAGGCAGTTTAGCATAGCTAGAACCCCACAACAAAATGGGGTTGCTGAGAGGAAGAATAGGACCCTTATTGAAGCAGCCAGAACCATGTTGGCTGATGCCCACTTTCCTATAGCTTTTTGGGCTGAAGCTGTTAACACAGCTTGTTATGTTCAAAATAGGGCATTGGTCAACAAGATACATAATAAGACACCTTATGAATTACTTTGGGGAAGGAAGCCAAATATTGGTTTTCTGAAGCCTTTTGGATGTCATGTAGTTGTTCTAGAAACTAGTGAGGCCCTAGGTAAATTTGATTCAAAAGGTGATGAAGGCTACTTCATGGGTTATTCAGTGCAGAGTAAAGGATATAGGGTTTACATTAAAAAGGAAAAACGTATACTTGAAAAAGTACATGTTAGGTTTTTAGAGAGTAAACCTAGTGATCCTGAGAGTGGTCCAAATTGGTTGTTTGACTTAGAACCTTTGTCTAGAGCTTTAAATTATATGCCTGTTACTGATCCAGACATTGTGAAGGTAACTTCAAGTGTTTTGGAAAAGAGAATTGGTAATGTTTCAGGTATACAGGTTGCTAAGGAGGATGGACCACCAGCAGTTAAATCATCTCCCACACAAGAATTTGTTACACTTCCTATATGGACAGATGAGTATTATGCTGCTGCTACTGCTGCAAGGAAAGATAATGGTGGTGTTCAGATACCACCAACTACAAACATGCATGATTCTTCAAGCGCTGACAAAGGGAAATCCAGCGCTGACACGACCAATTCAGACGCTGATGGCTCCAACGCTGACAACAACAGTTCAAACGTTGTTAGCCCAAACGCTGACAAGAAAGGTTCAGACTTTGGAGATACCTTTACACAGCTTTTCTCTTCTCATTTTGAACAAGGTGGACCTTCCAATGTCCATGAAGAGATCTCTGTTGATCAAGAAGAATCTGAAGAAGATATTGGCAACATGGAGCGTGAAATTGAGGACACCAGACTTTTTGAAGGAGGAGTTCTCACTTCCACAGCTAAGGATCACCCCACATCTCAAATCATTGGTGATGTTATGGCTCCAGTTCAGACAAGAAGATCCCATCAAGGTCTTGGTGGATTTATTGCCAATATACACAAGAAGGTTGATACCCCTCTTGTACAAGCATGTTTGTTTGCCTGTTTTCTGTCACAGGAAGAACCCAAGAAAATTTTTGATGCTCTCAAAGAACCAAGTTGGGTGGAAGCAATGCAGGATGAGCTTCACCAATTTGCTATACAGGATGTTTGGGAGCTGGTTGATTGTCCTAGATATGTGAGACCAATTGGGACAAGATGGGTTCTAAGGAACAAGAAAGATGAAAGAGGCATTGTGGTCAGAAACAAGGCACGTTTGGTAGCTCAGGGATATACACAAGAGGAAGGAATTGATTATGAAGAAGTTTTTGCACCAGTTGCAAGAATTGAAGCCATAAGAATTTTTCTAGCTTATGCCTCTTGTATGAATTTTACTGTTTACCAGATGGATGTGAAGAGTGCTTTCCTCTATGGGACAATTGTTGAGGAAGTATATGTCATGCAACCTCCTGGTTTTGAAGATCCTGAGAATCCAGACAAGGTTTATAGAGTGAAGAAAGCAATGTATGGACTTCATCAAGCCCCAAGAGCATGGTATGGTACATTGTCCACCAACTTGGTGGAAAATGGTTTCAAGAGGGGCACCATAGATCAGACACTGTTTACAAAGAAGAAAGGAAAACATGTGTTACTTGTGCAGGTCTATGTTGATGATATCATTTTTGGGTCTACTGATCCAAAAATGAGTGAGGACTTTTCCAAGCTCATGACAGATAAATTCAAGATGAGTGCAATGGGTGAGATGAACTTCTTTCTAGGTTTACAAGTTCAGCAGAAAGAAGATGGTATCTTCATCTCACAAGACAAGTATGTAGCTGAAATCTTGAAGAAATATGGTTTTTCTCCACATGAAAAGGAGGCTTCCACTCCTATGGATAGACAACACCCTTGGGGAAAGATTGGAGCTGGAAAGGATGTGGATGTTAGGCACTATAGATCAATGATTGGGTCATTGATGTATCTTACAGCCTCAAGACCTGACATCATGTTTGCTGTGTGTGCATGTGCACGCCATCAAGTGACTCCCAAAGAATGTCACCTTTTTGCTGTGAAGAGAATTTTTAGGTACCTGAGATGTTACCCAGATCTTGGATTGTGGTACCCAAAGGATTCTCCCTTGGACCTTATTGCATATTCAGACAGTGATTATGGTGGTGACAAGTTTGATAGGAAATCCACAACTGGTGGATGTCAATTTCTTGGGAGCAGGTTAATATCTTGGCAATGCAAGAAACAAACAGTGGTGGCAAACTCTACAACTGAAGCAGAATATGTTGCTGCAGCTGCTTGTTGTGGACAAGTCTTATGGATTCAGAACTAGCTGTTGGATTATGGGTATAATTTTATGCATACCAAGATTTTTGTAGACAATAACAGTACTTTATGCATTATTAATAATCCTGTACATCATTCTAAAACCAAACACATAGAAATTAGACATCATTTTATACGAGATTGCTTTGAGAAAGGTTTAATACAACCAGATAGGGTAGATACTGAAGATACTGTAGCTGATTTATTAACTAAACCTTTTGATGCTGGAAGATTTCAATATTTGGTAACAAATATTGGAATGGTGAATCTCACTTAATATGTGTTTTGGAATCTTTTTGTAAAAGTATGTACAGGATAATGCATTGTTCTTGGTCTTTGTGATGATTTAGATTTTCCACATTATTTTTCTAACACTGACAAAGGTAAATGTAACGCTGTCAAGTGTTATTTTGCCGTTGTTGGAGATATTATTGTCTAACGCTGACAAGAGTTCCTTCAACGCTGTTAAGTGTTGTCGGGACGCTGTCAGCAACAAATGTTAGTTTTGTGGTTTTCATCTAAATGTGCAGGTAATGGTAGCTTTATGCCATTGGATACAGAGTTGCTTATGGATCTTTGAAGAGCTATTTGGACATGTTTTATGGATGATGGTTGGAATATTTATATTCCTATCTTGACATAAATTTTTAATGTTCATATATATATTTTGAGAACTCATGTATCATAGTTTAAGGGGAGGTTTAAGGAACCTTTAGGACTCTTGGGTATTCTTAGAATACTCTCATCACAATTCTAGATTGTGTCCACTGGTGAGTATGGGTTAGTTTTTCTAAACCATGAGGCACTGTAGCATGCATAGTATATCAACTTTGCATGCTGCCAAGACATTTTTGGCCTAGAATTGGTTGTGGTCTGTTGGGAGGCTTGGGAATCCTTTTGATATGGGTTTTACCTGGGAGTAACAAGAATTTTATGAGGTAACTTGGTTGTTAAGACTTTTGGTTAGCAAGGGACACTAGAGGACTGTTGTGTCTATCTTGCTTATGCAAGTGTGCATAACTGGACAGTGCTTGCCGCCCTATGATAATTATCAGCTTTTGGTTATCTTCTCTAGGATAAGTTACTTGTTAAGGTCATTTTTCACTTTTTAAAACAATTTTATTTTTGGACGCTGACAAGATTTTTCCAAGCGTTGTTGTGACCAAAATGGACGCTGACATGGCTTTAGGCGAACGTTGACAAGATTATAGCCGTTGGGCGTTGATGGGTTATATTTGACCGTTGACAAACAATGGGACCTACCCAGTTGTAACTTTTTGACATATTTTCAAGTCGTAATTTTAGGAGTTGTTACTTTCATTAAATGCATGGGATAACTTATAAACTTTTTCAATATTTTCATGATTGATTTTTGAAAATCTTTGCCTATTTTTGGGCCAATCACGTGCATTCATCCACTCCTATAAATTTGGCTCCTATTTTAAACAGGGTATCTATAATTCTTGTCTAACAATTTTTCTCTTATCAACCTTCATCTTTTATACATCAAATTAACAGCTTTCATCAATGGCACCAAGATTTAACTCAGCAGAATTGGATTTGGGGTTCAAGTCTCAACACAACATGATTGCTTATCTTGTTGCTGATAATACTTTGTTCCCTCAATACACTCAGATGGTGGAGTATTTGAATGCATCCCCATTACGGTATGCTCTTTCTCATGCACCACTCATTCCAGTCACACACATTAAACAGTTTTGGAACACTGTTAGTTCCTCAACAGTTAATGGAGTGACAACATTGAATTCTATTGTACATGGGAGACCTTGGGTGGTTACTGAGGACTTGGTACGCCAGGCCTTGCGTCTTAATGATGCTGATGGTATAACCATGCTTCCCATATCTGAAATAGAACAAGGGCTAAGGGCTTTGGGATACCCTATTCCTGATGAAGGTACTCTTAATAAGTACCATAAGCAGGAATTTCCCCCAGCCTGGAAGTACCTAATTCACATTCTCCTTCAATGTTTGAGTCCCAAATGTACTGCACACAATGAGATCAATAGATCCATTACATCTGCTATTGTGTGTATTGCAACAGGGCAAAATTATAATTGGTCTAAAATGATTTTTGAAGGAATGTGTAAAAACAAGGGGACAAAAATGACTTTAGCTTATCCCCGTTTTCTGCAAATGGTTTTTGATGCTCAAAGATATTGTTCAAGGGATCACAATGACTTTTATAAGATCCCTGAACAAAAGAAGGCTATTTTTACCAAGATGAATTCACCACCTCATAGAGACCTACCATTAACCCCAGCCATGCTTGCTGTTATTGCAGCAGCACAACCTCAACCAGACCCCCAACCTCATATTGACCCTCAACCACAACTTGAACCTATCCCTGAACCTTTACCCTCACCTGACCAAATGCAAATAGACCAAAATCCCTTTGACGCTGACACATCTAATGTGGGCGTTGATATGCCTATTTCCACCGCTGACACCCAACCATCACAATCCCAAACACCCCTTAACCAACCTACATCTACACCATCTTCTACACCATCTTCCACACCACCAGAATATAGGTTGATTAAACGCCAAAGGACTGCTGGAGTGTTCTCCTCTGGTGGTCCTAGCCATGAAGCAGAGAGAACCACCACCACAAGTGTGGCTGGTGACCTGGATGAGGCTGGGACTATTGGTTCTGGCTTAGAAGCTGGCCAAGACAGTCCCACCATAATTAAGTCCTCATCCATGCCCAATGAACCTGACTTGGGAGGTCAAATCCCCATTTTGGAAGAGGGCAGACTGGAACCAATGACGCTTTTAGAATTGACGGCTGTCTGCATTAGCTTGCAAAAGCAAAATGCAGACTTGGTACAAATTGTCAGTAACCAAGGCCTTGAACTCAAAGAATTGAGGGAGAGGATTGTTGTTTTGGAGAGTGCTCATTCAAGGGGAGGTATGGAGGAGTCTTCCAAAGGGGAGGAAGCAAGAAATCTGAGTGATAAGAGCAGTCAAGATGGTCAATCATTGGATATTGCTGAAGCTCTTACTACATTAAAGGAACAGAAAGGTTTTGATACGTCCTTAATCTCTCCAACAAATTTAAATTTATCATTTACAGATATGTTGAGGGAGGCTACACAAGGCGCTGAGGGAAAATATTTGAGCGTTGACAAGACAAGTTTGGACGCTGACAGAAGTATTTTGGGCGCTGATAGAGGCAATTTGGGCGTTGACAGATCTGCATATGGAGGTGATGTATTCCAGTCATCATCTATCATCAAAGATGTTCCTACTCAGGTATTATCATCTACCCTACCAACAATTGAACCAACAGATAAGGGTAAGGGTAAGTTGGTAGAAGAAATTGTTCCAAAGAATGCAGCTCAGATTGAATTTGATAGAAGACTGGCTGAGCAAATGATGGAACAAGGTGAGAAGGAAAAGTCACCATTTGTTGTGACTTCTGAAGAAGCAAGTGATGGAGATAGCTCAGACTCAAGTGTGATGATTGTTGAACCAGAAAGACTTGAGTATGGTGATGAGCTTGCTAAGGAAAGGCTGAGAGATTTGAAGTTGCAAATTGATTTTGATATGCCAGAGGTAGTTCAGATGTACAATTCTTGGGAAGAAAGCTGCATGGATAATCCAGACTTGACCATTTCAGATCAAATATGGGGTTTGGAAATTCTTCTTAGAGTTCAGCAGGATTGTAAGGTGATGCTGAAGTACAGGGCAAGCAACATTCTCTCTGAATTGAAAAGGGATAGAAGGAAGCTCTATTTTATGTTGCTCAAATGTCATGGAGTTGGATGGACACATCAGAAGCTGAAGGCTTTGACATTTGATGAGTTGGAACATAGGGCTTATCCTATTTGGGTGAAAGTGCAGGAAGAGAACACTTTCAGACTTCTTTCAGATGAAAGAAAGGAGCAACTTGCAGAAGAGATGGCAATCAAGAAAGCTATGATAGTCCCTAGACCAGTGAAGAAGGGATTTATTCTTGAGTTTCCAAAAGATATGTCTCAACTATATCCAAGTGAAGCAATCATTAGAAAGAGCCTCAAGCTCTCCCCATTAGAAGCTTCAGATATGGTGCATGTGTTACCACTAGATTCCAGGAATCCAATTATAAGTTATGAGGAAGATGAATGTGGTTTCTGGAAAATTGGAAGATTTGGCAAGGAGGTACACACTTTTACCACTCTCATATCTTTATTTGCAAGTTGTGACAGAGAAGACTTGGTAGACCTTTGGAGGTTGCTAGAGACCAAGTATGAGGCTGAAGCACCAACTTCAGCCAATGGAATAAAACTTTGGACCACATTCAAAAGAATGTGTGGGACAAAAGAAGAAGATCCTGAAATATGGAAGGATCTTGAAGATGACCTCAGTGGTCTTCAATGGAGGTTATATTCAGCTGCTGGTGTATACCATTTGAGTTCTACAAAGTTTGCTGAGTATTTACTTGTAGATGCTCAGTATTTCATATCCAAGGCTGTTTTGGAGAAGATGAAGGACACCCAGTTGGAGATAGACTATACAAGTGACGTGGCAAAGAATTTGATCAGATTTATTTATTACCAATATGATAAGGTTTGTCAGACTCCTCCAAGTTCTTAATGTTTATTCAGAAACTTGATCATAAGAGTGTATATCAAGTTTAGGGGAGGATTGTTGGGAATAAATTTAGGCCAGAACACTTGAACGCTGACAAGAACAACTCAAGCGTTGACAAGAGCAATGTGAGCGCTGACAGCATAAGCGTTGACAAGATAAAGTCAAGCGTTGACAGATTGAAGACAAGCACTGATGAAAGATGTGAGCTACACGTATATTATATTCTAGATTACTTCTAGTAAGGATAGAAACGACAATGTATTTTCTATGTTTATCTTTACCTAGAATAGTTGATTCGTAGCTTATTGTACAAGACTTCTTGTTCTATAAAAGAAGATCTTTTAGGTTAATGTTTAATATCAGTTTTCATAGTATTCGCAAGTTAAACCTTTCATTGTAATCAAAACGATTATTCTAATACAAGTGAAAGTTTGTTTAACATCATTGTGTTTTAGATCAAGTGTTAATTCCGCATAACACTTTGTTACTTTATTCATAAGCAAAGGTTTCTCTACGTGTAGTACTTGATCTAATCTCGTTTACACAAAGCTTAATCGATCTATGTTTGGGATCAACAGGTATTACGTACACACAGTCTGCGTAACCACGTTAAAAGTCGCATCAGAAAATGCCAAGTGCATGAATCAAGGTACATACAAACTCTCTAAAAAACCAAATTTTAGTTCTATAGACTTTGGAGATAATAATTTAGGGGTTGTACGTGTATTATATGGCTCTGCATGTACTCCTGCAGTTTCAACACGTTACAAAATCCAAATACGGTGACGATCTTGTTCTTCTCCATGTCCCATTCCCTGATCAAACTGATATGCTGATGCACTTTCATGGCGAAACTGGATTAAGGGCCTTCGAAACCAACCTAACATATCCATTTCACCGACACCCATTAACTCTTGTGGACACACCATACTGCAATAATGATATTACAACAACAGCTACCTCTTCAAGAATAACAACATCGTCCGTTCATGATTCAATGAAAATGGTTGAAGTTGTAGGCAATGCATGCATAAGACCAATCACAAACATCTCTTTTTACAAATGTAAAGACTTTGATCATGGATGCGACTTTGTCCTTCACGCGTGGTGCACCCGGTTGCCTATTGAAGTTAAAAAGAAGAATTTTTCATCCGATATACGTAACTTTAAACTAATGCCGAAAGCTACTTGATTTATGAAGTTGGGTGTGCCCGTATGTGAGTATTGTAGCTTACCTTTCAATGGCTTCATTTATTGTTTTCCACTTACCTATATGCATGGCCTAAATATTGACGTTCAGTGCGCGCTCAAACCTCAATATATCACACATAAATCTCATCCAAATCATGGACTTAATGAATGTAGGCCAAGTTCTGAAACGTATTGTCGTTTGTGTTTGTCTGATGCAAAGAAACAAATTTGTTACAGTTGTAAGCCTTGTAAATTTACCATACATTTAAAGTGTGCTCTTTTCTGGCCTGATACAATTAGTCACAGGTATGACAAGCATCTAATGAGTCTAAGGTATTTTCCAGTTGAAAACCATAGCGGTGATTACTTTTGTGAAGTTTGCAAGGAGGAGATTAATCCTAATGGTGCGTTCTATCATTGTGATCAATGCATTTAGTCCATGCATCCTGCTTGTTGTGTGCCAGTACTTCAAAAAGAAACAGGCTATACTATTTTCCATCTTCACGAAGGTGTTGCTGGATTTGATAATATAAAGTTTGGAGGAGTTTTCAGGCATAGTGGTCACCCACACGATCTATCATTTTGCGGGGGTGTTGAAAGTGATGGTGAATGCGCCAAGTGTGGTAAGAATTTGCAGGACAAGATAATCTACAAGTGTTTACAGTGTAAGTTTGTAGTTGATGAAGATTGTGCTTTTCGGTATGATTCATTTTAGGTTTGTTTACAGTACACGAACAAAGTTAATATTAATCTCAATGTGTTTAGCTTGCTCATGTTGAATACTATAATACACTTGTAATAACATAAACTTGTTCATTCGGTTTAAGAGGAATTTTTCTCATAAGTTGACATTTTTTCTTTAAATTCCATAGATCATCATGCGTAGAAGAGAACACTAGGACGATTCGAGCTATTATATCACAAGTCTATCAACTGATACACGTAAACCATTTTCACGTAACGTAAACAAGAAAACATATAGCAACGATTCCACTTTATTATCCAGATTTCGCAACTCTGAAGACTATGTGTTAATAAACACAATATCACAGGATAAGAGAGATCTTTACACCCAACCAACCACCCCTTGGTATATTTTATTATGAATCAAAAGTACTTAAACAAAAACAGATAAATATTAGTCCCCAAACGGATGCTAATCGAACGATTACAAAAGAAATAATGAGAACGTCCCAACTAGGTTGATCCGTTCTCCCTCACATACAAATGATCACTCAAACACTCAGCTATACAAGATGATAATCAAACTCCCAGGTCCAAGTCCTCCATAGATTTGGTGAGAGAGAGAGAGAGAGAGAGAGCTGCGCACACAGATGTGTGTGTGTGTGATATATGAGAGATAATGAAACCTTAGTCAAAGACTAGGGTGATATACGCCAAGTCATGGGCCTCAACGGATACATAAGCTCACCAAGGAAAGAAGCCCACATCCAAACCTGAAACATAACAATAAACACAAAGCCAAAACATATAACACAATGCAAGGTTATATTGCACCCTTTGGGAGATTGTCAAACCAACACCCTCCCTCAATCTGACAAAGGAGAGAGCAGAAAAATCATTTACCAAACATGTTCACAAGCCTCAGCTGTTTACATAGTTTCAGGTGTTGATTAATGCCATGAGCCTTAGTAAAAATGTCAGCAGTTTGATCAAGTGAGGCAACCTTGATGGTGTTGATAACACCATTCTGAACCTTTTCCCTTACCAAATGAACATCAACCTCAAAAGTTCTTAGTTCTCTCATGAAAAACAGGGTTAGCAGCAATCTGCATAGCAGAGCTGCTATCACTATAAAGGTTCACATGAAATAGGTTTTTTATTCTTAGATCACCAAGCAAGTTAGTGATCCAGATAACTTCACAAGTAGCACTTGCCATACATCTATACTTAGCCTCAGCTGAGGATCTGGACACTGTGGGCTGCTTCTTGCTCTTCCAAGAGACAAGAGACCTCCTTAAAAAAACACAGTATCCAGAAACAGATTTCCTGGTCTTAAGACATTTGGCCCAATCAGCATCAATGAAACAAGACACCCTTAAAGAGGTATCCTTATAGAACTGGATACCAATCCCAGGAGAGTTCTTGAGGTATCTAATAACCCTTAAGGCTATTTTAAGATGAGATTGAAAGGGTGCATGCATGTGTTGGCTAAGGCAATGGACAACATAAGATATATCAGGTCTGGTATGAGTTAGATAAATAAGTCTCCCAAGTAATCTTTGATACTCAAAAACATTTAAGAGAAATTTATCATCTTTGATTTCATCAACAGCCAAAACACAATTTTCTAGTAATGGGGTTGCAACTGGTTTAGCAGCAAGCAAACCAAACTCATGTATGAGCTCAAGATAATACTTCCATTGGGTCATGCAGATCCCATTGGAGTTTTCAAGAACCTCAATACCTAAAAAATACCTCATAATGCCAAGGTATTTAATCATGAATTTGGTTTTTAGAAAGCACTTAAATGATTCAATTTCCTTAATGCAGTTACCAGTAATGATAAAATCATCAACATAGACAAGAAGGGCAATAAACATGTTACCATTCTGTTTAGTGTAAAGAGAGTAATCAAACTTACTTTGGCAAAATCCATGCTCAACCAAGACAGTGGTAAGTTTTGCATTCCACTGCCTTGTGGCTTGCTTGAGACAATACAAAGCTTTATTAAGCTTACACACCTTACCTTTATCCTTGCAATTGAAGCCCAAAGGAAGAGTCATATAAATGTCCTCATCAAGATCACCATACAAGAAAGCATTGTTAACATCAAGTTGAAAGAGAGGCCAATCATTAGAGACAACAATGCTAGCATGACACCTAATAGTAACCATTTTGACAACAGGACTGAAAGTCTCATCAAAATCAATGCCTTCCCTTTGACTATAACCTTTAACAACAACCCTAGCTTTAAACTTGTCAACAAGGCCAGAAGACTTGTATTTAATCTTATAGATCCATTTATTGTTAATAGCCTTTCTATTAGAAGGTAAATCACATAAGGTCCAAGTATTATTCCTTAAAAGGGCTTCAATTTCATTGTTTATAGCCTCAACCCACCTACTATCTTTCACAGCTTCATAGTAGGTGGATGGTTGGCAAAAACCTCATCCTTAGATTTCAAAAGGTAAGTCCACACAGCTCTAGAATAATCATCCACAATGGTAAGGAATTATCTATACCCTTCCTTACTAGGAACCTTGTAAGGGCCCCACAAGTCCAAGTGAACAAGATCACCAAGTTTACTGGACTTGTGATCACTCAAGGGAAAGGGTTCCCTTGTTTGTTTAGCCCTGTGACAAGTTTCACAAATAGAAATGATGGTGTTTTTAGAAAGTTTGAGGTTATTTTTTAGAGCATTGAGAACTTGATCAGAGGGATGACCAAGTCTACAATGCCAGATATCTTTAGAGGTGTTAGAGGTTATAGCAGTGTTAACAGTACCAAGGCTCTTAGTCTTAAGGTCATCAAACAAGTAGAGCCCCCCAGATTCACTACCAGCCCCCGGATTAGTCCCTTTGGCCAAGTCCTGAATATAACATTTATCCTCATCAAAACCAACAAACAATTTACTATCCTTAATGAGCTTGTTAACAGACATCAAGCTAACACAATAACCAGGAACAACTAGCACATCATGAAGAACAACATTATTAGAAAGTTTGAGATCACTAATGTGACTTATATTGGCAACAGTGCCATTAGGGTGACCAACAGAGATGTTGAGATTGGAAATATCAACAATATTGAGCATACCAACTGTGGAAGTGGTAAGATGTTGGTTAGCCCCAGAATCAATAATCCATCCCAAAGTAATGGTTTTAACAAGAAATTTAGAGTTCCCACAAAAAAAACTTGGAAAAATTAACATTGAACCAAACATTAGCATTAAAGAAAGAGATTCTACCTGCCATATTGGACTGAGTGTTGTCAGAGGAGTCACTGATCAAATTAAGGAGCTTCTGCATTTGTTCAGTGGTGAAAGAGTTTGGAGAATTACAAGTGGAAGCCTGTTTTTCTCCAGTTTTGATATCACAATTAGCATTAAAATTGGGTTTAAAAACAGTTTGCCTTTGATTATACCCCCCTTCTTTATGTAACCAGCAGGATAACCAATCAATTCAAAGCATCTATCAATAGTATGACCAATTTGATTGCAATGAGTGCACAAAAGATTAGGGTTAGGACCTCTAAAGTTTTTAGTCCCATTGCCCTTGTTAGGGGTTCTATTAGAAGCATTGGAAGTGCTTCTCCTATTTTGATTAAAGGTCTTAGCAGCAAAGGAAGTAGCATTCAATTTAGCCTCTGTATGATCAGAGTTATCAGGAACACCCCTATGGGATTCCTCTCTAGATACAGTGACATAAGCTTCCTTAACATCAGGGAGTGGATCCCTGGTGAGAAGTGTAGTCCTAACAGGCTGATAACAGTCACAAGCCCCATAAGAAACTGCATAAGCCTCATGATTTGTTGATGCAAAGCTAATTCAGTGCTAGCAGAACAAGAACATTTAACAGCACAGACACATTTAGGAATCTTAGAAACAGCATCAAACTCTCTCCATAGAGAGTTCAACCTATGATAATAATCAGATATAGAGTTACCCCCTTGCTTAACAGACCCAATCTTTTGAAGCAAATTATAAAAAATGGAACCATCAATCTTGTCATAAGTTTCATTAAGCTCTTTCCAACCATTAGCAGCATTTTCAGAATAAACAAGACCCATATAAACATCACTGGAAACCACCTTCATAATCAAAGTAAGAACCAAAGCATTGCATCTATCCTATTGAGCACACAACACATCATCAGAATAAGACTCTCTTAAGCAATACCCATCAACAAAAGCAAATTTGTTCCTAGCTTGTAAAGCAAGTCTCATAGCATTGTTCCACATCCTATAGTTCTCAGTCCCCAACAGCTTTAAGGGGACAAGGACAGAGCTACAATTATCACTATTATGAATGTGAAGTGGGTTTACAGCATCCAAATTGCTGATGAGAGCAACAGGATTGGTGGTGGTCTTAGAAGAACCCCCACCACCACCATTTCCTCCATCACCATTGGGTGGTGGGGGAGGAGCACCACTAGCACTCATAACTCACACACAGAGAGAGCAATAAGCACACAAAACAATAAGCAGAAAGAAAAAAACAGACAAACTAAGGCAGAAAGAATAAAGCAGATAGAACAAGACAAATATAACCACAATAAACACTCAGAAGGTGAGCACCAGAAATGTCAAGCTGTGGACTGTGATTGGCCAGAGCAGGTATCCATACCAGTCAAGGCTGGAGGGTCAAGATGTTAACCGAATCCGTTTGCACCCACACACAAGACAACAGTGACTCACAATAGTAACCAAGAGAGAGAGGCAAAAAAGAAGAATGAAAGAAGACTTACAGCGGAAACAGCAACCAGAATCAACCAAAAAGACACCCAATCTCTAGATTCACTTAGTCTAGAGGATGGGTGATCCACCAATCAGGAAACCCCCAAAAAAGTAACAAACTAGGGTTAGCAAACCCTAGCAAAGATATACCTGTGCAAGTTAGCAAAAAATGGTAACGGCACCACCAAAGGTGATACCAGGATACCAAGAATAGAGAAAACCCCAAAAAATTAAATTAGGGTTTCAAGAAACCCTAATCCAATCTTCAAGATTTTTAACGGCACCATCGAATAAAGAAACGACAACACCAATTAAAACTTCCTGGGCACCACAGAGACAAAACCCCAAAAAATAAAATTAGGGTTTGTGAAAACCCTAATAATATTTTTCTAGATAACGAACGGCACCACCAAAACAAGCTTCCAGATACGTCAAGAGAGCAAGAATCACCACCCGAAGTATAAAACCCTAAAAAAATTAATTAGGGTTTCGAAAAATCAAAAAATTGATTATAATAAAAAATAACCGAGAGAGCTTCGATAGTCTGAAAGATCTACAACCATATCTCTGATACCATTTATAATAAACATAATATCACAAGATAAGAGAGATCTTTACACCCAACCAACCACCCCTTGGTGTATTTTATTATGGATCAAAAGTACTTAAACAAAAACAAATAAAGATTAGTCCCCAAACGGATGCTAATCGAACGATTACAAAAGAAATGATGAGAACGTCCCAACTAGGTTGATCCGTTCTCCCTCACATACAAATGATCACTCAAACACTCAGCTATACAAGATGATAATCAAACTCCCATGTCCAAGTCCTCCATGGATTTGCTGAGAGAGAGAGAGAGAGAGAGAGAGCTGCACACACAGATGTGTGTGTGTGTGTGATGTATGAGAGATAATGAAACCCTAGTCAAAGACTAGGGTGATATACGCCAAGTCATGGGCCTCAACAGATACATAAGCCCACCAAGGAAAGAAGCCCACATCCAAACCTGAAACATAACAATAAACACAAAGCCAAAACATATAACACAATGCAAGGTTATATTGCACCCTTTGGGAGATTGTCAAACCAACACTATGCTTACGCGACCTCTATTTCTCACCCATTGCGTCATACATGACAACACAAAGCTCCCAAGACTTGGAGTCTCTCGCCAGCTAATCAAATTTTTTTTAACATTCGTACTGTTTATAACCATTACTTCCTGCAAGAAAACAGTTATAAAATAGTACCGTTTCCTTGATACGTATAATGTTGTGTTAGAAAGAATACCATGGGAGCTTAAATGTGTCTTTGAACCATCCTTGTTTAGAACTATACCCCACGCTTTTGTCACGGCGTATGATAATCTCAGAAACTTTCGGTCTAATAGATAAATCTGGATACCAACACTCCTCCATCAATCTACAAAACAAGAACAAAGAAGGAAAAACGATGAAAAAATTATTAATATGAATGACCCGTCGAATCTATTTGTCTGATTTACCTTTAGGAAACTCTTTTAGCTTAACGCCTTTATCAGTTTGTAGATAAGCGTGTCAAGATTGCCGCCATCATCTGATCTCATATTAAACAAAACCAATATCAAATTTTTATATAAAGAATCGTTAACGGGCAAGAAAAAAAACAAACGAGTAACCATAATGGCATGAAATGGTTTTAAACCTAATGAAACTACAATCTCATCAGGTTCCTAAAGCTAGTCATGCTAGTCGAGTCATCGAAACCAACAATTGGGCCAGTTATCCTGTGCATTAAAATGTTGTTTTCTCATAAATTTTCTATAATAATAATACATTAAAAATATTGATCAATATGCAAATAAGATGTCAGCTCAATTTTTGCATATTATAACAAATACTTTAAATCATTTTTAATCGATAAGAATTTATTTGCTCAGATATATAAAAAGTATCATAAGGTTGAACACTTAATCCATAAAGTAAAATACGTTAAATAATATTTTGTTAAGTTGGATAGAGATTAAAAAATGGGAAAATTCCTAAAGGGTTCTATCGCCTAAATCAAAATTCTGAGATGGGTCAAAAAACATTGTCAGTCCCAAAAGGGTCTAAATTTTTTGAGAAACAAGGGCAATCGAGTTTAGAGTGCGTCATGTGTCCTTTGTTTGCCTATTTTTTGGGGCAAGGTGGTAGAGTTGTCCTACTTTTTAGGACACTTGTCAAATTTTGACGGGGTTATCCTGATTGCCCCATTTTCTGTGAACCTAAATGAAAAAAATATGTTAAATAGATTAGAATGAGAATTGCCCATGTTTTTTGGACTCTTTTAGTAATTAGCCCAAAAATCATTTAGTTTATGTTACCTCATTGTAACTCTCTTTCCTAGCTTTTGCTAGTTTTTAATAAAAGCCAACGTTAAAAAAACATGTTTAATTAAGTTGGTAAGGCGGCTTTATCTGCACCGTTAAACGTTAAAGACGTCTTATTTTGTTTAATTTTTTTAACTTGGCAGAGGGCAATTTTTGTTAGTTTCGCCCAGGGCAACAAAATACTCAGGACCGGCCCTGATTAATCTATGAGTGTTTATATTTGTAATTTTCGCCAGCGAGTGGTTCGGGTCAACGTGAGCTGGTCTCTAATACGAATATATCATATGCAATTTATGAAATCGAATACAGATAAAAGTACCTCGTAAAGAATAAGTCCAAAATAGTATACATCGACATAAACATCCGTTGACACTTATAGATCTAAATCCGAATATCCATGCATTGAAATAGTATACGACGATATCGTTGTATACTATTTCAATGCATGGATATTAATGAGGAAGAGTTGATAAAGAAGCAGGATGTTGTGGTGGTGAAAATTGGTCAAGATACCTAGTTGTTTTTTGTTCTGTATTTATGAAATTCAATTTTTCATTACTTAAGTTATATACACGTTGATAGAAATATTATATATCCTTTTTGTAATCAATTTAAATAAATACAACATATCGTCTTAATCAAGAGACATACAATGGTTTTTGCATTGTTAAGTTATTTAATGTTCTAATGGCTTTTTTATATATGATTTAGAAACATGTAAGATTTGGAGAAGGGGAAGAAAGATACGGAATAATTGAATAATCAAATATATAAACGATAGATGCGTCGGTCAAAATCAATATCTATGCTAAAAAATGAAACAAACAAATTAAAACTTATCAAAACTTGCTCTAACAACCATTAAAAAAAATGAAAAATAAGAACAGAAAACAAAATATACATACACCATACTAAAGAACAAATATATATGCATAGACGAGTATAAAATCCTCTTACTATGCCGTGTACTCATCTATTATGCACTATGCGTGTGAATAACATATCGTGGCTATGCAAAGATACTCGTCAAGTTATATATAACTAATGCACCCAACGTGCCTATTTAAAATTTTAACCCCTAAACCTTAAAAAAGTTTAGGAGGCGTCTCTTATACAACTTTTGGATTGAAAAAATGTTTCACGTACCTTATTAAACAAGTAATCTTACCTGCGCTTTGCCATACGATTATCGTGTGGAGGACTATGAAGTTGCGAAAGAACCACATAATCCGTAAAAACGTAGATGAATTATAATCCACGCGGAAAATAACAGTGAGAATTACAAACTGGCCCAAATAAACGCAAGTAACACTAAATTTCAAATTAGGATATCAAATAAACATTAGATTACAACACTTAATTTGAGCATTTAAATTTGAATTCAAAAGGTAAAAAATGGCGCTAACTGTAATTACCACAAAGATTACTGATGGCATTTAAATAGCCAAACTTATGCAAACACCTTCACGAAGCAATGATTTACTAAGTCTTCCTTTCATCTCTGTCATCTTGGGCCATTTCAATAATTATCCCTAAAAATATTGAGCATGAGAAATATGAAGGCAGTAGTTTTTTTTTCCTTTCTGTTATCATGCACCAGCACATTTTCGAGTGCCTCATCCATTGATGATGGGATCAAGAAACTGCCATGGATGTTGTTGAAATGGAGTTTCCTAAGGTAATTACTTTATAATATATATATATATATATATATATATATATATATATATATATATATATATATATATATATATATATATATATATATATATATATATATATATATATATATATATATATATATATATATATATATATAGGGGGGCTTTCTTTTCAGAACCATTTTTAGTGTCAGAACTGTCAGAACTCTTTTAAACCAATGAGATTTTTCTAAACATTAAATATTTTTATTTATTCAAAAGGGTAAAATTGTAAATGACATTTTTTTTTAATTTTCTTAGTTTTTAAATAATTTCGTTATTTGAATCCTCTAATTTTTGAAATTTGTTTTTTTATTTTATTTCTTATTTTTATTTTAAATTCTCCTAATTTTAAGAATAAGAAAACATTAATGTTTTTAAAAAAAATAGTCAATTTTGCATGTATGTTTTTATATTAAATAATATACATGTTTTTATAGTTAATAAGTTTTCAAACTTTTCTATAAGCATTTATGTTATTCGAGTTGTCACGTGTACACATTTATTCTTTGAATAATGTAAGTTTATAGCACACTAAAACATACATAAATGTTAAACACATTTAAATTGAAATGCAAATTACTGGAAAAAATAATACATATGCACTAATATTTAATGCAAATGAGCATATGTGAAAAAAATATATATATCTCTCTTACAAACATGTGTGTACCTATTCCAAAAACATATATGCACACTTCCAATAACATACATGTCCGCCTCCAAAAACAAACATGTCCGCCTAAAAAAAGTACATGCCCACCCCCAAAAACATACATGTTTGCCTCCAAAAAGATACACGTCCGCCTCAAAAAACATACATGTCCACCTCCAAAAACATACATGTTCGCCTCCAAAAAGATACTTATACTTTTAGTTTCGCATCAAATTCTTTAAAATATATGTGCAGACCTTCAATGAACGTACATGTAACCTTTAAGAATCAAAATCTAAGTGCACGCCTTGACCGAACATACATGTAACCCGTTACAAATTGTATTTCTTCCAATGCCGCATATTAATTCATCTAAATCGCAACACTGCACAAAAAATAGTCTGATGTCATATCTTAAATTAGCTATGCACCTTTTAAGCAACCGATAAGATATGATGAGCAACCAATATTAGTAAAAAACACAAATTATGAATCAATCAAACATCTCTTTTTTTATTATGAAGCAACCAATATTAATCAAAGAACATACATGTATTATTACAAAAAATATGTATGTATAAAATTAAAAACATACATGTAATATAAAAAAACATACATGTCAGTATAAAAAATACATGTATTATCACCAAAATATGTATTGCTTTCAGGTCAAACTAAAAAAGTATTGACAATAAGGAATATCAAGGGTAAAATCATATGACGACAAAACATAACAAATCAAAGTACGTAGCTTGTTCACATGTTTTAGTTGTCTCTTTTAAATCTTGACCAATACCTTTTCTTTCTTTATTAACTATGAGCCTTAATTTAAAATAAAACAAAAAGTAGTAAACTAGTGCACATGTCACTTTTATGAGCCTTAATTTACAATAAAACAAAAATTGGTAAAATGTTTAGTAAGTGTATATCAAACAAAGTATAGATCTTCAATAATGAAAGGTTTGAGTGAATGGATATGTTTATTCGGCTCTAACACCAAGGCAACAATGACAAAGCCTTGTATATATGTCACTTGCTATATACCGAGAACCATCTAACAAAAAAACAAACAACTTGGCCTATTAAATTACACTGACTTATCTTTCATGATAAAAAACAACATTACCTTTGTGACGTGTATACCACCATAACGATCTGGATCTACGTTTGCATGCGAGATACGGTTTAAATTCATTGTATATGATGTTAAATGGGCAATGAAGAAAAAGTCTCCATCAGATTCATATCACCATTATAATTAGTTACGTCTAAAAAAAAACCGAGCTTTCTCCAATGGCGGCCAAAAATCGGTATCCTTGTGTTCCACTCGATCTGATGAGTCTTTTTTAGAGTCGGTTTACATAGTATATCTATTGGATTACCTAGTGTGATCTCATTGGTTGCTGTGGAATCTTTTTCTTTAAAGGGTCTCGTTATGTTTTATTAGGATGTCGTTTTTTGTGTTGTTTTTTATTTGTTTATTCACCTACTCCTTTATTCCGTGATTCGTTTTGTGTTTCTGGTCGAGCATTAATTTCTTTGTTTAGGGTTTCTTTTGGTGGGGTCGGTTAGGGTATGCACCTAATTTAGTCTTTTGTTTTTATCGTGTCTAAGCATTGATTGGTTCTTAGGGTTTCGTCTAGTATACGGTTCGTTTGGTTAATTTTTGTAGAGCTGTTTTGTCTAGTTTAAATTATTTAGTGGAGCTGTTTTATTTACTATGGAGGGTTTCATGAGTGATTCGACTATGGTTGTTTCGAATCCTAGTTTGGTGACTGGAAGTGATAATGCAAACGGTGAACGACAGAAGTTGAATGTAGAGTCGTTAGAAGATGTTGAAAAACTGTTCTCGATCTCTCTCAATACTGTGGAAGTAATTAGTAGGTTTATGAATGATGTCCAAAGTGACAAATATGAATTCTTGAAGCGAATGACTAATGAGCAATGGACTAAGACCCTTGATATCGTATGTGCACACCAAGTGGAGTTGGAGAGCAGTGTTAGAACACTAAAACGTCAACATGTTAATGCTACCAATGCTAGGGATCCGTCTATGAGCACTACTTTTGGACATGATGCTAGGGTTACACCAGATTTATCTAATATCACAATGCGTATGTCCTTGGATCAGCATAAAGAGGTGAGTGTCTCATCTCCTACGTTTAGTAAATTGGTTAATGATGAGCTATCGTTTGAACAATTGGATATAAACCCTAATGATAGGAGTGATGTATTTGACTCCAATATGGATGATTTCACGTTTTCTAATCCAAGTGATCCAGCGATAGATGTCGAGGAAACTGTGAAGAATGTCCTATTGTACAGTCGGTGGATATTGGTAGTCCATCTAGCTCCTATGCAGCTGCTGCTGGTTCAAGCCAACAAGTTTCACCTGTTGCTCGTGTTAATATAGGTTCTATCATATCTGAAAACAGGTTTGAGGGTGTTCAGGTATCTATTCCACGTAAAGTGGTTGAGAAGGTTAATACACGTTTTCATAATACACTCTATGGATACTTTATTGGTAAATGAATGGCATTTCCAGTGGTTGAGTATTATGCTAAAACAAATTGGGCTAAATTTGGGTTAAAAAGGATCATGATGAATTCCAATGGTTTCTTTTTCTTTCAATTTGATGCACAATCTGGGTATGAAGCTGTGTTGGAAGGTGGACCATGGATGATTCGTAATTCTCCCATTATTCTTAAAAGGTATACTATGAAGACTAGCCTTCGTAAAGAAGAATTTACCTGTATTCCTGTGTGGGTTAAACTTCATGATGTGCCTCTTCAAGTGTTTGAAGAAGAGGGTATTAGTCTGATTGCTACATATCTTGGTAAGCCTATTATGCTTGATTCTTTTACTAGCACTATGTGTAAAGAATCTTGGGGTCGTAGTAGTTTTGCTCGCTGTTTAATTGAAATTAAATTTGATTGTGATTTACATGAGACAATTACTATTGGTGTTCCTGATTTGTAGGGTGAGGGGTTTACTAAGGAAACTTTTAAAGTTGAATATGAGTGGAAGCCGCCTAGATGCCCTACTTGTAAATCTTTGGTCATACGGCTGAAACTTGTCCTAAACGTGTTATCCCTAAAGTGGCACCTACAGTTATACATGAACAAGATGATGGATTTCAACAAGTTCGTAGTAGAAAGCATAACAACAAAGGAAAGCAAGGAAGCCAGATTCCGAGAGGTGTCCCGTTAAGCAAAGGCTTCCAGATTGGTAATCCTTTTACTTTTAGTCCGAAGTCGTCTACTTCTGGTGCTTATATACATGATAACTCATCTAATCCTGGTAAGACTTCGAATGCATCTAAACGTGATAATAGCAAAGTTGATAGTGGTACCAAATCTGGGTTGCATACTAGTAGTTCAAATAAAGGTAAATCTGTGGTGAGTGGCGTTTCTACTTCGAATTCATTTGGGACTCTTTCAGGGGATATAGGTGACCTAAGTGGAGATGATGATGATGATGAGGAGGTTGAAAACATTTATGATGAATCTACAAATCTTCTTAATTCTCAATCAGGGGTAAGCACTCCTGCCACGAATATTTTAAATGTTTAGTATAGCCTCATGGAATATAAGGGGTCTGAACCAATCCCCTAAAAGAATAGAGGTTCGTCAGGTTATTAATTAAAATAATCTGAGTGTTTGTGCTATCTTGGAGTCTCATGTTGATGCTTCGGGTGTTTATGATATGTGTCGTAAGATTTTTAGCAGATGGAAGTGGACGTCAAATGGTGGTTTGTGTCCTAAAGGGACTCGTATAATTCTTGGCTGGAATGATGATAATGTAGATGTTATGGTGTTGTCTCAAACAAGTCAAGTTATTCATTGTCAGGTTAAAACGCGTATGGATAACCGTACTTTGTTCTGCTCTTTCGTTTATGCTGATAACTACTATATCCATCAGCGTGTTCTCTGGAATAATTTGGTTGCTCATGCTACTTTTATGCGGGATAAGCCATGGGCTGTTATGGGTGATTTTAATGCTGCTCTTAATATTGAGGATCACTCATGTGGTGGCTACACTCCTAATAATGCCATGCGGGAATTTAAGGAGTGTGTTAATCTTATGCAAGTTATGGATGTTAATGCTACAGGTTTACATTTTACTTGGAATGAGAAACCACAGGGTGATGATGGTATTCTCAAAAAGATTGATCGGATTATGTCTAACATTAAGTTTCTTGATGAGTTTCCAGGTTGTTTTGCGATATTCCAACCTTACAGGATTTCTGACCATTCTCCTTGTGTGTTACGAATCCCTACAATTAGCAAACCTAAGCCTAAACCTTTTAAATTCAGTAATTTTCTTGTGCATAAGGAGGGTTTTCATGCAGTGGTAGCTAACGGATGGTTGGCTAATGTTCATGGTTTTGCTATGTTTAGGCTTGTTAAGCGCTTAAAAGGTTTAAAGGCTCCGTTTCGTAAACTGCTGTTTGAACAGGGTAATCTTCATGATCGTGTTACTAGACTTCGTGTGGAATTAGATGCTGTTCAACGAGCCCTTGATAGAGACCCATCCAATGTGCTGTTGAAAGAAGAGCATGCTCATTATCTAGTCGCTTTTAAGGAAGCTTCTCTTGATGAGGAACGCTTCTTACGTCAGAAATCTAAAATTGAATGGCTTGATGCAGGTGATTCAAATACGGCTTATTTTCATAACTCGGTTAAGAGTAGGGCGGCTCGTAATCGTATTGAAATGGTTCGTGACTCTCATAATGTGCTTCATGATGGAGATGTTGTGCCTGGTTCTTTCGTTGCTCATTACGAGCAATTTCTTGGTCAGGCAAGTGTTTCAGGTTCTTTTAATACGTCTGATTTGTTTGTTCGAAAGCTTGGTGCTCAGAAATCTGCCCATATGGTTAGAGTCATCTCTGATTCTGAAATTAAGAGTGCGTTATTCTCCATGAGTGATGATAAAGCACCTGGGCCGGATGGTTTTACTGCTGCGTTTTTTAAGAAGTCTTGGGATATTGTGGGTGATGAGTTTACATGTGCTATTCGGGAGTTTTTCTCTAATGGAAAACTTCTTAAAGAGGTTAATCATACTATTATTGCTCTTATACCTAAGGTGTCTGTTCCAAATAAGATTACTGATTATCGCCCCATCTCTTGTTGTAATGTTATTTTCAAATGCATTAGTAAAATAATTGCTAACCGTATTAAAGGGGATTTAGGCGATTTGGTTAATATTAATCAATCTGCTTTTGTTCTGGGGCGTAGGATCTCGGATAACATCTTATTGACGCAGGAGCTAATGAGGAATTATCACATAAATTTTGGTCCTCCAAGATGTGCTTTTAAGGTGGATATTCAGAAAGCTTACGATACGGTGGATTGGCAGTTTTTGCGTAACATTTTGATTCGTTTTGGATTCCACCATTTAATGGTTAATTGGATTATGACGTGTGTTTCTACTACTTCATATTCCATTTGCATAAATGGTAATTTATATGGCTGGTTTCAAGGAAAAAGAGGTCTCCGGCAAGGTGATCCATTATCTCCATATCTTTTCACGTTGATCATGGAGATCCTTTCACTTATGTTGCAGCGGAGGGTTCTAAATGCAGAGGTTTTTTATTTTCATCACCGTTGTGAGCAACAGCGTATTATCAACCTCTGTTTTGCAGATGATCTTTTCTTGTTTGCTAGGGGTCACTTGGACTCTGTGCAGGTTATTATGGATGCGTTGGAGGAATTTAAGATAGCTTCAGGTTTGGTTCCAAGTATCCCAAAAAGCACAGTTTTCTTCTGTAATGTAGCTACTGCTGTTAAGAGTAGTATTTTACATATCATGCCATTTGCTGAAGGCGAGTTACCTGTCAGATATCTTGGTGTCCCTCTCATTTCGTCCAGGCTTCTATATAGGGATTGTAAAGTACTTGTTGAAAAACTTGAAAGTAGAGTTAATGATTGGTGCAATAAATTTCTTTCTTTAGCAGGAAGACTCCAATTAGTTTGTTCAGTTCTTTCATCAATGCATATCTACTGGACGTCTGTCTTTGTCTTACCTGTTCGGATTATTCATGATTTGGAACAGCTTATGAGAGGCTTCTTATGGTTTCAAGGTGAAATGAAGAAAGGTAAGGCTAAAGTTGCTTGGGACTCTGTTTGTACCCCATTTTATGAAGGTGGACTTGGTATTCGTAAGCTCTCTGATTTTAATATTGCTATAATGGTTTCTCATATCTGGTGTATTCTCACTCGTAAAGAGTCTTTATGGGTTAAATGGATTTATTCTTACAAGTTAAAGGATCGAAGTTTCTGGGACGTTCCATGTATAGGTGATATGAGTTGGGGCTGGAGAAAACTTCTACAGATTAGACCACGCATTCGTCAATTTATTTGGTACAAGATTAATAATGGTAGACTGGCTTCTATGTGGTTTGACAAATGGGCAGATTTATGTCCGTTAAGGGACGTTCTTTCGTTTCGAAGTATTACAAGATCGGGGCTCTCTCTATCTAATAAGGTCAGGGATCTTATTACTGATGGTATTTGGCAGTGGCCGCAGGATTGGTATGCTAGATTTCCGGACATTGTCTCTATCCCGGTCCCTGTTATTAATGATGCTCAGGATGATGATTTGATGTGGCGGGATATAAATGGGGTTTTACATCCTTTTTCAGTTTCTTTAGCTTGGGACTCCATTCGGGATAGGGCTTTGATGGTTGATTGGTTTCATGTTGTTTGGTTTGCTCATTGTATTCCTCGTCACTCTATCCACTTATGGTTAGTGGTTAGAAGAAAATTGAAGACACAAGATCGGCTTAGGCAATGGGATGTTGGCCCTTTGGTGGATCTAAGCCTTCTACGATGTCCGTTGTGTAAATTGGTGCGAGATTCTCATGACCATCTTTTTTTTGAATGTTCTTATTCTATGCAGGTTTGGTTTAAGGTTCGGGGCCTATGTGATATGGATAACATCCCCCCTCGGATTGATGATATTTTAGCCTATGTTATTCCAATTTCTAAGGGAAAGTCTTGTCCTAGCATCCTTGCCCGTCTTGTGTTGGCTGCTACTGCGTACTTTATATGGATGGAACGTAATTCAAGACTTTTCAAGAAAAAGCTGTTGGCCGTTGATCAGATTGTTCAGCTTATTTGTGATACTATTCGGTTGAAGTTGATTTCATTTCGTTTTAAGAAGTTGTCTGCCAGGTCGAGTTTGCTGCTTGACAAATGGAGGGTGCCGAGCTCTAGAGTTCTTCATGATGGGAGTGCCGGGTGAGGGTTGTACTCTTTTTTCCTTGTCCAAGGTTTTTCCCACTGGGTTTTCTTTGGCAAGGTTTTTTAAGGAGGCAGGCTCATTTGGATATCATTTGCTCCTTTCGTGCTGTTGGTGGAAGCTAAACACAATGTGTGACTTCATGTTTGCATCTTGGTTTCTTTCTAGTTTACTTGCATTGTAGTTCTAGATTAGTTTGTGTTTATGCCATAACATAATCACGTGTTAACATGCTGCCTGTAGCATGCGGTTAATGTGGTATCTTAGCCACATTCCTTTGTACTTCAACGCTTTTTTGGTTAATATATTTACCGGGGAAACCCTTTACCAAAAAAAAAAGATTCATATCACCAAGCCGCCACCATATATGTCTAGTGCTTCCTCTCTTATGTTTATAAAGATTTACCGCAGTAGATTCAAAATGAGACATCTATGCCATTGTCCACCAAACCGCCACCAGATCCGTACCATGAAGCCGTCGCCGGATCCATACCACGAAGCCGCCACCGGATCTATACCACAAAGTCGCCACCGGATCCATCCCACGAAGCTCCCACCACATATGATTCTTCGAGTGTGACTAAATGATAGTGGTGGTCGTGATTTGTCATTGTGGTGGTGGAGGTACTCGTATGGTGGATTTTCCCGTGACTATTTTATGGGTGGTGGTTAGATCTGGAGGAAGAAAGAGAGATAGGAGAATTTGGTGAACTGATTTTAATCAATTTTAATTTTATATTAATAGAACTTATTTTAATGGAAAATTAAAATACCTAAGTTTCCCTTATTTATTAATTTCAGTCAATATCTTTTTTATTTATTTACAGTAATACTATTATGCATCAAAACATGTATACCATGCACTACATATTGTAAAATTTATGATTCTGACAGTTCTGACACTAAAAATAGTTCTGAAAAGAAAGTTACACTATATATATATATATATATATATATATATATATATATATATATATATATATATATATATATATATATATATATATATATATATATATATATATATATATATATATATATATATATATATATATATATATATATATATATATATATATATATATATATATATATTACAAAGTATTTATAAACTTTCATTTGAACTGAATAATGTCCTCTTGATACTTTCACGAAAATCATCCTCGAGTAGGAATTGTGTTGATAAAGGCGGCACATTTTCGCTTGCAGGGCTTTGGTGTTGCATGTGACCGTATATATGCATATATATGTCGTTTTCGTATATTCCTTACGGATTTTGTGGTCAATATTAAGAGCACTAGGAGTCATGGCTTGGAGTGAGTGTGTTTTGGGGTGCCACGTCAACAAAACTCACTCACTCACTCACATGAAAAAAACATGGGAGTCATCACTCCAAGTGATTTCCAGTTTTTCAGAATTTTACAAAACACCCCCTAAACAAACTTAAATATTTCATTAAACATAACCAACATTACAATACTTTTAAAATAAAACGAACATAATAAAAAAGACATACAAAAATTAAAAAAACATACAAAAATTAAAAAAACATACGAAAACTAAAAAATCATACGACCCGCTGTTTAGTTTTCTTCATCTTCATATGCATCTTCATCTCCGTGGTCAATTTGATTCCATCCATAAGGTTTTGTTGAAGACTTTGATGGGTTTGTCGGTCACATAGTTCTTTATTTTTTCGGCGGTAAACTTCACACCGTTCAACCCATGTTCGTTGCATATTCCTTGACGGGTTAACGTAATTTTGGTTCCAATCTAAAACCTGCATACCTTGATCTTTCAAAATCATGTTATGAAGTATGATGCACGTATACATGAGTCGCCGTAAGGTGTTTACTTCATACGCGCGTGCTGGTTGACGTAGTATTCCCCAACGTCCTTGGAGAATACCAAATGCACGTTCAACATCTTTCCGTGCACCTTCTTGCGCCTTTTGAAGTGAGAATGTTTGGCGTCAGTTGCAACCGTGAAAGACTTCACGAAACTCGCCCATTGTGGGTAAATACCATCCGCTAAGTAATACCCATTTTGATACTCAACTCCGTTAACCGTATAGGGTTTTACCGGTGCTTCGTCATTCAGAAGGTCATCAAATAACGGAGAATTATCTAAAACAGGAATATCGTTATTCGCACCTGCCATCCTAAAAAACGCATGCCAAATCCACAGATCTTGCGAAGCAACAACTTCAAGCATCAAAGTAGGGTATCTTTTATAACCAC
The DNA here is from genome assembly GCA_025667525.1 of Glebionis coronaria. NCBI lineage: Eukaryota > Viridiplantae > Streptophyta > Magnoliopsida > Asterales > Asteraceae > Glebionis > Glebionis coronaria. The sequence continues at coordinate 89,906 of JANFOE010000122.1, read as the reverse complement.
CAGCGTATTGTCCATGCCACGCAACTGGACAACTTTTCCATTCCCAGTGCATACAATCAATGCTGCCAAGCATCCCCGGAAAACCATGTTTCGTAAGATGTAGATCATATATTTAATCAACATCGGCCGTAGTTGGTTTTCTTAAATACCTGGCCATATACAAGTCAATAACACACATATTAAAGTACATTAGACACTCACATCCGGTTCGATCAGCAATTTGTAAATATTCATCAAATGCATCCGGCGTGTTGCCGTATGCCAATTGACGTATAGCCATTGTGCACTTCATAATAGCACTAATACTCATTCGACCCGTAGCATCGGGTCGAGAAGTAAAATAATTAAAATGCGCAGGAAGAGGATCGGCCTGATAAATTTTTATGCCGTTAACTATTTTTAAAAATAGTCTTCGACTCATTCGAAATCTTTCACGAAACTTAACCAAAGGATACCTGCAATTCTCAACGAAATAATAGTTCATGAGCCGTTCCTCAGCACCTTCTCGGTCACGGTTGACTGGGGTCCGAGATAGTCTTGGACGATTCTCTTCTTCAAGCAACCGTTGATAATGATCGTGTGCTAGTGGTAAGAAGTAAGCATCGAATTCCTCATCGATTTCAAAAACTGACGGAACGTGATCGGGATTCATATTTGTTTGTAGAGAGTGTTTGTGTTTTGGTGTGTAAGAAATGGTTGATTTTGAGTTATATTTATAGACGGATCGAAAAATAGCCGTTATAATTCGAATTTCAAAAAAACTAGCCGTTGGGGGGGGGGGGGGGGGGTGAAATGAAAATTTTTCGAAAACTAGCCGTTGGGGGGGGGGGGGGGGGGGGGGCTGAAATGAAATTTTTTCAGAAAGTAACCGTTTGGGGGGGGGGGGGGGTAAAATGATTTTTTTTTTAAGTTTTCACGCGACGTGAGTATACCCACGTAAGGTACCCACGCCGCGATTTTTGCCAAGCAGGGGAGTCATCGCGCCGGCCACGCCGTGGGTTTGGCACCCCACGGCGCCAAGACTCCGAGCTCTCTAAGAATGTGCATGTGTGCGTGCATGCATGTCAAACAAGCCGATGTTATATTGTTGGCTTGCTATATATATGCAGTGTAACATATCAAGGACGTGACAACGTTGTCGATATGTGTTTGAATTTTTGTGTTTTGTATAGTGTTTAATGAAATGTAAAATGTGCATTGCACTACTGTTTCTATTTTGAACCCGGTATGCAATAGTCTCATCAATAGCTGCAACTAACGGGGTATGGTAAAATTTAATTACAATTTTATACTCTGTAAGTTGTTAGGTTTTAACATTTGATCACTACACCTAATCAAAAGGCAAGCATATATATATATATATATAGCATCTCACGTACTCGCGACTTTCGTTTATAAAACTTACATTAGTACACTTACCTGACCTCCATTTCATATCCATTTCGCCACACGTAACACTCCTGAAACTTATAGTCTCTCACGACTTTTGTTCCGCATGCATACCGTTGCTGACACTAATTCCTGTATACTACTGTTATTTTGAGACTTATATCTAACTAAAAAAATCATACTTTTTCAAACCTCGATCTTAACTTGATAGTACTTGCTCATAGAGTTAGCGCAGTGTCTAACAACAAGAATGGTCACACGTGAGATAGCGATAAGCTGGAAAGGATGCCATAGGACCTTGGAACTATACCCAACAATTTTGTCAGTTGTTGTCTATCTGTACTACTAAAACTCGTCCCAAGAACAAGCTTAACAAAAAATCTGGAACCGGTCTTCACGTCAACACCAAGAAGCTTGATAATCAACCAGTAATGCTTTAAAGTATAACCACCACCAAGTGGCCTAGTGGTAAGGTCCTTGACTCTCAAACAAGAGGTCAAGGGTTCAAACCTCACTAGGTGTGTACACTTGGGGGTGGCCACGGAGGTTCACCTGCGACGACTCCGGGCTATCCAAAAGGGTAGTTGCCCTGGGATTAGTCGGCTCGCAATGTCGAGTCAGAAACCTAGGTATACCCAAAAAAATGCTTTAAAGTATCCACAAATTCAGTTTTCTAGTGAACAAGCTTCTTAGCCCAATCTTTCCTATATCAAACATAACACCAATGAAATAGAGATTAGATACAATTGGTTTTGTACTTCCATTTAAATTATAAAAAAATTGCACCTGCACTAGAAGCTACAGCTCTTAAAGCTGGACCGATTCACAATAGCATTGCCCAAGACCTTTTCAAAATGGGATTAGAAACTTGTTCGTTATTGTCCTCGTCTTAACCCAACTCTGGTTTAAGTGGTGATGCCACTGACAAAAACCTTGCAGAATGTAATACCGAATGAAACCTCATGGGTGAGGTGTTTCCCGCAATAATAGTATGGTATTTAAGCTCCCTAATGACTTCCGAAGTTGTTAAACACCTCATACCTAAAAAGATGTACCAACGTATTTTGTGTTTCTGAGGTGCTTAAAACTACTATTTGCATTAAAACTCGAATCACAGGACATGGTAGAGAACCCATCATGGGTCAGACCTTGAATTGAACGTTAACCATAATCATTGTAGTGATCATAATGAACCTCCCACCTTTTTCTCGATCACTATTGCTCTAGTAAAATAGACTAACCCGTTCAAACAAGCATTTCATAAATAAATATTGTAATAAAAAAACCCTGCAAAAAAATCCAATGGTAACTCCTAGCTCAAAATTACGTACCACACATGTATATTGAATAACGTTAAAACGGTGATTGATAAAAACCACCACACACTCATATGAGCTAAACATATCAAAGAATACTTGTAAAAACTACAGTCACCACCGGCTACAAATGAAAACTAAACAGTAATCAAGGGAAACTGGGTTAAGCTTATGTTTAGTAAGTATCTTATGGCTTATGATGAATATATGCTCTGAGTGTTTGGATTAGTGTATGATAAAAAGGTTGAGAAATAGACTTAATGGCTTATAATGGCCTTATATCAGTTCATAAGACTAAGCTAATTATAAGCTTAACTTTAATAAACCTCAAAAACTAAACACTCGTTAGCAACACCAGCAACGAAAGACTTAACATGTGAAACTGAACAACATATAACAACCGCAACAACATCATCCGACTTTACGCTACACCAAATAAAACGCAATATTAGTATTGTAACAAACTAACAACCACAAAAACTCATCACTAGCTGCAATTGATGCAATGATAACAAAAAAAGGTGTTAAATAGAGTGATATAAACGCCTAAAATGACCTAAAAATGTTAACCACTCGAGACGACCTGGAAGCAAAAAAGCTTGCCTATCATAAAAAATATGGGATGTGTGAGGCTTGTAAAAACATCAGACGAAGCTCTGAAAAGAAAGGGCTTATGTGAAGGTGCATTTAATTAGTCAGCCAAAAGCATCGAAAAAACCCTAATGTTCTAAGTATAAAAGGAAAGCTAATTCCACGAAGAGGTGTTAAATAATATTAGCCAACTAAAAGTGTGTGTGAGTAATTATAATATAATGCATTGCAAGAAATTAAATATATCAAAGTGAAAACTATACTTTCAAATTCGTACGTTTTCAGCTTCTGATATTTATTTGATTATAGATTATTATATTCAATTGAAGTAGAACAGCAGAATATATAGGTTCATTGACAGCCAACGCTAATGAACAGGTTAATGGCAAATTCCAAACAAGATGGTTTATGGTTATTTAGACCACAGAGTCCAAAGGATACACCTATAATAACTAAAAGAAAATGTAACAATTAGCAAAGCTTGAACCGATCTTCACAAGACCGACACTGACGAATACCATGCAGAATGTCATACCGAATGTAACCTCATGGGTGATATGTGTCCTGAAATAGTTTAATATTTAAGCGCCCTAATGACTCCTGGTATTTAGTAAAGTTCTTAAACTTGACATGACCAATGTATTTTGTGCTTCTGATCGAAGTGCTTAGTAGTATTAGAAACCGACTCACGATAGTCTGAAAACATGGTAGAGAACCCATGGATCAGACCTTGACCGAACGTCGACCATAATCATTGTAGTGATCATAATGAAGCCCTATACGTACCACGGCTCTCTCTATTACTCTACTTACTGCACGCGAATATTAATTATTTATTGTGTCTTCTGCCAAATATGAATGTTATAGTATAAATTAAATTAATTGATGCTAAAGTAAAAAACCGCATATACTTTGCCTTGAAATTTTGAAGCACATTACATAAAGAAAAAGATAAAGTAAACTACATAAGCAAGGATAGAACTTGCAAATAACAATTTGTTTACTCTTTGAATTTTTAAAGAAAAGAAAAGTATATACTCTTAAAAATTTCCTTATATAATGTACTTTATGGCCTTGAAATCATCTTATCATCTTCTCCGTTTTCTATTATTAAAAACATGATCAATTTGAATCAATTTGTTGAAATAGAAGTGTTACAACATGAACACCCATTGACACTTATAGATCTAAATCAAGAATATCCACGCGATGAAGTAGTCTATGACGATGAGGAGGAGTTGATAAAAAAGCAAGACTTTCGATGTCCATGTGGACGTTGTGGTCAAGAAATCAACTTCTATCACAGGCGTTACTATACGTGTGATCAATGTGATTACTCACTTCACAAATTATGTGCAGAGCTTCCCACAACTCTAAGACATGAATCTCATCGTGATCATAAGCTTATCCTCTGTCAAGTGTCAAAAGATAAACCGTGTATGTGTCAAGCTTGTTAACGCAAGCATGACTACGAGTACCTAAATTATCATTGCGTTCAATGCGATATTTATACTTGTTTAGGATGTTCCAAAAATGGTGAAAAAAATCACATGATCTATCACCCTAGCCACCAACATCCAATAATTTCCATCTCTATCGTTATTTTGGCCAATTGTCATGCATGTGGCAACAAACACCAAGGAAACTTTTATCAATGTATCACTTGCTTCAATTTTTTCGCCCATAGAGACTGTGTTTTCCTCCGTAAAAAGTTATTGATTCAAAATTTTAGAAACGACGGTTTCTTTCATATTCACCCACTTACTCTTACTTACTCATTTTCGAAAGATGACCAAAAAGCCAAATTTTATCCAAAATGTAAGGTATGCGAATTAGGATTCGATGAAGATCTTTGGGTTTATAAATGTGAGAAATGTCGATATTATGTACATACAGATTGCGCAACCACATCAAAAAAAGCATCAGTCAATGCCACAGGCTTGGATCAAGGTACGCACACACTCTCTCCAAATCTAAGTATTTTAATATATTTCATTTAATAATTGCATAAAAATCGAACTTTAACTACAGGGATTTTAGAGATAAAAAAAAAGTGTCACTAATTTAACTTGCTAGTAAAGAAATTAAAATTGTTACACTTTAATTTATGGAAAAAAGGTCTCTCAAAAGGCAAAAATATATATCTTTACACTCAGTGCTTTGACACTTAAGATATTTTAGAGACATTTTTTTATTTGTCATGAATGTCAAAATATCCTGGTGGGTAAGATATATAATTACCAAAGAATAGCAAAGTTGGATCACGGTGGTTATCACTTTGCCTCTAGACAAGGGTTTCAAGGTTGGAGGCCTTTTTTTACCTTTGGTAGAAACGAAAGCCTCGCTACCTTAAGGGATATGGTTGTATACATTTCAACCTCTCATACATCGTTAAAAACGAGTATTATTTTATCTTACCTTTTATACGTATATAATTACCCCATAATAATAAAGTTGTTGGAATATGGTTCTGTAGATAGTGTACGTGAATTAAATTTCAGTATCGAGGGCAAACAACCTTATGTTCTCGATCTCCTATTCCGCGATCAAAATGATATGTTAATGCGACTTAAGCTTCATGGAGAAAGTGGATCAAATGCCTTCGAAACAAACCTCTCACATCCATTTCATCCACACCCATTAACTCTTGTGGATACATCTACCTCTTCAAGAAGAACAACACCTTACACTGATCCAAAAGAATTTAGTGGGTACTCGAATCCCTTGCATTTTTTGATGTGCAACACTGATCCAAAAGAATTTAGTCGGTACTCGGATCTCAAGCATCGTTCGAATAAGCTTAAGTACTCGGATGCCCTGCATCTTTTGATGCCCAGTCACAAGCCTCATTTGAGAACAACATCATCCATTCATGATTCAAAGAAAGTGGTTGAAGTTATGTGCAATGCATGCGTAAGACCAATCACAAACATCCCATTTTACAAATGTACAACTTCTGATGATGGATGCAACTTTGTTCTTCATGCGTCCTGCACCCGGTTGCCTACTAAAATTAAGTTGAAAGATTATTTTTCAGGAATATATGACTTTGAACTATTGCCAAAAGCCCCTGGTTCCTACATGGGTTTGTTCAAGTGTCATTACTGTAAGAAAGTTTGCAATGGATTTGTTTATAACTGTCGAAATGATAATCGGTAAGGAGACGACAACAACATTGACGTTCATTGCGCGCTCTCACGTCAATAAATCACACATAAATCTCATCCAAATCATCTACTTCGTAAAGGTGAGCCAGGTTCAGGAGATTATTGTCGTTTGTGTTTGTCTGATGCAAAGAAACAAATTTGTTATAGTTGTGAGCCTTGTAAATTTATCATACATTCCGATTGCGCTCTGTTGTGGCCTGAGAAAATTAGTCACAAGTATGACAAGCATCTGATGACTCTAAGGTATTTTCCAGTTGAAAACCATAGTGGTGATTACTTTTGTGAAGTTTGTGAAGAGGAGTTCAATCCTAATTGTGTGTTCTATCATTGTGATCAATGCGTCCAGTCCATGCATCCAGCTTGTTGTGTGTCAATACCTACAAAAGAAACCACATATACCCCTTTCTATCTTCACGCAGGTGTTGGTCGATATGATAATGTGAAGTTTGGACAAAATTTCATGGTTGGTCACCCGCACGCTGTTTCATTTTTCCTAGGCGTTAGAAGTGATGGTAAATGCCTTAGGTGTTTGGAGCATCTTGAGGGTCGGTTGACCTTAAAGTGTTTACAGTGTAAGTTGGCAATTGACATATCCTGTGCGATGAAGCATAAACATTCTCCAAAACCGATTGTATAGACGGAATTAGGGTAAACATTTGTTATATCTTACAATAAATGATTTTATTCATACAATGTTTACATCAGTATTTATATCTTTTCTTCTACTTGATCAATCACAACAATGAGCACACCCCACTAACCCAACTGAGCCTATAAGAAGCCATGAAATGCAGTTTTCCCAAGCGGGTTAATATCTGCATACTGAAAACGTGAAGGGACATGAAGAACACGAACTTTTATCGAAGCAACAAAATCACGAACAAAGTGAATATTATCTTAATGTGTTTCGTTAATGTAGAACATTATAATACACTTGGCATAACGTAAACTTGTTCAATCGTTTTTAATTTGACGCTGTTTCTTCAAATTCCATTAATCATTTTGCTTAGAAAAGAACGCTAGAACGGCTTAAACTATTATATCACAAGTCTATCAATTGATACACGTAAACCATTTTCACGTAACGTAAACAAGAAAACATATAGCAACGACTCGACTTTATTATCCAGATTTCGCAACTCTGAAGATTATGCTTACGCGACCTCCATTTCTCACCCATTGCGTCATACATGACAACACAAAGCTCCCGACACTTGGAGTCTCTCGCCAGCTAATCAAATTTTGTTCAACATTCGTACTGTTTATAACCATTACTTCCTGCAAAAAAACAGTTATAACATTGTTAACAAAATAATAGTACCGTTTCCTTGATACGTATAGTGTTGTGTTTGAAAGAATACCATGGGAGCTTAAACGTGTCTTTGAACCATCCTTGTTTAGAACTATACCCCACGATTTTGTCAAGGCGTATGATAATCTCGGAAAATGTTGGTCTAATAGATAAATCTGGATACCAACACTCCTCTATCAATCTACAAAACAAGAACAAAGATGGAAAAAGGATGAAAAAATTATTAATATGAATGACCCGTCCAATCTATTTTTCTGATTTCCATTTTAGGCAACTATTTTAGCTAAACGCCTTAATCGGTTTGTAGATAAGTGTGTCAAGATTTCCGCCTCTGGAATTTGTGTACATGCATAGATTCAAGTTATTATAGACAGGAAAATATACTTACTCTTTTAGATCGGAAGGATAATATTTCGATTTTGTCTTGAATGTTGGTCTCTGGATATCAACACATCAGTTTAACAACCTCTTCCGGAGGCTTGGGATAAAACGGTTGCACACCCTCCATCATCTGATCTCATATTAAACAAAACCAAGATCAAACTTTTATATAAAGAATCATTAACGGGCAAGAAAACAAACAAACGAGTAATACATAATGGCGTGGCAAAAAAGAAATGAAATATCAAACGGGACAAAAGTTGCTAAAGTTTTGGCTAAAACCTCTGGTATAGTTGTACTCTAAATCTTAGATTACTGTATGAGTGTTTATATTTGAAATTTTCGACAGCCAGTGGTGCGGGTCAACCCGACCTGATCTCTAATACGAATATATCATATGCAATTTATGAAATGGAATACAGATAAAAGTACCTTGTAAAGAATAAGGCCAAAAGAGTACACTGTACACATTCGCACCTGCGTCGAATAGTTCATCCTTATAGATCTCCGGTGCAATGTATAAATCTGTACTCACATAAAAGTTAAGGTAAATAAGATAGTACGAGTAGTTATGCTACAAAATGGTAAATTATGTAACCCGAACTGACCGTTTCATAGAAATGGTTAAAAACTTCCTTCTAATAAACAAGAAATGAATGTACAAAAAGTCGGCAACGTTTTACTTGCCTGGCAATATCAAGAGCAAATCTAAAAGCTTTGGAGGGGGACAACCGTCCTTTTTTTTCAAGATAGCTTCTAAGGTCGCCCTGAAATTTATAATAAATTCAAGCTTCGTTAAGCTAATCTGATATCAAGGAATATGGTAACACTTATGCACCACATACACACAGCCTGTTATGTTTAGATGTGATCTAGAAATTACTCTTGGGTGAAACTCGGAAACAATCATCATGGTACATTTTGGGTGACAGCTCCAACAAACTGAACCACATTAGGTTGCCGGATTTTTTCAAAGAAAGTCAGCCATGTTTGAAAGCATTTCTGCATAAGAGCCGATAAAAAGTTCAATGATAGTTTCTTAACAGTGCAACGTGAAGCTATAGTACATAGATTAGGTCAATATTATCAGGTGTGGTCCAAATAAGCCGATGAAACCAGATGTACATTTCTAACTTTACAGTTTTGACCCGTTACCTAACCCACCCATTTTGCCACATCTAACAAGCAGCAATGCAGCATAATTAGGCACATACATTCTTTCAGGATCAGAGTAGAGATCTTTGTCGAGTATCTTCATTGAAACTTCTGTGCCATTCCATTTAGTTTTCGTGTCAAAATACCAGAAAGTTAATTACTCGAGTACACATTTCAGCACAGATCTGAGACAGCAAAATGACCCGTTTCAGTCAAAATCATTTTTGACTCATTACACAACCCGCTGATTTCGTCTTATCATAGCAAAAAAGGTTCGGATTTTTAATATTAGAAACCAACCTAGGCAACAAATTCATCCAACACAATATTATCCTAAAACATGAAAATTTAGCGAAACTAGCTTATGAGTTTTAATCCATGAAAAATAAAAGTTTAACTTTACATCGAGTTTGCCATTTCCGTATTTAGGATAACTGCGAAATAGGTACGGGGTGGCGGCGCCCCCATAGGTAGACGAAAAAACGAGATTATAGTGTAATTTTTTGTTAATTTTGAGTGTTTTTTTAAAATGCCTCCCACTCGAATCTCAAAATGCCCCCCACTCACATATTAAATTCCAACATTTAACACTCTAAAACTTAAAAATCCTTCATCTTTAAGTTAAAATACTCAGTTTTTTATTCGGATTTTAGTTTTTTCGCTTTACTATTGTCCAAATTTTTTTTTGCCCCCCACAATTTAGTTTCCTGCGTCCGCCACTGGAAATAGGTGCCATGGTTTAAGAAATTGACCTCTCATATCTTAAACATTATGAAAAAGGTAAGTTAATTGATGTTAAAGTAATAAACCTGGCATATACTTGCCTTGAAAATTTTGAAGCACATAACATAAAGAAAAAGATAAAGTAAACTACATAAGCAAGAATAGAATTTGCAAATAACAATTTGTTTACTCTTTGAATTTTTAGAGAAAAGAAAAGTATATGCCCTTAAAAATTTCCTTATATAATGTACTTTATGCCCTTGATATCATCTTATCATCTTTTCCATTTTCTGTTATATAAAAAAATCATCAATTTTGAATCAATTTGTTCAAATGGAAGTGTTACAACATGAACATCCGTTGACACTTATAGATCTAAATCCAGAATATCCACACGATGAAGTAGTATACGACGATGAGAAGGAGTTGATAAAGAAGCAAGACTTTCGATGTCCATGTGGATGTTGTGGTCAAGAAATCAATTTCTATCACAGGTATTACTATACATGTGATCAATGTGACTACTCGCTTCACAAATTATGTGCAGAGCTTCCCACAAGGCTAAAACATGAATCTCATCGTGATCATACTCTTATCCTCTGTCAAGTGTTAGAAAATAATTGGTGTATGTGTGAAATTTGTAAATGCAAGCATGACTACGAGTATCTAAATTATCATTGTATTCAATGTGATATTTATTTTTGTATAGGATGTTCGAAAAATGGCTTAAAAATCACATGGTTTATCACCCTAGCCACCGACACCTAATAATGTCCATCTCTGTAGATATTTTAGCCAATTGTCGTGTGTGCGGCAACAAACATCAAGGAAACTTTTATCAATGTACCACATGTTTCAGTTTTTTTGCCCATAAAGACTGTGTTTTCCTCCCTAAAAAGATATTAATTCAAAATTTTAGAAAGGATAATTTCTTTCATACTCACCCGCTCACTCTTGCTTACTCATTTCCAAAGGATGATCAAAAAACTAAATTTGATCCAACATGTAAGGTATGTGAACTACGACTTGATGAAAATCTTTGGATTTATAAATGTGAAAAATGTCGGTATTACGTACACACAGACTGCGCAACCACGTTAAAAGTCGCATCAGAAAATGCCAAGTGCATGAATCAAGGTACATACAAACTCTCTCCAAAAAAAAACCAAATTTTAGTTCTATAGACTTTGGAGACAATAATTTAGGGGTTGTACGCGTATTATATGGCTCTGCAGGTACTGATGCAGTTTCAACACGTTACAAATACAAATACGGTGACGATCCTGTTCTTCTCCATCGCCCATTCCCTGATCAAACTGATATGCTGATGCACTTTCATGGCGAAACTGGATTAAGGGCCTTCGAAACAAACCTAACATATCAATTTCATCGACACCCATTAACTCTCGTGGACACACCATATTGCAATAATGATATTACAACAACAGCTACCTCTTCAAGAATAACAATATCATCCGTTCATGATTCAATGAAAATGGTTGAAGTTGTATGCAATGCATGCATAAGACCAATCACAAACATCCCTTTTTACAAATGTAAAGACTTTGATCATGGATGTGACTTTGTCCTTCACACGTGGTGCACCCGGTTGCCTATTGAAGTTAAGAAGAAGAGTTCTTTATCCGGTATACGTAACTTTAAACTAATGTCGGAAGCTACTTTATTTATGAAGTTGGGTGTGCCCGTATGTGAGTATTGTAGCTTACCTTTCAATGGCTTCGTTTATTGTTTTCCACTTACCTATATGCATGGCCTAAATATTGACGTTCAGTGCGCGCTCAGACCTCAATATATCACACATAAATCTCATCCAAATCATGGACTTTATGAATGTAGGCCAAGTTACGATACGTATTGTCGTTTGTGTTTGTCTGATGCAAAGAAACAAATTTGTTACAGTTGTAAGCCTTGTAAATTTTCCATACATTCCAAGTGTGCTCTTTTGTGGCCTGATACAATTAGTCACAGGTATGACAAGCATCTAATGAGTCTAAGGTATTTTCCAGTTGAAAACCATAGCGGTGATTACTTTTGTGAAGTTTGCGAGGAGGAGTTTAATCCTAATGGTGCGTTCTATCATTGTGATCAATGCGTTCAGTCCATGCATCCAGCTTGTTGTGTGCCAGTACTTCAAAAAGAAACAGGCTATACTATTTTCCATCTTCACGAAGGTGTAGCTGGATTTGATAATATAAAGTTTGGAGGAGTTTTCACGCATAATGGTCACCCACACGATCTTTCATTTTGCGGAGGTGTTGAAAGTGATGGTGAATGCGTTAAGTGTGGTAAGCATTTGCGGGAAAAGATAATCTACAAGTGTTTACAGTGTAAGTTTGCAGTTGATGAAGATTGTGCTTTTCGGTATGAATCATTTTAGGTTTGTTTACAGTACACGAACAAAGTTAATATTAATCTCAATGTGTTTAGTTTGCTGATGTTGAACACTATAATAGACTTGTAATAACATAAACTTGTTCATTCGGTTTTAAAGGATTTTTTCTCATAAATTGGCATTGTTTCTTTAAATTCCATAGATCATCATGCGTAGAAGAGAACACTAGGACGACTCGAGCTATTATATTACAAGTCTATCAACTGATACACGTAAACAATTTTCACGTAACGTAAAAAAGAAAACATATAGCAACAACTCCACTTTATTATCCAGCTTTTGTAATTCTGATGATTGTGTTTACGCGACCTCCAATTCTTACCAATTACGTCATACATGACAACACAAAGCTCCTGACGCTTGTGGTCACTCATCACCTAATCAAATTTTGTTCAACATTCGTACTGTTTATAACCATTACTTCCTGCAAGAAAACAGTTATAACATTGTTAACAAAATAATTGTAGCGTTTCCTTGATACATATAGTGTTGTGTTAGAAAGAATACCATGGGAGCTTAAATGTGTCTTTGAACCATCCTTGTTTAGAACTATACCCCACGATTTTGTCAAGGCGTATGATAATCTCGGAAAATTTTGGTCTAATAGATAAATCTGGATACCAACACTCCTCTATCAATCTACAAAACAAGAACAAAGATGAAAAATGGATGAAAATTTTATTAATATGAATGACCCGTCCAATCTATTTGTCCGATTTCCATTTTAGGCAACTCTTTTAGCTAAACGCCTTAATCGGTTTGTAGATAAGTGTGTCAAGATTTCCGCCTCTGGAATTTGTGTACATGCATAGATTCAAGTTATTATAGACAGGAAACTATACTTACTCTTTTAGATCGGGAGGATAATATTTCGATTTTGTCTTGAATGTTGGTCTCTGGATATCAACACACATCAGTTTAACAGCCTCTTCAGGAGGCTTGGGATAAAACGGTTGCACACCCTCCATCATCTGATCTCATATTAAACAAACCAAGATCATTGTTTTATATAAAGAATCGTTAACGGGAAATATTATACTTATATTACTAGTTCTAAATAGCTCGCTACAGTCCGTCTTAAGGCACGCTAAAGTTTGAAGCGTGACCTCCACGCTACGCAATAGGTCAAGGCGCGCTACGAAATAAAGTGCGGTGATTTTTTGAATTTAACTCCAAAAAATGAATATGGTTACATGTAAGGAGAGTTTTTAACTTTAATTATTATATATAACACTTATTATGAACTCAATATAAATATAATATTTGAAATATAATAAAACAAATAAATATTTTTATATGTTGTGCCGCTGTAAGCCACGCTTTAGAAACGCTAAAGCTTCGCCTTAACCGCTAAAGCATGTAGCTTGGACATGTCGCTACGCTACGCCTTACGCTATTTATAACCTTGCTTATATTATACTATTAACAATCTTAATTTCCTTAAAATTTAAATAATGTTCTCTTTCAGGTGGAAATTGGAAAATTCCTTATGGAAGATGGGAAAATGTTGATACTTTCACGAAAATTATCCCCAAGTAAGAATTGTGCTGAGAAAGGCAACTTCTGTACGATCTTCATTTGGTGTTGTGACCCGTATTCTTGCCAATTTGGCTCGGCGGGCGTGGGAGATTGTGGTTAATATTAAGCACGTATATGCGTGCATGCATGTGAAACGAGCCGATATGATATTGTTGGCTTGTGATATATATATATATATATAGAATCTGGATCGATTGAGAAGGAAAAAAACCTTCTCAATTGAGAAGGTTTTTCAAAAACCATAGCTTGTTAACTTTGATTCAAGTTTTTCAAGTGTTGATTCATTTTAATGTGATAATAATACAAAATGAGTCAAAAAAAATTTGAATCAACATTAAAAAACTCTCGATTTTGCGATATTTGTCAAATATTGAATTTACTGCACAAATTTATTGAATCATTTCATAACTCGATTTTTACAAAGATTTATGAATCAAACTTATGATTTAGAGTTTTGATTCACTATTAAATGATGTTAACTATTGAATCAATGAAAAAATTTCGAATCAATGGCTCAAACGAAGATTTCTCAAATTTCTCAAAATAAAAACCTTCTCAATGGAACCGGAGCCTATATATATATATATATATATATATATATATATATATATATATATATATATATATATATATATATATATATATATATATATAGAGTTAGGATCAAATGAGAAGAAACCTTAAAATAAGAAGGATAAGAAGAAACTATAACCACATATTCGAGATGCGTGCACTTAATATAGATGCATCTTTGTAATCTTAGATGCATTATAATACATCATAACATGTTTTATAGCTTTTAATTAGATGCATATACGTATATTAGATGCATTTCATGATTTATCTTTATTTTTGTTCCTCTACACGTGCCCAAATCATGAAAATCAATTTGTACCATCTACACATCAAATTAACTTTCAAAACTCAAGATCGTGCATCTACATGAATAGAAATGCATCTAATTCAAGTCGTTCCATCTCAAATGTGTGAAACGAGCCGATATGATATTGTTGGCTTGTGCTATATATATATATATATATATATATATATATATATAGAGAGAGAGAGAGAGAGAGAGAGTTAGGTTATTGTGGTGTAGTAGCTTAAAGTTGTTAAAATAAAAAGTCATCTTAACCATTGATTTTATCAATTAACATGTGATTTATTTAATATTAAACACAAAACAATAAATCTTATACATAAAAATTGGTATAAAAACACTAAAAAATTTGATACGTAAAAATTTATAGCTGATACATATGATACATAGTTTTACTTCAAAAAATATTATTAGCATAAATAATTATTTATTTGCAAATTCAGTGATACATTATCACATGTTGCATTCGATATAACAAAATAATTGATAAGTTATGATACACAACTGATACACGAAAAACTAGTAATATTAAAAATTGTGAACTAGCTACTCGTACACGAACTAAAACTTCCAAAACACTCGTACACGAACTAAAAAATCATAAAAGTACCAAAACTAATCAATAAATGTGATTTTTGCCCATTTTCTATTACTTCTCATTTTAACAACTTTAAGCACCTAAACCATTTTATCTAAATTCTATATATATATATATATATATATATATATATATATATATATATATATATATATATATATATATATATATATATATATATATATATATATATATATATATATATATATATATATATATATAGTGTAGCTATATATATATATATATATATATATATATATATATATATATATATATATATATATATACATATACATATATATATATATATATATATATATATATATATATATATATACATATACATATATATATATATATATATATATATATATATATATATATATATATATATATATATATATATATATATATATATATATATATATATATATATATATATATATATATATATATATATATATATATATATATATATATATATATATATATATATATATATATATATATATATATATATATATATATATATATATATATATATATATATATATATATATATATATATATATATATATATATATATATATATATATATATATATATATATATATATATATATATATATATATATATATATATATATATATATATATATATATATATATATATATATATATATGTATGTACGTGTGTGATAATAAGGTATGCATGCATGTATCGCATGCAGTGTACCATCTACCTATCAAGGATGTATGAGTTTAAATTTGTGTGATTAGTATTGTTTACTTACTGACGTGTAAATATATTATAGTTGTCACTCGTTTTTTATATAACTATTTTTTTTTACAAATATGTGTACATTAAACATTAATTTTTCGACATTTTAATTTGTACATTTTCTTACCGTTTAATTTATGCAGGTTCTAAATAACTTATATTACTCTTTTTTTTCTATTAGACTATTACTTGCATGTAGCCCATCTAGGATTAATGATACAAAATCATTATTCATTTTATAAATATTAAAAAAATCAAAATATCTCATATATAAAAAATCATGAGAAACATAAAAAAAATTTGTTAAGGTTTGTTCTTAATGTGTTCACCAAACCCCACAATACGGCCATCACTCTTGGCACCCACCCAACACTGCTACTTTCCCGCGTCGTCACCATTAAACCCCTATCTATGCTGTCGTAAAGTTGGGCCACGCGAAAACTTTCACCACCAGGTGTGGGCCGCGGTGTGCTTGTTGGCTGTTGCGGGACATCTTGTATAGGACCGGAGGTGGTCAGGTCGATATGGTGATTGTGAATTTGTGGTGTTTAATCGAGTTTTTACCAAATAATGGTGTTTTAAAATTTTAATTACCAATTGTATGGTGTTTAAAAAACTATTTTCTATTTGTTTCCTATATCTATCACATACATGTATTCGTTGTTAAAAATTTTATCAATATTAGTGGAAGGGTTTTTATCTTACTAAAAGAATTACGTAGTTAAAATTTTCTCTTTTGATTTGACTTATAAACTATAATTTTTGCACATTGCTTCTTCATTGCACATTTCGTATTCGTTTTTAGTATCAACAAATAACTTGGCAACAACATTAAAGTTGTACACATATACATATAAATCGATAATAACATATCAAATTAAATAAGCATAATCGTCATTACTCGTATTCACTGACATTGTAAACAAGTCGAGTCAGGTCGAGTTCGAGCCTGCTAGAATTCTTGTTCAGCTCGTTTGTATATAAAAAGCTTGATTTTCAAATTTTGAGCTTGAGTCCGTCTTGTGTTTGACTATCTTATATAACGTGTTGAAGAAAATAAAACTTAAAGGTTTGTTAATAAACTTAAAGGTTTGTTAATAACACGAAGCTCAAGCTTGTTTGTTTTTCTAAGCTCGTTTGTGTATAGCGGTTATATATATAGAAATTTATTTTCATCTACAATTTTTAAGACCCTTGTTTAATCTCTAAAGCCTAATTAATCGATGTTTTCACTAGCGGTTCGAATTTTTACCCCTATTGTTTTTTTAATATTTTATGAATGACGAGTTAATAGTTACTGATTAAATTAGGTATCTTACGAGGACTCTCTGGGACTGGATGATTTGATTGGCAAATTTATTGATTCTTATTTGCTGTTGTAAATTGTAATACCATTAGTAATTACATCAAGCACTTGTTTAGCAAACAAAATATTGAGTTTGAGAAATATGAAGGCAGTAGTTTTTTTCCTGGCTATTATTATGTGCACCACCACATTTTTTAGTGCCTCATCCATTGATGATGGGGATCAAGAAATTGCCATGGTTATTGAGGATCATGCTGAAAAGGAGTTTACTCAGGTAGTTACTATGAACAAACTTTGTTTAAAATTTGAATAATGTCCTCCTGCAGGTGGAAATCAAAAAATTTCTTATGGAAGATGGGAACGTATTAACACTTTCATGGAAATTATCCCCGATTAGGAGTTGCGCTACTCGAGGCAACACATGTTCAGTTATTGGGCCTTGGTGTTGTGACCCGTATTCTTGCATACACATGGAAATAGGTTTTGGAACGGGCTGACTTGTTTCTGAAGGCCCGAGATCGCGTGACGAAGAGGGGTTTAGTAAAATGGGCATAACTTTTGCATCCTAAGTCCGTTTTCAGCCCGTGACCTGTCAAAACGTGCGTAAAAAGGAGACCGAAAAGCCTTTTTACTATCAGCTTTTTGCATTTTTATGTTTTTTCACTTTCAGTTGGACTTTGTCATTGGGCTACGGTCCAGCCCGTTGGATTTTTAGGGTTTTTCTTTGTTTGCAGTCATTATTTAATGAATCTGCTGTAACCCTAGCAAGACAGTTATCAGTTTAATAAAAGTTAAACCACTGGCCGTTGTGTTGCCGTGTTTTACCCTAATTTTCGGGCATTCTTTAGAATCAACGACTATTAGCAGAATTGTTTCTGACATTCTTATTGAATCAACAGATCCAATTACTTATCTTTGTTACTTTGTTTTTTAGTCTACATCACCAAGCATGTGAAATAAGCTAAGCCGATTGTTGAGTTGTTGTATATATGTGTACGTGTGTGGTAATAAGATATCAAGGACGTGACAACGTCGTCGACATGGGTTTGAATTTGTGTGTTTTGGTATTTTGTTTAATGAAATGTGAAATGTGCATTGCACTAGTGTATTTATTTGGAATATCACCATACTTTTGTGACACGGAAGATTATGCTTACGCCCGCCCCCTGACCAGTACATTTACCCCGGGGCGGACCTATGTGTAGGGAGACCACGGGACCATGGAACTATACCCAACAATTTTGTCATTTGTTGTCTATCTGTACTACTAAAACTCGTCCTAAGAACAAGCTTAACAAAAAATCTGGAACCGGTCTTCACGTCAACACCAAGAAGCTTGATACTCAACCAGTAATGCTTTAAAGTATCCACAAATTCAGTTTTCTGGTGAACAAGCTTCTTAGCCCAATCTTGCCTATATCAAACATAACACAAATGAAATGGAGATTAGATACAATTTGTTTTGTACTTCCATTTAAATTAAAAAATTTGCATCTGCACTAGAAGCTACAGCTCTTAAAGCTGGACCGATTCACAATAGCATTGTCCAAGACCTTTTCGATACGGGATTAGCAACTTGTTCATTATTGTCCTCGTCCTTACCAAACTCTGGTTTAAGTGGTGATGCGACTGACGAACACCTTGCAGAATGTAATACCGAATGAAACCTCATGGGTGAGGTGTTTCCCGCAATAATAGTATGGTATTTAAGCTCCCTAATGACTTTCGAAGTTGTTAAACACCTCATGCCTAAAAAGATGTACCAACGCATTCTGTGTTTCCGAGGTGCTTGAAACTACTATTTGCATTATAACTCGAATCACAGGACATGGTAGAGAACCCATCATGGGTCAGACCTTGAACTGAACGTCAACCATAATCATTGTAGTGATCATAATGAACCTCCCACCTATTTCTCGATCACTATTGCTCTAGTAAAATATACTAACCCGTTCAAACAAGCATTTCATAAATAAATATTGTAATAAAAAAAACCCTGCAAAAAAATCCAATGGTAACTCCTAGCTCAAAATTACTTACCACACATGTATATTGAATAACGTTAAAACGGTGATTGATAAAAACCACCACACACTCATATAAGCTAAACATATCAAAGAATACTTGTAAAAACTACAGTCACCACTGGCTACAAATGAAAACTAAACAGTAATCAAGGGAAATTGGGTTAAGCTTATGTTTAGTAAGTATCTTATGGCTTATGATGAATATATGCTCTGAGTGTTTGGATTAGTGTATGATAAAAAGGTTGAGAAATAGACTTATTGGCTTATAATGGCCTTATATCAGTTCATAAGACTAAGCTAATTATAATCTTAACTTTAATAAACCTCGAAAACTAAACACTCGTTAGCAACGCCAGCAACGAAAGGCTTAACATGTGAAATTGAACAACATATATAACAACCGCAACAGCATCATCCGACTTTACGCTACACCAAATAAAACACAATATTAGTATTGTAACAAACTAACAACCACAAAAACTCATCACTAGCTACAAATGATGCAATGATAACAAAAAAGGTGTTAAATAGAGTGATATAAATGCCTAAAATGACCTAAAAATGTTAACCACTCGAGACGACCTGGAAGCAAAAAAGCTTGCCTATCATAAAAAATATGGGATGTGTGAGGCTTGTAAAAACATCACACGAAGCTCTGAAAAGAAAGGGCTTATGTGAAGGTGCATTTAATTAGTCAGCCAAAAACATCGAAAAAACCCTAATCACTACAACATTCGAGCCCTACCCCAGCAGCGATATTTTTGGCGTTTCCCCAGCGACATGTCGCTGGTGATCGGTTTCCCCAGCGACATTTCGTTGGGGAAAATTCGATGGGGTATGCTCGTTGTTAAATGTATCCCCAACGACTTACCCCAGCGACATGCGGGCCCCACATACTTTTCTTGGAAGAATAGATTGCCACGGTGGCAACATTTTCCCCAGCGACATGTCGCTGGGGAAAATCCTTATTAAACAAAAAAATTAAGTTGAACTTAAACATTTTAGCTAATTACAAAGTTTCCCCAGCGACATGTCGCTGGGGAATGACTTGTCAACACGTTGTCGTTGACTTGTCAACGATTCCCAACGTTTCCCCAGCGACATGTCGCTGGGGAAACTCTCGATACGTTTGACTAGTCAACGCTTTGCGTTTGACTTGTCAACGAATAACCAAAGTTTCCCCAGCGACATGTCGCTGGGGAAGAGTCTATAGGTTTTTTTTTAAATTGCCTGCACAGCAGGCGTTTTCCAGATTTTTTCCGGAAAAAATCTACCAAAACCTATAACAAAAACCTGTATTTGCTCACCAAAAGACACATATAAAGTAAACTTGGAATACAAATCAACACAAACGCGGAATAAGTTCAAACTTGCACCAAAATATAATATAACGTTCTAATTTAGTCAAGGATACTAGGAATAAGTCGGGATAGTTAAGGATACTAGGGAACCAAGCGTTCTAATTTAGGATAATAGGGAAACAAGTCAAGATGAACATAAAGAAACTATGTACCATACTAACAAACACATATATGACACGACTAGCTCGCGTCATCGCCACCATCCTCGCCACCCTCCCGATCCTCAGCATCATCACCCGGGCGACTCCCGCTCCTGCTGGCACTAACATCATCACCCGGGCGACTCCCGCTCCCGCTGGCACCAGCACTCTCATATATCGAAAAATGATCGCCATACCAGCCTTCGTTTCTCAGCAGGGCCATCATGAAATCAACATCCCGATCTTGACGAGTCTCAGGGGGTGGTGATGAAAAGCACGAGGGAGTACTAGTGTATCCTGGCAATACCATACCCACGTCAGGATGGGATGGTGGCCGCGAAACTTGCCTCCTCGCACCATCCTGTTGATCTCAGCAGTGGTGTGCTCACCCGTCGCCTCTAGCTCCCTCATTTGATCCTGTGTGGTGACAATAACACAAGATAGTAAATATATTAGTCGGGTTTCTAGATTATTAATCAATGATTCATTAAAGTGTGTTTTGAAAAGAATACTTACATACAACTGGAGAGACTGCTCATCTATAAATACACCATCTGAATTTGTATGCAAACGATAGAACATGTCGATCTCTGAAGGCTCATGTTGGGTTTCGGACGCCTTTTGCTGTACATACACACGTAAGTAAGATCAATCTAATTAAATGCGGCAATAAATAATATGTACGTAAAATCAATAATGATAATAATAAAATAATAAAAATAAAAAACAATAATAATAATAATAAAATAAAAAAAATAAAAAAACAATAATAATGTAAAATCAATAATAATAATAATAATAATTACCATGAGCTGTCGAGTGCGAGGGATCGACCGAGAACCATGTCGGGAGATAAGTGTTGCCTTGGACCGATTTTGGCTGTTTGTTAAGGATCGCTTCTTGTTAGCTTCGTCAGTCCAAAACGCTATCTGTTTCTCCCACTCTTCAGCTGTGTGCTCGTCGGGTCAGTTCCGCCTAATTGGATCCACATCGTATTCTCCAGTCTCGGGGTCTTTTACACAGTAATCTCGCTTCAGACTAGCCTTGTTGGTGTTGTATGATTTTGTAACTGGTGATTAATGGTATCATAAATATTCTTCCACTGAGGGGTGCTCATGTGCGGCGCGAGATCATATTTTTTCTGCAATCAAATACAACACATTGAAAACAGAGTTAGAAATATAATTTATATATTTATTTAAATTCGTTTATTTATTTAAATGATATAAATAAATAAACGAATTTAAATAAATATACACAATACAACACATTGAAAACATAGTTAGAAATATAATTTATATATTTATTTAAATTTGTTTATTTATTTATATGATATAAATAAATAAATAAATTTAAATAAATATACACAATACAACACATTGAAAACAGAGTTAAAAATATAATTTATATATTTATTTAAATTTGTTTATTTATTTATGTGATATAAATAAAAAAAAAATTTAAATAAATATATACAATTAAATAAATGAACATGATAATTAAATAAATATAAAATGATAACTTACCCCAATAGCTGCCCTGGCCGCCGTCTTGTGCCCTTCGGGGACCTTGCTCCACGAAGGGTAATACAAAGGTATTTCCCTAGCGACACACCCGAAGAAGTTTCCCCAATGATCTGCGTAGGGGCCGACAGGTGTAACAAGGTTACCTCTAGCGGCTACAAAGTCGATCTCGATCGGCCGGTTGTGATTATCGGCCACCGCATCCAGTCATTTCTGGCAGCGGGTCTTCTCCCGGGTATTCTGCCTGCCGGCTCTCCTCCCGCCCAAATTGGGCTTTTTCTTTCCTTTTCCTGCAAAATCAAGTGAGTGATAAAGTCATAAAAGTTAAGGCAAACAAGTTAAATATGTGTATCAAATTTGTATTACAATAATCCAGAAATTCTTACCCCGGTTGACGAAGCAACCCCCGCAACCGAATAATGGAGGACGTGGACGTGAAGGATCCTCGCCACCACCGTCCCCGCCGTGTCCCCGTGCAACATCAGTCATCTTATACAGGTACAATTAGCATAACATGTATAAATCCATGAACAAAATAATACAAGCATGCACAAATCTAAATATCAAAATAAATTTACACATTTAAACAATCCACAACAATTTCATTCATTCATTCATTCAAATATATAAGTGTATTTTACAAGTTACAACACAAAGTTAATCTTCTTCGTCACTGGAATAAAATTTCTCAACACCATCATCATCTTTGATGAGGTCTTCAACATCAGAATCTGCTAAATCATGAGGAAGGGGGTCTTCATTGTATTAGATATGGTTCAACATTAGAGGTTCATTGTATTAAATAGAGTTCAACATTAGAGGTTCATTGAATTAGATAGGGTTCAACATTAGAGGTTCATTGTATTAGATATGGTTCAACATTAGAGGTTCATTGTATTAGATATGGTTCAACATTAGAGGTTCATTGAATTAGATATGGTTCAACATTAGAGGTTCATTGTATTAGATATGGTTCAACATTAGAGGTTCATTGAATTAGATATGGTTCAACATTAGAGGTTCATTGTATTAGATAGAGTTCAACATTAGAGGTTCATTGAATTAGATAGGGTTCAACATTAAAGGTTCATTGAATTAGATAGGGTTCAACATTAGAGGTTCATTGTATTAGATAGGGTTCAGTCATTAGAGGTTCATTGAATTAGATAGGGTTCAACATTAGAGGTTCATTGTATTAGATAGAGTTCAACATTAGAGGTTCATTGTATTAGATAGGGTTCAACATTAGAGGTTCATTGAATTAGATAGGGTTCAACATTAGAGGTTCATTGAATTAGATAGGGTTCAACATTAGAGGTTCATTGTATTAGATAGGGTTCAACATTAGAGGTTCAACATATTAGATAGGGTTCAACATTAGATGTTCAATGTATTAGATAGGTTTCAACATTACAGGTTCATTGTATTAGATAGGGTTCAACATTAGAGGTTCATTGTATTAGATAGGGTTCAACATTAGAGGTTCATTGAATTAGATAGGGTTTAACATTAGAGGTTCATTGTATTAGATAGAGTTCAACATTAGAGGTTCGTTGAATTAGATAGGGTTCAACATTAGAGGTTCATTGTATTAGATATGGTTCAACATTAGAGGTTCATTGAATTAGATAGGGTTCAACATTAGAGGTTCATTGTATTAGATAGGGTTCAACATTAGAGGTTCATTGTATTAGATGGGGTTCAACATTAGAGGTTCATTAAATTAGATAGGGTTCAACATTAGAGGTTTATTGTATTAGATAGAGTTCAACATTAGAGGTTCATTGATTTAGATAGGGTTCAACATTAGAGGTTCATTGTATTAGATATGGTTCAACATTAGAGGTTCATTGAATTAGATAGGGTTCAACATTAGAGGTTCATTGTATTAGATAGGGTTCAACATTAGAGGTTCATTGTATTAGATAGGGTTCAACATTAGAGGTTCATTGAATTAGATAGGGTTCAACATTAGAGGTTCAATATATTAGATATGGTTCAACAATAGAGGTTCATTGTATTAGATATGGTTCAACATTAGAGGTTCATTGAATTATATAGGGTTCAACATTAGAGGTTCAACGTATTAGATAGGGTTCAACATTAGAGGTTCATTGTATTAGATATGGTTCAACATTAGAGGTTCATTGAACTAGATAGGGTTCAACATTAGAGGTTCATTGTATTAGATGGGGTTCAACATTAGAGGTTCACTGAATTAGATACGGTTCAACATTAGAGGTTCATTATATTAGATAGAGTTCAACATTAGAGGTTCATTGAATTAGATAGGGTTCAACATTAGAGGTTCATTGAATTAGATAGGGTTCAACATTAGAGGTTCATTGTATTAGATAGGGTTCAACATTAGAGGTTCATTGAATTAGATAGGGTTCAACATTAGAGGTTCATTGTATTAGATAGGGTTCAACATTAGAGGTTCATTGTATTAGATAGGGTTCAACATTAGAGGTTCATTGAATTAGATAGGGTTCAACATTAGAGGTTCATTGAATTAGATAGGGTTCAACCTTAGAGGTTCATTGTATTAGATAGGATTCAACATTAGAGGTTCAACGTATTAGATAGGGTTCAACATTAGATGTTCAATGTATTAGATAGGGTTCAACATTAGAGGTTCATTGTATTAGATAGGGTTCAACATTAGAGGTTCATTGTATTAGATAGGGTTCAACATTAGAGGTTCATTGAATTAGATAGGGTTCAACATTAAAGGTTCATTGTATTAGATAGAGTTCAACATTAGAGGTTCATTAAATTAGATAGGGTTCAACATTAGAGGTTCATTGTATTAGATATGGTTCAACATTAGAGGTTCATTGAATTAGATAGGGTTCAACATTAGAGGTTCATTGTATTAGATAGGGTTCAACATTAGAGGTTCATTGTATTAGACAAGGTTCAACATTAGAGGTTCATTGAATTAGATAGGGTTCAACATTAGAGGTTTATTGTATTAGATAGAGTTCAACATTAGATGTTCATTGAATTAGATAGGGTTCAACATTAGAGGTTCATTGTATTAGATAGGGTTCAACATTAGAGGTTCATTGAATTAGATAGGGTTCAACATTA
This sequence comes from Glebionis coronaria, assembly GCA_025667525.1. NCBI lineage: Eukaryota > Viridiplantae > Streptophyta > Magnoliopsida > Asterales > Asteraceae > Glebionis > Glebionis coronaria. The sequence goes on along the minus strand of JANFOE010000122.1, from coordinate 64,209 downwards.
GAGGTTCATTGTATTAGAAAGGGTTCAACATTAAAGGTTCATTGTATTAGATAGGGTTCAACATTAGAGGTTCATTGAATTAGATAGGGTTCAACATTAGAGGTTCAATATATTAGATATGGTTCAACATTAGAGGTTCATTGTATTAGATATGGTTCAACATTAGAGGTTCATTGAATTAGATAGGGTTCAACATTAGAGGTTCAACATATTAGATAGGGTTCAACATTAGAGGTTCATTGTATTAGATATGGTTCAACATTAGAGGTTCAACGTATTATATAGGGTTCAACATTAGATGTTCAATGTATTAGATAGGGTTCAACATTAGAGGTTCATTGTATTAGATAGGGTTCAACATTAGAGGTTCATTGTATTAGATAGGGTTCAACATTAGAGGTTTATTGAATTAGAAGGGTTCAACATTAGAGGTTCATTGTATTAGATAGAGTTCAACATTAGAGGTTCATTGAATTAGATAGGGTTCAACATTAGAGGTTCATTGAATTAGATAGGGTTCAACATTAGAGGTTCATTGTATTAGATAGGGTTCAACATTAGAGGTTCATTGAATTAGATAGGGTTCAACATTAGAAGTTCAACGTATTAGATAGGGTTCAACATTAGAGGTTCAACGTATTAGATAGGGTTCAATATTAGAGGTTCATTGTATTAGATAGGGTTCAACATTAGAGGTTCATTGAATTAGATAGGGTTCAACATTAGAGGTTCATTGTATTAGATAGGGTTCAACATTAGAGGTTCATTATATTAGATAGGGTTCAACATTAGAGGATCATTGAATTAGATAAGGTTCGACATTAGAGGTTCATTGTATTAGATAGGGTTCAACATTAGAGGTTCATTGATATAGATAGGGTTCAACATTAGAGGTTCAACGTATTAGATAGGGTTCAACATTATAGGTTCAACATATTAGATAGGGTTCAACATTAGAGGTTCATTGTATTAGATAGGGTTCAACATTAGAGGTTCATTGTATTAGATAGGGTTCAACATTAGAGGTTCAATGTTAACCTTTTTTGGCGGGAAAAATTGGAGGGAAAACACTGGCGGGAAAATGTTAACCATTTCCCTCACTTTTTTACCATAAAAGGACAACCACACACACTCCTTATCGTAACAACCACCAGCAGATCACACACATATACACACACACACACTTATTATCACAAACACGTTGTTATTATGAAGATGTTGAAGCATGAAGCTTTTCCGTGCAAGTGTGAGATGGAGATGTAATTCTTCGAGAATCATGGCAAACTGAATCCTTTGGTAGACTGTACTATGCTTTTCCACGTTCACGGGTTCAACGTCTAGTTTCATATGGATGCAATTTTTTTATGGAAAGACGAACGCGTGCAACTGCTAATCAACTCTCTTGGACGTTCAATGAGCTTTTCTCCTCCAACCTCTTCTTCGAGACCTTCAACGAGCTTTTCTCCTCCAAGCTCTTCTCTCAGACCTTCAACAATTCCAATTTCTTCTCCAAGCTCTTCAACGTGTGCAAACTGTATGCGCTTGACTGGAATGATAAGGGTACTTGAGAGTACAGTAGAGTTGTACAAAAATTGCGATAGGCACACAATGGAATCAGCTGCACTACTTCACGACCTTTACGATGACATGGGGAACATTCGTTTGAACTAGTTTATGATGTATCTGCTTTTGTGTTTATGAGTCTATTATCGGTTTAATATCTATGTTTAATTAAGCGCGTGTTTAAGTGTCCGTGTAGAATAAAGTTAGGTTTAGGCGTGTCTGTTTGTAAGCCTCAATGAATGTTAACAAGTTTTAATTAATATTAACAATGAATGTTAACAATTATCAGTGAATGTTAACTTTTGGCGGTCAAAATGTTGGCGGGAAAACATTGGGGGGAAAGCATTAGCGGGAAAATTAACAATTTGTCTCACTTTTTTATCATAAAAAGAGATATACTATATATATATTATATTTACTAAAATTAAACATTACACTTTTTTGTGAAAATTGGTGGTCAAATAGAAGTCAACGTTTCCCCAGCGACATGTCGCTGGGGAAACTTTTGTTCGTCGTTTTGTTAAATAGGCGCGTTAACGAAAAACTTTTAGGGGGAATCCCAAAAAGTTTCCCCAGCGACGTGTCGCTGGGGAAACTTTTGGACATAAATAAACCAACGCATTAACACTAATCACTTGGATTAGACGTGGAAGAAAGTTTCCCCAGCGACATGTCGCTGGGGAAAAGTTGGCGGGTTAATCTCCCGCTTGCATTTTTGTGAAATAATTTGTTCAAAATTCATTCAACGTTTCCCCAGTGATATGTCGCTGGGGAAACTTTTCTTTATTTTTTGGTCAAAATTTTTACGAGCAAGTTTGCCACGTCAGACAGATTTTGTCGTTTAGCGTGGTTTCCCCAGCGACTTGATGTCGCTGAAGAAAACCCCGATTGGGAAGGGATGAATTGTTGTAGTGAATGTTCTAAGTATAAAAGGAAAGCTAATTCCACGAAGAGGTGTTAAATAATATTAGCCAACTTAAAGTATGTGTGAGTAATTATAATATAATGCATTGCAAGAAATTAAATATATCAAAGTGAAAACTATACTTGCAAATTCGTACGTTTTCAGCTTCTGATATTTATTTGATTATAGATTATTATATGCAATTGAAGTAGAACAACAGAATATATAGGTTCGTTGACAGCCAACGCTAATGAACAGGTTAATGGAAAATTCCAAACAAGATGGTTTATGGTTATTTAGACCACAGAGTCCAAAGGATACACCTATAATAACTAAAAGAAAATGTAACAATTAGCAAAGCTTGAACCGATCTTCACGAGACCGACACTGACGAATACCATGCAGAATGTGATACCGAATGTAACCTCATGGGTGATATGTGTCCTGAAATAGTTTAATATTTAAGCGCCCTAATGACTCCCGGTATTTAGTAAAGTTCTTAAACTTGACATGACCAATGTATTTTGTGCTTCTGATCGAAGTGCTTAGAAGTATTAGAAACCGACTCACGATAGTCTGAAAACATGGTAGAGAACCCATGGATCAGACCTTGACCGAACGTCGACCATAATCATTGTAGTGATCATAATGAAGCCCTATACGTACCACGGCTCTCTCTATTACTCTACTTACTGCACGCGAATATTAATTATTTATTGTGTCTTCTGCCAAATATGAATATTATAGTAAAAATTAAATTAATTGATGCTAAAGTAAAAAGCCGCATATACTTTGCCTTGAAAATTTGAAGCACATAACATAAAGAAAAAGATAAAGTAAACTACATAAGCAAGGATAGAATTTGCAAATAACAATTTGTTTACTCTTTGAATTTTTAGAGAAAAGAAAAGTGTATACTCTTAAAAATTTCCTTATATAATGTACTTTATGGCCTTGATATCATCTTATCATCTTCTCCGTTTTCTATTATTTAAAAACATCATCCATTTAAATCAATTTGTTGAAATAGAAGTGTTACAACATGAACACCCATTGACACTTATAGATCTAAATCAAGAATATCCACACGATGAAGTAGTATATGACGATGAGGAGGAGTTGATAAAAAAGCAAGACTTTCGATGTCCATGTGGACGTTGTGGTCAAGAAATCAACTTCTATCACAGGCGTTACTATACGTGTGATCAATGTGATTACTCACTTCACAAATTATGTGCAGAGCTTCCCACAACACTAAGACATGAATCTCATCGTGATCATAAGCTTATCCTCTGTCAAGTGTCAGAAGATAAACCGTGTATGTGTCAAGCTTGTAAACGCAAGCATGACTAAGAGTACCTAAATTATCATTGTGTTCAATGCGATATTTATACTTGTTTAGGATGTTTCAAAAATGGTGAAAAAAATCACATGATCTATCACCCTAGCCACCAACATCTAATAATTTCCATCTCTGTCGTTATTTTGGCCAATTGTCATGCATGTGGCAACAAACACCAAGGAAACTTTTATCAATGTATCACTTGCTTCAATTTTTTCGCCCATAGAGACTGTGTTTTCCTCCGTAAAAAGTTATTGATTCAAAATTTTAGAAACGACGGTTTCTTTCATATTCACCCACTTACTCTTACTTACTCATTTTCGAAAGATGACCAAAAAGCCAAATTTTATCCAAAATGTAAGGTATGCGAATTAGGATTCGATGAAGATCTTTGGGTTTATAAATGTGAGAAATGTCGATATTATGTACACACAGATTGCGCAACCACATCAAAAAAAGCATCAGTCAATGCCACAGGCTTGGATCAAGGTACGCACACACTCTCTCCAAATCTAAGTATTTTAATATATTTCATTTAATAATTGCATAAAAATCGAACTTTAACTACAGGGATTTTAGAGATAAAAAAAAGTGTCACTAATTTAACTTGCTAGTAAAGAAATTAAAATTGTTACTTTAATTTATGGAAAAAAGGTCTCTCAAAAGGCAAAAATATATATCTTTACACTCAGTGCTTTGACACTTAAGATATTTCAGAGACATTTTTTTATTTGTCACGAATGTCAAAATATCCTGGTGGGTAAGATATATAATTACCAAAGAATAGCAAAGTTGGATCACGGTGGTTAGCACTTTGCCTCTTGAAAAGGGTTTCAAGGTTGGAGGCCTTTTTTTACCTTTGGTAGAAACGAAAGCCTCTCTACCTTAAGGGATATGGTTGTATACATTTCAACCTCTCATACATCGTTAAAAACGAGTATTATTTTATCTTACCTTTTATACGTATATAATTACCCCATAATAATAAAGTTGTTGGAATATGGTTCTGTAGATAGTGTACGTGAATTAAATTTCAGTATCGAGGGCAAACAACCTTATGTTCTCGATCTCCCATTCCGCGATCAAAATGATATGTTAATGCGACTTAAGCTTCATGGAGAAAGTGGTTCAAATGCCTTCGAAACAAACCTCTCACATCCATTTCATCCACACCCATTAACTCTTGTAGATACCACAACAGCACCTACCTCTTCAAGAAGAACACTGTTCCGAAAGAATACCTTCCATCAAAAGAAGCCTCATTTGAGAACAACATCATCCATTCATGATTCTGAAGTTATGTGCAATGCATGCGTAAGACCGATCACAAACATCCCATTTTACAAATGTACAACTTCTGATGATGGATGCAACTTTGTTCTCCATGCGTCCTGCACCCGGTTGCCTACTAAAATTAAGTTGAAAGATTATTTTTCAGGAATATATGACTTTGAACTATTGCCAAAAGCCCCAGGTTACTACATGGGTTTGTTCAAGTGTCATTACTGTAAGAAAATTTGCAATGGATTTGTTTACAACTGTCGAAATGATAATCGGCAAGGAGACGTCAACAACATTGACGTTCATTGCGCGCTCTCACGTCAATATATCACACATAAATCTCATCCAAATCATCTACTTCGTAAAGGTGAGCCAGGTTCAGGAGATTATTGTCGTTTGTGTTTGTCTGATGCAAAGAAACAAATTTGTTACAGTTGCGAGCCTTGTAATTTATCATACATTCCGATTGCGCTCTGTTGTGGCCTGAGAAAATTAGTCACAAGTATGACAAGCATCTGATGACTCTAAGGTATTTTCCAGTTGAAAACCATAGTGGTGATTACTTTTGTGAAGTTTGCGAGGAGGAGTTTAATCCTAATGGTACGTTCTATCATTGTGATCAACGCGTCCAGTCCATGCATCCAGCTTGTTGTGTGTCAATATCTAAAAAAGAAACCACATATACCCCTTTCTATCTTCACGTAGGTGTTGGTCTATATGATAATTTAAGTTTGGACAAAAATTCATGGTTAATGGTCACCCGCACGCTGTTTCATTTTGCCTAGGCGTTAGAAGTGATGGTAAATGCCCTAGGTGTTTGGAGCATCTTGAGGGTCTGTTGACCTTAAAGTGTTTAACGTGTACGTTGGCAATTGACATATCCTGTGCGATGAAGCATAGACATTCTCCAAAACTGATTGTATAGACGGAATTAGGGTAAACATTTGTTATATCTTCCAATAAATGATTTTATTCATACAATGTTTACATCAGTATTTATATCTTTGCTTCTACTTGATCAATCACAACAATGAGCACACCCCACTAACCCAATTGAGCCTATAAGAAGCCATGAAATGCAGCTTTTATCTGCATACTGAAAACGTGAAGGGACATGAAGAACACGAACTTTTCTCGAAGCAACAAAATCACGAACAAAGTGAATATTATCTTAATGTGTTTCGTTAATGTTGAACATTATAATACACTTGGCATAACGTAAACTTGTTCAATCGGTTTTAATTTGACACTGTTTCTTCAAATTCCATTAATCATTTTGCTTAGAAAAGAACACTAGAACGGCTTAAACTATTATATCACAAGTCTATCAATTGATACACGTAAACCATTTTCACGTAACGTAAACAAGAAAACATATAGCAACGATTCCACTTTATTATCCAGATTTCGCAACTCTGAAGATTATGCTTACGCGACCTCCATTTCTCACCCATTGCGTCATACATGACAACACAAAGCTCCCGACACTTGGAGTCTCTCGCTAGCTAATCAAATTTTGTTCAACATTCGTACTATTTATAACCATTACTTCTTGCAAAAAAACAGTTATAACATTGTTAACAAAATAATAGTACCGTTTCCTTGATACGTATAGTGTTGTGTTTGAAAGAATACCATGGGAGCTTAAACGTGTCTTTGAACCATCCTTGTTTAGAACTATACCCCATGATTTTTTCAAGGCGTATGATAATCTCGGAAAATGTTGGTCTAATAGATAAATCTGGATACCAACACTCCTCTATCAATCTACAAAACAAGAACAAAGATGGAAAAAGGATGAAAAATTTATTAATATGAATGACCCGTTCAATCTATTTGTCCGATTTCCATTTTAGGCAACTCTTTTAGCTAAACGCCTTAATCGGTTTGTAGATAAGTGTGTCAAGATTTCCGCCTCTGGAATTTGTGTACATGCATAGATTCAAGTTATTATAGACAGGAAAATATACTTACTCTTTTAGATCAGGAGGATAATATTTCGATTTTGTCTTGAATGTTGGTCTCTGGATATCAATACACATCAGCTTAACAGCCTCTTCAGGAGGCTTAGGATAAAACGGTTGCACACCCTCCATCATCTGATCTCATATTAAACAAAACCAAGATCAAACTTTTATATAAAGAATTGTTAACGGGCAAGAAAACAAACAAACGAGTAATACATAATGGCGTGGCAAAAAAGAAATGAAATATCAAACGGGACAAAAGTTGCTAAAGTTTTGGCTAAAACCTCCGGTATAGTTGTACTCTAAATCTTAGATTACTGTATGAGTGTTTATATTTGAAATTTTCGACAGCCAGTGGTGCGGGTCAACCTGACCTGATCTCTAATACGAATATATCATATGCAATTTATGAAATGGAATACAGATAAAAGTACCTTGTAAAGAATAAGGCCAAAAGAGTACACTGTACACATTCACACCTGCGTCGAATAGTTCATCCTTATAGATCTCCGGTGCAATGTATAAATCTGTACTCACATAAAAGTTAAGGTAAATAAGATAGTACGAGTAGTTATGCTACAAAATGGTAAATTATGTAACCCGAACTGACCGTTTCATAGAAATGGTTAAAAACTTCCTTCTAATAAACAAGAAATGAATGTACAAAAAGTCGACAGCGTTTTACTTGCCTGACAATATCAAGAGCAAATCTAAAAGCTTTGGAGGGGGACAACCGTCCTTTTTTTTCAAGATAGCTTCTAAGGTCGCCCTGAAATTTATAATAAATTCAAGCTTCGTTAAGCTAATCTGTTATGTTTAGATGTGATCGAGAACTTACTCTTGGGTGAAACTCGGAAACAATCATCATGGTACATTTTGGGTGACAGCTCCAACAAACTGAACCACATTAGGTTGCCGGACTTTTTCAAACAAAGTCAGCCATGTTTGAAAGCATTTCTGCATAAGAGCCGATAAAAAGTTCAATGATAGTTTCTTAACAGTGCAACGTGAAGCTATAGTACATAGATTAGGTCAATATTATCAGGTGTGGTCCAAAGAAGCCGATGAAACCAGATGTACATTTCTAACTTTACAGTTTTGACCCGTTACCTAACCCACCCATTTTGCCACATCTAACAAGCAGCAATGCAGCATAATTAGGCACATACATTCTTTCAGGATCAGAGTAGAGATCTTTGTCGAGTATCTTCATTGAAACTTCTGTGCCATTCCATTTAGTTTTCGTGTCAAAATACCAGAAAGTTAATTACTCGAGTACACATTTCAGTACAGATCTGAGACAGCAAAATGACCCGTTTCAGTCAAAATCATTTTTGACTCATTACACAACCCGCTGATTTCGTCTTATCATAGCAAAAAAGGTTCGGATTTTTAATATTAAAAACCAACCTAGGCAACAAATTCATCCAACACAATATTATCCTAAAACATGAAAATTTAGCGAAACTAGCTTATGAGTTTTAATCCATGAAAAATAAAAGTTTAACTTTACATCGAGTTTGCCATTTCCGTATTTACGATAACTACGAAATAGGTACGGGGTGGCGGCGCCCCTATAGCTAGACGAAAAAACAAGATTATAGTGTAATTTTTTGTTAATTTTGAGTGTTTTTTTAAAATGCCTCCCACTCGAATCTCAAAATGCCCCCCACTCACATATTAAATTTCAACATTTAACACTCTAAAACTTAAAAATCCTTCATCTTTAAGTTATAATACTCGGTTTTTTATTTGGATTTTAGTTTTTTCGCTTTACTATTGTCCAAATTTTTTTTTTGCCCCCACAATTTAGTTTCCTGCATCCGCCACTGGAAATAGGTGCCATGGTTTAAGAAATTGACCTCTCATATCTTAAACATTATAAAAAAGGTAAGTTAATTGATGTTAAAGTAATAAACCTGGCATATACTTGCCTTGAAAATTTTGAAACACATAACATAAAGAAAAAGATAAAGTAAACTACATAAGCAAGAATAGAATTTGCAAATAACAATTTGTTTACTCTTTGAATTTTTAGAGAAAAGAAAAGTATATGCCCTTAAAAATTTCCTTATATAATGTACTTTATGCCCTTGATATCATCTTATCATCTTTTCCATTTTCTGTTATATAAAAAAATCATCAATTTTGAATCAATTTGTTCAAATGGAAGTGTTACAACATGAACATCCGTTGACACTTATAGATCTAAATCCAGAATATCCACACGATGAAGTAGTATACGACGATGAGAAGGAGTTGATAAAGAAGCAAGACTTTCGATGTCCATGTGGACGTTGTGGTCAAGAAATCAATTTCTATCACAGGTATTACTATACATGTGATCAATGTGACTACTCGCTTCACAAATTATGTGCAGAGCTTCCCGCAACGCTAAGACACGAATCTCATCATGATCATATTGTTATCCTCTGTCAAGTATCAGAAGATAATTGGTGTATGTGTGAAATTTGTAAATGCAAGCATGACTACGAGTACCTAAATTATCATTGTATTCAATGTGATATTTATTTTTGTATAGGATGTTCGAAAAATGGCTTAAAAAATCATATGGTTTATCACCCTAGCCACCGACACCCAATAATGTCCATCTCTATAGATATTTTAGCCAATTGTCGTGTGTGCGGCAACAAACATCAAGGAACACTACAAGAAAGTTGAGGTGGTGGTGGTGGTGGTGAGTTTGGTAGGAGATGATAAGTGTGTGTGTGTGTGTGATCTGCTGATGATAAGTGTGTGTGAATCCTTTTATGGTCAAAAAGTGAGGGAAATAGTTAACATTTTCCCGCCAATGTTTTCCCGCCAACGTTTTCCCGCCAATAGTTAAACGTTGGATATGGATGACCTGGTTTGTTATGGTTGTACGTTGGATGTTCAATAGATGATCCGGTTTGTTATGGTTATACGTTGGATGTTCAATGGACGACTCGACATGTGTTGGTTACACGTTAGATGTTAAATAAATGAGTCGGCATGTCTTGGTTAGACGTTAGATGTTCAATGGATGAGTCGGTATGCATTTGTTAAACATTAGATGTTCAATGGATGAGTCGGTATGTTTTGGTTACACGTTAGATGAGCTGGCAACATAGCTATATTGAGCTGGCAAATGACTATACTCGTTGTGTAAGCTATTTTGGTGAGGTTACATCAAATGAAAAGCTTCTTTCTTTTGTTCAAACTTACGCGACTTGTTTGCCGGAACTCTTTTTGTCATCGATTCAAAACGGAAGCTGGTTAAAGATTTATTTGAATGGTTGTTCTGTTTACAAACCACCTTCTGAGTCGTTCATGCTTGAATCATCACTGGCGTATAATCTTCATAATGAATCGGTGCTTGTTGATATCCCATTGGTAGATGAGAAATTTTATGGTGATGAGATAAAAAATTACAAAGACGAGTTGAATGGAACGCTGTTAAGCAAATAAGCAAATAAGTGATGAATGGAACGCTTAGTGATGAATGGAACGCTCGACATGTTTTGGTTACACGTTAGATGTTCAATAAATGAGTCGGCATGTCTTGGTTAGACGTTAGATGTTCAATGGATGAGTCGGTATGCATTTGTTAAACATTAGATGTTCAATGGATGAGTCGGTATGTCATCCCCGTTAACTAAATCAAATACGTTCTTGTTCAATGGTCCGTTCATTGATGAAGAATATTAACTGATATCAGCAGCGGATGCAGGTTGGTTGCCAGTTGTCTCAACTTTCACTCAGAACGTTATGACATATGCTTCTCAGTTTAGTGAAGTGATAGCGGACGGGATGTTGTGTGAGAATGAAGAACATGTAACCAAGCTTGGTTAGACGTTAGATGTTCAATGGACGACTCGACATGTGTTGGTTACACGTTAGATGTTCAATAAATGAGTCGGCATGTCTTGGTTAGACGTTAGATGTTCAATGGATGAGTCGGTATGCATTTGTTAAACATTAGATGTTGAATGGATGAGTCGGCATGTCTTGGTTACACGTTAGATGTTCAATGGATGACCCGGTTTGTTATGGTTATACGTTTGATGTTCAATGGATGATCCGGTTTGTTATGGTTATACGTTGGATGTTCAATGGACGACTCGACATGTGTTGGTTACACGTTAGATGTTCAATGGATGACTCGACATGTCTTGGTTACATGTTAGATGTTCAATGGATGAGTCGGTATGCATTTGTTAAACGTTAGATGTTAAATGGTTACCGAATTAGAATAAATCGAGAAACTAAACGGAATAAATCGGAATGAATTTAGAAATTAAACTGACCGGGATGATATAGTTATTTTATAAATAATAATAATTATTTTATAAATTGTAATAATAATAATTATTATTTCATAAATAATAATAATTATTATTATTATTTTATTACTAATTATAATAATACATAAGTAACAAGAAACTTTATTTTCACAAAAATTATCCCTTGCGACATTTGTATCTATCCCTGGCGACATGTCACCAGGGATACTATCCCTGGCGACATGTCGTCAGGGAAACCTGTGCTCACTTGACTTTCTAAAAAGTCAGCCAAGTTTCCCTGGCGACATGTCGCCAGGGAAAATTTGGCTCACTTGACTTTCTAAAAAGTCAGCCAAGTTTCCCTGGCGACATGTCGCCAGGGAAGGTTTGGGAGACACGACAAAAGTTATAGGTACGTGCATATGCGTTGAAAAGTCAAAGGTATCCCTGGAGACATGTCGCCAGGGAAACTTCGTCACACCCCTCCAAAATTTTTCACTAACGCGCGCTTTTGGCTAAACGACAAAAGGCAAAAGTATCCCTGGCGACATGTCGCCAGGGATTGTCGCCGGGGAAAAAAAAGCAACTTATTGATCAGAAACCTTATCTTTTCTCACAACACTTAACAAAAAAAAAACTTCATCTCCCTTCTTCGCTGCTATATCCCCTGCTATATCACCACCACACCACTCTCCTCCACATCCCGCTGCTATATCACCACCACCACCACTCACCACCACCACTCACCATCATTCTCCTCCACACCTGCACACGTGCACGCACCACCACTCACCACCATCTCCAGTCGCCAACACCACCACCACGCCATCTACATTCACCGGCACCACCACCATCGCAATATATATTAAGGTATTTTATATAATTTATATTGTAATTTGCAAAAGACACTTATTTGTTTGAATTAATGAATCTAATTGTTGTGAATTTTTTAAATGTGTATATTTATTTGGATGTGTTGTATTTGAATTTGTGCATGCTTATATTATTTTGTTCATGAATTTGTCTATGTTATGCTAATTGTACTTGTACAGATGTCAGCAGATGTTGCAGGATAACACGGTGGTGACGGTGGTGGTGAGGATGAACCTCCTACGCCAAACATCCGCAGCGGTTGTTTCGCCGCATTTAGAAATAAAGGTAAGAATATTTGGATTATTGTAACACAATCAAAAATTTGGTGCATATATATGTTGCTTGCCTTGAATTTTTATTACTTTGTCACTCACTTGATTTTTGCAGGCAAAGGCAAAAGAAAAGAAAATTTGGGCGGCAGAGCGGCCGGTAGAAAGACTCGAGGCATTAGCCGATGTATCGATTTGTTGGAGGAAGTTGGTCAGCATGGCCCTGTCCCGATAGATTTTGAAGAAAAATCTCACCGGCCTCGCGGCACGCATGCTCAGCATTTATCTAATTACATCGGGGATTGTATCAGGAGGCTCGTGCCACTGTACTACCCAAGTTGGGCTGATGTCCCTGATGAGATCGAAACATTGGTTTGGGCGAACATAGAGGTCAGTTATCATTTTTATGTTCATAACATTATTGTGTTTATTTATTTAATGATGTATATATTTAAATAAATTTGTTTATTTATTTATATCATATAAATAAATAACAAATTTAAATAAATATACAAATTGTATCTTATTTATTTATATCATATAATTTTTTTTTAAATATATATAAAAAAAATTAGAATAAATATAAAAAAATTTAAATAAATATATATTTGATGAGAATAATGTAATAAGCTTTTCGGATAAGCTGTTTTCAAACAGCTTATCCTGATATGCTTATCAGAACAGGCTGTTTGAATACGACTTATCTTGATAAGCTTATCAGAACAAGCTGTGTGAAAACAGCTTGTTCTGATATGCTTATCAGGATAAGCTGTTTTCAAACAGCTTGTCCTGATAAGCTTATCAGGATAAGCTGATTTCAAACAGCTTGTCCTGATAAGCTTATCAGAACAAGTTGTTTTCAAAAAGCTTATGCTTATTAGGATAAGTTGTTTTTATTATAAAAAATTAAATAAATGACTAAGCCATTAAATAAATAAACAAAATAATGTATAAATTATATCTCTAACTCTAACTCTGTTTTTGTTTTATTTGTTGTATATGAATGCAGAATCAGTTTAATTTGACGCCACACAAGAGTGATCCTGGTAGATGGAAGGAAATACGTGGCGGCATCAATCAAATGCTTACAAAGAGTTATAATTCTCGAAAAAATACGCTCAAGACAAAGCATTGGGTCCGAGACATCGATACCGGCAGGGTAGATATCGGCAGAGTCCGCAGCGAGCGTCCAGAGGAAATTACTTCAGAGGACTGGGAGAAACAGATCACACTTTGGAGTAATCCGGATTACGAGAAAAGATGCCAGACGAACTCCCAGAACCGGTCTAAGCAGAAGACGCCGAGTCGGCAGGGATCCCGATCGTTGGCACGCCTTCGAGACCAAGTGGTGAGAAATTCTATAATTAATTTACATACATATATGTCTTTGATTATATGTTTTGGTGTGTTGTGATTTTTTGTTTTGAATTTGCTTCATTCTATATATGCGTGTCTATGTATGTACAGACGCAAGCTGCAATTGAAGCTGATGTGCCACCCTCGACTGTCATTGATCACTTCTTCATTGCGCACACCGACCAGGATGGGAATTTTCCTTGCGATGCGGACCGCGTTATGTATGTAAGTATTTTTTTTTAAATTAATTAATTAATTAATTTTTTTTTGGATATGCCTTGGTTTTTTACTATTCCTTGCCGATAAATAATGTACCAACCCGACTAATATATAATATACTAACTGTCGTTTGTTTTTGTCACTTCATTAGGAGGAGATGCTTGCGATGAAGGCTGCAGGAAAACATACGGACGACGAGATCAACCGTATCGTCCGAGGTGGAAAGCAGCGAGGCCACATGCCCGGTGTCGGCCAGATAGTGCCGAGAAGGAGTACTCACTATATTCCTCCTCCTCCTCCCGTCGACCCACGGTTGGAACAAGCGGCTCAAGTGTTTAACTTTATGAGAAGTGACGATAGGTTTGCCGATGCGTTCGGAGCATTTCTATCGGGTGGTGCTAGCGGGAGTGGCACGGGAGGCAGCGGTAGTGGCGCCGGTGGGAGTGGTAATGGTTAGTATGCTTGTCTTGTTTTTCCTACCTTAGCATGCAAGTTTAATAATTGTAAACCCCGAATTGCAAGTTTAATAAGTGTAACTAGGAACTTTGTACTCAAGTTGTGACATGTATTTGTATTGATCGAGAGGTTACATTTTATTGTGTTTTGGTACTAGATTCGTGGTAGATTTTTAGTATTTTTATCTTCAGGTTTTGTATTTGTATTCCCAGGTTTTGGTAGATTTTTTCCGGAAAAATTCCGGAAAAAATCTGGAAACAGCCTGCTGTGCAGGCAGCTAAAAAAAAATGTCAAAGTTTCCCTGGCGACATGTCGCCAGGGAAACTTTGGATTATTTGACTTTTTAAAAAGTCAGCTAAGTTTCCCTGGCGACATGTCGCCAGGGACACTCAAAAAAATATTGACTTGTCAACGCCAGGCGTTGACTCGTCAACGTTACGTCTAGTTTCCCTGGCGACAAGTCGCCAGGGAAACTCTAGAAGAACATTGACTTGTCAACGCCAGGCGTTGACTTGTCAACGTAACGTCTAGTTTCCCTGGCGACATGTCGCCAGGGAAAAGTGAGGTTTAAAAACCTGTTTAACTTAAGTTCCTTAATCAGCCATATTTTCCCTGGCGACACGATACTATCCCGCACCAACTCCAACGTGGCACCAATTTTTGAACCAAAGAGTTTGCGGGGCCCACTTGTCGCCAGGGAAATCCTAAATTGTCGCCAGGGAAACCATCCCGCACCAGCCTTTCTTGGCGAGGTTTCCCTGGCGACATGTCGCCAGGGATTCATCTTCCCTGGCGACATGTCGCCAGGGAAACGTCGCGAATTTGGCCAGGGAAGGGTTCGAATATTGTAGTGGAAACTTTTATCAATGTACCACATGTTTCAGTTTTTTTACCCATAGAGACAGTGTTTTCCTCCGCAAAAAGATATTAATTCAAAATTTTAGAAAGGACAATTTCTTTCATACTCACCCGCTCACTCATGCTTACTCATTTCCAAAGGATGATCAAAAAACTAAATTTGATCCAACATGTAAGGTATGTGAACTGCGATTTGATGAAAATCTTTGGATTTATAAATGTGAGAAATGTCGGTATTACGTACACGACTGCGCAACCACGTTAAAAGTCGCATCAGAAAATGCCAAGTGCATGAATCAAGGTACATACAAACTCTCTCCAAAAAAAACCAAATTTTAGTTCTATAGATCGACTTTGGAGATAATAATTTAGGGGTTATACGTGTATAATATGGCTCTGCAGGTACTGATGCAGTTTCAACAAGTTACAAATACAAATACGGTGACGATCCTGTTATTCTCCATCTCCCATTCCCTGATCAAACTGATATGCTGATGCACTTTCATGGCGAAACTGGATTAAGGGCCTTCGAAACCAACCTAACATATCCATTTCATCGACACCCATTAACTCTCGTGGACACACCATACTGCAATAATGATATTACAACAACAACTACCTCTTCAAGAATAACAACATCGTCCGTTCATGATTCAATGAAAATGGTTGAAGTTGTATGCAATGCATGCATAAGACCAATCACAAACATCCGTTTTTACAAATGTAAAGACTTTGATCATGGATGCGACTTTGTCCTTCACGCGTGGTGCACCCGGTTGCCTATTGAAGTTAAAAAGAAGAATTCTTTATCCGGTATACGTAACTTTAAACTAATGCCGGAAGCTACTTTATTTATGAAGTTGGGTGTGCCCGTATGTGAGAATTGTAGCTTACCTTTCAATGGCTTCGTTTATTGTTTTCCACTTACCTATATGCATGGCCTAAATATTGACGTTCAGTGCGCGCTCATACCTCAATATATCACACATAAATCTCATCCAAATCATGGACTTTATGAATGTAGGCCAAGTTCCGAAACGTATTGTCGTTTGTGTTTGTCTGATGCAAAGAAACAAATTTGTAAATTTACCATACATTCCAAGTGTGCTCTTTTGTGGCCTGATACAATTAGTCACAGGTATGACAAGCATCTAATGAGTCTAAGGTATTTTCCAGTTGAAAACCATAGCGGTGATTACTTTTGTGAAGTTTGCGAGGAGGAGTTTAATCCTAATGGTGCGTTCTATCATTGTGATCAATGCGTTTAGTCCATGCATCCAGCTTGTTGTGTGCCAGTACTTCAAAAAGAAACAGGCTATACTATTTCCCATCTTCACGAAGGTGTTGCTGGATTTGATAATATAAAGTTTGGAGGAGTTTTCAGGCATAATGGTCACCCACACGATCTTTCATTTTGCGGAGGTGTTGAAAGTGATGGTGAATGCGCCAAGTGTGGTAAGCATTTGCGGGACAAGATAATCTACAAGTGTTTACAGTGTAAGTTTGCAGTTGATGAAGATTGTGCTTTTCGGTATGAATCATTTTAGGTTTGTTTACAGTACACGAACAAAGTTAATATTAATCTCAATGTGTTTAGTTTGCTGATGTTGAACACTATAATAGACTTGTAATAACATAAACTTGTTCATTCGGTTTTAAAGGAGTTTTTCTCATAAATTGGCATTGTTTCTTTAATTTTCATAGATCATCATGCGTAGAAGAGAACACTAGGACGACTCGAGCTATTATATTACAAGTCTATCAACTGATACACGTAAACAATTTTCACGTAACGTAAACAAGAAAACATATAGCAACAACTCCACTTTATTATCCAGCTTTTGTAACTCTGATGATTGTGTTTACGCGACCTCCAATTGTTACCAATTGCGTCATACATGACAACACAAAGCTCCTGACGTTTGTGGTCACTCATCACCTAATCGAATTTTGTTCAACATTCGTACTGTTTATAACCATTACTTCCTGCAAGAAAACAGTTATAACATTGTTAACAAAATAATAGTAGCGTTTCCTTGATACGTATAGTGTTGTGTTAGAAAGAATACCATGGGAGCTTAAATGTGTCTTTGAACCATCCTTGTTTAGAACTATACCCCACGATTTTGTCAAGGCGTATGATAATCTCGGAAAATTTTGGTCTAATAGATAAATCTGGATACCAACACTCCTCTATCAATCTACAAAACAAGAACAAAGATGGAAAAAGGATGAAAATTTTATTAATATGAATCACCCGTCCAATCTATTTGTCCGATTTCCATTTTAGGCAACTCTTTTAGCTAAACGCCTTAATCGGTTTGTAGATAAGTGTGTCAAGATTTCCGCCTCTGGAATTTGTGTACATGCATAGATTCAAGTTATTATAGACAGAAAAAGATACTTACTCTTTTATATCGGGAGGATAATATTTCGATTTTGTCTTGAATGTTGGTCTCTGGATATCAACACACATCAGCTTAACAGCCTCTTCAGGAGGCTTGGGATAAAACGGTTGCACACCTTCCATCATCTGATATTATATTAAACAAAACCAAGATCAATGTTTTATATAAAGAATTGTTTACGGGCAAGAAAACAAACAAACGAGTAATACATAATGGCGTGGCAAAAAAGAAATGAAAGGTCAAACGGGCCAAAAGTTGCTAAAGTTTTGGCTAGAACCTCCTGTATAGTTATACTCTAAATCTTAGATTATTGTATGAGTGTTTATATTTGAAATTTTCGACAGCCAGTGGTTCGGGTCAACCTGACCTGATCTCTAATACGAATATATGCAATTTATGAAATGGAATACAGATAAAAGTACCTCGTAAAGAATAAGGCCAAAAGAGTACACATCCACACCTGCGTCGAATAGTTCATCTTTATAGATCTCCGGTGCAATGTATAAATCTGTACTCACAAAAAAGTTAAGGTTACTAAGATAGTACGAGTAGTTATGCTACAAAAGGTACTGTCTTCAGAAACAGAAAAGTAAATAATGTAAAGTTTGTATATTTCAAGAACTTACTTTCTCGATCGACGGTGGCTGGTCGCGCTAATCTTGCTTTATTAGGCGAAATTTTGGACAATCTGATTAATGCGATACCTGCAACCTTCAATAGGCCCCCGCTATCCAGCAAAATATTTCTGGCACCTTACCAAAGTTTCAATTATTAAAAAAATCTCAAAACGCAAACTCATACATACAGGTGATTATTTTCACTGTATGATAAACTTATACTTTTAGTTGCCTTACTTTGGCCTTAAATTGCAGTGGATAATCGGGTCCGGTTTACATTCATGTAGATAGTTCATTCCCCTGCCAAATTACCGTCAGTCAAGAAATGAAAAACGTCAAATAACAAATATATAATCGAGAAACTGACAAAAGGATAGGCCAAATGGGCGGTTCGAGTAACGGGTCAAAAATGGTAAATTATGTAACCCGAAGTGACCGTTTCGTATAAATGGTTAAAAACTTCCTTCTAATAAACATGAAATGAATGTACAAAAAGTCGGCAGCGTTTTACTTGCCTGGCAATATCAAGAGCAAATCTAAGAGCTTTGGAGGGGGACAGCCGTCCTTTTTTTTCAAGATAGCTTCTAAGGTCGCCCTGAAATTTATCATAAATTGCAGCTTCGTAAAGCTAATCTTGTATCAAGGAATATGGCAACACCTATGCACCACATACACACAACCTATTATGTTCGGATGTGATCTAGAACTTACTCTTGGGTGAAACTCGGAAACAATCATCATGGATATATATTATTAACAAGCTTTCTTTAAATTTTGAATAAAGTCCTCTCATTCGCTACGGAAGATGGGAACGTATTGATGAGAGTTTCACGGAAACTAGCCGCGACAAAGAAATGCGCTGGTTATTTTCAAGGCTGTGCGACCGAGGAGACGGTACGCCAAATTGTTGTGCGCCGTATTATTGAGTGCCAGCAGCAACCAAGAAAGATTTGATACCTCGACCGCCATCACCCCTGAGTCCGTATTGCCGTGTTGTTGGCGAGCTGTGTGGACTAATAGGCCCTCAATATTGTTACCCGCATAAGTGCCATATTGGCATGGGAGGGCCGACTGGTACTGTACTTTCGGGATTCTGTTATAAGCCGATATGATATCGTTGGTTTGCTATATGGAGTATATGTTTACGTGAGTAGTAATAAGGAATGCATGCAGATATATATGCCATGCAGTGTACCATCTATATATCAATGACGTGACAACGTTATTGTCGATATGGGTTTGAATTTGTGTGTTTTTTTATCGTGTTTCTACACATTGCTGAAACAGCAACAACTAACGGGGTAGGGTACTTTCGACTAGTTTATAAAACTTATATACACCATCAACCATGATAAAGAAAATGGTCCACTTGTTAAGCGTAAACTTGTTCATTCGGTACCGGTTCTCAGTACCCGGTACCACAAAACAAGTGCACAAAAAAATTCGGCACCATTGTAATTCGGTACGGTACTAAAACGGATAATACTAGTTTTGATACCGTTGTAATATGTGACAGGAAAACCCGGTTTAGGTATACCGAAAACGGTGCGCCAAAATGGTACCGTGCTCATCCATACTACACCTAATCAAAATGTTGAGGTATTCAGATTAATTGAGTCAAAAGGCAGGCGTATATATATACATAACTACTTGTTGCGACTTTGGTTTATAAAACTTACTGTATATACATAGTTTTGTACATGTTACAGCAATGTGTAGAACAACGACTAATGTTGCAATTGCCACAACCCATGTTTACTAATAAAAATCGTGTTATGTTTTCGCCACAACCCATGTAAATCAACATATTTAAAAAAAACTTCACTTTGTGCGAATAAATATCGAACCAATATTAATACTAAACATAACATAGCTCCGAAAGACCCGTTTCTGAGTTATATGATACTCTGGGCGAGACGATAAACATAATACTTCTCTCATAGGTTGTTTATTAAGAACACACGATCCATCTCATATACTCCACACTAGGACTGTAAACGAATCGAACGCACGCGAACGGAGGTATGTTCATGTTCGTTTATTTAATTTTATCCGAACAAATAAACGAACGCGAACGCTTAATCGGACAAAAATTGTTGTTCGTGTTCGTTTATTTAGATTTGAACTTGTTCATGTTCGTTAATGTTCGTTCATATAACTTAAACAAACGTAATCAAACGAACATAAATGAACGTAAACGGTGATATATAAATGTAAATGGGCTAAACGACCGTGTAACTAAAGTTATTACTTTAAACGATCCATATTATCATCTTATGTACTTATATAATCATCATATCCCAAAATATTTAAGAGAAATTATAAATACTTTTTAACCAAGTATTATATTATTAATATATTATTATTAGGCATTTAAAAATATTTGTTATTAGCTTATTATTATTTTTAACATTTGGAATATTAATCGAACGTAAACGAATGAAATAAACGAACGTAACCGAACGGACATAATCGAACGTTCACGAACGTAAATGAACAAACGAAGCCTTTGTTCACGTTCGTTTATTTAACTAAACGGACCAAAAATCTTGTTCGTGTTCGTTCATTTGTTAAATAAACGAACATAAACGAATTTTTTGACGAACGATCGGCGAACGGTTCGCTGAACGTTCAGTTCGTTTACAGCCCTACTCCACACCCTTCAAACTAGTAATTTCAAGATAACATTTCGATTCAACCTTCTCATGGGTTTGACGAGTCGAAATGGTTTCTAAAACCATACTTCCTCAGTCTTAAAACAATTTATAACAGGGAAAAAAGTAAACGGCTACATTTTAAAACCAATCAAATGACATATCAACCCATTAAAATCTTTTTCTATTGATTTAAATTATATATTTGATAACTTATTTTAAAGCATCCAGAATAGAAATATCAACAATAATTTTATGACACGTAACCTGATCTAACGTGATCGAGAAAATGCCGAAAGACGTTTAATAACCGATTATTTTGATGAGCAATATTGTAAGTATCCCTTATAGTATTTTCAAAAACGATGTTGTACGAGTCGAACAATACTTCTAAAAATTGTCGAAGTCATTCAATGTTATATGGTCTATCCTCTTCGAAAGCATTTTAAATTCCTTAAAATTCAAGCCGATGCTACGGGTCTAACGAGTCTTAGTTTTCCAGAATATTCACGTGATGAAGTAGTATACGACGATGAAGATGAGTTGATAATGAAGCAAGACTTTCGATGTTCATGTGGACGTTGTGGTCAAGAAATCAACTTCTATTACTACATGTGTGATCAATGTGACTACTCACTTCATAAATTATGTGCAGAGCTTCCGGCCACAACGCATACGTGGAGTGGAAACATTTAAGATTCTCTTTCGAGGAGCACTTATAGAGATGAAACACGATTCTGATGAACTTTGCATGACATGGTAGCCGATGATGACCTCATATTCTGCCAAGCCGCTTATGAGCGATAGCAACATAATCTTGTATATCCACATCCTACACGTATGGTAGGTTGTTTTGGTCAAACCTGCATTTCACATGCTTCACGTTATCATTATAAATATGTAGGATAGATAATAGATAATTAGATATCAAATTCTATAAATAGACTAAGCTTTAGTTGTAGCATCACATCAAGCACTTGTTTAGCAAACAAAATATTGAGTTTGAGAAATATGAAGGCAGTAGTTTTTTTCCTTGCTGTTATTATGTGCACTAGCACATTTTTGAGTGCCTCATCCATTGATGATGGGGATCAAAAAATTGCCATGGTTTCTGAGGATCATGCTGTTGGAATGGGGTTTACTAAGGTAACTCTATAATATTATACTTATATTCCTAGTTCTAAATAGCTCGCTACAGTCCGCCTTAAGGCACGCTAAAGTTTGAAGCGTGACCTCCACGCTACGCAATAGGTCAAGGCGCGCTACGAAATAAAGTGCGGTGATTTTTTGAATTTAACTCCAAAAAATGAATATGATTACATGTAAGGAGAGTTTTTAACTTTAATTATTATGTATAACACTTATTATGAACTCAATATAAATATAAAATTTGAAATATAATAAAACAAATAAATATTTTTATACGTTGTGCCGCTGTAAGCCACGCTTTAGAAACGCTAAAGCTTCGCCTTAACCGCTAAAGCATGTAGCTTGGACATGTCGCTACGCTACGCCTTACGCTATTTATAACCTTGTTTATATTATACTATTAACAATCTTAATTTCTTTAAAATTTAAATAATGTTCTGTTTCAGGTGGAAATTGGAAAATTCCTTATGGAAGATGGGAAAGTGTTGACACTTTCACGAAAATTATCCCCGAGTAAGAGTTGTGCTGAGAAAGGCAACTTCTGTACGATCTTTATTTGGTGTTGTGACCCGTATTCTTGCCAATTTGGCTCGGCGGGCGTGGGAGATTGTGGTTAATATTAAGCACGTATATGCGTGCATGCATGTGAAACGAGCCGATATGATATTGTTGGCTTGTGATATATATATATATATATATATATATATATATATATATATATATATATATATATATATATATATATATATATATATATATATATATATATATATATATATATATATATATATATATATATATATATATATATATATAGCTTTCTTTTCAGAACCATTTTTAGTGTCAGAACCATCAGAACTATTTATATATATATATATATATATATATATATAGAGTGGGGTTATTCTAAAACAAAACTTATAATAAAATAAATGAGGTGAAATCTCAACCCTTGGATCAAAATCACCTAATTTGATAAAAAAATGGTGTCTTTTTTGTAAACTCTCAAACTTTAAGGGTAATTGTTGAAAATAATGAAAATTAAAACGCACCCAATTAGGCCGATCAAAAAACACACTTCACACCTGACCAAAAAACACACAGTACATTGAATCCTCTCGAATCCACCAAATCCACCAAATCAAACATACTGAATCCTCTCAAATCAAACAAATTAAACAACGCATCGAGATGGTTCGTATGTTTACATCATCTCATCAATGGTATATTGATCTTCGTTACTTTAAAAGTAAGCTTTTCTATGTTCTATTTGATTATCGTTGATGAATACGGTATATTGATCTTCGTTTTTACTACTTTCGTAACGAATTTTGAGAGAAAAAATAGTTGAAAGAGTATATATGAGACCTGCATACAATGTGTTTGATAAAATGTCTATATGATTTTCTATAACTGTGATGCGTTAGTTCTAACTGTGATGCTTTAATTCACAATGTGATGCAGTAAGATATACAGTAATGTAGTAGATCGTAACTGCAATGCGGTAGAAACATATATGTGACGCAGTAGGATATAAAGTAATGTAGTAGAACGTAACAGTAATGCAGTAAAAGTTATTTGTAAAAGTGATAAAGTATGTCTGTGATTTTGTAGAAATTGCACTGTGATGTGGTAGGATATTTGCTATTGTTCATATGAGTGAGTTACGATTTATTAGTGTTTTTTATTTTTAATGTAATGTAGTACGTTACTTGCATTGTTCTTTCTACTGCATTACAGTTTAAATTTTAATGCACTGTAATGCAGTAGGTTACTTGCATTGTTCTTTCTACCGCACTACACTTTAATTTTAATACATTGTAATGCAATAGGTTACTTCCATTGTTCATATGCATGATTTACTGTATTAAAACTTTATTTTTACTATATTAAGGTTTAAATTCTAATGCATTTAATGCATTTAATGGGTAAGTGTGTGGTTATGATTTATGCATACAATGTGTTTGATATAATGTCTCAATAAGACATCATAATTGCGATGCACTACTTTGACACTCTAATGTACTAGGAATGAGACCGTAATGCAGTAAGTTACTTACGAGTTTGATGTGGTAGAAATTATAGTGTAACGAAGTTGGTTACTTTCATTGTTCATAGGTAGAAAATGTGTTAAAAATGCACTATAATGCTCTTGAATGCAATAGGATATCAAACATATATAAGATTTTGTGCAAGTGTGTGTTTATGATTGATGTATAAAATGTGTTTGATATAATGTCTCAATGAGAATTATAAAGTTCTCTCTGATATAGAAGTGATTTGGTAAAATCATAATTGTGATGGAGTAGGATTAACACTATGATTGAGTAGAATTAATATTATGATGGAGTAAAACTAATACTATGAATGTGATTTGGTAAATTAGAACTGTAATGGAGTAGAATTATTTTTAATGTGAATAATGTGAATATGCTTGAGTATGATAAAGTTGTATTTTGAGGTTTTGTCGAAATTAAGTACTTTGTATGAAATATAGAAATGATTTGGTGAAATTATAACCGTGATGGAGTAGGATTAACACAATGATTGAGTAGAATTAATATTATGATGGAGTAAAACTAATACTATGCATGTGATTTGGTAAAATTTTAATAATAATAAGCAAATTTTATTCTACTGCATTACAGTTAAATTTTAATGCATTATAATGTAGTAGGTCACTTGCATGTGATTTGGTAAAACATTAACAGTAATGGAGCAGAAAACAAAATAGATTATTTAGGCTTATTATATGTGTTATGCACTAGAATTGAAATTGTTATGTAGTAAGATATTGTTGTTGTTCATATAGATGATTCGTAACAAGACTTTACAACTTTTATGTGGTAAAATTTGAACTGTAATGCAGTAGGTTGGATGTTAATGTTCATGAGCATGATTTAGTCTAAATGTAGTTTATATGTGTAGAAAAGTGTTTGTGTATATGTGTATTATAATACATCACACAATTATTGTAATGCATGAATATGTGATTCTACTCCATCAATACGTTATTTTACTACATCACTATGTTATTCTACTTCATTACTATGTTATTTTAATGCATCAAAATTAGAATGGAACTGATATTTTTTTACAAACTCAATCTACAGTGAGGTTGTTTCCGAATAAAGGAATCGAAGTCGAAAGAGTGATGGTTTTTGAGGATGGACTAACAAAAGAATGTGCATACCTAAAAGGACAAATCTAGATTTTGCGAGAAAAGTACACATCGGAAATAATTCTTACAAGCATGAATAATAAAAAGGACGAAACATTGGCAACCGCACGCGCATATAACAAGCTACAAAAGAGAAGTCTAAATTTATCAAATCAAGCTGAAACTCCAAAAGTGGCACAATCCATAATTGTACGAAACTGTGTTTGTGGAAAATGTAGGTTGCGTTTGTACGAAACCGTGTTTGTTGCAAACTAAGTAATTTTAATTTTAATGATCAGTTATTTCATTTATTTGTGGTTTGTGTTTGATTACTGTGGAATACCAAATAGTGAATTATTGTTATTTCTAATGCATTATACTACAATATAATTGTAATGCAGTAGAATATACTATAATGTAGTAAAAGACAATGATGCACTAGGAAATATAAGAGAGACATTCGTATTGCATCATAGTTTAATAAATTGTAACAATTGGTAATAAATTGATGAATTGAAAGGTTGTGTAATAATTGGATGAATTCCAGGTTATATATTATTTTAATACATAGACAAATGTTACATAAAGTTTGAACTGTAATGGACTAAGTTAAACAATAAACAAATATTAAGAAGTAGTAAAAATATAAGTTATAATTCACTAAGAATAATAAACAATAAATCTTTTACACACTAAATTAAAACATAAATAAACAAGGATTATTATGCATTATGATTAATACAGTACTATAATGTAAAAGGAATAATATTACAATACATTAGGATTATCAATACACGTTATGTTCAATCATGTCTAGTATCAGGAATAAACTATAATGCATTAGGATTAAAACTTTAATGCACTAGAATTATAAAATAAAGTTCACAAGAATAGCACATATTGTAGTACAATATAAACTATAATGAATTAGGAAGGTGCAGGTTCTCTTGGACAAGTTCTTGAATTGTGTCCTTCCTTGCTACCGCATACACTACAAGTCCTTCTTTTGTTAAGTTTTCAAGCCATAACTTCAGGGCTTCATCCTCGAAAAGCGAACAGGGCCTTTAACTTTGCTTTTATTTGGATTACACATGTCAATGTTACAGTTCTGTAGCTTCACTTCACTCTGAATTCTATCTGATACACCACTGATTTTGCAACGAGCAAAACTTGAAAATGCGTCTTTTACAATCCGTCCTATTACATAGTGTAACACCAACCTATAAAAAACATAGACTTGTGAGTAAAATCTTCAACTGAATTGTAATTTATAATCTACTACATGAGAGTTTATATTGTATAGGAATATACTTTTTACTTCATCAAAGTGTAAATTTTACTACATTATAGTTAACTCAGTTTATTAACAATCTTAATCCATCAGTGCCGAAAACATATATTGTTAACTCTAGTTTATTAACAATCTCCATTTAAGTTTTAATTGTACTCCATCATAGTGTTAACTCTAGTTCATCATAGTATTAAATCTATTTCATCACCAAGTACCTAAATATAATGTAAATACCATACAAAATTTAAGAATAATTATATCATACAGTAGCTAGGAATATAAAACACAATACACTAGTTGAAAACAAGGAAACTATTTTTTTACTCTAGTCTTAATTCTACTCCACTTAAGTCTTAATTCTACTCCATTGTAGTCTAATTTTACTCCATCGCAGTGTTAACTCTATTTCATCACATTATTAAATCAAATCCATCATCAAGTACAAAAGTTCATTCCTAATTTCATCATAGTATTAATTGGAAAAAAAATACATTCGCTCCCAATTTCATCATGATATGCCACATACATAGGTGGTGCCTCGTATCAAGGAAGCATTCACTAATATTATCATAGTCTTATATCTACTCCATAGTTGTTCTACTTCATAAAAGCCTTAATTTTACTCCATAAGTAATATACTCCATAAAAATAAAGTACATCCTACAACATCACATTGTAAATTCTACCAAATCGCAAGCATAACGTCATACACAAATTTAAGCTAACTCATCCCTATGAAAAACAACATACATCCTAGAGCATCACAGTGTAAATTTTACCAAATCACAACCATTCTCAATCGCTTTTACTTATCTTAGAACAAACCTAAGAACTATGGCCTGCCTCATTCTTTTGAACATCAACCTACATCCTAGAGCATCACAGTGCAAAATCTACCGAATTATAAGCATATTCAAACGCTTTTACTTATTTCAACAAACCTCAAACCGAATACAACAGAAGTTCAAAATCTACCAAATCCACCAAATCAGAAGCATAAACAACTAGTCCATCAAAATCTACCAAATTATAGCATATGAACATCAACAAATATCCTAGAGCGTCACAGTTTAAATTCTACCAAATCACAGGCATATTCAATCACTTTTATTCATTCAAGAAAACAGAAAACACTAATAAAGCCAAACTCATGCATATGAATATCTAGCAAAGATCCTATAGCATCACAATGCAATTTCTACAACATTATAGTGAAATCTACAGTTATAAAGTTTACTTGAGACATTTTATCAAACACATTGTATGCAACTTTCTTAAAAACCTTTTGCATCAAGCTTAAATACCTATAAAGCTGATATACATAGTACTAATCCTAGTTCACCTAGAATACATCACAAGCATAATGCACTAAATCTTAAAAAATCATGAGATAAAAAAAGATGATATATACTTACAAAAAACACCAGATGTGATGATGATGACAACAACGCACCACTACGCATCGAGGATGATGATTCCGTAAACATAATGCAGCGATCCCTAGGTGGTGATGTGGCGGGAGAGTTATGGAGGTGACGGCGGTATGGTGTTACGGTTGTTATGGAGGTGACGATCGCGGATGGTGATCGCCGGTGGTTATGGATCTGACGATCGCCGGTGGTTATGGAGGTGACGATCGCGGGTGGTTATGGATGTGACGATCGCGGGTGGTTATGGATCTGACGACCGCTGGTGGTTATGGAGGTGACGATCGCGGGTGGTTATGGATGTGACGATCGCGGGTGGTTATGGAGGTGACGATCGCCGGTGGTTATGGAGGTGACGATCGCGGGTGGATATGGAGGTGACGATCGCTATGTGAAAAAGAGATTGAGATGATGAATATTTACAGAGAAAAAGTTATATATATACTGACCTATTAAAATTACAAAACCGCCCCTGAAGTTTTATAAATTGTAAAAAGACACCATTTCAACATTAGAGGTTCAATGTTAACCATTATTGGTGGGAAAAATTGGAGGGAAAACACTGGCGGGAAAATGTTAACCATTTCCCTCACTTTTTTACCATAAAAGGACAACCACACACACTCCTTATCGTAACAACCACCAGCAGATCACACACACATACACACACACACATACACACTTATTATCACAAACACATTGTTATTATGAAGATGTTGAAGCATGAAGCTTTTCCGTGCAAGTGTGAGATGGAGATGTAGTTCTTTGAGAATCGTGGAAAACTGAATCCTTTGGTAGACTGTACTATGCTTGTCCACGTTCACGGGTTCAACGTCCAGTTTCATATGGATGCAATTTTTTTTATGGAAAGACGAACGCGTGCAACTGCTAATCAACTCTCTTGGACGTTCAATGAGCTTTTCTCCTCCAACCTCTTCTTCGAGACCTTCAACGAGCTTTTCTCCTCCAAGCTCTTCTCCCAGACCTTCAACAATTCCAATTTCTTCTCCAAGCTCTTCAACGTGTGCAAACTGTATGCGCTTGACTGGAATGATAAGGGTACTTGAGAGTACAGTAGAGTTGTACAAAAATTGCGATAGGCACACAATGGAATCAGCTGCACTACTTCACGATCTTTACGATGACATGGGGAACATTCGTTTGAACTAGTTTATGATGTATCTGCTTTCGTGTTTATGAGTCTATTATCGGTTTAATATCCATGTTTAATTAAGCGCGTGTTTAAGTGTCCGTGTAGAATAAAGTTAGGTTTAGGCGTGTCTGTTTGTAAGCCTCAATGAATGTTAACAAGTTTTAATTAACATTAACAATGAATGTTAACAATTACCAGTGAATGTTAACTTTTGGCGGTCAAAATGTTGGCGGGAAAACATTGGGGGGAAAGCATTAGCGGGAAAATTAACAATTTGTCTCACTTTTTTTATCATAAAAAGAGATATACTATATATGTATTATATTTACTAAAATATTATATAAACATTACACTTTTTTGTGAAAATTGGTGGTCAAATAGAAGTCAACGTTTCCCCAGCGACATGTCGCTGGGGAAACTTTTGTTCGTCATTTTGTTAAATAGGCGCGTTAACGAAAAACTTTTGGGGGGAATCCCAAAAAGTTTCCCCAGCGACGTGTCGCTGGGGAAACTTTTGGACATAAATTAACCAACGCATTAACACTAATCACTTGGATTAGACGTGGAAGAAAGTTTCCCCAGTGACATGTCGCTGGGGAAAAGTTGGCGGGTTAATCTCCCGCTTGCATTTTTGTGAAATAATTTGGTCAAAATTCAGTCAACGTTTCCCCAGCGACATGTCGCTGGGGAAACTTTTCTTTATTTTTTGGTCAAAATTTTTACGAGCAAGTTTGCCACGTCAGACAGATTTTGTCGTTTAGCGTGGTTTCCCCAGCGACTTGATGTCGCTGGAGAAAACCCCGATTGGGAAGGGCTGGATTGTTGTAGTGAATGTTCTAAGTATAAAAGGAAAGCTAATTCCACGAAGAGGTGTTAAATAATATTAGCCAACTTAAAGTGTGTGTGAGTAATTATAATATAATGCATTGCAAGAAATTAAATATATCAAAGTGAAAACTATGCTTGCAAATTCGTACGTTTTCAGCTTCTGATATTTATTTGATTATAGATTATTATATGCAATTGAAGTAGAACAGCAGAATATATAGGTTCGTTGACAGCCAACGCTAATGAACAGGTTAATGGCAAATTCCAAACAAGATGGTTTATGGTTATTTAGACCACAGAGTCCAAAGGATACACCTATAATAACTAAAAGAAAATGTAACAATTAGCAAAGCTTGAACCGATCTTCACGAGACCGACACTGACGAATACCATGCAGAATGTGATACCGAATGTAACCTCATGGGTGATATGTGTCCTGAAATAGTTTAATATTTAAGCGCCCTAATGACTCCCGATATTTAGTAAAGTTCTTAAACTTGACATGACCAATGTATTTTGTGCTTCTGATCGAAGTGCTTAGAAGTATTAGAAACCGACTCACGATAGTCTGAAAACATGGTAGAGAACCCATGGATCAGACCTTGACCGAACGTCGACCATAATCATTGTAGTGATCATAATGAAGCCCTATACGTACCACGGCTCTCTCTATTACTCTACTTACTGCACGCGAATATTAATTATTTATTGTGTCTTCTGCCAAATATGAATGTTATAGTATAAATTAAATTAATTGATGCTAAAGTAAAAAGCCGCATATACTTTGCCTTGAAAATTTGAAGCACATAACATAAAGAAAAAGATAAAGTAAACTACATAAGCAAGGATAGAATTTGCAAATAACAATTTGTTTACTCTTTGAATTTTTAGAGAAAAGAAAAGTATATACTCTTAAAAATTTCCTTATATAATGTACTTTATGGCCTTGATATCATCTTATCATCTTCTCCGTTTTCTATTATTTAAAAACATCATCCATTTAAATCAATTTGTTGAAATGGAAGTGTTACAACATGAACACCCATTGACACTTATAGATCTAAATCAAGAATATCCACACGATGAAGTAGTATATGACGATGAGGAGGAGTTGATAAAAAAGCAAGACTTTCGATGTCCATGTGGACGTTGTGGTCAAGAAATCAACTTCTATCACAGGCGTTACTATACGTGTGATCAATGTGATTACTCACTTCACAAATTATGTGCAGAGCTTCCCACAACTCTAAGACATGAATCTCATCGTGATCATAAGCTTATCCTCTGTCAAGTGTCAGAAGATAAACCGTGTATGTGTCAGAAGATAAACCGTGTATGTGTCAAGCTTGTAAGCTTGTAAACCCACTTACTCTTACTTACTCATTTTCAAAAGATGACCAAAAAACCAAATTTTATCCAAAATGTAAGGTATGCGAATTAGGATTCGATGAAGATCTTTGGGTTTATAAATGTGAGAAATGTCGATATTATGTACACACAGATTGCGCAACCACATCAAAAAAAGCATCAGTCAATGCCACAGGCTTGGATCAAGGTACGCACACACTCTCTCCAAATCTAAGATTTTAATATATTTCATTTAATAATTGCATAAAAATCAAACTTTAACTACAGGGATTTTAGAGATACAAAAAAAGTGTCACTAATTTAACTTGCTAGTAAAGAAATTAAAATTGTTACTTTAATTTATGGAAAAAAGGTCTCTCAAAAGGCAAAAATATATATCTTTACACTCAGTGCTTTGACACTTAAGATTAGGGCTGAGCATGGCGGACCCAAAACCGATACGGACCGAAAAACCGGACCGGACCGGACCGAACCGAACTGGACCGAGCAATTTCGGTCCGGTCCTCGGTCCGGGGTTTTGGACCAATTCGGTCCTCGGTCCGGTCGGTCCGGTCCGGTCGGGTTCGGTCTTACCAAAATCTCGTCGATTATGCCTAATAAGATCGGACCGGACCGAGGACCGAACCGGACCGGACCAACCCGGACCGGACCGGACCATTTCGGTCCGGTCTCGGTCCGGGGTTTCGGACCAATTCGGTCCTCGGTCCGGTCCGGTCCGGTCTCGGACCGATGCTCAGCCCTACTTAAGATATTTCAGAGACATTTTTTTATTTGTCACGAATGTCAAAATATCCTAGTGGGTAAGATATACAATTACCAAAGAATAGCAAAGTTGGATCACGGTGGTTATCACTTTGCCTCTAGACAAGGGTTCCAAGGGTTGGAGGCCTTTTTTCTTACCTTTGGTAGAAACGAAAGCCTCGCTACCTTAAGGGATGTGGTTGTGTATGTTTCAACCTCTCATACATCGTTAAAAACGAGTATTATTTTATCTTACCTTTTATACGTATATAATTACCCCATAATAATAAAGTTGTTGGAATATGGTTCTGTAGATAGCGTACGTGAATTAAATTTCAGTATCCGGGGCAAACAACCTTATGTTCTCGATCTCCCATTCCGCGATCAAAATGATATGTTAATGCGACTTAAGCTTCATGGAGAAAGTGGTTCAAATGCCTTCGAAACAAACCTCTCACATCCATTTCATCCACACCCATTAACTCTTGTGGATACACCATGGTGTAACAATGATATTACAACAACACCTTACACTGATCCAAAAGAATTTAGTGGGTACTCGAATCCCTTGCATTTTTTTATGCGCAACACTGATCCAAAAGAATTTAGTCGGTACTCGGATCTCAAGCATCGTTCGAATAAGCTTAAGTACTCGGATGCCCTGCATCTTTTGATGCCCAGTCACAAGCCTCATTTGAGAACAACATCATCCATTCATGATTCAAAGAAAGTGGTTGAAGTTATGTGCAATGCATGCGTAAGACCAATCACAAACATCCCATTTTACAAATGTACAACTTCTGATGATGGATGCAACTTTGTTCTTCATGCGTCCTGCACCCGGTTGCCTACTAAAATTAAGTTGAAAGATTATTTTTCAGGAATATATGACTTTGAACTATTGCCAAAAGCCCCTGGTTCCTACATGGGTTTGTTCAAGTGTCATTACTGTAAGAAAATTTGCAATGGATTTGTTTATAACTGTCGAAATGATAATCGGCAAGGAGACGTCAACAACATTGACGTTCATTGCGCGCTCTCACGTCAATATATCACACATAAATCTCATCCAAATCATCTACTTCGTAAAGGTGAGCCAGGTTCAGGAGATTATTGTCGTTTGTGTTTGTCTGATGCAAAGAAACAAATTTGTTACAGTTGCGAGCCTTGTAAATTTATCATACATTCCGATTGCGCTCTGTTGTGGCCTGAGAAAATTAGTCACAAGTATGACAAGCATCTGATGACTCTAAGGTATTTTCCAGTTGAAAACCATAGTGGTGATTACTTTTGTGAAGTTTGCGAGGAGGAGTTTAATCCGAATGGTGCGTTCTATCATTGTGATCAATGCGTCCAGTCCATGCATCCAGCTTGTTGTGTGTCAATACCTACAAAAGAAACCACATATACCCCTTTCTATCTTCACGCAGGTGTTGATCGATATGATAATGTGAAGTTTGGACAAAAATTCATGGTTAAGGGTCACCCGCACGCTATTTCATTTTGCCTAGGCGTTAGAAGTGATGGTAAATGCCCTAGGTGTTTGGAGCATCTTGAGGGTCGGTTGACCTTAAAGTGTTTGACGTGTACGTTGGCAATTGACATATCCTGTGCGATGAAGCATAAACATTCTCCAAAACCGATTGACCTTGTTGACTATGACAACAGTCGCGACGATAAACAGACTCTCGACGATATCAGGGCGGTACGCTCTGCTCTCTCGCGACCCCTGCTCTAATCAAAATATAGACGGAATTAGGGTAAACATTTGTTATATCTTCCAATAAATGATTTTATTCATACAATGTTTACATCAGTATTTATATCTTTGCTTCTACTTGATCAATCACAACAATGAGCACACCCCACTAACCCAACTGAGCCTATAAGAAGCCATGAAATGCAGTTTTCCCAAGCGGGTTAATATCTGCATACTGAATACGTGAAGGGACATGAAGAACACGAACTTTTCTCGAAGCAACAAAATCTCGAACAAAGTGAATATTATCTTAATGTGTTTCGTTAATGTTGAACATTATAATACACTTGGCATAACGTAAACTTGTTCAATCGGTTTTAATTTGACACTGTTTCTTAAAAATCCATTAATCTTTTTGCTTAGAAAAGAACACTAGAACGGCTTAAACTATTATATCACAAGTCTATCAATTGATACACGTAAACCATTTTCACGTAACGTAAACAAGAAAACATATAGCAACGATTCCACTTTATTATCCAGATTTCGCAACTCTGAAGATTATGCTTACGCGACCTCTATTTCTCACCCATTGCGTCATACATGACAACACAAAGCTCCCAACACTTGGAGTCTCTCGCCAGCTAATCGAATTTTGTTCAACATTCGTACTGATTATAACCATTACTTCCTGCAAGAAAACAGTTATATCATTGTTAACAAAATAATAGTAGCGTTTCCTTGATACGTATAGTGTTGTGTTAGAAAGAATACCATGGGAGCTTAAATGTGTCTTTGAACCATCCTTGTTTAGAACTATACCCCACGATTTTGTCAAGGCGTATGATAATCTCGGAAAATTTTGGTCTAATAGATAAATCTGGATACCAACACTCCTCTATCAATCTACAAAACAAGAACAAAGATGAAAAATGGATGAAAATTTTATTAATATGAATGACCCGTCCAATCTATTTGTCCGATTTCCATTTTAGGCAACTCTTTTAGCTAAACGCCTTAATCGGTTTGTAGATAAGTGTGTCAAGATTTCCGCATCCACACTTGCGTCGAATAGTTCATCTTTATAGATCTCCGGTGCAATGTATAAATCTGTACTCACAAAAAAGTTAAGGTTACTAAGATAGTACGAGTAGTTATGCTACAAAAGGTACTGTCTTCAGAAACAGAAAAGTAAATAATGTAAAGTTTGTATATTTCAAGAACTTACTTTCTCGATCGACGGTGGCAGGTCGCGCTAATCTTGCTTTATTAGGCGAAATTTTGGACAATCTGATTAATGCGATACCTGCAACCTTCAATAGGCCCCCGCTATCCAGCAAAATATTTCTGGCACCTTACCAAAGTTTCAATTATTAAAAAAATCTCAAAACGCAAACTCATACATACAGGTGATTATTTTCACTGTATGATAAACTTATACTATTAGTTGCCTTACTTTGGCCTTAAATTGCAGTGGATAATCGGGTCCGGTTTACATTCATGTAGATAGTTGATTCCCCTGCCAAATTACCGTCAGTCAAGAAATGAAAAACGTCAAATAACAAATATATAATCGAGAAACTGACAAAAGGATAGGCCAAATGGGCGGTTCGAGTAACGGGTCAAAAATGGTAAATTATGTAACCCGAAGTGACCGTTTCGTATAAATGGTTAAAAACTTCCTTCTAATAAACAAGAAATGAATGTACAAAAAGTCGGCAGCGTTTACTTGCCTGGCAATATCAAGAGCAAATCTAAGAGCTTTGGAGGGGGACAGCCGTCCTTTTCTTTCAAGATAGCTTCTAAGGTCGCCCTGAAATTTATCATAAATTGAAGCTTCGTAAAGCTAATCTTGTATCAAGGAATATGGCAACACCTATGCACCACATACACACAACCTATTATGTTCGGATGTGATCTAGAACTTACTCTTGGGTGAAACTCGGAAACAATCATCATGGATATATATTATTAACAAGCTTTCTTTAAATTTTGAATAAAGTCCTCTCATTCGCTACGGAAGATGGGAACGTATTGATGAGAGTTTCACGGAAACTAGCCGCGACAAAGAAATGCGCTGGTTATTTTCAAGGCTGTGCGACCGAGGAGACGGTACGCCAAATTGTTGTGCGCCGTATTATTGCGTGCCAGCAGCAACCAAGGCATTTTTTTTGGGACATAAGAAGGATTTGATACCTCGACCGCCATCACCCCCGAGTCCATATTGCCGTGTTGTTGGCGAGCTGTGTGGACTAATAGGCCCTCAATATTGTTACCCGCATAAGTGCCATATTGGCATGGGAGGGCCGACGGGTACTGTACTTTCGGGATTCTGTTATAAGCCGATATGATATCGTTGGTTTGCTATATGGAGTATATGTTTACGTGAATAGTAATAAGGAATGCATGCAGATATGCCATGCAGTGTACCATCTACATATCAATGACGTGACAACGTTATTGTCGATATGGGTTTGAATTTGTGTGTTTTTTGTATCGTGTTTCTACACATTGCTGAAACAGCAACAACTGACGGGGTAGGGTACGTTCGACTAGTTTATAAAACTTATATACACCATCAACCATGATAAAGAAAAAGGTACACTTGTTAAGCGTAAACTTGTTCATTCGGTACCGGTTCTCAGTACCCGGTACCACAAAACAAGTGCACAAAAAATTCGGCGCCATTGTAATTCAGTACGGTACTTAAACGGATAATACTAGTTTTGATACCATTGTAATATGTGACAGGAAAACCCGGTTTAGGTATACCGAAAACGGTGCCAAAATGGTACCGTGCTCATCCATACTACACCTAATCAAAATGTTGAGGTATTCAGATTAATTGAGTCAAAAGGCAGGCGTATATATATCAAAGTCTATATTTAGACAAAGCTTTAGTGGTATCATCACATCAAGCACTTGTTTAGAAAACAAAATATTGAGCTTGAGAAATATGAAGGCAGTAGTTTTTTTCCTTGGTGTTATCATGTGCACCAGCACATTTTTGAGTGCCTCATCCATTAAGGATGGGGATCAAGAAATTGCTATGGTTGTTGAGGATCATGCTGGAATAGAGTTTACTAAGGTAGTTACTGTATAATATACATATATATATATATACTATTAAGAAACTTTGTTTAAAATTTGAATAATGTCCTCTTGCAGGTGGAAAATGGAAAATTTGTTATGGAAGATGGGAACGTATTAACACTTTCACGGAAATTATCCCCGATTAGGAGTTGCGCTACTAAAGGCAACACATGTTCAGTCGCTATGGGGCCTTGGTGTTGTGACCCGTATAATTGCAAACACCTTGAATTATGTTTTGGAATTTGTGGTTAATATTAAGCACGTATATGTGTGCAAGCATGTGAAATAAGCTAAGCCGATTGTTGACTTGTTGTATATATGTGTACGTGTGTGGTAATAAGATATCAAGGACGTGACAACGTCGTCGATATGGGTTTGAATTTGTGTGTTTTGGTATTTTGTTTAATGAAATGTGAAATATGCATAGCACTAGTGTATTTATTTTGAATCTCACCATACTTTTGTGACTCGGAAGATTATGCTTACGCCCCCTGATCAGTACATTTACCCCGGGGCGGACCTATGTGTAGGGAGACCACGGGACCTTGGAACTATACCCAACAATTTTGTCAGTTGTTGTCTATCTGTACTACTAAAACTCGTCCCAAGAACAAGCTTAACAAAAAATCTGGAACCGGTCTTCACGTCAACACCAAGAAGCTTGATACTCAACCAGTAATGCTTTAAAGTATCCACAAATTCAGTTTTCTGGTGAACAAGCTTCTTAGCCCAATCTTGCCTATATCAAACATAACACAAATGAAATGGAGATT
This sequence comes from Glebionis coronaria, assembly GCA_025667525.1. Classification (NCBI taxonomy): domain Eukaryota; kingdom Viridiplantae; phylum Streptophyta; class Magnoliopsida; order Asterales; family Asteraceae; genus Glebionis; species Glebionis coronaria. The sequence goes on along the minus strand of JANFOE010000122.1, from coordinate 26,495 downwards.
AGATACAACTCGTTTTGTACTTCCATTTAAATTAAAAAAAATTGCATCTGCACTAGAAGCTACAGCTCATAAAGCTGGACCGATTCACAATAGCATTGCCCAAGACCTTTTCGATACGGGATTCACAACTTGTTCATTATTGTCCTCGTCCTTACCCAAATCTGGTTTAGGTGCTGTTGCCACTGACGAAAACCTCTTGGGTGACGTGTTTCCCGCAATAATAGTATGGTACTTAAGGGCCATAATGACTTCCGGTACAGTAAAGTTGTTATAATCCTCATGCCTAAAAGATGTACTAATGTATTTTGTGCTTCCGAGGTGCTTAAAAGTATTATCTGCAGTAGAAGTTGACTCACGGGAGTCTGAAGACATGGCAGAGAACCCATGAGTCAGACTTCGAACCGGACATCGACCATAATCATTGCAGTGATCATAATGAAGCCCCAGCCTATGTCTCACTATTGCTCTTGTATCCATTTTAAAATAGACTAAGCCCTGCAAACGATCTTTTCGTAAGTAAAAAATAATTCACATATGTATACTAAATAAAATTAAAACAGTGATGATCAAAACGACCACACTCTCATATGAGCTTTAACATATCGAAGAAATACTTGTAAATACAATACAGTCTTCAGTGGCTACAAATGTAAACTAAACAGTAATCAGGGGAAGCTTAACTCTTGGGCTTAAGCTTAGGTTTAATTAATAACTATCTTATGGCTTATGATGAATAAGCTCATAAGCTAAGGTTGAGTGTTTGGATTAGTGTATGATAAAAAGGCTGAAAAATAGTATAATATACATATAGTATAATAATAATAAGCTAATAAGCCCCATAAAAAAGCCAAAACAAACACCCCCTCAATCAAGCACACTACAGTCTGCAAACAAGAAAATGTCCAATAAAACAATACGTCGCAAACGCCAAGAACGAATGGCTTAACAGAGAAACCAAACATATATAAGATATAGTCTACATGTATATATATAACAATACAAATAAACAAAATCCAAAAAATAAAACGAATTTACGCTACACCAAATTAAACGCGATATTAGTAACAAACTACGACAACAAAAAATTTTCATCAGCTGCAAATTGACACAATGATTACAAAAAGAAGTGTTATATAGAGTGAAATAAACGCCTAAAACGCACAAAATAACGTCTAAAGATAGCGTTGTTGTGTTCGGCTAAAACCCTAATAACCAAATAACTATTTAACCTAATAAAAATGACCTAATGTTAACCACTCTAGACGACCTAGTGGCAAAAATGCTTGTCCTGAAAAAAAGGGCTTATGCGACTGTGGATTTTATTAGTCTGCCAAAAACATCGAAAAAAACCCTAATGTTCTAAGTATAAAGGAAAGCTATACTTGCATATTCCTACCCGTTTCCTTTTCAGCTATTGAGTTTATCATACGCATTGAAGTGGGGCAGCGGAAGATGGTTACGTTGAATGAACAGGTTAATGGCAAATGCAAAAAAACCTAGGTTGGTTCTGAAACAAGTAGGAACAGAAACTAAAAACGTAAAAACATGTGTAAAAGAATTTGAATAATATTGCTCAAATGAATTACAAACAAGATTGTTTATGGCTATAAATACAACTATAACTAGGAAACTCTTGGATAAGTTCCTAAAAATTCTTAAGCCGACAAACCTTGCAGAATGTGATACTGAATGTGTAACCTCATGGGTGATATATGTCCCGAAATAGTTTAATATATAAGCACCCTAATGACTCAGGGTATTGTGAAGTTCTTAAACTCGACATGACTAAAAGTTGTACCAATGTATTATTTTGTGCTTTTGAGGTGCTTAAAAGTATTAGAAGTCGACTCACGGAGTCTAAAAACATGGTAGAGAAACCATGGATCAGACCTTGACCGAACGTCAACCATGATCATTGTACTGATCATAATGAAGCCCTATACCACGGCTCTCTCTATTACTCTACTATAACTGCACGCGTATATTAATTTGTTATTGTGTGTTCTGCCGAATATGAATGTTACAGAATAAAGTAAATTAATTGATGCTAAAGTAAAAAAAACATGGCATATACTTGCCTTGAAAATTTGAAGAACAGAATATAAAGATAAATTGAACTACATAAGGAAGAAAAGAATATGCAAATATAAGAATTACATGTGTTTACTCTGAATTGTTAGATAAAAGAAAAGAATATACCCTTAAAAATGTCCCTATATAATGTACTTTATGTCCTTGATATCATCTTATCATCTTTTCCATTTTGTGTTACATAAAAAAATCATCAATTTTGAATCAATTTGTTCAAATGGAAGTGTTACAACATGAACACCCGTTGACACTTATAGATCTAAATCCAGAATATCCACGCGATGAAGTAGTATACGACGATGAGGAGGAGTTGATAAAGAAGCAAGACTTTCGATGTCCATGTGGACGTTGTGGTCAAGAAATCAACTTCTATCACAAGTATTACTATACGTGTGATCAATGTGATTACTCACTTCACAAATTATGTGCAGAGCTTCCCACAACGCTAAGACATGAATCTCATCCTGATCACACTCTCATGCTCTGTCAACTGTCAGAAGATAAATCATATATGTGTCAAGCTTGTAAACGCAAGCATGACTACGAGTACGTAAATTATCGTTGTGTTCAATGTGATATTTATATTTGTTTAGGATGTTCCAAAAATGGCGTAAAAAATCACTTGATCTATCACCCTAGCCACGAGCACCCATTAATGTCCATATCTATAGATATTTTAGCCAATTGTCATGTGTGCGCCACAAACATCAAGGAAACTTTTATCTTTGTACCACATGTTTCAATTTTTTCGCTCATAAGGATTGTGTTTTCCTCAAAAAAAAAAGTTATTGATTCAAAATTATAGAAAGGACGGTTTCTTTCATACTCACCTGCTCACTCTTTCTTACTCATAGGGTATGTGAACTGGGGTTTGATTAAAATTTTTGGGTTTATCAATGTGAGAAATGTCGGTATTACGTACACACAGATTGCGCAACCACATTAAAAGTCGCATCAGATAATGCCAAGTGCTTGAATCAAGGTACGTACAAACTGTCTCAATATCTAAGTTTGTTATTTCATTTAATTATCGCAGAAAAATAAAACGAGTTTTACATAGACATACAAAGAAGTGTCAATAATCTAACTTAGTAGTTGTACGTGTATTATATGGTCCTGCAGGTACTAGTGCAATTTCAAAAAATTACGATGTTGTGCGCTATCCTAATGTTCTCCATCTCCCATTTCCCAATCGGACTGGTGCGTTAAAGCACTTTCATGGAGAAAGTGGATCAAAGGCCGCCTTCGAAATAAACCTTACACTTCCATTTCATCGACACCCATTAACTCTTGTGGATAAAACATCGTCCATTCATGATTCAATGAAAATGGTTGAAGTTGTATGCAATGCATGCACAAGACCAATCACAAACAGTAAATTTTACAAATGTACATCTTCTGATGATGGATGCAACTTTGATCTTCATGCGTGGTGCACACGGTTGCCTACTAAAGCTAAGAGAATATCTACTCTATACATATATAACCTTAAACTATTGCCGAAAGTCCCTAATTTTATGGGTGTGTTCCTGTGTGAATACTGTGACTTACTTTGCAATGGATTTGTTTATAACTGTCCTGATGATGATCATGTGGAAGGAGACTTAAACATTGACGTTCATTGTGCGCTCACACCTCAATATATCACACATAAGTCTCATCCAAATCATCTACTTCGTACTCGTAGACGTAAGCCCGGTTCCGAACAGTATTGTCGTTTGTGTTTGTCTGATGCAAAGAAACAAATTTTCTACACTTGTGAGACTTGTAAATTTTTCATACATTCAGAGTGTGCTCTATTGTGGCCTGATACAATTAGTCACAAGTATGACAAGCATCAGCTGACTCTAAGGTATTTCCCAGTTGAAAACCATAGCGGTGATTACTTTTGTGAAATTTGCGAGGAGGAGTTTAATCCTAATGGTGTGTTCTATCATTGTGATCAATGCGTCCAGTCCATACATCCAGCTTGCTTTGTGTCAACACTTATAAAAGAAACAACATTCTATCCTGACGTAGGTGTTGCTCAATTTGATAATGTAAAGTTTGGACACACTTTCATGGTTACTAGTCACCCACACGCTGTTTCACTTTGCCGAGGTGTTGAAAGTGATGGAGAATGCGCCAAGTGCGGTGAGCGTTTGTATGACAAGTTAATTTTAAAGTGTTTACAGTGTAAGTTCGCAATAGATATAGACTGCGCGAGAAGGTATCATTATTCTCCAAAACCAATTGTTATATCTTTCAATAAATGATTTATAATCAGACCTTCATTCGTACAGGGTTTACATTAGTATCTATAATCTTTGTTATAAGCTTTAACTTCCAGGTTGATTTTTGAGTTGTAAAATTCCACCAGATCCCTCCCTTTGCTTCTAGTTGATCAATCACAATCAGTGAGCCAACTAACCCACCTCAGCCGATAGTTTTCCGAAATAGCCTCATACTGAAAAAACAAAAGGTTCTTGTGTATATAGTTTTGGTATAAAATAAACCTGAAATTACAAGATTTCTTAAAACTGTCTAAAGATCGAAACCGCGCCTCATGCCATGTTGTCTTTGTCATCTCTTCAATATAGTAGCATTTAGAAGAGTGTGCTTTCATGCGCTTTATTCACTAGCTCAGCCGATTAGGCCCTTAGAGTGTGCTTCAGATCAGGTGTTCATCATTTGGAGTGAATGTGATAGTGTATTTTTGGGTTAATATTTTCACATTATGACAAATTCGTATGTGAGAGAGAGAAAGTTAATGACATCAACTTTGTTTGTTTTTTATTTATTCATGAAGTTTATCTTTACCATGTGACGTGTTTAATTATAAAGTAAAATGTTGTCTGTCTTGTGTGTCAGTCTTATTACCGGTGTCTAAAGCATACAACAATCAACATATGTATTGTAAGGCTACCCACAACACTACTAGGTCGCGACTTAGTTTTTTCGGCCAGCGATCTAGTGCGACTTATTTGCCACAACCCGGCGACCTAATACGACCTAGTTCAATTTTTTTTTATATTCAATAAAAATAACATTTTATATTTAATAAAAATAACATTTTATTCCAAAAAAAAAAACATTTTATTCCATACAACACGTATTACACTAAAAAAAATAATTACATAAACTAAAAAACATTACGAAACATTAGAAGTAAAAAGAGTATAATGCATTAGCTAAAACTAATTCAAAAAATTGTCAAATTAATATATTTTGTGAGGAATTAAACAAAGCTCAATATATTAAAATTTGGAATTTTTTTATAAAATTTATATAATTAAAACACGATTAAAACATGTTAAATTTAGAAAAAAATTTTTTTTTTATAAAACACACAAACACAACACATGGGGGAGACCGAATATCAAAATAGGTCGTGCCTAAGATCGTTTTACCCTCGACCTAGTCCGGCGACCGAATGTTGCGATTCGGTCGCAACCTACTGGCGACCTAATTATTCAGGCTGCATTGCGGGTAGCCTAAAGGGACAAGGTTATAAAGACCCCTCTTTCACCATATATATATACTCCCCCTATTTTTTCTTCTTTTATTATTTTATTTATTTATTTTTATTTTTTTAATTTTGTATTTGTTATAAAATTATGAAACTGAAAGTGTCGGAAAAAAATAATAAGTTCTTGTGCCTCAGAAATATTAAACAGACAAAAAACGCGGAATAGAAACTAATAAAAATTGTGTCTGATTGAAGCAGAGAGGAGACAAAAGGCATCTTTTGTATATTTTTTTGTACTTTTAAGTGGGTAAGGGTATTTATAGTAGAACCGTTCCAATTTTATAAGTGGTTAGGTAACTTAGGTGTCACTAAATAGTCAGCAAGCGAAGCTTAATTTTCGGGCTTAAATTTAATAAGTATCTTATGGCTTATGATGAATAAGGCCATAATTAAACTTAGTGAAGTGTTCGGATTAGTGTATGATAAAAAGGTTGAAAAATAGACTTATACGCTTTATATGAATTCATTACTAGCGGCAAATTTGATACAATGATAACAAAAAAAAGGTGTTAAATAGAGTAAAATAAACGTCTAAAACAAACACAATAACGTCTAAAGACAACGTGAATTATGTTCGTCTAAAACAAACACACACTACAAGAATCCAGACGATTACCCACAGACCAAATTTGTGGGTAAACGAGCTAAATTCGTGGGTAATTGGCTAATACCCGCGCATTTCCCACAAACCGATATACATGGGGAAAACCTTCGAGGCTAATTTTGTACCCACGTCAAATTCAAGCGGTGGGTAAGATTACCCACTACATGTTTCATGGGAGTTCATGGGAAAAGTGATTGTGGTATTTTAAAAGGTACCACGATTTTTGCAATTGATCTATTTGTGGGTATTTTACGGGTAAAAATTAACACGGATACAATCCCGTATAGATGGCGAGGGTAATTTTTTTGAAAAGGTTGCACATAAATTGTGGGTAAATGTGTGACTAAATAACCATTAGTCACTCATTGATAAGTCGTGGCAAATTGTTTGCAATTTTATATTGGAGGTCCTTTCTTAAATTGCTATTAAACTTGTGACAAGTATACAAATAGAACAAAAATCATAGATAATAAAATAAAGTTGTAAGTATTAATATTGCATCCAATTACAATAAAGTTTATCTAATTATCAATTCCAAAAAATAAACTAAACTGTGTAGCTACTGTTTGGGACTGGGTATTACATGAAGTATCGGTGGTACTCTATGAGTTCGTATGGTACATTCCTTAGCCATCGATCAATCCTGAAACACGATGATATCTCTGTTTATGCTTTGCTTTACAAATCAATAATGATCATCATCATGCCCTACAAATTATATAAAGTCAGTTACTAACTTACAAATACAATCACACATCTACGAAACTATCATATTTAAATGTTCAAGTGGTTATGAATAGTAAAATATGGCAAATAGTACAAGAGTGTTGACATAGAACATGAATCTACCATGCTTAAGAGTCCACTTTAAGTAAAAATTTACAGCTTTATTCATATATTAAAGCCTATGCCATGGTTCATGACAATACAACAACAAACCTAATCTCGCTGAAGTGGGGTAAGGGGAGGTGTAAGATGTAGATGGGCCCATCTCTTACCCCTACAGCTAGGATAAACCTGATGGTAGAGAACAAAGAGACTGCTTCTAGGAGGACCTCTGATTAAGATTAAAGACCGCTTATGCTTATTATGTTGTTCATTCAAGATAAACTAACTAATTTGTACCTTCTAATCAAGTACCAGTTAGCAAGATTTATGACTACCCAAAAAGAATTCAACCAATATATTAGCTAGCAGCATTACTAGTGATTTATTTACAATGCATCTTGTATCATTTATTTATGACAAAAAAATTACTCGTTCTATGAAACCAATCTTTGGTGCTTTTATTTCCCAACCTGTTCTAATCTAAGTTCAATTCAAACTACTGATTGTTCATAGAATCTTATCTGATACTCATCTTGGGAATGCACTTGGCTAATAACTATTTAGAATTCAAGTAAATCATGGAGGTCTTATCTATTTGAGAATTAAATTCCAACAAGTATTTGATATATAAATGCTTGAAACTAGATCCTAGCACAAATTAAATAGGCCAAGTATTTATGAGACAGATGACCAAAACTGAACTAGGATGTCACAAAAGAGTTCAAATATAAAAAGATAACTCGTAAAAACATATACACCATATGGAATGCTTTGAGAGAATCAGTAACATATTAAAAATTAGTTGGTGCAAATATACTTACTTGTTTAAGTATTTCCCTTTTTCCGAATAAGCAGACGATCGTAACAATAGCGACATATTGATACTACTCACACTACTTTTGTATTGTAGGGACTCAAAATAGCTTGTATTCAAGTTAAACTCATCATGGACCTGCACGGCTGCTGCACTGTGGTTAAGGAAAAAAATCACTAAATATGTTTACAAGTGATTTAACGAAGTATAATGTTGGCTAATGCTAGTACGTAGTGTTGACTTTTTCTTTAATAGTAAATATCAATATAGAATTTAAGTGCTTAACCTGAAAAAAATAAGCATGTTAGGTTGGTATCTTGTTTTAGTCAAGTGTATAACTTGAAACAATATAAAAGTCACCAAGTTATTAGTTTATGCATGTTACCTGAATGTACAATGCTTTTGTAAATATCTTCCTAAGTATATTGACTTTATACATGTGTCATTTAAGTTTTTGGGCAATGTAGGCAGATTATGTAAAAACAATTTATACATAACATGATTGCTTTCTTTCTTCCGTCTTGAATTATAATTCCTATAACACAACCATATCTGATTTGAATCACTATTTGGATCATCGGTTGCCAGAAGGCAGATACTACTAATGACAACATCGTTAAAGTCTTTTTCAGTATAGAATATATTTGTGACTTTCTGAGTACCTTTGATTTGCTCCAGACGCGCGAGTCTTGAGGGTTAGCAAACTGCAAATCAAAATCTTATAGAAATAATGTTAACTTCTTCACCTTCAGATGTTACTCTAGAATATATAGGTTAACTTGGATCAGGACTTACATCAAACACATATCGAACGTGATATTTGCCAAATTCAACAAGGAATAGAACATATAGTTTGTTCCTAAATTTTTAACCTCGTGGACATGAATACAATATACAAACAATATTATATGTATAAATCAATTACTACTAATATTCAAAAGTTACTAATATGTAGTAGATCTAAAGGTCGTGTCTATAATAGTTTTTGTAAAGTTAATAAAGTAAAGAGCATTACACACCTCCCTTTTCATTCGATCTGATTTAGTATAAATGATAGATAGTACTTCGTAGCTTCGGTTTTCGTGTGAGTGGGTTGTTATGTGTTGACAGAAAAATGTTTGAGACATGGATACCTGACAACTATGATGGATATCACGATAGAGAAAGGAAGGAAATTGGAGATTTACGATTAATGGATATGACAAACAAGTAGATATGAAAAGATCGGGAAGATGAATAATGGACGGTTTTGATGGAGAAGTTAGTGGATCTAATGTTTGGATTGGTTTGGAGGGAGCCAAAATTTGAGATCAGAGGGGTCAAAATTTGAGCGGGAAGTAATTGTTACTACTAAAAAATTGAAACCATTAGAATAGTTGTTACGACTTACGGCATAGCATGACCGTAGATTCTATCGGACCAGACTGAATACATTTCGTTTCGGTTTTTGGTTCATTATTTTTCTAATATTCGGTCTTGGTTCGGGTCTATCTTACGCAACCCGTCATTTTACTTTTTTGGACCACAATGGGTCGAAAATCGAACCAGGCCGACCGACCCTGACGAGTCCTCGGTTCGGTATCTTAGACGAAATTTGTTTTAGCCCACCTATTAAATATCTCCAACTTCCACTATTGAGGTTAGGCTAAGCTTGTTCGGGTTTTTTACCGATGTGATAACCGAGCTTTACACAAGCCGCTCGTCTCTTTTCCACCCCTAAGAATAAAAGATAATTTCTATACAGCCCGACTTAATAAGGTGTTCATTATGAAAAATCACAATGTTTTGGGAAATTTTCCACTAACTATATTTTTTGGAGATCAAAGTCTATGTTTGCCTACTACATTTTTTAGATTGGTCGAAAACAAAGTGAACGTTGATTCCCAAAGATGATTTTAGTCATTGTCTTTTGAACATCGTAAAACCCATGTGCATATAATTACCCACAAGGTTCCCACAAAAATTTACCCATGAACAAATACATTTTACATTATCTATGGGTAAATTAAATATAGCCACGAAAATAGCCACATATTTACCCATGAAAACATACTTTATGGTTAATCCGTGTGAAATGTTACCAGAAGAATGACTGAGCCATAGATTACACACTAAATATAATTTTGTGGGTGATTTAGTGGGAAAATATGTGGGAAATTCGAGGGTAACTTTGATGAGTATTGTAATTCGTTAATCATGGGGGATTTATGGGAAACTAGTGGGTAGATGCCCACAAATTATTCTTCGTGGGTAATTTCCGTGGGTAACTGACTGAATTCTTGTAGTGACAATAACGTCTAAAACAAACACAATAACCACACCAGCTGCAAATAACTACTTTAACCTATTTAAGAATGTCCTGAAAATGTTAACCACTCTAGATGACCTAGTGGCAAAAAGCTTGTCTATCATAAAAAATGTAGGATGTGCGGGACTTGTAAAAACGTCACACGAATCTCCTGAAAAGAAAGGGCTTATGCGACTGGGGATTTATTTACTCGGCCAAAAACATAAAAAACCCCTATTCTAAGTATATAGGAAAAATCTAATTCGTACCCGTTTCCTTTTCAGCTTTTGATTTTATCATATGCAATTGAAGTAGGGCGGCCGAAGATAGTTTCGTTGACAGCTAAAGCTAATGAACGGGTTAATGGCAAATGCCAAAAAAAAAAACCTAGGTTGGTTGTGATTCAAGTAGTAACAGAAACTAAAAACGTAAAAAAAACATGTATACTTTTTTTGAATAATATTGGTTAAATGAATTATAAACAAGATGGTTTATGGCTATATAGACCACGAGTCCAAATACAACTATAACTGGGAAACTCTTGGATAAGTTCCTAAAAATTCTTAAGCCGATAAACCTTGCAGAATGTGATACTGAATGTGTAACCTCATGGGTGATATATGTCCCGAAAACTAGTTTACAGTAATATATAAGCGCCCAAATGACTCAGGGTATTGTGAAGTTCTTAAACTCGACATGACTAAAAGTTGTACCAATGTATCATTTTGTTCTTCTTAGGTGCTTAAAAGTATTAGAAGTCGACTCACGGGAGTCTGAAAACATGGTAGAGAAACCATGGATTAGACCTTCACCGAACGTCGACCATGATCATTGTACTGATCATAATGAAGCCCCATGCCAGGGCTCTCTCTATTACTCTACTATAACTGCACGCGTATATTAATTTGTTATTGTGTGTTCTGCCGAATATGAATGTTACAGAATAAAATAAATTAATTGATGCTAAAATAAAAAAACCTAGTATATACTTGCCTTGAAAATTTGAAGCACATCATATAAAGAAAAAGATAAAGTGAACTACATAAGGAAGAAAAGAATATGCAAATATAAGAATTACATTTGTTTACTCTTTGAATTGTTAGATAAAAGAAAAGAATAAACCCTTAAAATTTCCTTATATAATGTACTTTATGGCCTTGATATCATCTTATCATCTTTTCCAGTTTCTGTTATATAAAAAAATCATCAATTTTGAATCAATTTGTTCAAATGGAAGTGTTACAACATGAACATCCGTTGACACTTATAGATCTAAATCCAGAATATCCACGTGATGAAGTAGTATACGACGATGAGGAGGAGTTGATAAAGAAGCAAGACTTTCGATGTCCATGTGGACGTTGTGGTCAAGAAATCAATTTCTATCACAGGTATTACTATACATGTGATCAATGTGACTACTCGCTTCATAAATTATGTGCAGAGCTTCCCACAACGCTAAGACACGAATCTCATCAAGAGCATACTCTTATCCTCTGTCAAGTGTCAAAAGATAAACCGTGTATGTGTCAAGCTTGTAAACGCAAGCATGACTATGAGTACCTAAGTTATCGTTGTGTTCAATGTGATATTTATATTTGTTTACGATGTTCCAAAAATGGCATAAAAATCACATGATGTATCACTCTAGCCACGAACATCCAATAATTTCCATCTCTGTAGTTATTTTAGCCAATTGTCATGCGTATGGCAACAAACACCAAGGAAACTTTTATCATTGTCCCACTTGTTTCAATTTTTTCGCTCATGGAGATTGTGTTTTTCTTCGTAAAAAGTTGTTAATTCAAAATTTTAGAAAGGACCGTTTCTTTCATATTCACCCGCTTACTCTTGCTTACTCATTTTCGAAAGATGACCAAAAAGCCAAATTTTATCCAAAATGTAAGGTATGTGAATTAGGATTCGATGAAGATCTTTGGGTTTATAAATGTGAGAAATGTCGGTATTATGTACACATAGATTGCGCAACCACATCGAAAAATGCATCAGTCAATGCCATCTGCTTGAATCAAGGTACGTACAAATTCTCTTCAAATCTAAAATTTTAATATATTTCATTTAATTATTGCATAAAAATCGCATTTTAACTACAGGGACTTAAAGATACAAGAAAATATCACTAATTTAACTTGCTAGTAAAAAAGTTAAAATTGTTAATTCAATTTGTGGAAAAAAAATTGTCTCAAAAGACGAAAAAATATACATTTAGACTGCTGCTTTGACACTTCTGGCTTTCTATAGACTTTATTAGTCACTGGTTTCAAAATATCCTAGTGTTAGATATATGATTACCAAAGTATAGTAAAGTTGGATCAAGGTGGTTAGCACATTGCTACTAGATACAGAGGTCATCCAAAGTTTCTTTTTTTTACCTTTGGTAGAACGAAAGTCTCGCTACCTTATGTAATGATATGTTTGTGTACGTTTCAACCTTCCCAAACTTCGTGAAAAATGATACTATGATAATTTTGTGGTTGTAATATGTTATGCAGGTATTACTGTACTTTCATTAAATTACAGAACTTCTAACCATCCTTATGTTCTCCATCTCCCATTTCGGGATCAAAATGATATGTTAATGCGACTTCATGGAGAAAGTGGATCAAATGCCTTCGAAACAAACCTCTCACATCCATTTCATTCACACCCATTAACTCTTGTGGATACACCATGGTGTAACAATGATATTACAACAACACCTACCTCTTCAAAAACACCTTACACTGATCCAAAAGAATTTAGTTGGTACTCGGATCCCATGCATCTTTTGATGCCAACAACATCGTCCATTCATGATTCAAAGAAATTGGTTGAAGTTATGTGCAATGCATGCGTAAGACCAATCAGAAACATCCCATTTTACAAATGTACAACTTCTGATGATGGATGCAACTTTGTTCTTCATGCGTCGTGCACCCGGTTGCCTACTAAAGTCACGTTGAAAAATTATACTAATACAGGAATATATAACTTTAAACTATTGCCAAAAGGCCTTGGTTACATGGGTATGTTTGAGTGCCATTACTGTAAGAAAATTTGCAATGGATTTGTTTATAAATGCCAAAATGATAATTCTCAAGGAGACTTTAACATTGACGTTCATTGCGCGATCTCACGTCAATATATCACACATAAATCTCATCCAAATCATCTACTTCGTAAAGGTGAGCCAGGTTCAGGAGATTATTGCCGTTTGTGTTTGTCTGATGTAAAGAAACAAATTTGTTACAGTTGCGAGCCTTGTAAATTTATCGTACATTCTGATTGCGCTCTGTTGTGGCCTGAGAAAATTAGTCACAAGTATGACAAGCATCTAATGACTCTAAGGTATTTCCCAGTTGAAAACCATAGTGGTGATTACTTTTGTGAAGTTTGTGAGGAGGAGTTCAATCCTAATTGTGTGTTCTATCATTGTGATCAATGCGTCCAGTCCATGCATCCAGCTTGTTGTGTGTCAATACCTAAAAAAGAAACCACATATACCCCTTTCTATCTTCACGCAGGTGTTGGTCGATATGATAATTTGAAGTTTGGACAAAAATTCATGGTTAATGGTCACCCGCACGCTGTTTCATTTTGCTTAGGCGTTATAAGCGATGGTAGATGCCATGAGTGTTATCAGTATTTAGAGGGTCGGTTGACCTTAAAGTGTTTACTGTGTACGTTCGCAATTGATGTATTCTGTCCGATGAAGCCTAATATTCTGCAAAACCGATTGTATAGATGGAATTAGGGTAAACATTTTTTATATCTTCCAATAAATGATTTTAGATCAGACCTTCATTCATACAATGTTTACATTAGTATTTATATCTTTGTTATAAGCTTTACTTTCCAGGTTCTTTTTGAGTTGTAAACATTGTATGAATCTGGCGGTTACGAAATCAGTTAAATAACTGTTTCGATAGTTATAATCAAAGGATGCAACGGTTGACTAACTGACATAGCTTTTCACTTGCACCCTTTGCTTCTACTTGATCAATCACAACAATGAGCACACCCCACTAACCCAACTGAGCCTATAAGAAGCCATGAAATGCAGTTTTCCCAAGCGGGTTAATATCTACATACTCAAAACATGAAGGGACATGAAGAACACGAACTTTGCTCGAAGCAACAAAATCACGAACAAAGTGAATATTATCTTAATGTGTTTCATTGATGTTGAACACTATAATACACTTGGCATAACGTAAACTTGTTCAATCGGTTTTAATTTGACAACGTTTCTTCAAATTTCATAAATCATTTTGCTTAGAAAAGAACACTAGAACGGCTCAAACTATTATATCACAAGTCTATCAACTGATACACGTAAACTATTTTCACGTAACATAAATAAGAAAACATATAGCAACGATTCCACTTTATTATCCAGATTTCGCAACTCTGAAGATTATGCTTACGCGACCTCTATTTCTCACCCATTGCGTCATATATGACAACACAAAGCTCCCAACACTTGGAGTCTCTCGCCAGCTAATCGAATTTTGTTCAACATTCGCACTGTTTATAACCATTACTTCCTGCAAAAAAACAGTTATAACATTGTTAACAAAATAATAGTACCGTTTCCATGATACGTATAGTGTTGTGTTAGAAAGAATACCATGGGAGCTTAAACGTGTCTTTGAACCATCCTTGTTTAAAACTATACCCCACGATTTTGTCAAGGCGTATGATAATCTCAGAAAATTTTGGTCTAATAGATAAATCTGGATACCAACACTCCTCTATCAATCTACAAAACAAGAACAAAGATGGAAAAAGGATGAAAATTTTATTAATATGAATGACCCGTCCAATCTATTTGTCCGATTTCCATTTTAGGCAACTCTTTTAGCTAAACGCCTTAATCGGTTTGTAGATAAGTGTGTCAAGATTTCCGCCTCTGGAATTTGTGTACATGCATAGATTCAAGTTATTATAGACAGAAAAATATACTTACTCTTTTAGATCGGGAGGATAATATTTCGATTTTGTCTTGAATGTTGCTCTCTGGACACACATCAGCTTAACAGCCTCTTCAGGAGGCTTGGGATAAAACGGTTGCACACCCTCCATCATCTGATCTCATATTAAAAAAAACCAAGATCAAACTTTTATATAAAGAATCGTTAACGGGCAAGAAAACAAACAAACAAGTAATACATAATGGCGTGGCAAAAAAGAAATGAAATATCAAACGGGCCAAAAGTTGCTAAAATTTTGGCTAAAACCTCCGGTATAGTTGTACTCTAAATCTTAGATTACTGTATGAGTGTTTATATTTGAAATTTTCGACAGCCAGTGGTGCGGGTCAACCTGACCTGATCTCTAATACGAATATATCATATGCAGTTTATGAAATGGAATACAGATAAGAGTACCTTGTAAAGAATAAGGACAAAAGAGTACACTGTACACATTCACACCTGCGTCGAATAGTTCATCCTTATAGATCTCCGGTGCAATGTATAAATCTGTACTCACATAAAAGTTAAGGTAACTAAGATAGTACGAGTAGTTATGCTACAAAATGGTAAATTATGTAACCCGAACTGACCGTTTCATAGAAATGGTTAAAAACTTCCTTCTAATAAACAAGAAATGAATGTACAAAAAGTCGGAAGCGTTTTACTTGCCTGGCAATATCAAGAGCAAATCTAAAAGCTTTGGAGGGGGACAGCCGTCCTTTTTTTCAAGATAGCTTCTAAGGTCGCCCTGAAATTTATAATAAATTCAAGCTTCGTTAAGCTAATCTGATATCAAGGAATATGGCAACACTTATGCACCACATACACACAGCCTGTTATGTTTAGATGTGATCTAGAACTTACTCTTGGGTGAAACTCGGAAACAATCATCATGGTACATTTTGGGTGACAGCTCCAACAAACTGAACCACATTAGGTTGCCGGACTTTTTCAAACAAAGTCAGCCATGTTTGAAAGCATTTCTGCATAAGAGCCGATAAAAAGTTCAATGATAGTTTCTTAACAGTGCAACGTGAAGCTATAGTACATAGATGTACATTTCTAACTTTATAGTTTGACCCGTTACCCAACCCACCCATTTTGCAACATCTAACAAGCAGCAATGCAGCATAATTAGGCACATACATGCTTTCAAGATCAGAGTAGAGATCTTTGTCGAGTATCTTCATTGAAACTTCTGTGCCATTCCATTTAGTTTTCGTGTCAAAATACCAGAAAGTTAATTACTCGAGTAGACATTTCAGCACAGATTTGAGACAGCAAAATGAGTCGTTTCAGTCAAAATCATTTTTGACTCATTACACAACCCGCTGATTTCGTCTTATCCTAAAAGGTTCGGATTTAATATTAAAAACCAACCTAGGCAACAAATTCATCCAACACAATATTATCCTAAAACATGAAAATTTAGCGAAGCTAGCTTATGAGTTTTAATCCATGAAAAATAAAAGTTTAACTTTACATCGAGTTTGCCATTTTCGTATTTACGATAACTGCGAAATAGGTACGGGGTGGCGGCGCCCCCATAGCTAGACGAAAAAAACGAGATTATAGTGTAATTTTTGGTTAATTTTGAGTGTTTTTTTAAAATGCCTCCCACTCGAATCTCAAAATGCCCCCACTCACACATTAAATTTCAACATTTAACACTCTAAAACTTAAAAATCCTCCATCTTTAAGTTAAAATACTCGGTTTTTTATTCGGATTTTAGTTTTTTCGCTTTGCTATTGTCCAATTTTTTTTTACCCCCCACAATTTAGTTTCCTGCGTCCGCCACTGAAAATAGGTGCCATGGTTTAAGAAATTGACCTCTCATATCTTAAACATTATAAAAAAGGTAAGTTAATTGATATTAAAGTAATAAACCTGGCATATACTTGCCTTGGGAATTTTGAAGCACATAAAATAAAGAAAAAGATAAAGTAAACTACATAAGCAAGAATAGAATTTGCAAATAACAATTTGTTTACTCTTTTAATTTTTAGAGAAAAGAAAAGTATATGCCCTTTAAAATTTCCTTATATAATGTACTTTATGGCCTTGATATCATCTTATCATCTTTTCCATTTTCTGTTATATAAAAAAATCATCAATTTTGAATCAATTTGTTCAAATGGAAGTGTTACAACATGAACATCCATTGACACTTATAGATCTAAATCCAGAATATACACAAGATGAAGTAGTATACGACGATGAGAAGGAGTTGATAAAGAAGCAAGACTTTCGATGTCATGTGGACGTTGTGGTCAAGAAATCAATTTCTATAACAGGTATTACTATACATGTGATCAGACTACTCGCTTCACAAATTATGTGCAGAGCTTTCCGCAACGCTAAGACACGAATCTCATCATGATCATATTGTTATCTCTTTCAAGTATCAGAAGATAAATGGTGTATGTGTGAAATTTGTAAATGCAAGCATGACTACGAGTACCTAAATTATCATTGTATTCAATGTGATATTTATTTTTGTGTAGGATGTTCGAAAAATGGCTTAAAAAATCACATGGTTTATCACCCTAGCCACCGACACCCAATAATGTCCATCTCTGTAGATATTTTAGCCAATTGTCGTGTGTGCAGCAACAAACATCAAGGAAACTTTTATCAATGTACCACATGTTTAAGTTTTTTTGCCCATAGAGACTGTGTTTTCCTCCGCAAAAAGTTATTAATTCAAAATTTTAGAAAGGACAATTTCTTTCATACTCACCCGCTCACTCTTGCTTACTCATTTTCAAAGGACGATCAAAAAACTAAATTTGATCCAACATGTAAGGTATGTGAACTGCGATTTGATGAAAATCTTTGGATTTATAAATGTGAGAAATGTCGGTATTACGTACACACAGACTGCGCAACCACGTTAAAAGTCGCATCAGAAAATGCCAAGTGCATGAATCAAGGTACATACAAACTCTCTAAAAAAACCAAATTTTAGTTCTACAGACTTTGGAGATAATAATTTAGGGGTTGTACGTGTATTATATGGCTCTGCATGTACTCCTGCAGTTTCAAAACGTTACAAATTCCAAATACGGTGACGATCTTGTTCTTCTCCATGTCCCATTCCCTGATCAAACTGATATGTGTTGGGATTTAGAACTAGTTAAACCATTAACTACGAGTGCGCAGCGGAATGGATCTAGTATAATATTCATGATTAACACATAATAAAACAATAATAAAACCAACCTTTTAATTAATTGAATAAATCAATTAATTGATCTTGATCTTGAATCTACAACGGTAAAGTAACCGTCCTCTAGCGATTGCTCACACGACACGTCAAACGAACACACCACGATGCTAGTGGTAACTTCACTTCGATTATCTTGCAACTAGAAACCCTAATATCCAAAACCCTAATTTGATAGGTTAAGGATACGGTTTATAGATAGAAACAAGATACTTGGAAAAATTCACCGGAAACCCTAATTAGGGTTAGGGTTTGGACGAACCACAAGGGGAACCAAACAAGAGACCAAAACTTTGATACGAGGATCAAAGGTTTAGTATAAGGCTAAGAAACTTCACAAGTAAGTACCCTAAGGTAGTTGATCTTGCAAAGGTTTACACTTTAAGTGAATTTAGGGTTAAAGGAAAAGTTCGTAAGGGTTTGGGGGTGGGGTTTGAGTCGATCGGCCAACACAAACAAAGAGGGAGAGGTTAAAAAATTATGAGGGGTATGGGATTGTATTTATACACATCCTTGAACCTCCTCAAAATTAATTAGGTCCAACCCAACACCTAAATTAAGTAATTTAATTACTTGATCAACAAACAAATGATCTTCTAGACCCTCTATGGTATTCGGCCGCCTAAGGGGTACCGGGAGTTTCTAGAAGTCGATTTCGTTCCTTAAATTTAAATAACGCACTCGCCTTTAATTAATTAAATCCCGTAATTAATTAAACCACCGTTAATTAAATAAAACGTAAAGTTTTTATTATACGTTTAATTATAAATAATAAAACGTAAATAAACGTGTGTTCTCCGTATTGAGTGTGTGCCCCCGATAGGCTCACGCATTCACCGATGGCTAAACGATCGCATATCTCAACAGCTCCCACTTGTGAGAGTTTAGACATACAGCGTCCATAATGAAGCATCTAGCAACACTTCATTATAACCGGAAAATGTTGAGTTAAATAGTTTCAAGAATAAGATCTTAAAGACTAGTAATGGTGTACGATTATTTGAGCTTGCTGATAATCATCCCTTCGTTACATTGTACCGGTTAAACCATGGATATGGATCCTAACTCATTCCATATAGTTTAACTTTAATTCCCCGTTTACAAATTAATTTAGATACTCCAAATTGTAACAAGCATCATCTTGATTACATTTTGGGTACGGCCATACAATTACCTAAATAATTCTGGAGGGGATCCAGGGTACTTCACTGCACTATATCAGAGTGGAGGAACGAATTCTATATTGACTGCAAGTGTCTGTGGATGCTGCTTCACAACACTTCCAATTAGAGTCGTTATAGCTAGATCTTCCGAACTAGCGTTGGACATAAAATCAAGAAGCGATATCCACACATGCACAACTTGTTTGCATCTCAAGTCTAAGGATGACCTAATCCTCACCATTTATGTATTCGAATTTACTCATGACAACGGATCCAAAAGTAACCATTCGAAAGTTCGGGGTGTCCAATATTCATATCAATGAATAACATATGAGTTTGGTTGGAAGCCGTCCACCATATATACCAGTATATATAACCAACACTCATAATTGTCCTAATGTATACAATATTCCCATATTGTTTAACCGACAATGGACATGTTTAGAATAATTAAATTATTCAAGGATTTAAACATACAAACATAGGGCAGCAATAATTATATGAAGATAACAAACATCAAATATCTTTATTCATCAGAAAATAATTAAATTGTCTTACAATCCCAAATTATCCAAATAATTCGATTAACACAGATTACATGAGACTATTAGCTGGAAGCAAACCAATTCCATGAGTTAACATGGAATGCTTTTTGAGGTCTAACGCCTTTGTGAAGGGGTCAGCTAAATTGTCGTCTGTGTGAACTTTCTCCAGACTAACATCACCAAGTTCAATCACTTCTCTGAGGTAGTGAACTTTGGAACGATAATGTTTCGCACCTTTAGTGATTCCTGGTTCATTAGCTATAGTAATGGCTCCAGTATTGTCACAATACATCGTCATAGGTTCATTATTTGTGGGAACAACACCAAGCCCAGAAATAAACTTCCTAATCCAAACTGCCTCTTTAGCAGCCTCCGAAGCGGCTATATACTCAGCCTCCGTAGATGAGTTTGCATGGATGGTCTGCTTTGCGCTTTTCCAGCTTACAGCACCTCCGTTCAGCATGAAAACATATCCCGTCTGAGACTTCGTGTCATCAGCATCCGTAAGATATCCAGCATCAGTGTAGCAAGCAACCCTGAGCTCTCTTTTCATACCTCCTCCATAAACAAGAAACATGTCTTTGGTATGCCTAAGATACCTCAGAATGTTCTTAACAGCGGTCCAGTGAGAATCACCAGGATTCTGCTGAAAACGGCTAGTCATGTTCTGAGAGAACGCAACATCAGGTCTCGTACATCTAACAGCATACATGATTGATCCTATTGCCGAAGCATAAGGAATTCTCTGCATGCGTCTCACCTCATCAGGTGTTGATGCTCCTTGAGTCTTAGATAATTTTGATTTAGTTTGCATAGGAACAAAACCACGTTTGGAATTGTCCATGTTATACTTCTTCAAAATCTTATCTATGTAAGCACTTTGACATAAACCAATTAACCGTCTAGGTCTATCACGTATGATCTTGATTCCAAGAATATACGCAGCATCTCCCAAATCCTTCATGGAAAAACACCTTCCAAGGTAAGCTTTTACACTTTGCAACATTGGAATGTCTTTTCCCATCAACAATATGTCATCAACATACAGGACAAGAAACACTACGCTACTCCCACTAGCTTTGATATATACACATGGCTCATCAGGATTTTGATTGAAACCAAATTTCTTGATTTCATCATCAAACCTTTTGTTCCATTGCCTTGATGCTTGCTTAAGTCCATAAATGGATCTTTGTAGCTTGCATACACGGTTTGGATACTTTGGATCTATAAAACCCTCAAGTTGCTTCATATAGACTTCTTCGTAAAGCAGTCCATTGAGGAAGGCCGTTTTAACATCCATTTGCCAAATCTCATAGTCATAGAACGCAGCTATGGCTAAAAGAATCCTTATAGCTTTGATATCCGCAACAGGAGAGAAGGTCTCTTCATAATCAACCCCGAAGGTTTGAGTGAAGCCCCTCGCTACATATCGAGCTTTAAAGGTGTGTACATTGCCATCCATGTCGGTCTTCTTCTTGTACAACCACTTGCCACTAACAGTTCTAGCGTTAGGGGGAAGGTCTACTAAGATCCAGACATCATTGTCTTTCATGG
The DNA here is from genome assembly GCA_025667525.1 of Glebionis coronaria. NCBI lineage: Eukaryota > Viridiplantae > Streptophyta > Magnoliopsida > Asterales > Asteraceae > Glebionis > Glebionis coronaria. Next base: position 4,895 of record JANFOE010000122.1, on the reverse strand, counting down.
ATTGCACCTCCACATTCATAGCATCCAGCCATTTGTCAGATTCAGGATCTGCCAATGCAGCTTTGGAGTTAGTGGGTTCATTATGATCCCCTAACTCATGTTCCTCAGCGTCAATGTATAAACACATACGGTCAGGAGCACGCCTAGTCCTCGTAGACTTTCGAATGGGAGCTATATCACTTATAGGTTCATCAATTTCTTGATCATCCTCTTCATGATTGCTAGTGTTCTCAGAAGGATGTATATCTTCATCTTGAATTACTTCAAGATCCTCTATACTCCCACATGCTTCTTGATTCATAAGATTGCTCTCTAGGAATTCAGCATTACGAGCAACAAATACTTTGTTCTCGGGTGGGTAGTAGAAGGAGTAACCCATCGTTTCCTTTGGGTAACCTACAAATATACACTTAACAGATTGGGGCTCTAGTTTGTCAGGTTTGATAAGCGTGTCACGCTTAACAAGAGCCTCACATCCCCAGACCTTTAAGTAAGACAGCTTAGGGGCTTGCCCATACCATACTTCGTATGGAGTCTTTTCAACCTTCTTAGTTGGAACCATATTGAGTATGCGAGCAGCAGACTCAAGAGCATAATCCCAAAAGGATTTAGGAAGAGTTGTTTGGGCCATCATGGAACGAACCATATCAAGTAGGGTTCTATTTCTCCTCTCAGACACACCATTGTGTTGTGGTGTATATGGAGGAGTTCTTTGGGAAACTATCCCATGTTCCTTAAGATGCTCCAGAAATTCATAACTCATAAATTCACCTCCACGATCCGAACGTAGTGCCTTTATGGTTTTACCGAGTTGATTTTCTACTTCCTTTTGAAACACCTTAAATGTTTCAAACACTTCATGTTTATGCTTTAGCAAGTAAACATAACCATAACGACTATAGTCGTCAGTGAAAGTGACGAAGTAACTTGCACCTTGTCTTGACACGGTTCTAAATGGACCACATACATCAGTGTGGATTAGTCCAAGTAGATCTTTTGCCCTCTCCACTTGATGTGAATAAGGTTTACGTGCCATCTTTCCAGATAAGCATGAAACACATTTGTCAAAGGAATCATCATCGTTTGACTTGAGCAATCCATCAGATTGTAATTGCTTAATGCGCTTTTTGCTTATGTGGCCAAGGCGACAATGCCATAGCAATGTAGAGTCCAAATTAGATTTGGCCCTTTTGTTGCTCATAGCATACATAGAACTATTGTTTGCATTAGAAGCACACATATCAATTTCATAAATACCATTACTAGGAATAGCATTAAAATAAAACATATTATTTTTCGAAACCGAAATACTTGCATTATTCTCAAAACGATTAACAAATCCATCGTTATACAAACATGAAACTGAAACAATCCCTCTAGAAATAGAAGGTGCGTAATGACAATTATTCAACATAACAACCAGTCCACTAGGGAGAAATAATTGAAAAACACCAATGGCTTCAACAGCTGCACGATGACCATTGCCCACGTACAGATTCAAAGCTCCTGGCTTCAGCTTCTTACTTATCCTTAGACCCTGAGTAGTATTACAGATGTGAGTACCACAACCAGTGTCATAAACCCAAGATTTATTAGGAAAAGTAAAGAGTTCTATCGTGAAGATACCTGAAGTGCTAGCTCCTTGCGAGGACTTCTTTCTCTTCCACAACTCAGTGAGATACTCTGGACAGTTTCTCTTCCAATGACCAATTTCACCACATTGGTGACAAATGGCATCCTTACAGGATTCTCTTTCCTTGGTGGAGGGGGAATCTTGGCTCTGGGAGTAAAGTTAGCTACTTTCTTCCCTTTACCACGATTCTTACCCTTTGCAGCATTAGACGGTTTAGCCTTGTTAGGCTTTTGAACCCTTCCTGCCCTAATAGCATTAATGGTATTAGGAGTAGCAGGTGCAACCTTCTTTGGCAACGTTTTCTCATGCAACTTAAGCATGGCATGCAATTCAGGTATTGTCTTCCCCAGGCCATGCATGTTATAATCTTGCACAAACCTATCATAGTCCTTATTCAGTGAGGCTAAAATTAGGCTGACCGAAAGTTTCAAGGACATGGGGTGACCCAAACGTTCCAAATTCTCTATGAACCCCTTCATCTTCAAGACATAGGAGCTCACAGATTGTCCATCCTCATGTTTACACGCGTGATAGTCACGTACAACATCAAGGAGTTCTTGATCAGCTTGTTCAGTGAACATGGTCTTCAACTCTTCCATCATAGACCATGCGCCGTGACCCTCCAAAAGTTTCTGGAGTTCAGGGGACATAGTCATGAGCATAAGGCCAGCGATTTCTCGTGACCTTCTGACCCAAGTTGGATGTAAATCCGGGTCTTGCTCTGGTCCTTCATGACCATGAGGCAGAATTGCAGGTTGATCAGGAATTGGTTGCTCAAGGTATTTAACCAAGTCATCAGTTTCGAGCGCTATCCGAAGAGCACGATACCAATCAACAAAGTTATTCTCAGTCAATTTCATCTTTTCAAGGAATGACTTAACAACCGTGCTGTTTAAGCAAGAGTTTTGATTATTCATCTACAAAATAAAAGTTCAACGATTAGTATTTTCGATAATTACATTCTCAAAGAATTAACTACCCAATTAATCATGTTGAGACTAAGATCCTTGCTTGCACTCCCACTTAATATTAGAGGTCCGACCGTCTAGTATTCAAGTGGGGCAAGAGGTAAGCGACGGGCGTTAATTGCATTACAAGTGCAACTCTTAGATTGTATGAGACGATTCATGAAGTTTATTTGTTGTAGAGTGTTTGGATGGGATGTTCTCTCATCTCTTTCGAGAACCTTTGAACATCTCAAACAAACTTGTTCTACACATAATAAAGTCATGAGTATGTTTCATCTCATCTTTATGCCTCGGGTTCCGAATCTGACCGGGAACTCGACTTTAAGTCGTACCAATTTGAAGCAGCAATTATTGGCAAAGGTCTGACCAGTGACAAAGATCGCCTTGGGTATGTAATTCGCCCTAGGTCTGACCAGTTGACGAAAAACAACTACAAGTGCTTCTAAATTGGATGGCATAGACTTAAAAAATTTCAAATAGGTATCACATAAGTTTTTAGAAAAAACAAATGTCAAAGTGTGTAAAAGAATGCATGCAATTCATTCTCTTATCACAAGTTAAGAAAACAATTTGTTAACTTTTTGGTTTAGGCGTGTTCTACCACGGGAGAAAATTAAAGAGAGATCAAACCCTATATCCTACTCTTCATGCACCCGAGGGTGCAAGTGCTTGGGATAATTATTCCATAGGTGTCGAAACAACTATGGAACACGGGAGAAGATTAAAGATTTCTCAAACCCTAGATAGCTCGACTAGAGCACGAAGTGCAATAGCAAGCCCATCATTAGTAAAGACACAAAACGGTGTTGTATTTTTGAGTATTGTAAAACAATTAATTTTGCAAATCACATCGTTGAGAAGATAGTTTATAAGCCATCATTACGGTATGTAAGCCCAACTCGAGTGACAATATGATTTCGCAAAATAATTAGAATACAATAAAACCAAGTTTCATAGTTCTTATGTCAATATTAATATTTGTTCAAAAAATCAAGATTTTAACAAATTACACATAGCCGATTCGCAAGGAAAATATGGTGTATTAATATGACATAGTTTTAAAGCTAGTTTCGATATAAGTACCATCCGTTTTTATGATTCCTAGAATCTTGAGTTATTACGTTTTGCAATTCATAATGGAAAACAAATAAGCACATAAAAACAGACAGAAGGGGGTAGAAGCAGAAGACAGACTCTATATGAAAGCGGTAAATCATATAAGATCCAAGTCTCGAATGAGTCTTCCCCAAATTGAGGACCAAAGACCCTCATCAAGTTTTCGAGCAAGGTACTTGATGACGTGCAAAGTATCACAAAAGTGAGATGCAAGGGTCTTTGACGGATAATAAAAAACAAAAGTAATTATTAACCGGTTCAATTTTAACCTACCCAATTTTAATAGATCTAGATCAAGATTAAAACTTTATGACAAGTATGCATGTAGTTGTCATAAAAACATAAATAAAAGAGATTTTAAAGCGAAGCAAGCGTGTTTTATTCTATGTGTAACCCATGAATGCCATACGATTTGACTCGTGATGCCACTGTTGGGATTTAGAACTAGTTAAACCATTAACTACGAGTGCGCAGCGGAATGGATCTAGTATAATATTCATGATTAACACATAATAAAACAATAATAAAACCAACCTTTTAATTAATTGAATAAATCAATTAATTGATCTTGATCTTGAATCTACAACGGTAAAGTAACCGTCCTCTAGCGATTGCTCACACGACACGTCAAACGAACACACCACGATGCTAGTGGTAACTTCACTTCGATTATCTTGCAACTAGAAACCCTAATATCCAAAACCCTAATTTGATAGGTTAAGGATACGGTTTATAGATAGAAACAAGATACTTGGAAAAATTCACCGGAAACCCTAATTAGGGTTAGGGTTTGGACGAACCACAAGGGGAACCAAACAAGAGACCAAAACTTTGATACGAGGATCAAAGGTTTAGTATAAGGCTAAGAAACTTCACAAGTAAGTACCCTAAGGTAGTTGATCTTGCAAAGGTTTACACTTTAAGTGAATTTAGGGTTAAAGGAAAAGTTCGTAAGGGTTTGGGTGTGGGGTTTGAGTCGATCGGCCAACACAAACAAAGAGGGAGAGGTTAAAAAATTATGAGGGGTATAGGATTGTATTTATACACATCCTTGAACCTCCTCAAAATTAATTAGGTCCAACCCAACACCTAAATTAAGTAACTTAATTACTTGATCAACAAACAAAGGATCTTCTAGACCCTCTATGGTATTCGGCCGCCTAAGGGGTACCGAGAGT